>CM040121.1:210702360-212014335 GCA_022559845.1 Amorphophallus konjac
TTCGGGTGGTACATCATTAAAATTTGTGATGGATTCTCCCGAAAGAAATGCCCAATGAGTCTGAGACACGATCCGTTATCTCAGGGGAATTCTGTTAAACACGTCACATGGGGACGACATGAAAAGAAGAGGCGTAGAAGAGAAGGAACGCATGGAGGGCAAACCCGTCACATGAGAGCATGTCGTTCCATTCATACGTCTATATAAACTATCGTGTTCACCGTGAGAAGAGAGCGGGTGTATGAGCAACTTGCTAAATCTCACACTACCCCCTTGGTCGTCTCTCTCCTCTCCTAAGAGGGAGGTCCTTGGGAGGTCATCTAGAGCTCCGCGACGTTGCAATTGTCTCACCGAATTGTGCATTCTCACCCTCTCTGGTAGCGCTCCTCGCCCTCCACTGGCCTCTCTCGCGACCCCGACGGCCGCGAAGCTCTTGAACCTGGGGCCGTTGGCTGAGCCGCCCCCTGCTCTACGATGGAGACCACACCAGCTCTAGGAGCACCTCCACCATGAGCTCCAACTCTCCTCCAATCAGCAGTGACTCTGAAGGAGTGACGTGTCTGAGCGCTGTGTCTTCTAGAGCTTCATCACTTGGGCCTCACGTGCCCTCCTCTCCTCTCGATTTCGATGTAGCTTTATCCATGCCTCTCTTTCCATTCTCTCCCAGCTTACTTCTCTCCTCGCCACCTGAAGAGAAATCCTCAGCTCCCTGACATCTCAGGGCATCTCCGCATACTGTAGTTGCTTCAGTCCCCCAGATCCTATCCGGTAACGGTCGACCGTCACCCAACTTCCGCCATTCCAGTCACAAAGAAAAGGGGAGGGGAGAGACTGAAAGAGAGTGCAATGGCATTAAGGCTCTACATTTATTTCAAGATAACATACATCAGGGTTTGGGCACCTCAGGCCTCAGTTTCCTGAGCTCCATTACATAAGCCTTCCATAGCTCTCGATCCTCACTCACAGACACCGTCACCTTCCTCGGAATGCTTGCCTTCCACGAAGCTTTGATCGCCTTCACATCCTTCGCATCATCCTCTGTGCCCAGCTCTCTCTCCTTAATCAGAGGAAGGCTGGATAGCATAGGAAGAGAGTGCCGAGGAAGGCCAATTTGCAGGCAGCACCGGTGCGAGCTGTAAAGAACAAATTCGGTTGCACCGATAAGATGAAGTTCCGCATCAGGAGAAGATCGCGTGAGAAGCCCACGTGAAAGTAAACATGCTGGCACACAAGTGAACATCTCTCGCGCCAAGGAGTTGAAGTGAGTACGCCAGTCGCCGCGTGTCTTCAGACAGGGCATGCGATTGGCCACCTTTCCACCGAAGCCCAACACATCGGCCATGTAACGGAGGGGGCTTTGTTCAAAAATCCCAGAGGCGGTCTGTACCCCTTCGTGGGGATGAAATTTGAAGTGAAGATCAATCCAGCAGTTGAGGAGAAGCATGCACCCGTGAGGAGGCCTACCCATGCTGGAAGCCGTGAGACCACTGTAAAGATGCGCGAGGACAGCGGGCCCCACTCTCTTTCCCTCCCAAAGTCCACAGATCACTCCCAATTGGTCTTCCTCTACGATGTTATCAGTACAAGGAAAGAGGAGAGCTCAGGCCAAACAAATTGTGAACCCTTTCATAAGCCCTTCTAAATGTTCATCATCTATCAACCCTTCTAAGGCAATCACGGTCCAGTCTGCGAGCTTTTACAGGTTGACTCCCTTCTGAGTCTGAACGCTCTTTATGATTCCAGATGGCATAAAGCTTCCAAGAACTTCTTCGGTAGATACCCTCTTCCGCATCCGCGAAACCTTTATCCTGTCATCCTTCATCGACCTTCTTAAGCCTAGCAGAAGCTCTGCCTCCTCGAGGAGGACCGTTGCCTCAAAATTAGGGAAGATAAAAGTGTGGGTTTCTGGATGCCAAACCTCTGCCAATGCACCCAGGGCCGCCCAATCCATGCAGATCTTGTCATAATGCTTGGCATGGACCACCAACCCTTGGAGGTGCCATTTTGAAATAACGGCCCTCATACTGATAGTGATGTTGGACGTAAGCTTCGATAGCCAGGGCAGCTTTAAGAATTTTCTCGGGCCCGGAAAAAGAGGATACGGCTGAAAGGAAAGAAAAGAAAGGAATGAAAAAGTGAGGGAGAACTTATGAAGGAAACTAGGAGAAAGAGCCAACTTACCGCCCGTGAGAGAATCCTCTCGCTCAGATGGCCTTCAATGTCGGTCAACCTCCTGAATTCGCGGCCGAACTTGCTCCTCTTGGCAGGGTGGGAAGGCCCACCTTCCATCTCGAAAGGGCAGGATTTCTCTCCCATCTCAAAAAAGAGCTTGACTCCCCGAACCACCAATGGATGATCTTTTGCTAAGGATCAAAGGGGGTACTTATAGTGAAAAAGGGGGATAAAAAGGTAAATGTAAAGCATTTATGACAAGTTACCGTGGTGAATTTTAATCGTATGAATCTTGTCTGATTTGTGTCGTGTTTTTCCCGGCTCCTGTATTAGTGTGCAGACGTCCTGTACAGTTGAATGTAATTTTACTTCTTATCAAATAACTCCTTCTTCACTGCTTGCTGTTCGGTGCAGGTTCCAAGAATAAAATGAAAATAAGAGAGCAAGAGGGCGCCATTGCCCTACCATGTCCCACCATCAGTCACCTCGGTGACTGACCCCACTGTGTCATGCATCCTACTATATGATATTTACGCTATTAGAGCACGTCAAGGACTTTATGCCTTGGATGAATCTGGAGTTTGAGTTCCCCTCCAACAAAAATAGCGATAACTTTAGAGGAGTTCAAGACGTACGGATAGGCCGTTAGGTTGTAGTGGCTCGGGAACGATGGTTCCGTTCGGTGAATCGGTGCGTGGATAAACGGGCCCCGGCTCAGTATCGTCTCATCGAATCGGTATCCTGACCCGTCCTAAGCAACTTAACAATATTATCCTTGGCTATTTTCTACTTTTAGTTTGTTTTAATCTTTCCTTTAAACCCAGCATGCATTCATGTAGGACTTTGATATCACTGTGGAAGATCATTCATTTAACTCGATTGTGAGGGCCGCTGTGCTTAAATTCTTGATTAATACGGGATATTCCATTCTGAATCGAGTACTGAGTTTCTGTGAAACCATCTTGGGCTGGTTGGCTGAAAGAGACCTTTGTTTGGATTTATCAGCTACCCTTTTTATTTACTCCATTGGACCCACCTTGGTCGCAGCACTTCCACATTGGCTGGTAACCGCTCCCCAAGGTGAAACCTGCGGGTCTACGACTCAGGTACTTCCACGCCGAGAAGTTGGTCCCTCTTTCTGTTAGTCTTTTGTTATTCCCAGCCAAACAATCGTTGATTTCGGAGGACCTTCTTCAAGGTTATTTTGTTGAAACTCAGGAAAGATTCCAATCACGTAGTGTTAAAAACGAGTCTCATCATGCCTTGGCATCCACTTTTCAGTCTATTCTCCATTCCACTTCATTACACATCTATTTCATTCCACTCCGTGTCATTCCCCTGCAAAGCAGACGCCAAAGCGGGGCAGTTGTAGACACGGCATTTTAACATTATGCTGAGCAGATCCCGTATTACACTAAGACGCCCCAAAGCGGCTCGCACAGTTAAACTATTTGAATGATTTCCAATTTTTTATTCGATCTCGCGGAAAGTCAAGTGTTGTTTGTCAAAATGAACGAATCCCTCGCTAATGGGCTTGTGGCCATTCCTCTCCTACACAAGAAGATAAAAATGTCAATGGGCTTGGCCCATCTCTTAATGTTAAAAAGGAAAAAGGGGGAACAAATAAAGATTTTGATGGGCTTGGCCCATTCTTGTTCATTTTTTTAAAATAAAGTGAATCAATTTTTATGGGCTTGGCCCATTCTCCCCTATATATATAAATAACAAGAGAATATATATATATATATATATATATATATTAAATAGGTATGGCCCATCATTTATTCCTTATAAATAAGTAAATATATACACATATATATTGATAAAAATAATAAATATTAATAGTTTGGGCCCAACATTTAATAAAAGAAAGAATAAAATAAAATAAAAATTTTTAACTCTCCTATTAGCTACCCCCCTTTCTTTGGATCTTGTCTCCCCCGTTCAATACACCCACCCCACTCTCTTCAATTCCTCTCTCTCCCTCACTCTCATCTCCTTCTCCCCACGAGAGCCACCTCCACCTCACCTCTCTTTCTCTCCTCGACAGCCACCTCCCACCTTCTACTCCCTCTGACTTTCTCTCGCCTTCACTCTCCCTCAGTTCTCTCCCGTATTCCCTCTCTGCTCTTCTCCTCTCTCTTTTCCCCTCCATCTCTCTCTCCCTATTTCCCTCACTCTCCCTCTGCTTTCTCCTCTTTTTCTCACACTCTCTTCCTCTCCCTTCATCTTTTCTTCCTCCTCCATCCTATCTCTCTCTATTTTTTTGCATTTTTTTAAAAAAAAAATAGAAACCAAGTTCGCAGGGGGGCATCGTCGACCGTGCCCCCCTTCGAGCCGTTGCGGCCCCTTTCCTCCCCGCCGCGGCCGCCTGCCACCGGACGCCGCCCAGCGCCCCGCCTCCGGCCCCGTCGCCTCCGACCGCCCTCCGCCTGCCACCGGACGTCGCCCAGCGCCCCGCCTCCGACCCCGTCGCCTCCGGCCGCCCTCCGCCTCGCTGCCGTCTCTGCCCAGCGCCCACGCCTCCACCGGCCGCCTCCGGCCACACACCGTCCCCCGCGACGACGCAGTTGCCGGACCCCCCGCCGCTCGCCTCCGGCTCATCGTCACCGCCGGACCCCCCCCTTTTACTCTCTCCCTCTCTCTCACGCCCCCCCTCCTCACTCTCTGTTTCTTCTCTCTCTCTCTCTCCCGCTCTCTCTCTCTCCCCCCCGCTTCCTCTCCCTCTCTCTCTCTCCTCTCGCCGGTTCTCCCCCCTCCGCGATCTCTCTCCCACTCTCTGCATCTTTCTCTCCCTCTCTATCTCTCTCCCTCTCGATCTCTCTCTCTCTCATTTTTTCCTCTTTTTTTATTCCCTCTCCCCACCGTCTCCCTCTCCCTCTCTCTGCTTCTCACCACCCCCTCTCACTCTCTGTTTCTTCTCTCTCTCTCTCTCCTCTCTATCACCCTCTCTTTCACCCTCTCTCGATCTCCCCCTCTCTTACTTCTTCTTTTTTTTTCTTTTCCTTTTTTTTCTTTTCCTTTTTTTTCTTTTCTTTTCTCTCCTTTTTTATCCCCCTCCCACCGTCCCTCTTCCTCTCCCCCTCTGCATTTCTCTTCCCCTTCTCACTATCTCTCTCTGTCCCTCTCTCACCATTCGATCTCTCTTCCTCTCTGCTGTATACATTTTCATTTTCTTTTCTCTTTTTAATTCCTCTTTCCCCCTTCCTTTCTATCCCCTCTCACCCTTTTTATTTTCCTTTTTTTTTAAACTCTCTTCCCTCTACTTCTCTCTCTGTTCTCCCCTCTCTCCTCTCTCCCTGCCTCATCTCTCTTTCCCCCTCTGCTCATTTCCCCTTTTTTCTCCTTTTCTGTCTTTTCCCCTTCCCTCTTGTATATACTATTTATATATATATAGCATTTATATATATATATATATATTGGATATAGCATACGTATATGTAATATTTACATATTATATAATATATATATAATACATATATAATACGTATAATACCTATAATATAGAATATATATATATGTAATACGTTTATGTACATATACATATGTGTATGTGTGTGTTTGTGTAGGGGTACGTGTCTGTGAATGTATGCACGGGTCGATTTGAAGTGGAAAAGAGACTTTAAAGCTGTCCTGCTGCGCCGTGTGCCTGCACCATTCTCACTTTGCTGGAGAAGCTCACCCTCGAGCCCATCACCCATCTCCGAATAAGCTTTCTTCCCCCCTTCGTCCTCTACTTTTTATTCAGTTAATTGCATGCATGCATCGTTCGCCATATTCATCAAATTCCTCTCTTTGAGAGAACCTTAGTCATTCATTCATCATATCGCTCATCCATCCATTAGTTCCAAAGGGGTTTCAAATAACATTAAACAAATGTGTGTTTGAATATGCTCGTGCCATTGTCATTTCAAGGGATCGGTACTACACTACTTTTTCTCTAATCCACCCCATGTTTCTTCTGTCTGCTGTGTTTTGCGAGGATCAACCAGTCCGGAAGTCCGTTTCTTCAGTCGCCCGAGGGACAAGGAGGAACTCACGCGATCCCCAGTTCGGGGATAAAACGCGACCATCCCTCCTACTTTTGAGGTATCCGACCATCACCTTCACCATTCTATTCTAGTTCTCTGCCTTGTTGTTGTTATTTGTTGTTAAATTTCCACCCTCACCCCTCTCTATTTTGTCTAAAAATAAGTCTATCTTCCCTCTCTTGTTGTTATCATATATCGTTAAATCTTCATTCCCGTTCTTTTCTGTTTTGTCTAAAATACGTCCCTCACTCTACCTATATTTTTCTTAGTGGTTTTTCCTTATATCATATTATCTTATTCTATTACCTACCTCTCGATTTCTTTCTTCATCTTCTCACGTCTCTCTAAAAGACATAAAAATATAAAAAATAATAATAAAAGCAACAAACCCCCCCCAAAAAAAATATAATAACAAAAGATAAAACAAA
The DNA here is from genome assembly GCA_022559845.1 of Amorphophallus konjac. Classification (NCBI taxonomy): domain Eukaryota; kingdom Viridiplantae; phylum Streptophyta; class Magnoliopsida; order Alismatales; family Araceae; genus Amorphophallus; species Amorphophallus konjac. The sequence goes on from CM040121.1 coordinate 210,708,992, forward strand.
ACAAAAAGAATAATAAAAATTAGGGTAACCAAAGAAGGCGACCCGTACTGCTCCCGCTTCGACGGCGAACGCGATCGGAACATTTCCTGTGTGGTCCTCAACCCCTGGCGATCACACTTCCCCTCCCCTTCTTTTGTTATTAATTTTTCTGTCTAAACCCCGTCGACGGAACCAGTTCCTCGCGGTGGTCTCATCTAACTGGTGTGGTGGGCTATCTCCCGCGACCATTTTATTTCAGTAATTTAATTTCCGCATTCTAACATCCTAACCGTTAACTGCTTAACTCTAACCTGCCCTTACCATCGCTTCAAAACCCCGCGGAGAGTCACATCTCGCGGCGGTTTATTTAATCCCCTTTTTATTTATTCTAACCCCGATCGAGGAACTCGTTCCTCGCGGTGGTTTAATTTCCTGTACATTCATTCCAACCCCGATCAAGGAACTCGTTCCTCGCGGTGGTTTAATTTTCTGCATTCCTTTGATCTGACCCCGATCAAGGAACCCGTTCCTCGCGGTGGTCTTATCTAACTGGTGCGGTGGGTCATCTCCCGCGACCATCTTCATTCCAGTAATTTAATTTCTGCACGCTAACCTCCTAACCCCTAACTATTTAATTTTAGCATCCCCCATCATCGCTTTAAAACCCTGCGGAGAGTAACATCTCGCGGCGGTTTATTTGATCCCTTTTTCTTTTCCTGTTATATATATATAGTTATTATAATAAAAACCCCGCGGAGGGGTAATACCTCGCGGTGGTCTTTTGTATATAGTTATACTTATTATTTATATCGCTGCAGAAGCCCCGTAAAGGCCAATGTCTCGCGGTGGTACGTACATATAATATTTATTATTTATGCTGCAATAAAAATCCCGTAAGACCAATGTCTTGCGGTGGTCTTAATATGTACATATATATTCATTATTGCTGATGTTATTATATTACTGTTAGAACCCCACAAAGACCAATGTCCTGTGGTGGTACGTCTTTGTTCGTATTGTCCTTATAATTGTCTGGAGAATGATATACCGTTGCAATTTCTGAGTTTACGTGTCTCTCCATTTCTGTTACATAGATTCTCGAACTTCCCGGTATATGAAAAACTGCTCGTGGAACGGTAAGTAACGCTTACCGGGAAGGGGCCAGTTTGCGCGAGAGGGTCTTTCGACCCCTATCTCCGCCACGTACCGGAGTCCGTTCCGCATCCCTATTTTCTTTCTCTCTCCTTGAGTTGATCTCGTTATCTCCATCTCCTAAGACAGACGAGGGTGGACGACGACTCCGGCCGCCTATACCTCTCTGGCGATCACCCTTTCATCATTGTCATTGTTTATTATTATTGTTTATTGTTTTTCTTTCCCTCGAGGGTGGACGACGCCTTCCTGCCGTCTACATGGTGAAGATCTCTAACAAGTGAAACATCCTCAATGCAATGGTTAGGGTCCTTACCAATTCTCCCGATTCCGATTATCTTACCCTTGTCATGTCCTCCAAAGATTACCGTACCTCCGTTCTTTTCAGTAAGGTCTGCAAAGAGGTGTTTATTTCCGGTCATGTGCCTGGAGCATCCGCTGTCCAGGTACCATTTATTTTCTCCCGCCTTCATGCAGACCTGCACCAATTAACAACCATGCTCATTTTGATTTGGGTACCCAAGTAAGCTTGGGTCCCTTCATGTTAGCATTCCCAAAGGATTGATTGTATATATTGAAAAATATATCATCATCATATTGCATGAGTTGGCATATATACATATCATGCCCTATCTTTCCACAATAAAAACACGTGGGTCTTTTCCTACCAAAATTTCTTATTTTATTTACATTCCTAAAGGTTGAGGGGAAACTAGAATTAACAGTTGGTTTTTCAAGGTGTGTGTGTGAACATTCTCCTTGACAAGATGAATTCTTAACAGCATATTGAACATGATTCTTGTTGCCATGCATTGTACTTGGATTCTTCTCAATTTGTTTTCCTTTTTCTCTCAACATTTTTCCAGTCTCATTTTTCACCTTTTCAAGTTCAATGATAAAACTCTCATTCTTGCCTTTCAATTTTTCTTTCTCTTTCTCACATTCAGTCAGTTTAACATGCAACTCTTCCAATTCTTTGTTCAAGAGGTCATACCTTTCTTGAATTTCATCTTTGAGTTTAAAGGCATTTTTCTTTTCTACTTCTAAGCATGCTATTTCATCTTTAAACAAAGCTAATTTGGTTTCCAAATCATCATTAGCATTTTTCAAACTTTTAACTTGCATTTCAAGTAGATTGCATTTTCCACATGAATTAGATGAGTGAACAATTTCATGAATCTTTTTCTTTAATGTCCTATTTTCATTTTTCATTCTTCTGTATTTCTCATCTAACTCCTCATATGCAAGTTCCCACTATTCATTTGAAATAAACTCTGTGTCAGAAATTACCTATTCACTATCGCTTTCGCCATTAGACACATTGTCTTCACAAGTTCTTCAATGTCTTGCTCCTCATCATCGGTCGTGGGCTCATCTTCATCTTCGTCGCTCCACGTCGCCTTCATGGCTTTCGGCTTCTTGCCCTTGACCATTTTCCCTTTCTTGTTTTGCAGCTCAGGGCATTCTCCTCTCATGTGCCCCGCTTTCTTACATTCATAACATATACTCTCGGTGGCCTTGGATGGTTCATTTCGTTGCCTTGGCTACCTCTTTCCTTTCCTGAATTTCCCGCCAAACTGTCTTCTTTGGCGCAGGAATTGTCTTACTTTCCTCGTCAGCATAGCAACTTCTTCATCGTCGGTGGTTCCCAACGACTCCTCTTAGCTCAAGACACTTTCCGGGAGTGCTTTTAAAGCGATTGGTTTTTTGTTCTTTGGATCCTCTTCCGTTCTCTTTATCACATTGATCTCATAGGTCATTAATGACCCTATGAGTGCATCCACGGTGAGCGTTGACAAATCCTTTGAGTCCTTTATCACGGTCGCCTTGGTGTCCCAGCTCGGTGATAGTGACCTCAACACCTTCCGTACCAATTCCTTATATGTGAACTCTCTCCCGAGTGATTTCAATCCATTTGTAATCTCTATGAGAAGTGCGAACATCTCGGAGAAATTTTCTTCATCCTTCATCCGAAACAGCTCGTAATCACGGATCAACATATTCGCTTTCGTCTCCTTAACTTCTGTGGTACCTTCGTAGATAAGCTTGCGTGTAGAAACCCGATAAATTAAAATGACAAATAAATTTTTTCAAATGAATTATATAATTAAATTCTTCATGAAATAATTAAATTATATTTTTACTATATGAAATAAACTAGATAAATGCATTTACTTGAATTTACTTAAGGTAAATAGAAATTGAATACTCTAACCCTTAGAAAAATCATAGTAAGCCCAATAAAAGTCAATCCAATGGATTAGGATTACAATTGGCCCATTGGATAATCTATAATGAGCTGGATTAGTGGTTAAAGGATTGATAAAGGATAATTAGACCTTAAATTCGTAACATATGTTAAATGCCTTTTGAAAAGGATTATAATAATCCAATTTCTAGAAGGTTGACACAAAAATCGACCCTTACCTAACAGCCCACCTTGGACCAGCCGTTTTTACATTGGTTTCACACCAAATGGAGGCTAGATTAAGAAGAAAAATTAAAATTTTCTACCAATTCGGAGTTGAAAAGTTTAGCATTGTTAGGCAAGGAATCTTGACAAATTTGGCCAAATTTTGGCTATAAATAGAGCCTCATTCGACCCTCAAATCATCCTTGGAGGCCAAGGCCATGCTGCTGCGGAGATTGGAGGGGATTTGAAGGGAAGATTCAAAGATCAAAGAGCTTTCTTATTATTGGGGCTATTTTTCTATCTCTCCTTAGATCTGGTCAAAGGTAGGTGTCTCTCATGCCAAATCTTAATTAAAGTATGCCATCTTGTTTGTTTTTCAGTGCTCTTTCTATTGATATATATTTTCCTAAATTTCGTTAAGAAATGAGCAAGTTATGGTCTTTTTATTGGAGGGGTATTCCCGTTTTTCATCAGATCCAGAACGTGCTATACCTCAGGAGCGCGTTCTGAACGCGCTGCCCCGACATAGCGCGTTCATACAGAGTATTTTCCCGCCCTCAGGGGTCAAACAGATAATTTTAAAATTTTCCCAAAACGTGCTACGCTAGCATAAGCTAGCGCGTTCATAAAATTTTTTTACCCGGAATGTAAAAATATCTAGAAATGAAGCATTATTTTAATTAATAAAAAATTTATTTTTGTAGAATAAAACCAACCTCACCTCGGCTCGGACAAACTCGGCTCGGCTCGGACAAACAAATATATATATTAATAGTTTTGTATCCACACACAACTCGAGCCCACATCCTATGCCCCTTGGGTCCTAATCAAAGGGTGAGCTCTCCAACATATAAAGCCACGGAAGTTTTTCAAAACTTCCAATGTGGGACTAAAGTTTAGTCACTTTACAATACGAATTATACGTATTTGAAATCCACATTAATTGTAAGCATTCAGTTACCAAAAATAAGGTAAAGCAATATTAACATGTTTGAATTTTTACAGCATGTTAAAAATTATTTTTTTGTAGAATAAGAATTATTTTTTTAGAATGTAAAATTCTATTTTTTTACCATATTATTAGTAAACTAATACATGAAAAATATTTCCAGCATGTTAAAAGTTACTTCCAGCATGATAAAATTATTTTATCTATACTGAGATATGAAAACTATTTTTCATCATGTTAAATCCATTTAAAACTATTTTTTTGCATGCTAAACCTAATTTCCTATTAAATAATTAGTAAATTGAAGCACGAAAATTACTTTCAGCATGTTAAAAATTACTTCCAGCATGATAAATTTATTTTCAGCATGGTAGAATTATTTTTAGCATGTTATAACTATTTTCAGCATATTAAAGCTATTTAAAAACTATTTTTTCAGCATGATAAATCTATTTTCCCATCAAATAATTAGTAAATAAATGTATAAAAAATATTTCAGCATGATAAAAATTTGTTTTGTTATTAGGGAATTTTTGTAATCGGCATGGTAAACTTTTTTTTATCATCTCATCAGTAAGTTAATGTATGAGATTTATTTTAGCATGTTAAGTATTAATTTTAGCATGTTAAATATTAATTTTCAACATGATAAAATTACACTCAGTATGATAAAATTATGTCTAATATGTTAAAAATTACTTTAACATGTTAGAATTATTTTCAGCATGATGAAACTATTTTTAGCATAATAAATATATTTTATTAAGCATGAAAATTCTATATTTATCATAATATCAGTGAATAAATATATGAAAATTACCTACAGCATGTAAAAATTTGTTTGATCATGTTACCAGCAAATTGGTGTATAAAAATTACTTTTTAACATGTTAAATTATTTTCTGCATGCTAAATCTATTATTCTATCTTATTATCATTTATCCTATCTTATTATCATTAAATATATCAATAATATGTGAAATCATGATTTTAATTCAAAATTATATACATCTTATCTAAAATTTAATATTTCTGAATTTTAACAGAATTAAGAATGAGTTCTCAAATGATTTCGTGAACATGGTGCTTACCTACACCACGTTCATAATAGAAATCCGATTGACTATAAAATCCGCGTTTCGGTTAAACTAAAATACCTCCAAGATATAAAAACTTCCTGAAAATATGCTTAAATAATTGTTAAATCAATTGAACCCAAGATTAAATTATGGAATTAAAATAATTCTATTAATTCTATTTACTTGAATTTTCTTCCTAGTTACCGTTCGTTCTTGAATTCTACGACTTAATGTCATTGAACGTGATGCCTTAAAATTATTATTCACTTCTCTTGTAACTTCTGAGATTTTTGTCAGATCTGTATTTTTTACAAATGAGCTTATTCTTAAAATTCATTGGCCATAGTGTTAAGTGGATGTCTAAACGTACTTGGGATCTTATGATCCACCGACCCAATGTCTGGCATTAATGGGGCCCGGTCTGGTCCTGGGAGGAGCGCCCAAAAGTACTTGTGCCCATGGGAGTTAATTGACCATGGTGTGGCATTGCACCGAAGTGCATGACTTGCTAGATTTTTACGGCATTCCACTGTTCGAATTTGTTACTTGTTTACTTGAAAATTACATGAATTACTTGACTTGCGTGAAATGGCCAATTATATGAAATTCTTTACTTGTTCAAAGTCATTACTTGGAAATTCATCTTGATATCATGTTATCTCAATTACTTGGAAATTCCATTCATGTTATACACTTTCCGATACAACTTGGAAAAAAATCACTTAAATTGTAAATACTTAAAGATTGCCTGGTTTTAGAGATATAAAATCCTACTGAGCTTTTAGATCACCCTACGTTTTGGTTAATTGTTGCAGGAAATGAAAATGAACAAGGGAATGGACAAGAGTGAGAGAGTGATTTTTCTTTTTACCTAGGTTTATGTAGGTCATTGGTGTTTTTACAAGAATGATGTATTTTAGATTGAAAGTTATAATTTGCCTTTATGGCCTATGAATTAGCAATGTAAACTTTATTTTGATGGAATAAAAGTATCATTTTCTCATTCATTTCTGTCTTTAGAAATGAAATTGTACATGCTCTGATCGACACGCTTGATTACGACTAGTTCGCGTCCCGATATTGCACGTCTGGGCCTGACAGTCTTTGTGATATCAGAGCCTAGGTTACATAAAACCTAGGATTCTTAAACTTAGGTTAGGTTTTAGATAAATATCTAGAAATTGGATAGGTCTCAAAACCTTCCCGGTAAGATTGGGTAGAAACACGGGTTAAGTTTTAAGAAAAAGGGAATTATCAGGAAGTAAAAATCAAAATAAAAACAATAAACCTTGGAATTATGGTTTCAGGCTAATTCTCGCAAATGGCCGTTGAGAGAGCTCAATGGCGCGAGATGCAGCGCACCGTTCAAGGCTTAACCCAAGCCCTCCAACATGTTGCTCAGAGAGGAGCAAACCGAGGAGCTGGTGATTTGCATAGGAATTTTCAAAGCATGAATCCTCCCAAGTTCGCTAGATCTACGGATCCGGATGAAGCCGCACACTGGATTAAAGAGATCGAGAGGATATTCCGAGTCATGCAATGCGCTGACGAGGAGAAGGTCCTACTCGCTACCTTTCAACTAGAAAGGGATGCCCGTGCCTGGTGGGAATTGAATCGGTCGAAGCTACTTTACCGCACGACCAAATTCTATGGGAAGAGTTCGTGGAACACTTCAATAGTAAATATTTTTCCGACCGAGTGCAAGAAAGGAAGGCCGCCGAATTTGCCTCTTTGAAGCAAAGGGGTTTATCGGTAGCCGAATATGAAGCTCAATTCTCAAGATTATCTCAGTACGCTCCACATCTCGTGGGTACTGACAAAATGAAGGCAAGGAGGTTCTTAAATGGCTTAAGGCCTCAATATATTACTCAACTCGCCCCGATGAATATCCAAATTTATTCTGATGCGGTACGGAGAGCACAACTCCTAGAAGATGCAACGGAGTTATCGGATCGCATCCGAGGAAGGGAAGCCAAGAGAGAGCAAGTTACTGGGTCCAGAAGTTTCAAACCTTCCTTCGGGAAGAAAAGGCCCAATGACGGGCGTAACTTCAACAAGGATGGGCAAAATTTCAACAAGGGTGGACGTAACTTTCAAGGGGACAAGAAGCCAAGAACCTTTGACAAGCAAATTGTTCCTTTCTCTACGTCATCAAAGGAATTATGCAAATTCTGTGAGAAACCCAGACACAAAGCTGAGGAATGTTGGAGAAAGCTCGGTGCATGTCTTCGATGCGGGAGTCGGGAGCATAGGATCCCGAATTGTCCTCTTCTCAACGAGCAAGCTCCATCACCGGCAAAGTTTCCTATTACTGCCAAAAAGCAAGGAAGACTCCAAGCTCTCATGGAAGCAGAACCTACCAAAGAAGGAGGCGTTATGGAAGATACTCTTTTTGTGAGGCCCGTTCCTTGTGGATCCTTAATGGTTTAGATCTAGTATTTATTCTGGAATTTCCGGCTATTTTTCTGTATTTTTAGAAATTTTTCTGGTGTTTTTCTGGATTTATTTGGGGTTAATTGAGGTTTTTGGGAAATAATAAGATTTTTATATATAATATAATTATTATATATATTAATTTTATTTTTTTTCCCTTAACCCTCACCCCTCTCTCTCTCCTCTCGTCGATCTCTCACTCACCCTCACGCTCTCTCTCTCCTCCCGATCGCCTCTCTTCCCCTTTGTGGGATTGCAGGTGAGACGACGTCGGTTGGAGGCGTGGAGCGCGCCGTTGGAATCCTCGTGTCGAGTGGAGCGCGTGGACACCCACCTTGACGCGGTTCGCGGCTTGTGGAGGCGAGGCGGAGCGAGAAGGCCCGGTGAACCCTCCTTGCATGCGGCTTTTCTGGCCGTTTTGGCTTGAACGAGGTAGGGGGATGGAATCCTGAGCTCGCTAGGATCATTTCCTATAGCATGTTTTCTTGTTTAAACCCTTGTGGCATGTATATGGTGTATTTTCCATTTTTGGGGTTTTAAGCTTGTTCTTCATGCTTAGGCCATTGTGGGTGTTGCATGCGGGTGTTTTAGTTGTTATATTGTAGTTTAGGGCATGTGGTTTGACAGGAAACAAGTTTTTTCGACGTTACTCGACGATTTCTATCGTCCGGGAGGGAACCGATTTTCAAACCTAACCCGTCCGTGACCCAGGTGGTGTGACGGTCCTTCTAGGAACCGTCACACGCCTAACGGTCCTTAAAGGATGCATTATATCAATGTAACGGCCCGTTGACGGGGCGTTACATTGAGAGTAACGGTGGGGCTCCCATCCGTTACTCGTCCGTCGATTTGCGTTGACCGGGTGAGGCGGTTAACCTGACGGCCAGTCGGCCGACCGTCAGGGTCCCCTGACGCGCCTGGGCGAGTGCGTCATATCACCTGCAAACGATTTTGGAATGATGTGTGTTGGTTTGGCCTCGGGTGGCTATAACGGGCTTGGACCAGCGCGTTACAATTGATGTAACGCGCTGCGCCCAGACCGTTACGTACAGTAACGGCGTGGCCGCTGACCGTTACATGCCCCTTTGACTGGTTTAGGCTGGAACTCCGGTGGATGTAACGGATAGGGACGGATGCGTCATTCTTGATATAACGCGCCAGTCCCCGACCGTTACACCCTTGTAACGCGTGGTCTGCAGACCGCCGCACGCCTGTTGATTTCAAAAAGCACCGGCTTATTCTTTACGCATTCCAGAATGTTTATATGCCATGCTTATGTTATCTTATTATATAATGGCATGTTTGTGAATCCCAATAGAGTAGCTTTTCTTTCCTTGCAATGGAGCCACTGTTGTTGCCCTAAGGTCTGTTGAGTACCGACCCGCTTAGGGATAGTGGAGGGGTGTTCCCGTACACGGTTTGTAAGCTAGTTCCGTGGGCTCCCAGCCAACGGTAGCGTCCTACCGAGGGAGAAAACTAGCTAGAGGGCCTGGCTCAGGCGAGAGTCAGTGTGTGCACACGTGGTTAGAGGCTGTGGACTGACACTGACGGGTGTCACTCTGACTGGTCACATGGTTTGGTACTGTTTACGCGCTCAGCTTGTCGTGTTGTCGACTGCGAGTGCTTGAGACGTAGTATAAGTCGTCAGTGGACGCATCTGGTCTCTGCTCCCAGTGGTTGTTCTACTCCCTGCTGCTTGGATTAGTTAAGGCATATTCTACTAGTAGATTTAGTTTCTGTCGCTTGCATTTATTTATAGTTGGCATATATTAGCTGTTATACCTGTTTAGTTAGAGTTTACAGCTTTACTATGACTAGTTTATTCATGCCAATGCCTGTTAATTCATGTAAATGCATGCTCTAATTGTCTTTAATTATGCATGTATGCTTGTTTAGTGCGAGGTAGGGATCCGCGTGACCCCTACTGAGTCTGGCTGTGACTCACCCTTCTTCTTTTAGGTGAGCCGCGCCCGCCGTCTCCCAGTGTTTTGTGAGTTGCTCGGAGACCGTTCTTAGCCGCCAGCAGTAGATGGGTCGCCTTTTTGGGCCTTTGTTGTACTTTTGCCGGGGTATGTCCCGTGTAGTTGTACCTTTTTGGACTAGTACTTTTGTATCTCTGGACTAGTTTATATATATATATCACTCTGGTTATTTTGAATTGCTTCCGCACTTTTGTTAAACTTTATTGCTTAATCTAATATGCGCGCTTGTGATTGCAATTCGTTATACATCCCCTCGACAATCTTCACTAACCCTTCAGGGGCCTCATCAGCCTCTTGGGTGGCTTCCCCAGTTCCTGGTATCGGTGTATCGATGTTATCGGTATATCGGTATCCGGCGCTCTGGGTCGTCACAGTTGGTATCAGAGCGAAGTTGAGGATTTGTATAAGGAATTGGAATTTGCAACTTGTCCAGAGCTAGTCCTTCGTGTTGTCTATTGCTGGCTTAGGTTGTTTTCTGCATGATTGATGTGATTCCTATTGCTTTCTATTTTTTGGCAGTGCAAGATGCTGCCTCATCGAGGAAGACCTCCTCGAGTTCCTCGAGCTCCCCAAGATGCTCCTAGAGAAGAAAGTGGTTCTGCACCTCCTCCTACAGTTCCTGCTATTCCTGTTGTTCCTCCTCTAGCGCCGGTCGTTGCTCCTCAGATTGAAGTGCCTGGTAGTCGAGGCAAGGCTTTGAAAGAATTTCTTCTATTTAATCCGCCTGCTTTCGATGGTCAAGCTGATCCAGAGGTTGCGAGGCAGTGGCTAGATGCAATTGAGCGCGTATTCCTGTCTATGGAGTGCACTGAAGATGAGAAGGTTATGCTTGCTGCGTTTCAACTCCAAGGTACAGCCATTACGTGGTGGAAAGCCGAGTGGCAGAATGCGTTTCACTCTAGACCTCTTCGGCAGATCACTTGGGTAGAGTTTGTTGCTGCTTTCGAGCGTGCCTACACTCCTGCCTGCTTGCAGATGGCTAAGATGTATCAATTTATGGAGCTAACTCAGGGTAGCATGACTGTGCTTCAGTATCGGAACAAGTTCATGGAGTTGGGTCAATATGCGCCCCATGTGCTGGCTAATGAAGCTTTGAAGACTCAGCAGTTCTTGCGTAGATTGAGGCCTGAACTTAAATTGCCCTTGATCGCGAGTCGTGTTGCTGATTTAGATGGTGTGTGCCAGGCAGCTGTGGCACTTGAGCTAGAGATGGCGAGACCAGGTGGATATCCGCAGGCGGGGTCAGTTTAGGCAACAGTCCAGTTTCAACCGGCTTACCGACCGCCAGTGTCAGGTGTTACCTCGGTCCAGTCAGATGTTAGCAGTGCTTCTTCCCCTTCCAAGCCCAAGTTTAAGAGGTTCAAGAAGAAGAAGAAGTTTTTCCAACAGCCGTCGTCCGGTACAGATTCTGTTCAGCAGCCGACAGCGCCTTCTTCTCAGACTCGTCAGAGCTCTGCTGTCAGTTAGCCGTGGACGTGTCGGAGATGCGGTGGTCACCATAAGGGTCAGCCGTGTTCTCTTTCAGTGGTCTGTTTTCGCTGTGACCAGCCTGGTCACATGGTTCGAGATTGCCCGTTGAGGCCGAAGCAATTGCAAGCTCCTCAGTTCTCTCAGCCTCAGCAGTCGCAATTCAGACCTCGTCCTGTACCTCAACAACAGTTCTATTCTCAAGCGTCGACGTCTTCTCAGCAATCTTCAGCCGGATCGAAGAAGCTGAAAGGCAAGGTTTCTCATATGACTAGAGCTGAAGCGGTTGCATCCCATCTGGTGGAAGGTACGATTATGCTTTATGGTCATTCAGCTCGTGTCTTATTTGATTCTGGTGCTTCTCACTCTTTTATTTATGAGGATTTCACGGCATGTATTGAGGAGCCGACATCAGAAATGACTTGTGAGCTTTTTGTCGAGTTGCCTTCTGAAGATTTCATGATTACACCTCTATGTCTGGAAGAGTCTCCTGTAATGATTGATAATCATCAGTTGCCGGTGAGATTGTATGCGTTGCAGCTGGCAGATTATGATATTATTTAGGGTATGGATTGGTTGGAGCAGTATGGAGCAGTGGTTGACTGCAGATCGAAGAAAGTCTATTTTCAGCCACAGGGAAAATTAGTTTTTTATTTCCAAGGTATTCGATCCCGTTCTTCTCGTATGATTATTTCTGCTATTCGAGCCTATAGGTTGCTTAGTGCAGGTTGCCAGGGATTCTTAGCTTCTGTGGTTGCCGTAGAAAAACCACGACAGGAGGTCGGCGATATTCCTGTTGTTTGTGAGTTCCCTGATGTGTTTCCTGACGAGTTGCCAGGCTTGCCTCCAGAACGAGAGATTGAGATGGTGATTGAACTGATTCCTGCTACATGCCCGTTAGCAAAGGCACCGTACCGAATGACTCCAGCTGAACTGAAAGTACTGCGAGCACAGCTACTTGAATTGCTGGAAAAAGGCTATATTCGCCCCAGTTTTTCCCCGTGGAGTGCTCCAGTGTTATTTGTGAAAAAGAAAGATGGAAGCCTGAGACTTTGTATTGATTACAGATAGTTGAATCAGGTGACTATCAAGAATAAATATCCGCTCCCCCGGATTGATGATTTGTTTGACTAGTTATAGTCTGCTACTGTCTTTTCACAGATTGACCTCCGGTCTGGCTACTTTCAGTTGCGAATCTGGGAATCTGATGTGGAGAAGATAGCTTTCAGTACTCGGTATGGTCACTTTGAATATCTGGTAATGCCGTTTGGATTGACGAATGCCCCAGCAGCTTTCATGGACCTAATGCAGCGTATCTTTCGTCCATTTCTTGATCAGTTCGTGGTGATCTTTGTTGATGATATTCTGATCTACTCTGCTTCTGATGAAGATCATGTGCAGCATTTGAAGTTCATTCTGCAGACTCTAAGAGATCACGAGCTTTATGCGAAGTTCAGTAAATGTGAATTCTGGCTTCGGGAAATTCATTTTCTTGGCCACGTGATTTCTGGTAATGGAGTAGCAGTGGACCCTGCAAAGATTGAAGCTGTTTTGAGTTGGCAGAGACCGAGAACTGTAACAGAGATTAGAAGCTTCTTAGGTTTGGCTGGGTATTATCGAAGATTCATCCAGGATTTTGCAAAGATTGCAGCACCTATGACTAGACTGACTCGTAAAAATGTGCCGTTTGTCTGGTCGGATCAGTGTGAGGAGAGCTTTGTTGAATTGAAAAGGCTCTTGACTTCTTCTCTAGTGTTGATTTTGCCTTTCGGCTCGGGTGGATTTATGGTTTGCACAGATGCTTCTCGAGTGGGTTTAGGTGCAGTGCTGATGCAACATGGTCAGGTTATTGCATATGCATCTCGGCAATTGAAACAGCACGAAGAAAATTATCCCACGCATGATCTGGAGCTAGCTGTAGTTGTGTTTGCCTTAAAGATCTAGAGACATTATCTGTATGGTGAGAAATTTCAGATTTTTACTGATCATCAGATTTTACAATATATATTCTCCCAGAAAGATCTGAATCTCAGGCAGAGGCGATGGATGGAATACATGAAAGATTATGACTTTACACTCTCCTATCAGCCGGGTAAAATGAATGTTGTGGCTGATGCTCTGAGCAGGAAGGTGCAAGTCAATCGACTGTTGCTTCATGAATGGAAATTGTGGGAACAGCTTCCGAGTGAGGCATTCAGCGTAGAGTTTCCTGCCGATCCAAAGATCGCAGTTTGTGCTAGCTTGGTTTTGGGTTCAGCTTTGTATAAGCAGATTTCAGAAGCTCAGCAATCTGATTCTGATTTGGCCCGTGTTGTATCAAGATATGATGTGGAATTTGATAATGAGCTGGTTATCAATTTCCAGGGCAGATTATATGTTCCCGCTGTTGATGCATTGAGACTTGAGGTTATGAGTGAAGCCCATGGTTCCCATTTTCCTATTCACCCAGGTGTCACTAAGATGTATCAGAATTTGAAAAAGTAGTTCTGGTGGCCAGGTATGAAGTCAGACGTGGCTGTGTTTGTTTCTAAGTGCTTGACTTGTCAGCAGGTTAAAGCAAAACATCAAAAGCCAGGTGGTTTGCTTCAGCCGTTAGAGATTCCTATGTGGAAATGGGACCATGTTACTACAGATTTTGTGGTGGGTTTGCCTCGGACTTCTCAAGGCTTTGATGGTATCTGGTTGCTTGTCGACAGATTGACTAAAGCTGCCAGATTGTTGCCAATAAAGGTTGCTTGGAATGTGCAGAGGTTGGTCGAGCTTTATGTGCAGAAGATCATGCCACTGCATGGAATTCCAATTTCACTTGTGTCAGATCGTGATCCATGTTTTACCTCTGGCTTCTGGCGTAGTTTCCAGAAAGCTTTGGGCACTGAGTTAGCCTTCAGTTCAGCGTATCATCCGCAGTCAGATGGACAGTCAGAGAGGACTATTCAAACTCTGGAAGACATGCTGAGATCGTGTTGCCTTGACTGGCAAGGTTCGTGGAGTCAACATTTGCCACTTGTTGAATTTACTTATAATAATAGTTTTCATTCCAGTATTGGCATGGCTCCTTATGAGGCACTGTATGGTCGTCCTTGTCATACTCCTCTGAACTGGTTTGATGTTGGGGACAGATTGTTGACAGGACCTGACATGGTACAGCAGTGTTCTGATGTGGTTCGTCTGATTCGACAGAGATTGTTGACGGCTCAGAGTCGAAAGAAAAGTTATGCAGATCAGCGCAGACGTCCACTACAGTTTGAGCCAGGAGATATGGTGTTTGTTAAGGTATCTCCGATGAAAGGTGTTTCCAGGTTTGGGAAATGTGGAAAGCTGAGTCCGCGTTATGTTGGCCCATTTCCTATTGTTGAAACTGTGGGTCAGGAAGCTTATCGATTGCAACTACCAGCGGCTATGCAAGCTATTCATGATGTGTTCCACGACTCTCAGTTGAGGAAGTATTTGCCAGATGCTGCTCATGTTCTCGATGATTCAGTTTGGCCCGAAGTGACTGCTGATTTATCTACGCCAGAGTTTCCTATCAGAATTGAAGACCGTCGTGAGCAGCGGTTGAGAAATAAGGTTATCCCTCTGGTAAGAGTTACTTGGCAGCGTCACTCTCGTAATGAGTCTACTTGGGAACGTGAAGATGAGATGCGTCAGCTTTTTCCTTTCTTATTCCAGTGAGGTATAATTCTTTTCTCAGTTACCTCCTTATCCGTTGTTATAAATTTTGAGGGCGAAATTTCTATTAGGAGGGAGGGACTGTGAGGCTCGTGCCTTGTGGATCCTTAATGGTTTGGATCTAGTATTTATTCTGGAATTTTCGGCTATTTTTCTATATTTTTAGGAATTTTTCTGGTGTTTTTCCGGACTTATTTGGGGTTAATTGAGGTTTTTGGGAAATAATAAGATTTTTATATATAATATAATTATTATATATATTAATTTTATTTTTTTCTCTTAACCCTCACCCCTCTCTCTCCCCTCTCGTCGATCTCTCACTCACCCTCACGCTCTCTCTCTCCTCCCGATCGCCTCTCTTCCCCTTTGTGGGATTGCAGGTGAGACGACGTCGGTTGGAGGCGTGGAGCGCGCCGTTGGAATCCTCGTGTCGAATGGAGCACATGGATGCCCACCTTGACGCGGTTCGCGGCTTGTGGAGGCGAGGCGGAGTGAGAAGGCCCTGTGAACCCTCCTCCCTGCATGCGGCTTTTCCGGCCGTTTCGGCTTGAACAAGGTAGGGGGATGGAATCCTGAGCTCGCTAGGATCATTTCCTACAGCATGTTTTCTTGTTTAAACCGTTGTGGCATGTATATGGTGTATTTTCCATTTTTGGGGTTTTAAGCTTGTTCTTCATGCTTAGGCCATTGTGGGTGTTGCATGCGGGTGTTTTAGTTGTTATATTGTTGTTTAGGGCGTGTGGTTTGACAGGAAACAGGTTTTTTCGACGTTACCCGATGATTTCTATCGTCCGGGAGGGAACCAGTTTTCAAACCTAACCCGTCTGTGACCCAAGTGGTGTGACGGTCCTTCCAGGAACCGTCACACGCCTAACGGTCCTTGAAGGACGCGTTATATCAATGTAACGGCCCGTTGGCGGGGCATTACATTGAGAGTAACGGTGGGGCTCCCATCCGTTACTCGTCCGTCGATTTGCGTTGACCGGGTGAGGCGGTTAACCTGACGGCCAGTCGGCCGGCCGTCAGGGTCCCCTGACGCGCCTGGGTGAGTGCATCATATCACCTGCAAACGATTTTGGAATGCTGTGTGTTGGTTTGGCCTCGGGTGGATGTAACGGGCTTGGACCAGCGCGTTACAATTGATGTAATGCGTTGCGCCCAGACCGTTACGTACAGTAACGGCGTGGCCGCTGACAGTTACATGCCCCTTTGACTGGTTTAGGCTGGAACTCCGGTGGATGTAACGGATAGGGGCGGACGCGTCATTCTTGATATAACGCGCCAGTCCCCAACCGTTACACCCTTGTAACGCGTGGGCTGCAGACCGCCACACGCCTGTTGATTTCAAAAAGCACCGGCTTATTCTTTACGCATTCCAGAATGTTTATATGCCATGCTTATGTTATCTTATTATATAATGGCATGTTTGTGAATCCCAATAGAGTAGCTTTTCTTTCCTTGCAATGGAGCCACTGTTGTTGCCCTAAGGTCTATTGAGTACTGACCCGCTTGGGGATAGCGGAGGGGTGTTCCCATACACGGTTTGTAAGCTAGTTCCGTGGGCTCCCGGCCAACAGTAGGGTCCTACCGAGGGAGAAAACTAGCTAGAGGGCCTGGCTCAGGCGAGAGTCAGTGTGTGCACACATGGTCAGAGGCTGTGGACTGACACTGACGGTTCTGACTGGTCACTTGGTTTGGTACTGTTTACGCGCTCAGCTTGTCGTGTTGTCGACTGCGAGTGCTTGAGATGCAGTATAAGTCGTCAGTGGACGCATCTGGTTTCTGCTCCCAGTGGTTGTTCTTGTAAGGCCCGTGCCTTAATGGATCCTTAGTGGTTTTGTTCTAGTATTTGTTCAGGAATTTTCGGCTATTTTCTTGGATTTTTAGGAATTTTTCTGATATTTTTTTGGATTTATTTGGAGTTAATTGAGGGTTATTAGAAATTAATAAGGTTTTAATATATATATAATAATTATATTATATATATTTTATTTTTATTTTTTTATTTTAATCTCTCACCCTCACGCTCTCTCTCTCTCGTCGATCTCACTCACCCTCACGCTCTCTCTCTCTAGGCCGATCGCCTCTCCCCCTCTCTCTTGGGATTCGAGCGAGACGACGTCGGTTCGAAGCGTGGTTGGCGCCGTTGGATTCCTCGCGTCGCGTGGAATGCGTGGGTACCCATCTCGGCGTGGTTCGGTGATCGTGGGAGCGAGGTGGAGCTTGAAGGCCCGGTGAGCCTACCTCCTTGCATGCGGCCATTTCGTCGGTTTCGGCTCGCAAAAGGTAGGGGGATGGAATCCTGATCTCGCTAGGATCATTTCCTATAGCTCGTTCGTTTGATTAGAACCCCGTAGCATGCTTAATGTTCATATTTCATAATTTTTGGGTTTTAGCTTAATTCTTGAATTTGATGCATTGTGGGCTTTGCATGTGTGGTATTTGGATGTTATTTTATTGTTTGGGTTGTATGGTTTGGCAGGTTACAGGTTTCTACGACGTTACCCGATGATTTTTATCGTCCGGGAGGGCTCCGGTTTTCAAACCGTATCCGCCCATGTTCCAGGTGGTGTGACGGTCCTGCCAGGAACCGTCACACGCCTGACGGTCCTTAGTGGACGCATCATTTCCAAACAACGGCCCGATGAGGGTGCGTTATTTGGAGAGTAACGGTGGGATCCCCATCCGTTACTCGTCTGTCGTTTTACGTTGACCGGGTGAGGCAGTTAGCCCGACGGCTAGTCGGCCGGCCGTCGCTTCCGTCCGACGCGCCTGAGCGAGCGCGTCGCTTCGCCTGCGTCTGATTTCGAACGCTGTACGTTGGTTTTTGGCCTCGGGTGGATGTAACGGCGGTGACCCAACGCATTGCATCGATGTAACGCACAGGGCCCCTACCGTCACATTCCCTTTTGGGCCTTTTGAGCTGGAACTCAGGCGGAAGTGACGGACGGAGACAGACACGTCGTTCTTGGTGTAACGCGCCAGCCTCCGACCGTTACTTCCATGTAGCGTGTGGGCATCCGACCGCCGCTTGCCTGTTGGGTTTAATAAGTTGCCAACCTTTTGTTATGCGTTCCTTTACGTAATTGTGCCATGTTCATATTGTTTTAATGTACGATGGCATGTTTCTCATACCAATAGAGTAGTCTTTCTTTCCATGCAATGGAGCCACTGTTGTTGCCCTAGGTCTGTTGAGTATCGACCCGCTTGAGGATAGCGGAGGGGTGTTTCCCATACACGGTTTGTAAGCTAGTTCCGTGGGCTCCCAGCCAATGGTAGCGTCCTACCAAGGGAGAAAACTAGCTAGAGGGCCTGGCTCAGGCTAGAGTCAGTGTGTGCACACGTGGTCGGAGACTGTGGACTGACACCGACGGGTGCCACTCCGACTGGTCACTTGGTTTGGTACTGTTTACGCGCTCAGCTTGTCGCTTTGTCGACTGCGAGTGCTTGAGACACAGTGTAAGTCATCAGTGGACGCTTCTGGTTTCTGCTCCAGTGGTTGTCCTTCCTTATTGTTTGGATTAGTTAAGGCTTATTCTATTTTGGTAGATTTAGTTTTAGTCGCTTGCATTTATTTAGCTTTGGCATGTGTTAGCTGTTCTACTTGCTTAGTTAGAGTTTACAGCTTTACTTGAGTAGTTTATTCATGCCATTGCCTGTTATTTTAATTAAATGCATGCTCTAATTACTTTTATTTATGCATGAATGCTTGTTTAGTGCGAGGTAGGGATCCGCGTGACCCCTACTGAGTCTGGCTGTGACTCACCCTTCTCCTTTCAGGTGAGCCGCGCCCGTCGTCTCCCGGTGCTTCGTGAGCTGTTTCGGAGACCGTGTCTAGCTGCCAGCTTTAGTCGAGCCACCTTTTGAGGCTTTTGTTGTACTTTTACCGGGGTATGCCCTGTGTAGTTGTACCCTTGTGGACTAGTACTCTTGGTTATCTGGACTAGTATATATATATATCACTCTGGTTATTTTGAATTGCTTCCGCACTTGTGTTAATTTTATTACGTAATTGTAATCTACACGTTCCAAATTCTAGTTCGTTATACATTCCCTCGACAAAACCCTACTAACCCTTCAGGGGCCTCATCAGCCTCTTGGGTGGCTTCCCCAGTTCTTGGTATCGGTGTATCGATGTTATCGGTATATCGGTATCCTGAACTCTGGGTCGTTACAGTTGGTATCAGAGCTGTTGTTTGAGGAATCGTATAAGGAATTGAAATTTGTGTTTGTCCAGAGCTAGTCATGTGTCGTCTATTGCTGGCTTAGGGTGTTTTCTGTATGATTGATGGATTTTATTGTTGTTTTATGATCTCGGCAGAGTAATTATGCCGCCTCGTCGAGGAAGACCTCCTCGAGTTCCTCGAGCTCCTCGAGATGCGCCCAGGGAAGATAGTGGTTCTGCACCTCCTCCTGCAGTTCATGTTGTTCCTGTTGCACCAGTTGTTCCTCCTCCAGCGCCGTTTGTTGCTCCTCCGGTTGAAGTGCCTGGCAATCAAGGTAAGGCTTTAAAGGAATTCCTGATGTTCAATCCGCCTCCTTTCGATGGTCAAGCTGATTCAGAGTTTGCAAGGCAATGGTTGGATGCTATTGAGCGTGTTTTTGTTTCGATGGAATGTGCTGAAGATGAGAAAGTTATGCTTGCCGCTTTTCAACTCCAGGGTACGGCCATTTCGTGGTGGAAAGCTGAGTGGCAGATCGCTTTTCATTCAAGACCCCTTCGGCAGATCACATGGGCAGAGTTCGCAGCTGCTTTCGAGCGTGCCTACACTCCTGCCTGTTTGCAAATGGCAAAAATGTATCAATTCATGGAGCTGACTCAGGGCAGTATAACTGTGCTTCAGTATCGGAATATGTTTATGGAATTGGGTCAGTATGCGCCCCATGTGCTGGCTAGTGAAGCTTTGAAGGCACAGCAATTCTTGCGAGGTTTGAGGCCAGAATTGAAGATGCCCCTGATTGCTAGTCGTGTTGCAGACCTTGATAGTGCGTGCCAGACAGCTGTGGCACTTGAGCTGGAGATGACGAGACCGGGTGGATATCCTCAGGCAGGGTCAGTTCAGCCCGCAGTATAATCTCAACAGGTGTACCGACCGCCAGTGCCAGGTGTTCCCTCAGTCCAGTCAGAGGTTAGCAGTGCTTCCTCTCCTTCCAAGACCAAGTTTAAGAGGTTCAAGAAGAAGAAGAAGTTTTTCTAGCAGCCGTCCGGTACAGATGTAGTTTAGCAGCCGACAGCACCTTCTACTCAGACTCGTCAGAGTTCAGCTATCAGCCAGCCATGGACGTGTCGGAGATGCGGTGGTCATCACAAGGGCCAGCCGTGTTCTCTTCCCGTTGTTTGCTTTCGGTGTGACCAGCTGGGTCATGTGGTTCGGGATTGCCCGCTGAGGCCGAAGCAATTGCAAGCCCCTCAGTTTCCTCAACCTCAGCAGTCGCAATTCAGACCTCCTCCTGCACCGCAAGCTCAACAGTTCTTTTCTCAAGCGTCGGCGTCTTCTCAGCAATCCTCAGCTGGATCGAAGAAGCAGAAAGGCAAAGTTTCTCATATGACTAGAGCTGAAGCTGTTGCGTCCCATTTGTGGAAGGTACGATTATGCTTTATGGTCTTTCAGCTCGCGTCTTATTTGATTCTGGTGCTTCTCACTCTTTTATTTCTGAGGCTTTCTTGGCATGTATTGAGGAACCGACTTCAGAGATAACTTGTGAGATGTATGTTGAGATGCCTTCGGGAGATTTCATGATTACACCTCTGTGTTTGGAAGAGTCTCCTGTTATGATCGATAATCACCAGTTGCCGGCGAGATTATATGCATTGCAGTTGGCAGATTATGATGTTATTCTGGGAATGGATTGGTTGGAGCATTATGGAGCTGTGGTTGACTGCAGATCGAAGAAAGTCTATTTTCAGCCACAGGGAAATCAGCTTTTTATTTCCAAGGTATTCGATCCCGATCTTCTCGTATGATTATTTCTGCTATTCGAGCCTATAGGTTGCTTAGTGCAGGTTGCCAGGGATTCTTAGCTTCTGTGGTGACTGTTGAAAAACCACGACAGGAAGTCAGTGATATTCCTGTTGTTTGTGAGTTCCCTGATGTGTTTCCTGACGAGTTGCCAGGCTTGCCCCCAGAGCGAGAGATAGAGATGGTGATTGAACTGATTCAGGTACAGCTCCCTTAGCAAAGGCACCGTACCGAATGGCTCCAGCTGAATTGAAAGTACTGCGAGCACAGCTACTTGAGTTACTGGAAAAGGGTTATATTCGCCCCAGCTTTTCTCCGTGGAGTGCTCCAGTGTTGTTTGTGAAGAAGAAAGATGGAAGCCTGAGACTTTGTATTGATTACAGGCAATTGAATCAGGTGACTATCAAGAATAAATATCCGCTTCCCAGGATTGATGATTTGTTTGACCAGTTACAGTCTGCTACTATCTTTTCATGGATTGATCTCCGGTCTGGCTACTTCCAATTGTGAATCCGGGAATCTGATGTGGAGAAGACGGCTTTCAGCACTCGTTATGGTCACTTTGAATTTTTGGTCATGCCGTTTGGTTTGACTAATGCCCCAGCAGCTTTTATGGACCTGATGCAGCGTATCTTTCGTCCATTTCTTGATCAGTTTGTGGTGATCTTTGTTGATGATATTTTGATCTATTCTACCTCTGATGAAGATCATGTGCAGCATTTGAGGATCGTTCTGCAGACTCTAAGGGATCACGAGCTTTATGCGAAGTTCAGTAAATGTGAATTCTGGCTTCGGGAGATTCATTTTCTTGGTCACGTGATTTCTGGTGACGGAGTGGCAGTAGACCCTGCAAAGATTGATGCCGTGTTGAGTTGGCAGAGGCCTAGAACTGTGACAGAAATACGAAGCTTCCTAGGTTTGGCTGGGTATTACCGCAGATTCATCCAAGATTTTGCGAAGATTGCAGCCCCGATGACTAGACTGACTCGTAAAGATGTACCTTTTGTCTGGTCGGATCAGTGTGAGACTAGCTTTGTTGAATTGAAAAGGCTATTGACTTCTTCTCCTGTGTTGACTTTGCCTTCCGACTCGGGTGGTTTTCTGGTTTGTACTGATGCTTCTCGAGTAGGTTTGGGTGTAGTGCTGATGCAACTTGGTAAAGTTATCACATATGCATCTCGGCAATTGAAACGACATGAAGAGAATAATCCCACGCATGATCTGGAGCTAGCTGCAGTTATTTTTGCCTTAAAGATTTGGAGACATTATCTGTATGGTGAGAAATTTCAGATTTTTACTGATCACCAGAGTTTACAGTATATATTCTCCCAGAAAGATTTGAATCTCAGGCAGCCCCGATGGATGGAATTCATGAAAGATTTTGACTTTACACTCTCCTATCAGCCGGGTAAAATGAATGTTGTGGCTGATGCTCTGAGCATCAAAGTGCAGGTCAGTCATTTGATGCTTCATGAATGGAAATTGTGGAAATGGCTTCCGAGCGAGGCTTTCAGTGCAGAGTTTCCTGCTGATCCGAAGATGGCGGTTTGTGCTAGTTTGATTTTGGGTTCAGCTTTATATCAGCAGATTAAAGAAGCTCAGCAAGCGGATTCTGATTTAGCCCGTGTTATATCAAGATATGATGTGGAATTTGATGACGAGCTGGTTGTCAGTTTTCAGGGCAGATGGTATGTTCCCACTGATGATGATTTGAGGCATGAGATTCTGAGTGAAGCCCATGGTTCCCGTTTTGCTATTCATCCCGGTGTCACCAAGATGTATCAGAATTTGAAAAGGCAGTTCTGGTGGCCAGGTTTGAAGAAAGACGTGGCTATATTTGTTTCTAAGTGCTTGACTTGTCAGCAGGTTAAAGCCGAACATCAAAAGCCAGGTGGTTTGCTTCAGCCATTAGAGATTCTGATGTGGAAATGGGACCATGTTACTACTGACTTTGTGGTGGGTTTACCTCGGACTTCTCAAGGTTTTGATGGTATCTGGTTGCTTGTCGACAGATTGACTAAAACTGCCAGATTATTACCAATTAAAGTTGCTTGGAGTGTGCAAAGGTTGGCCGAGCTTTATGTGCAGAAGATCGTGCCACTGCATGGAGTTCCTGTTTCACTTGTGTCAGATCGTGACCCACATTTTACCTCCAGCTTCTGGCGCAGTTTCCAGAAAGCTTTGGGCACTGAGTTAGCTTTCAGTTCAGCGTATCACCCTCAGTCAGATGGACAGTCAGAGAGGACTATTCAGACTTTAGATGATATGCTGAGATTGTGTTGCCTTGATTGGCAGGGTTCGTGGAGTCAGCATTTGCCACTTGTTGAATTTGCCTATAATAATAGTTTTCACTCCAGTATTGGAATGGCTCCTTATGAAGCACTGTATGGTCGTCCTTGTCGTACTCCTCTGAATTGGTTTGATGTTGGGGACAGATTGTTGACCGGACCTGATATGGTGCAGCAGTGTTCTGATGTGGTTCGTCTGATCAGGCAGAGATTGTTGACGGCTCAGAGTCGACAGAAAAGTTATGCAGATCAGCGCAGACGTCCACTACAATTTGAGCCAGGAGATATGGTGTTTGTTAAAATATCTCCGATGAAAGGTCTTTCCAGGTTTGGGAAGCGTGGAAAGCTTAGTCCGCGGTATGTTGGCCCTTTTCCGATCGTTAAAGCTATTGGTGAGGTGGCTTATCGTCTACAACTACCTGCGGCCATGCAAGCTATTCATGATGTGTTCCACGTATCTCAGTTGAGGAAATATGTGCAGGATGCTTCTCATGTTCTCGATGATTCAGTTTGGCCCGAAGTGACTGCTGATTTGTCTACGCCAGAGTTTCCTATCAGAATTGAAGACCGTCGTGAGCAGCGGTTGAGAAATAAGGTTATTCCTCTGGTAAGAGTAGCTTGGCAGCGTCACTCTGGTAATGAGTCCACTTGGGAACGTGAAGATGAGATGCGTCAGCTTTTTCCTTTCTTATTCCAGTGAGGTATATGTCCTTTCTCAGTTTCCTCCTTTTTCCGTTGTTGTAAATTTCGAGGGCGAAATTTTTATTAGGAGGGAGGGACTGTAAGGCCCGTGCCTTAATGGATCCTTAGTGGTTTTTTTCTAGTATTTGTTCTGGAATTTCTGGCTATTTTCCTGGATTTTTAGGAATTTTTCTGATATTTTTCCAGATTTATTTGGAGTTAATTGAGAGTTATTAGAAATTAATAAGGTTTTAATATATATAATAATTATATTATATATATATTAATTTTATTTTTTTTCTTTTAATCTCTCACCCTCACCCTCTCTCTCTCTCGTCGATCTCACTCACCCTCACGCTCTCTCTCTCTCTCTAGGCCGATCGCCTCTCCCCCTCTCTCTTGGGATTCGGGCGAGACGACGTTGGTTCGAAGCGTGGTTGGCACCGTTGGATTCCTCGCGTCGAGTGGAACGCGTGGGTACCCATCTCGGCGTGGTTCGGTGATCGTGGGAGCGAGGTGGAGCTTGAAGGCCCGGTGAGCCTACCTCCTTGCATGCGGCCATTTCGTCGGTTTCGGCTCGCAAAAGGTAGGGGGATGGAATCCTGATCTCGCTAGGATCATTTCCTATAGCTCGTTCGTTTGATTAGAACCCCGTAGCATGCTTAATGTTCATATTTCATAATTTTTGGGTTTTAGCTTAATTCTTGAATTTGATGCATTGTGGGCTTTGCAAGTGTGGTATTTGGGTGTTATTTTGTTGTTTGGGTTGTATGGTTTGGCAGGTTACAGGTTTCTATGACGTTACTCGACGATTTTTATCGTCCGGGAGGGCTCCGGTTTTCAAACCGTACCCGCCCATGTTCCAGGTGGTGTGACGGTCCTGCCAGGAACCGTCACACGCCTGACGGTCCTTAGTGGACGCGTCATTTCCAAACAACGGCCCGATGAGGGTGCGTTATTTGGAGAGTAACGGTGGGATCCCCATCCGTTACTCGTCCGTCGTTTTACATTGACTGGGTGAGGCGGTTAGCCCGACGGCCAGTCGGCCAGCCGTCGCTTCCGTCCGACGCGCCTGAGCGAGCGCGTCTCTTCGCCTGCGTCTGATTTCGAATGCTGTACGTTGGTTTTTGGCCTCGGGTGGATGTAACGGCGGTGACCCAACGCGTTGCATCGATGTAACGCACAGGGCCCCTACCGTCACATTCCCTTTGGGGCCTTTTGAGCTGGAACTCAGGCGGAAGTGACGGACGGAGACAGACGCGTCGTTCTTGGTGTAATGCGCCAGCCTCCGACCGTTACTTCCATGTAGCGCGTGGGCATCCGACCGCCGCTTGCCTATTGGGTTTAATAAGTTGCCAACCTTTTGTTATGCGTTCCTTTACGTAATTGTGCCATGTTCATATTGTTTTAATGTACGATGGCATGTTTCTCATACCAATAGAGTAGTCTTTCTTTCCATGCAATGGAGCCACTGTTGTTGCCCTAGGTCTGTTGACTACCGACCCGCTTGAGGATAGCGGAGGGGTGTTTCCCATACACGGTTTGTAAGCTAGTTCCGTGGGCTCCCAGCCAATGGTAGCGTCCTACCAAGGGAGAAAACTAGCTCGATGGCCTGGCTCAGGCTAGAGTCAGTGTGTGCACACGTGGTCGGAGACTGTGGACTGACACCGACGGGTGCCACTCCGACTGGTCACTTGGTTTGGTACTGTTTACGCGCTCAACTTGTCGCTTTGTCGACTGCGAGTGCTTGAGACGCAGTGTAAGTCATCAGTGGACGCTTCTGGTTTCTGCTCCAGTGGTTGTCCTTCCTTATTGTTTGGATTAGTTAAGGCTTATCCTATTTTGGTAGATTTAGTTTTAATCGCTTGCATTTATTTAGCTTTGGCATGTGTTAGCTGTTCTACTTGCTTAGTTAGAGTTTACAGCTTTACTTGAGTAGTTTATTCATGCCATTGCCTGTTATTTTAATTAAATGCATGCTTTAATTACTTTTATTTATGCATGAATGCTTGTTTAGTGCGAGGTAGGGATCCACGTGACCCCTACTGAGTCTGGCTGTGACTCACCCTTCTCCTTTCAGGTGAGCCACGCCCGTCGTCTCCCGGTGCTTCGTAAGCTGTTTTGGAGACCGTGTCTAGCTGCCAGCTTTAGTCGAGCCGCCTTTTGAGGCTTTTGTTGTACTTTTGCCGGGGTATGCCCCGTGTAGTTGTACCCTTGTGGACTAGTACTCTTGGTTATCTGGACTAGTATATATATATATCACTCTGGTTATTTTGAATTGCTTCCGCACTTTTGTTAATTTTATTACGTAATTGTAATCTACACGTTCCAAATTCCAGTTCGTTATACATTCCCTCGACAAAACCCTACTAACCCTTCAGGGGCCTCATCAGCCTCTTGGGTGGCTTCCCCAGTTCTTGGTATCGGTGTATCGATGTTATCGGTATATCGGTATCCTGAACTCTGGGTCGTTACAGTTCTACTCCCTGCTGCTTGGATTAGTTAAGGCATATTCTACTGGTAGATTTAGTTTCTGTCGCTTGCATTTATTTATCGTTGGCATGTATTAGCTGTTATACCTGTTTAGTTAGAGTTTACAGCTTTACTGTGACTAGTTTATTCATGCCAATGCCTATTAATTCATGTAAATGCATGCTCTAATTGTCTTTAATTATGCATGTATGCTTGTTTAGTGAGAGGTAGGGATCCTTGTGACCCCTACTGAGTCTGGCTGTGACTGTGACGACCCAGAGCTCCGGATACCGATATACCGATAACATCGATATACCGATACCAAGAACTGGGGAAGCCACCCAAGAGGCTGATGAGGCCTCTGAAGGGTTAGTGAAGTTTGTCGAAGAGTTGTATAACAAATTGGAATTTCAACGCGCAATATTAGTTAAACAACAAATACAATTAAGTGCGGAAGCAAAATGAACTAGCAGAGTGATAAAATATATACAATAGTCCAGATTTACAACAGCAACAAGTCCAAACAGACAGAAAAGAGAGTCCAAATGTACAACTACACGGGGCATACCCCGGTCAAAAGTACAAAAGACCAACCGACTACTGCTGGCACACTACTAGATGCCGACAAAACCACGCGAAGCTCCAGGAGACGGCGGATGTGGCTCACCTGAAAGTAGGAAGGGTGAGTCACAGCCAGACTCAGTAGGGGTCACGCGGATCCCTACCTCGCAACTAAACACGCAGGCATACACATATGATAGCAGTTAAAGCATGCATTTAAAGCAATAAACATGCGATTGGCATAAATCAAACACATTTATAGTAAAGCTGTAAAACCTATCTAAGCAGTTTAAACAGCTAACTACATGCCAATTAAATATCGATATAAGCGTCAGAAGCTACATCTACCAATAGAAAGAAAAGCTCAACTAACCCGGAGATAGGAAAAAGAAGAGACCACAAGAAGTGAGAGACCAAATGCGTCCACTGACGGCTTACAATGCATCTCAAGCAACTCGCATGGCTAGAGTCTCCAAGCGAGAGGCGTAACAGTACCAATCGAACCAAACCGAGTAACTAGTCAGAGTAACACTCGTCAGTGTCAGTCCAAGCCTCTGACCACGTGTGCACACACTGGCTCGTGCCTAAGCCAGGCTCTCCAGCTAGTTTTCCCTCTTAGTAGGACGCTACTATTGGCCGAGGGCCCACGGTGACTAGCTTAAAAACCGTGTAACGGGACTACCTTGTCCACCTTTCCCAGGAGGGCCGACACTCCAAGTCGGAGGGCTACGACTAGTGGCTCCATCACAAGGAAAGAGAGAGCTACTTCTATTGGGATCTAAAATAATGCCACAGTTTTTATAAAATAAGTTAAACATGGCGTATATGCAACATGGAATGCATAACTAATAGGCTGGCAACACAACCAAACTACCAGGCAAGCGACGGTCGAGGACCCACACGCTACTAGAAAGCGACGGTCGAAGACCCACGCGCTACTAGAAAGAGACGGTCGGGGATTGGCGCGTTACATCAAGAGCGACGCGCTGGTCTCCGTCCGTTACTTCCACCCACGTTCCAGCTCAAGGGTGCAGGGGGGAATGTGACGGTAGGGGCCCTGCGTGTCGCTTCCAAGCGGCGCGGTAGGTCACCGCCGTTACATCCTCCCGAGTACCAAAACTCAAAAGCCCTAAAGGGGAGAGTGACGGTGGGGGTCCTAGGCATTGCTTCGAAGCGACGCGCGGGAGTACCACCGTTACTTTCACCCGAGGCTCAAACCAACGCACAGTGTTCAGAAAACAGCAGCAGATGAAGCGACGCCCCGGTCTCGGTGCGTCGTTTGGAAACGACGGCCGGTCGACAGACCGCCGGGCTCACCGCCTCACCGCGCTACCTGAAAACAACAAAAGAGTAACGGATGGGAATCCCTCCGTTACTCTCCAAACGACGCCCCTCGTTGGGCCGTTATTTGGAAAGTGACGCGTCCATCTTGGACCGTCAGGCAAGTGACGGTCCCGGGCTGGACCGTCAGGCAAGTGACGGTCCCGGGCAGGACCGTCACTCCACCTGGGTTAC
Organism: Amorphophallus konjac; assembly: GCA_022559845.1. Lineage (NCBI taxonomy): Eukaryota > Viridiplantae > Streptophyta > Magnoliopsida > Alismatales > Araceae > Amorphophallus > Amorphophallus konjac. The sequence goes on from CM040121.1 coordinate 210,737,592, forward strand.
GGGCGAGTACGGTTTGTAAACCGAACCCCCCCCCCCCCCCCCGGACGGCTGAAAACGCCGGGTAATGTCGTAAAAATCTGAACCCTGTCAAACCACGTAGTTTATACAACATCCAATCACCAATCATGCCAATAAAATTATAAGACGATGGCCATGGAATCAATTTCATGAATTTAGGGCAAAATAACACTAAATTACACTAACATGGAAAATTGCACAAAAATCAAGAAAACGGGCGTCGAACCACGGCGCATGTGGTATCAACGGGTTCCTAGCAAGGAGAAGATTCCATCCCCCTACCTCTTACGCAGTGGGAACGCCGATTCGATGCCGAACGGTCGACGAGAGCCACGCCGTCCACACGGCGCCAAGCGACACCACGCTCCGCGGATCGAGGGAAGAAGGGCGTCACCGCGATCCACGCGAAACGACCTTCCCGCCGGTACCTCCCTTGCTTCGATCAGCAGCCGTCTGGGCTAGAACCGAGCGAAAGAGAGATTTCGAGAAATTAGGCCTAAAATAACCCAAAAAGGGGTTTGCACGGAAAACGATGAAAATGACAGCGGATGGCGACGCATGTGGCGTCAATGGATTCCTGGCAAGACGAGGAGTCCATTTCCCTACCTCGATCGCGACGAAACACGCAAATCGGTGCAGATCGGGCGACGGAAGCCACGCCGTCCTCTCGCGCCCACGCGTCTCCGAGCTCCACGGATCGAGACGAGGTCAGCGTCAGAACGTTCCTAGTGTCGAGCCGGTTCCAACGGTATCTCCCACGCCTCGATCGGACCCCACCCGGGCCAAATCCGAGAGAGAAAGGGAGAGGAGGAGAGAGGACGTGTGAGGGAGAGAGAGAGAAAGAGAGAGATCGAGAGTGAGAGGGGAGAGAGAGAGAGTGGCGTGCGTGAGTTATAAAAAAATCCGATTTTTCTATTTTTTTTTGTAGAAATTCTTAAAATTGCACTTTAACCTCTCAAGAAATTAAAATCGGTAATATGCCCCTTAAATTCTAATAACTCTTTATCTAATTCGAAGAAATGCCTAACCAAGGCCTAAAAATCCGCAAAAATAGTCGAAACGATCCTCACAAAGAGTACACTGCCACTGTATTGTCCACGAGCCGATAGGCTGAGAGGTAAACTCACCATAGGGTTCTGCAGATTATACAAGAGAAGAACCACACGGTTCATAAGACCTCAACTCGGGAGATACAAAAGCAATGCCAATCTCTCCAAAAAGAATCCGAAAACCTACTAAAGATCCAGGATATTATAGTGACTCACCCTTCTTCTTTCAGGTGAGCCGCGCCCGCCATCTCCCGGTGTTTTGTGAGTTGCTCGGAGACCGTTCTTAGCCGCCAGCAGTAGACGGGTCGCCTTTTTGGGCCTTTGTTGTACTTTTGCCGGGGTATGTCCCGTGTAGTTGTACCTTTTTGGACTAGTACTTTTGTATCTCTGGACTAGTTTATATATATATCACTCTGGTTATTTTGAATTGCTTCTGCACTTTTGTTAAACTTTATTGCTTAATCTAATATGCACGCTTGTGATTGCAATTCGTTATACATCCCCTCGACAATCTTCACTAACCCTTCAGGGGCCTCATCAGCCTCTTGGGTGGCTTCCCCAGTTCCTGGTATCGGTGTATCGATGTTATCGGTATATCGGTATCTGGCGCTCTGGGTTGTCACACTTTTCTTATACTCCGAGCCTGCCTCTGTCTTATTTGACACCGGAGCTACGCATTCATTTATATCTAGAAGATTTGCTGGTCTTTTACCTATGAAGCATGTTCCATTAGATTCTACCCTCACCATTACTACACCTATTGGAACGGGAACAGAAATCAAATATTTCTATCCTGATAGTGAAATTCTAATTATCGGTTATAACTTACCCGCTAATTTGGTATGCATGGAGATGGAAGGATATGATGTTATTTTGGGTGCCGACTGGCTATCTACACATGGAGCTAGTGTCAATTGCAAGTTGGGTACGATAACTTTTATGGGTTATCCCGACCTTCTATTTTCTGGCACTAGGCATTCCAAGCATATATCTCTTATTTCGGCCCTCAAAGCTGAGAAATTGTTAAGGAAGGGTTGTGCCGGTTTCTTAGTTTCTATCACTATGACCAAGCACACGGAGCCCGTTCTAAAGGACATTCCTATCGTTCGGGATTATTCTGATATATTTCTGGACGAGTTGCCTGGTATTCCTCCCGAGAGAGAAGTGATTTTCTCTATTGATTTAATTCCGGGAGCTGCACCAGTTTCTAAAGCTCCATATCGGATCTCTACTGTTGAAATGAAGGAATTAAAGGAACAATTACTGGAGTTATTGGAGAAAGGGTTTATCCGACCAAGTACTTCATCTTGGGGAGCCCCGGTCCTCTTTGTTAAAAAGAAAGATGGTTCGATGAGGTTATGTGTGGATTATCGACAATTGAATCAACTTACCATCAAGAATAAATATCCATTGCCGAGGATTGATGAATTATTCGACCAGATTTCTAGAGCTCGATATTTTTCAAAGATCGATCATCGATCTGGTTATCATCAGTTGAAAATCAAGGAAAGTGATATTCACAAGACACCATTTCGGAGTAGGTATGGACATTATGAGTTCACCGTTATGTCTTTCGGCTTAACAAATGCGCCTGCCGCATTCATGTAATTAATGACCAGCGTATTTAGGCCATACCTCGATCAATTTGTGGTTGTATTCATCGACGACATTTTGATCTACTCCAAGTCAAAGGAATAACATGAGGAACATCTCAAGAAGGCCCTTCAATTATTAAGAGATCACAAGATTTATGCCAAATTAAGTAAATGTGATTTCTGGTTGGAGGAAGTTTCTTTTCTCGGTCACATAATTTCCCGGAACGGTATCGCCGTCGATCCTTCAAAGGTCGAGGCCGTAAAGAACTGGGAAAGACCTACTAGTGTGATGGAAATTCGAAGCTTCTTCGGATTGGCTGGATATTACTGAAGATTTATCAAGGATTTCTCAAAGATCGCAGTATCTTTAACAAGATTGACAAGGAAGGAGAATCCTTTTATATGGTCCGAGGATTGCGAGAAAAGCTTTCAAACATTAAAGGATTGTCTGACGACTGCTCCTATTCTCACATTACCTACGGAAGGAGGTGGATTCGAAGTTTATGCTGATGCATCTAGGATTGGCCTAGGTTGTGTATTAATGCAACATGCTAAGATTATAGCCTATTCTTCAAAGCAATTAAAGAAACACGAGGAAAATTACCCCGTGCATGACCTAGAGCTTGCAGCTGTGGTCTTTACTTTGAAGATCTGGCAACATTACCTCTTTGGCGAAGCCTTTACGGTGTATTCTGATCACAAGAATCTCAAATATTTATTCTCTCAAAAGGAGCTCAATATGAGATAAAGATGGTGGTTGGAATATTTAAAAGATTTCGACTTCTCTATACAATATCACCCCAGAAAAGGTAATGCCGTAGCTGATGCACTTAGCCGGAAGCTGATGGCTTTATTATCGAGCATGATGGTTAAAGAATGGCATCTACTTGAAGAAATGGCAAATTTAAACCTCAATGTGGAGGAGAAGAAAGACGGAGTGTTTATTGCAAATATTCAACTCCAACTCGAGTTACTCTCAGAAATCAAGGAACGACAAGATAATGATCCGATGATTGTTGAAATTAAAGAGAAACTAAATCAATGACCGTATTTCCTTCTGGCTGATGATAGAAGGTTATTATTCAAAGGAAGAACTTGCATACCCGCTTGTTCTACCATCAAGGGTAAAATATTGGAGGAAGCACATCGGTCAAGGTACACTATTCACCCCGGTGCTACAAAAATATACCAAGATCTCAAGAGAACTTTCTGGTGGCCTAACATGAAAAGAGAGGTAGCCGAGTTCGTAAATCGATGCTTGGTATGTCAACAAGTCAAAGCCGAACACCTCAAACCGGCTGGTAAACTCAAGCCTCTCGAAATACCGGAATGGAAATGGGATAGTATCGGTATGGACTTCATAGTTGGATTGCCGAAGACCCGAAGTGGTTTTGATGCTATATGAGTCATTATGGACCGGTTAACCAAGTCCGCTCACTTTATACCTATCAAGACTAAATGGACCGTTGATGTTCTAGCCGCCTTATATATCAAAGAGATCGTAAGGCTGCATGGTATTCCAAGTTCTATTATTTCGGATCGAGATCCGAGATTCACCTCCCACTTCTGGAAAGGTTTGCAATCATCTATGGGTACTAAGCTAAGATTTAGCACTACTTTTCACCCTCAGACTGATGGACAAACCGAGAGGACGAATCAGATTATTGAAGATATGTTGAGAGCATGCATGATAGACTTCGGCGGAAGTTGGCATGAACATTTACCATTGATTGAGTTCGCTTATAACAATAGCTATCAATCAAGTATAAAAATGGCACCATTCGAAGCTCTTTATGGCCGAAGCTGTAGATCGCCTCTATACTGGAGCGAGGTTGGAGAGAAGGGATTGCTTGGTCCCGATATTGTCCAAGATACAACTGACAAAATCCAGTTGATTCAAGAAAGATTGAAGGTAGCTCAATCACGGCAAAAAAGTTATGCCGACAATCGGAGGAGAGACCTCGAGTTCCAAGTGGGGGAGCACGTATTCTTAAAGATCTCACCCATTCGTGAAATTAAAAGATTCGGCATCAAAGGAAAGTTGAGTCCAAGATTTATCGGCCCTTTCGAGATTCTGGAGAGAATCGGCGAGGTGGCGTACAAGCTGGCTTTGCCTCCTCAACTAGCCGGTGTACATGATGTATTCCATGTATCAATGCTAAGGAAATACGTGTATGATCCTTCGCATGTAATCCAATTTGAAGATTTGACACTACAAAAGGACTTATCATATGAAGAAAGACCGATCAAGATATTAGATCGAAAATTACACCAACTGAGGAATCGGGATATTCCAATGGTAAAAGTTCAATGGAGCAAGCGTGGATTCGAGGAAGCCACCTGGGAATTGGAAGATTCCATCAAGAAGAAGTATCCGGACTTAATCTCAGGTTAGAAATTTGACTTCTCTATTCGAACTTTTGAATTTTAGTTATATAATGTGAATTTGGAGGACCAAATTCTTTTAAGTGGGGGAGGTTGTAGAAACCCGATAAATTAAAATGACAAATAATTTTTTCAAATGAATTATATAATTAAAATCTTCATGAAATAATTAAATTATATTTTTACTATATGAAATAAACTAGATGAATGCATTTACTTGAATTTACTTAAGGTAAATAGAAATTAAATACTCTAACCCTTAGAAAAATCATAGTAAGCCCAATAAAAGTCCATCTAATGGATTAGGATTACAATGGCCTATTGGATAATTCATAATAGGCTGGATTAGTGGTTAAAGGATTAATAAATGATAATTAGACCTTAAATTCGTAACACATGTTAAATGCCTTTTGAAAAGGATCATAATAATCTAATTTCCAAAAGGTTGACACAAAAATCGACCCTTACCTAACATCCCACCTTGGACCAGCCGTTTTTACATTGGTTTCACACCAAATGGAGGCTAGATTAAGAAGAAAAATTAGAATTTTCTACTAATTCGGAGTTGAAAAGTTTGACATTGTTAGGCAAGAAATTTTGACAAATTTGGCCAAGTTTTGGTTATAAATAGAGCCCCATTCGACTCTCAAATCATCCCTGGAAGCCAAGGCTATGTTGCTGCGGAGATTGGAGGGGATTTGAAGGGAAGATTCGAAGATCAAAGAGCTTTCTTATTATTGGGGACATTTTTCTATCTCTCCTTAGATCTGCTCAAAGGTATGTGTCTCTCATGCCAAATCTTAATTAAAGTATGTCATCTTGTTTATTTTTCAATGCTCTTTCCATTGATACATGTTTCCCTAAATTTTGTTAAGAAATGAGCAAGTTATGGTCTTTTTATTGGAGGGGTATTCCTATTTTTCATCAGATCTAGAACGTGCTATATCTCAGGAGCCCGCCCTCAGGGGTCAAACAGATAATTTTAAAAACTTCCCAGAACGTGCTACCCTAGGGTAGCGCGATCTTCAGATCGCGCTAGCATAAGCTAGCGCGTTCATAAAATTTTTTTACCCGGAATGCAAAAATATCTAGAAATGAAGGATTATTTTAATTAATAAAAAAAATATTTTCATAGAATAAAACCAACCTCACCTCACCACGACACGACACAAACAAACAAATATATATATTAATAGTTTTGTATCCACACACAACTCGAGCCACATATTATGCCCCTTGGGTCCTGACCCAAGGGTGAGCTCTCCAACATATAAAGACAATGAAGTTTTTCTAAACTTCCAATATGGGACTAAAGTTTAGTCACTATACAATACGAATTATAAGCATTTGAAATCCACATTAATTCTAAGCATTCAGTCACCAAAAATAAGGTAAAGCAATATTAGCATGTTTGAATTTTTACAACATGTTAAAAATTATTTTTTTGTAGAATAAGAATTATTTTTTAGCATGTAAAAATCTATTTTTTTACATATTATTAGTAAACTAATACATGAAAAATATTATCAGCATATTAAAAATTATTTACAGCATAATAAAAGTATTTTATCCATATTGAGATATGAAAACTATTTTTTAGCATGTTAAATCCATTTAAAACTATCTTTTTGCATGCTAAACCTAATTTCCTATTAAATAATTAGTAAATTGATGCATGAACATTACTTTCAGCATGTTAAAAATTACTTTCAGCATGATACAATTATTTCCAACATGGTAGAATTATTTTTAGCATGTTAGAAGTATTTTCAGCATATTAAAGTTATTTAAAAACTATTTTTTCAGCATGATAAATCTATTTTCCCATCAAATAATTAGTAAAAAAATGTAAAAAAATTATTTCAGCATGATAAAAATTTATTTTGTTCTCAGGGAATTTCTGTAATCAGCATGATAAACTTCTTTTTATCATCTCATCAGTAAGTTAATGTATGAGAATTATTTTAGCATGTTAAGTATTAATTTTAGCATGTTAAATATTAATTTTCAGCATGATAAAATTACACTCAATATGATAAAATTATTTATAGCATGTTAAAAATTACTTTAACATGGTAGAATTATTTTCAGCATGATGAAACTATTTTTAGCATAATAAATATATTTTCTTAAGCATGAAAATTCTATATTTATCATAATATCAGTGAATAAATATATGAAAATTGCCTACATCATGTAAAAATTTGTTTGATCATGTTATCAGCAAATTGGTGTATAAAAATTACTTTTTATCATGTTAAATTATTTTCTGCATGATAAATCTATTATTATATCTTATTATCATTTATCCTATCTTATTATCATTAAATATATCAATAATATGTGAAATCATGATTTTAATTCAAAAGTATATACATCTTATCTAAAATTTAATATTTCTGAATTTTAACAGAATTAAGAATGAGTTTTCAAATGATTTCGTGAACATGGTGCTTACCTATACCACATTCATAATAGAAATACGATTGACTATAAAATCCGCGTTTTGGTTAAACTAAAATACCTCCAGGATATAAAAACTTCCTGAAAGCATGCCTATACAATTCTTAAATCAATTGAAAACAAGATTAAACTATGGAATTAAAATAATTCTATTAGTTCTATTTACTTGAATTTTCTTCCTAGTTACCGTTCATTCTTGAATTCTACGACTTAATGTCGTTAAACGTGATGCCTTAAAATTATTATTCACTTCTCTTGCAACTTCTGAGATTTTTGTTAGATCTGTACATTTTACAAATGAGCTTATTCTTAAAATTCATTGGCCATAGTGTTAAGTGGATGTCTAAACGTACTTGGGATCTTATGATCCACCGACCCAATGCCTGGCATTAATGGGGCCTGGTCTGGTCCTGGGAGGAGCGCCCGAAAGTACTTGTGCCCATGAGAGTTAATTGACCACGGTGTGGCATTGTACCGAAGTGCATGACTTGCTAGATTTTTACGGCATCCCACTGTTCGAACTTGTTACTTGTTTACTTGTTTACTTGAAAATTACATGAATTACTTGACTTGCGTGAAATGGCCAATTATATGAAATTCTTTACTTTTTCAAAGTCATTACTTGGAAATTCATCTTGATATCATGTTATCTCAATTACTTGGAAATTCCATTCATGTTATACACTTTCCGATATAACTTGGAAAAAATCACTTAAATTGTAAATACTTAAAGATTACCTGGTTTTGGAGATATAAAATCATACTGAGCTTTTAGCTCACCCTACGTTTTGGTTAATTGTTGCAGGAAATGAAAATGAACAAGGGAATGGATAAGAGTGAGAGAGTGATTTTCCTTTTTACCTAGGTTTATGTAGGTCATTGGTGTTTTTACAAGAATGATGTATTTTAGATTGGAAGTTGTAATTTGCCTTTATGGCCTATGAATTAGCAATGTAAACTTCATTTTGATGGAATAAAAGTATCATTTTCTCATTCATTTCTCTCTTTAGAAATGAAATTGTACATGCTCTGATCGACACGCTTGATTACGACTAATTCGCGTCCCGATATTCCGCGTCGGGACGTGACATTGAGCTTGTCCCACATTTCCTTTGCACTACTGCACATGGAGACACGAGCATGCTCGTTAGGGTGAATAGCACACTGAATAATGTTCAAAACATTAAAGTTTACAGTGGCTTTCTTGATACTATCGTCATCCCACATATCCTCATCAGGGTGTAAAGTGTACGGACCATTCCTTATGACAGTCCATATTTCATGACTTTGAGCACGCAAAAAGACGGTCATCCTATTCTTCCAGTAAGGGTAGTTACTACCATCAAAGAAAGGTGATCTTTGAATAGAATGCCCTTCGGGCATTAACCCCTTGTTAAGATTGTTGGCCATGCCTAACAGATCTCTCTAAACCGCTAGGTTTCTAGATAAAAATAGAGTCGAGGCTCTGATACCAATTGTTGGCCCGGTTAGGAGGCAATCGAGAGGGGGGTGAATTGATTGCCCACCCTTCTTGACAAATTCTAACTAAATTAAATCAAACCACAGACATGGTAAATTAAGCACTAAATCACGCTTGATAAAGATGCACAGTTGAACTGCATACAAGCACTCACAACTTTCAACGCATGATGATATCACTTGGATAGCAACTTTCAACGCATGATGATATCACTCTCGTCTCACCGACACACACTCGAAAAATGAACGGATAAGAGAAAATGCAATCACACAATAGCAAACCATGGCGCAGTGATTTTTAGGTGGTTCGGACGCACCAAGTGCCGTCCTACGTCCACCCCTCTCACCTCAAAAGGATTTCACTAAAACACGCTGCACGACGGTAGCAACCACCACACACGGGCTCGACGGCCCACACACGTGGGTTCTCACACGATGACGAGAAACCCCACACACACTCGGAGCAAGCTCCGAAATCGTCTAAAGATGAAAATAATATGGAGATACAAAGCCCAGTCTGAGAATATGAATCTAAGCACAAGATGTAATAGTAAACATGATCTTCCCCATCAATCCTTAAACAAAACTCGGAGAATAACGAAGGTAGCACTAGAACGATGGAACCGAGGGTTGGAAGAAGCCGGTGTAGAAGATGTGAACGCCCGAAGCATCGGATGAAGAGGACGCCGACCGCGGCCTCCAGATCTTGACTCGGGCCCGAGTGGGGATGACCTCAGCGTAGCCTTCCTTCACCTCCAGCAGAGTGAAAAGCTCCTTCTTCTCCTGCAAGCACAAGATGAACACGTTAAAAGCTCAAGGGTTGTCTTCCGATCGGACCAGGGGGCGGCGATATATACCCAATAGAAAACATGACAAATGGACACTAAAGCCCTTTCCAAACCCTTTCATATCATGTACAAAGAATGGTGGATGCCCTAAGGCCATTTTAGTAAACAACCCAAGCAACCGGATCTAATATTAATGGGTTCGAAACAAATCCGGAAATCCCGATCGGAATGTTCAGAAAAAGTGTCGACTCATGGAGTCGACTCTTTTTCACGAAAGTTCGGCCAGAACACATAAAAATGAAACCCGTGAAACAAGTGTCGACTCATTGAGTCAACACTTTTTCCCAAGTGTTCTGGCCTGTGAATCAACATGACATCTGTGGTGAAAAGTGTCGACTTATGAGGTCGACACTTTTTCACGAAGGTTCTATTTTCACAGAATTGAACGAACTTACCTGAAAGTGTCGACCCATGAGGTTGACACTTTTTCCCGAGTGTTCTGACTTTTGCAAATTAACAGAACCCTGGTGAAAGTGTCGACCCCATGGGTCGACACTTTCTGCCAGCATTATAAAGACCTTAACGCACAGTAGAGTGTCCAAATAAGGGTCGACCCTATGGGTCGACACTTTTCCTGACAGATGGAAAAGCTTAAAAATCCGATTGAAACTTCACAGAGCATGAACCATGATATCAAGATTGAACAATTGAGCACTTATAACTCAGATATTCATGGCAAAACATGATTTCTACCCAGATCAGTCCATCCACATTAAAATCCAATTTAACAAATGATCTTACCATTTGGCCTTCAAGCTTTGAATGTTAACTTCACATTGAAGCTGCACTTATCAAAATGGCATTCATCTTAAACTTAACCAAAGCAAGTGACAACCTCAATCATCAATGTCAGTGCAAGAAACCACAAGGTCAGTGCATTGTATGAGGAACCCATTGATTGAGTCGATGCAATTAATACAGAAGTAGTGCAATGAAGCATAGGATGCCATGATCAACAAGCCATACATCAATCAATCACTTCAGTAAAACTGAACTTTCTATAACATCAAATATCACACTTGTTTCAGCATTTGGATTTTCCTCTTAGACAGAACTCAAATATATCAACATTCATTTCATCATTCAAACTCCTCATTCATCAAATATATCAATGCAAATCATCCACAAAAACTAAACTCATGACTTTTTCATTCAAGATCTTCGTCAAAATAGTCCGGGGCACAACAAGTGATTTTGTATTTTTCATTTGGGTTATTTTGTAAGGCTAATTATAAGCCAATAGGCTAGTTAGTACGGATTAATGAGTTTCTTTTATTTAGATAGGGGAATGGGCCTCAAACCCACTACAAGCCTAATTGGGCCAACTTTCTCCCGTGGTCACCCAAAGCCCATTTGACCCTTCCAAACCCATGGAGGCCAAGACCATCAAGGCCCATGAAAGAAGCCCAAGGGCGCCCCCCCCCCCATTCAAACCACCACATGTCCACATCCCCCCCATTCAAACCACCCGATGTCCACATCCCCCATTCAAAGCCCCTTATGTTGACCTTCCATCCCACAAATTGACATTTCTTTCCAAATGGAGGAACACACCCACGTATTGCCTTCCATAGCTCCATAAAAAAATATTTAGTCAATTGTTAAATGCCATCCTTCACCAAGCCAAGGAGAGGGGCACACCCCTCCTTTAGCCCATGTGGGCTTGACCCATCTTTCCTTTCCCCTTAATGCCCTCCCCACCTCCATTGACCTAAGGGTATTTGTTGTCTTTTGTCTAGGTCTAGGGTTTGATATTTAAGGTCTTGCAACAATTTATTTCATAGATGAAAATACAAGAAATTCAGAAAAATTGTGCAAAGAGCAAGGGGCGCCCTCCCTCCTCTCTTCTTCTTCCTCCTTGCAGCTGCGACGACTGTAGATCTAGGGTGTGGCGCCCTATTCATGGGAGGGATTCCCACCCTTATCACCTCTTCTGGGTGTGACTCTCAACCACCGCCACTGCCGCCGCCATCCATGCTGCCGTCGAGCCGCCACAACCCCATCTTCACCCTATTGTCCTGAATTCCGAGATCCAGGATAAAACCTCAACAAAAAGTTTGCTACGCCAAATCCAGTCATCTGATGATCATCAAATTTTGATAGATCATTCCCCACGTTGTCCCATCTTCCCAGTTTAAATTTCACGTCGATCCGCCTCCGTTTGCCCCTCCTCCTAAGTATTTCTTTCCACCCACGCAATCTGCCTGTCTGCAGATCTGTGAGATAGAACCCTACACAATCAATTTTCCCACACCCTAAATCACCTCAGTTGATCACCAAAAGTTTTGTGCGCATCCCCCACATCCCCCTCTTTCACCCCTATTAATTCCATCACCCAGATCTATCATTTCCCCTTCGGTCAAACCCCATAATCAGGCAGATCATAGTCTGTCCTGTAATCCGAGCCAGAACTAGCACAGGGGTGCTTAGTTTCTCTTGGTAAATCCGACTGTTGGATGGTTGTAAATTTCACATATGTTGTAGCTCTTTAAGTATACTTTCCAACGACATTGGTTTTTCTCCGATCCACCTCCGGATCTGAGCACAGCAAGCATTTTCACCAGGTCGCGCAGATTTGCCCAGTCTCAGGACTGTGGGACATATCTGAACTTCAAAAATCCCATCGGTCCTTCGACTGCAATCCAGCCACCGCCGACCCCAGGGATCAAAGAGGGACATCCCACCAACCTCCCAACCATCCGCCGCTACCAGAAGACGGTCGGAAGCCGCCGTCCCATGTACCGCACGTGCTTGCTGTCCGGCAGATCTGAATCGGACCAATCCGGACCCGCAGCCCACCTCCACCCAAAGAGCCCCTCCGGCTTGCCGCCCGTCAACCCAAGATTGACGGTCCTGGATTGCTGTTGTAGCCCTTTACCTCCCTGCGTGGAGTGGGCCGTAAATTCTGTGTTGTAATTATTTATATTTACTGTACTGGGAGTTACGGATCTTGGCCGGGAAGTCTTCCCCACGCCCCGAGCGTGGAGGTACGTTTTCGCTCCCCTTTTATCGCATTTGCTTATTTCGTATATATTTGAATGCTACTGCTTGCGTGAGATAGGAGATCTAGCTTGATCAAATTCAATCACCGCTGCGAGCGAGAGAGCGTGACCCGTCCCATGACTCGATCCGTGCACAAGTGTGAGTTGACCACCCTTGACTCACTACCAGTTTCTCAATCGCGCAGATCCACACGTTTCCCTCGCTTGGGACGAATCGTGAGCATGTGCTTCTTGTTGAGGACTTATTCACCTCTCTGGAGCTCTTTGGTGTCGAGTTTCTCACGTCGTCATTGGTCACGTCATCAATTTAATTGCGTCATCGCCTAGAGTCCCAGATTTGCATCAAATTGGTCTCGATTTGCATCTCGTCCCGCATCAAATTGGTATCAGAGCCAAACTCGTCCCGCATCAAATTGGTATCAGAGCCAGTTGAGTCTAGGGTAGTCATCAGAGCATGGTTTGAGTCTAGGGTAGTCTTGTCCTAAGTGTTGCATTCTATTCCTATATCTGGTATATCAAAAGGTGTTGCCGGAATGATAGGTTACGCCTATCGAGAAGGTAGCAGTCTTGCGTGAGTGGAACTTCGGATCCATAACTCCGCCATGTACTGGACATTGGTCAGAGTCTAGAGTAGTCTCGCATTTGGTGTCTCATTCAACTTCTGCATTTAGCTCCCTCACATGTCCATCATGTAGTTCCCCCTAGTTTCCCATGGATTCCCAGTCGCCCATGCGATATGAATGGTGGCATAGTACCCAAGGGCTTGGAAACCAACCCCTCTTCTTCCGTAGGCCCGAAGCCTCAAACTTTTATGGCTCCAAAGTCCCGAGCGACTACCTACATTGGGAAGTCGCTATGGACAAATATTTTGATTGTTACCCCATGTCTGATACCATGCAAGTTAGTTTTGCAAAGGCGAAGCTTTTGTACGAAGCTGCCGAGAAGTGGAGAAGCATTGAATGCTTGAGGGATATTAGGAGGCAATGGCACATCGAGTCATGGTGTGAAATGAAGGACGAGCTTAGAAGGATCTACGTGCCCCCACCCAATCACTTCCAACCAAGTAGGTCATAGTCGGAGGCAAAGGGTCCCGCACGTAGATGAGCATAGGTCCAGGACTAGGCCGAGTGATTATGGGCGAATCCACCTTGATGCCCCTATTCCAAACCCCACCTTTGCCGAACTCTTGGAAATCTTTTCGGATCAGTTGAATAGGATGTGTTCTCGTATTGGGCCACCGACTCCCCCTAGCCCACCTCCGAGATAGGACGAAGTCCTGCCCGAGCTTAAGGAGGTCATGGCCAGTAGTCTCAACCCAATGCCATCCCTAGGTCCTCTCCCCATCATAGAGGACGCCCTCTCCCCATCCGAGGCAGATGTTTTACCACAACCTTCACCCTTCGAACTTCATCTGAAGCCATACTTACTTCTAAAGGGTGAGCTAATCATTGAAGAGCCACTACTTAGCTGGCTAAAGAAGGGCTTGGTCCCCAAAACTTCCTACCATCCATTCATGGACCCCGCACTACAAATAGTGCCCAGCAACTCATCCCACACCACATTCCAATCTTTCTACCTTGTTGAGACCATGGATGATCTTCTTGAGGGATTAGGTTGGCAAATGGAGCTGACCAGCATGTTGGCTCTTAGGCCAAATCCACCTAGGTGCATTGGCTTCATCTACCCATCCGTGGGTTTTATTACTTCCGTCTGCACAGTGGGTCCATACACCAGTGAGCTCGTGTTGTTCTTACCTCAACCCGACGAGCTCCCATAGAGAAGTCCACACATCTTAAAGAGCCATCAACTTCCTTGATCCCTTCAGTTGACGAGGAGCTGGCCTACATTGGGGACCTACACCCGGGGCCGAAAAGGAGCTACATCATCGGATCCCTAACCTTTCTTGATCCTTTTGATCCTTTCTAATGGGAACCCCTAGCTTCACAAGTCTTCCTCCTAGCCCTCCACGAAGCCCATCTTTCCCCCGCCCCACATCAGGTCCACTATGTCTGACCAAACCCCAGCCTTCCATGCACCTACTGTAAGGCCCGTGCCTTGGGGGATCCTTAGTGGTTTGGATCTAATATTTGTTCTGGAATTTCCGACTATTTTCCTGTATTTTAAGGAATTTTTCTAGTATTTTTTCGGATTTAATTGGAGTTAATTGAGGGTTATTAGAAACTAATAAGATTTTAATATATATTTTAATTTTATTTTATTTTCTTTTAATCCCTCACCCTCACACGCTCTCTCTCCCCTCGTCGATCTCTCCTCACCCTTACGCTCTCTCTCTCCTCATGCGATCGCCTCTCTCCCCTTCCTAGGGATTTCGGGCGAAACGTTGTCGGATTGAAGCGTGGTTGGCGCCGTTGGATTCCTTGCGTCGAGAGGAACGCAAGGGTACCCATTTCGGCACGGTTCGGTAATCGTGGGATCGGGACGGAGTGTGAAGGCTCCGTGGACCTACCTCGGTGCATGCGGCGTTATCAGCCGTTTTGGCTTGCAAGAGGTAGGGGGATGGACTTCTGAACTTGCTAGGATCAATTCCTGTAGCTAGTTCGTTTGATTAGAACCCCGTAGCATGCATAATGTTCATTTTTCCATATTTGGGGTTTTAGCTTAATTCTTGAGTTTAATGCATTGTGGGCTTTGCATGTGATGTTTTTAGCTGTTATATTGTTGTTTGGGATGTATGGTTTGACAGGAAACAGGTTTTTACGTCGTTACCCGACGATTTCTATCGTCCAGGAGGGAACCGGTTTTCAAACCGAACCCGTCCGTGGCCCAGGCGGTGTGACGGTCCTTCCAGGAACCGTCACACGTCTGGCGGTCCTAGATGGACGCGTTACTTAAATGTAACGGCCTAATGAAGGGGCGTTACATTGGGTGTAACGGCCAGGTTTCGACCGTTATTTACTCATTGACTATCGTTGACTAGTTGAGGCGGTTCTTCTGGCGGCCTATCGGCCGACCGCCAGATGGCTGTAACGCGCCAAGGCTAGCGCGTTACATCCTGTTTCATGTAGTTTTATCTGTTAGTTGTAAATCAGCCTCAGGTGGATCTGACGGCCAGTCGACCGACCGTCAGAGCCATGTAACGCGCGTAGGTTGGCACGTTACATGCCCGTTTGTTTGGATTTATTGGGCTCGGCAGCGGTGGTAACGGCCAGGTCTAGGTGCGTCACTTCCCATGTAGCACGCCTACCCACGACCGCTACTTACCTGTGGCGCGTGGGCGGTAGACCGTCACATGCCTGTTGGTTTTAAAGAATGCCGGCTTATGCTTTAATGCTTCCCGAGCTATTTAATATGCCATGTTTAGCTATTGTATTATATAATGGCATGTTTCTATATCCCAATAGAGTAGCTTTTCTTTCCTTGCAATGGAGCCACTGTTGTTGCCCTAAGGTCTGTTGAGTGCCGACCCGCTTGGGGATAGCGGAAGGGTGTTTCCCGTACGCGATTTGTAAGCTAGTTCCGTGGGCTCCCGGCCAATGGTAGCGTCCTACCAAGGGAGAAAACTAGCTAGAGGGCCCGCCTCAGGCGAGAGTCAGTGTGTGCACACGTGGTCAGAGGCTGTGGACTGACACTGACGAGTGTCACTCTGACTGGTCACTTGGTTTGGTACTGTTTGCGCGCTCAGCTTGTCGTTTTACCGACTGCGAGTGCTTGAGACGTAGTGTAAGTCGTCAGTGGACGCTTCTGGTTTCTACTCCAGTGGCTGTCCTACTCCCTACTGCTCAGATTGGTTAAGGCTTATCCTGTTTGGTAGATTTAGTTTCAGTCGCTTGCATTTAATTATTATTGGCATGTGTTAGCTGTTATACCTGCTTAGATAGAGTTTACAGCTTTCTTGTGATTAGTTATTCATGCCAATGCCTGTTACTTTATTTAAATGCATGCCTTATTGCCTTTATCTTCGCATGCATGTTTGTTTAGTGCGAGGTAGGGATCCGCGTGACCCCTGCTGAGTCTGGCCGTGACTCACCCTTCTTCTTTCAGGTGAGCCGCACCCGCCGTCTCCCGGTGTTTTGTGAGGTTGCTCGGAGACCGTGTTTAGTTCCCAGCAGTTGACGGGTCGCCTTTGTGAGGCTCTGTTGTACTTTCGCCGGGGTATGCCCCGCGTAGTTGTACTTTTTGGACTAGTACTCTTGTGCTTCTGGACTAGTTATATAGATATCACTCTGGTTATTTTTGAATTCCTTCCGCACTTGTGTTAATTTTATTGCTTAATTGTAATATGCGCGTTCCAAATTGCAATTCGCTATGCATCCCCTCGACAAACTTCACTAACCCTTCAGGGGCCTCATCAGCCTCTTGGGTGGCTTCCCCAGTTCTTGGTATCGGTGCATCGATGTTATCTGTATATCAGTATCCTGAACTCTGGGTTGTCACAGTTGGTATCAGAGCGGAGTTGAGGAATTATATAAGGAATTAGAATTTGTAACTTGTCCAGAGCTAGTCCTTTGTGTTGTCTATTGCTGGCTTAGGGTTGTTTTCTGCGTGATTGATGTGATTTCTGTTGCTTTCTATTTTTCGGCAGTGCAAGATGCCGCCTCGTCGAGGAAGACCTCCTCGAGTTCCTCGAGCTCCCCGAGATGTGCCCAGGGAAGATAGTGGTTCTGCACCTCCTCCTGCAGTTCCCGCTGTTCCTGCTGTTCCTGTTGTTCCTCCTCCAGCGCCGATGGTTGCTCCTCAGGTTGAAGTGCCTGGCAGTCGAGGCAGGGCTTTGAAAGAATTTCTTATGTTCAATCCGCCTGCTTTCGATGGACAGCCCGATCCAGAGGTTGCGAGGCAATGGTTGGATGCTATTGAACGCGTGTTCCTGTCTATGGAGAGCGCTGAAGATGAGAAGGTTATGCTTGCCGCTTTTCAACTCCAAGGTACAGCCATCACGTGGTGGAAAGCCGAGTGGCAGATTGCGTTTCACTCTAGACCTCTTCGGCAGATCACTTGGGCAGAGTTCGTTGCTCCTTTCGAGCGTGCCTATACTCCTGCCTGCTTGCAGATGGCTAAAATGTATCAATTTATGGAGCTGACTCAAGGTAGTATGACTGTGCTTCAGTATCGGAATAAGTTCTTGGAATTGGGTCAGTATGCGCCCCATGTGCTGGCAAATGAAGCGTTGAAGACTCAACAATTCTTGCGAGGTTTGAGGCCAGAGTTGAAGATGCCCCTGATTGCAAGTCGTGTTGCCGATCTAGATGGTGCGTGCCAGATAGCTGTGGCACTTGAGCTGGAGATGGCGAGACCAGGTGGGTATCCTCAGGCGGGGTCAGTTCAGCCGGCAGTGCAGTCTCAGCAGGCTTACCGACCGCCAGTGGCAGGTGTTCCCTCGGTCCAACCAGAGGTTAGCAGTGCTTCTTCTCCTTCCAAGACTAAGTTTAAGAAGTTCAAGAAGAAAAAGAGGTTTTTCCAGCAGCCGTCGTCCGGTACGGATGTAGTCCAGCAACCGACAGCGCCTTCTTCTCAGACTCGTCAGAGTTCAGCTGTCAGTCAGCCATGGACGTGTCAGAGATGCGGTGGTCATCATAAGGGCCAGCCGTGTTCTCTGCCTGTTGTTTGTTTTCGATGTGACCAGCTGGGTCATGTGGTTCGGGATTGCCCGCTGAGGCCGAAGCAATTGTAAGCTCCTCAGTTCTCCCAGCCTCAGCAGTCGCAATTCAGACCTCCTCCTGTACCTCAAACTCAACAACAGTTTTATTCTCAAGCGTCGGCGTCTTCTCAGCAATCCTCAGCTGGATCGATGAAGCAGAAAGGCAAAGTTTCTCATATGACTAGAGCTGAAGCTGTTGCGTCCCATCTGGTGGAAGGTACGATTATGCTTTATGGTCATTCAGCTCGCATCTTATTTGATTCTGATGCTTCTCACTCTTTTATTTCTGAGGCTTTCTTGGCATGTATTGAGGAGCCGACATCAGAGATGTCTTGTGAGATGTTTGTTGAATTGCCTTCTGGAGATTTCATGGTTACACCTTTGTGTTTGGGAGAGTCTCCTGTGATGATTGATAATCACCAGTTGCTGGCAAGATTGTATGCGTTGCAGCTGGCAGATTATGATGTTATTCTGGGAATGGATTGGTTGGAGCAGTATGGAGCTGTGGTTGACTGCAGATCGAAGAAAGTATATTTTCAGCCCCAAGGGAAATCAGCCTTTTATTTCCAAGGTATTCGATCCCGTTCTTCTCGTATGATTATTTCTGCAATTCAAGCCTATAGGTTACTTAGTGCAGGTTGCCAGGGATTCTTAGCTTCTGTGGTTGCTGTTGAGAAACTGCGACAAGATGTCAATGATATTCCTGTTGTCTGTGAGTTCCCTGATGTGTTTCTTGACGAGTTGCCAGGCTTGCCTCCAGAGCGAGAGATTGAAATGGTGATTGAACTGATTCCTGGTACAGGCCCGTTAGCAAAGGCACCGTACCGTATGGCTCCAGCTGAACTTGAAGTACTGCGAGCACAGCTACTTGAATTGCTGGAAAAAGGCTATATTCGCCCCAGTGTTTCTCCGTGGAGTGCCCCAGTGTTGTTTGTGAAAAAGAAAGATGGAAGCCTGAGACTTTGTATTGATTACAGGCAACTGAATCAGGTGACTATCATGAATAAATATCCGCTTCCCAGGATTGATGATTTGTTTGACCAGTTACAGTCTGCTATTGTCTTTACACGAATTAACCTCCGGTCTGGCTACTTTCAATTGCGGATCCGGGAATCTGATGTGGAGAAGACGGCTTTCAGCACTCGATATGGTCACTTTGAATTTATGGTAATGCCGTTTGGATTGACTAATGCCCCAGCAGCTTTCATGGACCTAATGCAGCGTATTTTTCATCCATTTCTTGATCAGTTTGTGGTGATCTTTGTTGATGATATTCTGATCTATTCTGCCTCTGATCAAGATCATGTGTAGCATTTGAGGATCGTTCTGTAGACTCTGAGAGATCACGAGCTCTATGCGAAGTTCAGTAAATGTGAATTCTTGCTTCGGGAAATTCATTTTCTTGGCCACGTGATTTCTGGTGACGGAGTGGCAGTGGACCCTACAAAGATTGAAGCTGTTTTGAATTGGCAGAGACCGAGAATGATCACTGAGATTAGAAGCTTTTTAGGTTTGGCTGGGTATTATTGCAGGTTCATCAAGGATTTTGCGAAGATTACAGCACCGATGAATGGACTGACTCGTAAAGATGTACCTTTTATCTGGTCGGATCAGTGTAAGGAGAGCTTTGTTGAATTGAAAAGGCTCTTGACTTCTTCTCCAGTGTTGACTTTGCCTTCCGACCAGGGTGGATTTCTTGTTTGCATAGATGCTTCTCGAGTGGGTTTGGGTGCAGTGCTAATGCAACATGGTAAGGTTATTGCATATGCATCTCGACAATTGAAACAGCATGAAAAATATTATCCCACGCATGATCTGGAGCTAGCTGCAGTTATTTTTGCCTTGAAGATCTGGAGACATTATCTGTATGGTGAGAAATTTCCGATTCTTACTGATCATCAGAGTTTACAGTATATATTCTCCCAAAAAGATCTGAATCTCAGGCAGAGGCGATGGATGGAATACATGAAAGATTATGACTTTACACTCTCCTATCAGCCGGGTAAAATGAATGTTGTGGCTGATGCTCTGAGCAGGAAAGTGCAAGTCAATCAATTGTTGCTTCATGAATGGAAATTATGGGAACAGCTTCCGAGTGAGGCATTCAGCGTGGAGATTCCTGCCGATCCAAGGATGGTAGTTTGTGCTAGCTTGGTTTTGGGTTCAGCTTTGTATCAGCAGATTCAAGAAGCTCAGCAAGCTGATTCTGATTTGGCCCGTGTTATATCAAGATATGATGTGGAATTTGATGACGAGCTGGTCGTCAGCTTCCAGGGCAGATGGTATGTTCCCGCGGTCGATGCATTGAGACTTGAGGTTCTGAGTGAAGCCCATGGTTCCCGCTTTGCTATTCACCCAGGTGTCACCAAGATGTATCAGAATTTGAAAAAGCAGTTCTGGTGGCCAGGTATGAAGAAAGACGTGGCTATATTTGTTTCTAAGTGCTTTACTTGTCAGCAGGTTAAAGCTGAACATCAAAAGCCAGGTGGATTACTTCAGCCTTTAGAGATTCCAATGTGGAAATGGGACCACGTTACTACAGACTTTGTGGTGGGTTTGCCTCGGACTTCTCAGGGTTTTGATGCTATCTGGTTGCTTGTCGACAGATTGACTAAAACTACCAGAATGTTGCCGATTAAAGTTGCTTGGAGTGTGCAGAGGTTGGCCGAGCTTTATGTGTAGAAGATCGTGCCACTGCATGGAATTCCTATTTCACTTGTGTCAGATCGTGATCCACGTTTTACCTCCGGCTTCTGGCGTAGTTTCCAGAAAGCTTTGGGCACTGAGTTAGCGTTCAGTTCAGCGTATCACCCATAGTCAGATGGACAGTCAGAGAGGACTATTCAGACTCTGGAAGACATGCTGAGATCGTGTTGCCTTGACTGGCAAGGTTCGTGGAGTCAACATTTGCCACTTGTTGAATTTGCTTATAATAACAGTTTTCACTCCAGTATTGGTATGGCTCCTTACGAAGCGCTGTATGGTCGTCCTTGTCGTACTCCCTTGCACTGGTTTGATGTTGGGGACAGATTGTTGACAGGACATGACATGGTACAGCAGTGTTCTCATGTGGTTCATCTGATCAGGCAGAGATTGTTGACAGCCCAGAGTCGACAGAAAAGCTATGCATATCGGCGCAGACGTCCACTACAGTTTGAGCCAAGAGATATGGTGTTTGTTAAGGTATCTCCGATGAAGGGTGTTTCCAGGTTTGGGAAGCGTGGAAAGCTTAGTCCGCGATATGTTGGCCCGTTTCCTAGTTTTGAAGCTGTGGGTCCGGTAGCTTATCGTTTGCAACTACCAGCGGCTATGCAAGCTATTCATGATGTGTTCCACGTGTCTCAGTTGAGGAAATATGTGCCAGATGCTTCTCATGTTCTCGATGATTCAGTTTGGCCCGAGGTGACTGCTGATTTGTCTACGCCAGAGTTTCCTATCAGAATTGAAGACCGTCGTGAGCAGCGGTTGAGAAATAAGGTTATCCCTCTGGTAAGAGTTGCTTGGCAGCGTCACTCTGGTAATGAGTCCACTTGGGAACGTGAAGATGAGATGCGTCAGCTTTTTCCTTTCTTATTCCAGTGAGGTATTAGTCTTTTCTCAGTTTCCTCCTTTTCTGTTGTTGTAAATTTCGAGGGTGAAATTTCTTTTAGGAGGGAGGGACTGTAAGGCTCGTGCCTTGGTGGATCCTTAGTGGTTTGGATCTAATATTTGTTCTGGAATTTTTGACTATTTTCCTGTATTTTTAGGAATTTTTCTAGTATTTTTCATGATTTATTTGGAGTTAATTGAGGGTTATTAGAAACTAATAAGATTTTAATATATATTTTAATTTTATTTTATTTTCTTTTAATCCCTCACCCTCACACCCTCTCTCTCCCCTCGTCGATCTCTTCTCACCCTCACGCTCTCTCTCTCCTCACGCGATCGCCTCTCTCCCCTTCCTAGGGATTTCGGGCGAAACGTTGTCGGATTGAAGCGTGGTTGGCGCCGTTGGATTCCTTGCGTTGAGAGGAACGCGAGGGTACCCATTTCGGCATGGTTCGGTGATCGTGGGAGTGGGACGGAGTGTGAAGGCTCCGTGGACCTACCTCGGTGCATGCGGCGTTATCAGCCGTTTTGGCTTGCTAGAGGTAGGGGGATGGACTTCTGAACTTGCTAGGATCAATTCCTGTAGCTAGTTCGTTTGATTAGAACCCCGTAGCATGCATAATGTTCATTTTTCCATATTTGGGGTTTTAGCTTAATTCTTGAGTTTAATGCATTGTGGGCTTTGCATGTGATGTTTTTAGCTGTTATATTGTTGTTTGGGATGTATGGTTTGACAGGAAACAGGTTTTTACGTCGTTACCCGACGATTTCTATCGTCCGGGAGGGAACCGGTTTTCAAACCGAACCCGTCCGTGGCCCAGGCGGTGTGACGGTCCTTCCAGGAACCGTCACACGTCTGGCGGTCCTAGATGGACGCGTTACTTAAATGTAACGGCCTAATGAAGGGGCGTTACATTGGTTGTAATGGCCAGGTTTCGACCGTTATTTACTCGTTGACTAGTTGAGGCGGTTCTTCTGGCGGCCTATCGGCCGACCGCCAGATGGCTGTAACGCGCCTAGGCTAGCGCGTTACATCCTGTTTCATGCAGTTTTATCTGTTAGTTGTAAATCAGCCTCAGGTGGATCTGACGGCCAGTCGGTCGGCCGTCAGAGCCATGTAACGCGCGTAGGCTGGCGCGTTACATGCCCGTTTGTTTGGATTTATTGGGCTCGGTAGCGGTGGTAACGGCCAGGTCTAGGCGCGTCAC
Source organism: Amorphophallus konjac (assembly GCA_022559845.1). Classification (NCBI taxonomy): domain Eukaryota; kingdom Viridiplantae; phylum Streptophyta; class Magnoliopsida; order Alismatales; family Araceae; genus Amorphophallus; species Amorphophallus konjac. The sequence goes on from CM040121.1 coordinate 210,760,823, forward strand.
TTCCCATGTAGCGTGCCTACCAACGACCGTTACTTACCTGTGGCGCGTGGGTGGTAGACCGTCACATGCCTGTTGGTTTTAAAGAATGCCGGCTTATGCTTTAATGCTTCCCGAGCTATTTAATATGTCATGTTTAGCTATTGTATTATATAATGGCATGTTTCTATATCCCAATAGAGTAGCTTTTCTTTCCTTGCAATGGAGCCACTGTTGTTGCCCTAAGGTCTGTTGAGTGCCGACCCGCTTGGGGATAGCGGAGGGGTGTTTCCCGTACGCGGTTTGTAAGCTAGTTCCGTGGGCTCCCGGCCAATGGTAGCGTCCTACCAAGGGAGAAAACTAGCTAGGGGGCCTGGCTCAGGCGAGAGTCAGTGTGTGCACACGTGGTCAGAGGCTGTGGACTGACACTGACGAGTGTCACTCTGACTGGTCACTTGGTTTGGTACTGTTTGCGCGCTCAGCTTGTCGTTTTACCGACTGCGAGTGCTTGAGACGCAGTGTAGGTCGTCAGTGGACGCATCTAGTTTCTGCTCCAGTGGTTGTCCTACTCCCTACTGCTCGGATTGGTTAAGGCTTATCCTGTTTGGTAGATTTAGTTTCAGTCGCTTGCATTTAATTATTATTGGCATGTGTTAGCTATTATACCTGCTTAGATAGAGTTTACAGCTTTCTTGTGATTAGTTATCCATGCCAATGCCTGTTACTTTATTTAAATGCATGCCCTATTGCCTTTATCTTCGCATGCATGTTTGTTTAGTGCGAGGTAGGGATCCGCGTGACCCCTACTGCGTCTGGCTGTGACTCACCCTTCTTCTTTCAGTTGAGCCGCGCCCGCCGTCTCTCGGTGTTTTGTGAGGTTGCTCGGAGACCGTGCTTAGTTGCCAGCAGTTGACGGGTCGCCTTTGTGAGGCTCTATTGTACTTTCACCGGGGTATGCCCCGCGTAGTTGTACTTTTTGGACTAGTACTCTTGTGCTTCTGGACTAGTTATATAGATATCACTCTGGTTATTTTTGAATTGCTTCCGCACTTGTGTTAATTTTATTGCTTAATTGTAATATGCGCGTTCCAAATTGCAATTCGCTATGCATCCCCTCGACAAACTTCACTAACCCTTCAGGGGCCTCATCAGCCTTTTGGGTGGCTTCCCCAGTTCTTGGTATCGGTGCATCGATGTTATCGGTATATCGGTATCCTGAACTCTGGGTCATCACACCTACACACTAGGTCTTGATTAGGAATAGACACGTCATACGGAACGTGCTGCATGCAGTTTTGCATTTATGTCTGGGTCCTCCGTTGTATACTGATAGTGTCAAAGAGCCCGTGTGTAGCGACCCGGATTCCGGATACCCGGCATACCCGGTAGGACTACCGGATACACGTGATGCCGCATGGAACCCGCGAGGCCTCCCAAGAGCGGGAAAGCTCCGAAGGGATAAGGGCATGTTTAGAGTACATTGAAGCCACAGAGATATAACAGAAGCAATTAAATTTCATTAGATCAGTTTACTAAAGTAGCAGAAATAAAATTACTTTTTAATTAATAGTTCAAATTAACAATTATATCCCAGAGTCAAGTCCAAAACTAAAGACAACAAGTCTAGCACAGTACAGTTGACAGAAAGGAAAGGCGTACCAAGAAGTCGGGGAAAGCCCGACGCAGGTACCAGCTGGCAGCAACGGCACGCAACGAGCACGCACTCCAGGAACCACGCGGAAGCAGAACGAACAACGCCACCCCACCTGAAAAGTAGGGGTGAGCCACGTGTCACTGGCTCAGTAGGGGTCACGCGGATCCCCACTGAAAAACACACAGTAACATGGAACAACAACAACAAAACAGCAGGTGTAGTAAAGCAGAAAAACTACACTACAAAGCTGTAAAACTACGCTACAAGCAGTAGTAAACAGACAGGAAGTAGGAGTAGGGAACAAGTAAGAAAGGGGAAGAACCCGCGCCAGACAAGTGGCGGCCGAACTAACCTCGGCACCCCAGACTACTCCAAGCAGCAACAGAAGGGCGACTCTGATGTAACAAAGTCAGAAGTTACCGATCTGCCGACCCAACACCAGGTCCAAGACGAAGACCTGCAAGAAACAGACAAAAAGGTCTAGAAAAGACCACACAGACGACCGACGGACTCTATCACACAAACATGACTAGAACGTCGTGCACACTATCCCACGCACGACCGGAACATCATGCATGTGACAGAAACACTGACCTCGGGCACAACCACGGAAAGGCCAACCCAGAAAGGTCACGACGCGCAAGAAACGCGAAGAGCAGTGGAGAGCCACGCGTCACAGACGGACGCACCTCCCCACCAGAGCAACGGCCAGCTGCGTCCACAGACGTCTTATGCTGCGCCACGAGTGTCTCGCTTGCAATACCGCTGAAGCCACGGTAGAGTCGCAGACACCCGTACAGAACCAAACAGCATCAAGTAACCAGTCAGGGTCATGCCCGTCGACGTAAGTCCTCAGTCCCTGACTACGTGTGCACACACTGGCTCTAGCCTAAGCCAGGTACTCCAGCTAGTTTTCTCCCTCGGTAGGACGCTACCGTTGGCTGGGAGCCCACGGAACTAGCTTACAAACCGTGTCTCGGGAACACCCCTCCGCCATCATCAGGCGAGTCGGCACTCAAAGGCCTAGGGAAAAAACAATCGGAGGCGTACAAAACACAAAACTCCGAGCACAAGTGCTAGAGTACTGACAGGCAGACACGCTGTCACACGTACTACAAAGCACCACCGGCAGTACGGCAACTGGCAACAGACTCAGGATTAGGCAACTAGACCTACCACGCAACGATCCCGAGTCGAACGATTCAAGGGCAAGATCGTCACAGACAGCGGAACAAGCCGCCAATCGGTCTAATCCTAAGCCACGAAAAATGACACTCCACAGGAAACGACTCCCGGAGACCCGAGGGAACACTGAAGACCCTCAGCACACGCCTGGACACACGGACCGAGGTAACAACACCTCAAGGCATCCAGAACCGGCGTCTCGGACTGGACGAAATTGCCAAGACACCCACACACAAGGTCGCCTGTCAACCCCTGGGTCACCCCGGGTTGACCGGAACCAAACAAAGGCATGCAAAAGTAGGATAAAGAATCCTACCACAAGCAAGAAGACTCATGGCCACCTTACAACGTAGTCTTAGCCCTCATAGGACATCAAGAGACACCCACGGGACAACGGGCAGACCACAAGGCCAAGCCAAGATAAGCAGAAACCGAAAGAACGGAAATCGGAGCACAAGGCACGTAACGCACCACCCTTAGACCGTTACATGAACGTGACGGTCTAAGCTAAGGCCGTTACACTCCATGCGACGGTCGGGGGAGAAGCCGTCACACACACCGCCCTAACCAACTTCTACAAACGCAAAGGCACGTAACGGCTAGCACCGAGCGCGTTACGTCAACCTGACGCGCCCGACTCGGGCCGTCAGGGCCAGCTGACCACAAAACTCAAAACAGACTCGAACCATGTAACACGCTAGACCGAACGCGTTACAGCCACCTAACGCGGCAACACAAGCGCGTCAGGGCCAACAAAACCCAAGACAAGAAACAACTGGCTGAGAGGCATGTAACGGTCCCGAACGGACACGTTACAAACACGTAACGCGCGGGGGTGCAGCCGTTAGAGCCAACGACGCAGCCACCCAACTCAGCCAAAACAGCATGTAACGGTCCATCGCAGACGCGTTACACAGGCCTAATGCACAGAGGCATGGCCGTTAGAATCAACAGGCACAGCCACCTAAACTCGGCCCAAAATGAAGTGTAACGGCATGGGGCAGGTGCATTACGTACACCTAACGCACGAGAGCACAACCGTTAGGCGAACCGACTCAACCGGTCAAACGCGGTCAAACAGAACGTAACGGCCTACACCAGGCGTATTACACCCACCTAACGCACAGGGGCAGGCGCGTCAGGGGAACCAACTTAACCAAACTACTAAATGACATGATAGGTGTAAGACCCCAATTTTTGTGAATGGTAAAAAAAAAAAAAATTTAAATAATGCTATGGTAAATAGTAAAAGTAAAAAAAAAAAAAACTTTTGACTATTATATGAAATTTCCTAAAAATAGCAGTTAATTAGGAAACATCATGACAATCACTTTAGTCTTCTGTGCCTGACCCTAATTAGCTCGTTTACATGGTTTAATAATCAATTTAAGCCCGACTTAAAACCGGGAAACACTATTCACACGAAAATATAATTACCTTAGAAAAATCCACAAAAAAATCATAAATGATAGAACATATTTTTACTAGTAAGTTTGTCTTCTTGAGCTTAATTGGCAAAAATCTGAAACTCCATCTATCGCCTAAACCATTGGCATTTGATTAAAATATTAATTTAACTTAAAAGATTGGTTTAGTACATGTAAAACACTTGATAAAAATCCATAAAAATGGTATTATGAAAGGGCATGTTTTGATGAACATTTTTGTCTTCTGGGTAAAAATCACCAAAAATCATTAAGCATTGTTTTTGATCTAATGACCCTTAATCACCCAACTAACCCTAAGACTAATAAGGGTTAAGCTTAACTATTTGCCTCAATAAACACGTGAGAACGTGTTTAAGTCGGCAAACACGGAGTCCACACTGTGGTCTTCCCGTTGCAGCGCCGTGTGCGATATTCTCGCCACGAAAAGGGATCACGTGCCCCTTTAAATCTTATATATAGGGAGTAGGCTTAAGCCCCTTCCCTCCCTTAATTAAGCTGCTGTTGGAAGAGTCCGTGGAGGAGCTACACAACCTCTGCAACTTTACTATTCCTACTTTCTCACGGAGCTTCATTCATTCATTCTATTCTATCTTCTGTTCGTCAAATCCGATAGGTAACCAAAGGCACCAACCTAATGATAGAAGAATAATCTTGTTAGCAATCTTATTAGGATCATTACCATGTTTTATACATGTTTTAGATTGCATTCGTACGGTTTTGTGAATAGTAAACATGAACACGGTTACTTGATAGATTGCTAACCCACATGATTAACATGTAGTTGGTGGCTTAAAAATCTAGTAGTTGTAAGTATTCAAGCACGTTTCAGCTTAATATCATAGTAATCCCATTTATAATCACTGAAAACCATGTTAAAAATTGAAGAAAATGGCTGAACAGGCATGAACCCCCAGCAGGTAGGGGTCGACCCCCCCCCCTTAAACCCATTACTTGCTGCCCTGTTCCCTTTTGGTCCCTGTTGTACAGGAACCTTGGTTTGCTTATAAAAATGTGTTACCATGATTAACCATGATTATCTAAGATTAACTACATCAAATGTATGTTAGTGGTTATTAAGAATTATTTAACCATCATTAGCTAAGTGTAAGCAAACTTTGTTATGTTTAAGCATAATTAGTCATGTTTAGACATAATTAGTTATGTTTAAACATAATTAGTCATGTTTAAAGCATAATTAGTTATGTTTAAGCATGTTTAGTCATGTTTAAGACATAATTAGTCATGTTTAAAGCATAATTAGTTATGTTTAAGCATGATTAACCAAGTTTACATAGGATTAGGCAAGATTAAGTATATATTAGCCAAGATTAGTATGACGGTCGACTTATGCAAGTCTTGGCCGATGTAAAATTACGCCGGACACTCTATCCGGTAAATTCTAAATTGTTACCATGAAAGGAAATGATACCAAATGGTAAATTTATCCATGGTCTACAATAGAAAGCATGATTTAGACCGCTGTTTTATTGCTTAAAGTATAAAATGGGCAACTTAGGCCTATACGGTGTATAAACATATACCGTATATCCTCTAATGTCCCGATCGCCATCGTTTTAACTTGTTAAAATGACCGATTATCCTTGATTAACCTTCGGTCATACTCGAGCCCGGAATCAACCATTATTTTTAATGGGTTAAATGGTCATCGTATTCCGGTAACTATTTTATACACAACTCATCTTATGATTAGAATTATTGTTATACTTAAATACGGATTTTCTAGAACCGTATCTCCGTATACGACCCGAGAGGTTCGTATATTAAATCTATACACTTACTTTTCTCGAACGGCTTACTGTCAACCGTTCATACTTGACTCCGTGACTCGTTACTCGTGTGAGTACGGCCCGGTGTTCGCCGTACGACTACCCTTAGTTTGGGTTTTCCGTTGTGTTATACTCTTGAATCAGAGGAGACAAGGGTCGTCCTCTCATCTTACACTTGACAGAAATTCTATTGATTAGATTGGCCATAAATTGACTATGTCTAGACGGGGGATCATGGATCCAATGAAATGCCAACGCATCATAAGGGCCCGGTCTGGTCCTGGGGAGAGCGCCCGAAATGATATTGAGCCCATGGGATGTGTATGACAGGGTGAGGCATTGCACCCGAGTACTTGACTTGACTTGTTACGTCTATGACAATTCGTGATACTTGAATCGTGCGTGATTACCTGGTTACATGTGTAACATACTTGAATGATGGCCAAAGTTCTTTATCTTGTAGTTGCTATACTTGTTCATTACTTGATCATTACTTGTGGTAAAAGTGTTACATTCTCGATCTCATATATTGTTCTTTATCGTGTTGACATTTGTTCATTTACTGCATTTCATGTAAAGTGTAATAATTGGTTAAATACTTATACCTGCTTACGGTTATCTACTGAGCGTGTTTAGCTCACTCCTACTTTTCCCCTCTTTCCAGGTGATGACCATGTCGGGGATGGACTAGAGTGATACGAGTGTTAGTTTATAGCTTTTCAGTCAGTTTGTATTCCTTATGTAATAGTGAGAAGTTGTTCTAGTTTGGATTACTATTCGAATGTAGTTGTCTACCCAAATGTACTCAGCATTTTATTATCAATAAAACTCTGATATTTACCTTTTCCAACCTTTTGTGCAATGGTTTGCAATGGTTCGGAATATTAAATTCTTGCTCGCGTGCCCCTAACTGTACGTCCCGAGATTCCGCATCGGGGCGTGACAGTTTAGTTGGTATCAGAGCCTAGGTCGCATTGACCTAGAAATTTAGGTTAAAATTGTCCTAGGTTTCCTTCTCTCCTATAAGTTTAGGAAAAACTAGACCTTGTGAGATTTGGGTAGAAATCGGGTTAAGCTATTAACCGTAATCATGTCTCACTCCTCTAGTTCTTTCTCTCTCCTCTCATCAGAGAATTCTTCTCTCATAATAATCGACTCATGAACAATGGATTACCTTATAGGTACTTGAAATGGCAGCCAATCGTGCTGAGATGAGGAATTTGCAACGTACGGTTCAAGGACTTACGCAAGCCTTGAATGCATTGGCTCAGGCAGGAGCTGGAGCCGGAGCGGCACCTCATGCCGCAGCTCATGGTACTGGTGAATTGTATCGGAATTTCCGAGGGATGAACCCGCCTAGGTTTGCTGGTTCAACCGATCCTGATGAAGCCGAGAACTGGCTCGACGAGATGGCAAGGATTTTTGAGGTCATGCAATGCACTGACCAGGAGCGTGTTCTCTTGTCCATTTTCCAACTGGAACGTGATGCACGTACTTGGTGGGAGTCTATTAAACCGACTCTCGGTGACCAACAAGTCTCGTGGGAGGAATTCGAGGAATTCTTCAATGATAAATATTTTTCTGATCGCGTGCAAGAAAAGAAGGCCGCGGAATTCGCAGCTCTGAAGCAGCGAAGCTTATCGGTATCAGAATATGAAGCCCAGTTTGCAAGACTCTCTCGTTATGCGAGACATCTCATTTCAACTGAGAAAATGAAGGCGAAGCGTTTCCTTAATGGTCTTCAACTTCATTATATTAATCAACTGGCACCACTAGAAATTTCTACATATTCTGAGATGGTAAGAAAGGCACAAGTATTAGAAGATACATTGGAAATGACGGAAAGGATTCGTGGTCAAGGTAGTAAGAAGAATCAACCGAAGGCACTCAAGAATGATAAGACTGATTCTGGCACTGGTCCTAACAAGAAAAGACCTTTCACTAGTACTGGTTCTAGTTCTGGTTCTGGTTCGTGGAAGGGCAAGGCGCCAAGACAAGAAGACAAGAAACCTGATTCTGTGGTTCCATTCAAAGGCGTATGCCGATATTGTGATCGTCCCGGTCACAAAATGGAGGATTGTTGGCGCAAGCAAGGTGCATGTCTGCGATGTGGAAGCAAGGAGCACCGCATTCCCAACTGCCCCTTATTATCGGAACAAGCTATCCCGGCAAAACCTCTAAACGTCAAGAAGCCTCAGGGCAGGCTCCAGGCTCTTCATACAAAGGAAAAGGGTATCTCCGAGGATGGTGGACTCGTCGAAGGTACTCTCATTATATCCGACTTTCCGGCTTTTGTTCTATTTGATACTGGTGCAACACATTCTTTTATATCCCGGAGATTTGCTAAGTTATTAGCTATAGAACCTGTTTTGATGGACTCTCCGTTAGAGATATCAACCCCTATTGGGACCAGTTCAGCTATTCAGCATTATTATCCTTCTAGTAAAGTTATGGTGAATGATCGGAATTTTCCAGCCGACTTGATTTGCATAGACATGAAGGATTACGATGTAATCCTAGGAGCCGACTGGTTGGCCCAGTATGAGGTCAATGTTCACTGCAATTCTTGTTCGGTGTCTTTTTCTAAGCACCCCGGATTATTCTTCAAAGGAGTGAAACATCCTAGTCCGGTGTCTCTTATCTCGACTCTTCGTGCTGATAAGTTATTGAGGCGTGGATGTGAAGCTTTCCTGGCTTTTATTCATGCGTCCCCTGAACAGCAGACCGAGATTAAGGACATTCCTATTGTCCGAGACTTCCCAGATGTTTTTCCAGAGGAGTTACCAGGACTTCCGCCTCAGCGTGAAGTGACATTTTCTATTGATCTTATTCCTGGATCGTCTCCTGTTTCTAAAGCCCCTTATCGCATGTCTCCTGCGGAATTGCGGGAATTGAAGCAGCAATTGTTGGAGTTGCTCGAGAAGGGTTTTATTCGCCCGAGTGTTTCCCCTTGGGGAGCTCCTGTATTGTTTGTTCGGAAGAAAGATGGTTCGATGAGGTTGTGCATCGACTATCGGCAACTCAACCAGATAACTGTCAAGAATAAATATCCACTGCCGAGGATTGATGAGTTATTTGACCAGATTGCTGGAGCTTCGTATTTTTCTAAGATCGATCTTCGATCTGGGTATCATCAATTGAGAATTAAGGAAGATGATATTTACAAGTCAGCTTTTCGAAGCCGATATGGTCACTTTGAGTTTGTCGTTATGCCCTTTGGGTTAACGAATGCACCGGCAACTTTCATGCAACTTATGAACAATGTGTTCCGACCTTATCTTGATCAATGGGTCGTGGTATTTATTGATGACATTTTGATCTACTCAAAGAGTGAAGAAGATCATGCCGAGCATCTAAGAACGGCTCTTCAATTATTGAGAGATCACCAATTATATGCCAAATTCAGCAAGTGTGAATTTTGGCTGAGTGAAGTGTCCTTTCTAGGACATATTATTACTAAGGATGGAATTTCTGTGGATCCATCTAAAGTGGAAGCAGTCAAGAATTGGGAACAGCCTAATAATGTTACTGAAGTAAGGAGTTTTCTTGGCCTGGCTGGTTATTATCGAAGGTTCATTCAAGATTTCTCTAAGATTGCGGTACCTCTGACAAAATTAACCCGCAAGGAGATCAAGTTTGAGTGGTCAACTGAATGCCAACGGAGTTTCCAAACTCTGAAGGATTGTTTGACTACTGCCCCTATTTTGACCTTACCTTCGGGTGAAGGCGGTTTTGTGGTCTACACAGATGCTTCTGGTATTGGCTTAGGCTGTGTGCTTATGCAGCATGGCAAGGTGATTGCCTATTCTTCCAGGCAGTTAAGGAAGCATGAAGTTAATTATCCCGTGCATGATCTGGAATTGGCAGCCGTAGTATTCGCATTAAAGATTTGGAGGCACTATTTATATGGAGAATCATTCACGGTATTTTCGGATCACAAAAGTCTGAAATACTTATTTTCTCAAAAGGAATTAAACATGAGGCAAAGAAGGTGGTTGGAATATATAAAGGATTTCGACTTCTCTATCGAGTATCACCCTGGCAAAGGCAATGTCGTGGCTGATGCGTTAAGTCGGAAGCCTGTGGCTAAGTTATCCAGTCTTATGTTACAAGAATGGAAGTTACTGGAGCAGATGGCTAGTCTGGATCTCAATATTGATAATGATCGGATTTTGATTTCCCAAATGCAACTCAAGCCCGAACTGTTAGTGGAAATCAAGCTATTACAAGATATTGATCCCGAGCTAGTCGAGATTAAGGAAAACTTAAGTGGCAGACCTGACTTCTCGATAGCCAATGATGGAAGACTGGTGTTTCAAGGTCGAACTTGTGTACCGGATGAGGCTAATATAAAGAATCAGATCCTTGAAGAAGCACATAGATCCCGATACACTATCCATCCGGGAGGCACTAAGATGTTCAAAGACTTGAAGAGGACATTTTGGTGGCCAAACATGAAAAGGGAAATTGCAGATTTTGTAAGCAGATGTCTTGTTTGTCAACAAGTAAAGGCCGAGCATTTTAGACCGGTAGGTAAATTGAAACCACTTGATATTCCCCAATGGAAGTGGGAGAGTATTGGTATGGACTTTATTATGGGTCTTCCTAAGACTCGAGGTGGCTATGATGCAATATGGGTCATCGTGGATCGATTGACTAAGTCAGCCCATTTTCTAGCTATTAAGTCCAAGTGGACGGTTGATGTACTAGCAGCATTATATCTGAAGGAAGTGGTTAGACTTCATGGTATTTCAGTCAGCATTGTGTCTGACCGAGACCCGAGATTTACATCTCATTTCTGGAAGGGTTTGCAAGAATCTCTTGGTACCCGTCTGAATTTCAGTACTGCATTTCATCCGCAGACAGATGGACAGACCGAGAGAACAAATCAGATTGTGGAAGATATGTTGAGAGCTTGTATGATTGACTTCGATGGCAGCTGGAGTGATCATTTGGCATTGATAGAATTCGCCTATAACAATAGTTATCAATCCAGCATACAAATGGCACCTTTCGAGGCTTTGTATGGAAGGAGTTGTCGTTCTCCATTATGTTGGGATGAGATTGGCGAGAAGCAATGGCTTGGACCGGATCTTGTCTCAGAATCATCACAGAATATTCGAATTATTCGAGACCGGTTACTTGTAGCTCAATCAAGGCAGAAAAGTTATGCTGATAATAGAAGAAGAGATTTGAAATTCCAGATTGGCGAGCATGTATTTTTGAAGGTCTCTCCGTCGAGAGGTATTCGCCGATTCGGTATTCATGGCAAGTTAAGCCCAAGGTATATTGGTCCATTTGAGATCCTTGATCGAGTGGGTGAAGTCGCCTATAGATTGGCCTTACCTCCTCAACTAGCTGGAGTACACAACGTGTTCCATGTTTCTATGCTTCGGAAATACGTGTACGACCCTAGTCACGTCATTCAACATGCGGACCTCGAAGTGAAGAAGGACTTGTCTTATGAAGAACGACCAGTAAAGATTCTGGATCGGAAGGAACAACTTCGGAATCGTTCCATACCGATGGTTAAGATTCAATGGAGTCGGCGTGGAGTTGAAGAAGCTACCTGGGAGTCCGAGGACGCTATTCGGAAGCGGTATCCCGACTCGTTCTAGGTAAGCTATTTTCTTCCCTTACTATTTCGGTTCAGTGAATTTGGAGGACCAAATTCTTTAAGTGGGGGAGGATGTAAGACCCCAATTTTTGTGAATGGTAAAAAAAAAAAAAAATTAAATAATGCTATGGTAAATAGTAAAAGTAAAAAAAAAAAACTTTTGACTATTATATGAAATTTCCTAAAAATAGCAGTTAATTAGGAAACATCATGACAATCACTTTAGTCTTCTGTGCCTGACCCTAATTAGCTCGTTTACATGGTTTAATAATCAATTTAAGCCCGACTTAAAATCGGGAAACACTATTCACACGAAAATATAATTACCTTAGAAAAATCCACAAAAAAATCATAAATGATAGAACATATTTTTACTAGTAAGTTTGTCTTCTTGAGCTTAATTGGCAAAAATCTGAAACTCCATCTATCGCCTAAACCATTGGCATTTGATTAAAATATTAATTTAACTTAAAAGATTGGTTTAGTACATGTAAAACACTTGATAAAAATCCATAAAAATGGTATTATGAAAGGGCATGTTTTGATGAACATTTTTGTCTTCTGGGTAAAAACCACCAAAAATCATTAAGCATTGTTTTTGATCTAATGACCCTTAATCACCCAACTAACCCTAAGACTAATAAGGGTTAAGCTTAACTATTTGCCTCAATAAACACGTGAGAACGTGTTTAAGTCGGCAAACACGGAGTCCACACTGTGGTCTTCCCGTTGCAGCGCCGTGTGCGATATTCTCGCCACGAAAAGGGATCACGTGCCCCTTTAAATCTTATATATAGGGAGTAGGCTTAAGCCCCTTCCCTCCCTTAATTAAGCTGCTGTTGGAAGAGTCCGTGGAGGAGCTACACAACCTCTGCAACTTTACTATTCCTACTTTCTCACGGAGCTTCATTCATTCATTCTATTCTATCTTCTGTTCGTCAAATCCGGTAGGTAACCAAAGGCACCAACCTAATGATAGAAGAATAATCTTGTTAGCAATCTTATTAGGATCATTACCATGTTTTATACATGTTTTAGATTGCATTCGTATGGTTTTGTGAATAGTAAACATGAACACGGTTACTTGATAGATTGCTAACCCACATGATTAACATGTAGTTGGTGGCTTAAAAATCTAGTAGTTGTAAGTATTCAAGCACGTTTCAGCTTAATATCATAGTAATCCCATTTATAATCACTGAAAACCATGTTAAAAATTGAAGAAAATGGCTGAACAGGCATGAACCCCCAGCAGGTAGGGGTCGACCCCCCCCCTTAAACCCATTACTTGCTGCCCTGTTCCCTTTTGGTCCCTGTTGTACAGGAACCTTGGTTTGCTTATAAAAATGTGTTACCATGATTAACCATGATTATCTAAGATTAACTACATCAAATGTATGTTAGTGGTTATTAAGAATTATTTAACCATCATTAGCTAAGTGTAAGCAAACTTTGTTATGTTTAAGCATAATTAGTCATGTTTAGACATAATTAGTTATGTTTAAACATAATTAGTCATGTTTAAAGCATAATTAGTTATGTTTAAGCATGTTTAGTCATGTTTAAGACATAATTAGTCATGTTTAAAGCATAATTAGTTATGTTTAAGCATGATTAACCAAGTTTACATAGGATTAGGCAAGATTAAGTAAATATTAGCCAAGATTAGTATGACGGTCGACTTATGCAAGTCTTGGCCGATGTAAAATTACGCCGGACACTCTATCCGGTAAATTCTAAATTGTTACCATGAAAGGAAATGATACCAAATGGTAAATTTATCCATGGTCTACAATGGAAAGCATGATTTAGACCGCTGTTTTATTGCTTAAAGTATAAAATGGGCAACTTAGGCCTATACGGTGTATAAACATATACCGTATATCCTCTAATGTCCCGATCGCCATCGTTTTAACTTGTTAAAATGACCGATTATCCTTGATTAACCTTCGGTCATACTCGAGCCCGGAATCAACCATTATTTTTAATGGGTTAAATGGTCATCGTATTCCGGTAACTATTTTATACACAACTCATCTTATGATTAGAATTATTGTTATACTTAAATACGGATTTTCTAGAACCGTATCTCCGTATACGACCCGAGAGGTTCGTATATTAAATCTATACACTTACTTTTCTCGAACGGCTTACTGTCAACCGTTCATACTTGACTCCGTGACTCGTTACTCGTGTGAGTACGGCCCGGTGTTCGCCGTACGACTACCCTTAGTTTGGGTTTTCCGTTGTGTTATACTCTTGAATCAGAGGAGACAAGGGTCGTCCTCTCATCTTACACTTGACAGAAATTCTATTGATTAGATTGGCCATAAATTGACTATGTCTAGACGGGGGATCATGGATCCAATGAAATGCCAACGCATCATAAGGGCCCGGTCTGGTCCTGGGGAGAGCGCCCGAAATGATATTGAGCCCATGGGATGTGTATGACAGGGTGAGGCATTGCACCCGAGTACTTGACTTGACTTGTTACGTCTATGACAATTCGTGATACTTGAATCGTGCGTGATTACCTGGTTACATGTGTAACATACTTGAATGATGGCCAAAGTTCTTTATCTTATAGTTGCTATACTTGTTCATTACTTGATCATTACTTGTGGTAAAAGTGTTACATTCTCGATCTCATATATTGTTCTTTATCGTGTTGACATTTGTTCATTTACTGCATTTCATGTAAAGTGTAATAATTGGTTAAATACTTATACCTGCTTACGGTTATCTACTGAGCGTGTTTAGCTCACTCCTACTTTTCCCCTCTTTCCAGGTGATGACCATGTCGGGGATGGACTAGAGTGATACGAGTGTTAGTTTATAGCTTTTCAGTCAGTTTGTATTCCTTATGTAATAGTGAGAAGTTGTTCTAGTTTGGATTACTATTCGAATGTAGTTGTCTACCCAAATGTACTCAGCATTTTATTATCAATAAAACTCTGATATTTACCTTTTCCAACCTTTTGTGCAATGGTTTGCAATGGTTCGGAATATTAAATTCTTGCTCGCGTGCCCCTAACTGTACGTCCCGAGATTCCGCATCGGGGCGTGACAATAGGCGTAACGCGTCTCACCGGACGCGTCAGGAGGCTGTGACGTGCCACCCCTGGGCCGTCACACCCTCAAAACCACCAAGAACTAAAAATTGCCCAGACGCTGTGACGGTCTGTCGTGGGGCCGTCAGGGCATGTGACGGTCCCTGGAACGACCGCCACACCAGTCACGGCGGGAAAACAGAGGGTTGGCCAAATTGGCCCGTTCCTCGCCCCATTCACGCCGAAGCGCAGGGGAAACAACCCTCGACGATGAAAAACATCATTAGAAGGCTAAAAAGCCCACATGCACGGGTTAAAATGGTAGATCGGGGTGATTTTAACAAATCGACCCTAAAGGAGTCAACGAGGTTCCCGGGCTCCTACCGGCCTCGAATGACCACCGATCGGCACGAAACAAGCATGGATGGGATCCTAACATCCCAACGGTCAGTTCAACACTAACCGAGCTACAAATAGTTGCCGTTCTCCAGCGAACCCTACAAAACTTGAAAATCACGATTTAGGCTAAACAAGCCCAAACTCGACCGTTTCCGCGCCAAACGATGTGCAAGGGCAGGGAAAACGGAGAGGAGGAAGTGAGGAACCATCACCCTACCTCCACCGAAGAAACCGTGCCTCGAAGGGACTAAACCGCGCCGAAAACCACGCCGCGAGCTCAAACGTCATCTTTGAATCCACTGTTCAGGATCGTGTCAAATCCATCTCGATCCTCGTTCCGTCGCGCACCCAGCCAACTCCACAGCATCCCCAACACGTGCCTCTAGGTACCCCGTCTGCAGCTGGAGCCGAGGAGGCTCGAGAGAAGAGAAAATGGGAGAGAGAGACGACGGCGGCGAATGAGAAGGAGGAGAGAGGAAAAGGAAAGAAAAAGGAAAAGAAATTAGGAATTTTCCTAATTTCCAGAAAATCTGATTTCTGGCCCTATCTCCGAAAAATATGCAAAAATAGTCAAAACGACCGGCTCGAAGAGTACATCGTCGCTGTAGCATCCACGAGTCGAGGAACTGACAAGTAAACTCACCGTAGGGTTCCGTAACTAGTACGAGAGAAAAATTCACACGGATCGTAAAACTCAACTCGAAAGCCACCAAAGCGAACCGAAACTCACCGAAACAAATCCAAAAGATCCAATGAAGATCCAGCAAGACCTACCAAGGATCCAGGGCATTACACCATGCATGACTGGTTCACTTTAGGATGTCCAGAGTCGTCCCAAGTTGATAGAGGTTGTAAGGACCCAAGATCTAGATATCGGGATGGACCCGATACCATTTGAATCTTGGCCCACCGCCCACGAGTCGGGGGACTCGGAAGGGCTAAAAGGAGTGTGGAGGCACAAAGAAATATGAAATAAAGCAGGACAAACCAACAATTAACAAAAATAAATAAATAATTACTACAACAACAACAATGTCCAGTCCAACAGAAAGTACAGTCTAAAGCAGTAAAATGTACCACATTCCAAGTGAACACACGGCCCGGCGAGCTGGCGACTGAGAACCTCAGAACAGCACCCTCGAACCTCGAGGAAGAACCGCCACACCTGAAAAGTAGGGATGAGTGTGGACGCACTTTTTATTTAATAAAATTGTTGTTTATTTGTTTATTGGCGTTTATTAAGTGCGTGGGCGTGCCAGTCACAAATGTGACGATTTATTGTGCACTCGATCTGACTAATCAGACGACTGTGTGGTTCGTGTCGGGACTGGAACCCGCCGCTCCGTAAAGGTCACGGCGTCATTTACATCCCCTCGGAGAGGGGAACACCCTTGATTAATCGCCGGGAAAAGGGGCCTCATGGCCAGAAAATTAGTTACATGGAAAGTCTATTAGGAAGCATTGAAATCCCCGTACGAGGGTGAGAAGAAAGCATTCGAGATCGTGTCGGTCATGTGTTGACCATTTGATGTTCGGAC
This sequence comes from Amorphophallus konjac, assembly GCA_022559845.1. Taxonomy (NCBI): domain Eukaryota; kingdom Viridiplantae; phylum Streptophyta; class Magnoliopsida; order Alismatales; family Araceae; genus Amorphophallus; species Amorphophallus konjac. The sequence goes on from CM040121.1 coordinate 210,777,477, forward strand.
GAGTGTCCATTTTGAGAAACGCGTAATCGTCACGGGAAAACCGGAGCATATGTATGCCGGATACGGCAAATTTATTGTCTACAGGGATATGAGACATTCAGTTGAATCCCGGTTAGAGTGATCGGAAATCAGCGCTTTTATTGGCCCGGTGCGAGATCGAGTCAGGACCATTTCGGGGGCGCCTCCCGCGGTCCAAACGAGGCTTGCGTGGGCATCATTAATATTTCCAGTGCCGAAGGGCAGCGGGAAAGTGTCCCGGGACTATATTCCAAAATAAAGATGTGTACAGAGATAGCCGGCTATAGGCCTACGATGTGGGTCAGGCGATGACCATGGTTGAGGCGAACCCAAGGTCCACACGCGACTCACGAAGGTCTTATTGATATTCCCACACGTGTGGTTGGGGGAAGACGAGAGCCGCCTCATTCCGTTCGGATTTTGTTGGTCATGCGCGGACCATTTTACATTCGGCCAAAGGTCCGTGTTTGTAGCATAAGAGACGGTGACAAATCGTACAAATACCTACCATGAGTACGGCAAGTTTAATGCAAATGCGGGATCAGATCCCAGTATATATATGTCGGTCACTAACGGACCATTCAGTATTCGGACGAAAGTCCATATTCGAAGCGTCGAAGACCACGACAGAGACATACGGATATCTGCCGTAGGTACGGCAAGCTTCATGTGGGTGCGGATTGGATCCCAGCATATATGTCGGTCCCTAACGGACCATTCATTATTCGGACGGAAGTCCGAATTAGTAGCGTCGAGGATGACGATAAAACCGTACGGATGTCTGCCGTAGGTGCGGCAAGTTTAATGTGGGTGCGGGATCGGATCTCGATGAAGATGGGTCAAGCTGATGATCTATTGGCCTGAGGTGGTTACGGACTATGGCCATATCGGGGTTTCCAAGGACCACGTCTGATGCCACGGGGCGCCATTACTTTCCTCTTCACGCATAGTCTTGGGAAACGAAGGTTCCAAGGTATACGTGCGTGTCGGTCACGGTCGGACCATTCATTGTTTGGACGCGAGTCCACGTTTGAAGCATCGAAGACGATGATAAAACCGTGTAAATGTCTGCTGTAGACACGACAAGTTTAATGTGGGGTTGCGGGATTAGATCCCGGGATAAGCGGGTCGAGTTAACGAACTATTGGCCCGAGATGTGTTCGGATCATGACCATGTCGGAGGTTCCGAGGTCCACGTCCGATACCACAAGGCATCATTGATTTTCTCTTTGCACCCAGTCCGGGGGTGTGAATTGTTAAGTGTGAAGCCCGAACTTGCTAACGTGCGCCCTCACACGCGGATCGACCTGCACGGTCAGGTCGCGGGGTTCGAAATCACGCCGGATCAAGGGTGATGGTGAAGGAGTTCCTTTCTATTAGCATTGAACTTCTTTTTTCTTTTTATTTGGTTAACTCTTCTTTACGAAATCACGCCGGATCAAGGGGAAGTCTGGGGGCGCGCTGGAATAGAGGGCGCCAGATTAGCAGGATGCCAAGGGCAAGGTGGGCGCGCCATTTAACAGGATGCCAAAGGGAATAAGGGCGCGCCGCCTTTGGCCACGCCGGAATAGGATGTGTAGCAGGATGAAGTGCGCGCCGGTTTAACGGGATGCCAAGGGAAATAAGGGCGCGCCGTTTTAAGATTACAAATGGAGATGGGGGGCTCGCCGTTTTAAGATGCATAGAGGAATGGGATTATGAGAGCGATGTTAGACCGGCGCGGTGGAATAGTCACCGCGCCGTATTAAACTCTCCCGAGGGTTTGTTTCAAAGCGATTGACTGTGTGTTTCTTTTCTTTCACCTACGGGTTGGGTTAATGACAGGTTTGTTCATCCATTTGGAAGATTAGGTTGATGAAAAAGGGGGTTTAATCATTTTTATCATTTATTGAGGTGAATTAGCATGAATGCTTAAGTGTTCGTTCGAAGGGTTTGATTCACAGAGCTTACTGCATGTTGTTCTTGTTCTCGGAGGTGGTTTGTTCGTTTGTTCCTGAGTGTTCTTAATCCCCTGACGAAAATCGGGCAGCATCTCCCCCTAGACCGGGGCTTGCCAGAGAGAAGCGAAGGCCACCAAACGGATTGCTCCGGGGTGACCCTCAAACATCGGAGTGGCCTTACGGCGGTCCGAACCCATGTGTGAGTGTGGAGCGCTCGAGGGCTAGCCTTCAAGAGCGACCACGACTCACGGGTGATGAATCTTCGGCGCGGGACAGATGTTTGCCACGAGGGCCACGAATGTTCATCCGGTGATGGGTACCTTTGCGGGTCGTGCCATGGAAAGGCAGCCCTCAAGGGCCAAGGATGATCGGAGAATGAGAAGACGGAGTAGAGAATGGAATGGAGAACACAAGAGTTGCAAAAAGATGGCTTTTCTTCTTTTATTCATCCACGCAACGGGGAAGGAAACTTGACACAGATAAAAAAAATGGAAGAGAAGGCGTTACAAACGAAAAAGGAAAATACGTTCTATGGAGAGAAAGAGAGAAGCATTAGACGGAGGAGGGAGAGGAAAGCAGAAGAACACCATATGTTGCAAAAAAGCTTTTCCTTTATTCATCCACAAGGGGAAAGACAGCAAAGCAAAGGGGGGGATACATCAGAGAGAAAAGAAGAAATACATCGATGGGGGGGGGGGTGGGAATGGAGCACAAGCTCCTCCCCCTCCGAGCTCACCTCTCTTCTCTCACGCTCAATCTCTCTTCTTCTTCACCTAGCAAGCACAGGGACGGGGGGCTTCTTATCTTCGGGTGGCCTTTTCTTCTCACTTCAATAGCCCATCTGGGGGGGTGATTCGAGCCTCTCTTCTTTCTTCACCAGTGGGGCATGCCTTTTATAGAACGGACAGTGGGGGAGAAAACTCTCGCCACCTCTGCCTTGTTCGCAACAACGTTGTTGTTGTGCTGGATGATGCTGGTTCGTGGAGTACACTGGCGTTCGTCCGAGGATGGGACGGTTGTGGATTTGCCAGAGCCTGCTTCGCCGTTGCCGCTTCTGTGCTGTCGAACGGAAGTAGAGACAGAGCGTCAAACATTCAATTGTTGTGCCCCTGTGGTTTTGATGATGGTTTTAATGGTGGTTTTGATGATTGGTTTTTGAAGTAAGTCATTCACTGTAAGTCATCTTGCTGTGTGTGTCATCATGCTAATTTTCAGTTATTCTATGATCATAGTTCAGTCATCTTGCTGCTCAGTTTAGTTTAACATGTTTGATGTTCAGTTATGTTAACTGTTGCATAAAACATTCATTGCTACACTCTGTCTGCACAGTCTCCATAGCAGTGCGTCAACTCCTTGAGCTGATGCGTCGACGCTTCATTTCAGGTTCTTCAAGTCTATACATTAGACTATGGCAAAGTCTAGTCATTCGTCTTGATAACAAAATCTGTACAGCCGTGTCATATGCTCATGAAGTCCATACATTGGTCCTCCTTCAAAGTCTGTACATCCACAGTGGACTCTCAAGTCTATACATACTTCAGCGTCTCATTTAGCGTCTAAGGCAAAGTCTACACGTTGCTACAGTAACGCAAGTCTATACATTGTCCTAGGCTAAGTGTGTACAGCGTCTGTCTTCATGCATTAGGGAAAGTCTATACATTGGGGTCTCTCCCTACGTTTCATACATGAAGTCTGTACATCTCTTCTTCAAGTCTGTACACTGGACTTCATTTCCCCAACTCTATACATCCGATTGATGTTGCAGTGTTTACCAAGTCTGCACATCGCCTTCAGACTTTCAAGTCTATACACTCTACTCAAACAAGTCTGTACAGCCAATGGTCTTCACACCTCCAAGTCTGTACACTGCCTTTGGATTCCAAGTCTATACACTTCCTCAGTGTACATACTTAGTCATTTGCTGGTTCAAGTCCATACACTCGTTCTAAGGAAAGTCTATGCATTTGAAATTTCCATGATTAACAGGAAAACTGCTATGAGGTAGTACCTTGTATGTCCGTACTGTTCCTTTCATACTTTGTGTTGTTTGTGTTTACTACACTTCGTGTTGTCCTATTGTACGTCGTGTTGTTCTAACTATGTCTGTTGATTGTCTTCGTGCTGTTTACTGAAGCAGCTCGATTTGTTCTGATGAACTTCGAGTCGTTTCCCTGTGAACCTCGTGTCGTTTCTTCAGTATTTAGTTGCTCATCTCGAGTCATCCTTTTATTTTTGCTCTTGTGTTTTCGTGTCATTTACTGTAGTTACTCGAGTCGTTTTCCTGCTTTCACTGTTTTATCACGTGTCGTTGTAGCCGTTCCTGTCTTCTGTCTTCGTGTTGTTTTTCCTAGACCCCGTGTCCTTCTTGCTTTGTGACCACACTTCGTGTCGGTTTCTATTTTCGTCTTCGAGTTGTTTTCAACCCGTGTCGTCCTCGTTTTCGAGTCGTTCTTCATGTTGTTTCTGTGTTTGTGTCTTCGTGTTGTTTTTATGTCTTCGTGTTGCTTCTTTCTATCTTCGTCCAGGTTTCCTCTAATCGCGTGTTTTACTACCGTTTTACTCCGTGTTATTTCCTTCTCACCTCGTGCTGTTCTCATCTGACTTCGTGTCGTTCTCTTTGTAGTGTTAGCCTTGTTACTGTGGTACCTCGTGTCGTTCTCTCTTTATCTCGTGCTGTAGTCATCTTATGTACCTCATGTCGTTCTCAGTATAGTGCACCTCTTGTTGTTCCTGCACACCTCGTGCAGCTTTAGCTTGAGTGTCAACCGACTTATTTCAGGTATATATATATATAGAGAGAACCCTGAGTATTAATGGTTTTAATCTCTTTGCAGGAGAAGAAAAAAAAAAAGAAGAAGGTGGTCCGAGGAAGAATATTCCCCAGTGATTGGGAGGCACATGATCCGAGGCTGGAAGGGCAGACAAGATTGTGACACGTGTGCTGAAGCTGGCTGAGAGACTGACACGTGGCCAAAAGTTCTGGGCGGGAAATGTGGAAGCCACACGCGCCCAGTGCTACCCTCCTGCTGGCTGCTGTTATAAAAGGAAGCCTTCATCCTCTGTAGAAGGTTGATCAAAGAAGAAGCCTGAAGAGCAGAAAGCCCTTCGATCCAGAAAAAGAGAAAAAGAAGAAAAAGAGAAGAAAGTGAGAGTGAGAGCAGAAGAAGGAAAAGTGAAAGATTAGCGAAAGAGAAGAAGAGTTGCAGAGCAGAAGAAGAAAAAAAAGAGTGGCAGAGTGAGAGAAGCAGCAGAAGTAAAAAGAGAAAGAGAGAGAGCTCGCGAGTGAGAGAAGGAAGCAGAGAAGAAAAGGAAGAGAAAGAAGAAGAGAGATCGAGAGATAGAAAGCTTCATCTGAAGACTTGTTCCTACTGGACCGTGGATCAGATCCAGGCCAGTCAGCTCCGTTGAGAGCCACATCTGTGTTTTCATCTTTTACAGCTTTCTGATTGCTGTGTTATTTTTGTTTATTATTTTCCTTTGTTTTCTGATTATCCTTGTTCTTCCGATCCTCTGGTCTGAGGTCGGGTTCCTCCTGTGGACTCAGGAGAAGGGAGATCGTGTGTCTTCGGTTTGCAAGTAGCTGGGTGCTACTTGTGGTTGGTTCCCTCCAGTTGGGAGGAAGGGAGGTCCGAGACCTCTAGGTTGCCTTTGACTGGGTGTCATTGGTTGGTTCCCTCCGGTTTGGAGGAAGGGAGGATTGGTCCTCCGGTTCTGGTCTTGTGGTTTGCAAGACTAGGTGGTCCCTCCGGTTGGGAGGAAGAGGGGAGACTGTTCCCCTGGTCAAGCTGTGTGGCAGCACCTGTTGCAGACTGAGTCTGCAGGTTACTAGCTTGTGCTAGTGGAAGCCTCACTCCTGTTGGGAGTGAGGGGTGGATGTAGGTCTTGGTGACCGAACCACCTAAAATTCTATTGAGCAGTGGTTTGCCTTGTGTGTCTGCTTCCGCTAGATGCTTGGATAGGCGCGCTCCATGTGCTTGCTCATCAGTTTAATTGAATTAGTTTTATTCTGTGAGTGCGTCTAGTATCTGAGGTTTTATTTGGGCATTATTCGTAGAAGGATACATTCACCCCCCTCTGTATCCGGGCCTAGCACCTTAACAATTGGTATCAGAGCGGGTCTCTGATCTATCAGATCTAACAATCTGCAGAGGATCCTGCTAGATTTTTGGTGCATTTTCAGAGTGGGTGTATTGTGCTCGTTGCTTTGTTTCACCGGTTTAGTGGTTTACCTTGCCCATCTGGTTTTGCTACATTTCCTGTCATTTGTTTTAGTGAGTTGAATCTGTTTGCCATTTGTCCAAATGGATCGTCCTCCAATTTATGATGGTTCTAACTTTGAAAGTTGGCTAGGAGGCCTAGCTGTGTATGTAGATTCCATAGATCCCAAACTATGGAGGCTATTATCTAAAGGCCCACACAAACTGCCTCATGATGAGACCAAGTGGTCTAAAGAGGACAGTATAAAGAACCGTGACAATGTCATAATCCTTAACATCTTAAGAGCTGCAATCAATACTGATATGTACCCTTTTGCTCTCAGGTGCACATCTGGAAAGGAGATATATGACGGAGTCGTTTCTGCGCATAATCAACAAAGTGATAGGTGCTTGATGGCCAACCGGGATGATGAAGATAAGACCTCATCTCAGGTAAGCTCTGAATCAGATGGATACATTTTTGATGAATTGATAGTAATGTATGAAGATTTGTTCAAAGTGTCCAAGAAATTAAAATCTGAAAATAGAAGGTTGAAAAAGAGATGTGAACAGATTAACTCTAATGTTCCCTACGAAAACTGTCAAAGACTAAAAACATCTCATGATATGTGCTTAGCTGATCTGAATATGAGTAAGGAACAAATCTCTTTATTGGAAAATAAAAATGAAGAATTGTGGTTGCAAAATTCTGCCATGTCTAAGAGACTCTTAATGCTTGAAAAAGGGAAGAATTCAGTTGAAAATGAATGTGAGAGAGTGAGTACATTAATAGAAGAGATTGATAGCTACAAAGCCATTAATGTCTTACTTAATGAAAAGATCACAGATTCTGAAATACTCATTTCCTCTCTCAAAAATGAAATCACTGAATTGAACAATTCTCTGTCTGAGTCATTTAAGAACCAAGAAAATCCAAAGGCTGTCACTAAGAAGAAAGTGTCTCATGAAGGCAGTAAACAGGAAGTGAGAAAAAGACAGCACACAACTTTTGTGCGTAGCTCTGAGTTAGCTAGCACTTCAGCTTTTTCTTCAAATATGCATGCTAATCAGGAAAATAAGAAAACAAAGGAGAAAAGAAAAGTTTTGAAAAAGAATGATAGCGATCAGCATGCTAAGAAAGTTCAGGCCAACAAATCTAGTGTCAAAAATGTCAAATACTTTTACTGTGGAAAGTTTGGCCATGAGATGGCTGATTGTTTTGTGATGAAGAAGGATGAATTGAAGTATGATAGAATTCATGCTAGGAAGCCTACTGTGAAGAAACCTTCTTCTGCTCACACCAAAAGGCATCAATGTTTTTATTGTCATAAAATAGGTCATCTCATGCATGATTGTAGACAAATGAAATTAGATGATCTATCTGCTGTTAGAATGCATGATAAACTGTTCCATGCTAAAAATCATGCATCTCATAAAAAGAACATTCAATGTTTTCATTGTGAAAAATTGGGCCACATGGTTGAAAATTGCTGGCATGCTCAGGGAAATAGATTGAATTCTAAATTTGTAAAATTCCCTGCTTTCTGTGATTCTGTTAGAAATAATTCAATTGATAAAAAGAAAAACTCTGCATGCTTCAACTGTGGAAAGCCAGGCCACAGAGCTGGTAACTGTTGGCTGGCTGGTTATGAAAAGAAAAATTTCCATGTGAATAACAGAACCAATCATGTTCACTTCTACCAATCTCATGCATATGCATATAACAGAAATTTTAATGTTCATGCACACGAACTTAATACTTACAATAAGGTGCATAAAAGGAACTTAAATTCTGTTCTTTATCATGGTAAGTCTGGTCAAATTGGTTATTCCTTGTCCAGCCATAAGTTGATGGGCTATGATGATAGTTCTGTTAAGAAACCATTCAGAACACCTGTGAGGGTTAATTCAGGACCCAAGACTTCTTGGGTTCCTGCTGGATCAAAATAATTCAGTTGTTGCAGGTGTGCCTTGGAGGGAGAAAAAAAAGGGGTTAACCAAGGCACTCAAAAAGAAAACCCCAGGACTCAATTCAGGTCAGTTCTGAAATCTGTTTTAAATTCCATTATCTGAAATTGTGAGCATGAAAATTGTGAGTTTCATGTTGATTTGCTTGATTGATCGTTGATGATCTCTTCATGTACTGAGTTTTACTCTGCATATATCTGATGCTCTTCTCTCACTGATTATTGCACTGAATAAATGGACTGCATGCTTGTTGTTGAATGCATAACTTGCTGATTGTGAATAGTTCCTCAGTATATAGAGTCATTGCATGTGTTTTTGCATACATATAGTGCATTGCATTTGATTTCATTGAAAATGTCAAAAAGTCTGTTTGAATGCATGTTGTCAGGGGGAGTCAATGCATTGCATATAGGTTGTCAAATGCATACTCATGTGAGAATTCATTGCATATCCTTCCTTACTGATTTTTTTGACAAACCTTGAACATTTTTGAAAAATTGAGCTTCAAAATCTCTCCTATCAATTGGTATCATTTGGCTTCAGAAATCTATCAGTCTGTCATGAAGATTTCAATGGGACTATCTCAATCATAAATCTGAAAATTTTTGAACTAGAAATCTTCTATTATACGGTTTTATGAATGACTGAAATAACTCATGTGGTTTACGTTTAATGTATTCAATGAGTTTGACTTTAAAATCTCTTAAAAATATCTGAAGCATGTTTAATAAACCTTAACCATCTGTTTCATGATGTGTCTTGTAAAATCTTCTGAAATCTGCATTATTGAATACATGACTTTATTTGGTTAAGTACATGAGATTAATATTGACCTGAAGCAAATGAATTCTTCTGAAATGTCTAAAGGGTATTTTGTGTCAGAGCAATGATCTTGGTCACTGAGAAACACATGTCCAAAGGACTGTGTCATGAGGTACCATAGTTAACTCTGATTTAGATTAATTGAAATTCAGGTAGAGCAATGGCATGCACACTGAGAAATACAACTCACTCATCAAGAAATGATTTACAATGTGTCATGATGTGTAAATGCTATCTCTGTTCATATGAAGCATGACAGTTAGTCGCACTAAGTGCTTAGGGATATTGGCCTCTGATCAAGGTATATCCTCTAGTTACAAGGTGTGCACTGAACTAGAGTGCTCGTAAAATCTGTAGCATGAAAAATTGTTGAACAAATTGAAATATCTGAATATTGATGCTAAAATCAAATTGCTACAACCCTTGACAAAATCATATGACTTCATAATTGCTTAATTTCAATACTGATGCATGTAATTCCGAAAGAAGTCAATAAAATTGATTGTGTAAGAGAAATGGAGATTTATCAAGATAAATATGAGGGCTTGGTTCATTTTTATTAAACCTTGGTTTTAGATATCAATACAGAATTTTATTGATAAACTCTGCATACATCATGTTTAAATCATGATGTTCAATAAAGCTCATTCATAAGCCCTTATAATGGAAGACTTTGAAAAACTTATGATTTGGATTTATGAGATTGATATCTCTCTGAAAATCTGACTGAATTTTCTGAGATTCAATCTTCCTTAAAAATCTGGCTGAATTTCTTCTGCTCATGTTTTTGGTTCATTGACCTGAACTTCTCCTTATTTGCCCCTGTGATCTCCTTCTCATCTATCTCATAAGATTCCACTTATTGAGGGGGAGCTTCCATGTCATGCATCACTTGCATATCAATTGGCATCTATTCAGGGGGAGCATTCCTTGTCATATGGAATCATGTTCATATCATTTGTGACCTTGCATTCATATACTTAGGGGGAAGTATTGCATTTCTTGTTGCATCTGCATCTACATTTTTACCCCTTCCCATGTTTCATCTTGATTATATCTAATGAGGGAGATTGTTTGCCAAAAAGGGGGAGATTTGTGTTCTTGCAAAAGGAATAATTGACTGACCTTTTATACATGCTTTAACTTCTCAAATTATTTTCTTTTTGATGAAGTCAAAGGGGGAGAATAATTTGAGTCATTAGAATGCCTCACATCATCAGAATGACTCAATGTGTTGAAAGTGTTGCCATCATCAAAAAGGGGGAGATTGTTGTGCCCCTGTGGTTTTGATGATGGTTTTAATGGTGGTTTTGATGATTAGTTTTTGAAGTAAGTCATTCACTGTGAGTCATCTTGCTGTGTGTGTCATCATACTAATTTTTAGTTATTCTATGATCATAGTTCAGTCATCTTGCTGCTCAATTTAGTTTAACATGTTTGATGTTCAGTTATGTTAACTGTTGCATAAAACATTCATTGCTACACTCTGTCTGCACAGTCTCCATAGCAGTGCGTCAACTCCTTGAGCTGATGCGTCGACGCTTCATTTCAGGTTCTTCAAGTCTATACATTAGACTGTGGCAAAGTCTAGTCATTCGTCTTGATAACAAAATCTGTACAGCCGTGTCATATGCTCATGAAGTCCATACATTGGTCCTCCTTCAAAGTCTGTACATCCACAGTGGACTCTCAAGTCTATACATACTTCAGCGTCTCATTTAGCGTCTAAGGCAAAGTCTACACGTTGCTATAGTAACGCAAGTCTATACATTGTCCTAGGCTAAGTGTGTACAACGTCTGTCTTCATGCATTAGGGAAAGTCTATACATTAGGGTCTCTCCCTGTGTTTCATACATGAAGTCTGTACATCTCTTCTTCAAGTCTGTACACTGGACTTCATTTCCCCAACTCTATACATCCGATTGATGTTGCAGTGTTTACCAAGTCTGCACTTCGCCTTCAGACTTTCAAGTATATACACTCTACTCAAACAAGTCTGTACAGCCAATGGTCTTCACGCCTCCAAGTCTATACACTGCCTTTGGATTCCAAGTCTATACACTTCCTCAGTGTACATACTTAGTCATTTGCTAGTTCAAGTCTATACACTCGTTCTAAGGAAAGTCCATGCATTTGAAATTTCCATGATTAACAGGAAAACTGCTATGAGGTAGTACCTTGTATGTCCGTACTGTTCCTTTCATACTTCGTGTTGTTTGTGTTTACTACACTTCGTGTTGTCCTATTGTACGTCGTGTTGTTCCAACTACGTTTGTTGATTGTCTTCGTGCTGTTTACTGAAGCAGCTCGATTTATTCTGATGAACTTCGAGTCGTTTCCCTGTGAACCTCGTGTCGTTTCTTCAGTATTTAGTTGCTCATCTCGAGTCATCCTTTTATTTTTGCTCTTGTTTTTTCGTGTCATTTACTGTAGTTACTCGAGTCGTTTTCCTGCTTTCACTATTTTATCACGTGTCGTTGTAGCCGTTCCTGTCTTCTGTCTTCGTGTTGTTTTTCCTAGACCCCGTGTCCTTCTTGCTTTGTGACCACACTTCGTGTCGGTTTCTGTTTTCATCTTCGAGTTATTTTCAGCCCATGTCGTCCTCGTTTTCGAGTCGTTCTTCGTGTTGTTTCTGTGTTTGTGTCTTCGTGTTGTTTTTATGTCTTCGTGTTGCTTCTTTCTATCTTCGTCCAGGTTTCCTCTGATCGCGTGTTTTACTACCGTTTTACTCCGTGTTATTTCCTTCTCACCTCGTGCTGTTCTCATCTGACTTCGTGTCGTTCTCTTTGTAGTGTTAGCCTTGTTAGTATGGTACCTCGTGTCGTTCTCTCTTTATCTCGTGCTGTAGTCATCTTATGTACCTCGTGTCGTTCTCAGTATAGTGCACCTCTTGTTGTTCCTACACACCTCGTGCAGCTTTAGCTTGAGTGTCAACCGACTTATTTCTGGTATATATATATATAGAGAGAGAACCCTGAGTATTAATGGTTTTAATCTCTTTGCAGGAGAAGAAGAAAAAAAAATAAAAAGAAGAAGGTGGTCCGAGGAAGAATATTCCCCAGTGACTGGGCGGCACATGATCCGAGGCTGGAAGGGCAGACAAGATTATGACACGTGTGCTGAAGCTGGCTGAGAGACTGACACGTGGCCAAAAGTTCTGGGCGGGAAATGTGGAAGCCACACGCGCCCAGTGCTGCCCTCTTGCTGGCTGCTGTTATAAAAGGAAGCCTTCATCCTCTGTAGAAGGTTGATCGAAGAAGAAGCCTGAAGAGCAGAAAGCCCTTCGATCCAGAAAAAGAGAAAAAGAAGAAAAAGAGAAAAAAGTGAGAGTGAGAGCAGAAGAAGGAAAAGTGAAAGATTAGCGAAAGAGAAGAAGAGTTGCAGAGCAGAAGAAGAAAAAAAAGAGTGGCAGAGTGAGAGAAGCAGCAGAAGTAAAAAGAGAAAGAGAGAGAGCTCGCGAGTGAGAGAAGGAAGCAGAGAAGAAAAGGAAGAGAAAGAAGAAGAGAGATCGAGAGATAGGAAGCTTCATCTGAAGACTTGTTCCTACTGGACCGTGGATCAGATCCAGGCCAGTCAGCTCCGTTGAGAGCCACATCTGTGTTTTCATCTTTTACAGCTTTCTGATTGCTGTGTTATTTTTGTTTATTATTTTCCTTTGTTTTCTGATTATCCTTGTTCTTTTGATCCTCTGGTCTGAGGTCGGGATCCTCCTGTGGACTCAGGAGAAGGGAGATCGTGTGTCTTCGGTTTGCAAGTAGCTGGGTGCTACTTGTGGTTGGTTCCCTCTGGTTGGGAGGAAGGGAGGTCCGAGACCTCTAGGTTGCCTTTGACTGGGTGTCATTGGTTGGTTCCCTCCGGTTTGGAGGAAGGGAGGATTGGTCCTCCAGTTCTGATCTTGTGGTTTGCAAGACTAGGTGGTCCCTCCGGTTGGGAGGAAGAGGGGAGGCTGTTCCCCTGGTCAAGCTGTGTGGCAGCACCTGTTGCAGACTGAGTCTGCAGGTTACTAGCTTGTGCTAGTGGAAGCCTTACTCCTGTTGGGAGTGAGGGGTGGATGTAGGTCTTGGTGACCGAACCACCTAAAAATCTATTGAGCAGTGGTTTGTCTTGTATGTCTGCTTCCGCTAGATGCTTGGATAGGCGCGCTCCATGTGCTTGCTCATCAGTTTAATTGAATTAGTTTTATTCTGTGAGTGCGTCTAGTATCTGAAGTTTTATTTGGGCATTATTCGTAGAAGGATACATTCACCCCCCTCTGTATCCGGGCCTAGCACCTTAACATTAATGTTCTCTGCACATCATTAAACAGAGCATCCGCATGCCGACGGGATGGGTTGATTGCGCGCCGGGGAAGCACTTCAGAGAATATAATGAGGGGTTAAAACGGCGCCATATTCAAAGGGGCGCCGTTTTAAGCATCAAAGGGGATGCCCCTTCACGCGCCGTGTAGCCAAAAAGAAAAGGGGCGCGCCGTTTTAAGGCGCGCCGTTTTAAGGCCCCTTCGTGCCGTTTTAAGCACTAAACGGATTCTTCTCGAAGTCGCGACCGTTTATATGAATGTCGGCATTCCCAGAATGTTCCGGTTGCAATGTATGGCCTCTGCAATATTCCGTTTATAGCCTCTGGGACTCGGTCCCAGAACCTGCGTGACTTTCGGTGCATGCCGAGACTGTGTCGGAGTTCCTGACTTTTCTCTGATTCAGCTCTCGGCATGGCCGGTAGGAGCATTGTAGCTGTATCTTCTGCTTAGGGGCTTCCTTAGCGGGTAGCGGACCACCAAGCGAGTCCTCGTCTTGATCGAGCGAGGCATGAGGTTTATTCCGCATTTCTGTCTTCGACTCGCGCTCAAATGTGTAGACGCGAATGTCGCCATGATCATCATCGTCATATTTTTGGCGTCCACAATGAGTCTCCAAAACAGAGACTTAGCAGGGATCCCGCGGAACCCCAACCGGAAACAACAGCGGTAGCAGAAAGGAAATGTACAACGATAGCAGGAACAGCGAACCGGTGGCCGGTCAAAACTCGGCACTACAGCTACTCCTATTGTACCAGAAAACACACCCCGATTTCACGGTCGGGGGCTACCGAACCACACTAGTACCACTTACGGAAGTAAAAGCCCATGGTAACCCCGCCGTAGAGGCCTGTCTCCCAGGACACGGCGAAATTGGACACGCTGTCCAAGGTGCAACCCCGACCACCCGGTCGCGGACACCGCACCAACAAGACACAACCTCGGTAAAGCTACTAGCACCCTGGGCACTAACTCGGAAACACCAGCCAGTCCAGAAAACCACGTCTCGCAGATAGGAAACGGAACCCGGAAACAGGAGAGTCACGTCTCACGTGACAGGAGTACCTGCCCACTAGAAGTACAGTCGGTAGCGTCCCCTGACGACTTACACCGCACCGCAGGTGTCCGCCTGGCACGATAGCCCCTGGCGGAGGCAAGGACACCATACAAGTAACCACAAAGCAAGTAACTAGCTGGGGTCACGCTCATCAGCGTGTGTCCAACCGCCCCCAACCACGTGTGCAGACATAGACCATGCATCTTAGGTCTGGCCTCTAACTGGTTTTTCCCTCAGCCAGACACTGGCTGTATGACGTGGGGCCCGACAAAAACCAGTTTAAAAACCATCGTCAGGGTAGTCTCTTCGCCAATCCCTGGTGGGACCACTAAACGCGTAAGCAGGCTACGACTAGTGGGGAGTCACCAAAGCGACCACTCTCCGAGGTGAAACTCCGAGAACCACGCACGCACACTGCGTGAGAGTCAAGAAGAACCAGGTGCCGCTAGGCCACCAGACTCTGAACAGTCCTCTAGACGCACTGCACCCAACGGTACTTGAGTTACGAGACTCGGGGTCAAGACCGTTGTACCGAATGGCGCTATGCCCAAAATCTGCCCTACCCCTAGGGTCAGAAACCTCAACACGATAACTCACAGGCAGTTCACAACCGCCAAGATCATTCCCTAGGAAGGGAACTAAGAAATCCTCCAGCCCCAGGCTGGGCAATTGGACTCACAGTCCAAGGCCTCACTCATGGCCCACTCGGAAACCTCCTTCCGAAGAAGCTCACGACGTGCGAGGAACCCTCACCGCACTCACACCGACACAGGGTGACTCGATCTAGCGTAACACAAAAACCTGAAACACGGGGAGTCACCCGGACTCTCAAACCCACGGGCACGCTAAACGAGATAGCACGGTCCTCCCGACACCCTCAAAACACAGACACAAAACCCTCGGGGTGTCTGGGACATTCACGAGACCGCAGGTTGACCACTGTGTCCCAACCGGGTCGACCAGGGACCTACACAATGCGAAACGATCGTGGCAAGCACGAAGAACCACTTCGGCATAACACAGTGCCTGGCGGTCTATCTTTGGGCCATCACAGTTGTAACGGTCCAAAGCTAGGCCACCACAGCACTCTAACGACCCAACTCAAGAGCGTTACACGAGAGGGGCAACAGTGGCTGTGGCGCACCCACCCTAGGGCGTCACATCCTCTAACGGACCAAGCCTGGTGCATTTGAAGATAGAACAAAATAGGTTGTACGCACACCCCTCAGGGCGTCACAACCCCTAACGGACCTACCCAGGTGCGTTAGAAAAAGGGATTCGTCAACTCTGACGCACCCAAACAAGGGCGTCACGAGGCTCTGACGGTCCACCCTTGGTGTGTCAGAGTCTCATGACCCCGATCGGTCAAAAACCACGATAACGGATGTAACGGTCGAACCCAGGCGCGTCACACCCTCTGGCAGTTTATCGTAAGACCGCCAGAGTGACCGACGCCCTGCCGACACTACAAACCCCTGTGACGCACCCCTCTTGGGGTGTCACGGAATGTGACGCACCACCCCAGGGGTGTCACACCCTGTGACGGTCTCTAGAACGACCGCCATACCGTCCCGAGAGCGGGACGGCGGGAAAACCCCAAAAATCTTCACCACGCTCCCATACCTCTACGGGAGAGGGGGAAAACTAGGGGGAAGCCCCCAAATGACCCCTAGCATGCATCTACGGCCTCGGATCGTCCAAAAATGCGGGGAAACGGTAGATCGGCTCACGAGCCCTAAAACATGGATTTTCCCCAAACCGCTCAAATAAAACCGCTCGGCTCACCGCGGCCTACAAAACTTGTGGGAAAGGAAGCTCACGAGCTGGGGGTTCATCTCCCTACCTCCACCGAAGAAACGACGTGCCATGGATGCTGATCCACGAAGAAATCACCGTGAAACCCTCGCCGGCTCACGGACGCGCCCCCGAGCATTGCCACGCCTCCACCGCCTCGATCCTCGCCCGTCCTCGCCCGCATCCTCGCCAGGGCCGCCTCCACCTCACCCCCGCCTCGCTCTGTCAGCCGCCGGAGAAGGTAGGGGAGAAAGAGAGCGTGAGAGAAGGGAGAGGGAGAGAGGGTGAGAAATGAGAGAGGGGGAGAGAGAAAAGTTTAAGGGGTTTATATAAGGAAAAATCCAGAAAATTCAAAAATTCAAAAAAATACGAAAAAATTACCTCCGCGATCCTCGCAAAGAGTACATCGCAGTGGTAACGTCCCGGAGTCGGAGAATGCGACGGTTCACCCTACACGGGGTTCCGAAGGTCCGACCGGCAAAACACGCGGAAACTGCTAAAACGAGAATCCGGGACCCACAAAAGTGATCCGAAACCCACAGATCCTGACCCGATAAATACCCGAAAAATATCCGAAAGGTTCGGGGCATTACAGCCCTCCCCCTTAAAGGAATTTCGTCCTCAAAATTCGGGACAACCACGGGAACAGGGGGGAATAACGCCGTAACTCACTGACAACGTCGTCAGAGCCCCAGCACAGAAAACCTCGATTCACACGAAAAGCTCCGGACCTGAGGGACGCAGCCAGACTACAATCATGAACGGCACCTCGCTCTGCATGCCGCGCACACCGGCCATCAGAGCAGGCACACAAACAAACACAGTCCGGCGTTGCCTCAGTCATAACCAACCCAATCATGGCATTGCTGCCACCGTCTCGCTCACCGAGGAAAGGCAGTCCTCATCACGAGAAATAGCTACCGATCCATCCTATGGTCGGCGGACAAATCGCACGTCAGCTTCACAGCCAGCTGACCGGTCGCACTCCCTTCTCGAGGGAACAACCAATACAGAGTCTCTACCAGCTCACACAGCCATCCCAACAGACCGCAACCAGAACATCAGCTCAGCACCAAGAATCACCTCACACATGGCAAGCTGAAAGCCAGACATATCACTGTGCCAACTCTGTCAGAAGACAAACTTCGACAAAGTCCAGATCCCGTCCGGAAAGGCACATCACAGAAATGACCACCAAAGGTCTCACCTACACACGGCTCTCACCGTTCACGATGCACAACCAACATCATCTTCTGTCTGTGAAAGACCACACGCCGGTCACCAACTGCTCATCAACGGGAAACCTCCATCGGCCCAACGGGCACGATCCAACTCACAATAGGCCATCCGCTGACTCACACACAGATAATTACCACGTCACGAGCTAAACTCCTCTCGGCCTCCGCATCCGAACTCAATCATCGCGCCAACTCGACCCTTTCGGGGAGCACGATGAAACCAAATGACAAGATCCTGGCGTCTTCGGTCATCACCTCACTTGACTCAGACTTACATGGGAACCATCCCATGCAGGTCACCAAACCAGGGATAACCATTGTGACACCAACTGATGCGGGACGAGACCACGGACACGACAAGCTCGTGACTGCCCCTTAACGAGGGAAGCGTCGGACGTGCGCGGTTGAGAAACCGGCAGTGAGCTAGGGTGGTCGGCTCTCACTTGTGCCCGGATCGGGTCACGGGACGGTAACGCTCTCTCTCGCAGCAGCGGTGATATAAATATAAAGCGAGCTAATTGTCCCTACACATGCTCTCTAGCAGCGGCATAAACAAATATATATGAAGTAAGCAAAATGCCAAGTAAGGGAGCGAATGCGATACCTCCACGCGCTCGGCGTGGGGAAGACGGACCCGGTCGAAACTCGTACTCCCGGGATAAATATTACACAATGATGAAAGCAATGAAATATCTCCCACTCCACGCAGGGAGGTAAAGGGCTACGCAACTGGGCCCGGGAGGACCGAATTCGGGTTGACGGGCGGCTTCTCGCGTTGATTCGGCAACACCCGAACACGTGACGGTGGGGCCCACGTGCCGTCCGGAGGGGCCGTGTGGGACCCGGTGGCACCGCTGTAGTGGTGGATGCCTGGATGAGCGCTCCCTAGAGTGGAGGCACGCTGGTTTGCCGGCCGGAGGCCGGGCGGCTCCGTTCGGCACCGGTCGGAATAACCGGCCACGGATCTGCAACTTCTGGTTTTCAGCGCGCGTCCCGGCGAGAACGGGCGCTGCGATCAGCCCCAGTGTCGGATCGACACGAGACTGGCGCCGTTGGAAAGCTAACTTCAAATCCTTCAATCTAAACCTAAATATCTGGCCTGGATCTTCATGGATCTTGGCTTTAATGAATTGTTGAGTTTCTGTTGTACAGTGACATGACTCTCAGATCTGCAGAGAACTTTTCTGAGAACTGCCTTTGACCGATATGTGAACATTCGAATCTGAAGTGATATTCTTCAGAAAAGTTGTACAAAATCAATCTAGGAAAACGGAAAAACTAGTTTGGACAAGTTTGGATGTGGCTACGAATTGATAGTATTTTTGCACTAATAGTGGGTCGGATCTAGAAATGGGCTGAAAGCACTGTAGCTGAGATAGAACACGAATTTTGAAAAATAGATAGTGGGCGAATCCAAAATCAAGAAAAATGGTGGATGTAGGGGATGATGGACAAAACTCTCAGTCAAATTGGGAGGGTTTGGAAAAATCAAAAAGAGGGTCGGAGGTGAGAAACACAGGGCTGCTGTCACTATAGACAGAGACAAAACAGATCTGGGAATGAAAGATGCACGAAAATGGAAAAATACTAAACGAGGGATTTTGGATCTGAATGTTTTTGTGGATGATGGGGTGTAAGATAGGAACAACCTCTGAAAATTTCAGATCAAGAGGATGTCGGAATTGATAGAAGGAATTCTGAGAAGAAGCTTCTGTCCAGGATGGACAGAACACCGAAGTCGACTTCGCGGCGGCTCGAAGGCGGCACGAACGGCGGCGGCGGCACCGGAGATGAACTCAGAGATTGAGGGGGAGGAGATAGAAGGGTTCCACTCTAGAATTGGGGGTTAGGGATGAATAAAACAAGGGGGAGAGAGAGGGGAGGTCAAAATTCCCACAAGGGGGCTCTTGCACAATGCTTTTTTCACTTTCATTAATTCAATCAATTGGAAAATACAAGCTATATATAATAAATGTAAAAAGACACTAAATGTCCATAGATCTAAGGTTTGGAAGGGCATATTAGGGAGTTCCTAAATATTTCTCCCATGTGGTCAAAACTTTAACCATTAATCTAATCAAACTTGGACCATTTCCATTCAAACTTACCTAATTTTCACCAACCAAGCCTAATAAGGCCAAAGAATGGGGCGCCCCTCTTCATGGGCTTCTCATGGGCCTAGGCTGGTCCAAGGCCAACCACTCAAGTCCAATAACCCATGTCTAGACTTGGGCCTTCCAAGTCTTGGTGGTCCATGAGAGGAGAAAGCCCACTTGGGCCTTAAATGGCTATTAAGGTCCAATATGAACTAGGCTTCTAATAGACTCTACTAATGACAACCTAGCCATGGACTTTACATTACAAGTGGCCCATTGGCTTGTTATAAGCCTTACAAGGAGCCCAAATGAAAGAAATGAAACAAATACACAAGTACACTCCCATACAAGTCATAACACACAAATACGATCCGCCCGTATAGCTTTTGATGCCCCCATCACCAACGTCCCATCAAGGACCACCATTCCGATGCCAATCTCACTAAAAGGCCTCCGCCCACAGGCGTCACTCTTCCATCTTGTCTCATCACATCCCTTGACTCAATTAATCCAAGTGGACACCTGCCAATCCCGATTCTCGCTCCTACCACAGAGCCACGGGACGCCATCGGAACGATTCATGGCACACGTCTCTAGGGGAGAAAAGTGCCACCCAAAATCACAGCCACCTGATTGCCAACGCCGCAACCAACGGACTCGGGTCCTCAAACGGCACAGATTCCATCACAGTTGGGTCCCCACCCTCGCAATCTGACACGACCATAACCAACAGATGTTGCCATGGTCTAACACGCTGTTAAGGCTCACTAGCCACTCACAGCCACAGACAGGGACCTCATAATCTGTAAGAGATCACTCCTCCAACAACCACCTGACTCATCCGAGAGCATGACCTCCAACATAAAAATAGGGTACTCTTGCGGCACACCTGCCAACATTCCTCCAACACTCCATCCTATCGGTGCCAAGAACCACAACATCTCGAGCGATGGCACGGCAACAACACGTCTCACACCGAGAAACCAATCCTCCGATGCTCAACGCAACCTCAGGAAATTCGCCCGTAGCACCCAACGCTACGATCCTGAACCTGTGGGTTATGGACCCACCACACTTCCGATGCACACTCTGATCCGTTCGCACAGCCAACACAACGCCAACTCAGGATCCTCCTTCCTGATAATCCTATAGAACTCCGCAGACTCCGATCCTCGACACATCGGGGATCACCACGCCAACCACAAATTCTCAATAACACCACCCAACCGGCACCCGTCCTTCTGAAAAAGCGTCGACACACCCTCACACAACAAGGGAAATGGGCAAAACTTCTCACAGGCAACCACCTTGCCAAGATAAGGAGCACGTCTCGCACGGACTTCATGGCACACAAGGCCAACCAATCCGGACACATGATGCAAGATGACAATCCTAGCCAAACACAATTCTCTCCAGCCAAAGGAGAAACCAATCGCACTTCCGACTAACGGAAAACTCCACGCTCGACCTGACCTCAAACCTTGCGCACACTGGGAACAGCACCTTCCATCACCGAGAAAACCCTCGCTTCCATCAGGTCAGCGCCTCCGACACACTCGGCGAGTGTCACGTCAGACCACAATCATAGCATCTCTCGATGCACCACCGCTGTAATTCCTCGAACTGCAACACGCCACGCCAAGAGCCGTAACACGAGCCATAATCGACAACCACTGATGCTCATCCTCGAGTCTCGAAATCACCGCAGAACCTTCTCATCTCAACCAAATCCGAGGCGAACACTGTTGTGCCCCTTGTGCTTTGATGATAATGTGATGTTTTAATGATAGCAACATGAATAAGTCACCATATTGTTAATAACATCACATTGAGTATGCATATGTCTGATATGTTTCTGTGGAGAATGCATGATATGTCTGATCTGTTTCTGTGGAGAATGCATGAGTGTGCTAGCTCTAGTCTGTGCATTGCATATAGTCTATACATTCACAGTATTGCATAGGTGCATTCATCAGTTCATACTGTCTATACACTGATGCATGTGAGGTCCTGTCTGCACGCTGATGTCTGTACATTACTCTGCTTCAGGCTGAGCAAGTCTATACACTGCTGCACGTTCATTCAAAGTCCATACATTGTCCTGTAGCATGCACAAGTCTGTACATTGTCATGCACACATCCACAGGTCTACACATTGCATTGCAGCATGAACAATAGAGTCTATACATTACCTTGTGTTGTGTTTGTGCATCGTTTAGAACAAGTCTATACATTCTTGCATGTTCTTAAAGTCTATACATTGGCAAGTCTGTACATCAGACTGTTCATGCATCACTCCATTTGTGCAAGTCTGTACAGGGTCTAGTTGAATCGGCTTGTTCATACATTCATCGAACAAGTCTATACATTCATGGCATATATGCAACGTTTGTTCTACAAGTCTGTACATTGTTAGTGCATCATATGAAGTCTGTACAGAGTCTTGTTGCAAGTCTGTACATCGCATCGGTTGTTCATAGCAAGTTTGCATGCATTACATTAAGTCTGTACAGCCTGTGTTCGCAACACAGAGTCTATACATTGTTCATGCATGTGCACAGTTCTTGCTACAAAGTCTATACATCGTTCGTCTCACATAAGATGCAAAGTCTATACATCATCTTGGCCGTCGTCTGTATGCACGCTGCTAAGTCTATACATTGCATCATCTCATGTTGCGTCTCAGCATGTCTATACATTGCAGCATGCATTCACTGTTAAAGTCTATACAGACTTCAGCGTCTCATTCAGCGTCTCTCTTTGTGTCACATTGTTCAAGTCTATACATTCATCTGTTGAAAATGGAGCAAGTTTGTACATCGTGTGTTTCATGCATTGGAAGTCTATACATTGGGAGTTTTACCGACGTTGCACTCGCAAGTCTATACATTGGTAGCTTTACCTACGTTGCACTCCTAAGTCTATACATTGTGAACTCTCAAGTCTGTACAGACCTTGCTTAGCTCAAGTATGTACATCGTCCATCACTCCTTTGGCAAGTCCATACATTGTGAAAGTCTATACATTCCTCATTGGCTTGCTTCAACTCTCAAGTCTGTACATTGCATCGTTTGTTCATGCATTGTCTCTAAAGTCTGCACATTGCATTGCATGAAGTATGCACATTCCACGCTAGCGAAGTCTGTCTAAGTCTACACATTGCTTCTTCATGCATTGCACGAAGTTTGCACATTGTGTGCTGCATGCTCATCAAGTCCATACACTGGCTAGTCTGCACAAGTGTGTAAGTCTGTACATTGGCTGCTGAATGCTCTTCAAGTCTACACATTGCAGCTTGTTTCATTCGTCTAAGTCTGTACAGCTTGTTCCTCATACAAGTCTGTACATGCATTAGCTGTGAGCATGGCATAAGTATGTACATTGTCTTTGCTGCACGCATGACTAAGTCTATACATTGTACATTGTTCAGAATGCCAAGTCCATACAGCCATTGTGCATTCATTCTTGATGTTCATACCTTGCTTGATGCATTCTGCATAACACACTGCAAAGTCTATACATTGCTTCTTCATGCATTGCATAAAGTCTGCACATTGTGTGCTGCATGCTCACTGTCTTGCTTGCATGAATAAAGTCTATACATCTATTTGCCAGCATGTTAACACAAGTCCATACACTGTCTGACTGCATAACACAAGTCCATACATTGTCTGTCTGCATAACACAAGTCCATACATTCTTCAGTTCAGTTCGTAGCTGAGTATGAAGTCTGTACAGCCTATCAGTGTCTCACTTAGTTTCTCTGTGCTGGTCAAGTCTGTACATGGTCTTGTTGGTCCAACATCAAGTCTGTACATCATTTAGTTGCACGCCATAGAGTTGAGCATGTCTATACATCAGTCTGCCTTGCTTCTTTCCATAGCAAGTCTACACACTGTCTGGTCGCACACACTCATAAGTCTACACATTGCAATGTCTACACACTGCACATTACTCCCTACAGAGTCTGTACAAGGTTTGTTGTCTTAAGCTGATGATTCTCTTCGACTGACTGACAGGTACTGTCTCGAGGAGATTAAGAAGGCTCGTGATCCAAGGAAGGACGAGGAGCCCAGATGGTGACACGTGTACTGAAAGCCTGCTGGATGCTGCCACGTGGTCCAAGCCATTGGGCGGGAAGATGTGGAGAGCACACGCCCTTCCTGCTGCTGGTATATATATGGAGTTTCTTCCTTCAGAAGATGGAGATCGACTGAAGCAGAGGATAGCCTGCACGATCCTGTGAGAAAGAAAAGAGAAGCAGAAGAAGCAGAGAAGAAAAAGAGAAAGAGAAGAAGAGCAGAAGAGAAAGAGAGAGTTAGAGAGCTCGAGCAGAGAAAGAGAGAGTGTGATTAGCAGAAGAAGAAAAAGAGAAAGAAAGATAGTGAGATCGAGAGAGATCTGCCTTCACTGGACCGTGGATCAAATCCAGGCCAGTCAGCTCCTTGTGAGCCACATTCGTGCTTCATTGTTTACAGTTTTCGTTGCTGTAGTTTCTTATTTTTGCTTTCCTTTTAAACCTTTCTTCAAGCTGTCTGTCAGCAGTGCAAGCTGTGATGCACAGCGGCGAGGCGGATACCTCGGACGGGTTAAGCTATAGTCCCCAGCGGATGGAAAGCTGTGTTGCCCAACGGATGGCAAGCTGTGTTGCCCAGCGGTTGTATGGCAAGATGTGATGCCCAACTGTTCAAGCTGTGAGTCAGCGGAATCCACACTCAGGTTTGAGTGTGGGGTGGATGTAGGTCTGGAGGACCGAACCACCTAAAAATCCTTTGTGCACTGTGGTTTGTATTTCCTTATCTGATTGGCGCTAGATGAATGCTTAGGGACGATATGGTTTGATTGCACACTGTGTGTTCGATTGTAGCTTTGAGAGCCATTTGACATTGTTCCTAAGTCACTAGTCAGTTCATCTATAAGTATTTCACTTGACTTAGTGAATCTGAATTCCATAATTGCTTATTGGACTTCTGTTAGTATCAGGAAGAATTTTTAATTGGGCAAAATTTTTAAGGGGAGATTCATTCACCCCCCTCTGAATCTACTGCACCGAACCCAACACTTGGTATCAGAGCGGGTTGCTGTGCATAGGATCTAACAATCCGCAGCAGATCCTGCATTTCTGGTTGGTGCATTGCAGAGTGGGCTTCCTGTGTTCTGTGATTTGTTTCACCGATTTAGTATCTTGATTTGCTCATCTGACTTCAGTGTATTCATCATATCTCGATGGCTAATCCTCCGATATTCAGAGGTAATAACTTTGATTCTTGGTTAGAAAATTTCCATCGGTATGTAAAATCTACTGATCCAAATCTTTGGAAGGTAATAACTCATGGTCCACACAAATTATCAAAAGATAAATCTAGATGGACTGAGAAGGACAAATTGAAAGACTCTGTCAACACTAGAGCATTAGTTTTAATGAAAGAATCGATTGACAGAGCTCTAATCGAATGTATTTCTTCTTGCAGGTCTGCCAAAGAAATTTTGGAAAAACTAAAGTTAATCAGGAATCACAGCAAATGCTTGATGGCTGATCGGAGAAATGATGATGATGAAACCTCATCTCAAGTAAGCTCTGAATCTGAAGAACTTTCGATTGATGATCTATGGAATATAAATGAGGAACTTAATGATAGATGTGAAAGATTAAAATCTGAGAATAAAAGATTGAAAAAGAAATGTGATCAGATAAATTTGAAAGCTTCCTGTGTAAAATGTCCAAATCTGAAACAATCTTATGATGCATGTATGTTAGATGTTCAGAACTTTAAGGAACAAAATGGTTCTCTAAAACTTGAAAATCAAACATGTTTGGATAAGATATCTGAACTGGAGAATCAGCTTATTAAGATGAAAAATGAGCATCTAAAAGGCATGCAAGAATTGATTGAGATAAATTCTGTAATGGACAAACTGAAGTCTAAAAATGTTGAGGTTCAAAAGCATAATGAAGATCTCAAGGCTAGTCTAAATAAAATCAACAAGGAAGCAATGCATATTTCATCTGTAGAGTCAATCTGCAATATGTGCTCAGCTCTAAGAGAACGTAATGAAGATCTTTTTAGTGAGAATGAATGGATGAATAAACAAATTGCTGTGTTTAAAGAGGATAACAGAAATCTGCTTGCTGAGAAAATCAAAGTAGAAGAAAGAGAAGAGGAACTAATTGAAAAGCTGGAGCTGATGTCTGGAAGAGAAAATTGTAATGAAGGAGTCAAGAAGCTGACTGAAGAAAACAAAGAACTGAGGGAACAAAACAAGAAACTGATGGTTTTAAATACTATTTTCTCACAGAGGTTTCTGACTGTCGAAAAAGACAAATCTGTTATTAAGGAAGCTCAACCATAAAAACTTGAGGAGGAAAGCACTGAACCGAAAGCTGAAGTTAAAAAGTTAAAGTTGTTAAATACTGGCTTATCTGAAACACTTCTCACCTTAAAAAGGGGAAAGTTCACTTGTGATGGAGAATCACAAATGTTGAACAGTCTAGAACAAGAAATTGAGAAGTATAAAACTGCAAACAAAGTTCTAAGCGAATGTGTTAATTGCAGTGAACAGGGGATAGCCAGTTATGAACTTCACATTGCTAGCTTGGAAAATAAAATTCATGATCTGGAAAATTTAGCAATTGAGTCTGCTAAAATAAAAGGAAAAATGACATCTGTCATGAAAAGTGAGGACAAGAATTCAAAAAGGGGGACAAGCTGTAGTTCTGATGTTAAGGAAACTACTAGAAACCAGCTATACACTACCTTTATGCAAAGCTCTGATGTAGCTGGTACCTCAAGTCAATCCCCAAAACAAAACAAAAATCTGAAATCACCTCCATCATCTGTCTTTCAATTTAAGGCACAGAAAGTTGAAAAACCAACAAGAATTGTAAACAAAGTTAAACAATTGAACAAGAATGGAAAGAAAGATGGGGTTAAAAATGTCCCTACTTGTGTCATGAAATCAGTTAGCTCGGCTGAATTTGATGGGTCAATGCAAAATGCTAATGCCTCATGTACTCATTCGCATGCATCTAGGAATTCATCTGATAGAAACCATGCCCCTAGGAAATCTGATGCTTCTTGCTATTACTGTGGTAAGCATGGTCATATCATGGATGCATGTTTCATCATGAAACAAGATGATAAACTGCTTGCTAGATCTTCTGATCATCATGGGTACAACAGAAACAAACTTAAGTTTAACCAGCACATCATATGCTTCAATTGCAACAAGCCAGGTCATAAGGCTGTTGAGTGTTGGTCAAGGAATTACAGGAGTAATTCTGGATCTAGAAGTAAGCATGTTAGGTGCTTTGAATGTGGTAAGTATGGGCATGTAGTCAAGGACTGCTGGTATGTTCAGGGAAATCACTTCAATTCCAAATTTGTCAAATTCCCTACAAATAGAAATTTTTTTGGAAGAAATAAAACTGCTTTTAAGGAAAAGATTCTTGCATGTGTTGAATGTGGAAAACCTGGCCACCGAGCTTCTGAATGCTGGTGGGCAGTGTGGAAGCCGAGGAATCCACTCAAGGAGAAGAAAATGAACTAAACTACGGACAATCAGGCGACTAAAAATTAAGAAGGATTATGAAACGTGCCAATATGAGGAAAGAGTATGCGTAGGATGCTAAAGGGATGTGATCGCCAGAGGGGTTACCTCAAAGAAACAAAATGATCGCGTGTACCTTGTGTTGAGCACGGAGATTGTGACTTCTCGAGAGCGAGAAATGGCAGGTTGCTTCTTCCTCCCCCTTCGGTCGGCCGACGGAGAGGGCTTTCCTCAGGTACCCTTGCAAAACAACGACAAACAAGTAACGAGTGGATCAGAAAGACGAAGGTGCAGTATTCAAATTCTAACGACGCAAGTAACAAAATGATGGCAAGACACACACCTGGTTGGTGTTGTCTTTTAAACCCCTCTCGGACACGAGTAGGAGGAAAATGCTTATGATGAATGGCAATTATTCCGACGTAGAAACGGAAAGAGACTCCCTCATAAAAGGGGGGGGGGTAGAAGATATGATATGATGAATGCAAGATAACTAGGAAAGAAGATGAGAGAATGGCTTATTGGATGGTCGATGGCGAGATCCGGCGGAGCTTCGACAGCGTAGGGATGACGAGGTAGCGCAACGGGCGAAGGCGGCCTCTCTCCTGCGAGCACTGGCACCCGAGGATCCGGTAGGACCTCCCCTACAAAACACCCACGGGTTAGGAATAGAATCCGGCAGCCTCTCGGCGCTCTTTTTTCGACCCCTGAACTGAGGGGGGTAGGCCTCTATTTATAGAGGTCGGGAGGATGGGGGCGTCCAGAGGCCTGAACGCCTCCATAACTTGGATTTTCTTCAAACGACAGACTGAGCGACGGTCAGTCGATGGCCGGGGGTCGCCCGTGATCTGGTTGATGGAGGCGTCCAGGGGCCTGGACGCCTCCATAACTTGGATTTTATTCAAACGACAGGCTGAGCAACGGTCAGTCGATGGTCGGGGGTCACCCGTGAGCTGGTTGATGGAGGCGTCCAGGGGCCTGGACGCTTTCATAACTTGGATTTTATTCAAATGACAGGATGAGCAACGGTCAGTCGATGGCCCGAGGTCGCCCGTGAGCTGGTTCATGGAGGCGTCCAGGGGCCTGGCCGCCTCCATAACTTGGATTTTCTTCAAACGACAGACTGAACAACGGTCAGTAGATGGCCGGGAGTCGCCCGTGAGCTGGTTTGATGGAGGCGTCCAGGGGCCTGGACGCCTCCATAACTTGGATTTTATTCAAACGACAGGCTGAGCAACGGTCAGTCGATGGCCGGGGGTCGCTCGTGAGCTGGTTGATGGAGGCGTCCAGGGGCCTGGACGCTTTCATAACTTGGATTTTATTCAAACGACAGGCTGAGCAACGGTCAGTCGATGGCCCGGGGTCACCCGTGAGCTGGTTGATGGAGGCGTCCAGGGGCCTTGACGCCTCCATAACTTGGATTTTCTTCAAACGACAGACTGAGCAACGGTCAATCGATGGTCGGGGGTCGCCCGTGAGCTGGTTGATGGAGGCGTCTAGGGGCCTGGACGCCTCCAGGAAATTATATATATATTTTTGTTCAATCTTATATATATATATTTTGTCATTATTTTGTATTGATGGAGGCGTCCAGGGGCCTGGACGCCTCCATGATGACCCCCGGATTCCCCCGAAAAGGGCGTCGGTAGTCGTCCGTTAGGCATTTTCCTAGTCCCGGCAACTTCTGATGCATGCGATTGATGTTGATGCCGTTCGAATGCCGCATGATTTCCACAACGAGGCGGTTTTCGGATGCCGAAGGAGCGTTACGCTACTCGCCTAGAAGACGAGAGAAGACTAAAAGATAGGAAACACTCAAGTGATTCAAAATGCGAAAGCCGCTGCGGGGCGTCGCGTGGTAATATGAGATTTTCTCAGGGGACGTCAGGAATAGCGTGTCTACAGCTGCCCCGCCTTGGCGTCTGCTTTGCAAGGGAGTGACACGTAATGGAATGGTATCGAAGTGGAGTGAAATGGAGTGGGAATGGACTGATAAGTTGATGCCAAGGTGTGATGAGACACGCTTTTGACATGACTGTTTGGAATCTTTCCTGTAGTTTCAATGAGGCGACCTTGAAGAAGGTCTTTCAAATTTGACGATTGTTTGGACGGAAATCAAATAAGGGAGGGTGAGATGTGCGCTCAGGCACGAAAATAAAGGAGACCAACTTCTCGGTGTGGAAGTACCTGGGTCATAAACCTGCAGGTTTCACCTTTGGGGAGCGGTTACCAGCCAATGTGGAAGTGCTGCGGCCAAGGTGGGTCAAACAAGGTAAAAAGCAAAGGAATATCTGAGGGTCTGTCCAAACAAGGGTCTCGTTTGGAAGGGCAGCGTAGGGCCGTTTCAAGGAAACTCAGTATTTCATTCAGAATGGAATATCTCATATTTGTAAGAATTGAAGCACAACGGCTTTCGCAATCGAATCACTTGAATGATCTTCCGCAATAGACTCAAAGTCCTATATGAATGCATGCTGGGTTTAAAGAAAAATTTAAAACAAACTAGAATAGAAAATAGCCAAGGATAATATTGTCAACTCATTAAGAATGGGTCAGGATACCGATCCAGTGAGCTGATACTGAGCTGGGGCCGTCGTTCCCACGCTATCACCAGTTAACGGCCTATCCGTACAACCCAAATTCTTCTGGAATCATCACTGTTTTTGTTGAAGGGGAACTCAAATCCCAGATTCGTTCGGGTCGCAAGGTCCTTGACGTGTTCTAATAGCGTAAATATCATATAGTATGATGCATGACACGGGGGACCGAACACTGAAGGATGGTATACAAGATAGGGCGAAAAACGTCCGTTGGTAAAACCTGCACAGACCATCATAGATTAAATACATCAGAAAGCAGCAGAAATATAACAGAATCGTGCCACAGTACAAGGATAAAACACTGACGACTTGACCACTCATGTGACACGTCCCGTCCCGTAGCACCTCTCCTTTCCTATAAGTACCTCCCTTAGGCTAGTTTATTCAAATGTACCAAGGGGAGTTTTGAAAGTTCAGGAGGAGGAGAAGAGGAGGGTCTAGGGATTTCAGGATGGAAGGAGAGTCTTCCTGCGTTATGAAGAGGGGCAGGCCTAGCAGTGAGATCAGGCGACTTTCCGACCTCGAGGGTCATCTGAGTGGGACGATCCAGTCGCATATGGTAAGTTGATTTATTTCAAATTTATTGCATGAACTCTCTTCTCACTTTCCTTCCTTTCTCTTCTTCTTTCCAGCCGTATCCACTCTTTCCGGGCCCGAGGAAGTTTTCCAAACTGCCATGGCTTTCAGAGCTAACTTCCAACATCTCCATTGGCATGAGGGCTATACTCTCGAAGTGGCATCTTCAGGGGCTCCTTATTCACGCCAAACACTACGAGAGAATCCGCATGGACTGGGCGGCTATGGGCGCATTAGTGGAGATCTGGCATCCCCAGACCCACACTTTCATCTTCCCGACGTTCGAGGCGACCATTCTCCTCGAGGAGGTGGAACTTCTGCTTGGATTGAAGAAATTCAAGAGTGACGGGAAGGTGAAGGCTATGCGGATGCTGACACGGGGACTTCCGAGAGCGTCCTTGGAAGCTTCATGCCGTCCGACGCAGTCAGAAAGGTCCGCACTCAAAAGGGAATTGACTTGCAAAGGCTCGCGGTATGGGTTATGGATGCCTTGAAAGGGTCACCAGATGATGAACATTTGGAAGGAATTATGAAAGGGTTCACCATCTGTCTGGCGGGTGCTCTCTTGTTCCCTTATACCGACAACATAGTGGAAGAAACCCAACTGAGTGCTATCTGCGGGATCTGGAGTGGAAAGAGGGTGGGACCCGCCGTCCTTGCCTACCTTTACAGCGGTCTTACCACCTCGAGCATGGGTAGGCCTCCTTTTGGTTGCGCACTTGTTCTGAGTTGCTGGGTCAATTTGCACTTCAAATTCGACCACCGTGAGGGGATGCCGACTGCTTCAAAGCTTTTCCAACAAAGCCCCCTTTATCACATAGCCGATGTGTTAGGCTTCGGTGGCACTGTGGCGAACCGTGTTCCGTGGCTGAAGAAACGGGAAGACTGACGGTCTCACTTTCGACCCATGACACAAAGCTTCTTCACTTGCGCACCGGTATGTCTACTCTCACTCGAACTCCTCATGATGTTTTCTCCCGAAGTTGAACTCCAACTGATCGACGCGACTGAGTTTGTCCTTTACAACGCGCATCGGTGCTGCCTCCAGATCGGCATTCCACGCCACTCGTTTCCACCACTGACTGGCATCGTCCCTTTAAAGAAGAGGGAGTTGGGTACGGAAGCGGATGCGAAGGTAGCGAAGGCCGTTAAAGCACCCTGGAAGACAAGTGTTGCGGGAAAGGCCTTAGCACACGTAGGGGAAGAATGCGAGCTGTGGAGGGCTTACGTAACCGAACTGGGGAAGTTAAGGCCTAAAGGGCGTAAGCCCTTGATGTAGCCCGCTCTGCTTTCTGATGGAATAAAATCTGGCATTTGGCATTTTGGACCATTGTTCCCTTAGTTATTATTTTTTATGATTTTATTTTAATTTTTACTTTTTATGTTTTCTCTTTTGTGTTCTGGTTTATTCATATTATGGTCATATATATATGTATATATATATATGTGTGTGTGTGTGTATATATATATATATATACATTTTTATATGCTTAAATGGGGGCGTCCAGGGGTCTGGACGCCCCTAATTTTTTGAAAAATTTTTGAAAAAATTTTGTTCTTTTTGTGGGGGCGTCCAGGGGCATGGACGCCCCTATCTTTTCTTTTTATTTTTTTTATTTTTTTTATTTTGTTTGATGTGGGGGCGTCCAGGCGCCTGGACGCCCCTATATTTTCTTTTTCAATTTTTTTTTATTTTTTAGTTATAGGGACGTCAAGGCGCTTGGACGCCCCTATGTTTTTTTTTGAATTTTTAAAAAAATAAAAAAGTGGGGGCGTCCAGGCGCCTGGACGCCCCAAATCCTGGTGATTTTCTATATAAAGGGGGGTCTCACCCCCTGTTCTCTTCTACTATTCATTCTAACGACCCATTTCCAGTTCCCAATGGAGCAAGAAGGCCCGAGCCAGGGTGGAGAGAGACGGAAACGACGCGCTCGTCGTCCGAGGAGGTCGAGGGATCATGCCGAGGAGGCTGCCGTGGGAGAGGAGATTGCCGCGGAAGAGGAGATTGCCGAGAAAGAGGAGGCGCCTCCTTTGGCGGTGGAGGGTCCTGCGGGTGCTGGCGATGCCGGAGAGGATGAGCATGACCCGGTAAGCCCCTCAGAACTCTAATTTGTTGGTTTATAGGCTAAACAGGCGGGCGAGGGATGGTGCGGGGAAGGCCGGTGAGTGGGGGAAGGAGGCGTCCAGGGGCCTAGACGCCTCCAACTTTTCTTTTTTCTTTTATTATTATTATTATTATTTTGAGTTATTACGTAAATAATAAAATGAAATTAAAAATAAGGAGGCGTCCACTGAGTTGGACGCCTTCATGATAATATATATTATTTTTGTTTTATTTTTTATTTATTTTTGTTTTACTAAAATAAAACAAAGGAAGTAAAATGAAATCGTCCAGGGGGGTGGATGCCTTTAAATATATATATATATATATTTAAAATAATAAAAAAATAAAAAAAATATTATGTACAGTGTTGTTGTTTATTATTATCCATGATGCTGATGTGTTTCTTTTTTTATTGGTTTTTTTATGGTGTGCAGGGCGTGATGAAGAGCCGGATCAGCTGGTCCCTGGTGGTGGCAGCGTACCGTGGGCTGCCGGACTTTCAGAGGGCGCGGGTGGACGCCATGGGTTTTGGAGCTTTCTCAGGATCGAGCCCTTCCGGCTTGACCTTCCTCTTATCAGGCGTTGAGGGAGCGGTGGCACGCGCCGAGCCGGGCGTTGCCCTAGGGGCACTTGGTGCCGACACTGGAGGACGTGGCTCGGATCACCGGGCTACGGGTTGACGGAGAGGCAGTCAGCGGGGTCACTTACCCCGATTACCGAGAGAGTGCCCTGGACCTGCTGTGGCTAGAGACGAGCGCGACTGACAGAGACAGCAGGGTAGTCGGCCGAGTGGAGATTATGGAGGCGCTCGGATTCGGTGACCCGCGCCAGCGGGTTAGCGAGACTGGAGCGGAGTTTCTGGCACGACTGGAGGGAGACGCTCGTGCAGCTTTCACCCAGGACCCGAGCGAGCGGGAGCTGGTGGATCTAGACCTCCGGAGGTTCCTCTTCTTCTTCCTGGGCCGCCTCCTGCTGGGGACGAAGGGTGACGGCATCCACTGCCGCTTCCTCGGGATCCTGGCGGATCTGGACAGAGTGGGGGACTATGCGTGGGGAGCGGCTCTGCTTGCCCATTTGATCGCCGATCTCTCCCAGACCTCAGAGAGGGAGACGACAGTCAGCGCTTCGCACCTTTTCTCCAGGTAAACATTTTATTTATGGATTTTACCGTAGCTAAATATGTAATTAGTCGGGCTAATGATGTATGATGGATGCAGGTGTGGAGCTACTACTACTTCTCGATGGGAAGAGCCAGACAGGGGAACAGGAGAGCCGTGCCTATGGCGCGACAGTGGAGGCCGGTCATGGTCGCGGCACCCCACGGCTACCAGCTAGCGTCGCTTCGTCGGGAGCTGAGCGAGTACCCCGAGGCTATGGTATGATGCGTATGATTTTTTTGGTGTTTTTACGCATGTGACTCAATTGAGCGAAATAGCAACTAACATGATGCATGTATGGTGATGCAGGTGGTGTGGAGGCCCTACCTGGGCATGGCCGATTCCAGCCAGCCTTGGGTTGTAGCGGGTCGTCCTCGTTTTGGGCGGGACGTGTGGGTCCATTGCCTGAACGAGATCGAGCCGCTCCGGCTTAGGCTAGTTATGAGGACGTTGGGATTAGCCCAGGAGTGGGTTGACGTAGACGAGCCGGTCCGCGTCGGGCGGAAGACCAAGGGGAAGGCAAAGATCATGGACTGGCGTACGCGCTTCCCTGCACAGTACCAGGACTAGCAGCAGGGCGGGGTCCCAGTGGTGTCCCATGTACCGGACATCACTGACTACTTGAGATGGTACCGGGCTACGTACGGGGAGCGTCTCTTCCTTGGTGGCATGGCAGGGGTAAGTGTGAAATGGAAATGTCCTCCTTTCTATACGTATATGCATGTGACACTAACTTTTATGCGGTGTAGGATGCTCATGACAACATGATTGCCGACCTGCGAGCCCAGCTGGCAGACGCCAGGCGGCAGTTGGTGGCCATCCGACAGGAGTTGGAGATCCTGGTGAGTCTATGCAATGCATATTTTTTTTTATGACCTGGATTTTGATGCTTAGCCTCTGACTGTCGTTTGCTTTGTGTTTCAGCGGCCCCACCAGGCAGCGACAGCCAGGATGGCTAGTGGAGCGGGTTCCAGTTCGTGGGGCCCTCCTTCGGAGGTTTCTGCCCTTCAGGAGTAGTTGGCGTACGCGGTGGCCCGGGCTGAAGAGGCCGAGCGTGACCGCGCGGCTCGAGTGAGTCCTGCTTGACCCCGACTTCTTTCCAGTTGCACTTCTTCTTTCACTGCTCTCTTACGGTGCATGTGGGTTTTGGCAGGTGGCCGAGATTCGAGAGGCCCTGGACCGTGCTATTTGTGCCGAGCAGGAGCGCGACGCCTGGGCGGCAGAGCGTGACGCCCGGATTGTGGAGCTGGAGGAGGAGCAGTGACGGGAGGCTGAGGAGCTCCCTCGCGACGTGTGGGATTTGTGTTTTGCCCTCGAGCTGTCGAGGAGAAAGGCGATGCGGGAGAGAGAGGAGAGGGAGAGAGAGGAGAGGGAGAGGGAGAGAGAGGACAGAGAGAGAGAGAGGGAGGACAGAGAGAGAGAGAGGGAGGACAGGAGGGCGGAGTGACTGCGAGAACGGGATGAGAGGAGGGCTCTGGAGGCCCAGTTGACGGAGCTCCGATTGAGTCTCGGCACGGCGGAGGGGAGGCTTCGGGAGAGCGAGGAGCGGTATCAGAGGGCGAAGGAGCGCGGGGCGCGACTTCGTCAGTCTGGTTCTTTCTCCATGGACAGCTTTCTGGTTTCTTCGGCCGAGGAGCGTCGCCGAGCCTTCGAGGCTGGCGTGCCACCACAGGACGAGGCGAGCACCGCCTCTCAGAGTTCGCGGAGGCCCCCTAGGGATCTCCGTCAGAGGAGGGAGGAAAGAGATGATCAGGAGGGTGGTAGCGAGAGTTAGAGAGTTGCTTGTACACTCCACCTTCCTCACTTTATGATGTATAACTGACTATTTGCTTATGTGCAATGAAACGGTTCCTTTTGTCGTATGCACTTTCCCTTTTCCACGCTTCTTCTCTTGCACCGAGTTGTTTCGAGGCATGCTTCACGAGACCTTGCCCTGAAAAGCAAGGAACTATGCCTTGCACGGAGAGAACATCCTTCTTCTTTTTTTTTTAGCGCGTCCTAGCGCGAGGACGCGTCTTATCCTTCGATTTCAAATTTAAAGCGCCAGGCGGCCTTCCTTTCTCCGTGCCTTACCCGCAAAAGAGCCCGCCTCCTGTCGAGATTTGCTCGCCCCTTTTCATCTTCTTCTTCTCTCGATCGATGGAGTTCGGTGGTCCAGATCACGGCGAGGGGAGAGAGGGGCGAGGGACTCCTCGCCCGAGGAGGGATGCGCCCGAGCATGGAGAGGCGTCGACGGAAGTGGAAGGGCCTTTTAGAGCACTCGGGGGACCCGAGGGGCCCGATGGCGCGGAAGGAGGCGAACGTGGCTGGGTGAGTGCTTCGATTCCCACCTCAATGACTTGTTTTGAGTATGGAGCGAGTGGTGTGGGAGTGGAAGGGGTTTGGCGAGGGCGACACTCACATGATGGGCGCGTCCTCGACAGGGGACGCGTTCTCGTTAACTGACGGGGGACCTCCCTCTTTGATGCAGGGTACGGTGAGAATCCCGGGCTTGGCTGACGAGTGGGCGAGCGTGGATGAGCCGAGCCGTGTCAGGAAGGAGAGTCGCGGCAAGGCGAAGCTCGAGGACCCGCGCGTACATTCCCCTAGACAACAAGGGAGCGCACTGGTGCAGGGCAGTGGCGGCCTCCTGCAACAGCGGAAGGGGGGACCGAGCGGGGGCTCCTCAGCTTGGGAGACTGACGGAGGTGACAATAGGGCCTCAAAATTTTTATTCTTGTCATGAAATTCCAGAATTTAACCAACGGACGTTGTCTATCCATTTTTTATGTACTCAGCAGGAAACGGTGGTAGGGATGGCTTGCGGATCGTCCTCCAATCCTCAGGCTCTTTTTCTAGAGATCGCCTCCCTCTAGGAGTAACTTGCCAGTGCGATGGCCCACGCGGTTCGTGCTGAAGAGGAGCGTGATGCCTGGGCCGCAGCTGTGGCAGAGCTGCAACGTCGAGGTGAGGGGAGGCCCTCTCCAGACATTCTGGAGTTAAGGGTCCTTCTCCAGGTGACGAGGAGGGAGGCAGAGAGAGAGAGAGATAGAGAGAGAGAGTAGAGAAGGGCCGAGCGACAGAGAGACCAGGCCGAGAAGAAGGCCTTGGAGGCCCAAGTGAGGGAGCTCCAGCTAGGCCTTCAGGTTATGGCGCAGAGGTTAGGAGCGATGGAGACGCGCTACGAGAGAGCGCGAGAGTTAGGGGCGCTACTTCGCCGGTCCAGACGCTTTTCTGCTGGTGGCTTCCTCGCCACGCCAGAGGAGGAGGAGCGAGCCACTACTGTGGAGCAGGCGCCACGAGGCGTGGCGAGCGCTGCACAGGGGTCCAGGAGGCTTCCGAGGGATCCTCACCTCGGGGGAGAGGAGAGGGACGCCTAGAGGGATGAGCATGAAGATGATGTCGAGAGTTGGCGAGTCAGTGGACCCGCCTCCTCTCTATGATTGTAATGTTTGCGACAGCTTATGTAGACTTATGAGTGATTTGATTTTCTGTTGTTTGTTTGTTTTCTTGCGCGTCCCTTCTTCCCTACGCTTCTTTGTACTGTTCTCATGTGATGTGTCTGCCGACATCTGCCCTAGACGGAGGATGGCATCTTGCTGTGACTATTCTTTCACGGGAATCTGTCGTCAAGGTCAATGATGACAGCTTAGGCCTCTTCTCCCGGATGATTTTTCAATCTTTGCGGATGGCCTCCACGTTATGACAGGGCGCCACAGGGAGCAGGTCATCATATTACACCGTCCGATCCATCACCTTGTGCAGGTGGTGAAGTGACTCATGGGACCGCAGGGGAGGCGCCCTATTGTGAGGGCTATCGTTGGAGGCAATCTTGGCCCACACTTCTCCCATTTCTATATATACCTTCCTCTTTTGTTCTTCCAGGGGCATCGAGGGCCAACTTGAAGGGTACTAGGAGGAACTCAGAATTCCGGATGGAGGGTGAATCTTCCCACTCCTCGAAGAGAAGCAGATCTAGCGGTAGAAGTTCCAGGAAACTCTCAGACCTCGAAGGGCAGTTCAGCGAGAGGACCCAGTCGCAACTCGTAAGCTGAGCTTTCCTGCCCTTTTCTCATTCTTTCTTCCTTCCTCTTGACAACACCCTTCTCCATTTCTTATGCACGCACAGAGTGTGATGAAATCACACATTTCATGGGAGTTAGCAGTGGCCGCATACAGGGGTCTCCCAGATTTTCAGAAGGCCAGGCTAGACGTGATGGGATTTGGTGCCTTTCTTCGGATCGAGCCGATCCACCTCGACCTGGCCCTTATCCAAGCCTTGTGCGAAAGATGGGACCCAGTAAGTCGGGCATTCCTGATGCCATGGGGGCACATGGTGCCCAGTCTAGAAGATGTGGTCCGAATCACGAGCCTCAAAGTGGATGGTGAGGCAGTGACCGGCGTCACCTATGCGGATTACCGAGAAGGCGCCCAGAAGCTACTGGGGTTGGACTTAGACAGTCGGAAGCACAGATCAGTAGCTAGGGCGTCTATCATGGGGGCATTAGGGCTCACTGATACTCGTCGACGGGACGACGAGTCCTCGAAGAATTTATGGAGAGGATGGAAGGGGATGTCGTGCTGTGTATTGCACAGATTTTGACAATTGGGAGAGATCTAATATGGATTTGAGGAGATTTCTCCTCTTTTTCCTGGGGAGATTGATACTGAGCTCGAAAGGAGACGGCATCCATTGTCGTTTCCTAGGGCTGCTATCTGACCTCGAAAGAGTAGGACAGTACGCCTGGGGAGCTGCCATGCTAGCGCACTTGTTTACGGGCCTGTCCCAAGAGGTAGATCGTGAGATGACTGTGAGTGGGTTCACACCACTTATCCATGTATTTTTTTTTATTTTATTTATATATTTTTGTGTTTATTTGTAATACTCCACTTGAGGCATTGACGGCATATGATGATGTAGCTGTGGAGCTATTATTACCTCCCAATGGGGAGAGCTCGGCATTGGCGACCAACGATGGTGCCGTTAGCCAGGCGGTGGCAACCGATCATGGGTGCAGCGCCTGTAACCTACCAGCTGATGGTGCTAAGGCGCGAGCTACATGAATTCCCTGTAGCGATGGTGGGATTTTTTTATTTTTTTTTATTTTTTAATTTTTTGTTTTATATATATATATATATATATATATATTTCTAACCAGCTAAACGGGTATGTACAACCTCACCTAGGTAAACTGGAGACCCTACTCAGGCATGGTCGATGCCGATCAACCATGGGTTTTAACAAGTCGCGCCCGGTTCGGACGGGAATTGTGGATACACTGCCTAAATGAAATCGAGCCGCTTCGGCTACGATTGGTTATGAGGACCCTAGGGCTGGCCCAGGAATGGGTGGATATGACTGCGCCACCTCGCGTTGGAAGAAAGACACGGGGACCGGCAACTTGCGTTGATTGGCGTGTGCGGTTCCCGGAACAGTATGAAGACTGGCAACGAGGTGGCACAATCGTGGAATCACATGTGCATGATAGTGAAGAATATCTGCGTCTGTATAAGGCAATGTACGCAAAGCGGCTCCAACCCCGGGGACTTGTGGAGGTGGGTCTCCTTTTTCCTCTTTTCTCCTTTCCTCCTCTCTTCTCTGTGGATGGTGACTCCTATGGTTGCAGGATGTCCGTGATACCATGATAGCGGACTTGCGATCACGCCTGGCAGAAACGGAGCAACAATTGGGCGACACCCGTGGAGCCTTGAGCACTTCGGTAGGTGTATGTACAATGCGCACTCCTAATTAAAACTCTAGATTGATGGCGTTCGGCCGCTAATTTTCATCCCATGTGGTTTATAGCACGCTCAGATCGACGCGGCTTCGTCAGCGATGGGAGGAGGCGGCGTCTCTTCCAGCTTATGGATCCCCGCCTCAGAACTTGATTTGCTTCACGAGCAACTTGCTCAGACTACGCAGCGTGCCGCGGAGGCGAAGGGAATGCTCTCTATACATGTAAGAGTTTCAGTGTTGAGTTCTCCTTGTTCATACCTTGCCACATATCTGAGATAGTATATCTGGCAGGAAAAGGTGACGCGAGAGGTACTTGCCCATGCTGCACAGAGAGAGGCTAGGATAGCAGAGCTGGAGGAGGAATTGCGGCGTCGTCCTGATGACGATTCTTCCAGGGATGCCATGGAGCTGAGAATCACCCTTCAATTGGAGAGGGAAGACCGTGAGAGAGAACGGGCAGAGAAAGAGAGGGACAGAGAAAGAGAGAGAGCCGACAGATTGGCTGAAAGGGAGGAGCGAAGGGTCATGGAGGCCCGATTGTTCGAACTCCGAACTAGCCTTGGCCTCGCTGAACAATGGCTGAGAGATGGTGAGGAGCGCTACCGAAGAGCACGAGAGCGTGGCTTTCGTGTCAGTAGCTCCTTTGCTGCTCCCACGGATCAGCGCCGGGGTGTGGGAATGGGAAGAGGTGTACAGAGCGGTAGAAGTACCGCTTTTCGTAGTTAGGTAGCACCCTTGAGGGTGTTTTGCCCGGTGGGTGGCGGGACAAGTAATGTAGAGAGAGAAGATGGAACTTAATGTACAATTCCTTATTTAAGAATGGAATAAAAGGTATGATTTTGTTTGATTTTCATCTCACTCTTGCTATCTTGAATCCCTGCACGCATCATTGAAACAAACAGGTCAGTATCTCTGTTCTGACTTGACCCCTTGCTCAATAAGTAGGTGTTCACTTCAACTGTCCTTGATAATGGGTCAAGGGGCCAAGCCTTTATTAACGAAGGCAAGGGAAGATGCGATAATGATGAATGTGACAGACAAGCACACTAATGCAAGCGGAATTTAAAAGTGAAATGCTGCATACAAATGCAATCATGCGAAATGATTTTTTTTTATTATTTTTCTGGCATTTTTTTTGTTATCTTTGTTATCATTCTAATTTTTTTTATTTTCCAAATATCTACGTTTTCTCTTTTTTTATATCATTTTTTTTCGCTAACGCCTGATGAGCACCCATATGGCACCTTACCTTCATGAGAACAGGGGTTTTTTACTAACCTCCCAGGTATCCTAAGTGCATATCTAGGTTGATTTGGGCCTCTAGACCCCTCGAATGATAATCCCGCCGGCTAAGACTTACCCTGATGACAATATCGCCATGCCATGCTTAGGCTCCCAGTTGCTTCCGACCATAGGGATTCGCCTAAATGGTGTTCGAGGTAAATGATTTGCCCGACCCAGGTCTGTTTCCTCACAACTCTAGGTGGTATATGATGGAACACCCTGGAACCCTAACGACCAACCGTGCGACGCTGACCTGGAATCAGACGCCGTCGCACCCAGAGGTGACGCGCTTGCATTGGTCTAAGCCCAAGGTTAAACAAGAAGGCACCCGGATAGTAAACAGGGGTCTTGACCAGCCAAAACACAGAGACTCCTTCGCAGCGATAGCTTCTGCTTTTCAAAGTAGGCAACCACATGTTTGTATTAAAATAAGGTCGCAAACCTTGGCGGGTTTCGCCCTTCAGATATTCCGTCGAGCTTTCACTTTTAAAGGAAGAAGGAAGAGCATAGGGGATAAACCTCCTGAGAGGATCGACAAAACCGTTAACCCGGCGAGCCAATAAGGGCCCATTTAACTCTTTCCTTTCGGACAACTTCAGACCAAATCCCGAGCATTTATATTCTATGGCACCTTTTGTGGATTCAGACTTTTGCTTTGAGGGGTTTCATTTATCGCATCAGGCACGGTCACGACCAGGCTTTTCTCTTGATTTTGATTTTGTGTTTCTTTTTGCGAGGAAGATATAGTCGTTTGACGTCTATGAGCTCCCTTTCGTATGCCTGCGGGGACACTGCCCTCTTCTCGTGCTCTGATCGATGCTCGAGGAAATGGATCCTACTCTTGCCCTTGGGGGTTTGAGTTTTGGTTTCTCATGCTCAGCGTTTTAAGGGCGTCGACTGTCTCATTTGGCCGAAGAGAAAAGAATAAAGATTACAGCTTCCGGAGATCTTCTGGGTGAAGCCATACTGTCGGTGATGCTACCAACTTTTTTTTTTGGATAAAATACGTAAGTGAGTACATGTTGGCTTCCTTTGAGCGTGCATAGGCCGATGTGGCCGGACAGGGATCTCCACGGTTCTTGCAAACCAAGACCCGGTGCCTACCAAGCCTTGATGGGCCCTATCCTAACATGAAGGTTGGATGCAGGGACTTAACTACATGGTGACCACCAGGCATCGACATTTTGAATTTTCCATATTTTTAGTGATTTTCATTATTTTTTGTTATTTTTGATGTTTTCTATCTTTTCATCATTTGTTTGTTTTCGATGTTTTGGCACTACGCTAGGGGTAGTACTTTTTAAGATAAAGTCCATTCCAAGGGTGGGATAACTCAGTCCCCTCGGCGTTGATTAGCTTGTAGGCGTTGCCGGGGTATACGGCTTGAATTACAAATGGTCCTTCCCAATTGGGTTGGAGCTTAGAACGCGGCCCTCCAGGTTTGACAAAAATTCATTTTACGACCATCTCACCGATTTTGAATTTTCTGTCAATGACTTTCTTTTGGTGAAAGCGAGCGAGTCTACTTTGATACACACGCGCATGCTCGGCAGCGGCCATCCGCTTCTCATCCAAGAGTTCCAACTGGGCGAGGAGTGAATTACGACGGTCGTCGAGGGGAAATTCCTCGTCCAATTGTACCATGAGAGAAGGGATCAGAGTCTCGTACGGGACTATCGCTTCCATACCGTAAGCAAGGGCAAACGGAGTCTGCCCGGTGGGGGTACGGATTGAAGTGCGATAGGCCCATAGAGCTTCGATAAGCTTTTCTGGCCAGTCTGAAAACTTACTAGACTCGCATGTTTTCTTGATGATTTTGATCAATGTTTTATTGGTGGCCTCCGCTTGGCCATTACCTTGTGGGTAATAAGGTGATGAATGATGCAATGCAATTGCGTACCTTTTGTAGAGGTCTTGAAGGTCCTGAGAAATGAACTGTGGCCCATTGTCGGTGATGATTGTGCTTGGGACGCCGAACCTGGCGAGGATGTTCTTCATGATGAACTTGCAGACTGTTGACGCCTTGATTTCCGCGTAAGCTTTGGCTTCAACCCATTTGGTTAAGTATTCTGTCGTAGTAAGGATGAAAGATTTTTGTTTGGTAAGGGAATTGGGATCACCTAGGGGACCGATGATGTCGAATGCCCACATGGAGAAAGGCCATGGGGAGGATATTGGATGAAGTGAGGAAGATGGTGAATGAATTTTATCGGCGTGAAGTTGACACTTGACACACCTACGGACATAGACAGCACAATCCTCTTCCATAGTGGGCCAGTAAAAGCCTTGCCTAATGATCTTCTTGGCGAGCATCTGGCTATTCACGTGGCCACCGTACACACCCGAGTGTGCTTCTTCTACGCATTTCCAAACCTCATTATCGTCAAGACACCTTAACAGAATGCCAGTAAGGCTCCTCCTATAGAGTAGACCTCCAACCAATGTGTATTTCTGAGCCACCCTTCTTATGGCTTTCTTATCTTCTGTGGTGGCTCCTTCAGGATAAGACTGATCTTTACAATATTTGACAATTTCATAGAACCATGGTTTCTCATCGTCAGCCAGCTCTTCTTCGACTTCTGCCAGCATGATCTCCCTCTTCTCAAGAATTTCTCCCTTCTGGATCTTCTGTAGGACTCGTTCCTTGATCTTTAAGAGGTAAGGGTCCTGAACGGCAGGGACAAGACGCTTGTAGAGAATGATGGATCTAAACCATGCACCTAAAGGAAATTTGAAGGATGACGCCAAGGAGGCGAGGACATCGGCCAGAATGTTTTGTTCGTGAGGAACATGGACAAAGATCAGCTTGGTGAACAATTTGGCATAGGCGGAGACCAGCTCCTGATAGGGTTTGAGCTTGGGATCGAGGGTGCGATATTTGGTAAGCACCTGGCGGAGAACGAGTTGACTATCACCCACGACTTGCAACTTAGTGATATAGAAAGAACGGGCTAGTTCCAGGCCAGCTAGAAGAGCCTCGTATTCAGCGATGTTGTTGGTGACTGGGAACGCGAGCTGAAATGCCTCTAGGATGGTAACACCTTCAGGCGTTAGAAGGACAATGCCGATACCCTTCCCTTGGGAATTTAGAGCTCCATCAAAATATAATGTCCACATTGGCTTGTTGGATTGGGCGATGGACATTAGTTCCTCATCTGGAAACTCTGATTGGACAGGGTCAAACTTGGGGAGAGGATGGTGGGCGAGATGCTCGGCTATGGCATAGCCTTTAATTGCCTTTTGGTGGATGTAGGTGATGTCGAACTGGGAAATAAAACTTTGCCAGCATGCTAGCCTATCAGTAAGGATGGATTTCTCCAGAAGAAACTTGATAGGGTTCATGCGAGCAATCAAGTGGACCTCATGAGCCAAGAAGTAGTGCTTCAATTTCTGCACCACCCAAACGAGGGCAGCACAGGTTTTCTCCATGACTATGTACTTCTGCTCACAGGAATTGAGAAGTTTGGACAAGTAATAGGTTGCCCGTTCCTTGCCTTCTTCATCAACTTGTGCGAGGACAGCTCCCACGGAGTCGTCCAAGACGGAGATGTAGAGGATCAGAGGTTTTTCTGGTTTGGGTGGAATGAGAACGGGTGGACTAGCCAGATATTCCTTTAACCCTTCAAAAGCTTTTTGGCATTTAGAATCCCAGTGGAATTCTACTCCTAGCTTGGTCAACTCATAGAAAGGTCTACACCTTTGTGAGTGCTGAGACACAAATCGACGAATAAACTGCAACCTCCCGATTAAACCTCGGACTTCCCTCAAATTCTTGGGAGGTGGCATATCCCTGATGGCCTTAGCTTTGTCGGGATCTATCTCGATCCCTCTTTTACTCACAATGAAGCTCAGTAATTTACCCGATGATACGCCAAACACACACTTCTTCGGGTTCATTTTCAATTGGAACTCCCTTGATCTCTGCAAGACCTTTGCCAAAACCCTTGGATGTTCCATCCTGGTTCTTGATTTCACCAATAGATCATCCACATACACCTCCGGATATATGTGCATCATGTCGTGAAATATGGCCATCATAGCTCTTTGGTAAGTAGCTCCAGCATTCTTTAACCCAAACGGCATGACCACGTAACAATATGTTCCCCAAGGTGTAGTGAACGATGTCTTCTCTTGATCCTCTTCTGCCAAACGAATTTGATTATATCCTGGAAATCCATCCATGAATGAGAGGGTCTCATACCCCGCTGTGTTGTCGATCAACACATCAATGTGAGGCAAGGGAAAATCATCATTTGGACACGCGCGGTTAAGGTCCCGGAAGTCGATGTAAATCCTGACTTTCCCATCTTTCTTCATGACCGGGACAATGTTTGCCACCCATTGAGGATAAAGGACGACTCTATAAACCTGGCTTTATGGAGCTTGTCGACTTCTTCTTTCATT
Source organism: Amorphophallus konjac (assembly GCA_022559845.1). Lineage (NCBI taxonomy): Eukaryota > Viridiplantae > Streptophyta > Magnoliopsida > Alismatales > Araceae > Amorphophallus > Amorphophallus konjac. The sequence continues at coordinate 210,822,289 of CM040121.1, forward strand.
TTCAAAGTCATTTGAGGGTGGAAACGCCTTAACCTTTATTTTACCGAGACGGATCCTAGTTTTAGGGTTAAACGGTGTTCGACCAGGGTTGAATCCAGACCCGGCATATCCTCGTAGCTCCATGCAAATGTGTCCTTATATTCCTTGAGAACTTCAATTAATACCTCTTCTTCAGAGGGTGGTAGATTATCACTTATGAGGATGATCCTAGGGTCTTCCTCAGTTCCCAAGTTGACTTCTTTGGTGGACTCTTCTACGGTGGTTGACGGCTCGTCGAATCTCCTTATTCCACTAGCATACGCGCCAGCCGCATCCTCATATTCTTCACCCTCATCTTCAGTAGGGTATTCTTCATCTGTGATCTCGTAGACTCCATACCCCTCATTAATTGTGCAGTTGCCCTCACATTCTATTTCCGGTAGCTGGATGGGATTTTCTAGCAACTGAGGGACGGCAAGAAGGGCCTGACACCTGGCGGTTAAATCCAGAAGGAATCGACGAGGGATCTGCTACCCTTGGATTTCTTCCTAGGTACTACCTTTGACTTATTATTCCTAGATTGACTGACATTATTTACAGAAGAAGAAAAAGATGAAGAGGATGGTGAAGAATGTACAGGGGAAGACCCCTCAGAGGAGGGGTAGAAAAGTTCGCTCATCGGACCTTGGACGGGTGGTCCGCAGGGCGGGGCGCACCTGTGGGAGATGTAGGAAGTTTCCTCAACGAAGATGTGCTGTTGAGGAGTTTGGAAATTGACGTTTTTTTTTCGTTTTCATTTTTGATGACAAAACAGTGGAAAGGGATCGGGGGAGCGGAAAAAGTGGTTATGGCTAGAGGATTGGGAGGCTCGTAGAGCAGATCATGATTGAAGACCTGGCGCGGGTTGAGAAACCCGCGCAAGTATGCAAGTAGAGAGGGGGATCTGGGAAGATCATCAGACAACCGTCTGGCCCAGGAAGATGACAGCAACAAAGGTTGCGACGAGTGAATGGAGAAGATGACGGCTAATGAGTCGCCGGTGGTGATGGTGATGGCGGATGAAGATCCGCTGGTGACAGGGTCCTTCGGGCGAGGACGAGGATAGTCTGGGACCTTGGCAATAGTAATGATATTTTCTGGCATTCCGGAGATCAATGGCGGTCCTTCAAGCTGGGGAGACGAGAACATCCTTTCCAGTGCAACGGAAACGTCCCGTATATCAAACCATTTGTCCCATTCGCATTCCGGGTCTTTGATCTTGCCTCTTTTGGTGACCCTCGGACATTTCTCGGCTGAATACACAACATGTGACCCCCCATGTGCTTCCTGCGGATAATCCCCCATCTGAATAACGGGCCCTTTATTGAAGTGATTTGATAGGGTCCATGTGAGGGGCTTCCAATCCGCCTTGAATGGTCCTTTGAAGCCTAGGCCAAACCTGCGGTTCGGCCTAATCTCCTTTGGTGGTTTCAACCTACCTTGTAGCTGTGCACCCAGACCTTTACCCTGTTGATAGCCGATGTTTCTCATAATCTCCCAACCTTTGGAGTGAAAAGGGAGATATGGCGTTGTTGCCTTGATCGGCTTCTTTGGTGCTAGCGGAATGTGAGATGAATCGCACACGTCCAGCAATGACAATATGGGCCGATGAGACGGCCAAACAGAGGGCAGAGAGATATTGATAGCATCCACCGTGTGAAGGACAGGTGTGCTGACTACTTTAATAATTCTTCCATTGTAAGGAAACTTCAAGCACTGATGGTTGGTGGAAGGCACCGCATCTATGGCTTCAATGTAAGGGCGACCCAATATGGCCTTGAATGTGGGGTTCATGTCAAGGACATGGAATTCCGTGGGGACTAACATAGGACCTAGCTCTACCCTCAGAATAATCATCCCTTGTGGCGGCCTTTTGCTATTGTCATAAGCCGTGACTGTGATTGAAGAAGGTCTTATCAGTTCCTGTTCGACCCCACACAACTGAAGGGTGCTCATGGAGATCACATTTATGGACGCACCCATATCTACAAGGCATGGGTTTATGGATACCCCATTAATTTTTATTGAAACATACAATGCATATTTTCGAGCTTTCTTGGGAGCGAGCTCGTAGTTGTGGAACATGATGGCCGGTTGTGTGTCCGTTGGGGTCAGGACGACAGAAATCTTTTCTACAGGGAGGTCCTCATTCACCATGACCTTTTGAAGATACTCCATTAAGGCTGCCTGATGGGATGTGGATCTCTGAAGCAGCTCCAGGATGGAGATCCGAGCAGGCGTCTTGTCCAAGTGTTTCAACAAATCATACTGTGTTCCAGGGATATATCTTTCCGGTTGTTCTCCATCGTCCCTCTCTAGCTGAGACTGCTCGGGATTCTGACTGTTCTGGGGGAAAACCCAATGGAAAATCCTTCCACTCCGGAGCACCATTGCCTGTGGCTTTTGTACCTCTATAGGGGTAGCAGTGGGTTTTAACAGAGGTCTGAGGGGTAGTGGTGGAGGGATGGTTGATGAAGCAGGGGTGATGATGGGAGCAGGGATTCTGATGAGGGGTTTGTTAGGTGGAGGCATGGTGGAGGTAGAGGGGATATCGCACGGGTTATGAAGGATAAGGGGTCTGGAAGGTGGAGGTGGAAGCAAAGTGGAAGTGGGTAAGGTTTGGAGCGGGTAATGGTGTTGAGATGGATGGTGGATGATGAGTGGTTTTGAGGGCATTGGCGGTGGTATGGTGGAGACAGGCGGGGTTACGTACGGTGGACGGGTGATAAGGGGCTTAGAAGGCATAGGGGCAAATGCAGTAGAGGTGGATGGTAAAGTGGGGGAGTGAGAGAAAATGAGAGGGTGTGAGGGTGTAATGAAGGGTGTTGGCTGATAGGTCATTGGGGTGCGAATGAGAGGGCGTGATGGCAGTGGGAATGGTGAAGGGGGTATTAACGCGGGTTGATGAGAGAGAGGTGCTACCCGGGCAAGGCGAGGGGGTTGCATGATGATAGGGTTGGCGGTAGAAAGAATAGAGGTACTCTCTGGATGCCACACCTGCTCTCTCCTGACTTTCAGGAAGGAGGAGATGGGGTTGACCTGATGATTGGGATGTTGGTGCTCCGGTAATGGATTCTGGATTATGCCCATGTTGGGCTGTTGTGGTTGGGCCTGCTGAGGCTGTTGTTGTTGTCGTGGTTGTTGCTGTGGCTGCTGTTGTAACTACTGCTGTTGTTGCTGGAATTGTGGCCTAGGAGGAGGTCTCCTAGCCTTGAGAGTGGCGACGTATCGCCTCATTTCATCCCAGTCAATCCCGCCTTCATCATTCGTATCGTGGATGTAATCTTTAAACTGAAAGCAGTTGTCCACTGTGTGTCCTGGCTGCCTTTGATAGACGCAGTATCTGGAGGTATCAACATTCGGGGGCCACACGGGCCTTTCCCTGGGTAGGATGAGTGTGTTTGAGGCCATGAGGGCGTTGAAAATATCCGCCAGAGTTTCTGGCAATGGTGGGTAATAGGCTCTCTTGGGACCAATCGGCCTCCTTTGTTGCTGTGGGGGACTATAATTTCCTGGGGGTGGAACTTGGTTGTACCGAAGTGGTGGTTGTTGTTGCTGGTGTCGAGGTTGTTGCTGGGGTTGAAGTAGTTGAGGCATGTTGTTCTGAGGTGGATCATTTTGGGGTGGAGGACGAGAGGGGAAGGGACCGGGTTGGAGGGGAAGTCGGGGCATTTGTGGAAGCCTTGGGTTGGCTGCATAGTTGGCGTTGTTGACCGCACTTACTTGCTCATTTGTTACGACCCCTTCTGTTGCTCCGCCTGGGACACCAGCGCCTGTCTTTCTGACCACCTTAGGCTTCGGCGGCTCAAACATGTTCATAATGGGGGAGTCTTTTAACTGGGTTTGGATGTACCGGGCTCTTTCATAGAGCTCTTCCATGGTGGTGAGCTTATTTATGGCCAAGACATGCCTGAACTGTGGGGTTGCATTGGATACGATCATCTTTACTTGTTCAGGTTCCGAGAGGGTATCTCTTATTCTTTCTGCCAGAGACCTCCATCTATCAGCATAGCGGACAAAATCCTTGTTGGACTTCATCTTTTCGGCCACTAGGTCGGTAATAGAGAGAGAGGGACCGACCCTATCCTGATACTTTTGCAAGAACCTTCTCTGGACTATTTCAAAATTCTCAGCCTCGCGGGGCTCCAAAGAATAGAACCACTCTAGCGCATGACCGTCCAATGACCTCCGAAAGAGGTATACCAGGGACCTCTGGTCGTTTTGCCAATAGGATGACTCATACATGAAATCCTTGAGGTGAATGAAGGGGTTGCCAGTGCCATTGTACCTGCGGTACGTGGGCATTTCGGAGGGAGGAAGATGGATGACCGGAAGGATTGGCAAAGCAACCTTCGGGGTGGATTTCACGTCCACCATTTTCTTCAAATTCTAAAACTGTTCGTCCATCCTATTGAACCTATTGAGGAGCGATTGGGCAAGCTCCTCGGGCGGTGAAGGTGGCACTTGCCACTGGGGAGGAAAATGTCTCCCGAAGACTTGAGGGGGAAACCCTGAATGAGAGGGAGCTGCCGGGCCGCCGATAGTTGGCCCCGGCTGAAACGGTATGTGGGGAACAACAGGGGTTTGAGATTGCGAAGGGAACTGGAACGAGGGTGGTTGTTGGCTCACTTGCCCTTGAAGCAAGGGAGATTGGATGGCTTGTGCCAGCGAAGGAGATGGAATGGCCCGCACCAATTCTTGGAGAGGTGCGATGGCCGGAGTTGATTCCTGGGGAGCGGGGGAAACAGATTTCTCCTTCAGAATGGCCTGGAAGGCCCGGAGCTGCTCAGAGGTAAGCTACGTGTTGGCGAGGACACCTAGCAAAGAGGAGATGTCCTGTGGCGGGGATGTGTCCCCTGTGGTAACCTGCACCTCACGTGAGGGCTCATGGGAAGGACCCGCGTCCATAGCATGAACTCGCGGCTCGACTGACTCACCACGACCAGGGTGGTTCTCTTCAAAAGACTCGTGAGCCATGCTCACAGTTTTCCCGGAACACAAAAACATATACTAGCAAGCAAATAGCAGAGATTATCAAACAAGTGGATGCCTTTACGCCCCTTTTTTGTGTTTTGATTTTGATGATTTTTTTTGTGTTTTTAACCAGATCCGAAGTTCACACAAAATAGGGACCCTAGTTCTTTTTTGTTTTCACCACCGTGTCAGCTAGGGGCTCTCGTCTCACCACGAATGGGTCGACTAACTCCGGGGAACTTCAATGGTACAACCGGCCTAGTGAACGAAGAGGAGATTCTTCGATGTCGGGGACTTACGGAGGTCCCAGTGGAGGAGATTCTAGTCCGTCGAGAGGAATTCCCGAACGGAGAGTCCTTCCTTCACCGAGAGAGGGTGATCCTTAGAAAAGAGTAAAAAAGGGAAAGAAAAGGGGGTAAATGCATGAAATGCGATGCTGGATAAAAGATATGTAACACACAGATGGAGCAGAAATAAGCACACAAATATAACAGATGTATAGCAGTGATATAACAAGAATATAACAACAATAAACAGATAGAGGAAGATATAGCCGTTCTACTTTCCAAGGCAACACAGACTTAAAAATGACAAAAGAGGGGACTAAGGGGCGTGCACGTGGTGCACGAAGGGGATGACACAGCGCACGCGGGCACAATAAGAAGGGGGACACACGAGGGTGCCAAGTGGAGGGAGCACACGTGGGTGCCGAGTGGAGGGGCACACGTGGGTGCCGAGATAACGCAGACCTCAAAGTAATCACAAAGGACCGGGGGAGTGCACGTGGTGCACGAGGGAAATGATGTAGCGCACGTGGGCGCAATAGGGAGGGGCACACGCGGGTGCCGAAAGGAGGGAGGCACACGTGGGTGCCGAGAGTTCAAAGGTAACCTAAAAAAGCAAAAAGAATCGTCCCACCGTGATCGCCAATCTGTGGAAGCCGAGGAATCCACTCAAGGAGAAGAAAACGAACTAAACTACAGACAATCAGGCGACTAAAAATTAAGAAGGATTATGAAACGTGCCAATATGAGGAAAGAGCATACGTAGGATGCTAAAGGGATGTGATCGCCAGAGGGGTTACCTCAAAGAAACGAAATGATCGCGTGTACCTTGTGTTGAGCGCGGAGATTGTGACTCCTCGAGAGCGGGAAATGGCAGGTTGCTTCTTCCTCCCCCTTCGGCCGGCCGACGGAGAGGGCTTTCCTCAGGTACCCTTGCAAAACAACGACAAACAAGTAACGAGTGGATCAGAAAGACGAAGGTGCAGTATTCAAATTCTAACGACGCAAGTAACGAAATGATGGCAAGACACACACCTGGTTGGTGTTATCTTTTAAACCCCTCTCGGACACGAGTAGGAGGAAAATGCTTATGATGAATGGCAATTATTCCGACGTAGAAACGGAAAGAGACTCCCTCATAAAAAGGGGGGGTAGAAGATATGATATGATGAATGCAAGATAACTAGGAAAAAAGAGGAGAGAATGGCTTATTGGATGGTCGATGGCGAGATCCGGCGGAGCTTCGGCAGCGTAGGGACGACGAGGTAGCGCGACAGGCGAAGGCGGCCTCTCTCCTGCGAGCACTGGCACCCGAGGATTCGGCAGGACCTCCCCTAAAAAACACCAACAGGTTAGGAATAGAATCCGGCAGCCTCTCGGCGCTCTTTTTCGACCTCCGAACTGAGGGGGGTAGGCCTCTATTTATAGAGGTCGGGAGGATGGGGGCGTCCAGAGGCCTGGACGCCTCCATAACTTGGATTTTCTTCAAACGACAAACTGAGCGACGGTCAATCGATGGCCGGGGGTCCCCCGTGATCTGGTTGATGGAGGCGTCCAGGGGCCTGGACGCCTCCATAACTTGGATTTTATTCAAACGACAGGCTGAGCAACGGTCAATCGATGGTCGGGGGTCGCCCGTGAGCTGGTTGATGGAGGCGTCCAGGGGCCTGGATGCTTTCATTACTTAGATTTTATTCAAACGACAGGCTGAGCAATGGTCAGTCGATGGCCCGGGGTCGCCCGTGAGCTGGTTGATGGAGGCGTCCAGGGGCCTGGCCGCCTCCATAACTTGGATTTTCTTCAAACGACAGACTAAGCAACGGTCAGTCGATGGCCGGGAGTCGCCCATGAGCTGGTTTGATGGAGGCGTCCAGGGGCCTGGACGCCTCCATAACTTGGATTTTATTCAAACGACAGGCTGAGCAACGGTCAGTCGATGGCCGGGGGTCGCCCGTGAGCTGGTTGATGGAGGCGTCTAGGGGCCTGGACGCTTTCATAACTTGGATTTTATTCAAACGACAGGCTGAGCAACGGTCAGTCGATGGCCTGGGGTCGCCCGTGAGCTGGTTGATGGAGCCATCTAGGGGCCTGGACGCCTCCATAACTTGGATTTTCTTCAAACGACAGACTGAGCAATGGTCAGTCGATGGTCGGGGGTCGCCCGTGAGCTGGTTGACGGAGGCGTCCAGTGGCCTGGACGCCTCCATGAAATTATATATATATATTTTTCAATCTTATATATATATTTTTGTCATTATTTTGTATTGATGGAGGCGTCCAGGGGCCTGGACGCCTCCATGATGACCCCCGGATTCCCCCAAAAAGGGCGTCGGCAGTCGTCCGTTAGGCATTTTCCTGGTCTCGGCAACTTCTGATGCATGCGATTGGTGTTGATGCCATTCGAATGCCGCATGATTTCCACAACGAGGCGGTTTCCGGATGCCGAAGGAGCATTACGCTACTCACCCAGAAGACGAGAGAAGACTCAAAGATAGGAAACACTCAAGTGATTCAAAATGCGAAAGCCGTTGCGGGGCATCGTGTGGTAATATGAGATTTTCTCAGGGGACGTCAGGAACAGCGTGTCTACAGGCAGGTAATGGTAAATCAAAATCTCATGCAAGTAACAGAAACTTTCATGCTAAATCACATAGGTTACATGACTATAACAATGTTCATAAAAAGAATTCAAGGGTTGTTATATCATGTAGATATTGTGGTAAATTTGGCCACTCAATGACCATTTGTCATCTGATGGACTTTAATGACAATATTGCTAAGAAATTGTTTAGAACACCTGTTAGGGATAATACATGACCCAAGGCTGCTTGGGTTCCTGCAAGATCAAAATGATTGTTTTGCTGCAGGTGTGCCTTGGAATGAATAAAGGGGGATTAATAAGCCAAGGCACTCAAGAATGAAACCCCCAGGATTGCACTATTCATGTCAGTTCTGAAAAACTGTGTTTAAATTTCATCATCTGAAATTGTTGAAATGCTTGTCTGATTTCTGATGTCTTCTTCTTGTCTAGCTGATCAGTCTGCATTCCAGACTCAGCTACTGAATTTAATTCTGAACATATCTGATGCTCTTCTCACATGTTTGTGCATGTACTTTATTCTGAGCTAATTCATGTATTGCACTGAGGTTGAATGATTCATTTAAATGCATATAGACAATGCATGTGTCCATCAAGGAAGTCATTCAAAGCATATAGAACTGCTTTGCACTGCATCTCTTTGCATACCCCTGGTATATTAAATGGTAAGTTACTAAAGGGTAGATGTAATCTATCTGGAGGTTCTTACTATGTGTGAGATGGTCCTTGAGACCAAGCTCTCCGCCAAGTACCAAGGGTCATGTCTTCATTTAAAAGTAGTGTAATGAATATCATAAAATTTGAAAAATCTGAAAATTTGAAATGAAATTGATGCATTTGATAAATTCTCTCTCTGATTGAACAAGCATGAATTCTTCTTGAGCATATTCTAAAATCATGAGCAGTTCATTAATTGTATTTCATGCACCTTGTCAGGGGGAGTTTGACTGATGTTGCATATGAAGAGTAGTGCAGTTGAAAAACCTAAAAAGAAATTTCATTGCATCTAGATAGGGGGAGCATTTAGAATTGGTGTTTTGATTGTCACATTTTGAACACCTCTTGTCTAGTAATTGATCAACTCTCATCTGATGTCATATTTCTCTCTCTTGAAAATGGATTCTGCCTTCTATTCGTTGAGTTGTTAAAGAAGAGTTTCCTTCAACTCTCTTCATGATACTACCTGTCAGCTGATCTGTCTGAAATCCAGACTCAGCTACTGTTTGCTAATAAACTCCCTTCTAATGCTCTTCTCTTGCTATTTATTGCACTACCAGCTGACACTCATCTTTCACATACTTCTCAGCTAGTGTGACTGACTTAATTCTATTGTTGACTTGTTGGTCAGTTATTCTTCCGATTTGATCTGAGGAACACAAATTGCATGTCATACAATCTAGTCTGAATCATGTAGAAATTTCTATCATATAGGTTTAAGAATAACCACTGAATCAGACTGATATAAGAATTATGTATTCTCAGATTTGTACTTAAATTTCTTGAAAATATCTGAATGATAAGATTTAATGAACTTTAACCACTTGTGTCATGAAAACCTTAGACTCTCTCATCTGATATCTGAAAATTAGAAATCAAGGCTACTTTGGTAGAGATACATAGAGTGAGTACTGTGGTTAAACTTTAACTTGAGAAATGTTGACTAATTGAAAAACTGTGAATTCAGAGCAATGACTTGGTCACTGAGAAACTGAGTTCTTCATCAATGAAATAAAGTAACTTATGTCATGAAGTGACATAGTTATCTCTGGTAAAAATTTATTGAAAAACCTGACAGAGCAATGGCATATTTGTGTCAAGTAACTGGGGAGTCTGGCCTCTGATCAAGGTGTCTCCTCACGTAAAAAGACATGTCTATTGCTAACTCTGTTCTCAATGTTGAGAGGCAATGACAGTTATCACACTGAGTAACTGGGTCACTTCACCTAAGACGTGTTGTGCCTCATGTAAAAAGGTGTTGATAAACCCAAATTGCACAGGTAAAGTAAAATATGTTTCAAATAAAAATATTTTACAAAATCTGTCAATTCATGCTCCTGTAAAAAGTGTTTAATCTCAATACTAATATGTGCAACTCTGAAAGTAGTCATTGAGATCTTGTGTGTAAGATGAAGATGATTGGTCATGAGTGTTATCTGGTTATTTGGTTCACCTTTATTAAAACTTGATTTCAGATATGAGTATTGAATTTAATTGATAAATCTGGTATACATCATAATTAAATCAGGTTGGTCAAGTTGCTAATTCATAACCCTCTATGATAAGAGAGTCTTTTCATGTTAAGACTTATTGTAGTTGTGCATGCCCTACAATCCCTCATGATCTGTTTCATATCTGACAACTTGTTCAACAGAAACTGTATTGTCAACTCCTCTCTTATCAATTGACTGATTCCATCTGCATTTTTCTGACCATATAAATGTAAGGTGCCACTCCCATTATTACCTTGTTCACTTGCAACCTTCTGAACTTCAGAATCCTTATGGTGGTGGATTTCAGATTGATTCCTGAGATGTACTTCTCTCCACACTGTTGGAATCTTCCATCTTGTTTTGCAACCAGTTCTGGTTCTGTGGACTTTCCACCTGTTTCATTCTGTTCATGCATATGTGAGGTGCCACAACCAGAGTTCAGATTGATTTATTGGATAACCAGCTATGGTTTATCTGCATTTAAGAGGAGAGTAGTTCTGCATGCAGTTGATAGGGGGAGAGATATTTTATTTCAGTGACATATGTTTCATTCTCTGTATTTGTGTGCTGAATTTTATCTCTCAAACCATCTCCTTTTTGCTTATGTCAAAGGGGGAGAATAGTTTGACGAGTCAGTGTGACTCATTATGTTGCCATCATCAAAAAGGGGGAGATTGTTGTGCCCCTTGTGCTTTGATGATAATGTGGTGTTTTAATGATAGTAACATGAATAAGTCACCATATTGTTAATAACATCACATTGAGTATGCATATGTCTGATATGTTTCTGTGGAGAATGCATGATATGTCTGATCTGTTTCTGTGGAGAATGCATGAGTGTGCTAGCTCTAGTCTGTGCATTGCATATAGTCTATACATTCACAATATTGCATAGGTGCATTCATCAGTTCATTCATCAGTTCATACTGTCTATACACTGATGCATGTGAGGTCCTGTCTGCACGCTGAAGTCTGTACATTGCTCTGCTTCAGGCTGAGCAAGTCTATACACTGCTGCACGTTCATTCAAAGTCCATACATTGTCCTGTAGCATGCACAAGTCTGTACATTGTCATGCACACACCCACAGGTCTACACATTGCATTGCAGCATGAACAATAGAGTCTATACATTACCTTGTGTTGTGTTTGTGCATCGTTTAAAATAAGTCTATACATTCTTGCATGTTCTTAAAGTCTATACATTGGCAAGTCTGTACATCGGACTGTTCATGCATCACTCCATTTGTGCAAGTCTGTACAGGGTCTAGTTGAATCGGCTTGTTCATACATTCATCGAACAAGTCTATACATTCATGGCATATGTGCAACGTTTGTTCTACAAGTCTGTACATTGTCAGTGCATCATATGAAGTCTGTACAGAGTCTTGTTGCAAGTCTGTACATCGCATCGGTTGTTCATAGCAAGTTTGCATGCATTACATTAAGTCTGTACAGCCTGTGTTCGCAACACAGAGTCTGTACATTGTCATGCATGTGCACAGTTCTTGCTACAAAGTCTATACATCGTTCGTCTCACATAAGATGCAAAGTCTATACATCGTCTTGGCCGTCGTCTGTCTGCACGCTGCTAAGTCTATACATTGCATCGTCTCATGTTGCGTCTCAGCATGTCTATACATTGCAGCATGCATTCACTGTTAAAGTCTATACAGACTTCAGCGTCTCATTCAGCGTCTCTCTTTGTGTCTCACTGTTCAAGTCTATACATTCATCTGTTGAAAATGGAGCAAGTCTGTACATCCTGTGTTTCATGCATTGGAAGTCTATACATTGGGAGTTTTACCGACGTTGCACTCGCAAGTCTATACATTGGTAGCTTTACCTACGTTGCACTCCTAAGTCTATACATTGTGAACTCTCAAGTCTGTACAGACCTTGCTTAGCCCAAGTATGTACATCGTCCATCACTCTTTTGGCAAGTCCATACATTGTGAAAGTCTATACATTCCTCATTGGCTTGCTTCAACTCTCAAGTCTGTACATTGCATCATTTGTTCATGCATTGTCTCTAAAGTCTGCACATTGCATTGCATGAAGTCTGCACATTCCACGCTAGCGAAGTCTGTCTAAGTCTACACATTGCTTCTTCATGCATTGCACGAAGTTTGCACATTGTGTGCTGCATGCTCATCAAGTCCATACACTGGCTAGTCTGCACAAGTGTGTAAGTCTGTACATTGGCTACTGAATGCTCTTCAAGTCTACACATTGCAGCTTGTTTCATTCGTCTAAGTCTGTACAGCCTGTTCCTCATACAAGTCTGTACATGCATTAGCTGTGAGCATGGCATAAGTATGTACATTGTCTTTGCTGCACGCATGACTAAGTCTATACATTGTACATTATTCAGAATGCCAAGTCCATACAGCCATTGTGCATTCATTCTTGATGTTCATACCTTGCTTGATGCATTCTGCATAACACACTGCAAAGTCTATACATTACTTCTTCATGCATTGCATAAAGTCTGCACATTGTGTGCTGCATGCTCACTGTCTTGCTTGCATGAATAAAGTCTGTACATCCGTTTGCTAGCATGTTAACACAAGTCCATACACTGTCTGTGTCACGCCCCGATCCGATAGCAGCAGAACGTGTCGTTTGCTCGGAACGTGGCAGTTAAACAGTCATATCAATCAGAGCATAGTCATTTCCACAAAACACAATTTGGACAAATAACAAATTTCATTTCAAATATAAGTTCTTTACATATTCTGGCCCATAATAAATGAAAAGACTCAATAAAGAAAAATTACAATGAGACTCTTGAATCGACTTAACATAAGACACAAGATAACCACGCTAGATGGTTCATCTGGGTTGTCGGGGTACTCTTCAGACTTGCCCTTTCCCATCATGTTCGGTCTCGTCGTCACTAAGGTCATTACCTGAAAAATATTTGAAAAACATAGGGTGAGCGAACGCTCAGTAGGACCTAATATCTCATGATTCCAAGCTAGCTTTAAATCAATTACAGTTTAACATGCTCATGCAGGTCATGCAAGATATAGAAATCGAGAACTGTAATAACACGAGATAAATTCAAGAACTATAATAAACAAACGAGTAAGCAAGATAAACTCATGAAGAGTAGGGACAATGATAATCAAGAAGGTATAGCAAGATCTAATCAAATACTTTTTCAAGTTAGGTCAAGAGCATTCATGAAGAAATATAACATTCATCTCTCTATGACGAACATTATCACGAGAGCTTCAATGTATCCATTATTATGAAGGATCTTTGTGACAAGATAACGAGTACTATCAATGAGATAATTCCAAGAACTTTTAGGATGATCGATATAGAAGTAGAACAGTTGCCAAGACACTAAGGGAATATCACGACGATATGATAACCCCTCCAATAAGGTAAATCAAGATCTTTTCATGACGAACAATAAGTTGTAGAAAGATGTACTATGATGGCAATTACTCCCGATCATCACTATCACGAGAGCGTTTGCACATCTAGCACAATATAGGATTGGCCAATGCACTAAGGGGATATCACGACGATATGACCACCCCCCCATGGAAATAGCACTAGTTAGTATTTGGTCGTACACTTAGGAGTTCTCACGACTATATGATTGCTCCTAAATGCCAATAACCGAGTTGGTGAATGCCAGCACCCGATCATCGTATACCAGTAACGTTTGGACTTTGCCTCGCCCAATAGGGTCAGATCAGGATCCGTAGCATTTATAATGTCATTTTAGTGGGACCCATAGCCCCTGACATTTAGTCTAGACTAATTCCATATTAATGGCCAAGAATTTCAAGGATCAAGCATGTAAGAACATTAAGATAGATTTCATAGAACATAGAGTTCAAGGAAAGAATTGTAATAAGGATGATATATCAATAAACCAGATGAAAACCATGTCATTCTGGAAATCTGGGTGATTAGGTACAATCAGCTCAATCGGCCTTGAGGGAATCCAAGGCTACGAGGAGACTTACGGAGGTCCCAATGACTAACTTGCCTGTCCGAAGGAACGGAATGTCCAACGGAGGGCTCGTATGTCACCGAGAGTTGAGTGTATAACGTGAACCAATCATGAAACAGGGACTCCATCTACGGACGTGAGATGAGAGTGCCAAAAGACCCGCGGTATGGGTCAAAGACGGAAGTAAACGGTGAGAACATGATTGCGTTAATTATAGATTTCAAGTCCCTCCAATTCCATAATTAACTATAATTAAATAAACTTATATTATTTGACGCCCGTGGGTGGCGTCATTTATTAATTAGCATCCTCTTAGGGAACGTTAATTTTGATGATTTTTAACTCAATTTATTTAACAAGAATTCACATTTCTATCTATTTAATTGAATAAATTCAAAAACATACATTAAAAGGCACATTGTTTTATTTAAAATAATTTTAAGAAATAGAATATATGATAATTAGGAGAAAAATACAAGGATTCCAAATATATATTTTTCATAATTTTCTGTTATATATTTTAATAAATGTGGATTTTCAAAGATACACATACAGGATATATGTATATATATATTTATATATATATATTAGTTAAATATGACGCCTAGGACCAGTGGCGTCCAATTATAGTAACACGACCCTAAGATGGTCGTCATTTCAAAAATCCATTTTTTCACACCTCTCGTTTCTATATTTAACCATGTCTTAACCATGTCGGAATCTGGCTTATAATATACTGAAATGATCGGCTCGAAAAACTCTACCTAACCATACGTTCAAAATAATTTTTCGTTGAGAGACGGGGGATCTTGCGATAGGGGATACGAAAAACGGTGCAACCACTTTCACTACCTCGTTCTCCACCCCAATAGTACGCCCATAAATTTCCATGGCCAAGGATACTCCGATACCCATAAACAAAATATTAACGTGAAAACTCATATCTAACATCTTTGCAATTGACGACTGGTAGCTGACCATTTTTTTGAATTTTATGTAAAGACGACTTGATCGCTGCCATTTTCCATGAATATAACGCCCTTGACAGTGGCATCATGTTCAGAAGAGACGACGTACATTAAGTCGTCATTTTTGTTTTTCCCATGAATAGTATCACTTTCAATTTATCAAGAATTTTATAAAACAAAATATATGATAAATAGGAGAAAAATATAAGTATCCTAACCATGTAATATCATAAATTTATTCTCTTTATTTTTAAAGATAAAAATCTTTGAAGTTCATGTGAAGTTTTAACCGAATAATCGGGGTCAATTTTATTCTAGCAAAATTTTAATAAAATAAAATTATAAAAATTATCAAAAAAATATAGGGATCATAAAAATCTGCACTTTACTATTTTTATTAACTTGATTCAATAGATATTAAATTTTAAACGATTCATCAGTTATTAACAAATAAAAAAGATACATATTTTCTTTGAACAGAATATGCAGAACGGGACAGTTGCACAGGATCAACAAAAAAAAGATGAAATAACTTGAAGATCATTTAAATTTTTACTTGGTAGATTGCCTACCTTTTGGTGTTTATAAGGATGGAGATGCAGAACAGTGAAGAACAAATAATAATAGAAGAAGCCTGCTTGCTTCTTCCACTACATCAACAACAATAGCTTTACATAGCTGCAATAGCACTTCAACGGTAGTAGCACACTATAGCAGATGAAGAAGACATGCGTGTGTGTCAACGTAGGGAGGAAGAAGACCCCACTATCCTGCACGAACTCCACGAATTCCCTTTCGAATGAAGCCTTTTTGCAATAGTAGGGTTCTGCTACTTAGAAGAGGTCTTATTTATAAGATTAACCTCTTGAGAGTCTTACTGCAACTAGTATTTCCTTTATTTAAAATCCTTAACCAAGTTATATCTAAAACCTATTCCTACCCAAACGACAGCCGCCTGCCAAAATTTGTGTGAAACCCTAAAACTTGTCATATGCACAGTCGATCATGGGTACGTGGATTGGCATATGGAGTTTGCTATTATGAGTGTTGAGTTATAAAAGAAGGTGTGGGCTTTGTAGCTCATGTGGCAAGTGTTTGGGGTTGATGTAAGGTGAGGGTTTTGATATATATATATATATATACACACGTAGATACCTTAAAAATGTTTGGCCTTTATATATCGAATATGGGTGTAAGTCTTATTAAGTATTTCTCTATTTTATATATAATTAGATTAATGGATAAGAAAAGCCCATTACATTAAGATAATTGGGTTAGGTGTTTATGTTTAGTTGGGCCCACTAATTATATTTAGTAGACTTATAAATATTTTTATCTAGTTTAATAGGTAGAATTATATATATAGATATATAGATATTCTTTAAAGCCCATTAGTTATGTATGCTAAAATTATCATAAGCTTTTTAGCCTAATTATTTAATAGGACTCTATATATATATGTGGGTCTTTTTCTTATAACTTTATTAAATCCCTTTGTCGTCTCGGATATCAGAGTCGAGTTCGATCATGGGACTCTTTATATATATATGTATGTGTGTAGTTATACTTTTGGAATGAGATTCCTTCTAAATACGGGAATTGTATTTACTTTAATTTAAAAAATATATATATTTGATTTCTATTTCTCAATCATTTACTTATTCCTTTAATTGTGACAATTTATTTAGGCTAAATAACTATTTTAGCTAATATCACTTTTCCTTTATCAAAATATTTAATTCTCATAATTTTCTATGACTAATAATCATGATTATGTTTATTTATTCTATATTTAAATTTTCAGGGTGCTACACCCTCCCCCACTTAAAAGAATTTGGTCCCCAAATTCACATGATTTCCTTTCATAGCAGTGGGGTAAAATCACCATGTCTAAAATATGCATTCTAGCTAGATCACTCTCATAACATGCTAGGTGCTAAGATCACTATATCCAATTCATGCAATTATGGGTGAGATAGGTTTATTGGGTTACCTTCCAATGCTTACGGCGTTTCTTTCTTTAGGAGTGGACAACGAGCAATTTCATGATCTCCACTTCCGCAACGGATGCATTTCTCGAGTTTATACCAACACTTGTCCGGATCATGCCTCCCTTTTTTACAATGTTCACATTTTTCCTTGACCAGAACAATTTGTTGTCCATCATTCCGGAGTTTCTTGTCCTTGCGAAAATCGTTACCTCCATTGAATCTCTTCTTGCCGTTCACGTTTTCCTTGTTCTTGGGTCCATTTGGTAAGTCCTTCTTGGCGGCCTTTCCTTTGATTCTTTCCATCATATCTATAGCATCTTCCAAGAGTTGAGCTTTTCTAACTATCTCCGTGTATGTTTGAATTTCTAGTGGAGCTAGTTGAGGTATAAGTTCCACCTTCAAGCCATTCATAAATCTCTTTGCTCTCATTTTCTCCGTGCAAACCAAGTGTGGTGCATATCGGGCCAATCTAGAAAACCTCGCTTCATACTCGGCAACTGACAAACTACGTTGCTTCAAAGCTGCAAATTCCATAGCCTTCTTCTCGTGAATTCTTTCCGAGAAATACTTTTCATTAAAGTGTTCTAAGAATTCGTCCCAGGTAACTTGTTCGTTAGGCAAGATTGCTTCCACGGATCCCCACCATACTCAGGCATCCTTCTCTAATTGATATGTTCCTAATAGTACCTTCTCCTCATCGGTGCATTGCATCACCTTAAAGGTCCTCTCTATTTCTTGCACCCAATTCTCCGCTTCATCCGGGTCAGTTGACCCACTAAACTTAGGGGGATTTATCTTTTGAAATTTTCGATGCAGATCCCCAGCTCCATGTTGGTTCCCGCCTTGTGCAACCTGTTGTAATGCTTGTGTAAACCCTTGAACCGTACGTTGCATTTCTCTCCATTGAGCTCTCTCAGCGGCCATTCTAGCCTACAAGAATAAGGTTTGGATTAATGATATTCATATCTCGACAGGTATCTAACGTGAATGTAACATATTTTATCATTTAACCCCAAAGCTCTACCCAAATCTCACAGGGTTCCTATAGGATAACTGACAAGGGCGACTCAATCTATGACTTGAACCTGATGACCTAAGGATTTAGAAAGCTTAGGCTCTGATACCACCTTCTGTCACGCCCCGAACCGATAGCAGCGGAACGTGTCGTTTGCTCGGAACGTGGTAGTTAAACAGTCATGTCAATCAGAGCAGTCATTTCCACAAAATACAATTTGGACAAATAACAAATTTCATTTCAAATATAAGTTCTTTACATATTCGGGCCCATAATAAATGAAAAGACTCAATAAAGAAAAATTACAATGAGACTCTTGAATCGACTTAACATAAGACACAAGATAACCACGCTAGATGATTCATCTGGGTTGTCGGGATACTCTTCACACTTGCCCTTGCCCATCATGTTCGGTCTCGTCGTCACTAAGGTCATTACCTGAAAAATATTTGAAAAACGCAGGGTGAGCGAACGCTCAGTAGAACTTAATATCTCATGATTCCAAGCTAGCTTTAAATCAATTACAGTTTAACATGCTCATGCAGGTCATGCAAGATATAGAAATCGAGAACTGTAATAACACGAGATAAATTCAAGAACTATAATAAAAAAACGGGTAAGCAAGATAAACTCATGAAGAGTAGGGACAATGATAATCAAGAAGGTATAGCAAGATCTAATCAAATACTTTTTCAAGTTAGGTCAAGAGCATTCATCAAGAAATATAACATTCATCTCTCTATGACGAACACTATCACGAGAGCTTCAATGTATCCATTATTATGAAGGATCTTTGTGACAAGATAACGAGTACTATCAATGAGATAATTCCAAGAACTTTTAGGATGATCGATATAGAAGTAGAACAGTTGCCAAGACACTAAGGGAATATCACGACGATATGATAACCCCTCCAATAAGGCAAATCAAGATCTTTTCATGATGAACAATAAGTTGTAGAAAGATGTACTATGATGGCAATTACTCCCGATCATCACTATCACGAGAGCGTTTACACATCTAGCACTATATAGGATTGGCCAATGCACTAAGGGGATATCACGACGATATGACCACCCCCCCCATGGAAATAGCACTAGTTAGTATTTGGTCATACACTTAGGAGTTCTCACGACTATATGATTGCTCCTAAATGCCAATAACCGAGTTGGTGAATGCCAGAACCCGATCATCGTATAGCGGTAATGTTTGGACTTTGCCTCGCCCAATAGGGTCAGATCAGGACCCGTAGCATTTAAAATGTCATTTTAGTGGGACCCATAGCCCCTCACATTTAGTCTAGACTAATTCCATATTAATGGCCAAGAATTTCAAGGATCAAGCATGTAAGAACATTAAGATAGATTTCATGGAACATAGAGTTCAAGGAAAGAATTGTAATAAGGATGATATATCAATAAACCAGATGAAAATCATGTCATTCTGAAAATCTGGGTGATTAGGTACAACCGGCTCAATCGGCCTTGAGGGAATCCAAGGCTACGAGGAGACTTACGGAGGTCCCAATGACTAACTTGCCAGTCCGAAGGAACGGAATGTCCAACGGAGGGCTCGTATTTCACCGAGAGTTGAGTGTATAACGTGAACCAATCATGAAACAGGGACTCCATCTACGGATGTGAGATGAGAGTGCCAAAAGACCCGCGGTATGGGTCAAAGACGGAAGTAAACGGTGAGAACATGATTGCGTTAATTATAGAATTCAGTCCCTCCAATTCTATAATTAACTATAATTAAATAAACTTATATTATTTGACGCCCGTGGGTGGCGTCATTTATTAATTAGCATCCTCTTGGGGAACGTTAATTTTTATGATTTTTAACTCAATTTATTTAACAAGAATTCACATTTCTATCTATTTAATTGAATAAATTCAAAAACATACATTAAAAGACACATTGTTTTATTTAAAATAATTTTAGGAAATAGAATATATGATAATTAGGAGAAAAATACAAGGATTCCAAATATATAATTTTCATATTTTTTGTTATATATTTTAATAAATGTGGATTTTCAAAGATACACATACATGATATATGTATATATATATTTATATATATATATTAGTTAAATATGACGCCTAGGACCAGTGGCGGCCAATTATAGTAACACGACCCTAAGATGGTCGTCATTTCAAAAATCCATTTTTTCACACCTCTCGTTTCTATACTTAACAATGTCTTAACCATGTCGGAATCTGGCTTATAATATACTGAAATGATCGGCTCGAAAAACTCTACCTAACCATACGTTCAAAATAATTTTTCGCTGAGAGACGGGGGATCTTACGATAGGGGACATGAAAAACGGTGCAACCACTTTCACTACCTCGGTCTCCACCCCAATAGTATGCCCATAAATTTCCATGGCCAAAGGATACTCCGATACCCATAAACAAAATATTAACGTGAAAACTCATATCTAACATCTTTGCAATTGACGACTGGTAGCTGACCATTTTTTTGAATTTTATGAAAAGACGACTTGATCGCTGCCATCTTCCATGAATATAACGCCCTTGACAGTGGCGTCATTTTCAGAAGAGACGACGTACATTAAGTCGTCATTTTTATTTTTCCCATGAATAGTATCACTTTCAATTTATCAAGAATTTTATAAAACAAAATATATGATAAATAGGAGAAAAATATAAGTATCCTAACCATGTAATATCATAAATTTATTCTCTCTAATTTTAAAGATAAAAATCTTTGAAGTTCATGTGAAGTTTTAACCGAATAATCGGGGTCAATTTTATTCTAGCAAAATTTTAATAAAATAAAATTATAAAAATTATCAGAAAAATATAGGGATCATAAAAATCTGCACTTTACTATTTTTATTAACATGATTCAATAGATATTAAATTTTAAACGATTCATCAGTTATTAACAAATAAAAAAGATACATATTTTCTTTGAACGGAATATGCAGAACGGGGCAGTTGCACAGGATCAACAAAAAAAAGATGAAATAACTTGAAGATCATTTAAATTTTTACTTGGGAGATTGTCTACCTTTTGGTGTTTATAAGGATGGAGATGCAGAACAGTGAAGAACAAATAATAATAGAAGAAGCCTGCTTGCTTCTTCCACTACAGCAACAGCAATAGCTTTACATAGCTGCAATAGCACTTCAACGGTAGTAGCACACTATAGCAGAGGAAGAAGACATGCGTGTGTGTCAACGTAGGGAGGAAGAAGACCCCACTATCCTGCACGAACTCCACGAATTCCCTTTCGAATGAAGCCTTTTTGCAATAGTAGGGTTCTGCTACTTAGAAGAGGTCTTATTTATAAGATTAACCTCTTGAGAGTCTTACTGCAACTAGTATTTCCTTTATTTAAAATCCTTAACCAAGTTATATCTAAAACCTATTCCTACCCAAACGACAGCCGCCTGCCAAAATTTGTGTGAAACCCTAAAACTTGTCATATGCACAGTCGATCATGGGTACGTGGATTGGCATATGGAGTTGGCTATTATGAGTGTTGGGTTATAAAAGGAGGTGTGGGCTTTGTAGCTCATGTGGCAAGTGTTTGGGGTTGATGTAAGGTGAGGGTTTATATATATATATATATACACACACGTAGATACCATAAAAATGTTTGGCCTTTACATATCGAATATGGGTGTAAGTCTTATTAAGTATTTCTCTATTTTATATATAATTAGATTAATGGATAAGAAAAGCCCATTACATTAAAATAATTGGGTTGGGTGTTTAAGTTTAGTTGGGCCCACTAATTATATTTAGTAGACTTATAAATATTTTTATCTAGTTTAATCGGTAGAATTATATATATAGATATATATATATTCTTTAAAGCCCATTAGTTATGTATGCTAAAATTATCATAAGCTTTTTAGCCTAATTATTTAATAGGACTCTATATATATATATATATATATATATATATATATATGTGGGTCTTTTTCTTATAACTTTATTAATTCCCTTTGTCGTCTCGGATATCAAAGTCGAGTTCGATCATGGGACTCTTTATATATATATGTATGTGTGTAGTTATACTTTTGGAATGAGATTCCTTCTAAATACGGAAATTATATTTTCTTTAATTTAAAAAATATATATATTTGATTTCTATTTCTCAATCATTTACTTATTCCTTTAATTGTGACAATTTATTTAGGCTAAATAACTATTTTAGCTAATATCACTTTTCCTTTATCAAAATATTTAATTCTCATAATTTTCTATGACTAATAATCATGATTATGTTTATTTATTCTATATTTAAATTTTCAGGGTGCTACAGTCTGACTGCATAACACAAGTCCATACATTGTCTGTCTGCATAAATATTTAAGAAGGCTCGTGATCCAAGGAAGGACGAGGAGCCCAGATGGTGACACGTGCACTGAAAGCCCGCTGGATGCTGCCACGTGGTCCAAGCCATTGGGCGGGAGATGTGGAGAGCACACGCCCTTCCTGCTGCTGGTATATATATGGAGTTTCTTCCTTCAGAAGGAGATCGACTGAAGCAGAGGATAGCCTGCACGATCCTGTGAGAAAGAGAAGAGAAGCAGAAGAAGCAGAGAAGAAAAGGAGAAGGAGAAGAAGAGCAGAAGAGAAAGAGAGAGTTAGAGAACTCGAGCAGAGAAAGAGAAGAAGAGCAAAAGAAAAAGAAGAGAAAGAGAGAGTTAGAGAGCTCGAGCAGAGAAAGAGAGAGTGTGATTAGCAGAAGAAGAAAAAGAGAAAGAAAGATAGTGAGATCGAGAGAGATCTGCCTTCACTAGACCGTGGATCAAATCCAGGCCAGTCAGCTCCGTGTGAGCCACATTCGTGCTTCATTGTTTACAGTTTTCGTTGCTGTAGTTTCTTGTTTTTGCTTTCCTTTTAAACCTTTCTTCAAGCTGTCTGTCAGCAGTGCAAGCTGTGATGCACAGCGGCGAGGTGGATACCTCGGACGGGTTAAGCTGTAGTCCCCAGCGGATGGCAAGCTGTGTTGCCCAGCAGATGGCAAGCTGTGTTGCCTAGCGGTTGTATGGCAAGCTGTGATGTCCATCTGTTCAAGCTGTGAGTCAGCGGAATCCACACTCGGGTTTGAGTGTGGGGTGGATGTAGGTCTGGAGGACTGAACCACCTAAAAATCCTTTGTGCACTGTGGTTTGTATTTTCTTATCTGATTGGCGCTAGATGAATGCTTAGGGACGATATGGTTTGATTGCACACTGTGTGTTCGATTGTAGCTTTGAGAGCCATTTGACATTGTTCCTAAGTCACTAGTCAGTTCATCTATAAGCATTTCACTTGACTTAGTGAATCTGAATTCCGCAATTGCTTATTGGACTTCTGTTAGTATCAGGAAGAATTTTTAATTGGGCAAAATTTTTAAGGGGAGATTCATTCACCCTGATGTGACACCACCTTGGGGTGATGACCACAAGACACTATGACCCTTGGACCTAAGGTTGCAAGCAAGCAAATTGGCGATGATATCACTCGAGCGGCTCACTCGCTTGGTGCACACTTGTGCCCGTGGGCAACTAAACGATAATGGAGAGGGTCCGGGGTGGGACAATGATGCTCCGGTGCTTGGCAAGCTTGGGGAGAACCCCAATTGGGCCAGGGATTCCCACTCACGGGCGGCCGTCACACCATGGGTGTGGGTTGAAATGGCTCGCTCACAACTCACCCGCGATGGACACTCACGTGTTCGGCAATTTGGGCCGGGCCCTCGCTCTCCGTCCGACGCAGCAAAGCAAGAATACTAAGCTAAGCAAGTGATATTGACCAGCAAGGAAAGGGGGACCGAGGCTCACCTAGCCGGCGTGAAGACGCCAACTCCGGCCGAAGACGGGGGCGAGCGGGGAGGCAAGGGTTTGCGCCCGCAAGCCGCGTTGGTGTCGCTTCAAATCTGTGAAAATATTATTACATGAACTACACCTCTCGCAGGAGGGGGGCTCTTGGGGTGGGGGTTAGACTTATTACAACCAAGATTACCTCCACGCAGGGAGGGGCCTTCAGCCGGCCAAGCGGGGTGGGGAAATTATGAAGAGAACGCCGACTCTCCAAGCTTCGCCGGTTCTGCCACTCTTCAGTTTTGCTGAACAGGTTGTCAATGAAGATGCTGCCACGGACTCAACCGAGCTCCAAATTTGATGAAACTGGTGCCAAAAGTTCCCCAACTGGCCGAGGATGATGCTTGAATTTTTTGGGAAGCTCTGGAACTCGGGGCTGATTGGACCGGCGACTGGAGCAGGACAGCAACACTCTGCCTCTGACTGATGCAGAACTGATACAGTGGATTGCAGAAGGCACTGCGGTCGCTCCCGAACTCCAAATCAAACCAAACTGGCGATGACGTGATTTTGGTCGGAGTAGCTTCGAGCAGAAATTGACGGGGCCACAATCCGAGGTCGGAGAGGGGAATGGTGGCCGGAGAAGTAAAGACAGGTCGAACCTGGACCTGCACGGGGCAGACTGCACACTCCGGCGAAGAAATTCAGAAAAAATAGCTCGGGCGGGCGATTGGCATCGTTCCTTCTGCTACTGATGGAGGACTAGACGAAGAAGAATTTTGTATAAGGAAGCGTGATCGAATTCCTCCAAGGTTAGCCGCTGAACGGCTTTCAAGATCGCTCTGGCCTTCAGTCTGGGACAGATTGCGCAGTCGTTGAAGATGACGTTCCTCCGGACAGCTCCGAACTCGGATGCAGGCAGGAGTACCACCGTTGGAAAGAAGACTTGGAGACGATTCCAGAAATATAAGATATGCCACCGGGAGCCTTCAGGGGAAGTCGTGGCTAGCTGCTACTGCAAATCACTACTTTTCTAAAACCTGCAACAGGGACAGAATAGGTGGAGGAGAGGGTGTGGGGAAGGGCATGAACAAGGGGTTATTTGGTGGATGGGGAAGGGGGGGTGCGACCTTGGGTGGTTAGTGTGACGACCCAGAGTTCAGGACACCGATATATCGATAACATCGATACACCGACGCCAAGAACTGGGGAGGCCACCCAAGAGGCTGATGAGGCCCCTGAAGGGTTAGTGGGGGTTAGCTGAGGAATATGCATAATTAATTGCGAATTAGGGCGCGCAATACAATAAGTATTTAAGATTTAAACACAAGTGCGGAAGCAATTTAAAAATAACCAGAGTGATATATGTATAACTAGTCCAGAGTCACAAACACTAGTCCTCAAGGTACAACTACGCGGGGCATACCCCGGCAAAAGTACAACACAAGCCTCAAAAAGGCAGCTCGTGCACAGCTGGCAGCTAGGAACGGTCCCGAAACAGCACACTAAAGTCCGGGAGACGGCGGGCGCGGCTCACCTGAAAGGAGAAGGGTGAGTCACAGCCAGACTCAGTAGGGGTCACGCGGATCCCTACCTCGCACTAAACAAGCGAACATGCATAAATAAAACAATTAAAGCATGCATTTAAATAAATACACAGGCAATGGCATGAATAACTAATCACAAGAAAGCTGTAAACTCTAGCTAAGCAAGTATAACAGCTAACACATGCCACTACTACTTCAATGCAAGCGATTAAAGCTAAAACTACCAAATAGAAGGAGCTGCAACTAATCCAAGCAACAAGGAAGGACAACCACTGGAGCAGAAACCAGAAGCATCCACTGATGGCTTACACTGCGTCTCAAGCACTCGCAGTCGACGAAGCGACAAGCTAAGCGCGTAAACAGTACCAAACCAAGTGACCAATCGGAGTGGCACCCGTCGGTGTCAGTCCACAGTCTCCGACCACGTGTGCACACACTGACTCTAGCCTGAGCCAGGCCCTCTAACTAGTTTTCTCCCTTGGCAGGACGCTACCATTGGCTGGGAGCCCACGGAACTAGCTTACAAACCGTGAATGGGAAACATACCCCTCCGCCATCCTCAAGCGGGTCGGTACTCAACAGACCTTAGGGCAACGACAGTGGCTCCATTGCATGGAAAGAAAAGCTACTCTATTGGTATAAAACACGCCACAATATATTTGAAACAATGCGAATATGGCATGAATATAGAAAGAAGCGCATAACAGATGGGCTGGGAATATATTACAGCCATCAGGGAAGCGGCGGTCAAAGACCCACGCGCCATATGCAAACGACGGTCGGGGGCCGGCGCGTTACTTCAAGAATGACGCCCCAGACCCTATCCGTCACTCCCTTTAGGGTTCCAGCTCAAGAGGCACTAAAGGGCTTGTAATGGTGGGGGCCCTGCGCGTTACTTCGAAGCAACGCGTGGGGTCACCGCCGTCACATCCACCCGAGGCTCAAACCACCTATCAGCGTTCTAAATGATAGCAGACGAAGTGACGCCCCGGTCTAGGCGCGTCGGACCGAAACGACGGTCGGTCGACTGGCCGTCGGGCGCATCGCCTGACCAAAACTACGGAAAACAGTTGATAAGTAACGGATGGGAGCCCCACCGTTACTCTCCAAGTAACGCACCCCCAATGGGCCGCTATGGACCGTCAGGCAAGTGACGGTTCCTGGCAGGACCGTCACTGCACCTGGGTTACGGGCGGGTACGGTTTGTAAACCGAAGCCCTCCCGGACGGCTGAAAACACCGGGTATCGACGAAAAACCTGATAACCTGTCAAACCACGCATGCTAGACAACAATTTAACATCTAAATCTAGCACATGCAAGGCCTAAAACGCATTAAACTCAAGATTTAGGCTAAAACCCCAAAAATGGAAATATACACATCACGCATGCTACGGGGTGCTAATCAACAAACGAGCTAAAGGAAATGATCCTAGCAAGATCGAGATTCCACCCCCTACCTTTCGCAAGCCGAAACCGTCGAACGGGCCGCATGCAAGGAGGAAGAGCCACGGAGCTTCCACGCTCTACCTCGCTCCCACGATCACCGATCCACGCCGAAGTGGACACCCACGCGCACTACTCGACGCGAGGAATCCAACGGTGCCAACCTCGCCTCAATCCGATCTCGTTTCGCCCGAGTTCCCTAGGAGAGGGAGGGGACGATCGTGAGAAGAGAGAGAGGGAGAGGGTGAGAGTGAGATCGACGGGAAGGGAGAGAGAGAGAGAGGGAGAGGTTATAAAAAATAAAATTAATATATATATAATATAATCATTATATATATAAAAATCTTATTAATTTCAATAACCCTCAATTAGCCCCAAATAAATCCGGAAAAATATCAGACAAATTCCTAAAAATTCAGGAAAATAGCCGGAAATTCCAGAACAATTAATAGAACAAATACCACGAAGGATCCATTAAGGCACGGGCCTTACAGTCCCTCCCTCCTTACAGAAATTTCGCCCTCGAAATTTACAACAACCGAAAAGGAGGAAACTGAGAAAGGACTTATACCTCACTGGAACAAGAAAGGAAAAAGCTGACGCATCTCATCTTCACGCTCCCAAGTAGACTCGTTACCAGAGTGACGCTGCCAAGCAACCCTTACCAGAGGAATAACCTTATTTCTCAACCGCTGCTCACGACGGTCTTCAATTCGGATAGGAAACTCTGGTGTGGACAAATCAGCAGTCACCTCGGGCCACACTGAATCATCGAGAACATGAGAAACATCAGGCACACATTTCCTCAACTGAGACACGTGGAACACATCATGAATAGCTTGCATGGCCGCCGGCAGTTGCAAACGATAAGCCACTAAACCAATAGCTTCAACAATCGGAAAAGGGCCAACATACCGCGGACTAAGCTTTCCACGCTTCCCAAACCTGGAAACACCTTTCATCGGAGATATTTTAACAAACACCATATCTCCAGGCTCAAATTGTAGTGGACGTCTGCGCTGATCTGCATAACTCTTCTGTCGACTCTGAGCCGTCAATAATCTCTGTCTGATCAGACGAACCACATCAGAACACTGTTGTACCATGTCCGGTCCTGTCAACAGTCGGTCCCCAACATCAAACCAGTTCAGAGGAGTACGACAAGGACGACCATACAGCGCTTCATAAGGAGCCATGCCAATACTGGAGTGAAAACTATTATTATAAGCAAACTCAACAAGTGGCAAATGCTGACCCCACGAACCTTGCCAATCAAGGCAACACGATCTCAGCATGTCCTCCAAAGTCTGAATAGTTCTCTCTGACTGTCCATCTGACTGTGGGTGATACGCCGAACTGAAAGCTAACTCAGTGCCCAAAGCTTTCCGGAAACTACGCCAGAAGCCAGAGGTAAAACGCGGGTCACGATCTGACACAAGTGAAACAGGAATTCCATGCAGCGGCATGATCTTCTGCACATAGAGCTCGGCCAATCTCTGCACACTCCAAGTAACTTTAATTGGCAACAATCTGGCGGTTTTCGTCAATCTGTCGACAAGCAGCCAGATTCCATCAAAACATTGAGAAGTTCGAGGCAAACCCACCACAAAATCTGTAGTAACATGGTCCCATTTTCACATCGGAATTTCTAATGGCTGAAGCAGACCACCTGGCTTTTGATGTTCGGCTTTAACTAACTGACAAGTCAAGCACTTAGAAACAAAAATAGCCACGTCCTTCTTCATGCCGGGCCACCAGAACTGTTTCTTCAAATTCTGATACATCTTAGTGACACCAGGGTGAATAGCAAAACGGGAACCATGGGCTTCACTCAGAATCTCATTCCTCAAATCATTATCAACAGGAATATACAATCTGCCCTGGAAACTGACAACCACCTCGTCGTCAAATTCCACATCATATCTTGATATAACACGGGCCAAATCAGAATCAGCTTGCTGGGCTTCTAAAATCTGCTGATACAAAGCTGAACCCAAAACCAAGCTAGCATAAACTGCCATCTTCGGATCGGCAGAAATCTCTACACACAATGCCTCGCTCGGAAGCTGTTCCCATAATTTCCATTCATGAAGCAACAAATGGCTGACCTGCACTTTCCTGCTCAAAGCATCGGCCACAACATTCATTTTACCTGGCTGATAGGAGAGTGTAAAGTCATAATCTTTCATGTATTCCATCCATCGCCTCTGCCTGAGGTTCAGATCTTTCTGGGAGAAAATATACTGTAAACTCTGATGATCAGTAAGAATCTAAAATTTCTCACCATACAGATAATGTCTCCAGATCTTCAAGGCAAAAATAACTGCAGCTAGCTCTAGATCATGAGTGGAATAATTCCCTTCATGCTGTTTCAATTGCCGAGATGCATATGCGATAACCTTACCATGTTGCATCAGCACTGCACCCAAACCTACTCGAGACGCATCTGTACAAACAAGAAAACCACCCGAGTCGGAAGGCAAAGTCAACACTGGAGAAGAAGTCAATAGCCTTTTCAATTCAACAAAGCTAGCCTCACACTGATCCGACCAGACAAAAGGCACATCCTTCCGTGTCAATTTAGTCATCGGTGCTGCAATCTTCGCAAAATCCTGAATGAATCTACGGTAATACCCAGCCAATCCTAAAAAACTTCGTATCTCTGTGATGGTCCTCGGTCTCTGCCAACTCAAAACGGCATCAATCTTTGCAGGGTCTACTGCCACTCCATCACCAGAAATCACATGGCCAAGAAAATGAATCTCCCGAAGCCAGAATTCACATTTACTGAGCTTCGCATAAAGCTCGTGATCTCTTAGAGTCTGCAGAACGATCCTCAAATGCTGCACATGATCATCAACAGAGGCAGAATATATCAAGATATCATCAACAAAGATCACCACAAACTGGTCCAGAAATGGACGAAAGATACGCTGCATTAGGTCCATGAAAGCTGCTGGGGCATTAGTCAAACCAAATGGCATGACTAAAAATTCAAAGTGACCATATTGAGTACTGAAAGCAGTCTTCTCCACATCAGATTCCCGGATCCGTAACTGAAAATAGCCAGATCGGAGATCAATTCGCGAAAAGACAGTAGCAGACTGTAACTGGTCAAACGAATCATCAATCCTGGGGAGCGGATACTTATTCTTGATAGTCGCCTGATTCAGCTGCCTGTAGTCAATACAAAGCCTCAGGTTTCCATCTTTCTTTTTCACAAACAGCACTGGGGCACTCCACGGAGAAAAACTGGGACGAATATAACCTTTCTCCAGTAACTCTAGTAGCTGTGCACGCAGTACTTTCAATTCAGCTGGAGCCATACGGTACGGTGGCTTTGCTAAGGGGCCAGTACCTGGAATCAGTTCAATCACCATCTCAATCTCTCGCTCTGGGGGCAAGCCTGGCAACTCGTCAGGAAACACATCAGAGAACTCACAAACAACAGGAACATCACAAACATCTCGTCGTGGTTTTCCAACAGCCACCACTGAAGCAAGGAATCCCTGACAACCTGCACTAAGCAACCTATAGGCTCGAATAGCAGAAATAATCATACGAGAAGAACGGGATCGAATACCTTGAAAATAAAAGGCTGATTTTCCCTGGGGCTGAAAATAGACTTTCTTCGATCTACAGTCAACCACAGCTCCATAATGCTCCAACCAATCCATTCCTAGAATAACATCATAATCTGCCAGCTGCAACGCATACAATCTCACCGGCAACTGGTGATTATCAATCATCACAGGAGACTCATCCAAACACAGAGGAGTAACCATGAAATCTCCAGAAGGCAATTCCACAAATAACTCACAAGACAGCTCAGAAGTCGGTTCCTCAATACAAGCCATGAAATCCTCAGAAATAAAAGAATGAGA
This sequence comes from Amorphophallus konjac, assembly GCA_022559845.1. Taxonomy (NCBI): domain Eukaryota; kingdom Viridiplantae; phylum Streptophyta; class Magnoliopsida; order Alismatales; family Araceae; genus Amorphophallus; species Amorphophallus konjac. The sequence continues at coordinate 210,852,990 of CM040121.1, forward strand.
AGCACCAGAATCAAATAAGACATGAGCTGAATGTCCATAAAGCATAATCGTACCTTCCACAAGATGGGACGCAGCAGCATCAGCTCTTGTCAAATGAGAAACTTTGCCTTTCTGCTTCTTGGAACCAGCTGAAGATTGCTGAGAAGACGCCGACGCTTGAGAGAAGAATTGTTGCGGAGCCTGAGGTGCAGGAGGTCTAAACTGCGGCTGAGGTTGAGACAACTGAGGAGCTTGCAATTGAGTCGGCCTCAGCGGGCAATCCCGAACCACATGACCTGGCTAGTCACACCTGAAGCAAACAATGGGAAGAGAACACGGCTGGCCCTTGTGATGGCCACCGCATCTCCGACACGTCCACGGCTGACTAGCAGCTGAGCTCTGCCGAGTCTGAGAAGAAGGTGCTGTCGACTGCTGAACAGAATCTGTACCGGACGGCTGCTGAAAAAACTTCTTCTTCTTCTTGAACCTTTTAAACTTGGGCTTAGAAGGAGAGGAAGCACTGGAAACCTCTGACTGGACCGAAGGAACACCAGGCACGGGCTGTCGGTAAGTCTGCTGAACCTGAGCTACCGGCTGCACTGACCCTGTTTGGGGATATCCACCCGATCTCGCCATCTCCAGCTCTAAAGCTACAGCTGTCTGACACGCAGTATCGAGATCCGCAACCCGACTCGCTATCAGCGGCATCTTCAACTCTGGCCTCAACCCACGCAAGAATTGCTGGGTCTTCAAAGCTTCACTGGCCAGCACATGGGGCGCATACTGACCCAATTCCAAGAACTTATTCCTGTACTGAAGCACGGTCATACAGCCCTGGGTCAATTCCATAAACTGGTACATCTTATCCATCTGCAAGCAGGCAGGAGTATAGGCGCGCTCAAAAGCAGCAACGAACTCTGCCCAAGTGATTTGCCGAAGAGGTCTGGATCGAAAGGAAATCTGCCACTCGGCTTTCCACCACGCAATGGATGTACCCTGGAGTTGAAAGGCAGCGAGCATGACTTTCTCATCTTCAGTACACTCCATCGAGACAAACACACGCTCTATCGCGTCCAACCATTGCCTCGCGACTTCTGGATCAGCTTGGCCATTGAAAGCAGGCGGATTGAACATCAGAAATTCCTTCAAAGCCTTGCCTCGACTGCCAGGCACTTCAGCTTGAACGATCGGCACTGGAGGAGCAACTGGAACGACAGGAACAGCGGGAACTGCAGGAGGAGGTGCAGAACCGCTATCTTCCCTGGGCGCATCTCGAGGAACACGCGGAGCTCGAGGAGGTCTTCCTCGACGAGGCGGCATAGTTATGCTGCCAAAACGCAATCAACAATAAAATCCATCAATCATACGGAAAACATCCTATGCCAGCATGAGACGACAACAGGACTAGCTCTGGACAAAGCGTCAATTCCAATTCTTTACGCAAATCCTCAACTTACGCTCTGATACCATCTGTGACGACCCAGAGTTCAGGACACCGATATACCGATAACATCGATACACCGACGCCAAGAACTGGGGAGGCCACCCAAGAGGCTGATGAGGCCCCTGAAGGGTTAGTGGGGGTTAGCTGAGGAATATGCATAATTAATTGCGAATTAGGGCGCGCAATACAATAAGTATTTAAGATTTAAACACAAGTGCGGAAGCAATTTAAAAATAACCAGAGTGATATATGTATAACTAGTCCAGAGTCACAAACACTAGTCCTCAAGGTACAACTACGCGGGACATACCCTGGCAAAAGTACAACACAAGCCTCAAAAAGGCAGCTCGTGCACAGCTGGCAGCTAGGAACGGTCCCGAAACAGCACACTAAAGTCCGGGAGACGGCGGGCGCGGCTCACCTGAAAGGAGAAGGGTGAGTCACAGCCAGACTCAGTAGGGGTCACGCGGATCCCTACCTCGCACTAAACAAGCGAACATGCATAAATAAAACAATTAAAGCATGCATTTAAATAAATACACAGGCAATGGCATGAATAACTAATCACAAGAAAGCTGTAAACTCTAGCTAAGCAAGTATAACAGCTAACACATGCCACTACTACTTAAATGCAAGCGATTAAAGCTAAAACTACCAAATAGAAGGAGCTGCAACTAATCCAAGCAACAAGGAAGGACAACCACTGGAGCAGAAACCAGAAGCGTCCACTGACGGCTTACACTGCGTCTCAAGCACTCGCAGTTGACGAAGCGACAAGCTAAGCACGTAAACAGTACCAAACCAAGTGACCAGTCGGAGTGGCACCCGTCGGTGTCAGTCCACAGTCTCCGACCACGTGTGCACACACTGACTCTAGCCTGAGCCAGGCCCTCTAACTAGTTTTCTCCCTTGGCAGGATGCTACCATTGGCTGGGAGCCGACGGAACTAGCTTACAAACCGTGAATGGGAAACATACCCCTCCGCCATCCTCAAGCGGGTCAGTACTCAACAGACCTTAGGGAAACGACAGTGGCTCCATTGCATGGAAAGAAAAGCTACTCTATTGGTATAAAACACGCCACAATATATTTGAAACAATGCGAATATGGCATGAATATAGAAAGAAGCGCATAACAGATGGGCTGGGAATATATTACAGCCATCAGGGAAGCGGCGGTCAAAGACCCACGCGCCATATGCAAACGACGGTCGGGGGCCGGCGCGTTACTTCAAGAATGACGCCCCAGTCCCTATCCGTCACTCCCTTCAGGGTTCCAGCTCAAGAGGCACTAAAGGGCTTGTAACGGTGGGGGCCCTGCGCGTTACTTCGAAGCAACGCGTGGGGTCACCGCCGTCACATCCACCCGAGGCTCAAACCACCTATCAGCGTTCTAAATGATAGCAGACGAAGTGACGCCCCGGTCTAGGCGCGTCAGACCGAAACGACGGTCGGCCGACTGGTCGTCGGGCGCATCGCCTGACCAAAACTACGGAAAACAGTTGATAAGTAACGGATGGGAGCCCCACCGTTACTCTCCAAGTAACGCACCCCCAATGGGCCGCTATTTGGAAGTGACGAGTCCGCTATGGACCGTCAGGCAAGTGACGGTTCTTGGCAGGACCGTCACTGCACCTGGGTTACGGGCGGGTACGGTTTGTAAACCGAAGCCCTCCCGGACGGCTGAAAACGCCGGGTATCGACGAAAAACCTGATAACCTGTCAAACCACGCATGCTAGACAACAATTTAACATCTAAATCTAGCACATGCAAGGCCTAAAACGCATTAAACTCAAGATTTAGGCTAAAACCCCAAAAATGGAAATATACACATCACGCATGCTACGGGGTGCTAATCAACAAACGAGCTAAAGGAAACGATCCTAGCAAGATCGAGATTCCACCCCCCTACCTTTCGCAAGCCGAAACCGTCGAACGGGCCGCATGCAAGGAGGAAGAGCCACGGAGCTTCCACGCTCCACCTCGCTCCCACGATCACCGATCCACGCCGAAGTGGACACCCACGCGCACTACTCGACGCGAGGAATCCAACGGTGCCAACCTCGCCTCAATCCGACCTCGTTTCGCCCGAGTTCCCTAGGAGAGGGAGGGGACGATCGTGAGAAGAGAGAGAGGGAGAGGGTGAGAGTGAGATCGACGGGAAGGGAGAGAGAGAGAGAGGGAGAGGTTATAAAAAATAAAATTAATATATATATAATATAATCATTATATATATATAAATCTTATTAATTTCAATAACCCTCAATTAGCCCCAAATAAATCCGGAAAAATATCAGGCAAATTCCTAAAAATCCAGGAAAATAGCCGGAAATTCCAGAACAATTAATAGAACAAATACCACGATGGATCCATTAAGGCACGGGCCTTATAGTTAGGGAGGTGGGGAGATGAAAGGGCACAGCCCAAGGGAGAGGGAAATTCGAAATTTGGCCTAGGGAAGGGCTCTTTCAGTCTTGGGGAGAGGGAGGGTTGCTTGGGAGAGTGGAAAGGTGCCTAGGAGAAGGGGTTTCCACCTAGGGGTTGGAGGGGGGATTGAATGAGTGCATGGGGATGGGGAAGGGGCCTTAATGAGGGGTGAATGGGGAGGAGAGAGAATGAATTTCAAAATTGGGGTGGGGAGGAGAGAGAGACGGGGCACAACCCACTTAGAGAGAGTGATAGTAAGAGAGAGAGAGAGGGAGATATTGAGAGGGAACTAGAAGGTGTGGAAATTTTCTGGATTCAATATTCAAGCATAATTGTTACAAATGAGAGAGGGGTGGGGCTATTTATAGACCCCACACTTTTCCTAAGACCAAACTGACCCTGACAAACTAACTAATGACCAAACAGTCCAAGGGAGGGGCGCCCCTGGGCCTAGCCCAATGAATTGGGCCCATTAACCTATCAAACCAACATAATGACTTCAAGACTTAGGAAAATGACTTTCTAACCTAGGTACATGACTCAATAAAGGGAAAATTACATGTTTAAGACTCAAATAAAAATAATAAAATTACATGACTCGACTCACAAACACATGAGGAACATAATGGCGTACACCGACGATCAATCCGAGCTTCAGAAAATGTGGAGGGGCAAGGGATGTCCCCATCACACCCCCCTCTAAATCTACTGCACCGAACCCAACAAACACAACCCATTCGCACACAAGAGTGTAGGAGCAAGACTTATTGGGACACCACAGCCCAATCTTGCCTCGAAATCCGCAAGAATAACTGGGACTGACACGTCATTTCTGACGCCACAGAGCATGACAAGAACATCGGGCTCGATAAATCAACAGCTCAACAGAAGATCCTCAGCTCACCCGAGCACACCTCTCGATCAGAGCACCTGCTCTGCCACCTCAAGCCACAACCTTAACATATCAGGGGCTGGATAAACCTTAAGCTGGAGTGGCCAGACTCAACAACATCTCCCTCAGAGCACGCTCACGGCCACTTAACCACAAACAATCCTCGCCAGCCACCTAACCTCACAGTGAACACCTCGAACGCAGCACCGCAGCAACACACCTACCGATAACCTCTGCCCAACGCAGCGCAACCGGGATCACCACCGATGAGGGAGAAGCTCTCAACCTCGATCCTTAGATCCCACTCTGGCATGAAAGCCGCGAACAACAACCACCTTCATGGCGCCGCATAGCGCACTCAAGCTCTCGAGCGAGAAACTAGGCGAAAAATGAACACAAAACCCTAAGCCAGCTGTCAACTATACTGGACCTTATGGACTCTGATCACTGTAATATTTCAAATTCCTATGCACGTTCACAACTACGCTCTGATACTAGCTGTAATGACCCAAGATTCGGATACCGGGATGGACCCGATACCATTTGAATCCTGGCCCGCCGCCCACGAGTCGGGGGACTCGGAAGGGCTAAAAGGAGTGTGGAGGCACAAAGAAATAGGAAATAAAGCAGGATAAACCAACAATTAACAGAAATAAATAAATAATTACTACAACAACAATAGAGTCCAGTCCAACAGAAAGTACAGTCTAAAGCAGTAAAACGTACCACATGTCAAGTGAACACTCGGCCCGGTGAGCTGGCGACTGAGAACCTCTGAACAGCACCCTCGAACCTCGAGGAAGAACCGCCACACCTGAAAAATAGGGATGAGTCTCCAAAATAGAGACTCAGTAGGGATCCCGCAGAACCCCAACCGGAAACAACGGCGGTAGCGGAAAGGAAAGCTACAATGACAGCAGGAACAGTGAACCGGTGGTCGGTCAAAACTCGACACTACAGCTACTCCTATTGTACCATAAAACACACCCCAATTTCACGGTCGGGGGCTACCGAACCACACTAGTACCACTTATCGAAGTAAAAACCCACGGCAACCCCACCGTAGAGGCCTGTCTCCCAGGACACGGCCAACCTGGACACGCTGTCCAAGGTGCAACCCCGACCACCCGGTCGCAGACGCCGCACCAACAAGACACAACCTCGATAAAGCTACTAGCACCCTGGGCACTAACTCGGAAACACCAGCCAGTCCAGAAAACCACGTCTCGCAGATGGGAAATGGAACCCAGAAACAGGAGAGTCACGTCTCACATGACAGGAGTATCTGCCCACTAGAAGCACCGTCGGTAGCATCCCTTGACGACTTACACCGCACCGCAGGTGTCCGCCTGGCACGATAGTCCCTGGCGGAGGCAAGGACACCGTACAAATAACCACAAAGCAAGTAACTAGCTGGGGTCACGCTCGTCAGCGTGTGTCCAATCGCCCCCAACCACGTGTGCACACACAGACCATGTGTCTCATGTCTGGCCTCTAACTGTTTTTCCCCTCATTCGGACTCTGGCTGCAAGACGTGGGGCCAGACGGAAACCAGTCTAAAAACCGTCCTCAGGGTAGCCTCTCCACCACTCCCTGGTGGGACCGCTAAATGCGTAAGCAGGCTACGACTAGTGGGGAGTCACCAAAGTGACCACTCTCTGAGGTGAAACTCCGAGAACCACGCATGCACACTACGCGAGAGTCAAGAAGAACCAGGTGACGCTAGGTCATCAGACTCTGGACAGTCCTCTAGACGCACTGCACCCAATGGTCCTTGAGTTATGAGACTCGGCGTCAAGACCGTTGTACTGAACGATGCTATGTCGTCAATCTGCCCTACCCCTAGGGTCAGAAACCTCTGCACAATAACTCACAGGCAGTTCGCAACCGCCAAGATCATTCCCTAGGAAGGGAACTAAGAAATCCTCCAGCCCCAGGCTAGGCAACTGGACTCGCAGTCCAAGGCCTCACTCATGGCCCACTCGGAAACCTCCTTCCGAAGAAGCTCACAACGTGCGGGGAACCCTCACCGCATTCACACCGACACACGGTGACTCGGTCAAGCGTAACACAAAAACTCGAAACACGGGGAGTCACCCGGACTCTCAAACCCATGGGCATGCTAAACGAGGTAGCACGTTCCTCCCGACACCCTCAAAACACGGACACAAAACCCTCGAGGTGTCTGGGACATTCATGAGACCGCAGGTCGACCACTGGGCCCCAACCAGGTCGACCAAGGACCTACACAACGCGAAACGATCGCGGCAAGCACGAAGAACCACTTCGGCATAACACAGTGCTTGGCGATCTATCTTTGGGTCGTCACAGCTGTAACGGTCCTAAGCTAGGCCGCCACAGGACTTTAACAGCCCAACTCAGGAGCGTTACACGAGAGGGGCAACACTGGCTGTGGCGCACCCACCCTGGGGCGTCACAGCCTCTAACGGACCAAGCCTGGTGCGTTAGAAGATAGAACAAAATAGGTTGTGATGCACATCCCTCGGGGCGTCACAACCCCTAACGGACCTGCTGAGGTGCGTTAGAAAAAGGGATACATCAACTCTGACGCACCCAAACAAGGGCATCATAAGGCTCTGACGGTCCACCCCTGGTGCGTTAGAGTCTCATGACTCCGATCGGTCAAAAACCACGATAACGGATGTAACGGTCGAACCCAAGTGCGTCACACCCTCTGGCGGTTTATCGTAAGACCGCCAGAGCGACCGATGCCCTGCCGACACTACAAACCCCTGTGACGCACCCCTCTTGGGGCGTCACGGACTGTGACGCACCACCCCAGGGGCGTCACACCTTGTGACGGTCTCTGGAATGACCGCCACACCGTCCCGAGAGGGGGACGGCGGGAAAACCCCAAAAATTTTCACCACGTCCCCATACCTCCACGGGATAGGGGGAAAACAAGGGGGAAGCCCCCAAATGACCCCTAGCATGCATCTACGGCCTCGGATCGGCCAAAAATGTAGGGAAACGGTAGATCGGCTCACGAGCCCTAAAACATGGATTTTCCCCAAACCGCTCAAATAAACTCGCTCGGTACACCGCGGCCTACAAAACTTGCGAGAAAGGAAGCTCACGAGCTGGGGGTCCATCTCCCTACCTCCACTGAAGAAACGACGCGCCGTGGACGCCGATCCACGAAGAAATCACCGCGAAACCCTCACCGGCTCACGGACGCGCCCCCGAGCATCGCCAAGCCTCCACTGCCTCGATCCTCGCCCGTCCTCGCCCGCATCCTCGCCCGCGCCGCCTCCACCTCGCCCCCTCCTCGCTCCGTTGGCCGCCGGAGAAGGGAGGGGAGAAAGAGAGCGTGAGAGAAGAGAGAGGGAGAGAGGGTGAGAAATGAGAGATGGGGAGAGAGAAAAGGTTAAGGGGTTTATATAGGGAAAAATCCGGAAAATCCGAAAATTTAGAAAAATATGGAAAAATTACCTCCGCGATCCTCGCGAAGAGTACATCGCAGTGGTAACGTCCAGGAGTCGGAGAACGCGATGGTTCACCCTACACGGGGTTCCGAAGGTCCGACCGGCAAAACACGCGGAAACCGCTAAAATGCGAATCCGGGACCCACAAAAGCGATCCGAAACCCACGGATCCTGACCCGATAAACACCCAAAAAATATCCGAAAGGTCCGGGGCATTACATAGGTCCTATGCACCCTAAATCCACATTCAGATGTCCTAGACCACCATTGCATATGTATGGGTCTACATAGCATTAGGTTTGTCTAGGGTTATATGTGAGTCTACTTTTCCTTTATTTGTATAGTTTGTTAGGAGTTGCATAGTCGTCGACTAAAGCCAGCAATGCACAATGCAATGAGTTGCTTGTTGTTCATAGGCACCACCGTGAGTTCCAAGAGGATGGTTATGTCATGATCAGGATCAAACCTGAACGGTTTCCCTCTAGAACCGTGAAGAAAATTGCAAGCTCGCAATGCCGGTCTCCTACGAGTGTGATGCAATTCGGGTCTAACGCGTATGTTATGGACTTGCTAGAAGATTACGGGTTCACCTCCACTTTCAATATCTCAGATCTAGTCACCTATAGGGACCCAACGGTGATTCCCAGTGAGCATTTGAGCCATCTCCTTCCTTGAGAGTGACCCCACCCCTGAGTGTCCACTACCAGCCTCATTCCAACAGCAGCGTGAGCAAATAGAACATATACTGGTTGAGCAGGTGACGATTACTAGGAGTGGAGCATACCAACGCTACCTGGTACGGTGGAGAGGACGACCCATGTCCAACGACACATGGATCACCCGGGCAGAGCTACAGAGGATAGATCCAGACCTGCTAGAGCGATACCTGAGCACCAACACCCCATACTTGACGGGGTCGAGTTCTTCCCAACCAGGGAGAATTGATGGGACATCAAAACAAGGCAACCACATCTAGTGATTTTGTATTTTTCATTTGGGTTATTTTGTAAGACTAATTATAAGCAAATGGGCTAGTCATTAAGGATTAATGAGTTTCTTTTATTTAGATAGGGGATTGGGCCTCAAACCCACTACAAGCCTAATTGGGCCAACTTTCTCCCTTGGTCACCCAAAGCCCATTTGACCCTTCCAAACCCATGGAGGCCACGAGCATCAAGGCCCATTTCAAAACCCATCAAAGGCCTATGAAAGAAGCCCAAGGGCGCCCCCCCCCATTCAAACTGCCACATGTCCACATCCCCCCCATTCAAACCACCCCATGTCCACATCTCCCATTCAAAGCCCCTTATGTTGACCTTCCATCCCACAAATTGACATTTCTTTCCAAATGGAGGAACACACCCACGTATTGCCTTCCATAGCTCCATAAAAAAACATTTAGTCAATTGTTAAATGCCATCCTTGAGCAAGCCAAGGAGAGGGGCGCACCTCTCCTTTAGCCCATGTGAGCTTGACCCATCTTTCCTTTCCCCTTAATGCTCTCCCCACCTCCATTGACCTAAGGGTATTTGTTGTCTTTTGTGTAGGTCTAGGGTTTGATAGTTAAGGTCTTGTAATAATTTATTTCATAGATGAAAATACAAGAAATTCAGAAAAATTGTGCAAAGAGCAAGGGGCGCCCTCCCTCCTCTCTTCTTCTTCCTCCTTGCAGCTGCGACGGCTGCAGATCTAGGGTGCGACGCCCTATTCATGGGAGTGAATCCCAACTCTATCACCTCTGATGGGTGTGACTCTCAGCCACCGCCGCCGCCATCCGTGCCGCCGTCGAGCCGCCACAACCCCATCTTCACCCTACTATCCTGAATTTCAAGATCCAGGACAGGACCTCAACAAAAAGGTTTGTATGCCAAATCCAGCCATCTGATGATCATCAAATTTTGATAGATCATTCCCCACGTTGTCCCCTCTTCCCAGTTTAAATTTCACGTCAATCCGCCTCCGTTTGCCCCTCCTCCTAAATATTTCTTTCCACCCGCGCAATCTGCCTGTCTGCAAATCTATGAGATAGAACCCTGCACAATCAATTTTCCCACCCCCTAAATCACCTCAGTTGATCACCAAATTTTTTTTTCATGTCCCCCACATTCCCCTCTTTCACACCTATTAATCCCATCACCCAGATCCATCATTTCCTCTTCGTTCAAACCCCATAATCAGGCAGATCACAGTCTGTCCTATAATCCAAGCCAGAACCAGCACATTGGTGCAAAGTTTCTCATGATAAATCCGAATGTTGGATGGTTGTAAATTTCACATATGTTGTAGCTCTTTAAGTCTACTTTGCAACGGCATTGGTTTTGCTTTGATCCGCCTCCGAATCTGAGCACATCAAGTGTTTTCACCAGGTCGCGTAGATCTGCCCAGTCTCAGGACTGCGGGACAGATCTGAACTTCAAAAATCCCATCGATCCTTCGGCTGTGATCCAGTAGCCGCCGACCCCAAGGATCGAAGAGGGACATCCCACCAACGTCCCAGCCAACCACCGCTGCCAGAAGACGGCCGGCAGCCACCATCCCATGTGCCTCACGTGCTTGCTGTCCGACAGATCTGAACCGGACCAATCCGGACCCGCAGCCCGCCACCTCCCGAAGAGCCCCTCCGACCTGCCGCCCGTCAACCCAAGATTAGCGCTCCTGAATTGCTGTTGTAGCCCTTTACTCTCTGCATGGAGTGGACCTTAAATTCAGTGTTGTAATTATGTATATTTACTGTACCGGGAGTTACGGATCTTGGCCGGGAAGTCTTCCCCATGCCCCGAGCGTGGAGGTACATTTTTGCTCCCCTTTTATCGCATTTGTATATTTCGTATATGTTTGAATGACGCTACTTACGTGAGATAGGAGATATAGCTCTATCAAATTCAATCACCGCTGCGAGCGAGAGAGCGTGACCCGTCCTGTGACTCGATCCGAGCACGAGTGTGAGCTGACCACCCTTGAGTCACTGCCGATTTCTCAACCGCGCAGATCCATGCGTTTCCCTCACTTGGGACGGATCGTGAGCGTGTGCTTCTTGTGGAGGACTTATTCACCACTTTGGAGCTCTTTGGTGTTGAGTTTTTCGCGTCGTCACTTATCGCGTTGTCAATTTAATCGCGTCGTCGCCTAGAGTCCCAGATTTGCATCAAATTGGTCTCAATTCGCATCTTGTCCCGCATCACAACCCACTTAAACCATAAAAGAAGGGTTCATTCGTGAACAAAAATCAGAGAGGGAGAAAAAAAGAGAAAGAAAAAGAAGATTGGGGAAGAAGAAAGCCGGCCTGAGTGGAGAGTCTCCTGTGCGATCGTCTTCCATCCTTCTGAAGAAGAGAGAGACCCGGGGTGAAGAGGGAGGCGATCGATTCCGATACTCTATTTTCATTTCACAAAACAGAGGTGGGTTCTACGCAAGCTCTGGCCATTTCCCATCCCCATTTCCCTCAATCTACCATGGGCTATAATACATACGGGCTTTGATATGAGCCCAGGGTCTTTATCCTCCTATTCAACGTCTTCTCTCTATGTTTCTTTCATTTTCCCTACCTCTGGGTGTAACCTCCAGGGGTTGTGATGTATTGCCACCGATCTCTCAGCGACAATGCTGGACCGTGCCCATATATATATATCGTCTCTATTCTTTTTCTGTAATACTAATGGCGCTTTGGGTGTGAGTACCTCTACGGATCTTAGTGATTCCCTTCTGCTCCGCTACATTTCTCTTTATGTTACTTGTGCGTCATCTTTTGATTTTCTCCATCGACACGGAATATGCCCTGGGCTACCCAAGGGCCATATTAATTTCATTCCCCCTCCCTGGGGTCTTCTCAGTAGGTTGATTATATCAAGCATCTCGCGTGTTGGACCCCTTGGTGAGCTTGATGATTTAGTTTTAATGTTGATAAAACTTGTGTGTATGCTTGTGTGCATGTGGTATGCAAAATAGCCATTGAAGATTGAATGATGATCAAGGATCTAATGAAATACATGATAACCTTGCTTTGCAGGACTGACAGTTATGGTGAATATAATTTTGGACTCAATGGATTGAACAATCAAGTACCTTGTCATCCACAACACAAAATTGGTCCAAAAATTCCATTCATGTTCACAGTCCGTCCATTGGTAAGGCTTTATAATCAGAAAATCATCTAAGTGAATTTCTAGGTAAGTGGGGAGTAAGTGTCGACACTCAGTGTCAACACTCTTTGGTTTGCATCATCATTGCACCGACTTGCCCTTGTGTGCACCAACTGTCTTTGCATTTTTCAAAACATGCACCAACCGTCCTTGGCATTTTAACAACCATGCACCGACCTTGTGCATACTATGCACGGACCATGTGCATACTATGCACAGACCTTGTGCATACCATGCACCGACCCTGTCTTTTGAACATGCACCGAGCTTCAAAAAAGTGCACCGACCCACTGACCTTGTCAATAGAAGTGCACCGACCTTGTTTAAAGGGTTCACACTATATGCACCGACCTCATCTTAGTTTTTCCATAGATGTGCACTGACTTTGTACATAAAGTGCACCGACCTTGTCAATAGGCTTTACATAAAGTGCACCGACCTTGTCTATTTGTGCACTGACTTTGTTTGTGGTTTTCACAATGTGCACTGACCTTTCAATATTTGCACCAACCCTGCTTGTCATATATATGCACCGACCCATAATCTGCACATACCTTGGGTACTATGCACAGACTTTGCTTCATATGCACAGACCCTGCCCAGCTAACTAGCATCGACCTTCATGTGCTTTTGTCCTAAACTAGCATCAACCTTGATTTCACATGCATCAACCTTGCTTGAATGGGTTTTCATGGATACACCTCTACTGCTGCAGCTCTTGGTTGATGACATCTTAAGCATGCTCACTGTCGGGATTTAATCTGGCTTGATAAAACATGTTCCTTATATGATTATTTCTACTGCTCTTGTTTCATGAATGGCGGTTGGTTAAAGCATTTTGATATTGCTATCTAAGGTTCAGTGTTTTGGTTTGAATGAATTTCAATGTGCCTAGATTGGGCTTAATCTGTTTCTCATGTATTTGAAGTTTCAATAAAGCTTTAAGTGTGTTCTTATTTCTGTCAGAGAAAATGTCGACTCACAGAGTCGACATTTAGTTTGTTTTGTTCTGTCTACGTTATTTTATTAAACCAAACAGAAAGTGTCGACTCTAAGAGTCGACACTTTTTGGCCTGTGTGTTGTTTTAGTGGCTGACAGAACACCCTGAAAAGAGTGTCGACTCTAAGAGTCGACACTTTCTTTGGTGCGCCCGGATCGTGTTTTCCAGATTGATTTCGAACACCCCATTTCCTGATCCGATTGTCTTGCCTTTTTACCCCAGTACCCTTAGGGTATAGTTGAGTATCTTAGAAGGGTTTGGCTAGGGTTTTATAAGGGCTTTGTTGTCTTTTGAACCTTGTATGCTGCTATATATATTCATGATGTGGACTTCGAAAAAGATATACACGAAACACATGAGTTCTAACATTTTATCTTTCTTGTAAGAGAAGAAAGGGAGAAGGAGAGGAGCTGAGCAAAGACTTCAGATTTTCATCTACTTCTGATCGTTTCTGGAGTTCGTGATTGAAGAAGAAGAGGAGCGGAACGAGAAGGGGAACGCGAGGACGTTCTCATCGTCGACATCCGACTACCCTCCGACTTGAGCCTTAGAGGAGAATTTCTATAGCCCTTTCTATCCATGGAGATTTCATTCTACATCTTGTTTGTGCTTAGTGGAGTCATTAGCTTCAGGTTTCTATGCTTGTATTGAACATATCTTGTTTTCCAAATTTTAACTCTGTAAGTCTGTTGACCGTCTGTGAACGGTCATGTTACTCTTGTGCCGCGGGTATTGCGGCTAGAGTATGTGTGACTGTTGATCCGTGGTAGGATCGTGTAGGAGACGTTATCTCCGTGTCTCTTGGAGCGAAAGCTCCGTGCGCTTCATTGAAGCTAGTGGATCCTCCCCGGTTTGGTGAGGGGTGGACGTAGGGAGCCCGTCGTGGTCCTGAACCACCTAAAAAGTCTGTCTCGCATCTGTGTGACTGTGGTTTGCCTTTATATATATATATATTGTTCTTGTTGATTGTGTGAGAACGGTAAGCTTGAGAGAATTAATTTCTTTGTAGCTTATATTTCGTGCAATCATTTTCCGCGTGGGTAGTTATTTCAACTCGCTATGTTAAAATTTAAAAATTACCATTGCGTTTGGCGGGGACAATTCAACCCCCCTTCTTGTCCATACGAGAACCTAGGGACAACAATCTGGTATCAGAGCGGGTCTCTGATTTTAGGACAACCTCACGGTTGTAGAGAAAAGATCTATTTGTATGGCCAACAAGGGAATAGTCCCCGAGGGACATTCGATCCACAGACCACCCTTCTTTGATGGGACTAACTATCCCTATTGGAAAAACATAATGACTGTGTTCATGCGAGCACAAGACTGTGACGCATGGAAGGTTATAAACAAAGGTCCTTACGTTTTACCGCCTAATGAGGATGGATGGGAAGAAGAGCATATCAAGAAATCATGTGTGAACTTTAAAGCTATGAATATTATTCAGTGCGCGATACACCCTAATGAATACTAACATATTTCTATGTGTTCATCTGAGCAGGAAATGTGGAACAAACTGAAGACAATCTATGAAGATACTTCAGAAGTACAGGAGACTAAAGCAAATCTGTTGGTTCTGGAGTATGAGCTTTTTGCGATGAAACCTAAGGAGAATGTATCACAAATGTATGCAAGGTTGAGCGAGATCACAAACAACTTGAAGGCCTTGGGAAAGGATTACTCGAATCAAGAACTTGTGAGGAAGGCGCTGCGGTCACTCACACCACCATGGCATACAAAGGCAACGGTTATAGAAGATTCAAAGGATCTCACCACACTGACGGTGGATCAACTGATCGGATCATTGATGACTTACGAAATCAACATCATGAAGTCTGCTGAGGATGAAAGCAAAAAGAAGAAGACGATTGCATTGAAAGCTAATCCAAGATCATCTGATGAAAGTGATGGAGACTCATCTATGGATAGTGATGAGGAAGAGCCGATGGCTCTTGTAACAAGGAATGTCATAAAATATTCAGAAGAGCTAGAAGAGATGGAAATCTTCCTAGAAGATTCATGAGGAGAAATTTCAACAAGAAAGTCGAGCCGAGCAAGAAGGAAGAAATTATTTGCTATGAGTGTAAGAAGCCCGGCCATATGAGGGGTCAATGCCCCGAGCTCCAGAAAAGGCTAAACAAGAAAAAGCCAAAGAAAGGAAAAGTAATGAAGGCAACATGGAGCGATGAGGATTCGGATAGCTCAAAAATTGAAGGTGAGAAGAATGGACTGGACGAGCTAGTCCAGAATCTTTGTTTGATGGCGGACGAATATAATTCTGAGGTAAATTCTGACTCTGAAAACTTTACTGTTGAATAATGACATGAATCTTATGCAGATTTATATCAGAAATATAATAGGTCTAAATCGGATGTCAAAAATCTGAAAAAGAAATTTTGTGATTTGATCAGCTCTACTAATCCATGTGATAGGTGCAGCTTTTATGAAATGCAAATTGAGAAATTCAAGGATGAAAAAGAAGATTTTGAATCCAAGCTATCCTTGTATGTGGATGAACTAGAGTGTCTAGAAGTAGAAAAACAACATGCGTATGAAAATGTTGAAAAATTGAAAAATGAGAATGCTCAATTGGTTATGGAGTTGGATGAGCTTAAAGCTAAGTTGAGTGAATGTGAAAAATCCAAGAAGGATATTCAAACAAACTTCAATACCATGCAAAATGAACTAAAGAATCTGAAAGATGTTGTTCAAAAAGAGTTGAAAGGAAAAGAGAAAATGTTTGAAAGTGGTGAATCTAGCAATGGAAATGCTAGGAATGAGAGGAGAGGTGTGGGACACTCACCCACTAAGAAAAATTCATTTGTGAAAAATAGATTTCATAAATCATTTGATTCATATGGCTATAATCATGTTGACTCATGCATGAACTCTTTTGTTGATAGATCATACATGCATAGGAGTCGGTTTAGAAAGTCAAATGTTACATGCTTTTATTGTGAAATGTTCGGCCACTCAATGTATGTTTATGATTTGATGAGGGCCGATGATGAATATTTTGAAAAAAAAAAATAGAATCCATTTCTCTCATGGTAGGACTAACACTTCGGGACCCAAGCTCGCTTGGGTACCTAAATCAGCTTGAGATTTGCTTTGATTGTGCAGGTCTGTTTAAGAGACCAGTGAAACAAATGGTATCTGGACAGTGGATGCTCCAGACATATGACAGGCAATAAGGAACTCTTTTCAGACCTGAAGGAAAATGATGGCGGATTGGTCACCTTTGGCGAGAACGACAAAGGTAAAATTGTGGGAATTGGACGAATAGGTAAGGATTCGAACCAATCCATTGAAGAAGTCTTACTTGTAGATGGTTTGAATCAGAATTTGCTTAGTATTAGTCAACTTTGTGACAAAGGTCACAAAGTCATTTTTGAAAACACACACTGCTCTATTGTAGATAAAGTTTTTCATGAAATAAAATTTTTTGGTCTTAGAGATGGAAATATCTATTCTGTTGATTTTGAAAGTTCTCATAACGACAATCTTTGTCTAGTTGCTAATAAGTCGGATGATACATGGTTGTGGCATCGGCGACTTGGACATGCTAGCTTTAGCATTCTTTCTAAAATGTATAGAAAAGACTTGGTAAGAGGGTTACCAAAACTGAATTTTGCTGTAAATAAATTCTGTGATGCATGTGCTATGGGGAAACATACCAGGGTGTCTTTCAAATCCAAAAATGTTGTCACCACCTCTAGACCCCTTGAACTCCTTCATCTAGACTTATTTGGTCCCACTAGGACTCACAGTCTTGGAGGGAAACTTTATGGGTTTGTCATTGTAGATGATTACTCAAGGTTCACTTGGGTATTATTTTTAACTCATAAGAATGATGCTTTGCAGGAGTTCGAAGATCTTTGCAGGAATTTACAAACTGATAAGGGGTATCAAATTAAAGCAATTATAAGTGATCATGGAAGAGAGTTTGATAACCATGACTTTGATGATTTTTGCAGGAAACAGGGGTTTTCACACAACTTCTCAGCACCTCGAACCCCACAACAAAACGGAGTCGTGGAAAGAAAGAATAGGACGCTCGTAGAGATGGTGTGAACCATGCTTGCAGAAAATGGTCTACCAAGGTATTTTTGGGCTGAGGCGGTGAGCACGGCCTGCCATATCATCAATCGAGCCATGATAAGACCTATTCTCAAGAAAACTCCATATGAGTTGTATAAAGGTAAGAAGCCGAATATTACATATCTTAAACCTTTTGGTTCTCCATGTTTAATTTTGAATAATTCTAAAGAACATTTAGAAAAATTTGCTGCAAAGAGTGATAGAGGTATATTCCTTGGATATTCGTCATCATCTAGAGCATATCGAGTATATAACCTATGAACTCTTGTGGTAGAGGAAAGCCCTCATGTGATCATTGATGAATACACTCTAGGATTGTCTGACAAAGATAATCATTTTATTGATATAGGGCATGAAGATGGAGAAGAAAAGTAAGATAAGGAAAATCAAGATGTGGATCAAGGGGAGTCGAGCAACAAGAATGATGAAGCTCCAACCCAAATTGAAGAGCTCCCCATGCATTGGACGTTCCATAGGGACCACCCACAAGATAATATCATAGGAGACGTGGAACAAGGTGTGAGAATAAGGGCTTCAATCAGGGAAGTTGAAGAATTTGATAATCTTGTATTTCTTTCCGATATTGAGCCCAAATCAGTAAATGAGACATCAAATGATAATTTCTGGATCTTGGCTATGCAGGAGGATGTACACCAATTCCAAAGGAATACGGTGTGTTTTCTTATGCCTAGACCTAAGAATCACCCGGTGATAGGAACTAAGTGGATTTTTAGAAACAAACTTGGTGCGGACACCAGAGCAAGCGAGAAGGATGAACCGGCGAATCGGCGGTACCGTACGCGCAGCACCACTCAAGCTACAGCGGCTTTCCTTTGACTCGGAGACAGTCTGGAGTCTCCGTTCTGAGCCTTATCATTTTTAGTATTTATTGAGTTTTTATTTGGAATGTAATGTGTGCTTATTTGGTTTATTTGGGTTTAATAGAGTGTAATTAAGAGGAATAAATAGGTTTTCTTGTAAAAAGGGGCCACCTAAGTCCCGCGGGCCCCCTCACCCTCCTCCCCATTGGGCCACCTAACTTCTAGGGACCCATAGGGGCTGGCCCATTGTCCACCTTGGATATTGGACCATTGGAACAAAGAAGAAAAATTCTATTTTTCTTCTTTAAGGGGGGCGCCCCCTCTTTTGGCTTTATTAGGCCAATTTTTTTATTTTGTTTGACCACATGTGAAGAAAATGTATTTTGGCATCCCCAAGGTACCCCTCACCCACCCTAGATCTAAGGGTAGTATGAGTCATTTACCATGGGTGTCCATTTCATATAAAAACTTATATTTTTCCATTTTTATCATAATTAATGAGAAGAATTATGCAAATTTGCTCCAAGTTGCCAAGGGCCGCCCCCTCTCTCTCTCCTCTCCCTCCCCTGTAGCTGTGAAGGTTGCCTTCTGAGGTGTGACTCCTCCCGTTATCAGTGTGTGAAGCTATCCGCCGCCGCCGCCATCGAGCCGCTGTTGCACCGCCACCGCCGTCGCTGGAGTTCTGTCCAACTCAGGACAGCAAGCCACCTCCGGATTTTTTTTCTCTCAGCACGTAGATCTGTTGGATCTGAAATTTTCAGGGTGAGTTCCCAAAGTTGATCCCACGTCCTACCAAAATTTTCAAAATTTCCCCACTTCTTTTTCCTATTTTCCCATTTAGATTCCCACAGCCCTCAAGATCTGCCCCTGTGCAGTCTTGTGTTCCAGCAACCAAACCTTTCGCCCATGATCCCCCCTTTACGATCTCAGAATGATCTTAAATTTGAACTGGGAGTTCTTTCCACCTAACCCATCGTCCATAAATTTTTTTGTGATTTTAAGAATTTTATTTCCCATCCAAAAAAATATTACCTTTTCCCAAATCTGTTCTACCCCTGCAGTCCAGATCCGACTCATCTCTGTTAGAAAATCTATTTCCCATATCAAACCTCCACCAAATATTACAAAACAATTATCCATGTCTTCCTTACTTCCCCCTCTAGCTTCCATAAAAATTCTATCACCCAGATCTGAAGTTTCAGCTGCGGTCAACACCCTTTCTCAGGCAGATCTCAGTCTGCCCGGCCAGATCTAAGACTGAGAACAGTCCCCTTTGAAATTCCACCATGGAAAGTACGGCCCCAGCAAAAATACTGTGACACCATAGGGTTGAAGCTCCCTGAGTTAGCTTCGCATCGGCGCTAGTTTTGCGACGTTCCGAGGTCAGAGCTGGTCACAGCAATTTTTGTCGTCGGGTCGCGCAGGTCTGAAACAGTAAATCAGATCTGGGGCAGCAAGCCTCAACGCTTGACAGTTGGACCGCCTCGCCTCCCACGAGGTGAACCAGCGCGATCCCTTCCTAGGGGTCATCCCTCCAAGAGTCCCCACCGTAGCAGTACCACTCCCAGCCCGCTCGGCCCTCCGACTAGGACGTGGGCCCCACGTTAGTTGGCATGTGTTACCGTCGGAGCTGTCCAACATGCTGCCCGTCAACCCGAGATCGGTCCTCCCAGGCCCCACTTGTATCCCTTTACCTCCCTACGTGGAGTGGACAGTAGAATTCATTTCTATAATTATTGTAATTGTTTGTACCGGGGGTTACTGTCTTGGCCGAGATCGTCTTCCCCACACCCGGTAGCGTGGAGGTTAACTCGCCACTCTCTCTATCGCATTTGCTTATTTTGTATTTATTTATATATGCCGCTGCGAGTGATAGGTTACTAGCTCGATTCAATTTAAACACCACTGCGAGAGAGAGAGTGAAACCCATCCCGTGACCCGATCCGGGCACGAAGAGAGCCGACTACCCGACTCATCGCCGGTTCCTCAACTGCGCAAGATCCCGCGTTTCCTTCGCTAGGGACGTCCGCGAGCTAGAGTCCTAGGTTGCGTGTCCGTCCCACATCAAATTGGTATCAAAGCAAGTTAGAGTCTAGGGTAGTCGTCCTAGGTGTCTCATTGCATCCATTACCCGGTATATCAAAAGGTGTCTCGGGAACGATAGGTTACACCTATTGGGAAGGTAACACACTTGCATGAGTGTCAAACCTCCGCCACGTACTGGATATTGGTTAAGTCTAGGTTCATCATATTTGCTTCAGTCCGTGTATCCCAGTCACTATGTCCTTTGCATGCCCACCCGTAGAGGTACCCAATACTCACCTCTACCACCTATGGCGGATCCCCGAGCCCATTGTTCCGATGAGCCTTCGGTGGCCGAGATGTTCCGATCTCTCATGGATCGGCTCGATACGTGTATGGATGGGCTTAGTACGCGTCTAGATGGCGTAGGAACACGCCTGGAAGGGAGGATGAAAGCCATAGAGGATCGGGTCGAAGCATCGGACCAATCTATTCAGGGTCTAGTGGGAAGAATTGCGGTCCTAGAAAGGGCCCCAGTTAAGGCGCATGACGAATGGCCAACAAGAGCCGGTTCAGCAACCTGCTGCTCCAAAGGCTCAAGGGGCAGATGATAGGAGGCAACGAGTGCCCGAGGTGGATGACTATGCATCCGATAATGAACAAGGGGGTTATGGTCATGACCATCAAGCCCAACGACGGAATCGTGATTACGATGATGACGACCGCGTTCTTACGAGCGTGAGTGCGGACCCTCCCCTTTTTGACGGGTCCTTGGACCCGAAGGTCTATTTAGATTGGGAGGCTGTTTCGATGGGATTTATTGATTTTATTTTCTTTTTTATTAAAAATTATTTTTTTATTGGGCTTTATTTGATTTATTTGCACGTGGATCAACCAATTAACTAACCGGTAATTAACTGACTGATTGACTGCGCGGGCGTGCCAGTCACGTACGTGACAAGTTTATTATGCGCTCATTCTGACCCGTACCCGGGCGAGAGTGAGATTCGGTCGGGACCAGCAGTCCGCCACACCATAAAGGCTATGGCGTTATTTACATCCCCCACGAGGAGGGAAAACCATTGATTAATTGCCAAGATAGTGGGCTGTCGAGGCCGGAATAAAGATGCGAAGGTGTGAACGTGACGAGGTCACACGCGATGTTTCTATCTATCATGCAAGAGAAGCATGGTTCATTAAATTGAAGACCCTTGGTACGTGGCGGAGGACGTAGGACCGAGGACCACCATCACGCATAGCAGAGACTTCCGATCGGGCATGCCCCGGGCTTCCGTCAGTGCCATTTGATATACCTGAGGGTCCATACAGGCATGCATACATGATATTCATGACTATGCTAAGCATGGCAATAGAGTTGTAATAATGATCGATGATCAATCAAATTATTAGCCTTCCCCAAGGGGAAACGAAAGTGACAACACAAGCATGATAGCGAAAGCGAAGCGCTAACGGACATGATAGTAAAAGCGTGATAGTAATATGATCCAGGCTTGAACAGCCCTTTCTTATCCAATTTATTATTGATTAGGGTCATTAATTTCAACCGCGGGAGACGAGGATCGCTCCGAGGGCGAGTGAGTGATTAGAACATTACAATGCTTCATAACCGGCGCAACCACGCGTAGGGATAGACTTCCCCGGCGCGGCCAAGCGTAGGTAAATAGTTCTAATACGGCGCGGCTAGAAGTGTTGTTAATCCGGCGCGATGGGCTTGGGGCGCGCCGGATTAGGGCGCGCCGGGAACGTATCACTTGAAAATAAATTTTTATGAGTGTAAGGTTATTCCGGCGCGGGGGGGTACCGCGCCGTATTAAGGCGTGCCGGATTAGGACCACGCCGTTTTAACTAATTTTTTGATGAATTTTGAAACTATTAAAGTTTATTAAGATTCTATTGAGAGTTTTGAAGTTAATTAGAGTGATTGTTCGTTTAATTGGAGTCCAGAGCCCCCAGGGGCAAAGTTATGAGCTAGTGCGAGGTTCATACTCAAGCACTAGGGTCCTTAACCTCGGAACCAATGTTTTATTGAAGCCATTTGTAACACCCTCAAATATAGCTAAGTTGTACTCTATATCACCGAGGCACCTTTTGAAGTATCGGCTCAGTTCTTGAAAAGAACTCCGAAGTTAAGCGTGCTTAATGGGGAGTAGCACTGGGATGGGTGACCTACCCAGGAAGTCCCCCATTCTAGAGCCGATCACTGTTAGAAAGGGACACCTCTTGAGTCCGCAATGGAGCAAAGTGCTACATAGTGGGAGCCATCTCTTGAGCCTGTAGGGACCACCTCTAGAGTCCTACCTGCCTGGGGGCTTGATTGCATGATTGCGTGCTATATGTGCCCAGCGACGAGGACGTCGTCTATATAAGAGGGGTAGATTGTAACACCCTCAAATATAGCTAAGTTGTACTCTATATCACCGAGGCGCCTTTTGAAGTATCGGCTCAGTTCTTGAAAAGAACTCCGAAGTTAAGCGTGCTTAATGGGGAGTAGTACTGGGATGGGTGACCTACCCGAGAAGTCCCCCATTCTGGAGCCGACCACCCTTAGAAAGGGATAAAACCGTGAGGCCAGTAGGCCAAAGCGGACAATACCTCGACGGTATAGAGTACGGGGCGTGACACCATTTTTATATAAGTAAACTCATAAGTTAGAAGAATTCTTCAGATAATTGGGCAGCATCTCCCCCGTCCCTGAAGGATTGCAGGGGAGAAACGGGGTCATACCCACTTGTGGAGTAAGCCCCTAAACAGCCGGTCTATATGGTGGTAGCCAACAAAATCCCAATCGGACAGGATACCCCGAGGACCAGCCTGCGAGGGGCACCATAGCTCCGTGGGTGGAAACAGAGGGACGAGGCAGCTATTGACGGGGGCAACACCCCGAGGACTGGCCTACGAGGGGTGGGCGACCTACAGCGTGCATCGCATCCATTAGCAAGAGAGCATTAGGGAGAGGGGCTCCAAGGACATGCCAACTAGAAGCATTCATCCCTTAGCCACCACAGAATCCTGAGAGACTGTGGGTTAACATTGTTGGGCTGAAGCCCCTGTTGTGATTAGCCTTACGGCCCATGGGAAGCGCCCATCATTCAGAAGTGGAGCCCCCTTGACCTATTGGCAACTCTGTGAAGCAGTGGGGAATATCCCCCTCCCCGGGTGATTAAGATGAAACCAACGGGACTCGAATGGTTTAGTGGCCGTAAACCATAAACGAGGGAAGTGAGACTTATCAGCATTGATAGCCTACCCGCCATAGGGTTAAGATGTTAATGCTCGCGAGACTGGATTGTCATCCACAGAAGAGAATGCAAACAGCAGTCACGGAGAGAGAGAGACGGCTGATATATAGCGGGGACAATTTATCTACACGCGCATATACATGAATGACTGGAACGCAGTACTCACGAGGCGGACTCCACTATTCCAGAAGCAACACCTACCTACTCTGAGCAACGGAGAAATGCAAAGAGGGAGGAAGGCCGAGGTCAGATCTCGTATTAAAATGGGGAGAAGCGTATGCACAGGCACGGATGCGGAGGACCCGGGGAGGGGTCATCTCTGTAGCCCATGGCATTCCAGGGCATATTCGAAATCGGGGGAAATCAGAATCAGAGAGCTATACATGGGAAGACACCGATATATATCTACCGAATGAGATAGCAAGGGGGAGAAGAGAACAAGGCGTTGAGCATTCGATCCACCAAGATATTCATATATGCATGCCATCGTCCCACCGGTGAAGGACGCTACACATATGTCATGAGTTTGGTGCCGACATCGCGACACGGCCACCATTCTACTTACAGGGGAGCTCATAGAAGAGCAACAGAAAAAGAAAGAAAGATGGCGAAGAAGGGGAGGGAGGGGTTGGCTCATATCATCGCCATCCGTCACCCCTTTCGCTTACATTCGATCGAGAGAAAACACGGTGGAGGAGAGACGAGAAACGCAGACGCCCACCTGTTCCCAGAACAGAGTATCGGGACACCTCCTTCTTCTCCGACTCCGGAAGGCTTCAGGCAGAGGAGGGAAGATGGCGGCGAAGGGTGCTCATAGGAACCCTGCTTCACTCGCAAGAACCCCTCTCCCCCTCGTAGGCGAATGGCTCTCAGACCCTTTTGTCCTTTTCTTTCGATTTTCCCTCTTTCGAAAACCTCCTCGCCTCTCTTTCCTTCGAAAACCTTCTTCTCCCCCCCTCCTTTTTCCTCACTTCGAATGGCCTTTTATACAGGACACGTTCGAGGCCTAATCCGGCATGGAAATGGCGCGCCGGGAAGTGGACTTCTGAATCCTTTGCGCGCCGGAATAGATGGGCGCCGATGAGGGGGGCGCGCCGGTTTAGGGCGCGTCGTATTAGCATCTCTCGCTCACCGCGTGTAATGCCTTGGATCCTTGGTAGGTCTTGCTGGATCTTCATTGGATCTTTTGGATTGGTTTCGGTGAGTTTTGGTTCGCTTTGGTGGCTTCCGAGTTGAGCTTTACGAGCCGTGTGGGTTTTTCTCTCGTACTAGTTACGGAACCCTACGGTGAGTTTGTTTGTCAGTTCCTCGACTCGTGGATGCTGCAGCGACGATGTACTCTTCGAGCCGGTCGTTTCGACTATTTTTGCGTATTTTTCTGAATTTGTGCATTTTCGACGCATTTTCGGAATTTTTGGAAATTAGGAAAATTTCCTAATTTCTTTTCTTTTTCTTTTCTTTCCTCTCTCCTCCCTTCCCATTCGCCGTCGCCGTCTCTCTCTCTTCCGTTCTCTCTCGTTTCGCCTCCTCGGCTCCGACTGCAGACGGTGTGCCTAGGGGCGTGTGCTGGGGACGTGGCGGAGTTGGCTAGGTGCGCGATGGGGTGAGGATCAGATCGATTCTGGCGCGATCCCGAACGGTGGATTCAAAGCCGACGTTCGAGCTCGCGAGTGGTTTTCAGCGAGGTTTAGTCCTTTCGGGGCTCGGTTTCTTTGGTGGGGTAGGGTGACTGATCCTCACTTCTTCCTCTCCGTTTTCCCTACCATTGCACGTCGTTCGGCAAGGAAACGGTCGAGTTTGGGCTTGGTTTGCCTAAACATTGATTTTTGTGGTTTGTAGGGTTGGCCGGAAAACGGCGACCGTTTGCGGTGTAGTTAGTTTTGTTAAGATCGGCGCAAGGATTCAGAGGGGGGGTGAATGAATCTCACCCTTAAAAACTTTTCGCTAAATAAAAGACTCGAACACTATTCAGACAGAACAAGCAATCTGATGAACAAGTTGAATATTCTTTTAAACACAAGAGCAAATATGTAACTGGCGCCCAAATAACCAACTAGCGGAAGCAACACAAATGAGAATAAGAAAGCTCAAGACAATATGTGAATGAGGTAGAAGATAAGGAGCAAAGCACACCCACACTGCACAGAGGATTTTTAGGTGGTTCGGTTACCAAGACCTACATCCACCCCACACTCAAACCGAGTGTGGCTTCACTAACAGCTGGGCAACACAGCTTGCCAACAGACGTTGATACACAACTTACCCAGGGGAACAACCTCCCCTCTTCCTCCTACACGGAGGGAACCTCTAGCAACCCACGGTCACTAGAAACCAGAGACTCACGTCTCTCTTCCTCTATACCAAGAGGGAACCCCACTAGTAGCAGCCCCGCAACCAGTGAACCAGCCAGTAGCACTCTGATACCAGCAATCCACCAGAGGCCTAGCCTCTCTTCCTCCTAGCCCGGAGGGAACCCACAAGCAACCTCCCTGCTGCTTGCAAACCGGAGGAACCAGCCTCCCTTCCTCCACTCAGGAGGGAACTATCACCAGTAGCATTCTGCTACCAGCACAAACTGGAGACACACCCGTCTCCCTACTCCTGATCCCACAGGAGGAACCCGATCCCCAGCAGGGCAATCGGAAGAACAAAGCTAACCAGGTGAAAAGGAAAAATAAGAAACGAAAAATACACAGCGATCGGAAGGCTGTAAATGAAGAACAAGAATGTAGCTCTCAAAGGAGCAGATCTGGCTTGGATTTAATCCAGACGCCAGAAGACAGATCTTCAATAGCTTCTCCCATTTCTTCTCTACGAACTCCTTCTCTCTCTCTCTCTCTTTCTCTTCTGCTTCTTCACTCTTTTTCTTCTTCTCTCGCAGGCTCTCTCTGTCTCTTCTCTTCTCTGCTGGCCTATCTCTCTCGAGTTCTCTTTCTGCTTTCAGATGGCTTCTTTTTCTTCACTACTTCCTTGGAGTGAGCTATCACCTTCTGAAGACGAAGAAGGATTTATATACCAAATAACAGGGGCTCCGGAGGATAGGGCAGAGACGCCCTAGAGAGCTTCGATGGGTTGGTCCACGTGGTGAAGTAGCAGGCCCCAGCTTCCACGTGTCTAACTGCTGGCACGTCCTTTGTTATAGGATCACGTGCCCTTTCATAATTGGGGTCTCCTTGTACTGCATCAAAATATTCTAGTAATTTACCACACTTACTGTTTCTGGAGACTGACCACGTTGACGCACTGGCATCACTGCGTCTACTCTTTGCTTGTACACATTTGAAATTGCCCCACTGCGTCGACCCTGCTATGGATAGCGTTGACGCGTTGAAGAGAGCCAGAGATAAGTTGCCCCTTTCTTGAACTGTTGCGTCGACGCTGCCAGTTGGTGGCGTTGACGCACGGATGAAAATCAGAAGTGTGTATTGGCCTCTCTTCCGCCGCTGCGTCGACGCTGCTTGTTGATGGCGTTGGCGCATTGATGCGTTCCAGTGAGCAACCAGCCTAGCCTTTTTAACTGTTGCGTCGACGCTGCTCCACTGATGCGTTGACGCGTAGGTGATCTAGCGATCAAGTCTTCAGCAGATGGGCGTGCTGCGTCGTCGCTCTCAGCATGCTGCGTTGACACATTTGGGCGCTGCGTTGGCCCAATCATCAGTCTGAATCATCTGCAAACAGAGATAAAAGGAATGTATATACTTAATTAGTTCAGGCTCTTATAACAGCGAGTGTATATACATTTGAACAATTAGCACATGGACAGTGTATACACTTTACCATAAAGGACAATGCATGAGTGCAGTGTATAGACTTGGTGTTTAATATGCATGAAAACTAGTGTACAGACTTGTTGTCCTCACAGCAGACGACTCCAGTGTATAGACTTGCTGAGGGAGTGACTGTACAGAGTTTGGAATGTTAGAGCCAATGAATAGACTTGTACAGTGCAGCGAGTGTACAGACTTGAAGTCTGAAGATGATGTATAGACTTGGTGAACACTGCAACATCAATCGGATGTATAGAGTTGGTTGCAAGCTGAACAGTCGGATGTACAGACTTGCTGAAACAGTCCGATGTACAGACTTCAGCTAAGAAGGCCACAGGCCGATGTGTAGACTAGGCCAATGTGCAGACTTTGGCTTGGAACGAAGGTAAAGATGAGGCTGTATAGACTTGGCCAGAACGTAGGGAAAAAACCAATGTGCAGACATGAACATCCAGCAGTGTATAGACTTTCACACAAGAAATAGACAAAGCAGTATGGCGTCAACCCAGCTGTTCCACTGCGTCAACGCAGCAAGTAAGCCAGCAACAACTGCGTCAACGCAGTGTCCTTGTAGCGTCAACGCATCGCATGAACAATTAGCCACTACGTTAACCCAATCTAGCCATATTCATGAATTAGCTATTCAAGCAAACAATCAGATATTTAAGCAGTCAAACAGTCATCTAAATTAATTAGCACACCTCAGTGTGACTCATGGTGTGTCAGCCATCATCAAAATCACACAGGAGCACAACAATCTCCCCCTTTTTGATGATGGCAACACTATGAGTTACACTGACTCAGATTAGATTCTTCTCCCCATTTGCCTTCAGCAAAAAGACATGAGTTGAAGAGGAAAGAATGAGACTGTATAAAAAGAGTGAATTAAAAACTCCCCCTTTTGACTAATCTGCCCCTTTTACTTTAGCAAACCGAACAATCCAGAGATGTCATAGGAGATGAGGATAACTCAATATCAGAAGCAATTAAATCAATTCTCCCCCTTTGTTAAGCAACTTATGCAGTGATGCATATGCAACAAATACTCCCCCTTTGACATGGCATAAGATATAGAGCTAATGCAGACAAACAACATGATCAGACAATCTAGCACATTGTCCCCTTATGCAAATAGTCTCTCAAACAGACCAGAGAATCTTGCCCTTATGATTTATGATGCAAGAGAAATCCACAAGGATGAACTCTGGTTATCCAAAAACTGCAAGTACACATTGTAAACTGAGAGAAGTGCTTCTCAAAAATGACAACCAGTTTAATACCACTGAATCATAACACAGTGATAAAGAGCCATAGGATGAGCAGATTCAACAGTTAGTGAAAATTGAGATATTGAACTTTTCAGCAAGATACTAACTTCATAGAACAGAAATTTTTAAGTTCTAGAGTCCTCCATTATAAAAGCTTATGAAACCTTAATTTTCAGATATGGTTTAAGAATGATGTAAACAAGTTTTTCAAAAAGAATTGTATTCATATCTAAACCAGCTCTTAATAAAAAGGAACTACAAGCTCATATAAAATTCTAGTTCAACCAACTTCCATCTTACTTAGTTTACTTTCCATGACAGTTTTAGGAGATACATAAGAGAATGCAACAGAATTTTACATTGTTCTTTCAGAATTTGATTTACACTTGTTCATAATTTTCCTTTTAAATGAACAATTTTGGTTTATCAACACCTTTTGACATGGGGAGACGCCTTGATCAGAGGCCCGAAACCCCAATTTTTCAGTGTGACAACCGTATTGCTTCTCCCATTTTGGAGAACAGAGGTAGCATTGGAAGTATCTTTGGCATGAGGATACACCTTGATTAGAGGCTAGAATCCCCAGTTACTCAATACAACAATGCCATTGCTCTGCCAGATTTTCACAGTATTTTTAATCATCTCTTTAAGCAGAGTTAACCATGGTACTTCATGACACAATCCTTTGGACAGGTTTCTCAGTAACCACAGTTATTGCTCTGTCCATGATTCAGAACAAGTTAAATGTTTAAGAAAAATCACATACACTATATATCTCAGTCAACATAGACAAGGATATCAACTTTTCAGATGTCAGAAGCTCTTACATGAATTTACATGAAGCAGACAGTTAAAGTTTATTAAGAGATTGAATCAGATATTTCCAAGTTCCTTGTGTCCAAACAGGAATACATAGAACTTAAACCAATTCCAGTTAACAATTTGTTCTTAAGCATGTATAATGGAAGGTTCCTCATTAAAGATGTTTTAACATTTATGAAGTAGTATTCAGACTGAAGGTTTACTTCATATCTCAGCTTGGTAAATCAAGAGAGCTGACTGATATTTCAACAGACAGCATGGATTCTGAGAAATTTCAACAAAGAATCTGCCCTTGAGCAAAGAAGTTCAGAATTGACTGGATTGAAGTGAATCTCTCCTTCAGCAGATTTAGGAGAGGCAGACAGATATCAATAAGGTATAAATTCAGATTATGAATACTTCAAAAATAGTCAAGGGAGATCATTTGATGTTGAAATCACTGGTAACACAGATATGACAGGATGAATCAGATAGGTGGACAGGTAGAGATCAGATAAAGACAGCTGAAAAGATTAAGCATGCTCCCCCTGTCTATATGCAATGTATCACTCCCCCCTTTTTTTTTGATTTTTCAAAATGAGTGATATGCTATGTATTTACTCCCCTTATCTTAAAACACAGAATCATCCTATATGTCATGCAGACATTCTCTGATATGCAAATCAATATACAAGAAGTTTGGCATATCATTTATCATGGCATTTGTGTGCAATGCATTTAGAAATAAACTCAATCATTTTCATGAGCATTTCAGATTTTTCCAATTAGTTTCAATTAGACAATGCGCAAAAGAATTATCATGATATGCAGTGCATTCAGATCACACAAATCAGAATACAAAGTTTTCAGAATTTACTTGAATGGGGCTTTATCATCTTGGGTACCTTGGTTTACTTTACCCTTCTTTATTCCTCAGTCCAAGGCACACCTGCAAAGTATTTGATCATCTTGATCCTGCAGGGACCCAAGCAGCTTTGGGTCCTATGTTAGCCCTGACAGGTGATCTAAGCAAATTCATAGCAATATGGCCACCATGATCCATCAGATAGCAATTTTTCATAGAGTGACAAAACTTCCCACAATTATAGCATGAAAATCTTGCAAATGGTTTTGCAGGGAATTTGACACCATAGGGGTTAACAGTGTTCTTCTGAACATGCCAACAGTTCTTGACTGTATGGCCATTCTTCCCACAGTGAGAGCAAGCAAAAGAATTTCTTCTATGAAAGCCATTTTTACCCCAAGTAGATCTAAACCAGCACTCAGCAGCCTTGTGCCCAGGCTTATTGCAGTTGAAGCACACAATGTGCTGACTAGAATTGTGTTTAGATCCATATGGATCATGAAAGTGCATGGAAGACCTGGCATGTAGTTTATTGTCTTCTTTCATGATAAAACATTCATTCATGAGATGACCATGCTTCCCACAATAATAACATGAAGCATCAGGCTTCCTAGCAGCATGGTTTCTATCAGAAAGATTTCTTGAATGTAAAGTCCCACTAGTATGCTCATCCTTTAACATCAATCTGCAATCTTCCATTATGTGACCTCCTTTCCCACAATAATAACATGACCCCTTTTTAATATGAGTGTGTGAGAGATCATGTGAATTGTGTGTAGCCTTCTTTATAGTAACAGGAGTGTCTTTATCCTTCATCTGTGAAGTTTCACCCTTTTTCAGTTTTTGATTTTGTTCCACAGTTTTGGGTTTCACAGTGGATTTTTGTGCAGTGAATTGGAAGACAGGAGGAGCAGAGGTTGTGTTCTGATTGGTAGCTTTGACAAAAACAGTAGATGTTTCATTCCCATTACTCCTTTTATTTGGCGGACTATAGCCCAGTCCCTTTCTCTCAAAGTTATCACTCTTTCCAAGAAGCTTATTCAGATTGTCCTTTCCTTTGACAAATTTTGATAGAGAATTTTTCAAATCTTTAATCTCAGAATTCAAGCCACAAATATTGGCTTCATATTTGGACAGATCTGTTTCACAGGAAATGACTTGTTGATGCAAGGCATCATTCAGACTTTTGAGTTTTTCAACTTCCTGTTTTAGTTTTGTTTCATTGTTAGCTTCAGATAGGGACTTATAAAGAGCATCAACTTCTTGTTGAAGGGATGTGATAGTAAGCTCATATCCAGCTATTTTCCGTTCACTGCAACTGACATTTCCATTTAACATTAAGTTGATGGTTTTTAGACTCTCAATTTCTTGTTCAGCATTCATCAACCTATCAGAACTATCCACACTCACACACTTGCCTTTTTCAATTGTCATTAGCCTATCTGTCAGCTGGGTGTTTAGATGTTTCAACTCATTGATTTCCTCTTTCAGTTTACTGTTCTGCTCTAGGAGATCAGCATCAAGCACCCATTCATCTGAGAGAGACTGACATTCATGAAACATTTCCTGTTGTTTTTCAGATTGAAGTTTGTCAAGATTTTTCTGAACCTCTGAATTTGTTACTCTATCAGCCTCTAGTTTTTCAGAAATCAATCTATTTTCTTTTTCAAGATTTATTGATTTGAGTTCAAATTCCTTGAGCTGATTATTGAGTATTTCATTTGCAGATTTCATTTTTTCCAATTCAAAGTTGACACATTCTAATTCTCTCACCAATTTTTTATTTTGAACTATATCATTGTTGTGAGCCTGATCAACTAAGCTAAGCATTTCCTTTAGTTCAGCAATTTCACAAACAAGCTCTTGACTCTCCTTTTTGTGTAGACCAACTTGTTTCATAAGAGATTGTTTTTCAGATTTGAAATGATCTAAGTCTGAACTAATAGAATCAAACTCTGTTATCTGTCTTCTAAATATTTCATTTTCAGTTTTCAGAGTTTCAAGATTTTCACCTCCTAGTTTTTCCAGCTTCTTTTTCAGTCTTCTATACCTCTTACTCATTTTTTCATGGGAGTGTAACAGATCAGCATAGGCATCTACCCAGTCATCTAAAGTGAAGCTAGAGAAGGGGATGATTACCTCTTCAGCATCTTGGAATTCCTCTTGATCACTGCTATGGTTGCTCTCGTCAGCCATCATGCAGTTGTCCTCATTCATCCTCTGAGCTAGCTTCAGCTGATCCAGAATGTCCTTAGCGGACCTGCAGTCATAAAAACAAGGATGTAGAGCCTTGTTAGTAGCTGCTCTCATCAGGTTAAAGGCTTTCTGATTTTATCCATATTTTGACTTGTGACTTTTAGTCCATTTGGACTTTTCCTTTGGCAATCTGTGGGGACCTTGTGAAATTAGCTTCCACAGATCCGGATTAATCATTTTCACATAATTGTGAAGGCTGCTAATCCATGAGTTAAAGTTAGAGCCATTGAAAATCGGTGGAGAACCCATTGAATAAATCGGCAACCAGATTAATGCAGCAAAGAGAAAAATCAAAAATGCACCAAGGGACAACAGGATCCTCTGCAGATCATTGGACCTGATCAATCAGAGAATCGCTCTGATACCAATTGTTCAGATCGGTGCAAGGATTCAGAGGGGGGGTGAATGAATCTCACCCTTAAAAACTTTTCGCTAAATAAAAGACTCGAACACTATCCAGACAGAACAAGCAATCTGATGAACAAGTTGAATATTCTTTTAAACACAAGAGCAAATATGTAACTGGCGCCCAAATAACCAACTAGCGGAAGCAACATAAATGAGAATAAGAAAGCTCAAGACAATATGTGAATGAGGTAGAAGATAAGGAGCAAAGCACACCCATACTGCACAGAGGATTTTTAGGTGGTTCGGTCACCAAGACCTACGTCCACCCCACACTCAAACCGAGTGTGGCTTCACTAACAGCTGGGCAACACAGCTTGCCAACAAACGCTGATAGACAGCTTACCCAGGGGAACAACCTCCCCTCTTCCTCCTACACGGAGGGAACCTCTAGCAACCCACGGTCACTAGAAACCAGAGACTCACGTCTCTCTTCCTCTATACCAAGAGGGAACCCCACTAGTAGCAGCCCCGCTACCAGTGAACCAGCCAGTAGCACTCTGCTACCATCAATCCACCAGAGGCCTAGCCTCTCTTCCTCCTAGCCCGGAGGGAACCCACAAGCAACCTCCCTGTTGCTTGCAAACCGGAGGAACCAGCCTCCCTTCCTCCACTCAGGAGGGAACTATCACCAGTAGCATTCTGCTACCAGCACAAACTGGAGACACACCCGTCTCCCTACTCCTGATCCCACAGGAGGAACCCGATCCCCAGCAGGGCAATCGGAAGAACAAAGCTAACCAGGTGAAAAGGAAAAATAAGAAACGGAAAATACACAGCGATCGGAAGGCTGTAAATGAAGAACAAGAATGTAGCTCTCAAAGGAGCAGATCTGGCTTGGATTTAATCCAGACGCCAGAGGACAGATCTTCAATAGCTTCTCCCATTTCTTCTCTACGAACTCCTTCTCTCTCTCTCTCTTTCTCTTCTGCTTCTTCACTCTTTTTCTTCTTCTCTCGCAGGCTCTCTCTGTCTCTTCTCTTCTCTGCTGGCCTATCTCTCTCGAGTTCTCTTTCTGCTTTCAGATGGCTTCTTTTTCTTCACTACTTCCTTGGAGTGAGCTATCACCTTCTGAAGACGAAGAAGGATTTATATACCAAATAACAGGGGCTCCGGAGGATAGGGCAAAGACGCCCTAGAGAGCTTCGATGGGTTGGTCCACGTGGTGAAGTAGCAGGCCCCAGCTTCCACGTGTCTAACTGCTGGCACGTCCTTTGTTATAGGATCACGTGCCCTTTCATAATTGGGGTCTCCTTGTACTGCATCAAAATATTCTAGTAATTTACCACACTTACTGTTTCTGGAGACTGACCACGTTGACGCACTGGCATCACTGCGTCTACTCTTTGCTTGTACACATTTGAAATTGCCCCACTATGTCGACCCTGCTGTGGATAGCATTGACGCGTTGAAGATAGCCAGAGATAAGTCGCCCCTTTCTTGAACTGCTGCGTCGACGCTGCCAGTTGGTGGCGTTGACGCACGGATGAAAATCAGAAGTGTGTATTGGCCTCTCTTCCGCCGCTGCGTCGACGCTGCTTGTTGATGGCGTTGACACATTGATGCGTTCCAGTGAGCAACCAGCCTAGCCTTTTTAACTGTTGCGTCGACGCTGCTCCACTGATGCGTTGACGCGTAGGTGATCCAGCGATCAAGTCTTCAGCAGATGGGCGTGCTGCGTCGTCGCTCTCAGCATGCTGCGTTGACGCATTTGGACGCTGCGTTGGCCCAATCATCAGTCTGAATCGTCTGCAAACAGAGATAAAAGGAATGTATATACTTAGTTAGTTCATGCTCTTATAACAGCGAGTGTATATACATTTGAACAATTAGCACATGGACAGTGTATACACTTTACCGTAAAGGACAATGCATGAGTGCAGTGTATAGACTTTGTGTTTAACATGCATGAAAACCAGTGTACAGACTTGCTGTCCTCACAGCAGACGACTCCAGTGTATAGACTTGCTGAGGGAGTGACTGTACAGAGTTTGGAATGTTAGAGCCAATGAATAGACTTGTACAGTGCAGCGAGTGTACAGACTTGAAGTCTGAAGACGATGTATAGACTTGGTGAACACTGCAACATCAATCGGATGTATAGAGTTGGTTGCAAGCTGAACAGTCGGATGTACAGACTTGCTGAAACAGTCCGATGTACAGACTTCAGCTAAGAAGGCCATAGGCCGATGTGTAGACTAGGCCAATGTGCAGACTTTGGCTTGGAACGAAGGTAAAGATGAGGCTGTATAGACTTGGCCAGAACGTAGGGAAAACACCAATGTGCAGACATGAACATCCAGCAGTGTATAGACTTTCACACAAGAAATAGACAAAGCAGCATGGCGTCAACCCAACTGTTCCACTACGTCAACGCAGCAAGTAAGCCAGCAACAACTGCGTCAACGCAGTGTCCTTGTAGCGTCAACGCATCGCATGAACAATTAGCCACTACGTTAACCCAATCTAGCCATATTCATGAATTAGCTATTCAAGCAAACAATCAGATATTTAAGCAGTCAAACAGTCATCTAAATTAATTAGCACACCTCAGTGTGACTCATGGTGTGTCAGCCATCATCAAAACCACACAGGTGCACAACAAGTTTTAAACTGACCGCAGGGATGTTAGGATCCCATCCACGTTAGTTTCGTGTTGATTGGTGTTCATTCGAGGCCGGTTGGAGCCCGGGAACCCCGTTGATCCATTTAGGGTGGATTCGTTAGAATCGCCCGGATCTAGAGTTTTTGAGCTTGCGTGTGGGGTTTTTAGCCCCCTGGTGTTGTCTGTCATCGTTTGGGTTTGTTTCCCCTGCGTTTCGGCGTGAATGGGGCGTGGAACGGGCCTATTTGGCCGTTCCTCTGTTTTCCCGCCGTGACCGATGTAGCGGTCGTTTCAGTGGCCGTTACTTGGCTCTGACGGCCCTACGATAGACCGCCATTTCGTTTGGCATTTTTGAGCTTTCTGGCTTCTGGGTGCGTGACGGCCCTGGGGTGGCACGTCACACCCATGTAACGCGCCTAGGCTGGGGCGTTACATTCGTTTTGTCGTTTTATTTTGGGGTTAAGTCGGTTCCTCTAACGCGCTTGACCCAGCGCGTTAGATGGATGTAGCGCACCTGCCCCAGGCCGTTACATTCCTTTTGACCGATGTTGACCATTAGAGGTGGTGCCTCTGACGGTGGTGCCCCTATGCATCAGGTGAGTGTAACATGCCTGCCCCTAGCCGTCACACTCTGTTTTGGCCGAGTTAGGGTGGCTGCGTGCTGTTCTGTTTGTAACGGCCCCTACCCTGTGCGTTAGGCCTGTGTAACGCGTCCTCTCTGGACCGTTACTTGCTTTTTTGGCTGAGTGGGGTGGTTGCGTCATTGGATGTAACGGTGGGGACCCTGTGCATCAGGCGTTAGTAACGCGCCCTGTGCTGGCCACTACATGCCTCTTAGCCGTGATTTATGCTTTTGGTTGTGGGCGTGTTGGCCCTGACGCGCCTGGTCTTGTGCGTCAGGTGGCTTTAATGCGGTCGCTCCGGTGCGTTAGTTTGTTGTAACGCGCCCCGTCTAGCGCGTTACTTGCTTCCTGTGTTTTGTGTTTTGAGGGTTGTTGGCCCTGACGGCCCCGGTCTGGCGTGTCAGGTGTGTGTAACGCGCCCGGTGCTGGCCGTTACATGTTGTTTTCTATGTTTAGAGTTGGATAGGGCGGTGTGTGTGACGGCTTGTCGCCCGACCGTCACTTTGTGTGTAACGGCCCAGGTCTAGACCGTCACATGCTTGTAGCGGTCTAGGGGTGGCGCGTTACATGCCTTGTGCTCCGATTTCCGTTCCTTCGGTTTCTACTTATCTTGGCTTATCCTTGTGGTCTGCCCGTTGTCCCGTGGAGGTCTTCTGACATCCTATGAGGGCTAAGACTACGTTGTAAGGTGGCCAGGAGTCTTCTTGCTTGAGGTAGGATTCTCTTTCCTACTTTTTTTGAGCTTTGTTGTTAGGTTCTGGTCAACCCGGTGTGACCTAGGGGTTACGTGTGACCTAGTGTGTGCGTGTCTTGGCGGTTCTGTCCAGTCCGAGACACTGGTTCTGGATGCCTCGAGGTGTCGTTTACCTTGGGTTGCGTGCCCGAGCGTGTCTGAGGGTCTTCGGTGTTCCCTCAGGTCTCCGTGAGTTGTTTCCTGCGGAGTGTCGTTTCTTGTGGCTTAGGATTAGACCGATTGACGGCTTGTTCCGCTGTTTGTGATGATCTTGCCTTTGAGTCGTTCGACTCTGGATCGTTATGTGGTAGGTCTAGTTGCCTAGTCCTGAGTCTGTCGGCAGTGGTTGTACTGCCAGTGGTGCTCCGTAGTACGTGTGACAGGGCTTCCGTAGACTGTCTGTACTTTAGCACTTGTGTTTTGGAGTCCGTGCCTTGTGAACCTCCACTAGTCGTTGCCTGTGACGTAGGCTTTTTTTTAGTACGTCACCCACCGGGAGTGGTGGATGGGCAGTTTCCCGTTACACAGTTTTTAAGCTAGTTCCGTGGGCCCCGGCCAACGGTAGCGTCCTACCGAGGGGAATACTAGCTAGAGGCCTGGCCTAGGTAGTGGTCAGTGTGTGCACACGTTGTCAGGGACTGAGGACTCGCGTCGACGGGCGTGACCCTGACTAGTCACTCGCAGCTTGGTACTGCGGTCCCGTGTCCGTAGTTGTCGTTCTTCCTTGGAATTGTTGTTCCTTGGACCTGGTTCTTAGTGTGTCTAGTCTCCTCCGTGCTGCACATGTTCTGGTGGACGTGACACTTGAGGCGCAGTGTAAGACGTCAGTGGACGCATCTGGCTGTTCTTCTAGTGTGAGGGTACTCCTATCACTTGACCAGTGACTCTCGGCGTTTCTCGTGCATTGTGACCTTTGCGAGTGGCCCTCTCGTGGCTGTACTCGAGGTCGGTGTCCTATAGTATGCGCGACGTTCTGGTCGTGCGTGGGGCTATGTGCACGACGTTTCTGCTCGTGTTTGGTTGTCGTGTGTCTGGGTCTTCTCTAGACCTTTTTATCTGCCTTGTTGGTTTTTGCCTTCTTCTTTGGTGTTGGTCGACGGACTGGTGTACCCTTCTGTGTGAGTTTAGGGTTGACCGTCTGTTGCCTTTTGGAGTAGCTTAGAGTGTCGAATTCTCCTCGGTGGCCGTGTTCTGGGTTTTGCGGCCTCGCTCTTTCTTTTGGTTGAGCTCCCCTTGCTCGTTGCCTGTTCCCTACTCCTGCTGTCCCTGTTCTGTTTACAGCTTTATAGTGTAGCTTTTCCTGCTTTGCTACACTTGTTGTTAGTGTTGCGTCCGTTGCACTGTGCGTTTTCCAGTGGGGATCCGCGTGACCCCTATTGAGTTTCTGTTTAGAGACTCACCCCTGCTTTTTAGGTGGGTTTCACCGTCTGCCTCTGCTGTTCCTGGTGGAGCGCGTTGTTGTAGCTGCCAGCTATACCTGCGTCGGGCTTCCCCCGACTTCTGTGTACGCCCTTTTCTGTCAGACTGTACTTTGTCTTTCCTTTGGACTGGACTCTGGTGTATAATTGTAATTGTAGTAATTTTATTTCTGCTACTTTAGCACTCCGATCTAATGAAATTTAATTGCTTGCTGTTATATCTGTCAGTTCAATGTACTACACGACAGTCCTTTTTTCCCTTCGGCGCTTTCCCGCGCTTGGGAGGCCTCGCGGGTCCCATGCGGTACCACGTGTATCCGGTAGTCCTACCGGGTATATCTGGTATCCAGAATCTGGGTCGTCACACCGCGGGTTAGCCGGTGAGTCCGGGGATGGTTCCTGGAGCCGCCGTGAACATTCATCTTGCTGCCATTCTTCGAAACCTTGACAGGATGCCTTGCTGAAGCTCTCAGGACGACGTATGGCCTTTCTCAGAACCTTGAGTATCTTTTGTTTGAACACGCTGGTTTTCTGCTGACACGGCTTTCGACACTATGATTTGTGCTGCTGGCTTGTGATCAAAGCTTCTTGGAGGGTGGGATCACACCCGTGATAGTTCCGCCCAGGCCGGGCGATCATTCGGCCACTAATGGGCCCAACTTGGCGAGAAGCCGTACCCGTGTCTGGTAGCCGGGATCTTCCACCGACAGAGCCCTCGGTCCTCTGTTCTGAAGAGCCAAGGGATTTCTTCAATCTTAGGAGAGTCTTTCATGAGGTGGTGGGCCACCGGGTAGACCGTCGTCCTTGGTCGAATAACTGGTGTAGTGTATGCGGCACGACGGGGTCGATGCCGGTTCATTGGGCAGGCTTGGTCGCACTGCCGGTTGGTTGTGAATTCATCTCGATTCTCCTGAGGTGAAGTCCCTGGTGATCATATAGGGTGACCTGAAGCTCTGGCAGCTCGAGAGGGCTTCAATATGTTGATATCTATCGGCTTCTGTGGTTCAGTAGGCCGTGTCATTCGTCTTCGAGGCTTGATCGCCGCGAGTGATATTTTGAGTAACAACAAATGCCCCCCAGCTGTGGGTGTTGTGAGCAAGGCACGAGTGTAGCAAGACCGATGGATGAGCTTCACCCGGAATGATCTCCTCTTCGGTTGGCGGAAGCTTGGAACGGCCCTTAATCTGGGGCTGTTTGGATGTTAATACGGCGCGGGGTTAATCCGGCGCGCCCCTTGGCCTTGGACGCTAATCCGGCGCACCCTTGGTATTTGCATGTTAATCCGGCGCGGTCTCGGGCACTGGAATCTAATCCGGCGCGCCTTTCATGTTTAGCAGGGGTGTTAATTCGGTGCGCCCATAACCGGCGCGCCTTTTGCTTGGGGGAGCGCTAATTCGGCGGGCTAAATAGCGCGCCGGATTAAAAGGTGATGTGACACGACCTCGGACCTAATGCAAGCAAGCACAATCGCATTCAAAACGGGCCAAATTGGGCCACCGCTCTATCGTCACTCACCCAAGCTCGGGGTGACTTGGCAATGCCAAGGGGAGGATGTGGGGTTGGGCCCTTGCTGGTAGAGGGCCAGCAAGGCCAAGACTTGATTCCCAAAGGGTGGGGATGCCCAAATCAAGGGGGCCGACAGAGTGCCAAAGGCACCGGTTGCAATATTCCCACGGTGATCACTCAAGTTTATGGGGCTTGAGGATCGGGCTCTCACTCGCATAACCAGCGGAATTAAGAACTAATATTGAAAGACAAGCACTAATTGGAGTGAAGGTTTGAGCACTTACTCGACCGGTTTGAAGAAACCGGTCCCGGTCGGAGACGAGGGCGAGCGGGGAGGCGAGTGGATCCCCACACGCCGTGGCGGTGTTCCTTGCCTGCCCCAAACAAATTACACCACTACACCTCTCGCAGAAGGGGGAACTTGGGGTGGGGGTTAATGATATTACATCAATACTACCTCCACGTAGGGAGGGGCCTTCAGCCGGCCAAGCGGGGTGGGGAAAACAAA
Organism: Amorphophallus konjac; assembly: GCA_022559845.1. Lineage (NCBI taxonomy): Eukaryota > Viridiplantae > Streptophyta > Magnoliopsida > Alismatales > Araceae > Amorphophallus > Amorphophallus konjac. The sequence continues at coordinate 210,893,277 of CM040121.1, forward strand.
GCAAAGAACGAGGAACAAGGGTGGACGCCGAATCTCCCTGCTGTCAGCGAACCAGGACAGAGGGTTAGTGTTTCTGTTGTAGATCTTGCTCAGGAATTGTGCTGATGGCGAGACTGGCGGAAAAATCTTCGTAACAGGAAGGGGAATGCCTCAGAATTTTTTTAATTTCTTCTGGAGTCGCTGCTGGATGGGGCAGGAGCTTGAACAGGGCCTCTGTTTCTCGGACTAGCAGGGGTAGGTCACCAAAAGTAGGATGCAGAGGCTGTCCTGACCGCTCCCGAACTCCAAATTTGATGCCGTCAGCCCCGTTAGAACCGTGGGTGAGTCCTCTTTGCAGAAAAAGAAACGGGGATGCTAGAAGAGAACGGAGACGATCTGTGGAGCCAGAAGAATGAGGAGGTGTCGATGCAGACTGGGGAAGGCAGAGCCGCGCGACCGTGGAAGAAAATTGGTAACTTCTGTTCCCGGATGCTGAATGGGTTTCTGCTTCTTGATTCTGAAAGTAGACAGGCCGATGAAGAACTTTTAAGAGGGACTTGAAGACTAATTCCTTCGGGGATGGTCGTGGCAGAGCTTCTAAGCCGGCTCAGGTCCTCAGCCGAGGCAGAACCGCGTAGCTGTGGGAGAATGGACCTCCTGGACGACTCGGAGATCGGAAGAAGACAAAACCACTTCGGTTGCGAAGGCGACTGGCAGACGCTTCCGACGATGGCTCTTGGGTCTTCAAACTTATCCGGAGGAGGTCGTGGTGGCCCGCTGCAAGTTGCTGGTCTGCTGTAGATCTTCAGTTGAGAGCTGTAGGTTGATGATGATGGGGGGGAATGGGGTATATGGGAGGGGAAATGGGGGTGGATTAGTGTGGGGAAAGCCCGGGCTGTGAGGGGGTCTAGGAGGGGGTGTTCTAAGGTAGGGGAAGGGAAGAATGGGGTCTGGAAGGGGGTCTAACAGGTGGTGGGAGGAGGAGCTACGAATTTGGGAAGGTGAGTGAGAGGAGAAAGTGAGGGGGGGGCACAAGTGAGTGGAGGGAAGGGTGGATTTCAAATTTGAAATGGCCTTGGAAGTTGTAGGGTTGTGTGGGGAAGGGGTTGATTGTGTTGGAATGGGGAAAGTGGTGTTGGAATGTGGAAGATGGTGTTGGAATGGTGAGGGATCTTCTTGGGACTAGGGGGTGGAGTAATGGAGGCCATGGGGAAGTGGAGGGCTTTAATGATGGTAGGTGGGGGTTGAGGTGGTTGGGAAGGGAGGAGAGAGAAGAAAATTCAAAATTGGGTGTTGAGGAGAGAGAAAGTGGAGTGAAAAAGAGAGATTAAGAGAGGGAAGGGTGGGGAATCTCTCCCCTAGGGTTTCTCACCCAAAAATTATTGGAATCACTCCACTAAACTAAGCTTTGGACTCTCAAGTGGCATTTTTTTTCATTGATTGATTCATTACCTCCAAATGAAGGAAATGGGGCCCTATATATAGGAAACCGCATTTTACAATAAGACCCTGACAAAAGACTCATTGACAAATAACCGAAGGGGTAGGGGAGCTCATTGGGCCAAGCCCGAAGAAATGGGCCCAATTAGCACATTACACATTCTAATGACACTCAAACATAGGAAAATAAATGCAAGACCTAGGGACATGACTCAAATAAAATGTAAATTACATCAAATGACTCAAGTAAAATTACATAGGACTCAAAATTAAATGACTAAACCATGTCGGATGCAACCGGGGCGAGGAGACGAGCTATGAATGTGGGCATGGAAGGTGATGTCCACATCATACTCCCGGGGTGCGGAGAACTCGACTCCGTCGAGTAAGTATCCTTCCCTTCTTGGAAGGTGTAGAAGTGGTACTGCCTTCAAGTCTTCCGAACGAGACCGATCCATCCACCTGCCGAGATAGCGCTCATATACCTTGCTCCGAGTGGTAGTGACTTGTTCATCCAATATTTGTTCAATTTGTTCACGCTGGACTCTCTTGGCTGGTGGTTTATCATCATGGGTGGGTGCTCTCTCAAGGGAAGAAGTAGGCTCAATCTCCTCACTAGGTACCACCGTGGGTCCCTTATATGGCACTAGGTCGGCAACAATGAATGTGGGACTTATTCCATACTCCTCAGGGAGATCTAACTCGTAGGCAATTACACCTATGCGCCTCAAGACCTGGAAGGGACCAGCCCCACGTGGCCTCAGTTTAGAGTTGGCTCCCGGGGAGAGCCTCTCCGTCCTTACCATCACAAAGTCACCCTCATGGAATTCTTGGTGACGCCGATGAGAGTCGGCCCGCCTCTTATAAGCCTCATTCTTTTTGCTTATGTGCTTGCAAAGGCTTTCATGCAATTTTGTGAATGTTGACATTCTAGGGGTGATGGGTGGACCTGGGCAACCAAAAGTAGACCAATCATGCTTTGATGCCAAGAAGGCTTTGATGGATTTTGGAGGGCCGGGGCAACCATATGTGGACTTATCATGCAATGTTGTCACGTAGACTTTGGTGGGCCTAGTTGGGTCGGGGCACCCGTAGGTGAATCTATCATGCAAAGTGGTGATGAATGTAGGGGGACCTGGACATCCGTAGATGCTTTTGACATGTTTAAGACCCATGATGCATGAAGGTGGACCATGACATCCAAATATGGACCACTCATACTTTCTACCTGACATGTGGGTGATATGAATGAATGGACCCAATATAGTGTTCATTCCAAGGGGTATGGTAAGCCGAGACACATGCATGCTTTTCCGAAAGGTGACTTCCATGTGTATAGGTGTGGGACAACCCTTGAACTCCCATTGGAAAGGATCGAATGGATCTAAGAAGGTGGTCATCATGGGATGGGGCAAAACTTTATTACCTAGGGATATGTGGCCCAAGGTCATGGCTCCCAAGGAGTAACCCCGGTCTAAGATGGAGTGAATTGGGTCAAACATTGTGAGTTGGTTTAGGGAAAGGTGGGTGGTGGATAAAGTGTTTGGGTCACACGAGTCTCTTGACTCCCATTGGAATGGATCATATTGATCATAAAATGGGTTACCTAGGGGGAGGAACTCCATGTCCTCAAGATCCTCAAAAGGTGCTAAGTCATCCTTCTCCATGATAGTTGGGCCAATGTTCTTGGCAAGTGGGTCAGCCATGAGTGGAGGGCTTGACTTTCTACCCGAGATAAGAAGCTCTAAATCGAGGAGAAGGTTGGGCTCATCGGGTGTAGGTAGGAATAGAAGGAGGTCGCTAGTGTAGCAACCAATGGTGCAAACTGAGGTGATAGGCCCTATGCATAGGTGTAGGAGGCTAAGGCTCCTAGGTTGTTCTACCATAGGGGTCAACATGCTAGTCATCTCTAATTGCCAAGCTAAGCCCTTGAGAAGGTCCTCTAAGGTTTCCACTTGGTAGGATGTTTGGATTATGGTGTGATAGGAGGAGATGTGTACTATGGGAAGGTTTTCCCTTATGGGAAGGTAATCGTGGGCCGTGATCTCTCTTATTGGGCTCTTCTTTAGCCAACTAATAAGGGGTTCCTCTAAGATGAGTTTGGCCCTAACTAGAGAGGGTGGTGTAACGTGAAGGTCACCATGTGATGCTTCTTCTTCTTCTTGGTCATGGGTTTCCTCCAAGGTAGGGAGTGGGTTTGGGGTGTTCACCACTATTAGATCGGGTATGGGTTCTTCTTCCAAGGAGGTGAGAGGGGCTTTTGAGGGTGTGGTGATGATTGGGGCATGGTGTATCCGGGGTGGTAGGTAGTGGGAAACTTGGGTTAGGATAGGTAAGGGTAGTAGTGGAGGCTTTGGTGGGAGTTGGATTGGGGTAGGGAGAGGAAGATGGGTGGGTTGAAGGGGTTTGGGTTGATTGGTTTTGGGAGGAGTGTCCCCTTTTGGGGGTGATGGAGAGGTAGTGGTGAGGGTTACCATGGGCCTAGGTGGAGAGTTGGCCATGGGGCCCAATTGGGTATGGGGACCTATGGTTGTGGTGTGGACTTGGAGGTGGGGTGTAAATGTAGTGGTTGGGGTGGGAGAGATGGGAAGTGGTAGGGAATGGGTGATTGGGGTCTTAGATTGACCGGGTGGGGATGAAGGAGTTGAAGTGCTCCTTGGGCTTTTGTGATTTGAGTAGGAGGGAGAGGGTTGGAGAGTGTAGGTTTTCCTAAGCTCGACCTTCATCTCATCCCAAGTGCTAATGGGGGCCTCCCTGCGGATCCTTCTTAAACCTTCCACAACTAACCAATGAGTTTTAGCTTGTTTGGAGAGGTGTGCCTTGGCTAGCCTCATTCTCCTTTCTTCGTTCAAGGGGTAACTTTTAAAGAATTGGTCTAGGGAAATCTCCCAATCTAGGTAAAGGCTTGGGCTGTTGGATCCATCAAAGGCGGGGGTTTTGATTTTCAAGTGTTCTAAAAATATGGTTTCTAGATCTCCCCAAAGGTCACTCTCATTCACTCTTGGTGTACGGCTATTTCCTTCAAGTCGGTCGAGTCGAGACATGATATCTTCAAGCCGATTAAGAACATTAGGTAGGGCTTCTATGATAGAGGTGTTGCTACCCACTTTGTTGGCAATGGAGCTTCCATGAGGATTTGGGCTTCTTGGGAAAGTTGATGGGGATGGATATGACGGGTATGAAGTGGCCATTCTAATGGACATGGGAGATGCAACCGAGCACTCTAAATGCATAAACATGCCCTAGGACCAACTTGTGGAGAGACAAGTTGTGAACCTGGCTATGATACCACTTGATGTGACACGACCTCGGACCTAATGCAAGCAAGCACAATCGCATTCAAAACGGGCCAAATTGGGCCACCGCTCTATCGTCACTCACCCAAGCCCGGGGTGACTTGGCAATGCCAAGAGGAGGATGTGGGGTTGGGCCCTTGCTGGTAGAGGGCCAGCAAGGCCAAGACTTGATTCCCAAAGGGTGGGGATGCCCAAATCAAGGGGGCCGACAGAGTGCCAAAGGCACCGGTTGCAATATTCCCACGGTGATCACTCAAGTTTATGGGGCTTGAGGATCGGGCTCTCACTCGCATAACCAGAGAAATTAAGAACTAATATTGAAAGACAAGCACTAATTGGAGTGAAGGTTTGAGCACTTACTCGACCGGTTTGAAGAAACCGGTCCCGGTCGGAGAGGAGGGCGAGCGGGGAGGCGAGTGGATCCCCACACGCCGTGGCGGTGTCGCTTGACCTGCCCCAAACAAATTACACCACTACACCTCTCGCAGGAGGGGGAACTTGGGGTGGGGGTTAATGATATTACATCAATACTACCTCCACGCAGGGAGGGGCCTTCAGCCGGCCAAGCGGGGTGGGGAAAACAAAGCAAAGAATGAGGAACAAGGGTGGACGCCGAATCTCCCTGCTGTCAGTGAACCAGGACAGAGGGTCAGTGTTGCTGTTGTAGATCTTGCTCAGGAATTGTGCTGATGGCGAGACTGGCGGTGAAATCTTTGTAACAGGAAGGGGAATGCCTCAGAATTTTTTTAATTTCTTCTAAAGTTGCTGCTGGACGGGGCAGGAGCTTGAACAGGGCCTCTGTTTCTCGGACTAGCAGGGGCAGGTCACCAACAGTAGGATGCAGAGGCTGTCCTGACCGCTCCCGAACTCCAAATTTGATGCCGTCAGCCCCGTTAGAACCGTGGGTGAGTCCTCTTTGCAGCAAAAGAAACGGGGATGCTAGAAGAGAACGGAGACGATCTGTGGAGCCAGAAGAATGAGGAGGTGTCGATGCAGACTGGGGAAGGCAGAGCCGTGCGACCGTGGAAGAAAATTGGTAACTTCTGTTCCCGGATGCTGAATGGGTTTCTGCTTCTTGATTCTGAAAGTAGACAGGGCGATGAAGAACTTTTAAGAAGGACTTGAAGACTGATTCCTTCGGGGCTGGTCGTGGCAGAGCTTCTAAGCCGGATCAGGTCCTCAGCCGAGGCAGAACCGCGCAGCTGTGGGAGAATGGACCTCCTGGACGACTCGGAGATCGGAAGAAGACAAAACCACTTCGGTTGCGAAGCCGACTAGCAGACGCTTCCGACGATGGCTCTTGGGTCTTCAAACTTATTCGGAGGAGGTCGTGGTGGCCGCTGCAAGTTGCTGGTATGCTGTAGATCTTCAGTTGAGAGCTGTAGGTTGATGATGATGGGGGGGAATGGGGTATATGGGAGGGGAAATGGGGGTGGATTAGTGTGGGGAAAGCCCGGGCTATGAGGGGGTCTAGGAGGGGGTGTTCTAAGGTGGGGGAAGGGAAGAATGGGGTCTGGAAGGGGGTCTAACAGGTGGTGGGAGGAGGAGCTACGAATTTGGGAAGGTGGGTGAGAGGAGAAAGTGAGGGGGGGGGGCACAAGTGAGTGGAGGGAAGGGTGGATTTCAAATTTGAAATGGCCTTGGAAGTTGTAGGGTTGTGTGGGGAAGGGGTTGATTGTGTTGGAATGGGGAAAGTGGTGTTGGAATGTGGAAGATGGTGTTGGAATGGTGAGGGATCTTCTTGGGACTAGGGGGGTGGAGTAATGGAGGCCATGGGGAAGTGGAGGGCTTTAATGATGGTAGGTGGGGGTTGAGGTGGTTGGGAAGGGAGGAGAGAGAAGAAAATTCGAAATTGGGTGTTGAGGAGAGAGAAAGTGGAGTGAAAAATAGAGATTAAGAGAGGAAGGGTGGGGAATCTCTCCCCTAGGGTTTCTCACCCAAAAATTATTAGAATCACTCCACTAAACTAAGCTTTGGACTCTCAAGTGGCATTTTTTTTCATTGATTGATTCATTACCTCCAAATGAAGGAAATGGGGCCCTATATATAGGAAACCCACATTTTACAATAAGACCCTGACAAAAGACTCATTAACAAATAACCGAAGGGGTAGGGGAGCTCATTGGGCCAAGCCCGAAGAAATGGGCCCAATTAGCACATTACACATTCTAATGACACTCAAACATAGGAAAATAAATGCAAGACCTAGGGACATGACTCAAATAAAATGTAAATTACATCAAATGACTCAAGTAAAATTACATAGGACTCAAAATTAAATGACTAAACCATGTCGGATGCAACCGGGGCGAGGAGACGAGCTATGAATGTGGGCATGGAAGGTGATGTCCACATCAAAAGGGGAATTCCCCTCTATATAAACTCTCCGCCCTTCATTCTTCCTTCATCACTGCTCATCTGTGAAGTTTCTTTCTCTCTCTTCCTACTCTTCCCCTCTCCACCTTCAGTGCCGAGTGAGTTGGGAGCGGCCGGGGTCGTCCCCTCCGAGTGGGTGAGTGAGTGTTGTTCATTTGGGTTTTAAATCCATTCTTTGGGCCCCGGGAGGCTTCTAGTAGGGCTTGCCCTCAGAGCTATTCTCCCGGGTGTTCCATTTGGCCTTGGTGTAATGCCGATGGCTGTGTTTAGGGACCGTTCCCTTAGTGGACGTGTTCCCGCTTTTCTTTGGCAATCTCCCGTGCTGGGGAGACTCTGCCAAAATTTTGTCAGAAATTTGTCTTAATCAACTATTTTCTGACTTTGTTTATTGTTTGATGTGCTTCTTTGCAGCTAACATGGCATCTGGTTCTTCTTCTTCTGCCTCCCGTGCCGTGGTGACGTGGGAGAACGTCCATTCCGTTGATCGGGGGCATGATCAGCTCGCTGTAGTCGCCAAGTCCTCGGATTCGGAGACAGACACCGTGGATACTAGCAGTCTCCTCATCCTCGGAGGCGATTCCTTTCATTATGACCGGGAGAGCGCTATCAGGATGGATGACCCCAAGGACAAGCATCTGATGTCCTTCCTCAGGCGCTTCAACCTCCAGGGGAAAAGAGACCTATTCCTTGTCCGCAAAGTCGAGCAAGCCTTGCTAGTGGAGAGGGATAGTCTGACAGACTATGTAGTTCGGGGAAGGCCTATTTACCTTCTCGGAGAAGTCAGGAAGTGGAGCGCCGTGCTTGGATTGCAGGATCTGGCTCTAGAAGACAGGCTGCTGACCAGGGCCCCCGAATTCGTACCCACTCGGTGGAATGATTCCGCAGGCAGGGTTGATCGCGAGAAGCCAATCTTTGGCTTGTTCCTCGCCCCGCTGAAATGGGGGTAAAGGGAAGAATCTTTTCTGCTAGACTGCCTGGCGGTCCGCTTCAAACATCAGATATCCGTGGGGTGGTTTGCCGAACTGAGGGCCACCGATGCCCACGCATTCAGACCCGGAGCGGTGGAGTTCACCGATTATGTATTGCAGCACTACGCTCCCATCCTGACCTGGGCTGGCGTCTATCACAGCGTGTACGCTTCAAGATATCGTTACCCCATCTCCTGGGGCTTGTGCTATGGTATGATTGAAGTCTTCTGCCCCGAGTACAACACCTTTTATACCTCGGAAAGAGAAACTTCTCTGGATTTATGGAGCCTCTCACAGCTTAGCGGTCTACCCATCGAAGGAGAACCGTATGTGGAAGTCTATTGGCCCGACTGGTTGAAGGATAAGACTGACGGTGAGGGCCGGTATCTGGCAGGTTACACTTATCGATATCTGATGAAGGCGTACCGCACACTTTGCCACTCGTCACATGACACGAGGGAAGCTCGGAAGCCAGGCGAGAAGCGGAGGGTGCGGATGGGCACCTGGCTCCAACATTTATTTGGCGGCAAGAAGAAGTACGACGACTTCCCTATAGTAGAGCCGATGGCTCCGAAGAGGAAAAAGAGGGTCCGACGACAGGCCGCAGCATCATCATCTTCCAGAAGAGGGCAGAGGGAGGACCCGAACCCCACTGGTGTTGACGCAGTCACACAATGTGTTGCGTACCTGGCTTATTGGATCTGTTCCTTCGCTCTCCCGCAAGGCGACGAGAGTGTGATTAGAGTGGAGGCTATCTATCCCGCCTGTCTCATGGCTTGGGGTACTAAGCTGTCCCTTTGCCCAGTGGCTTTGTGCCTCACCTACAAAATGCTGGGGAACCTGCACAAGACGCGTCTCCCCAGGAATCTGCGGACGGTTGGTCCGTTACACTTCTTCAATGCCTGGGTTTGTACCCTTTTCCCGGAGGCTGCCCCTCGGGCGTTACAGTCGGCTCATCTTATCCCGCGATGATAGAGTTCACGAGTGCCGAGCCGTCCTCACTAGCGGAGCAACTCTTCGCCATTCGGGGCAAGCTGACCCGGATTCCCACAGATTCACCCGGGGTCCTTCACTTCTGGGGCTTAGCTGCTCATTCCAGCCCGCTCGTGAACAGGACGAGGCAGTGCAAGCTCTTCGAGACAGAGGAGTATATCCATCCAATCTCTGGGGCCAAGTGTACAAGGCCCATCCTGGAGTAGGAGTTAGTTGACTGGGCGCTGGCTATCAGACCAAGCGTCCTTGTATTCCGGAAGAGCGGCATTCTGTGGCTGGAGCCGTATTATCCGTTCCGCTTCAGCCGGAACTTTGGCTATGACCAGCACATTCCGCATTCCTCTTCACAATTTGCGTTGCCCAATAGGCACAGAGCCGGGCAAGTTTCAAATGATGATGCCCGGATATGGTGGGACTTCTTCCACCGCCGAGAAGATGTTTCTTTCAGGGTGCCAACCCCTGCCCGCTTCCCTCGCGTCACTCCTGAATATATCAAGTGGTGGAACGCGCGGACGGGGTTCTACAGGAGCTCCCGCCGAGAGTGTTGGGCCGTAGCGGAGCATAGACTTCTGGACTCCCAGCCGGAGCCAACCCTTGATATTGAGCCCTCCTATCTGAAGAAGCTGAAATCTTGGACCAACACGGAAGTGAGGGCCTATCTGGAAGCCCGGAAAGCCGTGAAGAGCCGCTCGACCAAAGTCGATCCGAAGTTGTATCAGTAAGGATGACTATGTGAAAATGCTTCGGGGACTATGCCGGGTAAGCAGCGAGAGGATGGTTCTTCAGCAACTCCCTCTGCCGATGGAGGAACCCATCTCGGTTGTAGCTGACTAGCGCCCCGAGGTTGATAGGTTGCACCCCTATCGGACTTTCATCCGTAGGGAAGACAGGCAGGATGCCTTATATGACAACACCCCTTGGCTGTTCGCGCTCCTTCGATAGCACGGGCTTTCAGTGGGTGGCCCCAAAGAAGCCATTCTGGACCGGCCCCTTCATATCTCATTCTAATATGCTGACGGATGGGGGCTGGACCACCTGAGCTTATATTATCACCTGTCTTCTCGTGGCCACGAGGACCTGGCGCTGCTGGCCGAGTAGAGTGAAAAGATAGGAGATTTATGTTGGCTTATTCGCGAGGCATCTTCGAGAGACAAAGTGCCACCGCTGTATTATTGGCCACTTTTCCCCTTCTACACGGGGCTAGTAGGTATCTTTCTTTTCTTTGCTCCAGCGCTTTGGCCAAGTTTCTTTTTCCTTGTTGCAGTATATATCATTCTCACCGTAGCGTGCATGCAGTCCGGCCCACTCTAGAGGAGACTCGGCACTTTAGGGAGCTGATACTGAAAGCTCAGAAGCCAGCGTACTTCGAGACTCCCGAGCCAGCTCCAACTACGACGCCTCTGCCTCCTGGCGATTCGAGAAAGCGGACCCGATCCCAGTTGAGGGAGGCCGTTGGGAAGGCCAAAGCGGCAGTGACCCGAGTGACACGGGCACGCCGTAGGAAGGCCGCAGAAAAGGAACCAGCAATCGTTCTTCCTCCGGTTGTATCCTTTGAAGAGTTCGAGGCTTCTCGCACGCAAGGGCCAGAAGCTGAAGGTAAGCTCTTCATTTCTTCAGAATGCATTGGCTCATTTTGGCTGCCTCGGCTAATCCGTGTTGACAGTTGCCGATACAGTCGCTAAGTCATCGGGCTAGAGGCGATAGCAGGTGCCGTAGCTGGGGAAGGGGCAGAGGAAATCCCACTGCTCCGTAGAGAGAGATCTGCCTTCTCCAACGCCCAGGTAGGAAATGGAAGGTAATTTATAGTTTAATCGCGACACCACCGCGAGTCTTCACGTCTTCAGTCGGCTTGACTATTTCTTGCCATAAATTTCAGTTGATATGCAACCGACATTACTTCCGGGAGCAAGGGGTGCAGAGGAAGCCATTGCTGGGGAGCAAGGCGAGCTTGCCCCTGAGATCCATCAACTGCTGCTCCTAGTGTGGAGTCCATGGAGGAAGTCCCTACTGAGGGTGATGCTCCTCCTAGCGAGGTTCCTACTCCGATGGTGGAGCGTCCAGAAAGAGCAGAGGAGTCTTCTTCCTCTGAGCAGGTCGATTACGGTGGTGGTTCTAGTGACGAGTAGTTCCCACCGGTTGACACAGAGACTGAGGATGCCGGGGCATCTTCGGCTTATGAAAGTGATCACCTGACTTTCAGCCCACCCCGGTTGACATGGAGCGGTCCTGGGCCGTCAGGATCACTCGTAAGTGAAGGGGCTGGAGCCGTGGGGGCCGCCCTAGGAGATTTGAGCCTAGTGCCGATTGAGGTGAGGACTCTCCCACGATCTGCACTTATTGCTCTTCCTTTCTTTTTCTTTTCAACCTTCTGATATATATATATATATATATTCGGTGCAGACTGAGGTGGTGCTGCCAACCATAACGGTGCAAATACCCCTCCCGGCTCTAGGTGCGGGTCACGCAACCTTCCCGCCGGTCTTGCGGCCTATCGCCCTGCGATATCCCAAGGACCATGCAGCGGCAGCAGGTCCAGCAGGACCTGGAGTACTTGTGAGGACTGGCGAGTCGGTGGCAGTCGGGGACTCCCGGTCGTTGGAAGTCGCACGGCAGTCAGCTTCAGAGAAGAGTGGCCCCCCCGAAATAGAGGCGGGAGAGATCGTTGAAGAGGAAACCGGGACTACTGGGGCCCTGGCTCTCACTGCTGAAACTGGCCGTATGGGGGTCAGCCAGGTTGGAGGCGATGAGCGTATGTCCTCGGCCACTGATGTTCCTGTTGCAGCTTCATCCCAAGAGGCTGGCAGGGAAGTTGCCATCATCGAAACTCCTGCTACCATATCAGCTACTGCAATTGGTCCCAGTGCAAGTGCATTGTAGATCATGCCGTCGTCATCTTCTGGGAAGCGGCGACCTCTGGGCCACCGTGGACAGCAGAGTGGAGTTCGAACTTCCTGAGACGGCACCACTCGGTCTCGAGTCATCGAGCGACCTCGTGTGGCAGTTCTTAGGGACCCTTCAGCAGACCATAGCGACTAGCAGAGATTTGACATATGTTCAGTTGAGGGGCTTCATAGAGCACTTGTCCCGTTTGCTGTTGGCTTTCGGCTGCCCCATGGACGACTGGACTCCACGGATAATTCAACTACTGAAATATGTGAACAGAAGGGAATTTCTAGGCCGGGAGGTAGCTGACCAGCTAACGGCCATAACATTGGAGCGAGCTGAATGTCGAGCGGCTCTCGTCTCTCTGAAAGGGATTGCAACGTAGATGAGGGATGCTTCCAACGCCTCCTCGCAGTGTCGAAGTTTCCTTACGGCCCGGATAGCAGAGCTGCAGGCCGAACTTTCAAGGGCAGAGGCTGAGTTTAGGAAACAGAGCGTCTGGAAGTCCAAAGGATAGAGGAAGTGGAAATGGCCGAGGGACAAGCCGCTTCCCTCGAAGAGAAACTGTCCCAGTTGGAGGTCGCCGAGTCTCGACTGCAAGAACTGACCCGCCATCCTTTCTTGGGTATTCCATAGCTGGAGGACATCTTCCAACGCCCGCTGCCATAGTCTCTTCTATTCCCCCTTTTGTTTGATGGACTTTATGTATCTCGGGGTATGCCCCGCGTAACATGTATCTCTTCGTTTCATAGGAATGAAATATCCTCATTTGCTGCTAAATGATGACTCCATTCTTTCATTATTCTTTTCCCTCCTTTTATATTCGCCAGTTGACTTTAGTCCAAGTATCTGAGTCACCAGGGCAGGAGAGCCCTCACGCCTTCAGCAAAGGGGTGAGGTGTTCGCTTCACCGCGCCGTGAACATTCTTGGAACCAAGCAATGGCTAATGTAGGCCAAAAGCTCGAAGGAACAAAACGTGTAGAGGCCCCTTAGGGCTGGGAAATAAGGTCAGAAGGCTTGCCAGCAAGACTCGTTGATGGTGACAGAAATTGAGGCTAGGGTTCATTCATCGACAGAGGTTACATGGCGAAGCAAAAGAAGTTTATTGCTTAACGAGGATGAAAGGTCCAGGTTAGGGGGGGTGTTGACCGGTCCTGTCGATGATGACAAGGGTCGATAGAAAGTTGACCGGTCTCGTCGATGGTGACGAGGGTCGATAGGAAGTCGACCGATCTTGCCGATGGTGATAATGGTCGAAAGAGTAGCCGGTCTTGTCGATGGTGACAAGGACCGAAAAGGTTGCGACCGATCTTGCCGATGGTGACAAGGGTCGAAAAAGTAGCCGGTCTTGTTGATGGTGACAAGGATCGAGAAGGTAGCGACTGATCTTGCTGATGATGACAAGGGTCGAAAGGGTAGCCGGTCTTACAGATGGTGACAAGGACCGAAAAGGTAGCGACCGATCTTGCAGATGGTGACAAGGGTCGAAAGGGTAGCCGGTCTTGTCGATGGTGACAAGGACCGAAAAGGTAGCGACAGATCTTACCGATGGTGACAAGGGTCGAAAGAGTAGCCGGTCTCACCGATGGTGACAAGGATCGAAAAGGTAGTGACCGATCTTGCCGATGGTGACAAGGACCGAAAGGGTAGTCAGTCTCGCCGATGGTGACAAGGACCGAAAAGGTAGCGACCAATCTTGCCGATGGTGACAAGGGTCGAAAGGGTAGCCGGTCTTGCTGATGGTGACAAGGACCGAAAAGGTAGCGACCAATCTTATCGATGGTGACAAGGGTCAAAAGGGTAGCCGGTCTTGCCGATGGTGACAAGGATCGAAAAGGTAGCGACCGATCTTGCCGATGGTGACAAGGGTTGAAAGGGTAGTGACCGATGTTACCGATGGTGACAAGGGTCGAAAGGTTAGCCGGTCTTGCCGATGGTAACAAGGACCGAAAGGGTAGTGACCGATCTTACCGATGGTGACAAGGGTCGAAAGAGTAGCCGGTCTCGCCGATGGTGACAAGGACCGAAAAGGTAGCAACCGATCTTGCCGATGGTGACAAGGGTCGAAAGGGTAGCCGGTCTTGCCGATGGTGACAAGGACCGAGAAGGTAGGGACCGATCTTACCGATGGTGACAAGGGTCGAAAGGGTAGCCGGTCTTGCCGATGGTGACATGGATCGAAAAGGTAGCGACCGATCTTGTCGATGGTGACAAGGGTCAAAAGGGTAGCCGGTCTTGCCGATAGTGACAAGGACTGAAAAGGTAGCGACCGATCTTGCTGATGGTGACAAGGGTCGAAAGGGTAGCCGGTCTTGCCGATGGTGACAAGGACTGAGAAGGTAGCGACCGATCTTGCCGATGGTGACAAGGGTCGAAAGGGTAGCCGGTCTTACTGACGGTGACAAGGACCGAAAAGGTAGCGACCGATCTTGCCGATGGTGACAAGGGTCGAAAGGGTAGCCGGTCTTGCCGATGGTGACAAGGATCGAAAATGTAACGACCGATCTTGCCGATGGTGACAAGGGTCGAAAGGGTTTAGGTGGAAGTGGAATGACGAACGAGGATAACCTCGTTACTACATCATCATTTCATTTCATCATTTTTTGTCATCATCATTTTTGTTTATATCACATTACTAACTAAAGCGCCCTTTCGGGTTTTCGCCGAAGTCAGCCCCCTCTTGCTTTTACCCACGCGCCCTTTAGGATTTTCACATGGCGGGGTACCCGATTTTGCCTGCAACGCCCTTTCGGGTTTTCGCCACAGCCGGGTTATAGCCATTTTTACCCTTGTCCTAGTTTAGGAACAAGGCCGGCGGGGTATCTCTATTTTTAACCCCATTTTCGTTTCTTTCTTTTTTTTTGTACTCCGCGGAGAATTCGGAACAAGGGAGAGCTTGCGTGCTAGAGTGCTGACCGGCCTTGTCGATGATGACAAGGGTCGGGCCCTGGTTTGGTTCGTCGACATTGGTTGAATGCCGAAGCAAAGGCTATATAGTTCTTAACAAGGATGAAAGGTCCAAGTTGAGGGATAGGGGTCGACCGATCTCGCCGATGATGACGAGGGTCGAAGATGGGTTTGTTCATCGACATGGGTTACATGTCGAAGCAAAGGTATGTTCATTAACAGGGATGAAAGGTCCAAGTTAAAGGTAGAGATCGAACGATCTCGCCGATGATGACGAGGGTCGAACACGGGTTTGTTCATCGACATGGGTTATACGTCGAAGCAAGGGTATGTTTATTAACCGGGACGAAAGGTCCGAGTTAAAGGTAGAGATCGACCGATCTTGTCGATGATGACGAGGGTCGAACATGGGTTTGTTCATCGACATGGGTCACACATCAAAGCAAGGGTATGTTTATTAACAGGGACGAAAGGTCCGAGTTAAAGGTAGAGATCGACTGATCTCGTCGATGATGACGAGGGTCGAACATGGGTTTGTTCATCGACATGGGTCACACATCAAAGCAAGGGTATGTTTATTAATAGGGATGAAAGGTCTGAGTTAAAGGTAGAGATCGACCGATCTCGTCGATGATGACGAGGGTCGAACATGGGTTTGTCAGGGGATTTTCGGTGAGACTTTTGATGGTTGTCCCATGGGAGATCCAATAGGAGGAGAACAAAGAGGAAATTTTTAGATGACCACTTTACTGACTTAAGCTCCCTTTCGGGTTTTCGCCAAAGCTAGTCCCCTCTTACTTTTGCCCACGCGCCCTTTCAGGTTTTCACGTGGCGGGGTACCCGATTTTGCCTGCAGCGCCCTTTTAGGTTTTCGCCGCAGTCGGGTGATAGCCATTTTTGCCCTTGTTCCGAATATAGGAACAAGTCCGGCGGGGTATCTCTATTTTTAACCCCATTTTTCTATTCTCTCTCTCTCTCTTTTTTTTGCTCATATAACAGAAGGATGTTGAGAGAGTCGGCTAGGACACGAAGTCTTGCGCCGAGGAAAAGGGATTTATTCGTCACCAAGGAGACAATGCTAACGCAAGGGATAGATCTGTGCCGATTCGGGCGTAAGGCCTGCAATGGCGATGCTGCATAAGGGTCGGCTAGGACACGAAGTCTTGCGCCGAGGAAAAGGGCTTATTCATCAGCAAGGGGATAATACTGGCGCAAGGGATCGATTTGTGTCGATTCGGGCGTAAGGCCCGCAATGGCAATGCTGCATAAGGGTTGGCTAGGACACGAAGTCTTGCGCCGAGGAAAAGGGCTTATTCGTCAGTAAGGGGATAATGCTGGCGCAAGGGATAGATTTGTGCCGATTCGGGCGTATGGCCCGCAATGGTGATGTTGTTGATATTATGCGAGTTCGGTTAGGGTAGAGTGCCACTAGACCGAGGTAAGGGTAGTTTGGCCAGGGCGGAGTGCCCCTAGACCAAGGTGAAGGTAGCTCGATCAGGGCAGAGTGCCACTAGACCAAGGTGAAGGTAGCTCGATCAGGGCGGAGCGCCACTAGACCAAGGTGAAGGTAGCTCGATCAGGGCGGAGTGCCACTAGACCACGATAGGGGTAGCTCGGTCAGGGCGGAGTGCCACTAGACCGAGGTAGGGGTAGCTCGGTCAGGGCGGAGTGCCACTAGACCAAGATAGGGGTAGTTTGGCCAGGGCGGAGTGCCCCTAGACCAAGGTGAAGGTAGCTCGATCAGGGCGGAGTGCCACTAGACCAAGGTGAAGGTAGCTCGATCAAGGCGGAGCGCCACTAGACCAAGGTGAGGGTAGCTCGATCAGGGCAAAGTGCCACTAGACCAAGGTGAAGGTAGCTCGATCAGGGTGGAGTCCTACTAGACCGAGGTAGGGGTAGTTTGGTCAGGGCGGAGTGCCACTAGACCAAGGTGAAGGTAGCTCGATCGGGGCGGAGTGCCACTAGACCAAGGTGAAGGTAGCTCGATCAGGGTGGAATGCCACTAGACCGAGGTGAGGGTAGCTCGATCAGGGCGGAGTGCCACTAGACCAAGGTGAAGGTAGCTCGATCAGGGCGGAGTGCTACTAGACCGAGGTAGGGGTAGTTTGGTCAGGGCGGAGTGCCACCACACCAAGGTGAAGGTATTCCGATCACTCAGGGAGTGTCGGTTGCGCCGTGTGATATAGCTTTATATGCTTTCCATTGAGAGGAGAGAAGTGGACGACTCCTTTGTGGTCTACCAGGATGTAGGCACCCCCTTCATATACTCGGTGGATGATATATGGTCCGACCCAATTTTCGACCAACTTCCCCTTGGGATTGGAGGCCATCACTTCCCTCTTTTTGACCATCATCAGGTCTCCTTTCTTGAATTCTCGACCTCTGACCAGCTTATCGAAAGCACGGGCCATGCGAGCTTGGTATAGTTGAATGTTTTATTGCACACGGAGGCGCTTTCCTTCGAGCTCAGCAAGCTCTTCCAATCTTCTTTCTGCATTAGTTCGCTCACTGCTGACTAATCCATATTGGATAGCGACTCACAGCGAGGGGACTTCTACTTCAATTGGCACCACAGCCTCCGACCCATACATGAGGGAGACTGGCGAACAGCTGATTGGGGTTTTATAGACGGTACGATAGGCCCACAGCGCTTCATACATCTTTTCTTCCCAATCCTTCTTATTGGACTTGACGGTCTTTGCCAACAGCGTGCATAGTGTCTTGTTGAAGGCTTCTGCAAGTCCATTGGCTTGAGGGTTGTAGGGGGATGATGTCCTCCAATCAATCTTGTATTTATCAGCGAGCCGATAAACCTTCTGGTTTCTAAAGTGGCTGCCATTATCAGTGATGATTCGGCTGGGAATTCCGAACAGGAATATTATATTCTGCCAGAAGAATCTTGCGACCAATTCCCCCGTTACATCTCTTAGCGCAACTGCTTCTGCCCATCTGGAGAAGTAATCTGTGGCTGCTAAGATGTATCTGCATCCTGACGAAGATCCTGGCAGTGGCCCTACCACGTCCGTGCCCCATTGAGCAAACGACCAGCTCGGTATGGTGGGGTGTAGTGGCACTGGAGGTCTTCTTGACACATTGGCGTGCTCTTGACATTTTTGACAAGCCTTGGTGAACTTGCAGCAGTCATCAAATATAGTGGGCCAATAGTAACCCAATTTCTTTATCTCAATTTTCATCTTCGGACCGGCCTGATGCGCTCCAGCTGAAGCCGCATGGACTTCTTGCATCACTTGCCCAGCTTCTACTGAAGACAAGCAACGGAGGAGAACTTTCCTTCGGGCATCCGCCATTATTCGGAACAGGGTTCCACTTCTCATCTCGTAAGAGTCTTTCACGCTCAGGAGTTTCATTCTCTGTTCTTTCTCCTTTGGGAGCTATTGGTACTGGAACCATCGTAGGAGATGTTCTCACCAATCGGGCTGTTGAACCTCTTCGACGGCTATTGCCTCCACCTCTTGTTCATCGGCCAAGACTTCTGTCATATTGGGGACCTGCTGACGATTGATCACGGTGATGTTCAGTCTCGTATCTGGCAGAATTGCCAAAGAACTGGCCAATTTAGCGAGGGCGTCCGCCTGAGCATTCTGGCCTCGGTTGTCATGCTTGATGCTGATGAAGTAGAATCTTGACATCAGGCGGGTTGCCAGCTGATGGTAGGGGAGGAGCTCTTGCTTTCATACATCGAACTCTCCTTCCAGCTATTTTATTACTAGCATGGAGTCTCCGAATGCTTCCAGCATCTGAATTCCCATGGACAGCGTAATTTGCAACCCGATTATCAAGGCCTCATACTCCGCCTCATTATTCGTGCATGGCTTGTTTATCGAACAAGATGTGTGCACAACTTCTCCCTCTGGAGATTTCAGGACTATGCCTGCCCCTGCTCTGACCCTGGCTGACCCAGTGGCCGAGGTGTCAATTCTGGAAGCACCATCAAAATACAGCTGTAACAAGGAGGGCTGCACTTGAGCGGCTTCCAGGGTTTCATCTTCAGGAAGCTCCGGTTCTAGCGGACAGTCTTCTGGTACCGGGTGCTCGGCGAAGAAGTCTGCAATAGCTTGGCCCTTGACAGCCTTTCGCGGCACATAGGAGATATCAAACTCCATAAGGATCACCGCCCATTTGCCCAGGCGACCCTTGAGCGCCGGCTGGGACATGATGTATTTCAATGGATCCTCTTTGGACACCAGGCTGATTTCATGCGACAACATATAGTGTCAAAGCTTTTTGACTGCGAAGACCAGTGCCAGACAGATCTTCTCAATATAAGTATATTTCTCCTCAGTTCTGACCAGTCTTCGACTGAGGTAGTAGAGGGCTTGTTCTTTCCCTTCTTCATTATTCTGGGCCAGCATTGCCCCCAGGGATTTGTGTGTGGCCGCTATATATAATATCAACGGCCGTCCTTTCACCGATGCGCCCAGCACTGGAGGAGTCTTCAGGTAGTCTTTCAGCTTGTCAAAGGCTGTCTGGCAATCTTCATCCCAGTAAAAGGGAACATCCTTCATCATCAATTTGTGGAATGGCTGGCATCGCCCTGACAAATTGGAAATGAACCGCCGGACATAAGCCAAGTGGCCCTACAGTGATCTCAGCTCGGAGAGGTTCTTTGGTGCAGGTAGCTCCTGAATTGCTTTGATCTTCATGGGGTCTATCTCGATCCCCCGATATCTGACAATGAAACCCAAGAATTTTCCGCTCGACACTCCGAACGTGCATTTCATAGGGTTCATCTTCAATTCATACTGCCTCAGCCTCTGAAAAATGATTCGGAGGTCCTGCAGATGGTCTTCTTTTCTTCTGGTCTTGACCACCAGATCATCTATGTAGCACTCGACCTTGTGGTAGAGCAACTCATCAAATATTTTGGTCATTGCACGCTGATAAGTTGCGCCAGCATTCTTCAGTCCGAATGGCATCCTCTTGTAGTGATAGATGCCTTTAGGGGTTCGGAAGGTAGTGTGGACCCGGTCATGTTCTGCGATCCATATCTGGTTGTAATCGAAAGACCCATCCATGAATGACAGGGCCTCATGGCCGGTTGTAGCATCAATCATGACTTCCGTTATTGGCACCGGAAAGTCATCCTTGGGACAGGCTTTATTTAGATCTCGGAAGTCAACACATATCCGGATCTGTCCATTCTTCTTCTTCACGAGGATGATATTTTCCAACCACGTGGTATATTGATTTTCTTTGACAAATCCCATGTCAATGAGCTTGTCTACCTCTTTACAAATTTGAGTAATGAGTTCCAGCCTCATACGCCGCGGTGGTTGCTTCACCGGCTCGACTTCAGGGCTGATTGCCAACTCATGTTGCGAAACTGCAGGGCTCAGACTTGGCATTTCACTGTAAGTCCAGGCAAAGTAGTCCCGGTACTCTTGCAGCAGCTGGGTATATAGTTCCTGTTCTTTTGGGGATAGCTGGGCGCTGAGGAAGGTAGGCCTAGGGTCTTCCTCGCTTCTCAGGTTGGCTTCTATCAGCTCGTCGACTGTAGCTTGGCCTCCGTCTTCTATCTCCGGAGGTGCTGGTTGGAGGTTGATGAAATCTGAAATGCCGTCTTCGGGGTTGAGGACCTCGATTTCCTCATTTGACATCATCAGAGCCTCCGGAGAGTCCTCTGCTTCATTCAATAGCGGCTCTGCAGATTGCTCTATCAGCAAGTCCGCTGTCGTTGCAGTTTCCAAGGGTGAGAGAGAAGCTTCACCCCTCGTAGATAGAGTTGTAGCCATGATAGGCCGGTGGTTGCTTATTGCCGGGCTAGGACAAACTCCCAGTCTTATAGCAGAGGTTGAGGAGGTCTCACCCTCTGAGGCGGTTGTATCTTCCGTAGAAGTGGCATTTTCTTTCCTGGCAGCATGTGTCTCTTGATCGGAGTCGGCTGATGTTTCCCTGATTGGCAGGAGAGGTGCTGAGGTCATCATTAGTAGGACTCCATTGGAGGGAGAGGTCTCTCCTTCTTCAACATCTTCGGCCTCGCTACTGCTAGTCGTATCAAATTTGGCTTGAAGGGCCGCCTCTTCGGGATAGACCCGCTCCCAGCATCGGCAAGGGATGACGGTCTCCGCTTCTTGATTTCCGGGCTGAGCCGGCTCAACATATTCAGCTTCCGCTGGGTATTCATCAAAAGTTGCCCCCAGTGGGCTGTCTTCAGTAGGGTAGAAGGCGGAGATGGTGTCCACCTCGTATCGCCCACTGTAATAATATTCTTCCAAGGTGAAGCCCAACCCTGGATGTTGAGAGACATGCCTTAGTTCCTTGTCCAGACTTGCGGGATGCCACATTTTTTGGAAAGCTTCTTTATTTTTATGAGATTGATCGGAGGGGATGTGTTTCTTCTGGAACATCCTGGCCATCCGATCGGTTGTGAACGCCAGACCCTTGACGGGAACTGACGGATTGTCTATATCTTCGGGGAGGCAGCAGTCTGTGTCTTCTCGAGTAGGGTGCTCTTTAGCCGTATAGAACAAGCTGTTGGTTCCATCTACCTGTGTCACCTCCCAAGTTTTGAAAGGCTCGACAGTGGGGTCATCGAGGCCGGGAATCGGCTTGGCGAGACCGTCTGGGACTCCAATGTGGTCGTGCTGCCGACTGACCTGAATTTCATTAGCTTCGGGGTATAACGCTGGGGGTGCTATTCTGCCCACTTCCCCGGGTACGGTGATATATGAGAGACCACCTTGGGCTTGACATATCCACGCGGCGGTGGTGGATACCAATTGTCGCCGGACGCGCCTCTTGATGCCCCCGCAGGGGTCTTGGCTTCAGAGGTCTTCTGAGAAGGCCCCACATATAGGTTGGCATCCGCCAAGTGACATTCAAATACCTCGAACGGGTGAAGGTCAGTAAATATCCTCTTCTCCTTCCCCTGGAGACTGTATTTGATACATTGGTGGAGCGTAGAGGGCACCACCATGTTTTCATGCAGCCATGGGCGGCCGAGAAGCGCCTTGTACGAGGTGCGGGAGTCGATGACATGGAACTGCACCGTCGTAGTGAAATCTGCCAGGGTAAGTGTGAACTCCGCCACCCCCATCGACACTTCACATTTTTGATTGAAGCCGGTGATATGCATATCCCTGACTTTCTCGAGATGCACATTAAAGTGGTGCCTCTCGTATATTCTATAGGGCAGAATGTTGACTGCTGCACCAGGATCGACCAGAATCCTGTTCAGCTTCCTTCCATTCAGGTACCCCTTCATGTACATCGGCCTGTTGTGGCTGATGGTAGGTAGCAGCATATCCTCTAGAGTGAAGGTCATGCTGGCTTCTGGCATTTCTTCAGCCAAGCAGGTCTTGAAATGAGTAGGCGTCTGTGGAGCAGTGATGATCGTCTGTCGAGTCTCTTCACTCAAAGAGAGGATCTCCCAAATTGTGAATCTAGCAGGGAGCTTCTTGAGTAGTTTCATTATCCGACTTGCAGCTCAGATATTGGAAAGCTTCATCTCTTCAGCCCACTTGGGCTTGGGAGAGTCCTGAGTTGCGGCCCCTGACGGACCCGCTTCATCTACCCCGGACTCGGCACCTTTCTGGTTAGCACCGGATCCTCGCTGTTCCTCATCAGCCGCTGCAGGGCAAACTCCATCTATATTCGGGGCTTCGGCAGACTGTGCTGGCTGTGGGTGAACACCCCAGGGTGCAGGGTTAGCCTCCCGACATGGCTGCTTCCCCTTAGACATCCTCATGAATTCAAGAAATGAAGGGACTGCCTTGCCCCCACTCTTGTTATATAGGCCTGGCAGAGGAGGGATCTGGACTCCCTTGACCTTCGGGGGAGGTGTCTTGTAGGGTTGCTCTCTACTGAATATAATGTTGTGGTTGGGCGGCGGCTGGTGCCCCCATTTCCGGCCTGACCGGGTTGCATGTGCAGCTGTTGCGGCCTCGGCCTTGCCTCCCCCAATAGGGGGTGTGAAGCAAATTTCCTCTTCTTCCTCCTCTCCGGGCAGGTTGAAGAGTGCTGACAGAGTATTGCAGGAGACAATCTGCACTTTATCGGCCTTAGCGGCCTTTCTCTTCTTCTCAGCGGGCGCCTGTCCCCAGAACAAACTGCCTTCCTTATCGGATGCTGTGTCAGCTTCTTCCTTTTGCTCGAGTGAGAGCTGCTCCAGTTCTTGCCATGGGACATGATCCCGCACCAGCAAGGGCTTCAATTTGGGCTGCACGTACTCATCTAGCCCTTCAATAAGGTCTTGTAGTCGGCGGATCCCATGACTGGTTTCCTTGACCACGGGCAGCGGAGTTTGTCTCCTCTGATTGTGTGTAGGTATCCTGATGACTGTAGATGGAGTGGTCCATATAGGCACTGCCACCGACGGAGCGGGTCGTGGTCTGACGCCACGGATATGTGCCCCCACTTTTGGGCGGGGCACCTTCTTCTTTTAATGCTTCGCAGGGACCTGCTGCCATCCCTGCTATTCTTTCACGGGCTCCAAGAAATGAGTTTCATAGGTGCTCCGCATACTTGCTTTAGAGATATCCTCAGGCAATGCCTGGTACGGAGAGATCATGCTGACCCCTGCCCTTCTGGGAGGGGCTTCGTGCAGCTGAGGAGGGTCCACCTTGTACTCTCCCAACTCTATTTCATTTTTCTTCACCATCCCTTCGATGATGTCCTTGAAAACATAGCAGCCTTCGATTGGATGCCCCAGCATCTAGTGGTAGGGGCAGAATCTTGGACTGTCTTTTCTTTTCAGGTCCTCCGGCCTCTTTGGCTCTGGCAGGGTGACCACGCCATACTACGTTACCCAGTCGAACAGAATCCTGGTCTTGTCCTTCGGGAAGGAGTAGGCCTTCTTCATTTTGTCTCGCAGTGAGGGACCTTCTTTGCCGTCCGGGACTTTTGCAGGCTGTGGGGTGACCGCCTTGTTGCCTTTATCTTTCTGTTGTTCGAACGCCTTGATATCAAGAGCGTTCGCTTCTTTAGGCACTGGGCGCCGCTCCACTACCTTGCCCTTCTGGGTTGTGCTGGTAGTTGATGTAGGGGCAGGTCTGGCCAGAAAGGCTTCCACCTCGGCCATGACATTGTTTAATCGATCGAAGGACCGTATTTCCATTCCAATCATCTTTTCCAGAACCTCTCTCATGAGGTTCTGTTTGCATATATGTACAACATCCTCCTGATGCGGGGGCCGCTTGCACCTCATTCCGAGGTTCCTCCACCTCTTAATATAGTTGAGGGCTGTCTCATCTGCCCTTTGTTTTGTTGAGTAGAGTTCGGCCACTGTGACCTCCCTCTCTGTAACATGGAATCTTTCCCTGAACTTCCTCTGCATCTCCGACCAGTCATTGATCGACCCGGTCGGGAGGCTGGAGTACCATTCAAATGCGAGCCCCGTCAGCGAGGACCCGAAAAACTTCAGCAAGTATGACTCATCGATGGCCAGATCACCCATGACAGTCATATAATATGCGACGTGCTCTTTCGGGGATCCCTTCCTGTTGAACTTGTCGAACTTGGGCGGCTTGTTGATCCCCGGGGGAAGCCGCTTGGCAGCATGGTGTTGCGGGTATGGCACCCGATAAGCATCAAATGCGACGTAGTCGCCTTCACTTCTTTCTGCGAGCTTCAGCTCGATCATCCCTTCCACTATCATCCGGTTCATGACTGTGGGGTCAACTTGCTCTCGATAGAAGTGTGCTGGCTACAGGTACGGGGTGACCAGAGTGGTCGCCTATGGCGGGCGCAGCAATGGGGGTGTCTGGTGCACTTGAAGGAGCACCGACTCCATCAGCGGTTGCGGCGGCCGTTGTTGTGTCGTCGCCAAGCATGGCTCTGACGGTTGGGGCATAGTGTAGATTGGCGAAGGGTCGACATGATGGACCGCTCCCCGGGATGATTCACCCTGGACTTCAGGCGGCTTGGAAGCTGATGATTGTTCAGTCTTCTCCATCAACTGTTTCTTCAGTAAGTCTATCTCTTATCGGTATCTTTGAAGTAACATCAGGACCGTCCGGTCCATGGTTGCGGTGCTGGGGATAGCCTCCGTTGCTTCCCCGGACGTACCCTTGGGCAGGATGTCGAGGAGGACATCATCTTCTTCTTCTGCCGTCACTACATTGGCTGTTAATATAGCAGCCTCATCATTCAACTGGTGGTAGACCAGGGGTTGTTTTCCTTTAGCTGCCACCAGGAGCTCTCTAGCGGCTTCCGCCCTTCGAGTATTCGGCCCCGGGCTCGCGGCCAATTGAGCCAACTCGCGGTGGTCTTCAGGAAGCCCCCTATATCGGCTGGATGTACCAGCCATATTGCAAGTGAAGACCTGCATCCTTCTTCTCCGTCGATGGACCTTCCTCTTAGCCTACTCCAGGAAGGTCAGCTTCTCGAACACAGAAGTCCTTCTTGTTTCTTCCCGCCTAGGGGTAGCTTCATCGGCTTCGGTCTCAAAGCCATCATCATAGCCGTTGTCGTCAACTGACGACACCATCATCTTTTATATTGCATCTTCTTCAACTGCCATTGATAGGCAGTAGTCTTCGTTGGTTGCGGCTGCTTGCATCAACCGCTGCTGTCCAAGTGAGGGGTTGCCTAGCCCTCGAAAATAGTTCTTGACCATGTTGGTCATCTCTTCTCGACCCCATTCTTGATGCAGGACGGGGGACAGTCGTCGACCTCCCACAGGAGGGATATAGGCAAGCCGAGCCCGGTCGGCAGGTTGCTGAAATCTCCATCCCACAGTAGGGACGTTGGCTTAGGGGGCACAGACCCAGAAGCTTTCACGGCACGGAGGGTCCGCAACCACCTCTTCTTCTTTCGGGGCTAGGCCCCTTTCTCTCCTTCCTTCCGCTCCGTCGCGGGCAAGGGGACGGTGGACAGGTGCATCTTGGTGGGCAGGTTGGACCCTTTTGGTGACCCACACCTGTTTGAACTTCTTTGGCCTGGGGGCCAACTTCCCTTGGCCGTAATGGCCGGCTTCTTCTCTTTCCGCCCTTCTTCCAGCGAGGGCTTGATATGAGTTGCGGACGGGGATGACAGGGACGACCCGGTCCGGGACTATTCGTGCATCGCGTCTGTTGAGGAAGACGCGTACGCCACCAACCATCATGGATTTATCGGACTGAGACAGAGATCCGGTAACCACAGCAGTACTCCTCTGGAGTTACTTGCGCTGACGGCCTCCAGAGTTCTTATTGACAGCATCAGGGCAGGCCCCAGGGACAGCGTGGTGCACCAGGCAGTTGGTGACCAGGGTTGGACTCTTGGGCGAGTCGTCGTAGCATCGAGCCTTCAGAGGCTCCATCTCTTTTGTAGCTCCCTCGACGGGCTCCGAGAGTTCCACCTCCAGCATATCTACAAAGGCTAACCCCAAGAAGTTGGTGAAGCCAACAGCAGCAGGGAAGGTGCCGAACACCATGGGCACCGCCAGGTACCCTTGTGCGTGACTGGCCACGATTGAAGGGCCGAAGCCGACGCCAATCAGTCCAATTGTTGTCGTTATCGTTCACCTGAAAAGACCAACAAACCGATGATTAGCAACCTTTGGGAGGGCCTCGCAGCCCAGGTATCTCGGCAAAGAGATGAAAGGTGACACTGGTCCCACCGGGCGTGCCAGACTATTTTGATGGGATTTATTGATTTTATTTTCTTTTTTTATTAAATTTTTTTTATTGGGCTTATTTGGTTTATTTGCGCATCGATCAACCAATTAACTAACCGGTAATTAACTGACTGATTGACTATGCGGGCGTGCCAGTCACGTACGTGACGAGTTTATTATGCGCTCATTCTGACCCGTACACGGGAGAGAGTGAGATTCGGTCGGGACCAGCAGTCTGCCACACCATAAAGGCTGTGGCGTTAATTACATCCCCCACGAGGAGGGAAAACCTTTGATTGATTGCCGAGATAGTGGGCTGTCGAGGCCAGAATAAAGATGTGAAGGTGTGAACGTGACGAGGTCACACGAGATGTTTCTATCTATCATGCAAGAGAAGCATGGTTCATTAAATTGAAGACCCTTGGTACGTGGCGGAGGACGTAGGTCCGAGGACCACCATCGCGCATAGCAGAGACTTCCGATCAGGCATGCCCCGGGCTTCCGTCAGTGCCATTTGATATACCCGAGGGTCCATACAGGCATGCATACATGATATTCATGACTATGCTAAGCATGGCAATAGAGTTGTAATAATGATCGATGATCAATCAAATTATTAGCCTTCCCCAAGGGGAAACGAAAGTGACAACACAAGCATGATAGCGAAAGCGAAGCGCTAACGGACATGATAGTAAAAGTGTGATAGTAATATGATCCGGGCTTGAACAACCCGTTCTTATCCAATTAATTATTTATTAGGGTCATTAATTTCAACCGCGGGAGACGAGGATCGCTCCGAGGGCGAGTGAGTGATTAGAACATTACAATGCTTCAAAACCGGTGCAACCGCGCGTAGGGATAGACTTCCCCGGTCCGGCCAAGCGTAGTTAAATAGTTCTAATATGGCGCGGCCAGAAGTGTTGTTAATC
The DNA here is from genome assembly GCA_022559845.1 of Amorphophallus konjac. Classification (NCBI taxonomy): domain Eukaryota; kingdom Viridiplantae; phylum Streptophyta; class Magnoliopsida; order Alismatales; family Araceae; genus Amorphophallus; species Amorphophallus konjac. The sequence goes on from CM040121.1 coordinate 210,920,606, forward strand.
CGGCACGATGGGCTTGGGCGCACTGGATTAGGGCGCGCTGGGAACGTACCACATGAAAACAAATTTTTATGAGTGTAAGGTTATTCTGGCGCGGGGGGGTACCGCGCCGTATTAAGGCGTGCCAGATTAGGACCGCGACGTTTTAACTAATTTTTTGATGAATTTTGAAACTATTAAAGTTTATTAAGATTCTATTGAGAGTTTTGAAGTTAATTAGGGTGATTGTTCATTTAATTGGAGTCCAGAGCCCCCAGGGGCAAAGTTATGAGCTAGTGCGAGGTTCATACTCGAGCACTAGAGTCCTTAACCTCGGAACCAATGTTTTATTAAAGCCATTTTTATATAAGTAAACTCATAAGTTAGAAGAATTCTGCCAAAAATTGGGCAGCATCTCCCCCGTCCTTGAAGGATTGCAGGGGAGAAACGGGGTCATACCCACTTGTGGAGTAAGCCCCTAAACAGCCGGTCTGTATGGTGGCAGCCAGCAAAATCCCAATCGGATAGGATACCCCGAGGACCAGCCTGCGAGGGGCACCATAGCTCCGTGGGTGGAAACAGAGGGACGAGGCAGCTATTGACGGGAGCAACACCCTGAGGACTGGCCTACGAGGGGTGGGCGACCTACAGCGTGCACCGCATCCATTAGCGAGAGAGCATTAGGGAGAGGGGCTCTGAGGACAAGCCTACTAGGAGCATTCATCCCTTTGCCACCACAGAATCCCGAGAGACTGTGGGTTTAACATTGTTGGGCTGAAGCCCCTATTGTGATTATCCTTACGGCCCATGGGAAGCACCCATCATTCAGAAGTGGAGCCCCCTTGACCGATTGGCAACTCTGTGAAGCAGTGGGGAATATCCCCCTCCCCAGGTGATTAAGACGAAACCAACGGGACTCGAATGGTTTAGTGGTCATAAACCACAAACGAGGGGAGTAAGACTTATCGGCATTGATAGCCTACCCGCCACAGGGTTAAGATGTTAATGCTCACGAGACTGGATTGTCATCCACAGAAGAGAATGCAAACAGTAGTCACGGAGAGAGAAAGACGGCTGATATATAGCGGGGATGATTTATCTACACGCGCATATACACGAATGACTGGAACGCAATACTCACGAGGCAGACTCCACTATTCCAGAAGCAACACCTACCTACTCTGAGCAACGGAGAAATGCAAAGAGGGAGGAAGGCCGAGGTCAGATCTCGTATTAAAACGGGGAGAAGTGTATGCACAGGCACTGATGCGGAGGACCTGGGGAGGGGTCATCTCTGTAGCCCATGGCATTCCAGGGCGTATTCGGAATCGGAGAGCTATACACGGGAAGACACCGATATATATCTACCGAATGAGATAGCAATGGGGAGAAGAGAACAAGGCGTTGAGCATTCGATCCACCAAGATATTCATATACGCATGCCATCGTCCCACCGGCGAAGGACGCTACACATATGTCATGAGTTTGGTGCCGACATCGCGGCACGGCCACCATTCTACTTACAGGGGAGCTCACAGAAGAGCAACAGAAAAAGAAAGAAAGATGGCGAAGAAGGGGGGGAGAGGGGTTGGCTCATATCATCGCCATCCGTCACCCCTTTCGCTGACATTCGATCGAGAGAAAACAAGGCGGAGGAGAGACGAGAAACGCAGACGCCCACCTGTTCCGAGAACAGAGTATCGGGACACCTCCTTCTTCTCCGACTCCGAAAGGCTTCAGGAAGAGGAGGGAAGATGGCGGTGAAGGGTGCTCAGAGGAACCCTGCTTCACTCGTAAGAAACCCTCTCCCCCTCGTAGGTGATTGGCTCTCAGACCCTTTTGTCCTTTTTTTTCGATTTCCTCCCTCTTTCGAAAACCTCCTCGCCTCTCTTTCCTTCGAAAACCTTCTTCTCTCCCCCTCCTTTTTCTTCACTTCGAATGGCCTTTTATACAGGACCCATTCGAGGCCTAATCCGGCATGGAAATGGCATGCCGGGAAGTGGACTTCTGAATCCTTTACGCGCCGGAATAGAGGGGCGCCGGATAAGGGGGGCGCGCCGGTTTAGGGCGCGTCGTATTAGCATCTCTCACTCGCCGCGGGTTAGCCGGTGAATCTGGGGATGGTTCCGGGAGCTGCCGTGAACATTCATCTTGCCGCAATTCTTCGAAACCTTGACGGGATGCCTTGCTGAAGCTCTCAGGATGACGTATGGCCTTTCTCAGAACCTTGAGTATCTTTTGTTTGAACACGCGGGTTTTCCACTGACACGACTTTCGGTACTATGATCCATGCTGCTGGCTCGGTATGGCTTGTGCTCAAAGCTTCTTGGAGGGTGGGATCACACCCGTGATAGTTCCGCCAAGGCCGGGCGATCATTCGGCCACTAATGGTCCCAACTTGGCGAGAAGCCGTACCCGTGTCGGGTAGCCAGGATCTTCCGCCGATAGAGCCCTCGTTCCTCTGTTCTGAAGAGCCAATGGAGTTATTCAATCTCAAGAGAGTCTTTCATGAGGTGGTGGGCCACCGGGTAGACCGTCATCCTTGGTCGAACAACGGGTGTAGTGTATGCGGCACGACGGGGTCAATGTCGGTTCATTGGGCATGCTTGGTCGCACTGCCGGTTGGTTGTGAATTCATCTCGATTTTCCTGAGGTGAAGTCCCCGGTGTTCATACAGGGTGACCTGAAGCTCTGGCAGCTTGAGAGGGCTTCAATATGTTGATATCTATTGGCTTCTATGGTTCAGTAGGCCGTGTCATTCGTCTTCGAGGCTTGATCGCCGCTAGTGATATTTTGTGTGCCAACAGAGGCCGGCATGGATCGGTACTTTGAGTGGTTTGAGATGATGGAGCACCGAAGAGTTAGCTACACAAAGATGAAGTTGCAAGGGTAGGTGCAAACCTATTGCACAAATGTGGAGAGCCTGTTGATGCAGCGACATCAACCCCAGATCGAAACCTGGGATGACATGAAAATCAAGTTGAGGTAGAAGTACCTTCCTGCCACATATCGCCAGCGTCTCATAGACAAATGGCAAAGTCTCACCTAAGGGAACCGATCCGTGACTGAGTACACCGCCGAATTTGATGAGTATTATTTGCGGCGTGGAGTTACGGAAGAGAGCACCATGACCATCTCACGCTTTCGAAGAGGTCTACGGCCAAACTACCAATATGAACTTTTTCGCCTCAATGTAACCACTTTGGAACAGGCGTATCAGGTTGCTCTCGAATTGGTGCCATTTGAGGCCGAGTTCGAGCCTACACAACAGTTGGGCCCCTTCCCTCTTCGTAGTGTCGAGCCCCGCAGCTCTTCAGGCACATATCAGAGGGCCCCCATGGCTCGACCTCAGGAGCCCATCCGTCAGGAGCCATTCACTCCTAGGCCTTGCCCTCCACCTCTGAGGGATTTTCCTCCTTGACCCCAGCCTTCGGCACCCATTGCCCGTCCATCGACACTCGCACCTCTTGCCCGTCCCTTGTTGCCTACACCTCCTGTCCGTCGGGAGGATAAGGGTAAGGGACCTTTGATCGGGGAGCCTAGTGGATCCCGACAGTAGTGTTTTCGCTGCAATGGGTTTGGCCACTTTGCCAACCAGTGTCCCACGTGTCAATCTCTAGTCATTGGGGACACACAGGTCGGGAACACCTCGTCTTCCGAGCTTGTGTCAGTCAGCTATGAGGCGGAATAGGAATTAGCTGACAAGTTCTTTGAGAATGATGATGATGGCCAGAATGCCCAGCATCCAGACTATACGCATTTGGGGGTAGTCAGGTGTATTCTCACCCAGCCACATGCCAGTGATGATCGGCGTCAGACCACTATCTTTCATACATATTGTAAGTTGGGCGGGAAAGTTTGTAAAGTGATTATCGATAGTGGGAGTTGTATCAACGCAATCTCCACGGGCACTGTTTCTCGTCTTGGTCTTACTCCCATGGACCATCCTTTCCCCTATCGAGTATCATGGGTGGATTCCACCTCCATTTCCATCAAGCTGCAGTGTCTGGTCCCACTGCAGTTCCATGCCTACCGTGACAAGATCTGGTGTGATGTCCTCCCCATGGAGGTGGGCAGTATTATTCTTGGTAGGCCGTGGTTGTTTGATCGAGATGCCACACTCTATGGCCAGTTGAACACCTGTACCTTCGACCATGGTGGCCAGTGGATTACCCTCAACCCCTCTCAGCCCAAGAGTCCTTCAGTTAGGGGTCCTACTGGTCCTAGTACTCCGGAGCTTTCCGTCCCTAGACCCAGTACCCCATCCCCAGCTCGGGCCATGACCGTTATATCTGGCACAGGCGAACCCCCGTCTAGGAGGTTGATGTTGATTAGCTCCCGAGAAATGGAGCGGGAGGCTAGTAAGGGGAGTCTTGTGTTTGCCATCACGGTCCGAGAGGTGGAGCGAGAGTCTGAGGGTGAGCTCCCACCCAATGTTGTTCCCATTCTGCAGGAGTTTGCTGATATTTTCCCCGAAGAGCTTCCCAAGGGACTCCCACCTATGTGTGATATTCAGCATGCTATCGACCAGATTCTGGGATCCTCATTGCCCAATCTTCCCCATTATCGCATGAGTCCCACTGAGCACGCCGAGCTAAAGCGGCAGGTCGATGAGCTGATGCAGAGAGGATCTGTTCGGGACAGCATGAGTCCATGTGTTGTTCCTGCATTACTCGCCCCAAAGAAGGATGACACTTGGAGGATGTGTATTGATAGTCGTGCCATCAACAAAATCACTGTGAAGTACAGGTTCCCTATTCCTCGCCTAGATGATATGCTTGACATGATGGCAGGTGCCACTAGCTTTTCAAAGATCGACCTTAAGAGTGGCTATCATCAGGTAAGGATTAGGCCAGGTGATGAGTGGAAGACCACATTTAAGACCAAGGATGGTCTATATGAGTGGTTGGTTATGCCCTTTGGGCTGACCAATGCCCCAGCACCTTCATGTGGCTCATGACTCAAGTCCTTCGACCATTCATTGGAGTCTTTGTTGTAGTGTATTTTGATGATATTCTCATCTATAGTCGCATTACAGGGGACCACTTGGATCATCTACGGCAAGTCTGCCTACTCTTGAGGCGAGAGCAGTTGTTTGTAAACCCACAGAAGTGTGCCTTTATGACTCCTCAGCTTACCTTCTTGGGTTTCATTGTGTCTAGTACTGGGGTCTACGCTGATCCGGAGAAGGTCCGGGCCATTGTTGAGTGGCCGGAACCCCGCACGATCCATGATGTCCACAGCTTCCATGGCCTCGCAACGTTCTATCGTCGCTTCATCCGTGGATTTAGTTCCGTCACTGCCCCGATCACGGACTGTATCAGGAAGGGCACATTTGTATGGACGAAGGCCGATGTTGTTGCCTTCAAGGACATCAAGGAGCGCATGACTCAGACACTGGTTCTTCGATTACCAGATTTCTCGAAGGTGTTTGAGGTCTCATGTGATGCGTCGGGTGTAGGAATTGGAGGAGTGTTGAGTCAGGAGACGCACCCGATTGCATATTTCAGTGAGAAGCTGAATGACACGAAACTGCGATACTCCACTTATGATAAGGAATTCTATGCAGTTGTTCAAGCTCTTAGGCATTGAAGGCACTACTTATTATATCAGGAGTTTATCTTATACTCCGACCATGAGGCTTTGAAGTTCCTCCATGCCCAAAAGAAGCTCAACGTGCATCACAGCAGATGGGTTGAGTATCTCCAGCAGTTCACATTTGTGCTTAAACACAAGGCTGGAGTGGAGAACAAGGTGTCTGATGCCTTGAGTCGGCGGGCATGTCTACTGACTACCATGAGTGCCGAGGTTATTGGGCTAGAGAAGAGGAGAAAGGCATATGTTGATTGTCCTGACTTTGGTCAGATCTTTGTCGCTCTCTAGGCCGAACCCTCGAGAGATCATAGTGACTATGTGCTTCAGGAGGGTTACCTCTTTCGAGGAGGCATGCTTTGTGTTCCCCGAACTTCGGTTCATGACTTCTTAGTCTGGGAACTTCATGCGGGAGGTCTAGCCGACCACTTCAGTCGAAACAAGACTATCGAGGCTGTCGAGCATAGGTTTTATTGGCCGACCTTGAAGAGAGATGTTGCTCACATTGTGGCCCAGTGCCGTACATGTGTTACGCCCAAAATGGATAAGCAAAGCTATGGCCTCTATACACCTCTTCCCATGCCTGATGCCCCGTGGCATGATGTTGGCAGGGATTTGTTTTGGTATTACCACGCACCTCTCGGAAGCATGATTCGGTCTATGTGGTAGTAGATCAGTTCTTGAAGATGGTCCTTTTCATTCCTTGCTCTAAGACTTCGGATGCTTCAAGGGTAGCCCGCCTTTTCCTTACTCATGTGGTGTGTAAGTTCGGATTGTCTCGTACCATAGTGTCTGACCGTGATGTTAAGTTCACCAGTTATTTTTGGAAGACACTGTGGCATATGTTAGGTACTCACCTCAAGTTTTCCATTGCATATCATCCCCAGATGGATGGTCAGATCGAGGTGGTCAATAAGAGTCTGGGTGATCTTTTGAGGTGTCTTGTTAGGGACCGTGTAGGGGATTGGGATCTCATGTTACCACTGTCTGAGTTTGCATATAATGATTCTGTCAACAAGTCTACTGGTATGAGTCCATTTGAGATTGTCACAGGTCGTAGAACTAGGAAACCAATGGATCTTGTTCCCATGCCCATTCATGCCCGAGTGTCAGAGTCTGCTGAGTCATTTGCTAGGCATGTTAGGAGTCTGCATGATGACATCCGTCGTCACATTGAGGCTAGCAATGCACGGTACATAGAGTTAGCTAATGCCCACAGACACCACCGTGAGTTCCAAGAGGGTGATTATGTCATGATCAGGGTTAGACCTGAACGGTTTCCCTCAGGAACCGTCAAGAAATTGCAAGCTTGCGGAGCCGGTCCATTTTAAGTATTGAAACATGTCGGATCCAACGCGTATGTTGTGGCCTTGCCCGAGGAATATGGGATAAGCTCTACTTTCAATGTTTCGGATCTAGTTGCTTATAGGTGTGATGACCCGGATCCTGGATACCAGATATACCCGATAGGACTACCGGATACACCTAATACCACTTGGAACTCGCGAGGCCTCCCAAGAGCGGAAAAGCTCCGAAGGGAAAAAGGATTGTCGTGTAGTACATTGAAGCCACAGAGATATAACAGTAAGTAATAATATTTCATTAGATCAGTTTACTAAAGTAGCAGAAATAAAATTACCTTTTAATTAACAATTTTAATTTAACAATTATACCAGAGTCCAGTCTAAGAAATTAAATACAAGTACAGGCCACAGGGAAAGAACGTACACTGAGGTCGGTGGATACCCGACACAGGTACCGCTGGCAGCTACAGACGCGTCACACCAGGAACCACGAACTGAGACGACGCCCACCTGAAAAGCAGGGGTGAGTCTCCAACCAGAGACTCAGTAGGGGTCACGCAGATCCCCACTGAAAAGTGCGCAGCACACGGAACAGAAAGCTACAGTAGTAGCAAAGCAGGAAAAGCTACACTACAAAGCTGTAAAAAGAATAGGAACAGCAGGAGTAGGGAACAGGCTAAGAGCAAGATAAGCTAAAAGAAAAGGGAAAAGCAAGGCCGTAAAACTCGGAACACGGCCACCGAGAGGAACTCGGCTCCCTAAGCTACTCCAAGTAGCGACAGAAGGGCGACTCTGATCTAACAAAGTCAGGAGTTACCGATCTGTCGACACGACGCCAGGCATAAGACGAAGACCAGGAAGGACAGACAAATGTCTAGAAAAGATCTAGACACACGACAGACAGACTCGACGACACACACGACTAGAACGTCGTGCATGCAACACAACACTGACCTCGAGTAGGGCCACGAGAGGGCTAACTCAGAAAGGTCACGACGCACAAGAAACGCGAAGAGTCACGTGTCACGTGACGGAAGCACCTCCTCATCAGAAGAACAGCCAGCTGCATCCACTAACGTCTTACACTACGCCACGAGTGTCTCACCTACGGTACCGCCAAAGCCACGGCATAGTCGCAGACACGCACTGAACCAAACAGGAACTATAACAATGAGTAACTCGTCAGGGTTACGCCCGTCGACGTAAGTCCTCAGTTCCTGACCACGTGTGCACACACTGGCTCTTGCCTAAGCCAGGCCCTCTAGCTAGTTTTCTCCCTCGGTAGGACGCTATCGCTGGCCGGGAGCCAACGGAACTAGCTTACAAATAGTATCTCGAGAACTGCCCTTTCCACCACTCCGAGGTGGGTCAACACACTGGATCACGTGCGTCGACAGGCTACGACTAGTGGAGGCTCACAAGACACCAGACTCAGAAACACAAGTGCTATAGTACAAACAAGCTAGAACGCACTATCACACGTACTACTAGGCACCACTGGCAGTATGACTACTGCCAACAGACTCAGGACTAGGCAACTAGACCTACAACATAACGATCCTTGAGTCGGATGACTCAAACGCAAGATCATCATTGACAGCGGAGTAAGCCACCAGTCGGTCTAATCCTAAGCCACGGGAAACGACGCTCCGCAGAAAATGACTTACGGAGACCTGAGGGAACATCGAGAACCCTCAACATGCCTGGACATGCAAACCGAGGTAAAATGGTACCTCGAGATGTCCAGAACCAAAGTCTCGGACTGGACAGAACTGCCGAGACACACACACAAGGTCACCCGTCAACCACTGGGTCACCCCAGGTTGACCGAAAGCAGACAAAGACACACAAGCACAAACCCTCTTGGCCACCTCGGAACACGGTTACAGCCCTCATAGGACATCGGGTGATGTCCGCGTGACAATGGGCGAACCATAAGGTCGAGCAAAAATACCGGAAACCAAACCATCAGTAAACCACTCTCTGGGCATAGGCTATCCATCACTCGGCCGCTAGGTCAACCAAGCAGTCAAGGAGGACTCGCCACGCAACCAGAGGCAAAGACACTGGCGGTCCTAGATTAAGTCGCTCGGAGAAACTATAGCAGTCAAGGAATAGACCGCACACAATTCACCCGAACCGACCGATCCAGGGAACCACCGGACATACAAACCAACACTAGCAGTCCAAGGTAGGACCACTAGAAACACCGCCCTAACTCACGTAGATGATCGACACGAAACAGACAGGACATACGGAGACTTGGGGGAACTCCGACACCCTCATGGCACCTGGACACACAAATTGAGGCCAAATCGTACCTCTAGGTGTCCAAAACCACGTATCGAGCGGGACAAATCCATCGAGACACAGGCAAGGTCGCATGTTGACCATTGGATCACACAGGGTCGACCAGACCAGAGCAATGACTCTAACACGAAACTGGGAGAAGCCATCATGGCCAACCGATAAAACATCAGGGATGAGCGGTTCAGAATGGACCACACAACAAGATGGATGGTCCGAAACTAACCACACAAAGGGGTTGAACGGTCCGGAACCGACCGCACAACTCCAACAACCAACAAGGATGGACGGTCGCAAAGGGACCACCCAACAAGATAAACGGTCCGAACTGGACCGCACAACGGGATGAACGGTCCGAGCCTGACCGCACAACTCCCAGGGGATATGTGGTCTAGCAGACGACCACACAAGGGGATATGTGGTCTAGCAGACGACCACACAACCCAAATCGACATAAGATGGACGGTCCAATACCAACCGCCCAAGGGGGATGTGTGGTCTATCGTAAGATCACACAACCACAACCGACAAAGGATAAACGGTCCAGGGATGGCCGCCCTTATACATGAACGGTCCGGAACTGACCGTTCAAGCGTCACGGTGAGCAAACCATGGGTTCGGCCCAACGGAGGCCTTTCCACACCCCGTTCATCCCGAGACGAAGGGGATACAACCATGGACGTGCTGGCAATCACATAGACTCCGTTCGGAGTCAAAACGACACACGGATCGCAAGATATGGGCAATTCTAACGAAATCACCCAAAAAGGGTTTCCGGACTTCCCGGAGCCCCAGCGGTCAAACGGGACCACCAAACGAAACGAAATCAGTGACGATGGAATGCTAACATCCCAGGGAGTCCATTGACAATAACTGATCTAAAAATGGTTGCCGTTTTTCGACGAACCCTACAAAACCCAAAAATCACGGTTTAGGCTAAACAAGCCTAAACTCGACCGTTTCTGCGTCGAACGACGTGCAATGGCAGGGAAAACGGGTAGGGAGAAGTGGTGATCCGTCACCCTACCTCCACCAAAGAAACCGTGCCCCGAAGGGACTAAACCACGCCGAAAACCACGCCACGAGCTCAAACACCAGCTTTGAATCCACCGTTCAGGATCGCGCCAAAATCGCTCCATCCTCGCCCCGTCGTGCACCCAGCCAGCTCCACAGCGTCCCCAACACTCGCCCCTAGGTCCTCCGTCTATAGCCAGAGCCGAGAAGGCGAAACGGGAGAGAGAGAGGGCGGCGACGAAATGAGAAGGAGGAGAGAGGAAAGGAAAAGAAAAAGGAAAAGAAATTAGGAATTTTCCTAATTTCCGAAAATCTAATTTTTGGCCCTATCTCAGAAAAATATGCAAAATTAGTCAAAATGATCGGCTCGGAGAGTACATCGTCGCTGCAGCATCCTCGAGTCAATGAACTGACAAATAAACTCACTGTAGGGTTCCGTAACTACTATGAGAGAAAAACCCACACGGATCGTAAAACTCAACTCAGGAGCCACAAAAGCGAACCGAAACTCACCAAAACAGATCCGAAAGATCCAATAAAGATCCAACAAGACCTACTAAAGATCCAGGGCATTACAATAGGGACTCAGCAGTGATCCCTAGTGAGCCTTTTGAGCCGTCTCCCCCTCTTGAGAGTGACCCCACACCTGAGTGCCCACTACCAGCCTCATTTCCCCGGCAGCGTGAGTATATAGATCATATACTGGATGAGCAGGTGACCATTACTATGAGTGGATCCTACCCGCGCTACCTAGTGCGATGGAGAGGGCGACCTGCCACCGAGGATACGTGGATCACCAGGGCAGAGTTACAGAGGATAGATCCAGATCTGCCAGAGCGCTACCAGAGCGATCCAGACCCTTACTCGACAGGGTCGAGTTTCTCCCACCCAGGGAGAATTGGTGCGAACACCAGAGCGAGCGAGAAGCATGAACCGGCGAACCGTTAGTACCGTATGCGCAGCACCACTCGAGCTACAGTGGCTTCCATTTGGCTCAGAGATAGTCTGGAGTCTCCGTTCTGAGTCTTATCATTTTTAGTATTTATTGGGTTTTTCTTTGGAATGTAATGTGTGCTTATTTGGTTTATTTGGGTTTAATAGAGTGTAATTAGGAGGAATAAATGGGTTTTTTTGTAAAAAGGGGCGACCTAGGTCCCGCGGGCCCCCTCACCATCCTCCCCATTGGGCCACCTAACTTCTAGGGACCCATAGGGGCTGGCCCATTGTCCACCTTGGATATTGGACCATTGGACCAAAGAATAAAAATTCTATTTTTCTTCTTTAAGGGGGGCGCCCCCTCTTTTGGCTTTATTAGGCCAATTTTTTTATTTTGTTTGACCACATGTGAAAAAAATGTATTTTGGCTTCCCCAAGGTACCCCTCACCCACCCTAGATCTAAGGGTAGTATGAGTCATTTACCATGGGTGTAATGCCCTGGATCCTTGGTAGGTCTTGCTGGATCTTCATTGGATCTTTTGGGATTTGTTTCGGTGAGTTTCGGTTCGCTTTTGTGGCTTCCGAGTTGAGTTTTACGATCCGTGTGGGTTTTTCTCTCGTACTAGTTACGGAACCCTACGGTGAGTTTACTTGTCAGTTCCTCGACTCGTGGATGCTGCAGCGACGATGTACTCTTCGAGCCGGTCGTTTCGACTATTTTTGCGTATTTTTCAGAGATAGGGCCAGAAATCGGATTTTTTGGAAATTAGGAAAATTCCTAATTTCTTTTCCTTTTTCTTTTCCTTCGTATCTCCTTCCTTCTCATTCGCCGCCGCCGTCTCTCACTCTTCGTTTCTCTCCTCTCGAGCCTCCTCGGCTCCGACTGCAGACGGGGTACCTAGAGGCACGTGTTGGGGATGCTGTGGAGCTGGCTGGGTGCGCGACGGGATGAGGATCGAGATGGATTTGGTGCGATCCCCAACGGGGGATTCAAAGCCGACGTTTGAGCTCGCGACATGGTTTTTGGCGCAGTTTAGTCCCTTCAGGGCACGGTTTCTTCGGTGGAGGTAGGGTGATGGTTCCTCACTTCCTCCTCTCCATTTTCCCTACCCTTGCACATCGTTTGGCGCAGAAACGGCCGAGTTTAGGCTTGTTTAGCCTAAACCAAGATTTTCGGGTTTTGTAGGGTTCGCCGGAGAACGGCAACCATTTGTAGCTCGGTTAGTGTTGAACTGACCGTTGGGATGTTAGGATCCCATTCATGCTAGTTTCGTGTTGATTGGTGGTCATTCGAGGCCGGTAGGAGCCCGGGAACCTCGTTGACTCGTTTAGGGTGGATTTGTTAGAATCGCCCCGATCTTGTGTTTTTGTATTTGCATGTGGGATTTTTAGCCTTCTAATGTTGTTTTTCATCGTCGAGGGTTGTTTCCCCTGCGCTTCGGCTTGAATGGGGCGTGGAACGGGACGATTTGGCCAACCCTCTGTTTTCCCACCGTGATTGGTGTGGCGGTCGTTCCAGGGACCGTCACATGCCCTGACGGCCCCACGATAGACTGTCATAGCGTCTGGGTGATTTTTAGTTCTTGATGGTTTTGAGGGTGTGGCGGCCCAGGGGTGGCGCGTCACAGCCTCCTGACGCATCCGGTGTGACGCGTTACGCCTATCTTGTCATTTAGTAGTTTGGCTAAGTCGGTTCCCCTGACGCGCCTGCCCCTGTGCGTCAGGTGGGAGTAACGCGCCCGGTGTAGGCCGTTACGTTCTGTTTGACTTTGTGTTTGACCGTGAGTCGGTTTGTGTAATGGTGGTGTCCCCGTGCGTCACAGCGTCGTAACGCGCCTGCCCCAGGCCGTTACATGCTGTTCTGGCTGAGTGGGTGGTTGTGCCGTTGGCTCTAACGGCCACGCCCCCACGCGTTAGGTGTTTGTAACGCGTCCGAGATGGACCGTTACATTCCTGTTGGCCAGTTGTTTTCTGACTTGAGCCTGTTGGCCCTGACGCGCCTGCCCCCATGCGTTAGGTGTCTGTAACGTGCCTGGTCTAGCACGTTACGTGGTGCAGGTGTCGTTTTGAGTTGAGGTTTGTTGGCCCTGACGGCCCGGGTCGGGCGCGTCAGAGCTGTGTAACGCGCCTGGTGTAGGCCGTTACGTGCCTTGTGCATTTTTGAGGTTGGTTAGGGCGGTGTGTGTGACGGTTCCTTTGTGATCGTCATGTGTGTGTGACGCGTCTGCGTTGGACCGTCACGGTTGGAGTGTAACGGCCTGAGCTAGACCGTCACGTTCGTGTAACGGTCTAGGGGTGGTGCGTTATAATCCTTCTGCTCCGATTTCCGTCATTTTGGTTTCTGCTTGTCTTGGCTTGTCCTTATGGTCTGCCCGTTTTCCCGTGGATGTCTCCTGATGTCCTATGAGGGCTAAGACTACGTTTTGAGGTGGCCAGGAGTCTTCTTGCTTGAGGTAGGATTCTCTTTCCTACTGTTGAGTCGTCGTCGTTGGTTCTGGTCAACCCGGGGTGACCCAGTGGTTGACAGACGACCTTGTGTGGGTGTCTTGGCGGTTCTGTCCAGTCCGAGACACTGGTTCTGGATGCCTCGAGGTGTTACCTTACCTCGGTCCGTGTGTCCAGGTGTGCTGAGGGTCTCATGTGTTCCCTCAGGTCTCCGTGAGTCGTTTTCTGTGGAGTGTTGTTTCTCGTGGCTTAGGATTAGACCGATTGGCGGCTTGTCCCGCTGTCTGTGACGATCTTGCCCTTGAGTCGTTCGACTTAGGTTTGTTACGTGGTAGGTCTAGTTGCCTAGTCCTGAGTCTTTTGGCAGTTGCCGTACTGCCAGTGGTGCTTCGTAGTACGTGTGACAGCGTGTCTACCTATCAGTACTCTAGCACTTGTGTTTCGGAGTTTTGTGTTTTGGTACGCCTCCGATTGTTTTAGCCCTAGGCCTTTGAGTGCCGATCCGCCTGGTGGTGGCGGAGGGGTGTTCCCGAGATACAGTTTGTAAGCTAGTTCCGTGGGCTCCCAGCAAACGGTAGCGTCCTACCGAGGGAGAAAACTAGCTGGAGTGCCTGACTTAGGCTAGAGCCAGTGTGTGCACACGTGGTCAAGGGCTGAGGACATGCGTCGACGGGCGTGACCCTGACTGGTTACTTGATGTTGTTTGGTTCTGTGCGGGTGTTTGCGACTCTACCGTGGCTTCGGCGGTATTGTAGGCGAGACACCTGTGGCACAGCATAAGACGTCTGTGGACGCAGCTGGCCGTTGCTCTGGTGGGGAGGTGCGTCCGTCTGTGACGCGTGGCTCTCCACTGCTCTTCGCGTTTCTTGCGCGTCGTGACCTTTCCGGGTTGGCCTTTCCGTGGCTGCACCCGAGGTCAGTGTCCTGTCACATGCATGATGTTCTGGTCGTGCGTGGGGCAGTGTGCACGATGTTATGGTCGTGCATGGGGCAGTGTGCACGATGTTCAGATCATGCGTGTTGTCGAGTCTGTCGGTCGTCTGTGTGGGTCTTTTCTAGACCTTTTGTTTGTTCTTGCAAGTCTTCGTCTTAGACCTGTTGTTGGGTCGGCAGATCGGTAACTTCTGACTTTGTTAGATCAGAGTCGCCCTCCTCTCGCTGCTTGGAGTAGTTTGGGGTGCCGAGGTTAGTTCGGCCGCCGCTTGTCTGGCGCGGGTTCTTCCCCTTCCTTGCTTGTTCCCTACTCCTACTTCCCGTCTGTTTACTACTACTTATATCGTAGTTTTACAGCTTTGTAGTGTAGTTTTCCTGCTTTACTACACCTGCTGTTTTGTTGTTGTTGTTCTGTGTTACTGCGTATTTTTCAGTGGGAATCCGCGTGACCCCTACTGAGCCAGTGACACGAGGCTCACCCCTACTTTTTAAGTGGGGTGACGTCTTTCGTTCTGCTTCCGCGAGGTTCCTGGTGCGCTTGCTCGTAGCGTGACGTTGTGGCCAGCTGGTACCTACGTCGGGCTTCCCCCGACTTCTCGGTACGTCTTTCTTTTCTGTTGACTGTACTGTGCTAGGCTTGCTGTCTTTAGCTTTGGACTTGACTTTGGTGTATAATTGTTAAAATTGAACTGTTAATTAAAAAGTAATTTTATTTCTGCTACTTTAGCAAACCGATCTAATGAAATTTAATTGCTTCTGTTATATCTCTGTGGTTTCAATGTACTCTACACATGCCTTTATCCCTTCGGAGCTTTCCCGCTCTTGGGAGGCCTCGCGGATTCCAAGTTGTATCACGTGCATTTGGTAGTTCTACCGGGTACATCTGGTATCCGGGATCCGGGTCGCTACAATGGGTGTCCATTTCATATAAAAACTTGTATTTTTCCATTTTTATCACAATTAAATAGAAGAATTATGCAAATTTGCTCCAAGGAGCCAAGGGCCGCCCCCTCTCTCCCTCCTCTCCCTCACCTGCAGATGTGAAGGTTGCCTTCTGAGGTGTGACTCCTCCCCTTATCAGTGTGTGAAGCTATCCACCGTCGTCGCCGCCGCCATCGAGCCTCCGTTGCACTGCCACCGCCGTCACCGGAGTTTTGTCCAACTCAGGATAGCAAGCCACCTCCGGATTTTTTGCTCTCAGCACTTAGATCTGTTGGATCTGAAATTTTCAGGGTGAGTTCCCAAGGTTGATCCCACATCCCACCTAAATTTTCAAAATTTCCCCACTTCGTTTTCCTATTTTCCCATTTAGATTCCCACAGCCCTCAAGATCTGCCCCTGTGCAGTCTTATGTTCCAGCAACCAAACCTTTCGCCCATGAGCCCCCCTTTCCGATTTCAGAATGATCTGAAATTTGAACTGGGATTTTTGTCCACCTAAGCCATCGTCCATAAATTTTTTTGTGATTTTAAGAATTTTATTTCCCATCTAAAAAATATTGTCTTTTCCCAAATCTGTTCTGCCCCTGCAGTCTAGATTCGACCCATCTCTGTTAGAAAATCTATTTCCCATATCAAACCTCCACCAAATATTACAAAAAAATTATCCACGTCTTCCTTACTTCCCCCTCTAGCTTCCATAAAAATACCATCACCCAGATCCGAAGTTTCAGCCACGGTCAACGCCCTTTCTTAGGCAGATCTCAATCTGCCCGGCCAGATCTGAGACTGAGAACAGTCCCCCTTGAAATTCCACCATGGAAAGTACGGCCCCAGCAAAATTACTGTGACACCATAGGTTGAAGCTCTTTGAGTTAGCTTAGCATCGACGCTAGTTTCGCGACATTCCAAGATCAGAGCTGGTCGCAGCAATTTTTGTCGCCGGGTCGCGCAGGTCTGAAATAGCAAATCAGATCCGGGGCAGCAAGCCTCCACGCTTGACGGTCGGACTGCCTCCCCTCCCACGAGGCGAACCAGCGCGATCCCTTCCTAGGGGTCGTCCCTCCAGGAGTCCCCACCGCAGTGGTACCACTCCCAGCCCGTTCGGCCCTCTGACCAGGACGTGGGCCCCACGTTCGTTGGCACGCATTACCGCCGGAGCTGTCCAACACGCTACCCGTCAACCCGAGATCGGTCCTCCCGGGACCCACTTGTAGCCCTTTACTTCCCTGCGTGGAGTGGGCAGTAGAATTTATTTCTGTAATTATTGTAATTGTTTGTACCGGGAGTTACTGTCTTGGCCGGGATCATCTTCCCCACGCCCGGTAGCGTGGAGGTAAACTCGCCACTCTCTCTATCACATTTGCTTATTTCGTATTTATTTGTATATGCCACTGTGAGTGATAGGTTACTAGCTCAATTCAATTTAAACACCATTGCAAGAGAGAGAGCGAAACCCGTCTCGTGACCCAATCCAGGCATGAAAGAGAGCCGACTACCCGACTCATCGGCGGTTCCTCAACCGTACAAGATCCCGTGTTTCCCTCGCTAGGGAAGTCCGCGAGCTAGAGTCCCAGGTCGCGTGTCCGTCCCGCATCAAAACTTAATGATCAAGGGGTGGTGATTAAGAATAAAGCCCGATTTGTAGCCTAAGGCTAAAGCCAAGAATTAGGAATTGATTTTGATGAATCATTTGCACCCGTGGCTAGGCTTGAGACCGTTAGAATATTATTAGCCTTTGCATGCTCTAGGAATATAAAACTCTTTCAAATGGACGTTAAAAGTGCTTTTCTAAATGGTGTAGTGAAAGAGGACGTCTATGTTGAGCAGCCATCAGGATTTGAAGATGAGAAGAACCCGGACCAAGTGTACAAACTTGACAAAGCTTTATATGGTCTGAAGTAAGCCCCCCGTGCGTGGTATGACAGGTTAAGTACATTCCTTTCGGAAAATCGCTTCAAAATAGGTAATATCGATCAAACCCTTTTCATTAAGAGTAACAATGAACACATGCTTATTGTTCAAGTATACGTTGATGACATTATCTTTGGAGCCACTTCTGATTCATTAAATGATGATTTTGTTAAATTGATGTAGGGGGAGTTTGAGATGAGTTTGATGGGGGAGTTAACTTTCTTCTTGGGTTTGCAGGTGAAGCAGCAAAAGGATGAAATTTTCATAAATCAGAGGAAATACACAAAGGAGCTCATCAAGAAGTTCAAATTCGACAATGCGAAGCCACACAAGACACCGATGTCAACAACGGTGAAATTGAACAAGGATGAAAAAGATAAGTCTGTCGATCATAAACTCTTTAGAGGCATGATTGGATCTTTGTTGTATCTGACTACTAGTAGGCTGGATATAATGTTTAGTGTTTGCATGTGTGTGAGATTTCAATCCGATCCTAGAGAACCACACATGTTAGCGGTCAAAAGGATTTTTAGATATTTGCTAGGCACCACAGATCATGATCTTTGGTTTCCTCGTAGTTGTAGTTTTGATTTAGTAGCTTACACTGATTCTGATTACGCTGGGTGTTTAGTGGATCATATAAGCACGAGCGGGTATTGTTAGTTTCTTGGAGGATGCATGGTTTCATGGGCCTTTAGGAAACAAAACGTAGTGGCATTATCAACTACCGGAGCCGAATACATGGCTGCTGGTAGTTGTGCGGCCCAAGTGCTATGGATCCAACAACAGTTAGTTGATTTTGGTATTATTTTAAATAACACACTCATTCTTTGTGATAACACCTCTGCCTTTAATATTTCTAAAAATCATGTTTTGCGTTCTCGCACAAAGCACATAGAGATTAGACACCACTTTTTACGAGACCATGTGAGTAAGGGTCATTTTGAGCTTATACATGTAAATACGGAAAACCAACTTGCAGATATTTTTACAAAACCCTTAACTCTTGAAAAATTCACTCAAATAAGAAGAGAACTTGGAATTTACTATTTGAATGAGTAACTGTGCATATTAGGATTTCATACACTTTTTGCTTATTTTACAAATAACATTTCAAGTTTGTATATATTCAACTTCTTGGTTTAGGTCACACATATTTTGCATACTTGTGAATAGGAAATAACTCTTCATTATCTCTGCATTTACATGCATCTGCCTGTACATACTTTACATACTTACGTGCCTTATTGTCATGATTCTTCGGTATCTCAAATCTTGAGTTGTGGAAGGGTAGATTACGTCCATCTGGAAGCACTCTCAACGCGTGAGGTGGTCTTCGGACCTAAGTTCTCCGCCACGTACCGGAAATCACTTTGCATGGGCATATCATACAAATCTTTGCTTGATTGCATGTATATATTTTAGAAAACCATTCCTTGAAAATTTTCTACGACCTCACCTCCTTGTTAAATAATCATGCAGTGATTTTAATCTTTTGTGAATCGTCTCATATACAAAGGAGGAGGATTTATTTCTACTGTGCATACATTTAGGGGGAGTCATAACTATATTTAGGCAAATTCACTTTCTACATCCAAAACAATTACCCATACCATATTCAAAAATGATGCATATGACTTTGATTGATAAGGATTTCAAACATTCCTTTTAACACTTCAAGGGAAATAAATTTCTGCATGAAAGTTAAGAGAATCGTGAGGAAAAAGCTACCTACCCCACCAGCTTCTATAAGTGGAATGTCCAACCGAGTAGCCGGGAATCTCCACTGAAATAAATAAGGAAACTCGTGTCGAAAGGTGAAACAAAAATCCACATTGTGCGATGAATCCTAGTAGCCGAGAAACCCCATTGAGACACATGAGGTGACTCGCGCCGAATGGTGAAGTCCAATAAAAAGAAACACAAAGGGGTTGTGCGAAGCTACCAATAGTCGAGGATCAAGATGGAAGTGTAGGAAGAAAATAACCCTCTAGTGTTTTCTAGAAATTCTATTCATATCCATATAAGTTTGAAGTTCATTGCTCATTTACATAAATTTCTATTGGGTATTTTTGTGATGAATGTGTACCTTGAATTTGTTCTTATCATGGTCTATGTAGTACCTCGATCATATGAATGCACTACCTTTTTTGATTATGCTTCATGGGACATAGTTTGATTTTGAATCAGTTGTTCACTCTTTATCCGTTCACCCCATTAAGGGGGAGTTATACATATGGTACATGTTTGCATGAATAACTTCATACATGTTCATAGTAAATATAATAACCACAGTGTCAACTACTTTTTGGTGATGACAAAAAGGGGGAGAATAATATAGTGATATAGTGTGCATACATAGATTTTCAGATTTTCATACATGCTCATAATGGTCAGACTTTCATACATGTTTATAATGGCCTTAGATTTTAAGTTTTCATAAATGTTCATATGCACAACTTTTGCATTGTGAATATCTTTTCCAAGTGCATTCACTCAAACTAACTTGAACCATGCACAAACACATTTTCTGGCTTATTATCAAATTTTGGGCACACAATGCATGTTTTGTCATCATCAAAAAGGGGGAGATTGTTGGACCCCTTGGTGAGCTTGATGATTTAGTTTTAATGTTGACAAAACTTGTGTGCATGCTTGTGTGCATGTGGTATGCAAAATAGCCATTGAAGATTGAATGATGATCAAGGATCTAATGAAATACATGATAACCTTGCTTTGTAGGATTGACAGTTATGGTGAATATAATTCTGGACTCAATGGATTGAACAATCAAGTACCTTGTCATCCACAACACAAAACAGGTCCGAAAATTCCATTCATGTTCACAGTCCGTCCATTGGTAAGGCTTTATAATCAGAAAATCATCTAAGTGAATTTCTGGGTAAGTGGGGAGTAAGTGTCGACACTCTTTGGTTTGCATCATCATTGCACCGACTTGCCCTTGTGTGCAACGACTGTCTTTGCATTTTTCAAAACATGCACCGACCGTCCTTGGCATTTTAACAACCTTGCACCGACCTTGTGCATACTATGCACGGACCGTGTGCATACTATGCACAGACCTTGTGCATACCATGCACCGACCCTGTCTTTTGAACTTGCACCGTGCTTCATAAAAGTGCACCGACCCACTGACCTTGTCAATAGAAGTGCACTGACCTTGTTTATAGGGTTCACACTATATGCACCAACCTCATCTTAGTTTTTCCATAGATGTGCACTGACTTTGTACATAAAGTGCACTGACCTTGTCAATAGGTTTTACATAAAGTGCATCGACCTTGTCTATTTGTGCACTGACTTTGTTTGTGGTTTTCATAATGTGCACCGACCTTTCAATATTTGCACCAACCCTGCTTGTCATATATATGCACTGACCCATAATCTGCACAGACCTTGGGTACTATGCACAGACTTTGCTTCATATGCACAGACCCTGCCCAGCTAACTAGCATCGACCTTCATGTGCTTTTGTCCTAAACTAGCATCGACCTTGATTTCACATGCATCAACCTTGCTTGAATGGGTTTTCATGGATACACCTCTACTGCTGCAGCTCTTGGTTGATGACATCTTAAGCATGCTCACTGTCAGGATTTAATCTGGCTTGATAAAACATGTTCCTTATAGGCTTATTTCTGCTGCTCTTGTTTCATGAATGGTGGTTGGTTAAAGCATTTTGATATTGCTATCTAAGGTTCAGTGTTTTGATTTGAATGAATTTCAATGTGCCTAGATTGGGCTTAATCCGTTTCTCATGTATTTGGGGTTTCAATAAAGCTTTAAGTGTGTTCTTATTTCTGTCAGAGAAAATGTCGACTCATAGAGTCGACATTTAGTTTGTTCTGTTCTGTCTGTGTTATTTTATTAAACCAGACAGAAAGTGTCGACTCTAAGAGTCGACACTTTCTGGCCTGTGTGCTGTTTTAGTGGCTGACAGAACACCTTGAAAAGAGTGTCGACTCTAAGAGTCAACACTTTCTTTGGTGCGTTCGGATCATGTTTTCTGGATTGATTTCGAACACCCCATTTTCTTATCCGATTGTCTTGCCTTTTTACCCTAGTACCCTTAGGGTATAGTTGAGTATCTTAGAGGGGTTTGGCTAGGGTTTTATAAGGGCTTTGTTGTCTTTTGAACCTCATATGCTGCTATATATATTCATGATGTGGACTTCAAAAAAGATATACACGAAACACACAAGTTCTAACGTTTTATCTTTCTTGTAGGAGAAGAAAGGGAGAAGGAGAGGAGCTGAGCAAAGACTCTGGGTTTTCATCTACTTTCGATCGTTTCTGGAATTCGTGATTGAAGAAGAAGAGGAGCGAAACGAGAAGGGGAACGCGAGGACGTTCTCATCGTCGAAATCCGGCTACCCTCCGACTTGAGCCTTAGAGGAGAATTTCTATAGCCCTTTCTATCCATGGAGATTTCATTCTACATCTTGTTTGTGCTTAGTGGAGTCATTATCTTTTGGTTTCTATGCTTGTATTGAACATATCTTGTTTTCCAAATTTCAACTCTGTAAGTCTATTGACCGTCTATGAACGGTCGTGTTACTCATGTGCCGCGTGTGTTGCGGCCAGAGTGTGTTTGACTGTTGATCCGTGGTAGGATCGTGTAGGAGACGTTGTCTCCGTGTCTCTTGGAGCGAAAGCTCCGTGCGCTTCATTGAAGCTAGTGGATCCTCACCGATTTGGTGAGGGGTGGACGTAGGGAGCCAGTCGTGGTCCCGAACCACCTAAAAAATCTGTCTCGCATCTGTGTGACTGTGGTTTGCCTTTATATATATATATATATATATATATATATATATTATTCTTGTTGATCGTGTGAGAATGGTAAGCTTGAGATAATTAATTTCTTTATAGCTTATATTTCGTGCAATCATTTTTCGCGTTGGTAGTTATTTCAACTCGTTGTGTTAAAATTTAAAAACTACCATTGCGTTTGGTGGGGACAATTCAACCTCCCTTCTTGTCCATACGAAAACCTAGGGACAACATCGCGTATTTATTGTGGGTTTCCTCTATTCACTGGAGATATGTGTACCTCTGCCCATTCCCGGGACCGGCTCCCTTACTGCCCCTCCATTCGTGAGCATGAGCTAGAGGGAATGTGGTCGTCCCCATAGCCTGGATGTTGTGTGCCTAATATCGTAGTCATCTTCATGTATGACACCTGCTAAATGTTCGAGCATTTGCCTTATACAACCATATCTGTATGCCATTCCCCTTTTGAGCTCTATAGCTCATGTGTTTACGATTAACTCCCAAATGCTAACCAACTAACTCCCTCGTGCCTAATCTATCATCGATTGCTTGATAGTCAAATGGCCGATTACTGTATTTTTCCACCTCGAAAGGGATTGGGTGAGGGTCAGTCCATATGGCCCATCTCCCCCCTTCATGTTATATGGGAGATATGAGGTGCCATTGCGAGCATCATTCTCCTTACAATATTATCGATTTACTAGCTGGGGAGGGGGGACATTCCCCATGTCATCGGTCCGCTGAATCGCCAAATACCCGCAAGGCCTCGTCCTCTCGTGACGTGGAGCCTAATGGGCCATCAGGGCGAATATAAACAGATCCTTTGATCCAACATTAAATTAAATCCACATTCCTCTGGGGAATTGTGGTGGCCATGGGTCACGGAACCCCTTGTAGGCGAGCCCTCGGGGTCTCCTCCCATTTAGGCCGTCCCATTGAATTGTTACTCGCCCATGGATCATTGGTGCCCCTCGTAGGCTAGCCCTCGGTGTTTCCATCCATTCGGGTTCGCCAGTCGCTGTCTTGGCCTCCCGACATTCAGGAGCTTACCCCAGTCTCTATGGGTAGGTTTCCACTTTTCCCCCATGACCCTCTGGGTATGGGGAAATGCTGCCCGATTTTCATGCGGTTCGTTTAACTAAGCTCTGCTAAAACCCAAATTGTGATGACTGTGAGCATATCCTGGACTGAGAACAGACTGTGTTTGAGTATTAACCTCGCACAAGTCTTGATTTATCATGCATACAGGACAATTGAAGACCTAAATTCACTTAAGAACCATCACAAATGGTCAATAAAACAGTTGTTCATTGAATCAAATGGCAATAGAATTCAAGCAGATCCCCAAATGTAGAAAACCCTTCAAAAATAACAAACGCCCTTAACCGGCGAGCCCTAATCTGGCGCCCATACCCCCCGCGCCGAAGTAACTTCCCTCTCAAAACCATAAAATCCTTAACCCCATCTATACGGCACGCGGCCTAATTCGGCGCGCCCCTCACACACCGTGCCGGATTTGGCTTCTTTTATACCCCTCGCCACTTTCAACATCTCCCACGCCGATTTAACCTATCCCTACACCCCGCGCCGGATTAGAGCTCAACCATCCCCTCGCACCGATTTAGCCCCCACTTATACTTCTATCAATCCTTCTGTGCCCCCATCTCTCTATCATACTTAACTCGTAAACACTCTATAATCAACCAATAAGAAAATCATTGCTGGTTCTCATCCATTAGTTGCTTTGGGTCTACTTTTGCCATGCATCTATACATACATGCGCCCATGCCCGCTCGTTATTGTTGCATATCTGTCATTATTCCAAACCTCGGTATATCAAATGATGATTTATTGAAGGCCAGATCAGGTCTGACTGGAGGCCTTCACTAAGCATGATAGTGGTCTTCGGACCTACATTCTCCGCCACGTACTGAGGGCTCAGGATAATGAATGTGATCGAACTACATGTTTGAGCTTATGTTCAGTTCCTACATTATGTGATATCATTCAGTTAATCTTCTTATGCTTATATATATTTACCCAGCCCTGGCGGTTCATTATCTTGGCAATTAATCAAGGGTTTTCCTCTTTTTTGGAGGATGTAATTGACGTCATAGCCTTTATGGTATAACAGACTACCGGTCCCGACACGGACTTCACTTTCGTCTGACTGAGTAAGATCGAGCACACAATAAATCTGTCACCAAGTGACTGACACACCTACGCAATAAATCCAATAAATCTAACAAAACAAATAATTAAAATATTAATAAGAGCCTCATCCCCACAAGCTGGCATGCCCGGTGGGACCATGTGTCTCCCTTCATCTCTTTGCCAAGATAAATGGGCCTCAGGGCCCTCCCAAAGATTGCTTATCGTTTGCTTATTTCTGTGCTTACAGGAAGTAACGATGGCTACTGGATTTGTTGCACTGACTTTCGGCCCCACGATCGTGGCCAACCATGCTACCTCTGGGTACCTGGCGATACCGACCATTTTTGGCGCGTTTCCACTGGTAATCGACTTCCCCAATTTCTTGGGAGTAGCCTTCACTGACGTACTGAAGGTCGAGGCTCCGGAGATGGCCAAGGAGAGCATCAACAAGAAGCCCTAGGTTGTCGATACCCGAAGCTACAGAGGCCCGCCAGCAGGCCGAATCCAACTAACAAGTTGCATGGTCCACCTTGTAGCTCAGGGGGCTCACCCCGCCTACTACAACAAGCGGTCGTCGCCAAGGGAACTCCCTAAGGAAAGCTGCTACTCCCATCACCTGACGGCTATCGGCGTCTGGCAAATCCATTCTAATTGGTGGTGTCCGCGTCTTTCTAGAAGGACGTGATGCCCAAGTGATCCCAGATCAGGTGATCCCTGTTATACCGACCCACAATTCCTTCCAGGCCCTATCCGGAAGAAGGTCTGAGAAAAAAGAAACTGGTTGCCAAGGCCGAAGGGAGCTGGCCCCAAGGCCAAAAACATTCAAGCAGGTGTGGGTCCCTAAGAAGATCCAGCCTATCCATCAAAATGTACATGTTTGCCACTACCTCGAGCCTGCTAAGGCGGAGAGGAGGAATGAGAGGGGCTTGGCCCCAAGAAGAGAAGAGACGGTCGTGGACCCTCCATGCCGTGCTACCCCCAGGGCCTATGCCAGACAAGCTGGCATCCCTACAATAGGGAGAAGATTTGACCAACTTGCTGGGAGCGCCTGGCTAGCTTACATCCCTCCGGTAGGAGGTCGACAATTATCCCCGGTCCTCCACCAAGGACGGGGTCAAGATGTCACGCCCCGACGCGGAATATCGGGACGTACAGTCAATAACGAGCTAGAAATAACATTTATTCTAAACTAACAATAAACATTGCTAAGGAAGGAATACTTTTATTACAATGATCAACACTGTTTAAACACTGTCACGCCCCAACGCGGAATATCGGGACGTACAGTTAGAAACGAGCTGGAAAGAGAGAAAACTAAACTAAACATGTACAA
Source organism: Amorphophallus konjac (assembly GCA_022559845.1). NCBI lineage: Eukaryota > Viridiplantae > Streptophyta > Magnoliopsida > Alismatales > Araceae > Amorphophallus > Amorphophallus konjac. The sequence goes on from CM040121.1 coordinate 210,946,244, forward strand.
GTGCTAAGAAATGGAAATAACTTATTGACCATTAAATGAAACATAACTGGTACAACAATCCTCAAATCAACTCAATACAACTGGGATAACAAACTCTAAACCACAATATCATAGATGAAACACAACACACTCTAAACACAACTAACTGCTACACTCAAAACATCACTCCTGCCCTTCCCCATCGGTAAGCGCGTCACCTGAAAAGTCTGGAAAGGGGGGAAACAACAACTATGAGCTGACGCTCAGTAGGAAATCACAGATAGGTATAAGTGATTAGCAGTTTAATTACATTTTCAAAATATCATGCTACAAAGGATAATGCAATAAAAGAGTAAAGATGATATAATGAAACAAAATTGAAAGATCTCGCAAGGTCACGAAATATAAAGGAACAGAATGGTAATACTTAAGAGGAATAACAAAGACAAGAATTTACCATAGGAGATAACGATAAAGAGTTGGCCATATCAAGATAATTCAAGTCATGTCAAGCACGTAAGTAGTTTCATTTCCACGTCCAAGTAACAGCAAGTAAGTATCAACAAGTAGGGTATAGAACAGTGAAGAGTGGAAAGTGAAAAGTAGTTGAGAGTAGTGGAGAGTAGTAGAGAGTAGTGGCCAGTCCTAGATTTAACCCATGTCATAGTACTGGTGCCAAATGCCACACCTAGTCAATCACCTCCCCGGGGGTACACGTAGTGTTCGGGTGCTCCTCCCAGGACTAGACCGAGCCCTTAATTGTTTGCCAGGCATTGATTTCTTTGGATCAAAGATCCCACGAATCTAGACTTCCACAATTTATGGCCAGAATTCCAAGGTTTGAACCATGTAGCAATAACAATTTCAAGTAGGAAGGAGATTCATTTCAGAATTTCAAGGTAAGCACAATCATCAAGAAGATTGAAAGCCAAGTCACAATAAGAGTTAATCATGCTGCGCTACTGTAGTACAGCAGCTATCCAACAAGCTAATCAACATATTAATCCTAATTATCAAGTTAATATGTCAAAGATTATCCATTATCATTTGCATTAAGACAATTGCCAAAAGCTGATTCAAGATGATAAGGTAAAGGAACAAGCTTGTACAGGAAGGAAAAAGAATGCATTAACAGAGATTTAATTACACCATTAACCATTAATTATGTGGGTTTCTATTTAACCAATGTATGAGTCGAAATGAAGATAGTAAATGGCATGTTTTTACACTATATTTGCAAGTAGGAACCAATGTAAATTGAAATCATAAGGTTTCCAGAACAGGTCACTGGTTCTTCAAAAGTATAGTTTTCAATTGGTCTAAGTTGAATGGGTCGATCCCCTAATGATCCGGATCGATCCACGGGTCGCAAAACGATGAAAACCGGGTTTCTGGTACATGGGTCGACCCCCTCAAATTCTGTAGGATGGGTCGACCCCTGGGGTCGACCCCTACATTCCAGCGCATGGGTCTACCCCTGGGGTCGACCCCCTTGCAGGGACTGGATGGGTCGACCCCAGGGGTCGACCCTCGGGCCTGCCAGGGTTCCCAGAAAACGGGTCGACCCCTGGGGTCGACCCCTGCAAGAACAGAAACGAAAGTTGACTCCGAAAAACACATGAACTCATCCAAATGAGGTCCAATTGAGTTGAAATCAAAACCACATGATCTAGGAATCCTAATAGACATTCTAGGGTCATGATACATGAGTTTAGAAACATGAATTTTCACAGAAATCAATTAAATCTCAACTTATACATGATAAATACATGAAAACCCTAGTTCCTGACCTACTTCTACTAAATCATGCAATTCTCTCAACATAAGCAATGAATTTTGGGGCTTCTTGCGTCAAAAGAAAGCTAACTCGATTATGAATCCAACCATGTATGATATGCTACATGAAGATCAGGTTACATGACTCAAAATTAGCCCGAAATCAAGATCTGACTTAAAGGAACACTATATGAATCATGTTCTAGACATGCTCTTACTTCGATGCAAAATACTCTCAACATGCTCAATACAAATTAGGGGTTTCTTCGTCAAATGAAAGCTAACAACATGCTGATTACATCATGTAAGTTAATTAGAGTTTGGTTGTTAGATCCTACCTCAAATCGGAGAAAGACTTCGAAACCCTAGAATGAAGAACAAGCTTGACAGCAGCTCACAAAAAGCTCGATATCTCCACGGATACCTAATAAAATTTGGGGCTTTCAGTCCCATTGGATAGCTCTCGTCGAGCTGATCAAGATACTATATTTACAAGTCTCAATTAGTTAAGGGTACCCACCTTAATTGACGGATTAAAGGGCTGGAGATGAAGAACGACGAACTGCCAACACCCTCCACCAAAACGACGAATGCTCCCAGATCTGGACTCCTCGTCGGCTAACCCAGCTACCAAATGAAACTAGAGTCGAAGAGCTACATTTCTATAGGTCATGGGGCTTCTGGAGCCTTCGGAGTTGGGAGTATTTGGCGCTGCAAGTTTCGTGTTAGAAACGGCGCCGGAATCCTTGACTCGACCAAATCTATGTCGGCAGCACGTTTTAGGGCTAGGTTTACCTCAAATTGATTGAGGGTAAATGTTCCTTACCTCGTGGCCTTCCATTTGCCCTTGATTTTAGATCATTTGGTTGAGTAATAAGGTCGAATTTCACGTTTTAAGTCACGATTAGGTAAAGGTTAGGTAAAAGTCAAATTTGGGCTTAATCCTCTAATTAGACAAGGTTACGTAATTAATTTGGGTCAAGTCCAGAAGACAAAATTGCTATAAAAATGATCTTTTACCCAATTACTATTTTTACAGATTTTTCTAAGGTAGTCGAATTTTATAGGTTCTATTTTCTAATGAATTAAATATTAATATTTCAAAATTCAAACATTAATTCATTTTAATTCAATTTTTAATTAATAAAAGATCAATAAAACTTAATAAATAATCGGGGTATTACACTGATGAGGGCATCTCACGACACTCCCTCTAGCTCGGGTCGCCTGCACACTCTTGATGTGGACTGACTGTGATCCACACTTGTTATCTTCATTTCCTTAGTTTCATTTTATGTATTTTCCTTTTATTGAGTCCTATCATTGTATTTCTCTTTATTAAGTCATGTGGTTCTAGTCCATTTCCCTTGGTATGCTTAATTGGGCCTTATTACCTTAGTTATGGGCCCATTAAGTTGAGTCTAGGATATGCCCGGTCTTTTGTCTAATTGTCAAGGGTACTATGGTCATGTAAAGAGTGGATGCCTATAAATAGGCCTCCCCTCCCTCTCATTGAAACAACTTTGATGAATATTGAAAGGCATTTGCCATCTCTCTCTCTCTCTCTCTCTCTCTCTCTCTCTCTCTCTCTCTCTCTCTCTCTCTCTCTCTCTCTCACTATCACTCTCTCTAAGTGGGTTGTGCCCCCTTTCTCTCTCCTCCCCACCCCAAATTCGAAATTCATTCTCTCTCCTCCCCATTCACCCCTCATTAAGGCCCCTTCCCCTTCCCCATGCATTCATTCAATTCCCCCTCCAACCCCTAGGTGGAAACCCCTTCTCCTAGGCACCTTTCCACTCTCCCAAGCAACCCTCCCTCTTCCCAAGGCTGAATTAACCCCTCCCAAAGCCCAAATTCGAATTTCCCTCTCCCTAGGGCTGTGCCCTTCCATCTCCCCACCTTCTAAACCACCCTAGGTCGAAATCCATCTCCCCCCAACAGCCAAGTTCGTCCCCCATCCTCCTCTCACACTCACCCTCTCTCTAGTTCCCCTCTCCATCTACCCCTGCCACTCCAGACCCTCCAGAAGCCCTAGCCATGTCCTTCCCATATCCACAAACCATCAGCCATCCCCCCAATCTATGCTAACTCCCTTTGCCCCTCCCCTTGTTCTTGCAAGTTGCAGCTTCAAGTAGCAGGTCGCAGGCAGCAGAGTGAGGCCCTGAAGTCGCATCATCCCCGGCTGGTCCCTGCTCCTCCTGGTGGCAAGGCCTACATCTCTGGAAAGGTTGTCCAGAGAGCTTCCAAGGCGAGGTGGTTTCGTCGGCATCCGAGCTCCGAGCAGTCCACAGCGGCCGATCTCCCTCGACTGCGCAGAAGAACCCAGGCAGAGAACCAGAGCGCGAGTGGAAGCTCGGCCACGACGAACCCTTTGGGATTCAGATCAAGCTTTCTTCAGCAAATTCCTTTCCTCTCAAGTCCTCTTTCATCTTCAAGAAGCAGAGTTGCATTTGGACATCGACATCGAAAGTTACGAATTTTCTACTCCAAGTGTGTCAGGTCAGTTTACAGGAGCCAGAACTGACATCCCTCCACTCATCTGATCGTCCCGGTCTTCTCCGACATCTGCTGACCCTGCCGTTGGCACCGACAGAAAGAAGACTCGACCACGGTTCCAACGGTTTAGGTCTTGTACCCATCAGAGCTTTGTGGAGATCATGGCACCCTCTGCAACCAGCCCCATTGTTCTGCACCAGATAGAGGCAGAATCAACCAGTCCGGTTGCAGACTCTGCCACGGCCAGCTGGTGAAGGCTCTGAGCGCCATTTTTGGAGGAGAGAAACTACATCTAGTTAGCTGCCACCTTGAAGAAGAAGGGACTCAATCGGCCACGGAACCCCCTGTTCCAATTTTCTTCGTCGGAGAGGGCAGACTGCCCCCTGTGATCCCAGGTTAGACCAGTCCACACTCCTCCGGTCACCCCTCTCTCCACCGACATCAGATTGCATCCCCGTCAACTCCGGCTCGAAGCTACCCCGATCACGATCGCGTCACCACCAGTTTCATTCCAATCGGAGTCCGGGAGAGCCCACAGTGACTTCTGCAACCTACTGCTTCAGTCCGGTACCAGCCAGAGACCAGACGCTGGTGCCCTGTTCCAGTCGCCGGTGCGGTCAGCCCAGAGAATCAAAGCTTCCCCAAAAATTCAAGCTTCATCCCCTGTCCGTTGGTAAACTTTTGGCACTGGTCTCGTCAAGATCCGAGCTCCGTGGAGCCCGTGGCAGCACCATCTCCGACTGTCTGTCCAGCAAACCTGAAGCAAGGCAGAACCGGTGGAGCTCGGAAGATAACGTTTTTATTGCGTAATCCCCACCCCGCTTGGCCGGCTGAAGGCTCCTCCCTGCGTGGAGGTAGTTTTGGATGTACTAAGTCTAATCCCTACCCCAAGATCACCCCTCCTGTACGAGGCGTAGTGTTGTACATCATTGCATTTTCAGGTCAAGCTACATCGCCGCGGCGATCGGTTGTATACCCTCGCCTCCCGACGCGCCCTCGTCTCCGAGCGGGATCAGTGTCTTCACACCGATCAGGTGAGCGTCTGATATCTCCTTAGTTGCCTTCATTCTGCAAGTTTAGTATTGCTTTGATTGCCCGTCGGTGGTGAGAAGAGGGCCCGTACTTATATGCTAGTTTGTTAGTGTCCACCGCGGACCGTGAGAGAGTGCCACCCACACCCCGCCCAGCGGGCCAGTCACCCACAAATTTGGGGAATCCTAGGCCCTTTGGGGTCAGCCTAAGCAAACTAAGTCCTTTAGAGTCATTGGGTCCCGCCTCGGACCCTTGCCATCATCCCCCGGCCCCGCCGAGTGATCGCGTGTGCCGTGTGAGTAAGATGCTATTGTGAGAATCATTGGAGAGCTTGTATGCTTGTGGATCTTGGTCCTAGGTTGTCCATTACATATTTAGTCATCCTAGGGCTGTTTTACATCAAGTGGTATCAGAGCAAGTCATTGACTTGTCTCTATCAAGTCAAGTCCTAGGGCATGTCTATGCATTTAGAGTCATCAAGTGCATCACTCTTGCTCCCTAGTATGGCCACCTCATATCGACCTTACCAATCGGCCCACTCCATAAGTCCAAGCCACCAAGAGATGCCTACCACTAACACCCATAACTTCCCTGGCCATGTCAGTTACCTCATAAAAACCTTGACCCATGCCAATGGCAAGCTTGATAGCCTATCTAGACGACTTGACAAACTAGAAGAAAATTGGCCCGCCCCAAGGAAGAATGATAGTAGGCCTCCTCCCTCACCTCTCACCTTTGATGGGACTCATCCTAATGAGTATTTAGAATGGGAGGCTTCCATGGACCATTACTTCACTTGGCATCCCATGCCCGATAACGAGAAAGTCCAATTTGCCAAATCACAACTTACCAAACGGGCTCAAACATATTGGCTACAAATTGTCGGGCTAAGGATAATTAGAAGGGAAGATCCCATCACCACTTGGGTAAACATGAAGGAGCAACTTAGGGCTAGTTATGTGTCCCCTTCCCATTCCGAACACCAAAGTCCAAAGAGCATTTCAACTCCTTCATTTCCCCTTGGCCAACCCAAGACCCTAATCACACATTCCCCACCATTTTCCACCTCTCCTATCCCAACCACCACAACTACACCCTACCTCCAAGTCCTCACCACAACCATATGTCCCCATACTCAATTGGACTCCATGTCCACCCCTCCACCTAGGCCCATAATGGCCACCAACCCCAAACCAAAATCCCCTCACCAAAACCGCACCCCACAAGCCCCCTTGGCCACCACCGCAACCTCACCATCGTCCCCAAAAAGGGACACATCTCCCAAAACCAATCATCCCAAATCTCCTCACCCAACCCACCTTCCACTTCCCACCCCAATCCTACCCCAATTTAGGCCTCCACTACTTCCACTCCCAATTCCAACCCACATCTGACCTTGCTCACCTCCTCGGGTGCACCATGCTTCGACTAACACCAACCCACCCACCATAGACCTTCCTACCCCATTGTCCTTAGGAGTTGCAACCCACACACCTACCCAAGAGGAGAAGGATACCAATTCGGATCCACCTCCCAAAATCAAGAAAATCCAAGGGCCACACAACTCACCCACCACTCCTAGCCTAGTTCCTCAAGAGCTATACACCCTTCCCCATGACACCATCACCATAGATAAGTCCGTACTCCAATGGCTCAAGCGAGGCCTCACCATTCCTAGTTCACAACCAAGCCACATACCCATGGGACATCAATCCCAAATCATTCCCACTCAGCCTCATGTCACTTATCAAACCTCCTATTGTGTAGAAGATTTGGGAGACTTAGTGGCCTACCTACATTGGCAAGTCCACTTGACCGATATGCTAGTCATGAGGCCATCGGAGTCGAGCACCATTAGCCTAGCTTACCCCACCGTTGGCTCCATCACTTCCATCTACACCAATGGCCAATTTACAAGTGAGATCATACTCCTTCTTCCCATGGAGGAGGAACCCATCCTAGTCTACTCTCCAACAATTGAGATCCCAAGTGCTTTGATTGGCCAACCCCTTAGCAACCTTGGCCCAAACATTTTGGAGGAGGATGACTCACCATTTGAGGACCTTGAGGACATGGAATACCCCTACCTAGGTAACCCTTACCATGATCCCTTTAATCCCTTCCTAAGGGAGCCTAGATCTCCATGTAACCCACTCCCCCTATTCACCACCCACCTCACCCTACCCGAATCGCCCATGTCAACCCAAACTCCTCCCTTCCTAGAATCGGGTTACACCATGAGAGCCTTGACTTTAGGCAACAAACACCTTGGGATTGATGAAGTACCCCACCCCATAACCACCTTCGTAGATCCCTTCGACCCATTCACGTAGACGCTCAAAAGTCATCCCACATCTATGCACATGGAGGTCACCTTTGGGATAAACATGCATGTGTCTAGGCCTACCACATCATTTGACATGATTCATAAGTCGGGTACATTCATTCACATCACCCACATGTCAAGTAGGCAGCATAAGAGGACCATATTCGGATGTATTGCCCCACCTTCATTCATCATGAGTCTTAAGCATGAGAGGAGCATACATGGATGTTCGGGTCCCCCGACATTTGTCACACCCATGCATAAAAGGTTCATCTATGGATGTCCCGGCCCTCCTAAAACTGTCACAGTCTTCATAGCATCAATGTGTGATCGGTCTACATTTGGCTGCCCAGGTCCACCTTGGCATACCATGCGTTTCACACCAACATCGCATCATCATGCATGGCATACGCATTCTCGCAAGCATATAGGAAAGATCAATGAGGCTTACAAAAGGCGGGCAGATGCTCATCGGCGCCACTGCGAGTTCCAAGTGGGAGACTCGGTGATGGTGAGGACGGAGCGGCTCCTTCCGGGACCTGCCTCCAAGTTAAGGGCACGGGGTTCGGGACCCTTTCAAATTCTGAGATGACTTGGCAGTAATGCTTATGAGCTAGACCTACCTGAGGGTTTTGGGGTACACCCTACTTTCAATGTGGCGGATCTGGTACCCTACAAGGGCCCCGCGGTGGAACCCAGTGAGGATCTTGAGCTTTTACCCCGCCTTGAGAGGGACACTTCCGGAGGGACTCCACCTTCTAGCTTGAGAGACCGACGAGAGCAGATAGAGGCAATACTGGATGAGCAGAGTATCATTACTAGGCACAAGGTGTATCAGTGCTACCTGGTTAGGTGGAAGAACCGTCCCCCGATACAGGACACGTGGGTGAGTCGGGAGGATCTGCCGCGCTTGGACCCTGACATACTGGAGCATTACGACAGCCAGGCGGACCCATACTCGACGGGGTCGAGTTCTCCCCACCCCGGGGGATTTGATGAGGGCATCTCACGACACTCCCTCTAGCTCGGGTCGCCTGCACACTCTTGATGTGGACTGACTGTGATCCACACTTGTTATCTTCATTTCCTTAGTTTCATTTTATGTATTTTCCTTTTATTGAGTCCTATCATTGTATTTCTCTTTATTAAGTCATGTGGTTCTAGTCCATTTCCCTTGGTATGCTTAATTGGGCCTTATTACCTTAGTTATGGGCCCATTAGGTTGAGTCTAGGATATGCCCGGTCTTTTGTCTAATTGTCAAGGGTACTATGGTCATGTAAAGAGTGGATGCCTATAAATAGGCCTCCCCTCCCTCTCATTGAAATAACTTTGATGAATATTGAAAGGCATTTGTCATCTCCATCTCAATATCTCTCTCTCTCTCTCTCTCTCTCTCTCTCTCTCACTATCACTCTCTCTAAGTGGGTTGTGCCCCCTTTCTCTCTCCTCCCCACCCCAAATTCGAAATTCATTCTCTCTCCTCCCCATTCACCCCTCATTAAGGCCCCTTCCCCTTCCCCATGCATTCATTCAATTCCCCCTCCAACCCCTAGGTGGAAACCCCTTCTCCTAGGCACCTTTCCACTCTCCCAAGCAACCCTCCCTCTTCCCAAGGTTGAATTAACCCCTCCCAAAGCCCAAATTCGAATTTCCCTCTCCCTAGGGCTGTGCCCTTCCATCTCCCCACCTCCTAAACCACCCTAGGTCGAAATCCATCTCCCCCCAACAGCCAAGTTCGTCCCCCATCCTCCTCTCACACTCACCCTCTCTCTAGTGCACCTCCACCCCCCCCATCTCCACCCCTAGCTGCTCCAGCCCCCCTCTCCATCTACCCCTGCCACTCCAGACCCTCCAGAAGCCCTAGCCACGTCCTTCCCATATCCACAAACCATCAGCCATCCCCCCAATCTGTGCTAACTCCCTTTGCCCCTCCCCTTGTTCTTGCAAGTTGCAGCTTCAAGTAGCAGGTCGCAGGCAGCAGAGTGAGGCCCTGAAGTCGCGTCATCCCCGGCCGGTCCCTGTTCCTCCTGGTGGCAAGGCCTACATCTCTGGAAAGGTTGTCCAGAGAGCTTCCAAGGCGAGGTGGTTTCGTCGGCATCCGAGCTCTGAGCAGTCCACAGCAGCCGATCTCCCTCGACTGCGCAGAAGAACCCAGGCAGAGAACCAGAGCGAGAGTGGAAGCTCGGCCACGACGAACCCTTTGGGATTCAGATCAAGCTTTCTTCAGCAAATTATTTCCCTCTCAAGTCCTATTTCATCTTCAAGAAGCAGAGTTGCATTTGGACATCGACATCGAAAGTTACGAATTTTCTACTCCAAGTGTGTCAGGTCAGTTTACAGGAGCCAGAAATGACATCCCTCCACTCATCTGATCGTCCCGGTCTTCTCCGACATCTGCCGACCCCGCCGTTGGCACCGACAGAAAGAAGACTCAACCATGGTTCCAACGGTTCAGGTCTTGTACCCATCAGAGCTTTGTGGAGATCATGGCACCCTCTGCAACCAGCCCCATTGTTCTGCACCAGACAGAGGCAGAATCAACCAGTCCGGTTGCAGACTCTGCCACGGCCATCTGGTGATTGATCTGAGCGCCATTTTTGGAGGAGAGAAACTACATCTAGTTAGCTGCCACCTCGAAGAAGAAGGGACTCAATCGGCCACCGGAACCCCCTGTTCTAATTTTCTTCGTCGGAGAGGGCAGACTGCCCCTTGTGATCCCAGGTTAGACCAGTCCACACTCCTCCGGTCACCCCTCTCTCCACCGACATCAGATTGCATCCCCGTCAACACCGGCTAGAAGCTACACTGATCACGATCGCGTCACCACCAGTTTCATTCCAATCGGAGTCCGGGAGAGCCCACAGTGACTTCTGCAACCTACTGCTTCAGTCCGGTACCAGCCAGAGACCAGACGCTGGTGCCCTGTTCCAGTCGCCGGTGCGGTCAGCCCCGAGAATCAAAGCTTCCCCAAAAATTCAAGCTTCATCCCCTGTCCGTTGGTAAACTTTTGGCGCTGGTCTCGTCAAGATCCGAGCTCCGTGGAGCCCGTGGCAGCACCGTCTCCGACTGTCTGTCCAGCGAACCTGAAGCAAGGCAGAACCGGTGGAGCTCGGAAGATAACGTTTTCATTGCGTAATCCCCACCCCGCTTGGCCGGCTGAAGGCTCTTCCCTGCGTGGAGGTAGTTTTGGATGTACTAAGTCTAATCTTTACCCCAAGATCACCCCTCCTGTGCGAGGCGTAGTGTTGTACATCATTACATTTTCAGGTCAAGCTACATCGCCGCGGCAATCGGTTGTATACCCTCGCCTCTCGGCGCGCCCTCGTCTCCGAGCGGGATCGGTGTCTTCACACCGATCAGGTGAGCGTCTGATATCTCCTTAGTTGCCTTCATTCTGCAAGTTTAGTATTGCTTTGATTGCCCGTCGGCGGTGAGAAGAGGGCCCGTACTTATATGCTAGTTTGTTAGTGTCCACCTCGGACCGTGAGAGAGTGCCACCCACACCCCGCCCAGCGGGCCAGCCACCCACAAATTTGGAGAATCCTAGGCCCTTTGGGGTCAGCCTAAGCAAACTAAGTCCTTTAGAGTCATTGGGTCCCGCCTCGGACCCTTGCCATCATCCCCCGGCCCCGCCGGGTGATCGCGTGTGCCGTGTGAGTAAGACGCTATTGTGAGAATCATTGGAGAGCTTGTATGCTTGTGGATCTTGGTCCTAGGTTGTCCATTACATATTTAGTCATCCTAGGGCGGTTTTACATCATACACCCTCCCCTACTTAAAGAATTTGGTCCTCCAAATTCACTGCACTATATACGGAAAGTAGGGAAAAGATAGATCACCTAAAATAGGTCGGGATACCGCTTCCGCATAGTATCTCCCGATTCCCAAGTAGCTTCTTCGGTTCCACGCCGACTCCACTGAATCTTGACCATCGATATAGAGCGATTCCGGAGTTGCTGTTGTTTCCGGTCTAGAATCTTGATAGGTCTTTCTTCATAAGTCAAATCTTCCTTTAACTCAAAATCCACATGTTGAATGATGTGAGTGGGATCGTACACATATTTTCGTAACATAGACACATGGAAAACATTGTGTACGCCAGATAACTGAGGCGGTAATGCCAGTCTGTAAGCAACTTCTCCCACTCTATCCAGGATCTCGAATGGACCAATATACCTCGGACTCAGCTTGCCATGAATGCCAAATCTTCGAATCCCTCTCGAAGGAGAGACTTTCAGAAACACATGCTCGCCAACTTGAAATTCTAATGCTCTTCTCCTTGTGTCGGCATAACTCTTCTGTCTTGATTGAGCCACTTGTAACCGGTCTCGGATAACACGGATGTTCTATGATGATTCTGAAACAAGATCCGGTCCAAGCCATTGCTTCTCGCCCACCTCATCCCAACACAACGGGGAACGACAGCTTCTTCCATACAAAGCTTCAAATGGAGCCATTTGTATGCTGGATTGGTAACTGTTGTTGTAGGCGAATTTAATCAATGCCAAGTGATTACTCCAACTGCCTCCGAAATCAATCATGCAAGCTCGCAGCATATCTTCCACTATCTGGTTGGTTCTTTCAGTCTGTCCATCTGTCTGTGGATGAAAAGCAGTACTGAAATTCAGACAAGTACCAAGAGACTCTTGCAGTCCCTTCCAGAAATGTGAAGTAAATTTCGGGTCTCTATCAGACATAATGCTGACAGGTATACCATGGAGCCTTACCACTTCCTTCAAATATAAAGCAGCCAATACATCAACTGTCCACTTGGACTTAATGGGTAAGAAATGAGCCGATTTTGTCAAGTGATCGACGATCACCCATATCGCATCAAATCCACCACGAGTCTTAGGTAGACCCATAATGAAATCCATGCCAATGCTTTCCCACTTCCATTGGGGTATGTCGAGTGGTTTCAACTTTCCTGCCGGTCTGAAATGTTCAGCCTTAACTTGTTGACAAACCAGACATCTACTCACGAAATCTGTAATTTCCCTTTTCATATTCGGCCACCAAAAGGACCTTTTCAAATCCTTGAACATTTTAGTGCCTCCAGGATGAATAGTGTATTTGGATCTATGTGCTTCCTCCAGAATCTTGTTCTTTAACTTAGCTTCATCAGGTACACAAGTTCTACCCTGGAATAACAATCTTCCATCGTTAGCCACCATGAAGTCGGGTCTGCTGCTCAAACTTCCCTTGATCTCAACCAGCTCGGGATCATTATCTTGCAAGGATTTGATCTCCATCAATAATTCGGGCTTAAGTCGAATCTGTGCAATTATAACCCGATCATTATCAACATTTAGATCCAGGCTAGCTAATTGTTACAATAGCCTCCACTCTTGTAACATGAGACTTGATAATTTAGCCACAGGCTTCCGGCTTAATGCATCTGCCACCACATTGCCTTTACCGGGATGATATTCAATCGAGAAGTCGAAGTCCTTCAAGTACTCCAACCATCTTCTCTGCCTCATGTTAAGTTCTTTCTGAGAAAATAAATACTTCAGACTCTTATGATCTGAAAATACTGTGAATGTTTCTCCATACAAGTAATGCCTCCAAATTTTTAAGGCGAATACAACTGCTGCAAGTTCCAAGTCATGAACGGGGTAATTCTCTTCGTGCCTCTTCAGCTGCCTAGAAGAATAAGAAATCACCTTACCATGCTGCATGAGTACACAGCCTAAGCCAATACCAGAAGCATCGGTATAGACCACGAAACCACCGTCGCCAGAAGGTAAAGCCAATACGGGTGCAGTAGTGAGGCAATCCTTCAATGTTTGAAAGCTCTGCTGACATTTCTCGGACCATTCAAACTTGCTGTCTTTGCGGGTCAATCGAGTGAGAGGTACCGCAATCTTGGAGAAGTCTTGAATAAATCTTCGATAATAGCCTGCCAGGCCTAGGAAGCTTCTCACTTCGGTCACTGTAGTAGGCTGATCCCAGTTCCTTACTGCCTCCACTTTCGAAGGATCAACTGAAATACCTTCTTTGGTGATGATATGTCCTAAGAAGGACACTTCTTGCAGCCAGAAATCACATTTACTGAATTTGGCATATAGTTGATGATCTTTCAATATCTGCAATGCCATCCTCAAATGTTCGGCATGCTCTTCTTCAGTCTTGGAATAAATTAGTATGTCGTCAATGAATACCACGACCCATTGATCAAGATAAGGCCGGAATGCATTATTCATTAACTGCATGAAAGCTGCTGGTGCATTCGTTAGACCAAAAGGCATAACGACAAACTCAAAATGACCATACCTGCTGCGGAAAGCCGTTTTATAAATATCATCTTCCTTAATCCTCAGCTGATGATATCCAGATCGAAGATCGATCTTAGAGAAATAATGTGCTCCCGCTATCTGGTCGAATAATTCATCGATCCTCGGCAATGGGTATTTATTCTTGATAGTTAGCTGGTTCAGTTGCCGATAATCGATGCATAATCTCATCGAACCATCCTTTTTCCTGACGAATAATACAGGAGCTCCCCAAGGTGAAGTACTCGGACGAATAAAGCCTTTCTCGAGCAATTCCATCAGCTGTTGCTTTAATTCCCTTAGCTCCGCAGGGGACATACGGTAAGGAGCTCTAGAAATAGGGGACGCGCCAGGAACAATATCAATGGAGAAGATAACTTCCCGCTCAGGCGAAAGTCCTGGTAGTTCCTCCGGAAAGACTTCGGAGAATTCTCGGACAATAGGAGTGTCCTTTATCTCAACTCGCTGTTCCGGTGTAGCATGGACAAAGGCTAGAAAAGCCTCGCAACCTCGCCTCATCAGCTTGTCGGCTCGAAGAGAAGAGATGAGCGATACAGGGTTATGGCGCTTGATCCCCGTAAAAGATAAACCAGAATGTCCAGTAAAAGTCACTGAGCTAGAACTGCAGTGAACACTGGCCTCATACTTGGCCAACCAATCTGCTCCAAGGATTACATCATAATCCTTCATATCCATGCAAACTAAGTCGGCTGGAAAGTTTCGTTCATCAATAATAACCTTACTAGAAGGATAGTAATATTGAGTAGCCACTCCAGAACCAATAGGAGTTGATATAACCAATGGAGAATTCATCATAATAGGTTCGACAGATAACAACTTCGCAAATTTCTGAGAAATAAAAGAATGCGTTGCACCAGTATCAAAGAGAACAAATGCGGGCTTGTCAATTATAGTAAGGGTACCTTCGACGAGTCCGCCATCATCAGAAATCCCAGTTTCATTCGCATGTAAAGCTTGGAGCCTTCCTTGCGGCTTCTTGATAACTTGAGGTTTTGCCGGTGAAGCTTGTTCCGATAGAAGAGGGCAGTCATGGATACGGTGTTCCCTACTCCCACATCGTAAACACGCACCTAGCTTGTGCCAGTATTCCTCCATCTTGTGACCTGGACGATCACAATACTTGCACTTGCCCTTGAATGGAACAATAGGGCCGGGTTTCTTCTCTTCATTTCTTGGCATCTTGCCTTTCCACGTTCCCGATCCGATCCACGAACTAGACCCACTCATGGGCCTCTTTTTGCTAGTGCCGAATCCGGGTCTAGGAGTTGGTTGTTCCTTCTTCATGCCTTGCCCACGGATCCTCTCCGTCATTTCTAAGGTATCTTCTAGAACTTGTGCCTTTCTCACCATCTCAGAATAAGTAAAGATCTCCATCGGCGCCAGTTGATTGATGTAGCGAAGCTTCAACCCGTTGAGAAATCGTTTAGCTTTCATCTTTTCTGTGGAGATAAGGTGAGTAGCATAGCGCAAAAGCCGAGAGAACTATGCTTCATATTCGGCCACCGATAAGCTTCGCTGCTTTAGAGGCGCGAACTCCGCCGCCTTCTTCTCTTGTACACGATCGGAAAAATATTTGTCGTTGAAGAATTCCTCGAACTCTTCCCATGTGACTTGTTGATCGCCTAGAGTTGCCTTGACGGAATCCCACCAAGTACGCGCCTCCCGCTCCAATTGGAAGGTAGAAAGAAGGACACGCTCTTGGTCGGTGCATTGCATGACTTCAAAAATTCTCCCCATTTCGTTGAGCCAATGCTTGGCCTCGTCGGGGTTAGTCGAACCAGCAAATCTTGGCGGGTTCATTCCTCGAAAGTTCCGGTATAAGTCGCCGGTGCCATGACCTGCTGCTCCAGCTTGAGCTACCTGATGTAACGCCTGAGTCAGGCCTTGAACCGTGCGCTGCAGGTTCCTCCATTCAGCACTATCGGCTGCCATCTACACGAGAAATAGATTACTTAGGTCCAATAAAATAGATAATAACACGATTAAGGAACGAACTTAACCCAAGTTTCTACCCAATCTCACCAGGTCAGGTTCTAGACTTTAACAAGGTTAGAGGTCTAATGCACCTAAACACGACCAAAAACTCGGTACCTGGCGGAGCTAATCGGTCCGAAGACCACTCGCGCAAGTATGCGACCTTCCGATAGGCGTAGCCTAACGTTCGGACAACACCTTTTGATATACCGATTATTGGGATGTAATGCAAGAAAACCTAAACTTAGGGAACCTAGGAATATGAAACCTAGGGCTCTGATACCAACTAAACTGTCACGCCCCGACGCGGAATATCAGGACGTACAGTTAGAAACGAGCTGGAAAGAGAGAAAACTAAACTAAACATGTACAAGTGCTAAGAAATGGAAATAACTTATTGACCGTTAAATGAAACATAACTGGTACAACAATCCTCAAATCAACTCAATACAACTGGGATAACAAACTCTAAACCACAATATCATAGCCGAAGCACAACACACTCTAAACACAACTAACTGTTACACTCAAAACATAACTCTGCCCTTCCCCATCGGTAAGCGCGTCACCTGAAAAGCCTGGAAAGGGGGGAAACAACAACTATAAGCTGACGCTCAGTAGGAAATAATAGATAGGTATAAGTGATTAGCAGTTTAATTATATTTTCAAAATATCATGCTACAAAGGATAATGCAATAAAAGAGTAAAGATGATATAATGAAACAAAATTGAAAGATCTCGCAAGGTCACGAAATATAAAGGAACAGAATGGTAATACTTAAGAAGAATAACAAAGACAAGAATTTACCACAGGAGATAACGATAAAGAGTTGGCTATATCAAGATAATTCAAGTCATGTCAAGCACGTAAGTAGTTTCATTTCCACGTCCAAGTAACAGCAAGTAAGTATCAACAAGTAGGGTATAGAACAGTGAAGAGTGGAAAGTGAAAAGTAGTTGAGAGTAGTGGAGAGTAGTAGAGAGTAGTGGCCAGTCCTAGATTTAACCCATGTCATAGTACTGGTGCCAAATGCCACACCTAGTCAATCACCTCCCCGGGGGTACACGTAGTGTTCGGGCGCTCCTCCCAGGACTAGACCGAGCCCTTAATTGTTTGCCAGGCATTGATTTCTTTGGATCAAAGATCCCACGAATCTAGACTTCCACAATTTATGGCCAGAATTCCAAGGTTTGAACCATGTAGCAATAACAATTTCAAGTAGGAAGGAGATTCATTTCAGAATTTTAAGGTAAGCACAATCATCAAGAAGATTGAAAACCAAGTCACAATAAGAGTTAATCATGCTGCGCTACTGTAGTACAGCAGCTATCCAACAAGCTAATCAACATATTAATCCTAATTATCAAGTTAATATGTCAAAGATTATCCATTATCATTTACATTAAGACAATTGCAAAAGTTGATTCAAGATGATAAGGTAAAGGAACAAGCTTGTACAGGAAGGAAAAAGAATGCATTAACAGAGATTTAATTACACCATTAACCACTAATTATGTGGGTTTCTATTTAACCAATGTATGAGTCGAAATGAAGATGGTAAACGGCATGTTTTTACACTATATTTGCAAGTAGGAACCAATGTAAATTGAAATCATAAGGTTTCCAGAACAGGTCACTGGTTCTTCAAAAGTATAGTTTTCAATTGGTCTAAGTTGAATGGGTCGATCCCCTAATGATCCGGATCGATCCACGGGTCGCAAAACGATGAAAACTGGGTTTCTGGTACATGGGTCTACCCCTGGGGTCGACCCCTGTAAAAATGGGGTCTGGCAGCTGAATGGGTCGACCCCTGGGGTCGACCCCCTCAAATTCTGTAGGATGGGTCGACCCCTGGGGTCGACCCCTACATTCCAGCGCATGGGTCGACCCCTGGGGTCGACCCCCTTGCAGGGACTAGATGGGTCGACCCCAGGGGTCGACCCTCGCGCCTGGGCCGAATGTGTCGACCCCAGGGGTCGACCCTCGGGCCTGCCAGGGTTCCCAGAAAACGGGTCGACCCCTGGGGTCGACCCCTGCAAGAACAGAAACGAAAGTTGACTCTGGAAAACACATGAACTCATCCAAATGAGGTCCAATTGAGTTGAAATCAAAACCACATGATCTAGGAATCCTAATAGACATTCTAGGGTCATGATACATGAGTTTAGAAACATGAATTTTCACAGAAATCAATTAAATCTCAACTTATACATGATAAATATATGAAAACCCTAGTTCCTGACCTACTTCTACTAAATCATGCAATTCTCTCAACATAAGCAATGAATTTTGGGGCTTCTTACGTCAAAAGAAAGCTAACTCGATTATGAATCCAACCATGTATGATATGCTACATGAAGATCAGGTTACATGACTCAAAATTAGCCCGAAATCAAGATCTGACTTAAAGGAACACTATATGAATCATGTTCTAGACATGCTCTTACTTCGATGCAAAATACTCTCAACATGCTCAATACAAATTAGGGGTTTCTTCGTCAAATGAAAGCTAACAACATGCTGATTACATCATGTAAGTTAATTAGAGTTTGGTTGTTAGATCCTATCTCAAATCGGAGAAAGACTTCGAAACCCTAGAATGAAGAACAAGCTTGACAGTAGCTCACAAAAAGCTCGATATCTCCACGGATACCTAATGAAATTTGGGGCTTTCAGTCCCATTGGATAGCTCTCATCGAGCTGATCAAGATACTATATTTACAAGTCTCAATTAGTTAAGGGTACCTACCTTAATTGATGGATTAAAGGGCTGGAGATGAAGAACGACGAACTGCCAACACCCTCCACCAAAACGACGAATGCTCCCAGATCTGGACTCCTCGTCGGCTGGCCCAGCTACCAAATGAAACTAGAGTCGAAGAGCTACATTTCTATAGGTCATGGGGCTTCTGGAGCCTTCGGAGTTGGGAGTATTTGGCGCTGCAAGTTTCGTGTTAGAAACGGCGCCGGAATCCTTGACTCGACCAAATCTATGTCGGCAGCACGTTTTAGGGCTAGGTTTACCTCAAATTGATTGAGGGTAAATGTTCCTTATCTCGTGGCCTTCCATTTGCCCTTGATTTCAGATCATTTGGTTGAGTAATAAGGTCGAATTTCACGTTTTAAGTTACGATTAGGTAAAGGTTAGGTAAAAGTCAAATTTGGGATTAATCCTCTAATTAGACAAGGTTACGTAATTAATTTGGGTCAAGTCCAGAAGATAAAATTGCTATAAAAATGATCTTTTACCCAATTACTATTTTTACAGATTTTTCTAAGGTAGTCGAATTTTATAGGTTCTATTTTCTAACGAATTAAATATTAATATTTCGAAATTCAAACATTAATTCATTTTAATTCAATTTTTAATTAATAAAAGCTCAATAAAACTTAATAAATAATCGGGGTATTACAAACACGATCAAACATAACTCCCAAAACTATGAGCTGACGCTCAGTAGGCATCTAGGTACAAGTACACTCTAGAATCACTCATGTCCCTCCCCGTCTGTGTAACCATCACCACCTGAATAACCTGGAAAGGGGGAAAAATAACACTATGAGCTGACGCTCAGTAGGTAATAACAGGCAAATTTACGTAGTTAATGACTTAATTACATGTTGTATGCAATGATAAGCAAGGAAACAAATAACGAGATCAATGACAATATAATAAGATCTCGCAAGGTCAAGAATTAAAAGATAACAATTAACAATAATGACAAGTACAAGAATTTGAATAAGAGCAATTGCAACAATAATTGGCCAACAAGCAAGTATTTAAAACATGAAGTAATTCACGATCAAGTACAAGAATAATAATAGATTGAATGTCGTAGACGTCACACTAGTCAAGTACTCGGTGCAATACCTCACCATGTCATTAACATCCCATGGGCTCACTTATTTTTTGGGCGCTCTCCCCAGGACCAGACCGGGCCCCTATGATGCGATGGCATTGATTTATTGGATCAAGGATCCCAAGTTGTCTAGACATTTTCTCAAGTAATCATGGCCAATGAATTTCAAGGAATAAATTAAATTATAAAAAGTACAGATCTGACAAAATATCAGAGTAACAAGAAGAGTAGAGAGTTAAATTTAGGCATCATGTTTAACGACAATTAAGTCGTGGAATTCAAGAACGAATGATAAGTAGGAAAATGTAATCATTAGAATACTATTAACTCCATAGTTTAACATTGTATTCCGTTGGTTTAACAAGTTTTGGAGTTGTTTTAGGGTCTTTTAATATCAAGGAACTAGTTTCTTAAACAAAAAGATTTATTTTGTATTATCTTAGTGAATTGTTAAGAATTTAGTTTAATTCATAGAAATAAATCCTAACATGATGAAAATATCTCTAACATGTTAAAATAGCTCCAGCACATGATTCTACAGGTAAGGTGATAAAAATATATTTTTCTTGCTGGAATTAATTTTTAACACACTAAAAATACATTATTAGGCGTTAAAACTAACACGTAATATGCTATAATGAGTTTTCTACGTAATTTTTGGATAAATTAATAGGAGTATGTTATCATACTGATTATGTATTTTTCCTGATAACAATAAGATTTTTATCATACTGAAAAATAATTTTTTTCAATATTTTATCATCCATTTAATAGGAGAAATACGCTGATAAATAGTTTAAAATACTAAAAATCATTTATATCATGTTGTCATCATCCTAATATGCTGGAAGAATTTTTGTCATGCTGTGAAGAATTTTATCATGCTGTAAGAAATAATTTAACATGCTAACATAATTTTATATGTATTTATTTCTATTATATAGATAAAAATATATTTCTATGAGTTAAAAATATCATTAATTCACAGAAATTAACTTTCAACATGCTGATAATATCAGAATATATTTTTCATGAATTTTCAGATATTATGAATATTTTAGCATGCTGGATATATATTTTATATGCATTTATTCTCTATTATGTAGATAAAAATAGATTTCTATGAGTTAAAAATATCATTAATTCACAGAAATTAACTTTCAACATGCTGATAATATCAGAATATATTTTTCATGAATTTTAGATATTAGGAATAATTTAACATACTGGATATATATATTTTATATGCTTTTATTCTCTATTATATGAAATAATATGATAAGAGGAAGATGCACAAGATATCAATGGAAATTCTTGATGAAATTCAACAAACAAGATATCAATGGAAAGATAAGAGGAAGATGCACAAGATGGTATGCTCAATTTTAAGTTTAGCCTGTGATTATCCACGTGAAATCAAGCTTAATCCTAAAAGGTGTACTTAAAACCCTAACATAGACATATGCTTACTAAATCGAGAAATTAACCTAGTATGATTGATAAAAATTAGGACTTTCAACGTTAAAAGGAAGCTAACATGATGAGAATTCCATTCATGTATAATAATTAAAGTTAGGTCTGTTAGACCCTACCTTAAATGAAGATCAAACCCAGCAATAAGAACACCCAACGATCCTTGATAACCTTCAAAGATCCCTTGATAACTTCCTGAATACCCAATAGAAATTGAGGCTTTTACTGCCAAATGAAAGAGCTCGTCGAGCTGATCAAGATAGACTATCTATTTACGAATTTTGGTTAAGATTACTAACCTGATTTGGAAGAACAAAACCACGACCTAGAATGAAGAACGAACCGGATAACACCTTAGAAAAACCTCGATATCTCCTAGGATATCTAATGAAATTTAGGACTTTTACAACCACTGGAAAGAGCTCGTCGAGAGGATCAATTTGATATACTCTTGTGCAGATTTTGGTTGAGGAAACCTACCTCAATCGAAGGAACAAAGAGGAGAGGAAGGAAGACGACGGCTGCCGACCCACCTCCACTAAACGACCAAGATCTTCCTAGATCTGAATCCAATGCGAACACCACAGCCACCAAATGAAAGTAGACTCATATAGCTTCATTTTGATAGCTCATAGAGCTTCTGGAGACTTCGGAGTTGGGAGAAATCCACCACGCAAGGTGGTGTTTGAAAATGGCGCTGCCAAGGTTGACTTCCACCAAACTCAGCCGCCACCATGTGCTAGGGTTAGGGTTTGGTTCGATTGATAGAGGACTATTAATCCTCTATGTATTACCTTTCATTTGTCTCTGGAATCACCTCATTTGGTTGAGAAACAAGCTCTAATTTGATGTTTTAAGATGTGGTGAATAGTGAACACGAATTTCGGGTTAGGTGGGTTGAAAGTCGGACTTAACCCACTGATTAGGCCTAGATAATGATTTTATTAGGCTTAGTCATAGAAGACAAAAGTGTTAGTCGATGCATCTATTATTTAATTACTCTTTTTATGAATTTTTATATGGTAGAAAAAATTTCCACTTCTACTATTCCGTAAATAGTTAAATATTAAGTTCGGAAGACTTAATCCACTAATTCGGCCTAATAAATGATTTTCTTAGGGTTGGCCACAGAAGAAAATATTGTTAAACACAATTGATTCTACAAGAATATGATTTTTATTGATTTTTATAAAATAGTTGAAAAGTGACTTATTCTATTTATTAAAGAATTAATCTAATTAATTTCGAATAATTCTCATTAATTCAAATAAATTCAAATAACTTTCTAAATAAATTTCTAAAGAATTTGAGGTATTACACCCTCCCTCACTTAAAGAATTTGGTCCTCCAAATTCACTGCACTATAATATAGAGATAGGGGAAGACTAGCTCCCCTAGAACAAGTCGGGATACCGCTTCCGCATAGTATCTTCAGATTCCCAAGTGGCTTCTTTGGTTCCACGCCGACTCCACTGAATTTTGACCATAGGTATAGAACGATTCCGTAATTGTTGTTGCTTCCGTTTCAGAATCTTGATAGGTCTTTCTTCATAGGTCAAATCTTCCTTCAATTCAAAATCCACTTGCTGAATGATATGAGTGGAGTCATACACATATTTCCGTAACATAGACACATGAAAAATATTGTGTACGCCAGATAACTGTGACGGTAAAGCCAGTCTGTAAGCAACTTCTCCCACTCTATCCAGAATCTCGAACGGACCTATATATCTCGGACTAAGCTTGCCATGAATGCCAAATCTTCGAATCCCTCTTGTAGGAGAGACTTTCAGAAATACATGCTCGCAAACTTGAAATTTTAATGCTCTTCTCCTTGTGTCGGCATAACTCTTCTGTCTTGATTGGACTACTTGTAACCGGTCTCGGATAATACAGATGTTCTGTGATGATTCCGAAATAAGATCCGGTCCAAGCCATTGCTTCTCGCCTACCTCTTCCCAACACAATGGGGATCGACAGATTCTTCCATACAAAGCTTCAAATGGAGCCATCTGAATACTGGACTGATAGCTGTTGTTGTAGGCGAATTCAACTAATGCCAAATGATCACTCCAACTGCCTCCAAAATCAATCATGCAGGCTCGAAGCATATCCTCTACTATCTGGTTGGTCCTTTCAGTCTGTCCATCTGTCTGTGGATGGAAAGCCGTACTAAAATTCAGACGAGTACCCAAAGACTCTTGCAATCCCTTCCAGAAATGTGAAGTGAATCTGGGGTCTCGATCAGATACAATATTGACTGGAATGCCATGAAGTCTTACCACTTCCTTCATATATAATGCTGCCAAGACATCAACTGTCCATTTAGACTTAATGGGTAAGAAGTGGGCTGATTTTGTTAATATGTCGACGATCACCCTAATTGCATCAAAACCACCACGAGTCTTAGGTAGACCCATAATGAAATCCATGCCAATGCTTTCCCATTTCCATTGGGGTATGTCGAGCGGTTTCAACTTTCCTGCCGGTCTGAAATGTTCAGCCTTAACTTGCTGACAAACCAAGCATCTACTCACAAAGTCTGCCACTTCTCTTTTCATATTCGGCCACCAAAAAGATCTTTTCAAATCTTTGAACATTTTAGTACCTCCAGGATGAATCGTGTATTTGGATCTATGAGCCTCGTCGAGAATCTTGTTCTTGATCTCAACTACATCAGGTACACACGTTCGTCCTTGAAATAGCAGTCTTCCATCATCAGCCATCATGAAATCCGGTCTACTGCTCAAGCTTCCCTTGATTTCTACCAGCTCGGGATCATTATCTTGCAAAGACTTGATTTCTATCAACAATTCGGGCTTAAGTTGAATCTGTGCAATCATCACCCGATCATTGTCAACATTAAGATCCAGGCTAGCTAACTGTTCTAGTAGCCTCCATCCATGCAACATAAGACTGGACAATTTAGCTATAGGCTTCCGACTCAATGCATCAGCCACAACATTGCCTTTACCGGGATGATACTCGATCGAGAAGTCGAAATCCTTCAAATACTCCAACCATCTACGCTGCCGCATATTGAGTTCCTTCTGAGAGAATAAGTACTTTAAACTCTTATAATATGAGAATATCGTGAATGTTTCACCATATAAATAATGCCTCCAAATCTTCAAAGCAAACACAACTTCTGCAAGTTCCAGATCATGAACAGGGTAATTCTCTTCATGCTTCCTCAACTGCCTAGAAGAATAGGCAATCACCTTCCCATGCTACATAAGCACACAGCCTAGACCAATTCCAGATGCATCAGTATAGACCACAAAACCTCCTTCACCAGAAGGTAAAGTCAATATAGGTGCCATAGTTAGGCATTCCTTCAAAGTCTAAAAATTTCATTGACAATCTTCTGACCATTCGAACTTGTTCTCCTTGCGGGTTAATCTAGTAAGAGATATCGCAATCTTGGAGAAATCTTGAATGAATCTGCGATAATAGCCTACCAGGCCTAAGAAGCTTCTGATTTCAGTCACACTAGTGGGCTGCTCCCAATTCTTCACTGCCTCAACCTTCGAAGGATCAACAGAGATGCCCTCTTTGGTAATAATATGCCCTAGAAAGGACACCTCTTGCAGCCAGAAATCACATTTACTGAACTTGGCATATAGCTGGTGATCTCTTAATAACTGCAATGCCGTTCTCAGATGTTCGGCATGCTCCTCTTTATTCTTAGAATAAATCAGAATATCATCGATGAATACCACGACCCATTGATCAAGATAGGATCTAAACACACTGTTCATCAACTGCATGAAAGCTGCTGGTGCATTCGTTAGACCAAAAGGCATAACGACAAATTCAAAGTGACCATACCTGCTGCGGAAAGCCGTTTTAAAAATATCCTTCTCCTTAATCCACAACTGGTGATATCCTGATCGAAGATCGATCTTGAAAAAATAATGAGCTCCCGCTATCTGGTCAAATAATTCATCGATCCTTGGCAATAGATATTTGTTCTTGATAGTCAACTGATTCAATTGCCGATAATCGATGCACAGCCTCATCGAACCATCCTTCTTCCTCACGAACAATACAGGGGCTCCCCAAGGGAAAGTACTCGGACAAATGAAACCTTTCTCGAATAATTCCATTAATTGCTACTTCAATTCTCTCAGCTCCGCAGGAGACATACGATAAGGAGCTTGAGAAATAGGAGATGAGCCAGGAAAAACATCAATAGAGAAGATTACTTCCCGCTCAGGCGGAAGTCCAAGTAGTTCCTCTAGAAAGACATCAAGAAATTCTCGGACAACAGGAATGTCCTTAATCTCAATCTGCTGCTCAGGAGTAGCATGGACAAAGGCTAGAAATGCCTCACATCCTCGCCTCATTAGCTTATCAGCACGAAGGGCTAAAATAAGCGACATAGAGCTATGATGTCTAACTCCTATGAAAGATAACTTCGGGTGCCTACTAAAAGACACCGAGCTAGAACTGCAATGAACATTGGCTTCATACTTAGCCAACCAATCAGCTCCTAGGATTATGTCGTAATCCTTCATATCTATGCAAACTAAATCAGCTGGTAAATTCTGCTCATCAATCATAACCTTACTAGAAGGATAGAAAAGCTGAATTGCCAATCTAGAACCAATAGGGGTTGATATCTCTAACGGAGAATTCATCAGAACATGTTCTATAGCTAAAGACTTAGCAAATCTCTGAGAAATAAATGAATGCATTGCACCAGTATCAAAAAGAACAAATACTGGCTTGTCGAGTATAATAAGAGTACCTTCGACGAGTCCACCATCCTTGGCTGTTTCTACTTCATTTGCATGCAGAGCTTGGAGCTTGCCTTGTGGTTTCTTGAAGACTTGAGGTTTCACCGGGGTAGCTTGTTCCGATAATAAGGGACAGTTAGGGATACGGTGCTCCCTGCTTCCACAACGCAAACAGGCGCCTAGCTTGCGCCAGCACTCCTCCATTTTGTGACCAGGACGATCACAGAATTTGCATACGCCCTTGAACGGTACAACAAGGCCAGGCTTCTTGTCTTCATGCTTTGGCATCTTGCCCTTCCACGTTCCAGATTCGGTCCACGAACTAGACCCATTCACGGGCCTCTTCTTGCCAGTGCCATATTCGGGTTTAGCATTCCGGAAATCCTTCGGTTGCTCCTTCTTGGTGCCTTTTCCACGGATTCACTCCGTCATCTCTAAGGTATCTTCCAGGACTTGCGCTTTCCTTACCATTTCAGAATATGCAGAGATTTCCATCGGCGCCAACTGATTAATATAATGCAGCCTCAGACTGTTGAGAAAACGCTTCGCCTTCATCTTCTCGGTGGAAATAAGGTGTGTAGCATAACGAGAAAGCCGTGAAAATTGAGCCTCATACTCTGCCACGGACAGACCTCGCTGTTTCAGGGCCGCGAACTCCGCCGCTTTCTTCTCTTGTACCCGGTCAGAAAAATACTTGCCGTTGAAAAATTCCTCGAACTCTTCCCACGTAACCTGCTGATCACCCAGAGTCGCCTTGATAGAATCCCACCAAGTACGTGCATCACGTTCCAGTTGGAAAGTAGATAAAAGGACACGCTCTTGGTTGGTGCATTGCATAACTTCGAAGATCCTTCCCATCTCATCTAGCCAGTGCTCGGTTTTGTCGGGGTCAGTCGAACCAGCAAACCTTGGCGGATTCATCCCTCGGAAGTTCCGGTATAGATCACCGGTGCCATGATTTACAGCTCCAGCTTGAGCCACTTGTTGTAATGCCTGCGTGAGGCCTTGAACCGTGCGTTGCAAGTTTCTCCACTCCGCACGTTCAGCTGCCATCTCAAATGCCTACATAAGAAATAGATCATTTAGGGTCATAAGATAGTTAATTTCACAAGCAAGGTATTAACTTAACCTGAGTTCTACCCAATCTCACCAGGTCAGGTCCTTAAACTTAGACGAGGTCGGGGTCCTATGATGACACTTAGAAAACCTAGGATTATTAAACTTGGCTCTGATACCACCTAAACTATCACGCCCCGACGCGGAATATCGGGACGTACAGTCAATAACGAGCTAGAAATAACATTTATTCTAAACTAACAATAAACATTGCTAAGGAAGGAATACTTTTATTACAATGATCAACACTATTTAAACACGATCAAACATAACTCCCAAAACTATGAGCTGACGCTCAGTAGGCATCTAGGTACAAGTACACTCTAGAATCACTCATGTCCCTCCCCGTCTGTGTAACCGTCACCACCTGAATAACTTAGAAAGGGGGAAAAACAACACTATGAGCTGACGCTCAGTAGGTAATAACAGGAAAATTTATGTAGTTAATGAATTAATTACATGTTGTATGCAATGATAAGCAAAGAAATAAATAACGAGATCAAGGACAATATAATAAGATCTCGCAAGGTCACGAATTAAAAGATAACAATTAACAATAATGACAAGTACAAGAATTTGAATAAGAGCAATTGCAATAATAATTGGCCAACAAGCAAGTATTTAAAACATGAAGTAATTCACGATCAAGTACAAGAATAATAATAGATTGAATGTCGTAGACGTCACACTAGTCAAGTACTCGGTGCAATACCTCACCATGTCATTAACATCCCATGGGCTCACTTATTTTTCGGGCGCTCTCCCCAGGACCAGACCGGGCCCCTATGATGCGATGGCATTGATTTATTGGATCAAGGATCCCAAGTTGTCTAGACATTTTCTCAAGTAATCATGGCCAATGAATTTCAAGGAATAAACTAAATTGTAAAAAGTACAGATCTGACAAAACATCAGAGTAACAAGAAGAGTAGAGAGTTAAATTTAGGCATCATGTTTAACGACAATTAAGTCGTGGAATTCAAGAACGAATGATAAGTAGGAAAATGCAATCATTAGAATACTATTAACTCCATAGTTTAACATTGTATTCCGTTGGTTTAACAAGTTTTGGGGTTGTTTTAGGGTCTTTTAATATCAAGGAACTAGTTTCTTAAACAAAAAGATTTATTTTGTATTATCTTAGTGAATTGCTAAGAATTTAGTTTAATTCATAGAAATAAATCTTAGCATGATGAAAATATATCTAACATGTTAAAATAGCTCCAGCACATGATTCTATTGGTAAGGTGATAAAAATATATTTTTCTTGCTGGAATTAATTTTTAACACACTAAAAATACATTATTAGGCGTTAAAACTAACACGTAATATGCTATAATGAGTTTTCTACGTAATTTTTGGATAAGTTAATAGGAGTAAGTTATCATACTGATTATTTATTTTTATTGATAACAATAATATTTTTATCATGCTGAAAAGTAATTTTTTTCAATATTCTATCATCCATTTAATAGGAGAAATACGTTGATAAATAGTTTAATATACTAAAAATCATTTATATCATGTTGTCATCATCCTAATATGCTGGAAGAATTTTTGTCATGCTGTGAAGAATTTTATCATGCTGTAAGAAATAATTTAACACGCTAACATAATTTTATATGCATTTATTTCTATTATATAGATAAAAATAGATTTCTATGAGTTAAAAATATCATTAATTCACAGAAATTAACTTTCAACATGCTGATAATATCAGAATATATTTTTCATGAATTTTCAGATATTAGAAATATTTTAGCATGCTGGATATATATTTTATATGCATTTATTCTCTATTATATAGATAAAAATAGATTTCTATGAGTTAAAAATATCATTAATTCACAGCAATTAACTTTCAACATGCTGATAATATCAGAATATATTTTTCATGAATTTTAAGATATTAGGAATATTTTAACATGCTGGATATATATATTTTATATACTTTTATTCTCTATTATATGAAATAATATGATAAGAGGAAGATGCACAAGATATCAATGGAAATTCTTGATGAAATTCAACAAACAAGATATCAATGGAAAGATAAGAGGAAGATGCACAAGATGGTATGCTCAATTTTAAGTTTAGCCTGTGATTATCCACGTGAAATCAAGCTTAATCCTAAAAGGTGCACTTAAAACCCTAACATAGACATATGCTTACTAAATCGAGAAATTAACCTAGTATGATTGATAAAAATTAGGACTTTCAATGTTAAAAGGAAGCTAACATGATGAGAATTCCATTCATGTATAATAATTAAAGTTAGGTCTGTTAGAACCTACCTTAAATGAAGATCAAACCCAGCAATAAGAACACCCAACGATCCTTGATAACCTTCAAAGATCCCTTGATAACTTCCTGAATACCCAATAGAAATTGAGGCTTTTACTGCCAAATGAAAGAGCTCGTCGAGCTGATCAAGATAGACTATCTATTTACGAATTTTGGTTAAGATTACTAACCTGATTTGGAAGAACAAAATCACGACCTAGAATGAAGAACGAACCGGACAACACCTTAGAAAAACCTCGATATCTCCTAGGATATCTAATGAAATTTAGGACTTTTACAACCACTGGAAAGAGCTCGTCGAGAGGATCAATTTGATATACTCTTGTGCAGATTTTGGTTGAGGAAACCTACCTCAATAGAAGGAACAAAGAGGAGAGGAAGGAGGACGATGGCGGCCGACCCACCTCCACTAAACGACCAAGATCTTCCTAGATCTGAATCCAATGCGAACACCACAGCCACCAAATGAAAGTAGACTTGTAGAGCTTCATTTTGATAGCTCATAGAGCTTCTGGAGACTTCGGAGTTGGGAGAAATCGATCACGCAAGGTGGTGTTTGAAAATGACGCCGCCAAGGTTGACTTCCACCAAACTCGACCGCCACCATGTGCTAGGGTTAGTGTTTGGTTCGATTGATAGAGGGCTATTAATCCTATATGTATTACCTTTCATTTGCCTCTGGAATCACCTCATTTGGTTGAGAAACAAGTTCTAATTTGATGTTTTAAGATGGGGTGAATAGTGAACATGAATTTCGAGTTAGGTAGGTTGAAAGTCGGACTTAACCCACTGATTAGACCTAGATAATGATTTTATTAGGCTTAGTCATAGAAGACAAAAGTGTTAGTCGATGCATCTATTATTTAATTACTATTTTTATGAATTTTTATATGGTAGACAAAATTTCCACTTCTACTATTCCGTAAATAGTTAAATATTAAGTTCGGAAGACTTAATCCACTAATTCAGCCTAATAAATGATTTTCTTAGGGTTGGCCACAGAAGGAAATATTGTTAAACACAATTGATTCTATAAGAATATGATTTTTATTGATTTTTATAAAATAGTTGAAAAGTGACTTATTCTATTTATTAAAGAATTAATCTAATTAATTTCGAATAATTCTCATTAATTCAAATAAATTCAAATAAATTCCAAATAATTTCAAATAACTTTCTAAATAAATTTCTAAAGAATTTGGGATATTACACAAGAAGAGATGACCAATATGGTCAGGAGCTACTTTCGGGGTCTAGGCAACCCCTCATTGGGCCAGCAGCGACTGCTCCAAGTAGCTACAGCCGAAGAAGAAGACTGCTTGCCAACAGCGTTCGAAGAAGAAGAAGAAGGAAGAATAGCATCATCTGTTGATGACAATGGATATGAAAATGGCCCAGACTATAAGTCCGATGAAGTCCCTCCCTAGCGGGAGGGGAAAAGAAGAGTGTCCGTGTTTGAAAGATTGACCTTCCCCGGTCATACAAGGGGGAGGGTCTACAAACAAAGAAGAGAAATGCAAGTCTTTGCTTGCAATATGGCTGGGGTAGCCAGCAGATGTGGAGGTCTGCCTGAGGAGCCCCAAGAA
The DNA here is from genome assembly GCA_022559845.1 of Amorphophallus konjac. Lineage (NCBI taxonomy): Eukaryota > Viridiplantae > Streptophyta > Magnoliopsida > Alismatales > Araceae > Amorphophallus > Amorphophallus konjac. Next base: position 210,977,206 of record CM040121.1, read on the forward strand.
TTGGTCCGATTAGCCGAGAGGCCAGGGCCGAACACCAGAAGAACTGAAGCAGCGAGGGAAATTTTGAAGGCGGCAAAGGGAAAATAAATAATGTCTGAAGAAGTCACTACCCTGATTGCAAATGTGGTGACAGCTGAAGAGGAGGAGGTTTTACTGAACACCTCGCCTGAAGGCACTTCAGGGGAAGCAGTGGAAGCCATACCCAGCACAGCAGCTATGGACCCATCAGTGTTGATGCTATTACAAAAATATCGACAGGAGGTAGAGCTTCTGAAGAAATGGCTGCACGAGAGGACAGAGCAGACCTCGGCCTACAAACAACCCGAGATGCAGGGTGAATCGTCGTAGGGAGTTGTCAACCCGTGCGACTTTCCACCACTATATACTCTACCCCAGCCGGTATAACACAGCCAGGCGGCCACCCAGCAGCGCCCACCTCAGCCGTTGATGCCACCGGTACTGCCTCAAGTGCACCAGGCACCTCCATTACTACGTCCTCCGCTGTAGGCGACCACCCTGGTCACCCTATACCTGCAGCCAGCACACTTCTACCCCGAGCCAGTCGATCCAACCATTGTGAATAGGCTGATGGTGGAGAGGATGATTGAATTGGAGCTCGTGAAGTGAAATGAAGGCGGACTTTGTCACATTTGATGCTTATCGGTGCCATACCCGCTGCATCATGCGGCTAAGCGGCTCCCTCCAGGGATCAGCAAGCTGCCCAAGTTCCACAAGTTCAACGGGAAGGGGTCCCCGAAAGAGCATGTCGCATACTACATGACCATCATGGGCGACCTAGCCACAGTCGAGTCATATCAGCTAAAATTTTTCGCCTTATTTTTCCCCTTTTAAAAACTCAAATAATTCTAATTAAATCCTAAAAAATACCAGAAAATTCCTAAAAATCCAAGAAAATAGCCGAAAATCCCAGAATAGATTCTAGGTTCGAACCACCAAAGATCCGCTAAGGCACGGGCCTCACAGTCCCTCCCTCCTAACAAAAATTTTGCCCTCGAAATTTACAATGATGGATAAGGAGGAAACTGAGAAACAGAATTATACCTTACTAAAATAAGAAAGGAAAAAGTTGACGCATCTCATCTTCACGCTTCCAAGTAGACTCATTACCGGAGTGGCGCTGCCAAGCGACTCTTACCAGAGGGATAACCTTATTTCTCAACCGCTGCTCACGACGGTCTTCTATTCTAATAGGAAACTCTGGCGTAGACAAATCAGCAGTCACTTCGGGCCAAACAGAGTCATCAAGGACATGGGATGCATCAGATACATATTTCCTCAGCTGAGAGACGTGGAACACATCATGAATAGCTTGCATAGCCGCTGGCAGTTGCAATCGATAGGCTACCTGACCCACAACTTCAACAGTAGGAAACAGGCCGACATAACGCGGACTAAGCTTTCCCCGCTTCCCAAATCTGGAAACACCTTTCATCGGAGATACCTTGACAAAAACCATGTCTCCAGGCTCAAACTGCAGTGGGCGTCTGCGCTGATCTGCATAGCTTTTCTGTCGACTCTGAGCTATCAACAATCTCTGCCTGATCAGACGAACCATTTCAGAACATTGCTGCACCATGTCAGGTCCCATTAAAAGTCTGTCTCCAACATCAAACCAGTTCAAGGGAGTACGACAAGGACGACCATATAGTGCCTCATAAGGAGCCATACCAATACTGGAATGAAAACTGTTATTATAAGCAAATTCAACAAGTGGCAGATGTTGACTCCACGAACCTTGCCAATCTAGGCAACACGACCTCAGCATATCTTCCAGAGTCTGAATAGTTCTTTCCGACTGTCCATCTGACTGCGGGTGATACGCTGAACTGAAGGCTAACTCCGTGCCCAAATCTTTCTGAAAACTGCGCCAGAAGCCGGAGGTAAACCGTGGATCACGATCTAACACAAGTGAAATAGGAATTCCATGCAGTGGCACTATCTTTTGAACGTAAAGCTCGGCCAACTTCTGCACATTCCAGGAGACTTTTATCGGCAACAATCTGGCAGTCTTAGTTAATCTGTCAACAAGCAACCAGATACCATCAAAACCCTGTGAAGTCCGAGACAAACCCACCACAAAATCTGTAGTGACATGATCCCATTTCCACATTGGAATCTCCAATGGCTGAAGCAATCCACCTGGCTTTTGATGTTCGACTTTAACCTGCTGACAAGTCAAGCACTTAGAAACAAACACAGCCACATCTTTCTTCATACCTGGCCACCAGAATTGCTTTTTCAAATTCTGATACATCTTAGTGGTGCCTGGGTGAATAGCAAAGCGGGATCCATGGGCTTCACTCAGAACCGCATGTCTCAATGAATCATCAGCGGGAACATACATTCTGCCCTGGAAACTGACAACCAGCTCGTCATCAAATTCAACATCGAACCTTGACATAACACAAGCCAAATCAGGATCAGCTTGTTGAGCTTCTTTAATCTGCTGATATAAAGCTGAACCCAAAGCCAAACTAGCACAAACTGCTGTCCTCAGATCGGCAGGAATATCCACGCTAAACGCCTCTCTCGGAAGCTGTTCCCACAATTTCCATTCATGAAGCAACAGATAACTGACTTGCACTTTCCTGCTAAGAGCATCAGCCACAACATTCATTTTACCCGGCTGATAGGAGAGTGTGAAGTCATAATCTTTTATGTACTCCATACCGCGACGCTGCCTAAGATTCAGATCTTTCTGGGAGAATATATACTGTAAACTCTGATGATCAGTAAAAATTTGAAACTTCTCACCATACAGGTAATGTCTCCAGATCTTTAAGGCAAAAATAACTGCAGCTAAATCCAGATCATGCGTGGTCTTCATACTGTTTCAATTGTCGAGATGCATAAGCAATGACATTCCCATGTTGCATCAGCACTGCACCCAAACCTACTCGAGAAGCATCTGTACAAACCATAAATCCACCCGAGCCGGACGACAAAATCAACACTGGAGAAGAAGTCAAGAGCCTTTTTAATTCAACAAAGCTATCCTCACACTGATCCGACCAGATAAAAGGTACATCTTTACGAGTCAGTCTAGTCATTGGGGCTGCAATCTTTGCAAAATCCTGGATGAACCTTCGATAATACCCAGCCAAACCTAAGAAGCTTCTGATCTCTGTCATAATTCTTGGTCTCTGCCAATTTAGAACAGCTTCAATCTTTGCAGGGTCTACTGCTACTCCGTCACCAGAAATCACGTGGCCAAGAAAATGAATCTCCCGAAGCCAAAATTCACATTTACTGAACTTCGCATAGAGCTCGTGATCTCTTAGAGTCTGCAGAACGATCCTCAAGTGATGCACATGATCTTCCTCAGAAGCAGAGTAAATCAAAATATCATCAATAAAGATCACCACGAACTGATCTAGATATGGATGGAAAATACACTGCATTAGGTCCATGAAGGCTGCTGGAGCATTAGTCAAGCCAAACGGCATAACCAAAAATTCATAATGACCATAACGAGTGCTGAAAGCTGTCTTCTCCACATCAAATTTCTAGATCCGCAATTGAAAATAGCCAGACCGAAGGTCAATCCGAGAAAAGACAGTAGCAGACTGTAACTGGTCAAACAAATCATCAATCTTGGGAAGCGGATATTTATTCTTGATAGTCGCCTGATTCAGCTGTCTATAATCAATACAAAGCCTCAGGCTCCCATCTTTCTTTTTCACAAACAATATTGGAGCACTCCACGGGGAAAAACTGGGGCAAAAATAGCCTTTTTCCAGCAATTCAAGCAACTCTGCTCGCAGTTCTTTTAGTTCAGCTGGAGCCATTCGGTACGGTGCCTTTGCTAATGGGGCTGTACCTGGAATCAGATCAATCACCATTTCTATTTCTCGCTCTGGAGGCAAGCCTGGCAACTCATCAGGAAACACATCAGGGAACTCACAAACAACAGGAATATCACCGTTGTCCCGTCGTGGTTTCTCAACGGCAACCATAGAAGCTAAAAATCCCTGACAACCTACACTAAGCAATCTACAGGCTCGAATAGCAGAAATAATCAAGCGAGAAGAGCGGGATCGAATACCTTGGAAATAAAATGCTGATTTCCCCTGTGGCTGAAAATAGACCTTCTTCGATCTGTAGTCAACCACAGCTCCATAATGCTCTAACCAATCCATACCCAGAATGACATCATAATCTGCCAGCTGTAATGCATACAATCTCACCGGCAACTGATGATTATTAATCATAATAGGAGATTATTCCAGACACAGAGGCGTGATCCTAAAATCTCCAGAAGGCATTTCAACATACAACTCACAGGTCATTTCTGATGTCGGCTGCTCAATGCAAGCAATGAAATCCTCAGAGATAAAAGAGTGAGAAGCACCAGAATCAAATAAGACACGAGCAGAATGACCGTAAAGCATAATCGTACCTTCAACCAGATGGGATGCAATTACTTCAGCTCGAGAAATGTGAGAAACCTTGCCCTTTTGCTTCTTGGATCCGACTGAAGACTGCTGGGAAGACGCTGAAGCTTGAGAATAGAATTGCTGCTGAGGTTGAGGTAAAGGAGGAGGTCTAAATTGCGACTGCTGAGGCTAAGGAAACTGAGGAGTCTGCACCGGTTTCGACCTCAATGGGCAATCTCGAACAACGTGACCAGGCTGGTCACCACGAAAATAGATAATAGGAAGAGAACACGGCTGACCCTTATGGTTGCCACCACACCTCCTACAAGTCCACAGCTGACTAACAGCAGAACTTTGACGACTTTGGGAAGAAGGTGCCGACTGCTGCTGAAAGAACTTCTTCTTCTTCTTGAACCTTTTGAACTTGGGCTTGGAAGAGGAAGAAACACTGCTAACATCTGGCGGAACAGAGGGAACTCCTGACACTAGCGGTCGGTAAGTCTGCGGAAATTGAACCGTCGGCTGAACCGACCCAGCTTGAGAATATCCTCCTGGTCTCGCCATCTCTAGCTCGAGTGCCACAGCTGCCTGGCACACACCATCAAGATCAGCCACTCGACTCGCAATCAACGGCAACTTCAGTTCAGGCCTGAGTCCTCGCAAAAACTGCTGAGTCTTCAACGCCTCATTAGCAAGCACATGGGGCGCATACTGACCCAATTCCATAAATTTGTTCCGATATTGAAGCACGGTCATATCACCCTGAATCAATTCCATGAACTGGTACATCTTCGCCATTTGCAAACAGGCAGGGGTATAGGCACGCTCGAAGGCTGCCACAAACACTGCCCAAGTGATCTGCCGAAGGGGCCTGGAATGAAAAGTAATATGCCACTCGGCTTTCCACCATGTAATAGCTGTACCTTGGAGTTGAAACGCTGCTAACATAACATTTTCATCCTCCGCGCACTCCATAGATAGGAACACGCACTCGATCGCATCCAGCCACTGCCTTGCTACCTCTGGGTCTGCCTGACCGTCAAAAGCGGGCGGATTGAACATAACAAATTCTTTAAGAGCCTTGCCTCGGCTACCAGGCGCTTCAACTTGAGGAGCAACAACTGGCGCTGGAGCAGGAGCTACAGGAACTGCAGGAGGCTGAGCAGAACCACTCTCTTCTCTAGGCGCATGTCTAGGGACTCGAGGATGTCTTCCTCGACGAGGTGGCATTATTACACTGCCGAAAACATAAAACAACAGCAAATCCATCAATCATACGGAAAACATCCTAAGCCAGCAATAGACGACACAATAGGACTAACTCTGACAAGTGTAAATTCTAATTCCTTATACAAATCCTCAATTCGGCTCTGATACCAACTGTGACGACCCAGAGCTTCGGATACCGATATACCGATAACATCGATACACCGATACCAGGAACTGGGGAAGCCACCCAAGAGATTGATGAGGCCCCTGAAGGGTTAGTGAAGTTTGTCGAGGGGATGTATAAAGAATCGCAATCACAAGCGCACCTATTAGATTTAGGCAATAAGATTTAACAAAAGTGCGGAAGCAATTTCAAAATAAACAGAGTGCTAAATATATAAACTAGTCCAGAGGCACAAGAGTGCTAGTCCAAAAGTACAACTACTCGGGGCATACCCCGATAAAAGTACACCAGAAAGCCAAAATGGCAACCCGTCTACTGCTGGCAGCTAAGAACGGTCTCTGAGCACACGGGAAACACCGGGAGACGACGGGCGCGGCTCACCTGAAAGAAGAAGGGTGAGTCACAGCCAGACTCAGTAGGGGTCACGCGGATCCCTACCTCGTGCTAAACATGCAATCAAGCACAATTAAAGCAATTAGAGCATGCATTTAAATAAACGAACAGGCAATGGTGTGATTAAAACTGAAGGCTAAAAGCTGTAAACCTAACTGAACAGGTATAACAGTTAATACATGCCAATAACAATATAATTCTAAACGACAGAAACTAAATCTACCAATAGAACATGCCTCAACTAACCAAGCCACAGGGAATAGGACAACCACAGAGAGTAGAAACCAGATGCGTCCACTGATGACTTACACTGCGTCTCAAGCACTCGCAGTCTGTAACACGACAAGCTGAGCGCGTAAACAGTACCAAACCAAGTGACTAGTCAGAGTGACACTCGTCAGTGTCAGTCCAAAGCCTCCGACCACGTGTGCACACACTGACTCTCGCCTAAGCCAGGCCCTCTAGCTAGTTTTCTCCCTCGGCAGGACACTACCGCTGGCCGGGAGCCCACGGAACTAGCTTACAAACCGTGTGACAGGAACACCCCTCCACCATCCCCAGGCGGGTCGGCAACTCAAAGGCCTTAGGGCTACCACAGTGGCTCCATCACAAGGAAAGAAAAGCTACTCTATTGGGGTCTAAAAACATGCCATTAGTTCATAAAATAACTTAAACATGGCGTATAATCATTGTGGAAAGCATTTAAGAATGAACAGGCGGCTTTTGGAAACTAACAAGGGTGTGACAGTCTGCTGCCACCGCGTCACAGAGTGTGACGGTCGGGGGTTGGTGCGTTACATTGACTGTGACGCATCCGCCCCTGGCTGTTAGAGCCACCCGACGCAAAACAAAACCCACAGTTTTTTAACGCCCTAGCAGGATGTAACGCGCACCCGGAGGCGTGTTAAGGCGCCCTGACGGCCGCCCGACAGGCCGTCAGGCCAACCGCCATTCCAGGCCAACTAAAGTCCAAAGACATGTAACGGTCGTGGGTCAGACCGTTACACACCCTGTGGCGCACCAACTTAGGTCCGTCAAAGGACTGTAACGCGTCCCAAGAGGACCGTTACGCGTGTGACGGTTCCTGGTAGGACCGTCACACCGTCTGGGTTACGGACGGGTTACGTTTGAAACCGGCTTCCCTCCCGGGCGACCGAAATCGCCGGGTAGACGACGAAAAACCTGTTTTCCTGCCAAACCACACGCCCACAACAACAATATACTACTAAAACATTCATTTATCATGCTCACAATGGATTAAACGTGAAGAACGAAACCTAAGCACGATAAACAAGAAATACACCACATGCACACTATAGGAGCTTAACGAGAAGAACAAGCTATAGGGAAGGCTCCTAACGAGCTCAGGATTCCATCCCCCTACCTCGTTCAAGCCGAAACGGCCGATTAGGCCACATGCACAAGAAGGGAACCACCGAGCCTCCACGCTCCGTCTCGCTCCCACGAGCCGCAAACCACGTCAAGGTGGGCGTCAACGTGCTCCACTCGACGCGAGGATTCTAACGGCGAGCTCCACACCTCGAACCACCGCCGTTTCGCCTGGATCCCCAAGGAGAGAGGGAGAGGCGATCGGAGGGGGGAAAGAGAGGACGAGAGGGAGATCAACGTGGGGGAGAGAGAGGGAGTGGGGAAAAATGGGAAAAGAAAAAAAAGGTTAATATATATATATATAATATATATAAAAACCTTATTTTCCCCTTTTAAAAACTCAAATAATTCTAATTAAATCCTGAAAAATACCAGAAAAATTCCTAAAAATCCAAGAAAATAGCCGAAAATCCCAGAATAGATTCTAGGTCTGAACCACCAAAGATCCGCTAAGGCACGGGCCTCACAACTCCAGTCTTTCGGCCGGGTCAATCAGTGACTGTCGGACATGCAGAAGAAATTTAGAGAAAGATTTCATGTCACTGAGAGGGAGGTCACGGTGGCTGAACTGTACTCAACAAGACAAAGGTCGGATGAAACAGCCCTTGAATATATTAAGAGGTGGAGGAACCTCGGAATGAGATGCAAGCGGCCCCCGCATCAGGAGAATGTTGTACAGATCTGCAAGCAGAACCTCAGGAGGGAGGTGCTGGAAAAGATGATTGGCATGGAAATCTGATCGTTTGACCGCCTGAATAATGTGGTGGCCGAAATCGAAGCTTTTCTGGCAAGGCTCGCCCCTACATCAGCCACTGCCACCATGGAGAAGGCAAAGGCAGCAAATCGGCGCCTAGTGCCTAAAGAAGCGAACACCCTTGACATTAAGGCATTTGAACAGCAGAGAGATAAGGGCAAGAAGGCAGCTGTGCCTCAGCCTGACAGAACCGAAGAAAAGAAGGAGGGTCCCTCACTCAGGGATAAAATGAAGAAGGGCTACTCTTTTCCAAAGGAGAAGACCAAAGTTCTCTTTGAATGGGTCACCTAGTACAACAAGGTCACCCTGCCTGAGCCATCGGAGAACCTGAAGAGAATGTTGTGTCTCCTCTGGATTTGATCATAAATGGGGAGAATGTTTTGATTTAATGATTAGCAAAAGTATAGTTGACTTTAGTTTGACTTTGGTAACACTGCTACTTTGATGTCTTTACTTTAGTCAGAATGAATTTTCTGTCAAGAAATGGTCGGTGCACATTCACATTATTGCATATCATAAGTCGGTGCACATGTCCACTTCCATTCCGAAAGTCTACGCATGAGCAGAGCTTTGCTTAGAAAGGTTGACGTACATGTATGTGTATTGCTCAGAAAGGTCCGAGCACATGTAGCACTTAGAGTCTGTGCACATATAGGTCTGTGCATATCTAAGGTCTGTGCACTTGCAGCACTTAGATTCTGAGCACATATAGGTCTGAGCATATCTAAGGTCCGTGCACATGCAGCACTTAGAGTCTGAGCACATATAGGTCTATGCATAATCTGAGGTCTGTGCACATGCAGAGTCTAGGTCGGTGCACATGTAAAGTCTATGGATATGAAGAGTCTTGGTCTGTGCACATGCTTAGTCTAAGGTCTACACACATATATGTCTGAGCTTATTTAGGGTCAGTGCACATGAAGCATCTAGGTCGATGCACCTTATTCACTGAATGAAAGGACAAGGTCAATGCACATTGAACATTGCTCATATCACAGGTCTATGCACCTCATGCACCTTGTGCTATAAGGTCAGTGCATTTTGTATACAGGCCGATGGTAGCAACCTAGTGGTTGAACAAAGGTCGATGTTGTCTTCTAGTCTCTACGGCATTTAAGTCTGTGCTTTTGATGTCATCTATATCAAGGTCAATGCATCTTTTGAAATCACTTTTAGGACAGGTTGATGTACCTTTCATAAGGTCTACCTGTGCTATTTTAAAGGTCGATGCTATTATTCACATATTTTGAATGGTCTGTTAAATAATCTGATGCATCTTACTTATGCATCAAATGCTTCTGCGGAAATAAGCATATTTCTCTGACTTGTCTAAATCAGTGGAAATGTTTAAGATTGAATTTGTGCTTAGGTTTATCATTGGCTTAATGACTAATACCTCTATATATCTTGTTTTGCCAGCTCAGCTATATGATCAAACACATGGAAAGCATAAAGGCAGTCTACGATCAAATGTCACGTGGAACTTAAAGTACCAGGTTGAAAGCACGTGATCCAAGGCAAGGAGCAGAAAGAACATTCTGCCACGTGGATCGTCACAACCTCCACTTCTGACACGTGGAATCTCAAGGCACTTTCTGGAATAAATTTTTTGGCGGGAATGTGTCTTCCACATGCCCAGGACTGACAATCTGGCGGCTCCACAGATACATGCCCTCTATTATAAAAAGGGGGATCTAGCACACTAAAAAGTGACGAGAAAAGTGATTAGAAGAAGAGAAGGAAGAGGAGTAGAAAAAGAGAGAAGAGTAGAAGATTTTGGAGAGCCGAGAGCTGAGAAGATTTAGAGAAATCATAGAGAAGAAAGAAAGAGAGAGAGTCTGCTTTGAGGTTCAAAGAGAAAAATGGAGTGCCGTGAGAAGGTCTGAGAGAGAGAGAGAGTTGTGAGATTGAGACATATTGTCTCTGTCCTGGCTCGTAGATCAAATCCAGAGTCAGATTGCTCTACGTGAGCTACATTTGTTTTGATTCTTTCATCATTTCTTTCACCTCCTTGATTTTCATTTTAAACTCGTTGTAAGCTGTGTATCAGCAGAGCAAGATGTGGTGCTCAGCAGGCGAGGTGTGATCCTCGGACATCAAGCTGTAAAGCTTAGCAAATTGTAGGGATTTTATCCCCAAAGCTGTGGATCAGTCGTTTCAAGCTATGAGGCAGCGGAATCCTTACTCGGTTGAGTAAGGGGTGGACGTAGATCTTTGGGTTGAGATCGAACCACCTAAAAATTGAACTGTGTTCTGTGTGATTGCATAATTCTTCTGCTCTGCGAATAGATGAATGCTTAGGATCATTATCTGTCATATCTATCCATATTCAATCTATTCATCTAATGTGTTGAATTAATTCTAAATCTCATATTCTGAATCTTACTGCATTGAGTTTCTATTGCTTAGATTCTCTCTAATTGCTATATTCAACTCAGTTGTATATCAAATAGATTCGGTTCAAAGGATAGATTACATCTATCTGGAAAACTGATCCATGCATGAGGAGATTCTTTAATCAACCCTCTGCCCAATATTATATTGAATTGAATGACTGTCTACTTGAAGATTCTTTGATTGTTGCAGATTCATAGCAAATTCTCTTACTGATAATTCACTGCTTCTAGCATTTGTGTTTACAGTAGTTCTCTTTAATTCCGCATTGTTTTCTTAACTATTATAGATCAAAAAATTGGGGTAGATCTATTCACCCCCCCTCTAGATCTGTAGTTAATCCCATTCCATACATATCAATTGGTATCAGAGCCTAACTCTCCCTTAGGGCTTTACATCCCGGAGAGGTTAGTTATGGATGCTAGAGGGTTAACTGCTGAGGGTCACTCCACCAATAAGCCGCCATTCTTTGACGGATCTAATTATGCTTACTGGAAGAATCGTATGCAAGTCTTCCTTCGGGCGAAGGATTATGAGATATGGAAAGTCGTCAATAAGGGTCCTTTTGAATTACCAGAGGATGAGAAGGTCTGGACCAGAGAGCAAATCCGTAAGTCCACCTTAAACTGGAGCGTTGTAAATTCCATGCAATGTGCTCTTCACCCTACCGAATTCTCTAGAGTTTCCTCCTGTTCCACAGCTAAGGAGATGTGGGACAAGCTGGAGGTTATTTATGAAGGGACGTCACAGGTAAGGGAGACTAAGGCAAACATGTTAGTCTCGAAATATGAGGCTTTTAAGATGAAGCTTGATGAGTCCATCTCTGAATTGTATGCTCGTTTGATGGTACTTACTAATAGCTTGAGAAGTCTGGGAAAAATTTATAGTTAGTATGAGCTGGTTAGAAAAATACTTAGGTCCCTGACACCTATCTGGCACACTAAGGCCACTGTTATGGAAGAATCCAGGAATCTTGCAACCACATCTATAGATGAACTCATTGGATCCCTCATGACATATGAGCTGAACCTTAAAAGGGTCGATGAGACTGAGAAGAAGAAGAAGCCCTTAGCTCTTAAAGCAAATTCCAGTAGCAAAGGGTCATCTAGTGAGGATAGTTGCTCTAGTTCTGGTGATGATCATGATGAGTTTGCCATGATCACCAGGAAGTTTAAGAAATTTCTGAGGAAGGAAGGAAAAGGGCTTAGAAGAAAATATTTTTCAGAAAAGAGGCCGTCTAAGTACAAATCTGAACCTATCAAGAAATCTGATGCTGCTGTTTATTACAATTGTAGGAAGGCAGGACATCTGAAGGCTGAGTGTCCTGAGCTGCTGAAAGAAAAATAACCCAGGTGGAAGAACAAGAGAGGAAAGGTAATGGTGAGCACCTGGAGTGATGAAGAAGAAGACAGCAACAGCAGCACATCTAACAGTGAGGATGACAAGAAGATTTGTCTGATGGCAAGAGGAGAAGAAGAAAAAGAAGACAATGATGAGGTAACTTCCCCTTTTGAGGATTTTACCCTTAGTGATTGGAAAGAAGCCTATGCTGAAATTCTAGATAAATATGATGACATGCGTAGAGAAAATAGACATCTAAAAAAGAGATTAAATTCTTTAGTTAATGATACATCATTGAATGACAAGCTTGCATGCCCTGAAACAGAAAATCATAGCTTAAAAAATTCTCTTGCTGAAACTGAAAAGTCTAAAACCATTTTGATTGAATTGAGATTAGAAAAAGAACATTTGAAAAACATCATTGATGAACTGAAAATAAAAATGCAAAAATTTGAGGAAGAAATCAGAATTGCTATAGAGAAATATAATGTTGTCAATGATGTAAATATAGAGTTGACAAAGTCAATGGAAAACTTAGAAAAAGAGAATAAAGATAAACAACATTCCCTTGAGAGCATGACACATGGAACTGAAAATTTGAATGCTATCTTGGGAACAAAAATAAATTTCAGAAGGGAATGATTGGGTTTTAACCCTACCAACAAGAAAAATTTTGATGTGAAAATAATTTCTTTTGTGGCTGAAAAGGGAACACCAAAACCTTTAATAAAAGTGAATTCTGGAGAAAATCAAAATAAAAAGTCTCTGAAAATTGCTGAGAAAACCAAGTTCAATGCCAAGGATAAAGGCAAAGGGAAGTTAGAGGTGCCTGGAGAATCCAGTTCTCACACTATCTCACCTAAGTCTAAGGGACAGGTTAGGGGTCTGTCAGCAAAACCTAAGATCCAAGGAACCCCCAAACCTAAGACAACCTAGTCTTCACAGAAAGGTCAATGCAACACCCAACTTGCATCGACGTACATTTGTTCTGGGTTCAAGTCTTTTAGAAACCCAAGTTTGAGAAGGGGTACCTCAGGTCGATGTTACTATCCACCTGCACCGACCTTCTCTTCATTTCATGATTCCTATCGCTACAATTCTAGCATGAAAGGTCAAGGCAGTTCATACATGAGGTCTGTGCAGCATTACAATCCAAATTCATACACTAGTCAGGAGCATCGATGTGACGATCCGGATCCCGGATACCAGATATACCCGATAGGACTATCGAATATACCTGATACCACTTGGAACCCGCAAGGCCTCCCAAGAGCAGTAAAGCTCCGAAGGGATAAAAGGTATGTGTAGAGTACACTTAAGCCACAGAGATATAATAGTAAGTAATTAAATTTCATTAGATCGGTTTGCTAAAGTAGCAGAAATAAAATTACTTTTTAATTAACAGTTTCAAATTAACAATTATATACCAGAGTCAAGCCCAGAGCTAAGACAGCAAGTCTAGCAAGTACAGTCGCGGAAAAGAAAGACATATCGAGAAGTCGGGAGAAGCCCGACGTAGGTACCAGCTGGCCACAACGACACGCTACGAGCACACGAACCAAGAACCACGGAAGCAGAATGAACGATAGTCCACCTGAAAAGTAGGGGTGAGCCTCGTGTCACTGGCTCAGTAGGGGTCACGCAGATCCCCACTGAAAAACACGCAGTAACACGGAACTACAAAAATGACAAGAAGAACAGCAGGTGTAGTAAGGAGGAAAACCTACACTACAAAGCTGTAAAACTACTCTAGAAGCAGTAAAGAACAGACGGGGAGTAGGAGTAGGGAACAAGTAGGAAAGGGGGAGAATCCGCACCAGACAAGCGGCTGTCGAACTAACCTTGATGTTAAACAGGAGGACGGTGAGCTAGAAGGGGAGGGGATGAATAGATCACCGTTTAAAAAATATTTGTCCTAGCCGAGGTAATCTTAGAAGATGAGATGGGCTAGGAAGACTGACTATATGTAAAATAATCCGAAACCTCAACCAAGATAAAGCAGGTCACGAGTGCAGAACATATATCACTCAGAATTTTATCAGCACATAAGCACAAGCACTAAGCGAGCAGTCAGACCAAGGTTTCGATCATCAACAATCACACTTACTTCATGAAACCAGATAAAAGCATAAAGAGAAAAGATGCGCACAACCACACCACGAAGAACAAGAGGTTTAGATGGTTCAGTCTGCAACCTGCAGACTTACATCCATCCCTCACTCAAGGCCGAGTGAGGCTTCCCTTTCACAAGAAAGAACCGCAGACTCAGTCTGCCAACAACACGCTGATCCACAGCTTGGGGATCGAAATCCCTACAGACGCTGAACACACAGCTTTCACCCAGGTCTCACACCCCAAGACCTGACCCGGAGATAACTCTCCCTTCCTCTTAGACAAGAGGGAACCCAGCAGTGACCCACACTCACTGCAAATCAGAGACGATGTCTCTCTTCCTCCACAGCCGGAGGGAACAACCCAGATAGCCTCCTCACTATCTGAACACAACAACCCCGGAGACCACCTCCCTTCCTCAGATCTGATTCAGAGGGAACCACAATGCAACCCAGGGGATTCTCCTCTCTTCCTCTACACCTAGAGGGAACGATAAAACAGAGTATCAGAATTTAAGAACAAACAACTGAAAACATAAAGAAATATCGAAGACAATCGAACGGAGAAACAATGTAGCTTCTTAAAGAAGCATATACAAAACATAGCAGAAAACCATCCTCTCCTTCATCACTCTCTCTCTTCCAGGTATGCTCAACGAATGGATCAGGATGGCTTCTCCTCTCCTTCCTCTCGCTCTGGCCTCACCCTTTTCTTTGTGGCTTCGGCAGCTTTTCAGGAGCAGAAACCTTCATATATATATCCAACCTCACGAGAGAGTGAGGGTTTGGGAGACACGCCCAAAGTCATGCTTCCAGATGAACCGAGCCACGTGTTAGATGATTATTCCCTCGGATCACGTGCTCACATGACTGGAATAAAATTCCAATTTATCTTTAAGTCCCTGTAAGGTTTCAGAGAACATTCAGTCAATCTCAGAAAAATTCAAGTCATACATTGTTCACACAGATTGCACGGGACTTATCAAAGGACTGAAGAACGCATCAACGCACTAAGGCCAAGGCGTTAACGCAATGGATATAATGGAGAACATGTCCCTTGACAAAGCACACTAATGCGTCAACGCATTAGTGACAGCGTCGACGCGTCTGCTTGGTTGTTGATCATAAGACCTTGGGTCATAAGCTCAAGGCGTCGACACTTCCATTGTATAGCGTCGCCTCAGCTCCTTGGGCGAGACGCACAATCTCTTGGTAACAAGCCAATGCGTCAACGCTTCAGGTGACAGCGTCGACTCAGCTTCATAGGTGAGACGCTCAAGCCCTTGGCACCAAGCCAATGCGTCAACGCTTCCATCGTGCAACGTCGACTCAACTTCATAGGCGAGACGCTCAAGCCCTTGGCACCAAGCCAATGCGTCAACGCTCCCATCGACAGCGTCGACGCAATGGACAAAACAGCAAGCGAAAGACGCACTATTGCGTCTACGCAGCCAGCCAAGTGCGTCAACGCACTAAATGCACAGAACCCATATAGACAAGACAAATACGTATGAGCTCATGGGTGAACATGATAGAGGAGCATTAAATCAGGAAAAAAAGCATGATGAAAAAACACTTGATCCATAGATGTGCATGCAAGACAACAACATTAGATCCTAAGAATATTTAGACAATTCAGGATCTTTATCATTCATCAAGGAGCATCAAGATAATTATCATAAAAATAATTTGATTCATAGTGTTAGTCATCATCAAAACTACAGAGATGCAACAATCTCCCCCTTTTTGATGATGGCAACACCATGAGTCAAATTCAGTGAAAGAAGAAACACCAACTTAAAACATTATCAATAAAGGCAGCAATGGTGACCTCTCAAGGCCTGAACAGGCCTGAACTCACAGCACTCATCATCTTTTACCAAAAACCATTCCAAAAACCTTCTTTGACTAGCTAGCTTCAAGATCACCTCTTTACTTCCCCTTTCAACCTAACTCCCCCTTTCAACCTTCTCCCCTTTTCAGACTTCTCCCATTTTCAGACTTTTTAACCTTCTCCCCCTTTGACATCATCAAAACAAGGAGAAAGAGAGATGTTGACGCTGGACTGATGAGAAAAGATGGAGAGGATTCCAACAGTGGAAACTCATTGTCAAATCTTAGATGCTTAAGTGGGGCTGTAAGGTCCAGTGAAGAATCTTGGAGTTCTGGTAAGAGAAAGAGATTCAGAATAAACTTGAAGTTTATCAATTTATAATGATTATGAGAGAAGAGCAAGTGGCAACAAGTATGACTGAGGTAGCTTTTGAGGCTTGTCAAAGAGACAACAAGAGTTTGAACCATTAAGACAGCCTATAGGCATTGAGGACAAACAGTCCAGGCAGAGAAAGCACAGTTATAGAGTGTATTTGGCCAGTTACACTTTTGACATTAAGTATGCACCTTTGTTAGAGGCCAGCATCCTCAGTTACTCAGTGTGATAGCCTCATCACTTCTCAATTAGAGAACAGAGATAGTGACCATTGGTTGTTACATGAGGAGACACCTTGATCAGAGGCCAGAATCCCCAGTTACTCACCATATTGTCATCATTGCTCTGCCAAGCATAATTTTGAAATGTATTTCTTTCTTTTGATTTTATTTATGAGAACTGATACCTCATGACATAGGAAATTCTTATTTCATTGATGGGATTCCTAGTTTCTCAGTATGCAGTTTTAAGCACAGATAAGTTTAGCTAGCTCAACAAGGGGTTGTTTGAAGACAAAACCCAGGGCAAATATTAGAGGTCTTATCAAGATGTCCAATGAGAACCTCAAAAATAGAAACCATTTCTTACAAGTCTAGCTTGTTCATGAGTCATGCAACAAAGTAAGAGGATATACTTGTGAAGGTTAATCTTAGCCTCTTAAGACTTACTAGAAGAGGATTCTAGCTGGATTTTAATTGCACAAACTTAAGAATGTAGGAATTGAATGAGGTTCTATTAAGAGGAATATTCAAGATCAATTCTAACATTTGATCCAGCAATAACACCCATCTTTCAAGCGTTTCTAATTAGTCAAGCTCCCCCTCTCTAGTAGCTCTATCTCCCATTCTACCCAGAAAACAGCAGAGAAGCAGAATTGACTTTACTCAAAGCACACACCCGCTCCCCCTCACGTAGGGATCCCCACCAGAAAAGGTATGACAAAACTACCACTAAATTTATTGAAATACATGAACCAGAATTCATTGCCTCAAATCAATCAGAGTTTGTAAATACCAAGTTCTCTTCTCAAAGAAGTGAATTTTTCAGTATCTAGAGGTTTTGTAAAAATATCAGCAATTTGATCTGCAGTCCCAACATGAATTAATTCAAATGTTTTATTTGCAATTTCATTTCTGATAAAGTGGTGCCTGATTTCAATGTGTTTTGTTCGTGAGTGTAAAACAGGATTCTTAGTAATGTTTATGGCACTAGTGTTATCACAAAAGATGGGAGTGCAACCTGTCTCTACTTGGTAATCCTGAAGTTGATGCTTGATCCAGATAACCTGAGTGCCACAGCTGCTTGCAGCCACGTATTCAGCCTCAGCAGTGGAAAGGGCCACTGAATGTTGTTTCTTTGAACTCCAAGAAACTAGGCATCCTCCTAAGAATTGGTAGTGGCCACTGGTGCTCTTCCTATCTAATTTGCATCCAGCAAAGTCTGCATCAGTGTATGCAACTAAATCTAATGTGCGTGAAGCAGGATACCATAAGCCTAGTGTATGTGTGGTAGACAGATATCTAAAGATTCTTTTTACAGCAGACAAATGTAGTTCAGTAGGCCTAGACTGATATCTTGCACATAAACCAACACTGAATTGTATGTCTGGCCTAGAGGCAGTTAAGTACAAGAGGGATCCGATCATACCTCTGTAGAGTTTTTCATCCACTTGTTTTCCTGACTCATCTGCATTAAGGGTCATGCTTGTGCTTATTGGGGTGGAAATTTGCTTCAGGTTAGTCATCCCAAACCTTTTTAGGATATCCAGCGTGTACTTGGTTTGGTGGAAGAAACAGCCATCTGTCATTTGATTTATCTGCAAGCCAAGGAAATAAGTCAGTTCCCCAACTAAGCTCATTTCAAATTCAGCTGACATAAGCTGTGAAAATTCTTTACACAGTTCAGGATTTGTTGCTCCAAAGATGATGTCGTCCACATATACCTGAACTATGATGAGATCTTGTCTTGAATTCTTAGTGAATAAGGTTTGGTCAACTTTACCTCTGTTATATCCTTTATTCAGTAAGAAACTGGTCAGCCTTTCATACCAGGCCCGAGGAGCCTGCTTTAATCCATAAAGAGCTTTGTTTAACCTGAAAACTTGATCAGGTTTAGTTGAAAACTAAAAACCAGGAGGTTGTTCAACATAAACTTCTTCTTTTAGAATTCCATTCAAGAAAGCACTCTTAACATCCATTTGTTGAAGTTTTATGTTGTTTGAACAAGCAAATGCTAATAGAATTCTGATAGCCTCCATTCTAGCTACTGGAGCAAAGGATTCATCAAAGTCCACTCCATACTCCTGACTGTAGCCTTTAGCTACAAGTCTAGCTTTATTCCTAGAGATGACACCTTCTTCATTCAGTTTGTTCTTAAAAACCCATTTTGTTCCTATTACATTGAAATTTTCAGGTCTAGGTACAAGTTCCCAGACATTGTTTCTATCAAATTGCCCTAGTTCTTCACACATGGCAGTTACCCAATTCTCATCACTTAAGGCTTCTTCAATGGTCTTAGGCTCAATTTGAGACACTAAAGCAATTAAGTCCTGATTCTGAACATTTCTGAAATGAGATCTTATCCTAGGGGGATCATTAAGACTACCAATAATATTGGTTACAGGGTGGTCTTTTAAAACTCTGACATTTGTTGAGGACTCACCTTGTTCGGCTGTACTTACTGGGTTCAGATCAGTAGGTTCTTCAGCCGGTTGTACTTCCTCCTCTTGCATTTGATTCAGGAACTCTCCATCATGACTTGTAGACCTGTTATCATCATTTAGACTGTTAGAGATTTTTGTTTCATCAAAAATAACATGAGGGGTTTCCTCTACAGTTCTATCAGTTTTATTAAAGACCCTGAAGGCCCTAGATGTTTCAGAGTATCCTAGGAATATTCCTGGAATACTTCTAGCATCAAATTTATCTAAGTCTCTCTTGTTGTTATTATGAATAAAGCATTTTGAACCAAAAATTTTGAAATATGAGACATTAGGCCTCTTACCTTTCAGGAGTTCATATGGTGTTTTCTTATGTATGGGTCTTACCAAAGCTCTATTAAGTATGTAGCAGGCTGTGTTTGCCGCTTCTGCCCAAAAGCTCTTAGGTAGCTGACTCTCCATTAGTAGTGTTCTTGCCATTTCCACTATTGTTCGATTCCTTCTCTCCACAATTCCATTCTGCTCTGGGGTCCTGGGAGAAGAAAATTTGTGAGTCAGTCCCTCCTTGTCACAGAAGCTAGAAAATGAGGAGTTCTCAAACTCTCCTCCATGATCTGATTGGATAACAGTGATCTTGTGCCCTATATGTTTTTGCTTATTGAAAAAATGTTCAAATTTTTTAAAAGCATCACTCTTATTTGCCAAGAAAAACAGCCATGCAAATCTAGAGTAGTCATCGACAATGACAAAACCAAATCTCTTACCATTTAGACTCTGGGTTCTGGTAGGACCAAAGAGATCCATGTGCAAGTGTTCCATGATCTTTGTTGACAAGCTCTCAGACCTAATTTTAAAAGAAGCTCGAGTTTGCTTGCCTAGAGCACAGGCCTCGCAATTCTTCAAAACTGATTTGAACTTCAAGCTAGGCATGCCTCTAACTAAATCAAATTTAGCTAATTTATGCAAGGTGTTAAAGCTAGCATGGCCTAGTCGCCTATGCCAGTCAAACATGTTATTCTTTGAATCAGCAGTGAGACACAAATTAGACTCAGACTCAACATCAAGATCCACAATATAGACATTATTGACTCTATTTGCAATGAACTTTATTTTATCGGAGTTTGGTTCTAAAATTTTGCAAGCATGCTCATCAAAAAGAACCTTGTGACCCTTGTCACATAATTGACTAATACTCAATAAATTGTGTTGCAAACCTTCAACCAACAAGACTTTTTCAACAGAGTTGGAGGTTTTCTTACCGATGGTTTCGATCCCAATGATTTGACCTTTGTTTTTACCTCCAAACTTAACTGACCCTCCTGCTTTCAATTCAAGCTTGCTGAACTTTCTTTGATCCCCTGTCATGTGCCTCGAGCAGCCACTGTCGAGATACCACTTGTTGTTCTCGGCTGCTAGGCTCACCTGCACAATAACAATTTAAGTTGTGTGCTTTGGAACCCAAGGTAAGTTGGGTCCAAAAATACCGTTCAATTCATTAATCACAGTCTTGGGAATCCAGATCTGTTTCAACCCCTTTTTCTTTCTGTCCTGAGAGTTGACAGTTTTGTTATTGATGTGCATTTCATTTGTTTCTTTTTGTTTCTCAAGGTGTGTCCAGTTTCTGTTGATAAAGGTTTGGGTCCCAGCCAGACCATAATTTTTAACCTGTCTAGATGAAGGCATTTTATTGACAGTATTCTGTGTGTAGTTAGACGTTCCCATGTTTCTGTCAAAATAGCCCATTCTTTTATTAGAGTCATAGTTGTTGAATTGACAGACACCTTGCTTCTGGTGCGTGGGCTTGTTGAATTTCTTGAAGATATTATTTCCAAAATCAGCCTGTTGTCTATGGATGTTCTTTTGTTGTTCAGTAGTTTTGGAACTGGATGGATTGTCCAGTTTCTCTTTTCCTTTCTCAGTGCAGAAAGTAGTGGTTTTTACCCCAAAAGCTTCCTTCTTACTTGGGTTGAAACCCAACCCCTCTCTGTTAAAGTTTACTTTGGTGCCTAACAAGGCATTCAAATTACTCTCTCCCAAAACAAACCTTTCAAGGGTTTTCTTCTTATCTTCCAACTCCTTCCGCAGACGTATATTATTTTCCAGCAATTCATCATTGACCCTTTTAACAGCTTCATACCCTTCCCTGAGTAAGTCATTTTGTCTCAGGTTTTCTTCAGTATGTTGATTGGTTTCATCAAGCTGTTTTCTAAGTTTTTCAAGCTCATTTTTAACAAGATTGTTCTCATTTCTTACATTTTCCATTTGAGCTAATTCAGCTATCAGTTTGGAATTTTCTATCTTGATGAGTTCTTGTTCTTCATTAACCACATTGAGTTTGCATTTGGTGACTCTATGTTCTTTAGCTAAGGCATTGTACATATCTAGCAGTTCACCATACTTATCTTCCCAGTCATCAATAGAGTAAGTCACAAAGGGATTGATTACCTCATTTTCCTCGTCGGCCATCAGACATACTCCTTCAGTCTCCTTTCCTGAGGAATTAGTCTCTGAGTCTTCTTCTTCATCGCTCCAAGTGCATACCATAGCTTTTGGCTTTTTCTTGTACACTTTGGAGCCTTTCTTATGGTAATCCAGTGTCTTCTTCTGAAGCTCAGGGCAATCTTGCTTCATGTGCCCAAAGTTCCTGCAATGATAACACATCACACTTTTAGCATTCCTATCCTTGTCATTGCCATTGTTCGGATATTTACCTGATGAGTAGTTTCTTCTTCTCTCATATGATTTTCCCATCAGTTTCAAAAATTTCCTGAACTGTCATGTGAGCAGAGCTTTTTCACTCCTGTCAAGGTCTGGAATTTCATCAGAGTCTCCACTGCTGCTGCTACTGCTATGTCGTTCAACTTTAAGAGAAACATTCTTGCCCTTTCTGTCACTTCCTTCTCCTGTTTTCTTGAGATTTATCTCATAGGTCATAAGAGACCCTATGAGTTCAGTGACAGTCATGGTTGTTAAATCCTTCGATTCCTCTATCACAGTGGCCTTTGTGTGCCACGCTGGAGTCAAAGATCTCAAGATCTTCCTGACTATACCCCCTTCAGATATTTCCTTTCCAAACCCCTTGAGGCTGTTTGTGATCAGTGACAGCCTAGCATACATATCAGTCGCGCTCTCCTCTGACTTCATCTTAAATAATTCATACTCAGAGGTTAGGTAGTTTACCTTGGTAGCTCTGACCTGAGAGGTACCCTCGTAAATCAGCGCTAGTTCATCCCACATCTTCTTAGCTGTCTTGCACGCCGAAATTCGGGCATATTCTTCAGGGTGAACTGCGCACTGGATGATGTTGAGCGCAGACCAGTTCAGTCCGGATAATTTGACTTGTTCTTCAGACCACATCTCCTCATTCGGAGGTAACTCATAAGGTCCAGTTGTAATGACTCTCCACAGCTTGTGGCTCTGAGATCGGATGAAAACTTCCATCCTGTTTTTCCAAAACAAATAATTAGAACCATCAAAATATGGGGGATGGGAGATTGACTGTCCTTCAGCTATGTAGCTGCGAGGACCACTGGTTCCAGGATTACCCTGGTCGTTGGACCACATCTCGGGTAAACCTGCTCTGATACCAACTGTTAAATAGGAGGACAGTGAGCTAGAAGGGGAGGGGATGAATAGATCACCGTTTAAAAAATATTTGTCCTAGCCGAGGTAATCTTAGAAGATGAGATGGGCTAGGAAGACTGACTATATGTAAATAATCCGAAACCTCAACCAAGATAAAGCAGGTCACGAGTGCAGAACATATATCACTCAGAATTTTATCAGCACATAAGCACAAGCACTAAGCGAGCAGTCAGACCAAGGTTTCGATCATCAACAATCACACTTCATGAAACCAGATAAAAGCATAAAGAGAAAAGATGCGCACAACCACACCACGAAGAACAAGAGGTTTAGATGGTTCAGTCTGCAACCTACAGACTTACGTCCATCCCTCACTCAAGGCCGAGTGAGGCTTCCCTTTCACAAGAAAGAACCGCAGACTCAGTCTGCCAACAACACGCTGATCCACAGCTTGGGGATCGAAATCCCTACAGACGCTGAACACACAGCTTTCACCCAGGTCTCACACCCCAAGACCTAACCCGGAGATAACTCTCCCTTCCTCTTAGACAAGAGGGAACCCAGCAGTGACCCACACTCACTGCAAATCAGAGACGTTGTCTCTCTTCCTCCACAGCCGGAGGGAACAACCCAGATAGCCTCCTCACTATCTGAACACAACAACCCCGGAGACCACCTCACTTCCTCTGATCTGATTCAGAGGGAACCACAATGCAACCCAGAGGATTCTCCTCTCTTCCTCTACACCTAGAGGGAACGATAAAACAGAGTATCAGAATTTAAGAACAAACAACTGAAAACATAAAGAAATATCGAAGACAATCGAACGGAGAAACAATGTAGCTTCTTAAAGAAGCATATACAAAACATAGCAGAAAACCATCCTCTCCTTCATCACTCTCTCTCTTCCAGGTACGCTCAACGAATGGATCAGGATGGCTTCTCCTCTCCTTCCTCTCGCTCTGGCCTCACCCTTTTCTTTGTGGCTTCGGCAGCTTTTCAGGAGCAGAAACCTTCATATATATATCCAACCTCACGAGAGAGTGAGGGTTTGGGAGACACGCCCAAAGTCATGCTTCAAGATGAACCGAGCCACGTGTTAGACGATTATTCCCTCGGATCACGTGCTCACATGATTGGAATAAAGTTCCAATTTGTCTTTAAGTCCCTGTAAGGTTTCAGAGAACATTCAGTCAATCTCAGAAAAATTCAAGTCATACATTGTTCACACAGATTGCACGGGACTTATCAAAGGACTGAAGAACGCATCAACGCACTAAGGCCAAGGCGTTAACGCAATGGATATAATGGAGAACAGGTCCCTTGACAAAGCACACTAATGCGTCAACGCATTAGTGACAGCGTCGACGCGTCTGCTTGGTTGTTGATCATAAGACCTTGGGTCATAAGCTCAAGGCGTCGACACTTCCATTGTATAGCGTCGCCTCAGCTCCTTGGGCGAGACGCACAATCTCTTGGTAACAAGCCAATGCGTCAACGCTTCAGGTGACAGCGTCGACTCAGCTTCATAAGTGAGACGCTCAAGCCCTTGGCACCAAGCCAATGCGTCAACGCTTCCATCGTGCAACGTCGACTCAACTTCATAGGCGAGACGCTCAAGCCCTTGGCACCAAGCCAATGCGTCAACGCTCCCATCGACAGCGTCGACGCAGTGGACAAAACAGCAAGCGAAAGACGCACTATTGCGTCTACGTAGCCAGCCAAGTGCGTCAACGCACTAAATGCACAGAACCCATATAGACAAGACAAATAAGTATGAGCTCATGGGTGAACATGATAGAGGAGCATTAAATCAGAAAAAAAAGCATGATGAAAAAACACTTGATCCATAGATGTGCATGCAAGACAACAACATTAGATCCTAAGAATATTTAGACAATTTAGGATCTTTATTATTCATCAAGGAGCATCAAGATGATTATCATAAAAATAATTTGATTCATAGTGTTAGTCATCATCAAAACTACAGAGATGCAACACTCGACACCCTAAACTACTCCAGGCAGCGACAGAAGGGCGACTCTGAACTGACAAAGTCAGGAGTTACCAATCTACCGACACGACGCCAGGCCTAAGACAAAGACCTGCAAGGATAGACAAAAGTCTAGAAAAGATCTAGACAGACAACGGACAGACCCGACGAGCACACACGACTAGAACATCGTGCACACAACACAACACTGACGTGGAGTAGGGCCACGAGAGGGCTAACTCGGAAAGGTCACGGCGCACAAGAAACGCGAAAGTCACGTATCACGTGATGGAAGCGCCTCCTCACAAGGAGAACAGCCAGCTGCGTCCACTAACGTCTTATGCTACGCCCCGAGTGTCTCACCTACGGTACCGCTAAAGACACGGCAGAGACATAGACACGCACTGAACCAAATAAAAACAACAGCAACAAGAGACTAGTCAGGGTCACGCCCTTCGGCGTAAGTCCTCAGTCCCTGACAACGTGTGCACACACTGGCTCTAGCCTAAGCCAGGTCCTCTAGCTAGTTTTCTCCCTCGGTAGGACGCTACCGTTGGCTGCGAGCCCACGGAACTAGCTTACAAACCGTATCTTGGGAACTGCCCTTTCCACCCACCCGAGGTAGGTCAACACACTGGACCGCGTGCATCGACAGGCCACGACAAGTGGAGGTTCACGAGACACCAGACTCAAAAACATAAGTGCTAGAGTACGGACAAGCTAGAACGCGCTGTCACACGTACTACTAGGCACCGCTGGCAGTACTACTACTGCCAACAGACTCAGGATTAGGCAACTAGACCTACAACGTAACAATCCTTGAGTCGGACGACTCAAAGGCAAGATCGTCACTAACAGCGGAACAAGCCACCAATCGGTCTAATCTTAAGCCACGAGAAACGACACTTCGCAGAAAATGACTCACGGAGACCTGAGGGAACAACAAGAACCCTCCGGCACGTCTGGACACACAACTCAAGGTAAAATAGTACCACGAGGCATCCAGAACTAGTGTCTCGAACTGGACAGAACCGCCGAGACGCACACAGAGGCACAAACCCTCTTGGCCACCTCGGAACACGGTTATAGCCCTCATAGGACATCGGGTGATGTCCACGTGACAATGGGCGAACCACCAGGTCAAGCCAAGATATCGGAAACCAAACCACCGGTAAACCACTCTCTGGGCATAGGCTATCCATCACTCGGCCACTAGGTCAACCAAGCAGTCAAGGAGGAATCGCCACGCAACCAGAGGCAAAGACATTCTATAGCAGGAAAGAGAATCCTACCTCAAGCAAGAAGACTCCTGGCTACCTTATAATGTAGTCTTAGCCCTCATAGGATGTTAGGAGACATCCGCAGGAAAACGGGCAGGCCACAAGGTGAAGCCAAGACAATCAGAAACCACAACGATGGAAAATCGGAGCTCTAGGACTGTAACGCACCACCCTTAGACCGTTACACGAATGTGGCGGTCTAATGAAGACGCGCTACAGCGGCGTGACGGTCGAAGAATGAGCCGTCACAGACACCGCCCTATCCAACACCTAAAATGCACAAGACATGTAACAGCCTAACCTAGGCGCGTTACATAGCTCTGATGCACCCCTTTAGGGCCGTCAGGGCCACCAGACCTAAGTCAAAAAAACTCAGACAAACAGCATGTAACGGTCCAAGATGGATGCGTTACATCACTGTGACGCATGAGGGTAAGACCGCTACACGAACTGACTTAAACGGTCAAATCCGGTCAAATAGAACGTAACGGCCTAGTACAGGCGCATTACAAGGCTCTGACGCACCACGGAAGGGCCGTCAGAGGAACTGACTTACTCAAATCTCAAGAAGACAAAATAGCCGTGACGCACCTACCTGGATGCGTCAGAGGGCTGTGACGCACCACTATTGGACCATCACACTCCCACAGCCATGAAAAGTTTAAAACGTTAAAACGCTATGACGGTCTATCGTAGGGCCGTCAGAGACTGTGACGGTCTCTGCAACGACCGCTACACCGGTCACGGCGGGAAAAAGGTGAAAACGCCGAATCGGCTCGTTCCACGCCCCATTCACGTCGAAACCCAGGGGAAACAAAGCTAGTCGATGAAAAATAACTTCAGGAGGCTAAAAGGCCCACATGCACGCATTAAAACCAAGATCGGGGTGATTTGGACAAATCGACCCTAAACGAGTCATCGAGGTTCCCGGACTCCTACCGGCCTCGAATGACGACCGATCGACACGAAACTAACATGAATGGGATCCAGACATCCCAGCGGTCATTTTGACACTAACTAGACCAAGAATAATTGCCATTTCCTGGGGAACCCTGAAAACTCTGAAAATAACGGTTTTCACTAAAACAGCTCGATCTCTCCCGATCGAGCACCAAACTACGCACAGAAGCAGGGAAAACATGCATAACAGGTAGGCGATCCATCTCCCTACCTCCATCGAAGAAACCGTGCCCCGAAGGGACTAAACCGCGTCGAAAACCACACTGCGGGCTCAAACGTCGACTTTGAATCCACCGTTCGGGATCGCGCCAAAACCACTCCATCTTCGCCCCATCGCGCCCCCGACCAACTCCACAACATCCCCATCACGTGCCCCTAGGTCCTCCATCTGCAGCCGGAGCCAAGGAAGCTCAAGAGGAGAGAAAACGAAGAGAGAGGGGGCGGCGGCGTGAAATGAGAAGGAGGAGAGAGGAAGGAAAGAAAAAAGGAAAAGAAATTAGGAATTTTCCTAATTTCTAAAAAATCTAATTTTTGGCCCTATCTCAGAAAAATACGTAAAAATAGTCAAAACGACAGGCTCAGAGAGTACATCGTCGCTACAGCATCCTTGAGTCAATGAACTGACAAATAAACTCACCGTAGGGTTCCGTAACTAGTACGAGAGAAAAACCCACACGGATCGTAAAACTCAACTCGGAAGCCACATAAGCGAATCGAAACTCACCGAAATTGATCTGAAAGATCCAATAAAGATCCAACCAGACCTACTAAGGATCCTGCAAAGATCCGAGACATTACATCCTCCCCTCCTTTAAGAAATTTCATCCTCGAAATTTAAGGACTAGCGAGGGTAAGCAGGGAAGAACAACCCGATAGCACAACTGCGGAAACGACACAAATCTCGAGAAACACAGCTCAGAGGAACATCATCAGATCACAATCACAAGCACACGCTCTAGATTGAGCACGACACAAGTGAACACAAGTCCAACACCTCTGAAACAAAGCAACGTCGCTTACGTCTCACCGGAAAAGAGACACGACTGCCACGACAACAGATATCGAGGAAACGAAATGACGGACACGGCAAGTATCTGCTCAAACAAGGAGACACAGTCCTCTCAGCTGACAGCTCGACCACATCATCGGCTCCAGTGCCAAAGGTTACAGAGAACACCTGGCACACAGGACGCCAACGACAACACTGGACCACAAGCACAATCAAGTCAGTCCTTACTCAGATATTACATCTGATCGAGCCGCAAGCTAACTCTAGGGAAAAAGAGTACATCAAAGCTAACCGACAAGACCTGGTCGAAGACAGAGACACAAAATCATAGAGAAACAGCAATAAAATGACGACAACAGCACTTACAGGATTTCGGCTCCGTATAGAACACAGAACCACGGAACACGACTGCAAGCAGGGTCACATCAAGGCACAAGAACAACTAAACACACGACCACAAGGGACTAGTCATGCATCGAGCAGCTCACCAAGAAAGGACCCACAACAACGAGAAACGATAACAATCTCTGGGAACGCAACTCAAGGACCACGATCACACCCTGAGAGCACAACACCCAAGAGAAAAAAAATAGAGGAGCAGAGGGTACTCAATCAGCAGGAATGCCGATAGATTCCCCAACACTCGCAAATGCCAATGCCAACACCCAGAATAACTCCAGCAACAGCACGACAACAGGCAACATCAAGGCACAGGAAGCCAAGATGAAGTTACATCGAGAACAACAATTCTCTCGATCCGCCAGAATCTCACAACCAACGATCCCGAGCCCGTGGGTAATCAGCCCACACGCTTCCGCTGCGCACTCAACAGCGCACGCAGGCACCAGAAGGACCTTGGTATCCGCATCTCAGCGCACTCTAGGCGTCATTGCAATCCATGAAGATCGCAATATAACACACGACGAGTACTGATCCAGCGAACAATCGATCATAGGTCGCCAAAGTGCCAATCACGGAGAGCACCGGCTCCAGCACAAAGCACAGAAGAATGCTAATCTAAGCTTACCTTCACGTCCTGAAAATGGTAAATGAGCCTTCACAACACATCGGCCGCTGGACACGGCACGACAAATTCGATACGCGACAGCTCTTAACACCATGATGGAGTCCAAAGCCAAGCGACCGTAAGACAAAGAGCAGATCAGGCTCAGAACAAAGCTATCCACACTTAAGCAGACACAGGACAAGGGCATCACTAAGATAGCAATTCCAAGGCAAACCTCGAAAAGATTCCACCAGAAAGGACGAGAAGCAATAAGCTCAACCACGAAAGCTCACCAGGAAGGGAAAATCCTAGCTTGCCTGAGCAATTTCTCAAACACGGAATCTAATCGAGCACTTCAACAGAAGCAAAATACATCAGGAGCTGGACAGACTCAAGCTGGGATGACCAAAACAACGTAAGAACGTGTACAGCCATCACATCAATGCAAAAAGTCACCAGCCACCTAAACAAATCACGGAAAAGATCTCGAACAATGTACCGCAGATTCAAGCCTTCCGGCGAACTCTGCCAAGTACAACATGATCGAGACAGACACAACGACGAAAAAGAAACACCTCGTCACATCCTGACGAGAGCAGGACCATCTCGTACAGTGCCAGGACAGCACGCACAAGACGACACACAGAAAATGAAGCGATAAAGAATCGCAAACCTAAGCCAGCGAAAGACTGTACTGGACTTTCAGGCCTCTGGATTAAGTATATCTCAGATTCCAATGTACTTCACACAACAAAGCTCTGATAGCTTAGAAAAGAACTCCGAACATCTCAGAACACTGCTCTGATACCAGCTGTGACGACCCGAATCCTGGATACCAGATATACCCGATAGGACTATCGAATATACCTGATACCACTTGGAACCCGCGAGGCCTCCCAAGAGCGGTAAAGCTCCGAAGGGATAAAAGGTATGTGTAGTGTACATTGAAGCCACAGAGATATAACAGTAAGCAATTAAATTTCATTAGATCGGTTTGCGAAAGTAGCAGAAATAAAATTACTTTTTAATTAACAGTTTCAAATTAACAATTATATACCAGAGTCAAGCCCAGACCGAAGACAGCATTTCTAGCAAGTACAGTCGACAGAAAAGAAAGACGTACCGAGAAGTCGGGAGAAGCCCGACGCAGGTACCAGCTGGCCACAACGACACGCTACGAGCACGCGCACCAAGAACCACGGAAGCAGAACGAACGATAGCCCACCTGAAAAGTAGGGGTGAGTCTCGTGTCACTGGCTCAGTAGGGGTCACGCAGATCCCCACTGAAAAACACGCAGTAACACGGAACAACAAAAATGACAAGAAGAACAGCAGGTGTAGTAAGGCGGAAAAACTACACTACAAAGCTGTAAAACTACTCTAGAATCAATAAAGAACAGACGGGGAGTAGGAGTAGGGAACAAGTAGGAAAGGGGGAGAATCCGCACCAGACAAGTGGCTGCCGAACTAACCTCTGTTGCATCCCTATGGTTTTGATGATGTCTCACACTATAAATCAATATTCTATCTCTAGATCTATGCTGGTCCATCATGTAAGTAAGTACAGTTCATATGCTGCTTCATTGTTTAATATATCTACACTGTTTGGTTAGTATGGACAGTAGTGGGTCGACGCATCAGCAAGGGTGGGTCGACGCATCAGAACAAGGATTATCTGGGTACCAAAGTCTATACACCAGCTGGATCCATTTAGTTTGTACATTGGCTTATCTTCTTTAAGTCTGTACATCGGGCACCTTCTTACTGAAGTCTACACATCCGATAGTGTAAGTCTATACATCGCCCAGAGTCGTGTTTGCAAAGTCTGAACATTGCTTCAGAGTTAGCTTAAGCCAAGTCTATACAACGCCAACCCAACACATTGAACAGTTCTCCAAGTCTATACACTAGACTTCATTTCTCTAAGTCTATACATTGAACTGCATCTTAGGAAAGTCTGTATAGAGGCTTCGATTTACCAAGTCTGTACATCGGCTTCATTGGCTCAAGTCCACACATCCACAGTGCTTTCACAAGTCTATACATTCACTTGAGCTTCACCAAGTATGTACATCGCTGAAGTCTTCACAAGTCAGTACAGTGCTTGAGCTTCACAAAGTCCATACATCGCTTGAAGCGATTCAAGTCTATACAGTCTGTCTTTACATCCACAGAGTCTGTACAGCCTATCTGACTTCATGGGTAGCATGCCTTTAGTGCGTTGACGCACTTAGCTGACTGCGTAGACGCAATGGTGCGTCTTTCGCTTCCTTCTTGTTCACTGCGTCGACGCTGACACTGGATGCGTTGACGCATTGGTCAGCTTGCCTAGGGAGTGAGCATTTCTCTTGAGGAGCTGAGTCGACACTGCACGCTGGAAGCGTTGACGCCTTGGCTGTTGACCAAGGGTTTTTGATCAGCATCAAAGTCTGAACATTGTCCACTTATTACAAGTCTACACATTTGTTCCCACTAGAGGTCTATATATTGGCTAAGGGTCGTCAAGTCCATACAGAGTCATCTGATGCATGCTGTCTGAAGTCTGTACAGCATGCCTTGCTGTTTACAGCTTTCAAAGACACATTGCATTGCGTCAACGCAGTGCATAGGCACATAGTGTAGCGTCAACGCATTGCATTGTGCATGCCCTGATAAAGTCTATACATGCGTTTATTCATTAAGTCTATACATTCTCTCACGATTGTACACAGTTACTCAGTTGATGTTTCTGAAGTATATACACTCGTGTTAATAGCCTGAACTAACCAAGTATATACATTCCTTTTGTTTCTGTCTGCAGGCGATTCAGGCTGATGATTGGGCACGTGAACTGAGGTTGGCACCTGGCACGTGATCCAAGAAAATAGGCGCATGACACGTGGATGGCAACCTTGTCAGGATGCTGCCATGTGGTCGAAATTCAAATGATCTGGCCAAAAGTGCATGGGCGGGAACCTGGCAGCCACACGCCATGATCTGCTATAAATATAGAGCTTCATCCTTCAGTAGAAGTTTGATCGTGAAAAGAAAAAGCAGAAGCCATTGGTGAGAGTCTGCACGATCCAGAAAAGAAAAAGAGCAGAGAGTTCCATATCTGAGAGGAGGTTGTTCGAGTGAAAGATAGTGTGTGTGGATTGATGAATTGCTTCATTTGAAGCTACATTTGTAATGGGTTTCAGAACCGATTTCTCCTTCATTAGTTTTTGTTTCTATTTTGCTTTCGTTTATTTTTGTTCTTCCATTCTGATTTGAATTGGTTTCCCTCCGGTGTGTGGAGGAAGGGAGTACTACTCTAGTTTCCCTCTGGGTTGCAGAGGAAGAGAGATCGGTGATCTCTGGTGTTGTTAGTGACAGTGTGTCATTAACAGTTTCCCTCCGTGTGTGGAGGAAGGGAGAGGATTCTCCGATTGTGTTCTAGCTGGGAGCTAGAACAGGTTTCAAGTTCTGTGGGTAGCAGAGCTTGGTCGAGGGATTTGTTTCCCTTGGGTGTTCAAGCTGTGTGGCAGCATGTTGTATGCAGACTGAGTCTGCTGTGATCTAGCTTTGCCTAGTGGAATCCTCACTCTAGTTGGAGTGAGGGGTGGATGTAGATTGCGGACTGCAATCGAACCACCTAAAAACCGAGTGCCTCCTCTGTGGTTTGCTATTGATTTCTGTGCTCTTCATCTGCTTGTCCCTTTGCCTTCAAGTGATCAGTTCTTCACTCTCATCTATATTTCCCTGTGTACGGGTTAAGGAGGTGCGTTAGCAGTAGAATCTATTTTCCGCCTAAGTTTCTGCAAATTGGGAGTGATCTATTCATCCCCCCACTTCTATATCACTCTTGCTGCACTAACAACCTCGACACCCTAAACTACTCCAGGCAGCGACAGAAGGGCGACTTTGAACTGACAAAGTCAGGAGTTACCGATCTGCCGACACGACGCCAGGCCTAAGACAAAGACCTGCAAGGACAGACAAAAGTCTAGAAAAGATCTAGACAGACGACGGACAGACCCGACGAGCACACACGACTAGAACGTCGTGCACACAACACAACACTGACCTCGAGTAGGGCCATGAGAGGGCTAACTCGGAAAGGTCACGGTGCACAAGAAACGCGAAAGTCACGTATCACGTGACGGAAGCGCCTCCTCACAAGGAGAATAGCCAGCTGCGTCCACTGACGTCTTATGCTGCGCCCCAAGTGTCTCGCCTACGGTACCACTAAAGACACGGCAGAGACGCAGACACGCATTGAACCAAATAAGAACAACAGAACCAAGAGACTAGTCAGGGTCACGCCCGTCGGCGTAAGTCCTCAATCCCTAACAACGTGTGCACACAGTGGCTCTAGCCTAAGCTAGGTCATCTAGCTAGTTTTCTCCCTCGGTAGGACGCTACCGTTGGCTGGGAGCCGACGGAACTAGCTTACAAACCGTATCTCAGGAACTGCCCTTTCCACCCCTCCAAGGTGGGTCAACACACTGGACCGCGTGCATCGACAGGCCATGACAAGCGGAGGTTCACGAGACACCACACTCAAAAACACAAGTGCTAGAGTACGGACAAGCTAGAACGCGCTGTCACACGTACTACTAGGCACCACTGGCAGTACTACTACTGCCAACAGACTCAAGATTAGGCAACTAGACCTACAACATAACGATCCTTGAGTCGGACGACTCAAAGGCAAGATCGTCATTGACAGCAGAACAAGCCGCCAATCGGTCTAATCCTAAGCCACGAGAAACGACACTTCGCAGAAAATGACTCACGGAGACCTGAGGGAACAGCAAGAACCCTCCGGCACGCCTGGACACGCAACTCAAGGTAAAATAGTACCCCGAGGCATCCAAAACCAGTGTCTCAAACTGGACAGAACCGCCGAGACACACACACAGGCACAAACCCTCTTGGCCACCTCGGAACATGGTTATAGCCCTCATAGGACATCGGGTGATGTCCACGTGACAATGGGCGAACCACCAGGTCAAGCCAAGATACCGGAAACCAAACCATCGGTAAACCACTCTCTGGGCATAGGCTATCCATCACTCAGACGCTAGGCCAACCATGTAGTCAAGGAGGAATCGCCACGCAACCAGAGGCAAAGACATTCTATACCAGGAAAGAGAATCCTACCTCAAGCAAGAAGACTCATGGCTACCTTATAATGTAGTCTTAGCCCTCATAGGATGTCAGGAGACATCCGCAGGAAAATTGGCAGGCCACAAGGTGAAGCCAAGATAATCAGAAACCACAACGATGGAAAATCGGAGCTCTAGGACTGTAACGCACAACCCTTAGACCGTTACACGAATGTGGCGGTCTAATGAAGACGCGCTACAGCGGCGTGACGGTCGAAGAATGAGCCGTCACAGACACCGCCCTATCCAACACCTAAAACGCACAAGACATGTAACGGCCTAAGCTAGGCACGTTACACAGTTTTGACGCACCCCTTTAGGGCCGTCAGGGCCAACAGACCTAAGTCAAAAAAACTCAGACAAACAGCATGTAACGGTCCAAGATGGACGCGTTACTTCACTTGGACGCATGAGGGTAAGACCGCTACACGAACCGACTTAAACGGTCAAATCCGGTCAAACAGAACGTAACGGCCTAGGACAGGCGCGTTACAAGGCTCTGACGCACCACGGAAGGGCCGTCAGAGGAACCGACTTACTCAAATCTCAAGAAGACAAAATAGCCGTGACGCACCTACCTGGATGCGTCAAAGGGCTGTGACACACCACTATTGGACCGTCACACTCCCATAGCCACAAAAAGTTTAAAACGTTAAAACGCTGTGACGGTCTCTCGTAGGGCCGTCAGAGACTGTGACGGTCTCTGCAACGACCGCTACACCGGTCACGACGGGAAAAAGGTGAAAACGCCGAATCGGCTCGTTCCACGCCCCATTTACGCCGAAACGCAAGTGAAACAAAGCTAGACGATGAAAAATAACTTCCGGAGGCTAAAAAACCCACATGCACGCATTAAAACGCAAGATCAGGGTGATTTGGACAAATCGACCCTAAACGAGTCACCGAGGTTCCCGGACTCCTACCGGCCTCGAATGACGACCGATCGACACGAAACTAACATGAATGGGATCCAGACATCCCGGCGGTCATTTTGACACTAACTAGACCAAGAATGGTTGCCATTTTCCGGTGAACCCTGAAAACTTCAAAAATAACGGTTTTCACTAAAACGGCTCGATCTCTCCCGATCGAGCACCAAACTACGCACAGAAGCAGGGAAAACGTGCAGAACAGGTAGGCGATCCATCTCCCTACCTCCACCGAGGAAACCATGCCCCGAAGGGACTAAACCGTGCTGAAAACCGCACCGCGGGGTCAAACGCCGGCTTTGAATCCACCGTTCGGAATCGTGCCAAAACCACTCCATCCTCGCCCTGTCGCGCACCCAACCCACTCCACAGCATCCCCATCACGTGCCCCTAGGTCCTCCGTCTGAAGTCGGAGCCAAGGAAGCTCGAGAAAAGAGAAAACGAAGAGAGAGGGGGCGGCGGCGTGAAATGAGAAGGAGGAGAGAGGAAGGAAAGAAAAAAGGAAAAGAAATTAGGAATTTTCCTAATTTCTAAAAAATCCAATTTTTGGCCCTATCTCAGAAAAATACGCAAAAATAGTCAAAACGACCGGCTCGGAGAGTACATCGTCGCTGCAGCATCCTCGAGTCGATGAACTGACAAATAAACTCACTGTAGGGTTCCGTAACTAGCACGAGAGAAAAACCCACACGGATCGTAAAACTCAACTCGGAAGCCACATAAGCGAACCGAAACTCACCGAAACTGATCCGAAAGATCCAATAAAGATCCAACCGACCTACTAAGGATCCTGCAAAGATCCGGGACATTACATCCTCCCCTCCTTTAAGAAATTTTATCCCC
The DNA here is from genome assembly GCA_022559845.1 of Amorphophallus konjac. Classification (NCBI taxonomy): domain Eukaryota; kingdom Viridiplantae; phylum Streptophyta; class Magnoliopsida; order Alismatales; family Araceae; genus Amorphophallus; species Amorphophallus konjac. The sequence continues at coordinate 211,012,980 of CM040121.1, forward strand.
AAAATTTAAGGACTAGCAAGGGTAAGCGGGGAAGAACAACCCGACAGCACAACTGCGGAAATGACATAAATCTCGAGAAACATAGCTCAGAGGAACATTGTCAGACCACAATCACAAGCACACGCTCTAGATCGAGCACGACACAAGTGAACACAAGTCCAACACCTCTGAAACAAAGCAACGTCGCTTACGTCTCACCGGGAAAGAGACACGACTGCCACGACAACAGATATCGAGGAAACGAAACGACAGACACGGCGAGTATCAGCTCAAACAAGGAGACAAAGTCCTCTCAGCTGACAGCTCGACCACATCATCTGCTCCAGTGCCAAAGGTGACAGAGAACACCTGGCACACAGGACGCCAACGACAACACTGGACCACAAGCATAATCAAGTCAGTCCTTACTCAGATATTACATCTGATCGAGCCGCAAGCTAACTCTAGGGAAAAAGAGTACAGCAAAGCTAACCGACAAGACCTGGTCCAAGATAGAGACACAAAATCATAGAGAAACAGTAATAAAACGATGACAACATCACTTGCAGGATTTCGGCTCCGTATAGAACACAGAACCACGGAACACGACTGCAAGCAAGGTCGCATCAAGGCATAAGAACAGCTGAACACACGACCACAAGGGACTAGTCATGCATCGAGTAGCTCACCAAGAAAGGACCTACAACAACGAGAAACGACAACAATCTCAGGGAACGCAACTCAAGGACCACGATCACACCTTGAGAGCACAACACCCAAGAGAAAAAAAATAGAGGAGCAGAGGGTACTCAATCAGAAAGAATGCCGACAGATTCCCCAACACTTGCAAATGCCAATGCCAACACCCAGAATAACTCCAGCAATAGCACGGCAACAGGCAACATCAAGGCACATGAAGCCAAGATGAAGTTACATCGAGAACAACAATTCTCTCGATCCGCCAGAATCTCACAACCAACGATCCTGAGCCCGTGGGTAATCAGCCCACACGCTTTCGCTGCGCACTCAACAGCACACGCAGGCACCAGAAAGACCTTGGTATCCGCATCTCAGGGCACTCTAGGCGTCATTGCAATCCATGAAGATCGCAATATAACACACGATGAGTACTGATCCAGCGAACAATCGATCATAGGTCGCCAAAGTGCCAATCACGGAGAGCACCGGCTCCAGCACAAAGCACAGAAGAATGCTAATCTCAGCTTACCTTCACGTCCTGAAAATGGTAAACGAGCCTTCACAACACATCGGCCGCTGGACACGGCACGACAAATTCGGTACGCGACAGCTCTTAACACCATGATGGAGTCCAAAGCCAAGCAACCGTAAGACAAAGAGCAGATCAGGCTCAGAACAAAGCTGTCCACACTTAAGCAGACACAGGACAAGGGCATCACTAAGATAGCAATTCGAAGGCAAACCTCAAAAAGATTCCACCAGAAAGGATGAGAAGCAATAAGCTCAACCACGAAAACTCACCAGGAAGGGAAAATCCTAGCTTGCCTGAGCAATTTCTCAAACACGGAATCTAATCGAGCACTTCAACAGAAGCGAAACACATCAGGAGCGGGACAGACTCAAGCTGGGACGACCAAAACAACGTAAGAACGTGTACGGCCATCACAACAACGCAAAAAGTCACCAGCCACCTGAACAAATCATGGAAAAGATCTCGTACAATGTACCGCAGATTCAAGCCTTCCGGCAAACTCTGCCAAGTACAACATGATCGAGACAGACACAACAACGAGAAAGAAACACCTCGTCACATCCTGACGAGAGCAGGACCATCTCGTACAGTGCCAGAACAGCACGCACAAGACGACACACAGAAAATGAAGCAACAAAGAATCACAAACCTAAGCCAGCGAAAGACTATACTGGACTTATAGGACTCTGGATACTGTATATCTCGGATTCCCATGTACTTCACACAACAATGCTCTGATAGCTCAGAAAAGAACTCCGAACATCTCAGAACACTGCTCTGATACCAGCTGTGACGATCCGGATCCCGGATACCAGATATACCCGATAGGACTATCGAATATACCTGATACCACTTGGAACCCGCGAGGCCTCCCAAGAGCAGTAAAGCTCCGAAGGGATAAAAGGTATGTGTAGAGTACATTGAAGCCACAGAGATATAACAGTAAGCAATTAAATTTCATTAGATCGGTTTGCTAAAGTAGCAGAAATAAAATTACTTTTTAATTAACCGTTTCAAATTAACAATTATATACCAGAGTCAAGCCCAGACCTAAGACAGCAAGTCTAGCAAGTACAGTCGATAGAAAAGAAAGACGTACCGAGAAGTCAGGAAAAGCCCGACGTAGGTACCAGCTGGCCACAACGACACGCTACGAGCACGCGCACCAAGAACCACAGAAGCAGAACGAACGATAGCCCACCGAAAAAGTAGGGGAGAGTCTCGTGTCACTGGCTCAGTAGGGGTCACGCAGATCCCCACTGAAAAACACGCACTAACACGGAACAGCAAAAATGAAAAGAAGAACAGCAGGTGTAGTAAGGCGGAAAAACTACACTACAAAGCTGTAAAACTACTCTAGAATCAGTAAAGAACAGACGGGGAGTAGGAGTAGGGAACAAGTAGGAAAGGGGGAGAATCCGCACCAGACAAGCGGCTGCCGAACTAACCTCGACACCCTAAACTACTCCAGGCAGCGACAGAAGGGCGACTCTGAACTGACAAAGTCAGGAGTAACCGATCTGCCGACACGACGCCAGGCCTAAGACAAAGACCTGCAAGGACAGACAAAAGTCTAGAAAAGATCTAGACAGACAATGGACAGACCCGACAAGCACACATGACTAGAACGTCGTGCACACAACACAACACTAACCTCGAGTAGGGCCACGAGAGGGCTAACTCGGAAAGGTCACGGTGCACAAGAAACGCAAAAGTCACGTATCACGTGACGGAAGCGCCTCCTCACAAGGAGAACAGCCAGCTACGTCCACTGACGTCTTATGCTGCGTCCCGAGTGTCTCGCCTACGGTACCGCTAATGACACGGTAGAGACGCAGACACGCACTGAACCAAATAAGAACAACAGCAACAAGAGACTAGTCAGGGTCACGCCCATCGGCGTAAGTCCTCAGTCCCTGACAACATGTGCACACAGTGGCTCTAGCCTAAGCTAGGTCATCTAGCTAGTTTTCTCCCTCGGTAGGATGCTACCGTTGGCTGGGAGCCCACGGAACTAGCTTACAAACCGTATCTCAGGAACTGCCCATTCCACCCCTCTGAGGTGGGTCAACACACTGGACCGCGTGCATCGACAGGCCACGACAAGTGGAGGTTCACGAGACTCCAGACTCAAAAACACAAGTGCTAGAGTACGAACAAGCTAGAACGCGCTGTCACACGTACTACTAGGCACCACTGGCAGTACTACTACTACCAACAGACTCAGGATTAGACAACTAGACCTACAACGTAACGATCCTTGAGTCGGACGACTCAAAGGCAAGATCGTCACTGACAGCGGAACAAGCCGCCAATCGGTCTAATCCTAAGCCACGAGAAATGACACTTCGTAGAAAATGACTCACGAAGACCTGAGGGAACAGCAAGAACCCTCCGGCACGCCTGGACACGCAACTCAAGGAAAAATAGTACCCCGAGGCATCCAAAACCAGTGTCTCGAACTAGATAGAACCGCCGAGACACACACACAGGCACAAACCCTCTTGGCCACCTCGGAACACGGTTATAGCCCTTATAGGACATCGGGTGATGTCCACATGACAATGGGCGAACCACCAGGTCAAGCCAAGATACCGGAAACCAAACCACCGGTAAACCACTCTCTGGGCATAGGCTATCCATCACTCGGCCGCTAGGTCAACCAAGCAGTCAAGGAGGAATCGCCACGCAACCAGTGGCAAAGACATTCTATAGTAGGAAAGAGAATCCTACCTCAAGCAAGAAGACTCCTGGCTACCTTATAATGTAGTCTTAGCCCTCATGGGATGTCAGGAGACATCCGCAGGAAAACGGGCAGGCCACAAGGTGAAGCCAAGATAATCAGAAACCACAACGATGGAAAATCGGAGCTCTAGGACTGTAACGCACCACCCTTAGACCGTTACACGAATGTGGCGGTCTAATGAAGACGCGCTACAGTGGTGTGACGGTCGAAGAATGAGCCGTCACAGACACCGCCCTATCCAACACCTAAAATGCACAAGACATGTAACGGCCTAACCTAGGCGCGTTACACAGCTCTGACGCACCCCTTTAGGGCCGTCAGGGCCAACAGACCTAAGTAAAAAAAACTCAGACAAACAGCATGTAACGGTCCAAGATGGACGCGTTACATCACTGTGACGCATGAGGGTAAGACCGCTACACGAACCAACTTAAATGGTCAAATCCGGTCAAATAGAACGTAACGGCCTAGTACAGGTGCGTTACAAGGCTCTGACGCACCACAGAAGGGCCGTTAGAGGAACCGACTTACTCAAATCTCAAGAAGACAAAATAGCCGTGACGCACCTACCTGGATGCGTCAGAGGGCTGTGACGCACCACTACTGGACCGTCACACTCCCACAGCCACAAAAAGTTTAAAACGTTAAAACGCTGTGGCGGTCTATCATAGGGCCGTCAGAGACTGTGACGGTCTCTGCAACGACCGCTACACCGGTCACGGCGGGAAAAAGGTAGAAATGCCGAATCGGCCCGTTCCACACCCCATTCACGCTGAAACGCAGGGGAAACAAATCTAGATGATGAAAAATAACTTCATGAGGCTAAAAAGCCCACATGCACGCATTAAAATGCAAGATCGGGGCGATTTGGACAAATCGACCATAAATGAGTCACCGAGGTTCCCGGACTCCTACCGGCCTCGAATGACGACCGATCGACACGAAACTAACATGAATGGGATCCAGACATCCCAGCGGTCATTTTGACACTAACTAGACCAAGAATGGTTGCCGTTTTCTGGCGAACCCTGAAAACTCCGAAAATAACGGTTTTCACTAAAACGGCCCGATCTCTCCCGATCGAGCACCAAACTACGCACAGAAGCAGGGAAAACGTGCAGAACAGGTAGACGATCCATCTCTCTACCTCCACCGAAGAAACCGTGCCCCAAAAGGACTAAACCATGCCGAAAACCGTGCCGCGAGCTCAAACGTCGGCTTTGAATCCACCGTTCAGGATCGTGCCAAAACTACTCCATCCTCGCCCCGTCGCGCACCCGACCAACTCCACAGCATCCCCAGCACGTGCCCCTAGGTCCTCCATCTGTAGTCGGAGCCAAGGAAGCTCGAGAGGAGAGAAAACGAAGAGAGAGGGGGCGGCGGCGTGAAATGAGAAGGAGGAGAGAGGAAGGAAAGAAAAAAGGAAAAGAAATTAGGAATTTTCCTAATTTCCAAAAAATTCGAATTTTGGCCCTATCTCAGAAAAATACACAAAAATAGTCAAAATGACCGGCTCGGAGAGTACATCGTCGATGCAGCATCCTCGAGTCGATGAACTGATAAATAAACTCACAGTAGGGTTCCGTAACTAGTACGAGAGAAAAACCCACACGGATCGTAAAAATCAACTCGGAAGCCACATAAGCGAACCGAAACTCACCGAAACTGATCCGAAAGATCCAATAAAGATCCAACCAGACCTACTAAGGATCCAGCAAAGATCCGGGACATTACAATCATCCTTATCACTGGAATGCATCTGTACAACCTAGGCCCAGCACTTACATGAACCAGAATTATCATGGATATGTCTACTCTGTGACAGGTCAGCCTAGGGTCTATAGTGCACACTCACTTCCGAATGCCCACTAGACAAATAACTGGCACAAAAACTCTCAAAATGCTTCTAAGAATAAAAATGCAAATTCACATAAAAGATCATCAAAAATTGAGACAGAACCGTAAAGACAGACTGACCAAAAAGTGAAGAAATCCACAACACAAATCAATAAACAAAAACAAATATGGATACCAAAACACTTACTGTCATGTTTACATGAGTTGACTACTGTTATGGGGCCTAAACAGTTTTGGGTTCCAAAATTCTCCACTTGATTTCCTTTGCAAGTATGCCTGGCAGCCAATCACAACAGATGGTATCTTGATAGTGGCTGCTCCAGGCACATGACCGGGGATAAGGATAAATTTTACATCCTGGTGGAGAAGGATGCAGGTCATGTTACCTTTGGAGGTAATACCAAAGGAAAAATAATTGGGTCAGGTAAGGTAGGTAAGTGCTCTTCCTGCTATATTGAGGAAGTCTTATTAGTTGAGGGCCTTGCTTATAATTTGCTTAGCATTAGTCAATTATGTGATAAAGGCCATAAAGTTGTGTTTGACTCTGTTGCATCCACTATTCTTGAACCTAATTCTGAAGTTTTTAAATTCTCTGGTAGAAGAGTCAATAACATATACATGGTAGATTTAGATGATGCAGCACACACTAACCTGTGTCTCACTGTGAATAGGGTTGACATAGCCTGTATTTGGCATCGTAGGTTTGGTCATGCCAGCTATAATGTGTTGCCCAAACTAAATAAACATAGCATGGCGAGAGGTCTTCCTGAAATCTCTTTCAAATTGAACAACAAAATTTGTGAGGCATGTACCCAGTGCAAACAAACTAGAAAGTTATTTAAGTTTAGGACTGAAAATATGTCTTCCAAACCTTTTGAGCTGATTCATATGGACCTGTTTGGTCCTACTAGATCAGCTAGTTTATCTGGAATGAGATATGGATATGTCTTAGTTGATGATTTTTCTAGATTTACATGGGTATTCTTTTTAACTCACAAGAATGATGCGTTTAAAGAATTTCAGGAACTTTACCTCAAAATAAAATAGACTGGTGAGCATTCTATTTCTTCTATTTTGTCTGATCATGGTGGTGAGTTTGAGAACTCACAGTTTGATGAATTTTACTGGGAAAATGGAATAAATCATAGGTTCTCTTCACCAAGGACTCCGGAGCAAAATGGAATTGTTGAAAGGAGGAACAGAACTTTGGTGGAGATGGCTCAGACGATGCTTGTTGAAGGGAATCTACCTAGAAGGCTCTGGGCTTAAGTAGTGAACACCTCTTGTTATATCATTAATCGAGCCCTGGTAAGACCTTCCACTCAAAAGACTCCCTATGAGTTATTCAAGGGTAAGAAACCTTCACTAGCACACTTTAAGGTCTTTGACTGTAAATGTTTCATTTATGTTAATTCTAAAAGAGACCTTGATAAATTTGAACCCAAAAGTGAACTAGGAATATTTCTAGGTTATTCAGAAAAAATCTAGAGCCTATAGAATCTATAACCTTAATTCTCAAACTGTTGAGGAATCACCACGCACAGTTTTTTATGAACATGCTAATAATTTTGAAACTGGTTTTTGCAGGGTCAAAGCTGATGGTGAGATTCTTGATAATAAAGAGGAGCAGGATGCAGAGCCTGTAGATGAAGGTGAGACTGATGGGTCTAGAGCTCACGGGGAGGTAAATGCAGATACAGGTAATCAGGTTACCAATATCAGAATTCTGAGAGATCATCCCTTAGAAAATATTATTAGTAATTTGAATGAACCCCCTAGGACTAGATCACACTTTAGAATAGAGAATGAACTAAATTCTTTTGCTCTAGTCTCACAGATAGAACCCAAAAACATAGATAGTGCCTTAAAAGATGAACACAGGATTAATGCCATGCATGATGAATTGAACCAATTTGAAAGGAACAAGGTATGGCATCTAGTTCCTAAACCTTCACATGGTAATGTTATAGGCACTAAATGGGTATTTAGAAATAAAACTGATGTGCGGGGAAAAATAATTAAAAATAAGGCTAGACTTGTAGCTTAGGGGTATAATCAAAAATATGGAATAGATTTTACGGAATCCTTTGCCCCTGTAGCTAGATTGGAAGCCATTATGATTCTCTTAGCCTTTGCATGCTGTCCAGGAATAAAATTGCAGCAGATGGGTGTAAATCCACTTTTTTGAATGGGTTAATTAAAGAGGATGTTTTTGTTAAACAACCTCCTGGGTTTGAATGTATTGACTTCCCTAATCATGTGTATAAATTAGATAAAGCATTATATGGACTGAAGCAGGCTGCCAGGGCCTGGTACGACAGGCTGAGCTCCTTCCTCACAGGTAAGAGATTTTCAAGAGGTGAGGTTGACCAGACCCTATTCACCAAGGTAAACAACAAAGACATTATTGTTGTACAAATCTATGGAGATGATATAGTGTTTGGGTCAACCAAACCTGCCATGTGTGAGGAATTTTTTAAATTAATGACAAATGAATTTGAAATGAGCCTAATGGGAGAATTGAAGTTTTTCCTTGGTTTGCAGGTTAATCAGACTTCAGAAGGAAGATTCATCACCCAGTCTAAGTACATCAGAGATCTATTGAAGAAATTTAAGTTGAAAAACCTCAAGGAAATTACTGCACCTATGGGTACATCAACTAGTCTTGATGCTGACCCAAAAGGTAAATTGGTTGACACCAAATTGTACAAAGGTATGATCGGATCTCTCTTATACCTTACTGCATATCATCCAGACATTCAATTTTCAGTATGTTTATGTGCTAGATTTCAAGCTAGTCCCAAGGAGTCTCACATGAGTGCAGTAAAAAGAACTTTTAGGTATCTATCTGGCACCCTTGATTTATGCTTATGGTATCCTGCCAGGTGTGAGCTTGATCTTGTAGCTTACACTGACGCAGACTATGCAGGGTGTAGAATAGATAGAAAGAGCACTAGTGGGTATTGTCAATATTTAGGTGGTTGTCTAGTGTCTTGGGCATCTAAGAAGCAACACACTGTTGCTCTCTCTACTGTTGAGGCTGAGTATGTCACAGTAGGGAATTGTGCAGCCCAAGTACTATGGATAAAACATCAACTTATTGACTATCACATAAAATTGGGATGCATTCCTATTTTATGTGATAATACCAGTGCTATTTCTTTAACTAAAAATCATGTTCATCACTCTAGGACTAAGCACATTGAAATAAAACATCACTTCTTAAGAGATGAAGTAAGCAAGAATGAAATTGAACTGAACTTCATTGAATCAGAAAAATAAATTACTGATATATTTACTAAACCTCTTGGGAATGACAGATTTACATTCTTAAAGAGAGAATTATGTTTATGTAAATTTTAGTATGATGAATAATTTCTTGATTTCATTCTTGTCATGAATAAATGTTCTGTCTTTGATTTGCTATTTGCTTTTAATTCATCACATGTCTTCAGTGGTTAGTCATCATCTCAAAACATGTCTTGCATTGTGTCATCTTGATTTCAGAGGTATATTAAATGGTATTATGGTAGAAGGACAGATTCATTATGTCTGAAAACCCATACTATGTGTAGAGGCTAGTCCTCCGCCAAGTATCCTGAATCAACAGTATGTCTGACTCCTTCATGTCATATATTAATGTTGTGTCCAATAACAATGCATATAGACAGGGGGAATAAGTACTCATATTTTATCTTATGCATGTTGTCAGGGGGAGTTCATGATGGGAATCAACTCCAAGCATGTACATTTTATTTTTGTATTTGTGTCCTTTTATTTATTTTTATATCCTGGGGGAAATAGATTCGTAATTGTAAGGTTTTATGAGCCTAATTGTTCTTCCTTAGGATTGTGTGGGTTTATATGCAAAATGCCAGTAGGACCTGCTAGGGGGCCCCCACTCCTTCCCCATTGGTCCACCTCATCCATGTGGGGCTGGTCAAAAGCCAAGGTGGCATCTAGAATGTTTGACAAGTCAATTGGACACATGGGGAGACAAGTGGTTTCAAATGTCAAGGGTAGGCCACCTACCACCCCCACCTAGTCAAAGGGGCGCCCCTCCCCATTTTATTCCATTTTAATTTTTGTAAAAAGGCCATTAGAACTAATTAGTTCTATACCTTAGATATGAGGGCATTAGTGGTCATTTTCCATTTATAATATAAGGCATGTATTTCCATTTTTCATGAATTAATGAGAAGAAAATTGTTGAATTGCCTTTGAGCCAAGGAAGCTTGCGCACCCCCTCTCTTTCCTCTGGTTTTCCTTCTCCATCCTCTGCATTTCAGGGTTGTGAACCCTTCTATCTTAGCCCCTCCACCTCTGATTTCATTCTGTGCCGCCGCCGTTCGTGCCGCCATCGAGCCACCGCGAGCGATCTACCGAAGTGCTGTCCAGGTTCTATTTTTTGGGATAGAGGTCCACTCTGTGAATTTTAACTCCCAACTCTGACATCATCTAGAGTTGAGATTTTCAGAGTTTGTTCCTCTCTTGATTTCCAACCTTCAGTTAAAACATCATGTCATTCAGAGTTCGTTATATATTTTTATATTTTCGTGTCTTTCTGTCTTCCTGATCTGTCTATTTTCATATCTGTGTAGCATAAACTAAGTTCTTCCACCTTTTGATCCACCTTTTGATTTTTTTTGGAATCCTCAAATTTATTAAAGATTCTGTCCACCATCCCCACCCTCCACAAATTTTCGTCGAATTTCTAAATCCCTCTACATATTTTTAAAAATTCAGTCTTTCTCCAAAAATCCGTTCAGTCCCTGTTGTCCAGATCCGACCCCGAGTCAGTCTAAAACCCCCCAAAAATCGAAACTTCCACCAAATCTTGCATACGATATATACCCGTTTTCCTATCTTCAGTCTCTACAACTTTCATGAAGAACTCATCTTCTGAATCGAAGGTCTACTTCGCGGTCAACACCAGCTCTCAGGAAAACTTAGTTCTATCCTGAGTTTTCAGATCCTGTCAACCAGCAGCTTGAAAATTCGATAAAGTCCATCAACGGGAAGTTCAATTTTCTTTCTATGGCATTAGATCGAAGGATTTGAAGTCAGCTTTCCAACGGTACTTCTTGTGTGTTGATCCGACACCGGGAGTGATCGCAGCATCCATTCTCGCCGAGTCGCGCGCCTGAAAATAGAACTGCAGATCCGTGGCCAGCACCTCCGGTGAGTGAAGATCGGAGCCGCCCGGCCTCCGGCCGGCGAACCAGCACACCGCCGTCCCAGGGAATGACCCTCCATGCGTCCCCACCATAGTGGTGCCATCCCGGTCCCACACGGCCCCTCAGACCAGCACGTGGGTCCCACGACCGTGAGTACGTGTGCCGTCGAAGCAACACAAGAAGCGGCCCGTCAACCCGAAATCTCTACTCCCGGGTCCCATTGTGTCGCCCTTTACCTCCCTGCGTGGAGTGGGCAATAATTGTATTGTTGTAATTATTGTGTAATATTTGTTCCGAGAGTACGAGATCGGCCGGGAAGTCTTCCCCACGCCCGGTAGCGTGGAGGTATCGTGTTCACTCCCTTGACTCGGCATTTTGCTTTCTTCGTATATGCTTTATATGCCGCTGCTAGAGAGCATGCTAGGATCGTGCCTCGCTATACTTTTATATCACCGCTGCTACGAGAGAGAGCGAGACCGTCCCGTGCCCCGATCCGGGCACGAATTTGTGAGTTGACCACCCTAGCTCTTGCCGGTTTCTCAACCGCGCACGTCCGACGCTTCCCTAGAAAAGGGACGATCGCGAGCTTGTTTAGAGTCCGAGGGTTGCATTCCCAATTGGAGTCGAGTCCGCATGTCCGTCCCGCATCAGTTTGGTATCAGAGTGAGTTTGAGTCTAGGGTGTCTAAAATCAAAAAAAAATGTCATTTACGTCTAGTCATTACCTAAGTCGGTCTAGGTTGCATTTGCATCCCTTTACTCGATATATCAAAAGGTGTTGTCCGAACGTTAGGCTACGCCTATCGGGAAGGCCGCACACTTACGAGAGTGATCTTCGGATCGATTAACTCCGCCACGTGTCGAGTCTTGGTTAAGTCTATGTGCATCATCTTTGCTTTAGTCTGTGTTTGCATTAGTCGGTGTCTCCGTGTATCTTTGTATGCCCACTCGTAGAGAGGTACACAGTACTCACCCCCACCACCACCTATGGCGGATCCCCGAGCCCCTAGTCTCGATGCGTCGTCAATGGACGAAATGTTCCAAACCCTTATGGGGCAAATGCAAGGGTTGACTACACGTATGGAAGGGTTGGGTACACGGATGGATGCGTTGACTACACGGGTAGATCGGATGGATGGGTTGAGTACGCGGATGAATGGCTTAGGCACCCGTCTGGAAGAAAGGATGAAGGTCTTAGAGGATAAGGCCGTCGAGTCGGACCAATCCGTTCAGGGCCTGGTAGGGAGAGTTGCCACATTAGAGGGAGCCCCAGTCGAGGTACCCTCGAGAGCCCCAATTGAGGCACCCCCTCCGCCTACACATGGTCAACAGGATCCGGTTCAGCAACCTGCTGCTCCACGGGTTCAAGGAATAGATGTTAGGAGGCGTGAAGTCCCCGAGGTGCATGGCTACGAGTCCGATAACGAGCATAGGGTATATGGTCGTGATCGTCGTCCCACACGGCGGACCCACGATCAAGATGTGGATGAACGGGCCCTTAGGACCGTGTTGTGCCCCTTAGGCACAAGCTTACGATATTTTGTTTTGATGATAGCAACACAGTGAAAGTTTTACAGTGAGCCATTCATTGTGTTTAGTATACATGCATTACTACTAGTTACTGCATATGCAAACACTTGGTCGATGCATTGCATTCTGTCAGATATCACGTCTATACATCCATTGCTTCAGTTCAATATCTGCTATGTGCATACCTTGTTTAAGTGCATTCAGTATAACAGACCAGCATGCATTCAGTATAACAGACGAGTCTGCACATCGGACTAGTCTGCATCGGTTAAGTCTATACATCCATCAAAGCCAGTCTGCATAAAGTCTATACATTCTTCAGGTGCATATCTCAGCAAGTCTATACATTGGACTTGAACATATAGGAAGTCTGTACATCGGCTAGGCAGCAAGTCTGTACAGCCCTTGCTTAAGGCAAGTCTATACATTGCATGAGCATAGTCAGAGCACTCAAGTCTGTACAGCGTCCATCATCTCATGCATCGTCTTATGTATTGTCGTCAAGTCTGTACAGAGTCCATCGTCTTATGCATAGGCTAAGTCTACACATCCTCCGTCTCAATTAGCGTCTTATGCATAGGCTAAGTCTACACATTGCAGCATGCATTGTCTTCAAGTATGTACAGTGTCTAGCGTCTCATCCACCGTCTCAGTTGAGAGTTGAAGTCTGTACATTGGGCTATCACTTAAAGTCTATACATCAGCCTATTCGTGTTCAAGCTTTTAAAGTCTAGACATTGTTCTGTAGCACACACACGAAGTCTATACAGTGCTGAATAGACTAAGTCTATACATCAGTGTCTTGTGCATGCATCATTCAAGTCTGTACAGCCTGTGTTCACAACACAAGGTCTGTACATCGTTCTGCTCACACAAACGCCAAGTCTATACATTGGCTTTACTTGCACGAGCTGAAGTCTATACATCGTTCACTTGCAGCATTAGCCAATGTCTGTACAGCCTGTGCATCCTTTTGATTCAAAGTCTACACATTGCATGTTAGCATGCTCGCACACACTAAGTCCATACACTTGCTGCTGGCAAGTCTACATCGCATAGCATGCATGCGTCCAAGTCAGTACATCGCATTATGTATGTGTTCAAGTCTATACAATGCTGCGTGAAAGCAAGTCTACACATTGCTGGCTTTACCTATGTTCAAGTATGTACAGTCTGTGGGTTGCTAGAACCAAAGTCTACACATTGTCTCAGCACACACACACAATGTCTGAACACTAAGTCTATACATCGATAGGTGGCTTGTTCATGCATCATCCTCAGAGTCTATACACTCATAACCTTAGCCATTGCATTCTGTGCTTCAAGCATTCACAAAGTCTGTACATGCTTTAGCTTTGCATTCACAACGTGAAGTCTGTACATGCTTTGTCTTCGTATTGCAAAGTCTACACACTGCACTGCCTTCATAAAGTATGTACAAGCTGTTAGACTTAAACTGATAATCCTATTCGACTGTCTGATAGGGACTCTTTGCAGAGCTTAATGAAAGGCACGTGATCCGAGGCTGGAAGGGCTGACAGGAAGATCACACGTGACCAAAAGTTCTGGGCGGGAAATGTGGGAGACACACGCCCTATCTGCTTCCTGCTGCTCCTACTGAACTGATATATAAGGAAGACTCCTTTGTCTGAAGGAGACTGATCGAATGCAGAAGTGATGCGGGACGAGACCACGGACACGACAAGCTCGTGATTGCCCCTTAACGAGGGAAGCGTCGGACGTGCGCGGTTGAGAAACCGGCAGTGAGCTAGGGTGGTCGGCTCTCTCTTGTGCCCGGATCGGGTCACGGGACGGTCAAGCACTCTCTCGCAGCAGTGGTAATAAACATTATATAGCGAGCTAGATATCCCTACACATGCTCTCTAGCAGCGGCATAAACAAGCATATATGAATAAAGCAACTGCCGAGTCAAGGTAACGGACACGATACCTCCACGCTCTCGGCGTGGGGAAGACGGACCCGGCCGAACTCGTACTCCCGGGATAATTAATACATGAAGATTACAGCAATGATTTACGGCCCACTCCACGCAGGGAGGTAAAGGGTGACACAATGGGGCCCGGGAGGACCGATTTCGGGTTGACGGGCGACTTCTCGCGTAGCTTCGGAAGCACCCGAACTCGTGACTGTGGGGCCCACGTGCTGTCCGGAGGGGCCGTGTGGGACCCGATGGCACCACTGTAGTGGGGGATGCCCGGATAAGCACTCCCTGGGATGGAGACGCGCTGGTTCACCGGCCGGAGGCCGGGCGGCTCCGATCGGCATCGGTCGGAATAACCGGCGACGGATCTGCCGGTTCTGTTTTCAGGCCCGGTGCTCCGGCGAGAACGGACGCTGCGATCAGCCCCGATGTCGGATCGACACGAAACTGGCACCGTTGGAAAGATGCTTTGAAGGGATTAAACCCTGTGGGGTTATAGAAAAATAACAAGCTCTGTACTTCTTGTTGGCGAATTTTGAAAGCTTCTGTTGTACAGTGCCCGAATTCTCAGATCAACAGGGAACTTGTCTGAGAACTAGCGTTGACTGATAGGTAGACCTCCGATTCAGGAGTTGTGTTCTTCAGCAAAGTTGTAGGAAATTGAACAGGGAAAACGGAAATAATTTTTTTGAAAGTATTGGTGGAGGCTATGATTTGTTATGATTTTTGCACTGGAAGGTGGTCGGATCTGGAATCTGGCTGACAGCACTGTAGATGGCTCTGAAAATGATTTTTGAAAAATGGATGGAAGGCTGATCAAAAATCAGGAACAATCATGGAGTGAGGGGACGATGGGTAGAACATCCAATAAAATTGGGGGTTCTTGGAAAAATCAAAAGGATGGTCGGAGGGGGGAATTAAAGGGGTGCTGTCACACAGATCTGAAACTGGACAGAACTAGGAGACAGAAATACACGAAATTTGAAAAATAGTAAATGATGGAATTTGGACGGGATCACCATAAAATTTTCAGACCAAGAAGTGGTCGTGGCTGATAGCAGGAATTCCGAGAAGAACTTCTGTTGGCTGAAGACAGAACTTCGACGGTGGCTCGATGGCGGCTTGTTGGCGGCATGAACGGCGGCGGCGGCACCGGAGATGAACTCAGAGATTGAGGGGGAGGAGATAGAAGATATCCACTCTAGAATAGGGGGTTGGAGGAGATGAAACCAGGGGGAGAGAGGGCTGGGGCGCAAGAGGCTCTTGGCATTCAACAAATTTTTCTAACTTTCATTAATTTCCAAATGAAAATACAACCTTTTATATGATTCACATCAAATCAAATGTAGACCCTTGGATCTAGGGATGGGGAATGGAGGGCTGGGATGAAGTGTGAACAACACACAAAAAATACAATTAAATAAAAAAGGGGGGGGGGGGGGCGGCCTATTGACTATCTGAAAGGGTTGAATGAAAGGGTGGAATGGTAGGTAGCCTACCGTGGAAAATGTTAACCACTTGTCTACCATGTGATCAATTGGCATTCCAACCTTCTAGATGGCCACCTAGGATGGCTGACCAGCCCCACATGGATGACATGGACCAATGGGAAAGGGCTGAGGGCCCCCTTGCTTGGGCCTACTGGAATTTTACATATAAACCCACTAAGACTTACAATTGCGTACCCATATAACAGAAGGGTATACATACAAATATAAAAGGACATAAATGTAAACAAAATGCGGACGGTCTTGTCTCGATGTCCCCATCAATTCTCCCCGGATGGGAGGAACTCGACCCCATCGAGTAGGGGTATGGATGCTCGAGTACTCCGGCGGATCCGTCACCGTGCCAAGTAACGCGGGTATGCTCCACTCCAAGTGACCGTCACCTGCTCATTCCATATATACTCAATATGCACAAGCTGCTGTGGGCTAGAGGTGGACACTCTGGGTGGGCCACTCTCAAAATGGGAGGAGGCGGCTTGAAGACTCACTAGGAATCACCGTTGAGTCCCTGTAGGTGACTGATCCGGGTATAGATGTAGAACCGATCCCATACTCATCGAGCGAGTCCACTCGCCTCTTACTCATAAGAGATCGACAACGAGCTTACACAAGACACATGTAGACTCACCATGCAAACCACACAAATAAGAAACAGACTCATGCATGACTCTAGACAAATCTATGGTTAGTCCGACCCGTACATGGGTGACGGCGGACCAGGACACCCGAATGTGTGCCATGCATGCATTTGACGTAACCGGAGGTTGACATCATGGGGAACTCCTAGACACCCTACGATGCACCAATCATGGATATTGGGCTTGGGTGTGGGAAGTCCGGGAGGTGCGGGTGGTCTAGATGGATCGGGGAAACCAAAGTTTTCATTACCCCCAAATGAAGGTTCGGACCTATGGCTATGTGGAGTTTGCTTGGCCCGAGTGGAAAAGGTGGGATAGTGAACCCCGCGGAAGAAGTGGATGAGTATGAAAGCTCGGGAGGTTCACTAGTGAAGGGGTCAAAAGGGTCGAAGAAGGTATGACCCCATGAAGTGGGTTCTCCCATGACTCGGTCCCAATTTAAGAATTCATAATCACCATCATACATTGTGAGCGGTGGGACGACGGACATGTATAGAAAATAAGATTCCTCCCTTGGGCAAAAGGGAATGAAGTCGGACTCGGCCGACATCAGGAGGAGTAGAAGAATCTCCGTGGTGACACACCCCACGGTGCACACGGAAGTAATGGACCCTAAGGCCGGATGGGTGAAGCTAAGACTAGCGGGTTGGTCAAAGTCTCGGGCCAGTAGGTGCGTCAACTTCCATTATGAATCTAATCCCATGACAAGATCATCCAACGTGTCAACATGGTGACTAGATCGAAATGTGGTATGGAAGGAATTGACCGGCACTAAAGGGAGGATGGGGTCCATAGGTGAGAAGGGATGTGGGACCAAGCCTTCTTTGAGCTATCTAAGAAGTGGCTCGGCTATGTATAGCGTACTCGTTAGAAACACGGGAGGCTCGGGATTTGGTGGCCCAAAGTTTGACGGCTCTGGATGAAGATCGGAAGTAGATAGCAATGGAGCATCCACGGGTGGTGAAGGAGCGCGTGTCATTTCCAACCAATCCGAAATCAGTTCATCGAGTTCCTCGAAGGAGGCGCGGGTTGGAGTAGGGTGGCAATGGAGCCCTCATAGGTAAGGAAGAGATGTCCACCTCGTGGCGAAGGGGCCCGTGGGGTGACTCCAAGGACATCTGATCTACCCCGGTAGAAAATTGATCTAGGCTAGTACTAAACCGATCTAGGCTTGTATTCAACCCTTGCACTTGTCCCATCAAGACTTGGAACATTGCGACCACTTCATCGGCACTATGGAATTGGGGTGTGGCCATGGTGGCTAAGATGGGGTTGGGTCCCCTAGGAATGGATATGCAAGGCCATTTTTTTTATTTTAAAAGCAAAATGTGATGCTAACTAATGTACCTAGACATAACCAAAACTCGGTACGTGGCGGAGATAACAGATCCGAAGTTCACTCGCGCAAGTGTGCGGCCTTCCCGATAGGCGTAGCCTAACGTTCGGACAACACCTTTTGATATACCGACTAATGGTATGCAAATACAACTCCTAAGACCGACTTAGACACTTAGACTTAAATGACACTCTTTTTTTTTTTTTGGACACCCTAGACTCAACTCGCTCTGATACCAAATTAATGCGGGATGAGACCACGGACACGACAAGCTCGTGATTGCCCCTTAACGAGGGAAGCGTCGGGCGTGCGCGGTTGAGAAACCGGCAGTGAGCTAGGGTGGTCGGCTCTCTCTTGTGCCCGGATCGGGTCACGGGACGGTCAAGCACTCTCTCGCAGCAGCGGTAATAAACATTATATAGCGAGCTAGATATCCCTACACATGCTCTCTAGCAGTGGCATAAACAAGCATATATGAATAAAGCAACTGCCGAGTCAAGGTAGCGGACACGATACCTCCACGCTCTCGGCGTGGGGAAGACGGACCCGGCCGAACTCGTACTCCCGGGACAATTAATACATGAAGATTACAGCAATGATTTACGGCCCACTCCACGCAGGGAGGTAAAGGGTGACACAATGGGGCCCGGGAGGACCGATTTCGGGTTGACGGGCGGCTTCTCGCGTAGCTTCGGAAGCACCCGAACTCGTGACTGTGGGGCCCATGTGCTGTCCGGAGGGGCCGTGTGGGACCCGATTGCACCACTGTAGTGGGGGATGCCCGGATGAGCACTCCCTGGGATGGAGACGCGCTGGTTCACCGGCCGGAGGCCGGGCGGCTCCGATCGGCACCGGTCGGAATAACCGGCCACGGATCTGCCGGTTCTGTTTTCAGGCGGGTGCTCCGGCGAGAACGGACGCTGCGATCAGCCCCGATGTCGGATCGACACGAAACTGGCGCCGTTGGAAAGATTCTTCGAAGGGATTAAACCCTGTGGGGTTACAGAAAAATAACCAGCTCTGTACTTCTTGTTGGCGAATTTTGAAAGCTTCTGTTGTACAGTGCCCGAATTCTCAGATCAACAGGGAACTTGTCTGAGAACTGGCGTTGACTGATAGGTAGACCTCCGATTCAGGAGTTGTGTTCTTCAGCAAAGTTGTAGGAAATTGAACAAGGAAAACAGAAATAATTTTTTTGAAAGTATTGGTGGAGGCTATGATTTGTTATGATTTTTGCACTGGAAGGTGGTCGGATCTGGAATCTGGCTGACAGCACTGTAGATGGCTCCGAAAATGATTTTTGAAAAATGGATGGAAGGCTGATCAAAAATCAGGAACAATCATGGAGTGAGGGGACGATGGGTAGAACATCCAATAAAATTGGGAGTTCTTGGAAAATTCAAAAGGATGGTCGGAGGGGGGAATTACAGGGGTGCTGTCACACAGATCTGAAACTGGACAGAATTGGGAGGCAGAAATACACGAAATTTGAAAAATAGTAAATGATGGAATTTGGACGGGATGTTTTTTTTGAAGGTGGGGATTGAAGATAGGGACACACCATAAAATGTTCAGACCAAGAAGAGGTCGTGGCTGATAGCAGGAATTCCGAGAAGAAGATTCGGTTGGCTGAAGATAGAACTTCGACGGTGGCTCGATGGCGGCTTGTTGGCGGCACGAACGGCGGCAGCGGCACCGGAGATGAACTCAGAGATTGAGGGGGAGGAGATAGAAGATATCCACTCTAGAATAGGGGGTTGGAGGAGATGAAACCAGGGGGAGAGAGGGCTGGGGCGCAAGAGGCTCTTGGCATTCAACAAATTTTTCTAACTTTCATTAATTTCCAAATGAAAATACAACCTTTTATATGATTCACATCAAATCAAATGCAGACCCTTGGATCTAGAGATGGGGAATGGAGGGCTGGGATGAAGTGTGAACAACACACAAAAAAATATAATTAAATAAAAAGGTGAGGGGGCGGCCTATTGACTATATGAAAGGGTTGAATGAAAGGGTGGAATGGTAGGTAGCCTACCATGGAAAATGTTAACCACTTATCTACCATGTGGTCAATTGGCATTCCAACCTTCTAGATGACCACCTAAGATGGTTGACCAGCCCCACATGGATGACATGGACCAATGAGAAAGGGCTGAGGGCCCCCTTGCTTGGGCCTACTGGAATTTTACATATAAATCCACTAAGACTTACAATTGCGTACCCATATAACAGAAGGGTATACATACAAATATGAAGGGACATAAATGCAAAAAAAATACGGACGGTCTTGCCTCGATGTCCCCATCAAGAAGCCTTGAAGGAAAAGCAGAGAGCAGAGAGCCCTTCGATCCAGCAGAAGATAAAATGAAAGAGAGTTGAGAGAGAGAAGAGATGAGAGTGATTTGTTCCTCAGATCGTTGGTTCAAAACCCGATCTGAGTTTGCTCACCTGTTTGAGCTATATTCCCTGTAGGGATTCTATTTCCTTTTCGTTTTTTTTCTGTTTTGTTTTTCGAACTCATTTCGTCAAGCTGTTAGTCAGCGTTTGCAGAGGTGCTGCCTCTGGACGGGTCAAGCTGTAATCCCCAGCGGTTGTAGTGGAGGATTCCACTGGACAACAAGCTGTGAGGCTCAGCGGGTTGTAGGCAAGCTGTGGTGCCCAGCGGTTCAAGCTGTGAGTCAGCAGTAATCCACACTCGGGTTGAGTGTGGGGTGGATGTAGGTCTGGAGGACCGAACCACCTAAAAACCTTTGTCTACTGTGTGATTATTTTGTGGTTCGCATAGGTTCTATATTTCTGTTCTTTGCGCAGTAGATGTTTGCTTAGGACGGTTCTTCATTTGTTCTGGCTGGTATTTGCTTTGCGCCCACTATCTGTTCAACAGAAGTTTTCATTCCGCATTTGAATCTGATGTAGTAGTTTTTTAAAGGGTGACTGATCTATTCACCCCCCCTCTAGATCATCTTAAGCGTCCCAACAATTGGTATCAGAGCCTAACTCTTTGTGCAGGACTAACATCCTAAAGAGGAACGGCCATGGATGCTAGAGGGTTAACAGCAGAGGGACAGTCTACTACGAAGCCACCATTCTTCGACGGATCTAACTTCCCATATTGGAAGAACTGGATGCAGGTCTTCCTCAGAGCCAAAGACTACGAGATCTGGAAGATCATAAGCAAAGGTCCCTATGAGCTACATGAGAATGAGGAATTGTGGACCAGAGAAGAAATTAGGAAATCTACTCTGAATTAGAGCGCCATCAACGCCATTCAGTGTGCACTCCATCCCACTAAATTTGATAGAGTGTCATCCTGCAAGACGGCGAAGGAGATGTGGGATACTCTTGAGGTCATTTATGAGGGAACGTCTCAAGTGAGAGAGACACAGGCTAATATGCTAGTGACAAAGTATGAAGCATTTCGGATGAAGCCCGGTGAGACAGTGACCGAAATGTATGCTCGTCTGACCATTATAACAAATGGTCTAAGAAATCTGGGAAAAGGCGATACCAATCATGATGTTGTGAGGAAGATTCTTCGATCGCCGACTCCGATGTGGCATACCAAAGCAACTGTGATTGAGGAGTCAAAAGATCTACAAAAGATGAAACCCAATGAACTGATAGGCTCTTTGATGGCGTACGAGATGAATCTTCTACAAGCTGAAGAGCTCGAATACAAGAAGCCTATTGCTCTGAAGGCCAAGCATAGCTGTTCAAAACAGTCCAGATGCAATGGATCATCCAGTGATCGGAGCCAATCTGGATCAGATTTTGAAAAGGATGAACTAGCTATGATTACAAGAGAGTTCATAAGATTTCTTAGAATTGAAGGGAAAAATGTCTACAGAAAATACCACAGCAGGAAGCAAAACAGGTATAAATTTAACCCTGCTGAAAAATCTGATGATAATACTTGCTATCATTGTAGGAAGACTAGCCACATGAAGGCTGATTGTCCAGAGTTACAGAAAATCAAAGGAAGACCATGGAAGAAAGCGCCAAAGGGAAAGGCCATGGTCAGTACATGGAGTGATGAGGAAGAAGGCACGCTGAGCACTTCCTCAGATAGTGAGAAATCAGAAAAGGACATCTGCTTGATGGCCAGGAATGGAAGAGAAGAAGAAGAAGAGTCTGATCAGGTATCATCCCCTTTCGAACATTATACTATTTCTGATTGGGAAGATGCTTATGGAGATATGTTAGATAAAGCGAATGATATTAAGAAGGAAAACAGACACTTGAAGAAGAAAATGAATTCTCTGGTTAATGATAAAACACTTACTGATAAAGTTGCATGTTTACAATCAGAGAATGAAAAATTGAAAAGTGCATGTTCTGAGTTTGATGAATTAAAGCATGTTGTGATTGATTGTAGGAAAGAAAATGAGTTGCTGAAAAATGTCATTGATGAGCTGAAATTGTCAATTCAGAAATTTGAAAATCAAGTAAAGATTTCAACTGAAAAATATGAAGCTGTTTTGTCAGTGAATGATGAACTGAAGAAAACTATTGAAAATTTAGAAAATGAAAATTCTGACAAACAGAAAATCATTGAAAGCATGACCCAAGGAACAAAAAATCTTAATGCCTTGCTAGGGTCAAAAGTCAATTTCAGAAAAGAGGGTCTCGATTTTAATCCCTCCGCTAAAAAGAGTTTTGAATTGAAAACCATTTCACTCGCGGGAGAAAAGAACAAAGGACCACTCATAAAAATGGTCAGTGAAAAATCTACTTTCAATAATGTAAAATCAAAAGTGTCCAGTGCTAAGGACAAGGGAAAGCAGGAAGTTGTAGAGCCTAGAGCTGCATGCTCTTCTCCCAAGGGTAAGTCCAAGGCTGCTAAGTCTCCATCACCATCCACTGCTCAGAAAAAGACCCAATATAAGTCAGTGCAGAAACCTAGAGGGTCAAAGGTGGCAGGGAGACCAAGTGCAGCCAGGAACCAGTTTGCTCATCCCTATTTCCCTAGAGCCCAAGTCTATCATCACATTCACTCACAACCACTTAATAGGTTTGGGTGGAATCCTGTGTACATGAGGTCTAAGTATCAGAATTTCCCCACTTAGCCCTATAGATCTCAGCCAGCTAGGAGATGGGATAGTCACTTTAGGACATGGAGTCCTAGTCAACAGGTGTGCTATGGTCAGCCTAGGACCAATTTGGGCCATAACTTCCAGTACACTCGTTGGCCAAGGCACTGGCAGAAAAACAACAATGCTTTTAATAAAATGAATGCCAGGACTACACAACAACCATCAAAGCACCAGGAAAAGAAAACTAAACCTGTTGGTGCTGAGAAAAAGAAAAATAACAAAAAGAACTCTCAAGCTGTAAAATCCACCAAACCTTCCACTTTCACACAAATGTGGATCCCTAAACAGCTTTTGTCATGTTTTCACTCTCATATGTCTGTTTCTATCTTGGGGCCCAAACTATCTTGGGTTCCAAAATCTGCTCCCTAAGTGTGTTTGTAGGTATGCCTGGTAGTCGGGAACAAAATGTTGAAACAGAAATAGCTACTCCAGGCATATGACAAGAGGCAGGGCCAAAAGTTCTAAAAGCTGAAAGAGATTGGAAGCCTTGTCAACAATCTGATGCAACACTAAGGATAAAAAAAAATCAGTTAGGTAAAGCAGGTAAGTGATTTACTTTCAGAATTGAATTGAGAAAGTCATGTTGATTCGGTTGCTTAATTTCTGATTTTCTCTTCTTATCTAGCTGATCAGTCTGCATTCCTGATGTCTGCTCGACAGTCGTTGTTAAAATTGCCGTGCCACACAAATTTCAAATATTTATAACCACACTCACTCACTTATGGATTTGAAAACATGAGTATAATGGTAAGTACGGGTCGATCCCACGGGGAGAGAATAGTTGATTTTAGCTCACGTTGGAAATACCCTTATGTTTGGAAAAGCAAATTGTTGGTATTTGGAGTGCGATTAAAACGACATGAAATTGAAATTGCAACTTTAAATAACAAGAGATAAGTTAAGGAAAGTTTAGCCTATTGATGAAGAACGTCGTCGTTTCCACGCCGAGCCTTTGATGAAGATCGCTCCGCCTAGGAAGTCGACGCCGTGAGAGGATTTGAAGATGAATCACCGCTTTGGGTATGTTTGAAACACTTAAGAAGAACGGGTTTTGCATATAACAAGTTTGAAACTTTAAGGTGAAAACAAAACAGAATTCAAGTGGAAATGGGGGTTGGAAGAAATGAAATAACTTGAAATCTGAATGGAATTAGAAAAGGTTGAAAACATGAACGTTGTAGAGAATTGAAAAAGGAAGAACTTTTATGAAGAACACAGAAACAGAAAATGAAAGGAAGACAATGAAAAACTTGAAAAACTATGACCTATTGGTTCGGATGAACAGTATTTGACAGAAAACCAGCACCTAGAAAACTTAATTCTAGAGCTCAAAAGAAGAGGAATTTGACAAAGTGCAAGAAGAATAAAACTTAGAGATACAAGAGAGGAACAACTCTTATGAAGAACTCAGAGTTATGTGAGGACTAGAAAGACTTCAAAATGAATGAATGGAAGAAGGTATCACCACGGATGAACAGTAAATGCACAGGACAGCACTTAAGAAAATGGGTATTAACTCTATGAATTTGGACGAATTTGATGAAATGCTAAACAGAGAAGTTGAAGAAAACTTAAAAAGGAACAACTTTTATGAAGACAAGAATTTGAAATGAGGATCACAATAATGAGAAATAAGGCTATGAAAAGACTGAATTCCAAAATAAAACTTGTATTGCAATAAATTCAACTTACAAATTTGACTTCAAAAGCTTGGAAAAACACAACTTCAACAATCAAAAACTTCAGAAATGTAAAGAACTTACATTACAAGTGCCCATAGCTAGCTCTCTCCCTAACTCCATCTAGTTCTAACTCTAACAACCAACTCCTCTTGCTAACTAACTCATTCAAGAGCAATGCACCCTTTATATAGGGGTTACAAAAAATACTCCATCAATACAAACAAGTGTACCCAATTTTAGCCTAAAATGGTAGGCAGGTAGGTTCTGCCCACTTGCCATTTTTTTTCGGATTTTTCTGAATTTTTCTGGTATTTTATGGCATTTTCTTCTCCTTCTTTCTCTCTTTCTCTTTCTGCAGGCGCAACGCGCCGACCGCCGCCGACCTGTTAGGCGGCCGGCCGTGGGCCCGCCGTGCGCCCGCCGCTCCACGCGTCGCCACGCGTCGCACCGCCATGCCGCGTGGACGTCGCCCGGACCGCCACGCACCCCCCCCGCCTTCGCCCGCTCGGCATCGTCGCCCGTGCCCGGGCGACGAAGGCGGGAAGGCGGGGCGGGGGATGTTTGAATTTATATTTTTTTTTATTTTTTTTATTATATATATAATATATATCTATATATATATATGATAGAAATAGTTAGAAAAATCTAAAAAAATATCAAATAATTTTATTTTTTTTTATAATTTTTTTAATCTTTTTGAACAAGTTTCCGGGCTTTTGGCCCAGTTGAACATATATATTGTTATTCTTTTTTTTCTTTTTCTTGGAGCTTTCCTCGAACTGCGTGCATGCATAAATACATAAAAATTATCATAAAAATTTATTTAATTTCAAAAAATTAAACCTTTGATACAAAATCAACAATAAGTGTGAGAAGTGTATATTTAATATCAATTAAGCTCATAAAAATGCATATACTCATGAATTAAATGATAAAAATACATACTAATCACACCCCCCAACTTACTCATTGCTAGTCCCTTAGCAATGCAATTAATGAAAAATTCAGGACTAACAAGAGTTAAAAGATATCCATGCCTCATTCCTAGATCATCTTTCATAGAGTTAACTAAAGATCAGGAATTTGGAATAATTACCACAGACTAGCCTTAGGAACATGATCAAGAATTCTAATCAAAATTCAGTAGCACTTGTGCAAGTGAAATACTAAATTCACAGTATAGACAATTGCATCCTCCAATTGCTATTCCGAACAAATGCCTTTCAATTCTGCACTTCCTTAATCAGAGCGTTCAGCATACTAGCTTTTTATCTGCCTTATTACTTTGTCCCTTTTGGGATCTTTTTATATTCTTTTTTTTTTCTACTCCTTTTTTTTTCTACACACATGATGCTGCACTACCCTTCACTGTTTTACACGAACCTCAACACGTCTTAGGTGAAGTAGGCCTGGTTCCACAGATCAGAGTTCCCTTTTCCTTTTTACGCGAACCTCAACACGTCTTAGGTGAAGTAGGCCCGGTTACTCAGAATCGGAGTATTTTTCATGGTGCTTTATTTTTTTTCTCATACTTTTCTATGGCAGAAAGCTTCTAACATATCTCTTCTTCAGAAAATGCAGAATATCAGACAGTCTGTCTAAAATAACAGAAGGCTTGTCCTTCTTGTTTCATTAGCGTGCAACGTGATTTTCATTTTTTTGAAAGTGCATCTGAACTTTAAAGAGATTCTTTAAATCAGTTTTCCATGGCTAGAGTAAATAAATTATCCATCATCCTTTTCCTAGTTGTTTCTATTCAGAATCACTTTTCATGCGACATGAATCAAGAAATTCAACTCGGGGAAAACTGTTGTTTAACATGACAATTTAAGAAAGTAAAAAAATTTTAGAAATTTTTATTTGAAAATTTTGAAATTTATTTCCCCCCCCCCAACTTAAATGACATTGTCCTCAATGGCATAAGCAGTAGACCGATCAGAGGACATGAAAAAAATAATTTAGTTGGGAAGGAAGGATACAACCTGATGGCCGGGACGAAATGACGAGGGCGTCGGTGCAGCTTGGCCTGACAACTGAAAAATAAACATACTAAAACAAGAAATCATATCAGAAGCCAGGAATTAACACAAGGAGTGGGACCCAATGAACATGTATTTCAAAAGGAATCGACCAATGATGGCAACGTGAGTTATGGAGCCGGATTTCCCGCAGAAATGTCCCCTCAATGTGTGTGTTATGCGAAAGGTGGCCATAACGGGACAATAAACATAACGAATCTTTGGACCAACAAGAGAGAGAAAGTCAATAAAACACGCCTCCGACTTGACCACTCCACATAGGAGAGTGGGTGAGAGATTAACGGGAGGATGACGTGTCGCTAAGGCTATGGCTGGATGTGATGGTGCGAGATGTAGATCACTTGCTCTCCAATCCTATAAATACCCCCCCTTCCCACTCGACTGGAGAACATCGAAGTTGTGAGAGTAGAGTCGAGTGAAAAGGTTGCAAAGGGGAGTAGTGAGTGTTGCTCAAGGTGCAGAATGGAGGGTGAATCGAGCTTCAGAGCTGAAGGGGAGTCGTCTCGCTCCTCGAAGAGGAGTAGATCGGGCAGTAGTGCCAGGAGATTCTCTGAAGTTGAAGGACTTGTGAGTGAAAGGACTCTACCACAGCTTGTAAGTGATTCCTTTCATTCCTTTCTTCTTCTCTGTTCTTTCTTTGGAAAGCTTCCCATTTCTCATTTCTGGCGTATGTGCAGAGTGTGATGAAGTCACACATCTCGTGGGAGCTGGTCGTGGCTGCATATCGAGGGCTCCCGGACTTTCAGAAAGCGAGGTTGGACGTGATGGGATTCGGGCCCTTTCTCAGAATTGAGCCACTCAAGATCGACCTTGCTCTGATCCAAGCTCTACGTGAAAGATGGGACCTGGTAAGTAGGGCATTCCTGATGCCGTGGGGGCATATGGTACCCAGCTTGGAAGATGTGGTCCGAATCACGGGCCTCAAAGTGGATGGGGAAGCAGTGACTGGTGTCACCTACGCGGATTACCGTGAAGGTGCCCATAACTTGTTGGGGATGGACTTAGATAATCGGAAGAACAGGTCAGTAGCCAGGGCATCGATCATGGAAGCTTTAGGGCTTACTGACATGCGTCCGCGTGATGATGAGTCCATAGAAGAATTTATGGAAAGGGCAGAAAGAAGTGCCCGTGCTATGTATTGTATGGATACCAGCAATTGGGAGCGGACCAATATGGATCTGAGGAGGTTCCTCCTCTTTCTATTAGGCAAGTTGTTGCTGGGGTCCAAGGGAGACAGTATCCACTGTCATTTCTTAGAACTGCTTGTAGACTTGGAAAGAGTAGGACAATACGCCTGGGGAGCTGCTGTGCTGGCACATCTGTTTACAAGTCTGTTGCAAAGGACAAACAAAGAGATGACACTAAATGGGTTTACGCCTTTAATCCAGGTAATGAAAAAAGAAAATTTTTTTGTTTTTATTTTCTGATTTTTGTTTTTATTTTCATCAATGACACATGATGGTGTAGCTGTGGAGCTACTATTACCTTCCAATGGGGAGGGCTCGACACTGTCGACCACTGACGGTCCCTCTAGCGCGACGGTGGCAACCCATCATGAGCACTGCACCTTTACCCTACCAACTGATGGTGTTCAGGCGAGAGTTGCAAGAGTTCCCTGCAATGATGGTAAGATAATTGTTTTCTCAATATTTTTTTTTCATTTATTTCATTTTTTTTTAACTGAGAAGATACGTGCAACCTATTAAAGGTGAACTGGAGGCCTTTCATGAACATGGTCGATGTTGACCAGCCTTGGGTAATTGGAAGCCGCGCCCGATTTGGACGGGACCTCTGGCTTCATTGCTTAAATGAAATCGAGCCCCTCAGGCTGCGATTAGCTATGCGGACCTTAGGGCTGGCTCAAGAATGGGTAGATATGACCATGTCACCTAGCGTCGGAAGGCAGACGCGTGGACCAGCCACCTGTGTTGATTGGAGAGTGCGCTTCCCCGAACAATATGAAGATTGGCAACGGGGAGGCACACTCGTGGAATCTCAAGCACAAGATAGCGATGATTACCTACGCCTCTACAGAGCAATGTATGCAGAAAGGCTCCAACCTGGAGGGCTTGTAGAGGTAAGGAAACCATGTTTGTATCTTCTACATTTTGTTGTTTTTAATTTTTTTTTTCTTTGTTTGTGAACTGAAAAGCCATAACTGTAGGATGTCCGTGATACTATAATAACGAACTTACGAGCTCGTCTGGCGGACACGGAGCAAGAGCTGAGTGATACCAGAGCGGCTCTAGGTTCATCAGTAAGTATTTCAGTACATATTCCGGGTAGGCTTTGAGATTCAGGGCGCTAACCACTTAATGTCACCACATGTGCAGCGTGCTCAGCTTGATGCAGTTTCTTCGGCGATGAGAGTAGATGGTGTTTCTTCCAGTCTATGGATTCCCACATCCGAGCTGGATCAACTCCACGAGCAACTTGCTCATGCCACACAACGGGCTGCAGAGGCAGAAGGGATGCTTTCTGTACAGGTGAGGATTTCACCATTTAACACCCTTATTCAAGTATTGCTATTTGCCTGAGATGAAATGTGTGGCAGGAGAAAGAAACACAAGAGGCACTTGCAAATGCCACTCAGAAGGAAGCTAGAATAACTGAGCTAGAAGAAGAACTACAGCGTCGTCCAGATGAGGATTTTTCAAGGGACGCTGTGGAGTTGAGAATCACCCTTCAATTAGAAAGAGAAGATAGAGAGAGAGAACGGGCTGAGAGAGAACAGGACAGAGACAGAGAGAAAGCCAAGAGATCGGCCGAGAAAGAGGAAAAGAGGGCCCTGGAGGCCCAACTTTTTGAATTGAGGACTAGTCTCGGCCTAGCCGAGCAATGGCTGAAGGATGGCGAAGAATGCTATCGAAGAGCACGAGAGCGTGGCTTTCGCGTCAGTAGCTTCTTTGCTGCCCCCTCAGATCGGCGTCCATAGTGCGGTAGTAATACCGCTGCTCTCGGCTTGGGAATACCCTCTAGAGAATCTTGCCCCAGAGAGCGGCAAGACAAGTAATGTGAAGAAAGAAGGTGGATTCCGATGTAATCTCTTTGTTTGCTTTTGTGTGTAATAAAATACTTTTTGCTTGGCTCTCCATTGTCCTTATCTCTCGAATCCCTAAACACATCTAATTTCCCACAACAATTTATTACCACACAAAAATCACTTAGGTTGCCTCCTAAGAAGCGCTAACTTTTATGTCGTCAGCCAGACACCATGTAGCTCATGAGCTCATTAACCAACGCGTGGCATTCAGAATGAGCCACCACGTGATCTTGTCTTTCTTCAAATTCCAGCCCTTAATCCATTGGAAGACAAGAGTAGACATGTACGGACCGGGGCTAGAAAGAGGCAGGACTCGCACATGATTGTTTGTAACATTAACCCTGTGTGCGATCCAGCTTTCAGCTTTAGATATCAAAAAATGATCTATGGCCAATAATTTATCAAGATCAAGGTATAACCCTTGCATGATATCAATCCATCGGTCCCCTTCACCTGTATCGTCCCTCCTGATGACCTCTTTATTGACTACTTCCTCCTTGGGAACTTGGTCATCGAACGGTGGCTTAGGGATAAGAGTGTCATTATTAGCCACAGTCTTCCCAGTAACAGCCTCATGTGTTAGATGGGTACTAATCAACTTGTCTTCCTGATGGGGAGTTAAATCAAAAGTGAATATTGTTGGTCCATCCCCCTCAGGTCCCAGAATGTCATATGGAAGAGGCTCATCTGGTAGGGGTAGCACGAGCCCAGAATCAAATTGATCCAATGATTCAAACATGAGGGGATCGGGCTTATTGGGTAGATCAAATTGGAAAGTTTCTAATAAAACCCCTTTATCACTCTCATCATTTAATAGAAAATTGTGAATCAAATTTCCCAATAATGAACTGGGAAGATCAAATGTAAATTGTTCCAGTTCGGCCCCTTCATCAAAGGTAAGATCAAATGGGAATGTTTCAAAGTCGGAGCTTTCATCGTACTCATCACTCACCTGAAGATTCTCAATCAAGTTTTCTAAAAATGGGGTTGATAGATGAAATATAAACTTTTCGAACAAGGCCCCATCATCAAGTTCTTCCAAGGGAGGAGAATTAAGTTCCACTAAAGCAACATGATTATTAATCATAAAGCAATCCTCCTCGACATGTAGATCCTCAATTAAGTTATTTGGGCCTCTACTTTTCTCAGTGATATTCTCAATCTCAAAACATTCATAGAATGGGGTGATGATATCAATAGGATCATTTGTATTCTTTAATTCATCCCCTAATTCCGTCCCTTCCTTCATCATGGTATGGCTTGCGCACTCCCCCTCACTCCCAATAATGATATCTTGAGCCACAATGCCAGGCATCGGATCATCATCATCATCATTCACGTATCGAGGGGGTTGGTTGAATTTTGACGAAGGGTCATGGTAAGTAGACTGAGAGTACAAGCTTTGAGCTTCACAGTAGTGGCCCGGGGAATCACCCTTAGTATGGACATTGAGTCCGAAATCGGGGTGAGATGAGTTGAGATGAAGTTGAGTATACATGGCCTGCTTGTGAATTGCTTGGGGTAGAGGTGTAGACAAATGGGTTTGGAATGTTGAATCCATCCAAGGCAAATGTGTGTGATTACTCCAGCCAAGATTATCATCATCTGCAACATGCTTGAGCTGAGAAAATCCTAGGGAATTTTGGACCTGTGCTTGGATGACGGGAGAGAGCCGGGCTATAGTAGGGCATTCACTCACATGGTGAGTAAGACTGGCACAGAATTCACACACTTCCATGAAAGTGTGGATTGGGTTTTCCGCCTGTTTGACATGTCCTACAAGTTGTTGATGAGATGAGATAGAGGCACGATTTATTGAATTTTCACTCAAAATCTCAAATAGATCATATGCCTCATCTTCACTTTTGCTTAAAAATGCCCCTCCACAATATATATCCACCATCTGCCTATCAAAATTGGATAACCCCTCATAAAATGTAAAGATAATTTGCCATCTGGGCAACCCATGATGTGGACATTGACTTACTAGCTCCTTTAATCTCACCCAAGATTCATGAAGTTGCTCTCCCGGATGTTGAGTAAATCCTGTAATCGCCCTTCTCATCATGTTGGTTTGGCCTATGGGGTAAAATTTTTTTAAAAATTCTGACTGCATATCGTCCCAAGTCCTGATAATCTTTCGAAAACTCCTTAACCAACATTTTGCTTTATCTTTTAACGAGAATGGAAATAAAATTAATTTAAGGGCATCATCATTAAAATTCTGAATTTTGATCAGTGAGCAAACTTCTAAAAAATCATCTAGATGCCTATAAGGATTTTCATTGAGATTCCCATAAAAAGATGGGAGCATCTGGATGAGGCTAGGGCGAATCTCATATTGATCAACGTGAATATCGGGGAGCTGAATACAGGTGGAGGGCTTGTAAGAAGAAGGATAAAAATATTCCTTCATAGGCGTGGGTTTCCCTCCAAGATGAATGGCCATAAAATAAATTTTTTTTTTACATTTTTTTTAATATTTCAAATCATATATATATATTTTTTCAATTTTTTCAAAACTTTTTTTATGCAAACACAAACAAGTTAACACAAATTATCCTAATGACCTAGATGCGACTCAGACCTACAACTGTGGTTTCACAAAGTGATTAAAATGAACTTAAATTCACCCTCAGTATGTCCACCGGCCAGGTAAGGGGTGGGGAAGTGGGAGGTTCCCCCTACTTTCGTAGGGACCTTATTATACAAAACCACAATCCCGCTTAAGGCGTTTGCCATCCGACCGTCTTACCTTAGACACCAGTTTTCATAAGAGGATAAACCTAAATATCACAGGAATCACAGTGTGATCCTAGGGCCAACGTCTACTGGCTTTTATTAAGGCCTAGGTAATGCAGAGATGCAAGGAAATTGTGGTTTTCGGGCTAAGGGAGGGTGATGAAATCCCCACCTTATCTTGTTAGGGTTGTTGCCCTTAAAGTATTTTGAAATGCAATACACACCACAATTTCAAACAAGGGGTTCTTTATGCAAAAATGAATGCCAAACTGGGATCAGTAGAACGTACCTTGCCCCTCGCGATCTTCAAAATGCAATGCAGAAATTAAACAAAGATAAATTCTAAGCTAAATGATGCATGACCTAAAGCATGAAAGTGTAGTTTCTATTCTTGCAATGAGGTCTTTTATTTGGTACAAATGAAGATTTTTTTTATTTTTATTTTTAGTTAATGAACCTAACTAACCAGCATAAAAAAAATTTTCTTTTGTTTTGATTGTTTTTTTTTATTTTTATAGAGTTTTCAAGAAATTTTCAGATTTTTGTAAAAAAAATTTCAGAAAGTGGAAAGATAGAACCTGTTTCTTGATTTCAGCCCTTTAGCAATGCTGCCGAGCTATTTAACGACGTTTCATATCCTTGGAATTTCAGATTCGATCTTCCTCTTTCTTTGATTTTCAAATTTTTTTTCATTTTCCTGCACAAGTAAAGAAAGCAAAAATCAATATACAAATATACAAAGTAAACACAAGAGTATCCAACTATGAAAAGTATCTCCATCCCCGGCAACGGCGCCAAAAATTTGATGTCTGCTCGACAGTCATTGTTAAAATTGCCGTGCCACACAAATTTCAAATATTTATAACCGCACTCACTCACTTATGGATTTGAAAACATGAGTATAATGGTAAGTACGGGTCGATCCCACGGGGAGAGAATAGTTGATTTTAGCTCACGTTGGAAATACCCTTATGTTTGGAAAAGCAAATTGTTGGTATTTGGAGTGCGATTAAAACGACATGAAATTGAAATTGCAACTTTAAATAACAAGAGATAAGTTAAGGAAAGTTTAGCCTATTGATGAAGAACGTCGTCGTTTCCACGCCGAGCCTTTGATGAAGATCGCTCCGCCTAGGAAGTCGACGCCGTGAGAGGATTTGAAGACGAATCACCGCTTTGGGTATGTTTGAAACACTTAAGAAGAACGGGTTTTGCATATAACAAGTTTGAAACTTTAAGGTGAAAACAAAACAGAATTCAAGTGGAAATGGGGGTTGGAAGAAATGAAATAACTTGAAATCTGAATGGAACTAGAAAAGGTTGAAAACATGAAAGTTGTAGAGAATTGAAAAAGGAAGAACTTTTATGAAGAACACAGAAACAGAAAATGAAAGGAAGACAATGAAAAACTTGAAAAACTATGACCTATTGGTTCGGATGAACAGTATTTGACAGAAAACCAGCACCTAGAAAACTTAATTCTAGAGCTCAAAAGAAGAGGAATTTGACAAAGTGCAAGAAGAATAAAACTTAGAGATACAAGAGAGGAACAACTCTTATGAAGAACTCAGAGTTATTTGAGGACTAGAAAGACTTCAAAATGAATGAATGGAAGAAGGTATCACCACGGATGAACAGTAAATGCACAGGACAGCACTTAAGAAAATGGGTATTAACTCTATGAATTTGGACGAATTTGATGAAATGCTAAACAGAGAAGTTGAAGAAAACTTAAAAAGGAACAACTTTTATGAAGACAAGAATTTGAAATGAGGATCACAATAATGAGAAATAAGGCTATGAAAAGATTGAATTCCAAAATAAAACTTGTATTACAATAAATTCAACTTACAAATTTGACTTCAAAAGCTTGGAAAAACACAACTTCAACAATCAAAAACTTCAGAAATGTAAAGAACTTACATTACAAGTGCCCATAGCTAGCTCTCTCCCTAACTCCATCTAGTTCTAACTCTAACAACCAACTCCTCTTGCTAACTAACTCATTCAAGACCAATGCACCCTTTATATAGGGGTTACAAAAAACACTCCATCAATACAAACAAGTGTACCCAATTTTAGCCTAAAATGGTAGGCAGGTAGGTTCTGCCCACTTTGCCATTTTTTTCGGATTTTTTTGAATTTTTCTGGTATTTTATGGCATTTTCTTCTCCTTCTTTCTCTCTTTCTCTTTCTGCGGGCGCAACGCGCCGACCGCCGCCGACCTGTTAGGCGGCCGGCCGTGGGCCCGCCGTGCGCCCGCCGCTCCACGCGTCGCCACGCGTCGCACCGCCATGCCGCGTGGACGTCGCCCGGACCGCCACGCACCCCCCCCGCCTTCGCCCGCTCGGCATCGTCGCCCGTGCCCGGGCGACGAAGGCGGGAAGGCGGGGCGGGGGATGTTTGAATTTATATTTTTTTTATTTTTTTTATTATATATATAATATATATATATATCTATATATATATGATATCAATAGTTAGAAAAATCTAAAAAAATATCAAATAATTTTATTTTATTTTTTATAATTTTTTTTTAATCTTTTTGAACAAGTTTCCGGGCTTTTGGCCCAGTTGAACATATATATTGTTATTCTTTTTTTTCTTTTTCTTGGAGCTTTCCTCGAACTGCGTGCCTGCATAAATACATAAAAATTATCATAAAAATTTATTTAATTTCAAAAAATTAAACATTTGATACAAAATCAATAATAAGTGTGAGAAGTGTATATTTAATATCAATTAAGCTCATAAAAATGCATATACTCATGAATTAAATGATAAAAATACATACTAATCAATTCCAGACTCATCTACTGATTTAATTCTGTATAAATTTGATGCTCTTCTTCTGCCATCTATTGCACTGAGTTTGAATGGTTCATTTAATGCATATAGTTGATGCATGTGTCTAATGTCTGCATTTATCATTTGCATCAAGAAAATTGTTCAATGCATATAGGACTGCTTTGCACTGCATATATCATTTGCATAAGCTTGGTATATTAAATGGTAAGCTACTAAAAGGCAGGGAAATCTGCCTGGAGGTTCTTACTATGTGTGAGATGGTCCTTGAGACCAGGTTCTTCGCCAAGTACCAAGGGTCAAGTCCTCATGTAGAACAATGTACTGCATCATATTTAAAAAAAAAATCTGAAAAGAAATGATCATTGCATAGAATATTTCTTGCATCATGGTGTCAGGGGGAGCTGAGAGTTCTGTTCAAAACATTGAATCCTTTTCACTTCTCATAGTCCCCATTCAATTCTGTCATTTTCTATGACATCAGATGTTCTTGAACCTTAATGCCTATTGCTATCATTTCCCTATCACATTTACTGAACAACAGTACTGCTTCTGGTTTAGTTTATTGAGCTGTGGTTATTGCAATTGTTCATTTATAAGAATCACATTTACAAATTGAAAGGAACTAATGGTTTAACTTTTATAAATTGAAGAGTTCAGTGTCTGCACTTCAGAACTTGAGATAAAAGAAAACTTTTATGCTGTTAATCTCTGTCTCATGGTTAGAATAGAAAAAGTTTTTTTTAATGCCTGAATGTGTTAATCTGGAAATGTCTAGAAAAGGTAAATAAGAGTGTGTACTGATTTTTTAAACAATCACTCTAAAAGAAATAAGGGCAGCAGTAAATAAGATCATCAATGCAAAGAGCTGAACACAGTGACAGAGCAATGGCTGAATTACACTGAGAAACTGTGATCTCCTCCAAAGAAGCAGGAGAATTCATAAGTCATGAAGTGCTTCAGACTACCTCTGTTCATAGGGTCAACTCTGTAGGGGGAGTTGTCACCAAGTAACTGGGGGTACTGGCCTCTGATCAAGCTGTACTCTTAATGTCAAAGGTAAAAACTGTTCCTTGTGGGTCTTGATCTGAAATAGATCTAGTAGTTTATGCCTAGTAACTGGGGGTACCTGCCTCTGATCAAGGTGTACACCTAATGTCAACAGCATAAATGTCACTGGTCTATTCACTTAGCTCAGTTTCTGAAAATTAAAAAAAAATATGATGAAAAATAAACTGCTGTAACCCTTTGAAATCAAAAGTCATTGAGTGAAAATTATTTTTCTCAATACATATTCAAGTTACCTTTCTTGATCTTCCATGTTTAATCACAAAGGGTATTATTTCTGACTTTTCTATTAAAACCATGTGCCTTAGATTCATTGCTATAAATGGAGTCTATAACTCGTTTTCAGTGGTCAGCTGCTTTACTCTATTTTTATCACTGTTAAACCTGAATTTTTTTTTCAAGACTGCATATTGTTGACTCTTATACTTTAACAGTTGTTTATAATCATGCTCACCTTCTGAACCATTGCTTCAGCTGTTGTGTCGTGACCCCTTCCTCATTCATGTTCTTTCCCCCCTATCTTCATATTCCTTTCTCAAAGGGGGAGAATCAATTCAGGGGGAGTTATTAATTCAGGGGGAGTTTGAGATGCTCTAAGGGAAATCTGCATGTTGCACTCATATTTTTCTTTCTTTTTGATCATGTCAAAGGGGGAGAAATTTTTGGTTGGTGACTCTCTGTCTCTTTGTTGCCATCATCAAAAATGGGGAGAATGTTGTGCCCCTTAGGCACAAGCTTACGATATTTTGTTTTGATGATAGCAACACAGTGAAAGTTTTACAGTGAGCCATTCATTGTGTTTAGTATACATGCATTACTGCTAGTTACTGCATATGCAAACACTTGGTCGATGCATTGCATTCTGTCAGATATCAAGTCTATCCATCCATTGCTTCAGTTCAATATCTGCTATGTGCATCCCTTGTTTAAGTGCATTCAGTATAACAGACCAGCATGCATTCAGTATAACAGACGAGTCTGCACATCGGACTAGTCTGCATCGGTTAAGTCTATACATCCATCGAAGTCAGTCTGCATAAAGTCTGTACATTCTTCAGGTGCATATCTCAGCAAGTCTATACATTGGACTTGAACATATAGGAAGTCTGTACATCGGCTAGGCAGCAAGTCTGTATAGCCCTTGCTTAAGGCAAGTCTATACATTGCATGAGCATAGTCAGAGCACTCAAGTCTGTACAGCGTCCATCGTCTCATGCATCGTCTTATGCATTGTCGTCAAGTTTGTACAAAGTCCATCGTCTTATGCATAGGCTAAGTCTACACATCGTCCGTCTCAATTTGCGTCTTATGCATAGGCTAAGTCTACACATTGCAGCATGCATTGTCTTCAAGTATGTACAGCGTCTAGCGCCTCATCCACCATCTCAGTTGAGAGTTGAAGTATGTACATTGGGCTATCACTTAAAGTCTATACATCAGCCTGTTCGTGTTCAAGCTTTTAAAGTCTAGACATTGTTCTGTAGCACACACACGGAGTCTATACAGTGCTGAATAGACTAAGTCTATACATCAGTGTCTTGTGCATGCATCATTCAAGTCTGTACAGCCTGTGTTCACAACACAAGGTCTGTACATCGTTCTGCTCGCACAAACGCCAAGTCTATACATTGGCTTTGCTTGCACGAGCTGAAGTCTATACATCGTTCACTTGCAGCATTAGCCAATGTCTGTACAGCCTGTGCATCCTTTTGATTCAAAGTCTACACATTGCATGTTAGCATGCTCGCACACACTAAGTCCATACACTTGCTGCTGGCAAGTCTACATCGCATAGCATGCATGCGTCCAAGTCAGTACATCGCATTATGCATGTGTTCGAGTCTATACAATGCTGCGTGAAAGAAAGTCTACACATTGCTGGCTTTACCTATGTTCAAGTATGTACAGTCTGTGGGTTGCTAGAACCAAAGTCTACACATTGTCTCAGCACACACACACAATGTCTGAACACTAAGTCTGTACATCGATAGGTGGCTTGTTCATGCATCATCCTCAGAGTCTATACACTCATAACCTTAGCCATTGCATTCTGTGCTTCAAGCATTCACAAAGTCTGTACATGCTTTAGCTTTACATTCACAACGTGAAGTCTGTACATGCTTTGTCTTCGTATTGCAAAGTCTACACACTGCACTGCCTTCATAAAGTCTGTACAAGCTGTTAGACTTAAACTGATAATCCTATTCGACTGTCTGACAGGGACTCTTTACAGAGCTTAATGAAAGGCACGTGATCCGAGGTTGGAAGGGCTGACAGGAAGATGACACGTGGCCAAAAGTTCTAGGCGGGAAATGTGGAAGACACACGCCCTATCTGCTTCCTGCTGCTCCTACTGAATTGATATATAAGGAAGACTCCTTTGTATGAAGGAGACTGATCGAATGCAGAAGCTTTGAAGGAAAAGCAGAGAGCAGAGAGCCCTTCGATCCAGAAGAAGAGAAAAAGAAAGAGAGAAAAGAAAGAGAGTTGAGAGAGAGAAGAGTTGAGAGTGATTTGTTCCTCAGATCGTTGGTTCAAAACCCGATCTGAGTTTGCTCACCTGTTTGAGCTATATTCCCTGTAGGGATTCTATTTCTTTTTCGTTTGTTTTCTGTTTTGTTTTTCGAACTCATTTCTTCAAGCTGTTAGTCAGCGTTTGCAGAGGTGCTGCCTCTGGACGGGTCAAGTTGTAATCCCCAGCAGTTGCAGTGGAGGATTTCACTGGACAGCAAGCTGTGAGGCTCAGCAGGTTGTAGGCAAGCTGTGGTGCCCAGCGGTTCAAGCTATGAGTCAGCAGTAATTCACACTCGGGTTGAGTGTGGGGTGGATGTAGGTCTGGAGCACCGAACCACCTAAAAATCTTTGTCTACTGTGTGATTGTTTTGTGGTTCGCATAGGTTCTATATTTCTGTTCTTTGCGCAGTAGATGTTTGCTTAGGACGGTTCTTCATTTGTTCTGGCTGGTATTTGCTTTGCGCCCACTATCTGTTCAGCAGAAGTTTTCATTCCGCATTTGAATCTGCTGCAGTAGTTTTTTAAAGGGTGACTGATCTATTCACCCCCCCTCTAGATCATCTTAAGCGTCCCAACAGACCGTTCGTGCAGATCCTCCCACCTTTGACGGGTCCCTAGACCCGAAGGTCTATCTTGATTGGGAGGCTGACATGGACCGATATTTTGAGTGGTTCGAGATGTCGGACCAACGGAAGGTCAAGTTCGCCCGGATGAAACTCTTAGGCCAGGCGCAAACCTATTGGAGGAACATGGAGAACTTATTGTTTCATCGTCAGGAACCCCCGATAGAGACTTGGACCGAGATGAGGGACAAACTTAGGAAGAAGTACCTTCCTGCCACTTACCGCCAGCGTCTCATAGACAGGTGGCAGAGTCTTATCCAAGGAGATCGGTCCATCTCCAAGTACATCGTCGAGTTCGATGAATACTATTTGCGATGTGACGCCACGGAGGAAAGCTCCCTTACTGTTTCCTGATTTCGGCGTGGTTTACAACCGCACCTACGGTATGAGCTTCTCCGCCGCAAGGTGGAGAAGTTGGAGGATGCCTACCAAGTTGCTCTCGAGATGGAGCAATTTGAGGGAGAGTTCGAGTCTATCCAACGGCTGGGCTCCGTCCCTCACCGTAGTGCCGAGTCACGCAGTTCCTTAGGTCCATACCTGAGGGGCCCCATGGCTCGACCTCATGAGCCCGCCCATCAGGAGCACTTCACTCCTAGACCTCGTCCTCCCCCACCACGGGATCTACCTCCACCCCAACCACCGACACCCATTGTCCGCCCTCCGGCACCCATTGTCCGCCCGCTAGCACCGGCACCCCCACCCTTGTTGCCCACGGCACCTACACCTCCACCCCTATTGCCTACACCCCCGACCCGTCGGGAGGATAAGGGTAAAGGCCCTCTTATCGGGGAGACCAGTAGGTCACGGCTGCAGTGTTTCCACTGTCATGGATTTGGCCACATCGCCAGCCAATGTCCTACTCGTGCCACACTAGCCCTAGGGGTTGCTGAAGCCACGCCTTCTGGACTTGTGACTGTCAACTACGAGGCCGATCCGGAACTAGCGGATGAGTATTATGTCGCGGAAGGTCTAGAGGAGCATATCGACGCTCAAGATGTGGCTCTCGGATGACGGCCACTTGGTGGGTGATGTCATTGCATTAAGTCTAGGGTCCTGCATGAGTCAGTATTGTTTCTTCTTTATGTGGTTTGATTGTGTGGCTTATTTGTGTGGTTTGTGATTTGTTAGGAGTCTGCATGTGTCTTGTGCAAGCTCGTTGGTGTCAGTCCCTTAAGAGGCGAGTGGACTCGCTCGATGAGTATGGGATCCGCTCTACATCTATACCCAGATCTAGTCACCTACAGGGACCCAGTGGTGATTCCTAGTGAGTCTTCGAGCCGCCTCCTCCCCTTGAGAGTGACCCCACCCCGGAGTAACCACGTCTAGCCTCGTTTCCACAGCAGCTTGTGCATATCGAGTATATACGGAATGAGCAGGTGACGGTCACATGGAGTGGAGCGTACCCGCGTTACC
The DNA here is from genome assembly GCA_022559845.1 of Amorphophallus konjac. Lineage (NCBI taxonomy): Eukaryota > Viridiplantae > Streptophyta > Magnoliopsida > Alismatales > Araceae > Amorphophallus > Amorphophallus konjac. Next base: position 211,053,948 of record CM040121.1, read on the forward strand.
TGGCACGGTGACGGATCCGCCGGAGCGACTCGAGCAACCGTACCCCTACTCGACGGGGTCGAGTTCTTCCCACCCGGGGAGAATTGATGGGAATCAACTCCGAGCATGTACATTTTATTTTTGTATTTGTGTCCTTTTATTTATTTTTATATCCTGGGGGAAGTAGATTCGTAATTGTAAGGCTTTATGAGCCTATTTGTTCTTCCTTAGGATTGTGTGGGTTTAAGTGTAAAATGCCAGTAGGACCTGCTAGGGGGCCCCACTCCAAGTCAGTCTAAAACCCCCAAAAAATTCTATCTTTCTCCCAAAATCTATTCAGTCCCTGCTGTCCAGATCCGACCCCTAGTCAGTCTAAAACCCCCCAAAAATCGAAACTTCCACCAAATCTTGCATAAGATATATCCCCGTTTTTCTCTCTTCAGTCTCCACAACTTTCATCAAGAACTCATCTTCTGAATCGAAGGTCTACATTGCGGTCAACACCAACTCTCAGGAAAACTTAGTTCTATCCTGAGTTTTCAGATCCTGTCAACCAGCAGCTTAAAAATTCGATAAAGGCCATCAACGGAAAGTTCAATTTTCTTTCTCTAGCATTAGATCTAAGGATTTGAACTCAGCTTTCCAACGGTACCTCTTGTGTGTCGATCCGACACCGGGAGTGATCGCAGCATCAATTCTTGCCGAGTCACGCGCCTGAAAACAGAACTGCAGATCCGTGGCCAGCAACTCCGATGAGTGAAGATGGGAGCCGCCCGGCCTCCGGCCGACGAACCAGCACACCACCGTCCCAGGGAACGCCCCTCCAGGCGTCCCCACCACAGTGGTGCCATCCCGGTCCCACACGGCCCCTCGGACCAGCACGTGAGTCCCACGACCGTGAGTACGTGTGCCGCCGAAGCAACACAAGAAGCGGCCCGTCAACCCGAAATCGTTACTCCCGGGTCCCATTGTGTCGCCCTTTACCTCCCTGCGTGGAGTGGGCAGTAATTGTATTGCTGTAATTATTGTGTAATATTTGTTCTGGGAGTACGAGATCGGCCGGGAAGTCTTCCCCACGCCCGGTAGCGTGGAGGTATCATGTTCGCTCCCTTGACTCGGCATTTTGCTTTCTTCATATATGCTTTATATGCCGCTACTAGAGAGCATGCTAGGATCATAGCTCGCTATACTTTTTATATCACCGCTGCTGCGAGAGAGAGCGAGACCGTCCCGTGCCCCGATCCGGGCACGAATTTGTGAGTTGACCACCCTAGCTCTTGCCGGTTTCTCAACCGCGCACGTCCGACGCTTCCCTCGAAAAGGGACGATCGCGAGCTTGTTTAGAGTCCGAGGGTTGCATTCCCAATTGGAGTTGAGTCCGCGTGTCCGTCCCGCATCAGTTCAGATAGTTAGGGGTAGTTCAGATTAAACTGGTTGAATCCTGTCCAGGTTATTACCTTCTAGAATCTGTAATTCCATCTAAACATCTCTTGGTATTAGATTCTCTTGATATTTCTACATCGTTGACAAATAGATTCACTTATCCTATGAGTTCAGTAATTCCATTGATTGATATCTAGCCTTTCTTGTAATGCCCTGGAATTCGATCCCCAAATTTTAGGATTATTTTTTTCATTTTATCGGACCCCGAAGCAATCACTTCGTACGTATCGCGGAAGCACAATATTATGTAACATACATACATTCACATGAGAGAGAAACCACAAGTTACAAGAAATGTAGGTAAGCATCTCGACCATTCATAATCTCCAAAAAGAGTACATATTCATGTTCCAAATTACACATGAGCCCACATGGGCTTTCCACCCTACACCCCTACATATAGCAAAACATTCGACCGTAGCATACCCAGATGGACTGTGCTAACTCTATTCCTCTGCTGCTACCTCTACCTCAACCTCCTCTATATGTCCTCAAAAACGTGTGTCACAAGGGTGAGTGTGATGCTCAGTAGGCATCCTAAACACACTGGGGTTAACCTCGCATCTATATAATCATTTATATGTATTTTTCAGATGTTAACAGTAGCATAGTTCATTTAATATCATCTACTAAAAATAACTCAAACAAGGAAAGTACAGATTATTTAACTAGTCTATGAACACCCATGCATGCAGCAAGACCCCAGCACAAGAACAATGACCTATTATCATATTTTATGAGAGTTCATATTATTGCCATTCATGGAACTGGACAGCTACTGCAAACATAGGAGGCCCACACACACACATAACAAACGAAATAGTACTGCGCAGACCCGAGAGCGAACTCCCACCTAGATTCTTGTGGCCTAGTGGCGTTACGTATCGCCGTCCCATAAAGGTCGCCCCACAATAGGACCCAAGACTGAATCAATATGATTTTAAATTAGGGAGTTACGTATCGCCATCCCCTGGGATCTTTTACTTCCGCGGTGTTACGTATCGCCGTCCCGCAGAAGGGACCAAAGTCCAACCTCACAGAATGCTGTTATTTTCCCTTCATGGCATATATATTCTTACTTGATATTACTAGCATGATGCTCATCAGATATATTTTCATGATTTTAAGGGGGCTAAACATACTCATAGTCATGCTTCTAATGAGTTACTCATGCTCATAGATATGCTGCTAATAGTTTAAGATGGCTAAACACACCCATAGTCATGTTCAGGTTACTATATGAAAGTACATGTTCATCCTTCTAGGCTACACATGCATAGAAAATGACTTATATCTGAAAGTACAGAATTTCTGGGTACATGAAACTTTTATAGTGGGTTACTAACTTGTCCTTCTATCATTTTCTAATTTTTTTAGATTTTTATGAAATAAAAGGTCCTTTCAAAACTCTCATTTTCTGTGTTTCTGGAAATCTGGACAGACCCACAGGTGCACCGACCTTACCTGGACCTACTCAGACTTGTCTCAAGGACTTCAACACATATGCACCGACCATACTTTGGCCTGGGCAAAACATGCACTGACCTCACTATGGCCTGGAGAAAAACATGCACCGACCTTACTTTGGCCTGGGTAAAACATGCACCGACCTCACTATGGCATCGGCAAAACATGCACCGACCTCACTATGGCTTGGGGAAAAACATGCACCGACCTCACTATGGCCTGGGAAAAACGTACACCGACCTTACTATGGCCTGGGGAAAACAGGCACCGACCTCACTTTGGCTTGGGCAAAACATGCACCGACCCTACTTTGGCTTGGGTAAAACATGCACCGACCTCACTCTGGCCTGGGGAAAACATGCATCGACCTTACTTGGACTGGGGAAAACATGCTCCATCCTTACTTTGGCCTGGGCAAAACATGCACCGACCTCACTATGGCCTAGGGAACAACATGCACCGACCTTACTTTGGCCTAGGCAAAACATGCACCAACCTCACTATGGCCTTGGGAAAAATATGCACCGACCTCACTATGGCCTAGGGAAAACATGCACCGACCTCACTATGGCCTGGGAAAAATATGCACCGACCTTACTTGGCCTGGGGAAAACATGCACCGACCTTACTTTGTGTCACATCCCCAGCGCGAAAGCTACTCGGATGCGTGACGCGTCTATATAGATCGTGTCGTTAGAGCGATAAAATTTGACATACATAATTACTGAGTGCGTAAAAGACTAATAAAAATCTAAATGATCCCAATAGTCCAAAGTGATAATTATTTGATTAACAAAGAAGATAAAGATAGTCCATGACAATTCCAAATTAAAAATCCAACACTAGGCTACATGCCTTAACACGGTTTAGACAACTAAACTGACATACTCGAAATACAAGGTCGGACTCAAATAACTTCAAAGACGCGACTAGCTAATGATAGGCGATTGGCTTTCTAGCACTCTTCACTCAGTCTCAATCTCATTCTTGTCGCTATCCGAATCACCTGAAAATGTTAGGGAGCAACTGGATGAGCGAATCGCTCAGTAGGAATTACATCTCAAGTTCGAGCAATCTTTAAGTGATTTATAAGTTACATGTATTGCCAGTATAGCTATGCATGATGTACGAGTAAGAAAATCAGGTATACAGGTAAATCTATGCATGATGAACAATAAGAGAGCAAGAACTGTATGGAGAGAGAGTATCACATGAATTCCAATAAAATGTTTCATTAAGGAAACTAGCAAGAAATTTGTAAGTAATTGCGCAAGTCTTTCCAAGGAGATGATAATCAATATTCAACCAAGTCCCTTTCAAGAAGGTAATAATCAATGATCAAGCGAGTAATCTCAAGCTCATATAATAACAAGTAATGTAATGGAATTGACTATTTCATTCATTTCATTCAAGCAAGTAATTGCCCTTTTTCGGGCCACACGAGTCAAGTCAAGTAAGTAGAGAGAGAGAGTAAGCGTGGAATATCTCAAGTCAAGTCAAGCAAGTACTTTCGCCCTTCTATGGGCCTCAAGTCAAGTATTGCCCATTCTGGGCCATGCAAGTTAAGTATTGCCCATTCTGGGCCAAGTAAGTCAAGTCAAGCAAGTAGTTCGGTGCTGTTGACACCCGTTTTATACCCAATAAGTCGGGTCATCTCCTTATTTATTCAATATGATGCTCTGAGTTGTTCACTCTTCATTGAATTCCTTTTAAATCAGTTGAAGTCTGTTTTCTGGGTCTCAATTCCTGGATTAGACCTGGTTCCTGGTGGCACTTCGTTCAAAAGCTTGGCAATCCCTCCATTCTATTTTTCTTGAAAATCAACGATAATAACGGTCTGGACTAGGCGCGTCATTTCATAATAAACGCATGAAGCCTAGGCCGTTACTATTTGAAGAGTCCCAAGACTTAGGGCCTCGTTGTCCTTTGATAATAACGGTCTACTCTCTAGCCGTTTTTTTCTTTATGACGCCCTATTCCCTGGCCGTTACTTACTTGCAGAGTCCTATTGTTTAGATCTTCTTCCCGACGATCTTATCCTTTGGATAGGGTTGAAAATGACGGTCGTTCCTTAATGCGTTACTTCCAAGTGGCGGTCTATCGTGCAACCGTTACTTCCTTCAGAGAGTCCTGGCAGTTCAGGCCTTTTCTCTGCTACTCCGTGGACGAGATAGGGTTTTGGATTGGCGTTATCTCCTTCAATTCTAATCCTCAGGACCTCTCGTTTGTTTCTTTGGACTCTTGTTGATATTATCCTCAAAGCTTTGCTAAGGATTATCCTCCTTTCTTGGCTGATTTATCTTCAACTCGACCCATGAGTTTTGAAGGTCTATAAATAGAACCTTTGATTTCATAATCAAGGGGGGAGATTTTTGATTCACGACGAAGTGCTGCCGAACCCAGGAGCCATCTTCATCCAGGAGGAGTTGCTTCCCACGTCCATCCATCTTCCAGTCAAGGGAGTACTTTTGTTTTTGATCTTTCAAGTTCATCTTTGCATGCTTGAGTTCTTCCTTGGTCTTTTTAAACAGAGCATTGTCCCTCCTCCTCCTCCACGTTTTTTTTTTCACTGTTGTTTTAAGCATACAAACATCCTCCCAACTTTTGAAAACGCCCAGAGGGGTTAAAAAAAAACCAAAACTCCCCGGTAATTCCCTCTCCTTTTGATGTTCTTAAGTTCTTTAAGAATTGATGCTATGCTTGTGAAGAGGGTTGATTGAGGTTGTCTTGTCTTGTCTTTCTATTTCTTTGGCAGGTTTACAGGTTCATTAGCACGAGGCCCAAGTCTTCTAGCCGGCTAGAAGAGTTGGAGTTAAAAGAATTCAAGCTTTACTACTGCAGGTTGTCTGACGGTCTGGTTTAGGAGCGTCACTCTCTTCTGGCGGTCTAGGGTGGGACCGTTATTTATAAGCGACGCACGGGTCTCTGGCCGTCACTTTCAAGCTGATCTGCAGGCTTTCTTTGGTTTTCTCTCCCGTGGGCGGGTGCTTCATCCTCCTATTTCCAAGGTATATTCGAGTCTTTGACTTGTGTTTACTTTGGTGGCGATCACATCTTTCCTTAGTGCTGGGCAATAGCTATTTCCTTCATCACATCTTTATTTCCTTGCTTGTTCCACCCCTAGTGGTGTGTTTTTATTTACTCCTTGCTCCACGCCCCGGCGTGTGTTTTTCCCTTTTCCTTAGCGTAATTTGATTGAGATAGCATGCCCATGCTAGAGCTAGCTATGATTGCCTAGGTTCATGTTCACATGTTCATAGGTTTGAGCAGATCTTTGATTGCTTGTTTGTCATCTTGCCATATTACTTAGCAGCCCTCAAAAGTAAGATCAAAGATAGGCAAACAAACGATCAACAGATAATTTTTTGGCGATCACGGTGGGACAACTAGTGCCAATCGTGCTTCTGATTCTTGTTTAAACTTGCCATCATCCGTTTGTTCAGTTGTCTTTTGATCTCTTTGTTATTGCCCGTCTTTCTGGTTTTCTGAATCATAAGACGGCCCTGTCTCGGCGCGTTACAGTGGTGTGACGCAGGGACATCAGGCCGTCGCTTGTGTTTTGGGGTGTGAGCTTTCACGGGTTTTCCTGTTACTTCAGTTTGTTTTTGGTCCCCTGGCTATTACGACGGTCCGGAACCCCTGCGTTACATTATTTATGGCGGTCTGGTCTCCGACCGTTATTTCTCTCTGACGCAGTGGCCTTCGTCCGTCACTCTCCTGGCAGGTACGCATCCGAGGTGCATTTATTTCCGCAGTTTTTGGCTGTGATTTGTTGCTTGGATGCTGTTTGATTTCTGCCATCATTCTGTTCATAGCTTGATATCATTATATGCACTCTTGTTTGCTAGATTCTAGGCTAGACTTTGCATGCACTCCGGTGCACATAGGGTCATCCATCTTTTCATATATTAGACTGCATTTTCCTACCTTGTTGTGAAGACCTCTCGCCTCCATATTCCTTGGGGCCGACTAGGAAATCACAGCAGGGACCTCCATAAGTCCCCGCGAGCCGTGGATTCCCACACGGACGCCGGGCTGGTTGTACCTTTTCCCCCTTTTTTTTTGTCTAGGGTTGCATAAGTGAAGGAGAGGTCACACTTAAGGTTAAGCCAAGTCCATATCCACCTCCTATTAGGAACCCATTTGGAGAAAGCACACATCAATCAATTCACTAAAGTTCCAAAGGAGAAACCATAAAGAAATTTTGTTTGCATCATCTTAAGCAACTTGGTTGGTTGTTGAGTGTCTTCATTCCCTTTCACTTATATCTTGGTCTGAATCACCTAGGGGCGATTGCTCATCGTGTGTTTGTGGTGTTCTTTGTTTTGCATTGCCAAGGTTGTCCGTTGCATGTGGAGTTGTTTTCGTTCGTCCGAATCATATCCACGAATCGCTTCCTCCTTCACATTCTATTCCAATCCCCTCTTCGACTCTACCATGGCATCTTGCAATCCTCCTCGCTCCCAAGAGGATTCCCTTCCTCAAGGGCTCCTTGAGAACCCCCCGAGGGTTATCTCTTTCTCCGCCGGAGAGGGGATCGTCCCTCTCTCATCCTCCACTCCCATGGAAGGTGGTCAGGTCATCCCTTCTTCATCCACTCCTTCCGCAGGCTCTGTTCTCCATATGATGGCCCAGTTGGATCCGACCCAGCTCCAGGTCCTCTATCAGGCCATACAAGGGTCCAATCCTCCTCCCTCCGCTACCGTCCAGGGGCACTCTAATTCTTCTATTATTGGGCCGTCTGTTCAGCCCACCACGATTGAGCTCACCCCGGTCCAGCCCCGGACCATCACCTTTGCTGGCACAGAGATGGGTCAAACCTCCAATTCGACCCATCAATCTTTTGATAAGGGGAAATCACCTATCCCCTCTCTTCCGGTGGATTATCACTCCTCTGCTCCGGCGGCTCCACAGGTCCTTGTCGGCCCATCCGATTTCTTGCCCCAACAGCACGGGGTGGCCCAATTTCACTCCAATCCGGGTCTGTCTCAAGCCCAGTATTCTTCTTACGGCCCCCCTAATTCCACTAGTTATCCTTCAGCTCCTTCCTATGGGCTCCCGCCCTCGGCAACCGCCATTCCTCCCAATCACCAGGCGCAATCAACTCCCTTCACTGCCCTTGCTCCCTCTCGAGAGCAGGATTTGCTTAATAAGTGGGCCACCATGCAGCAACAACTTGATTTTCTTCAGAAGAAGGTGGGCCCACAATCCTTGGCTGATATTCCCGTCCCAAGCTTCCAGAACATCCGTTTTCCTCCACAGTCTGAGCTCCCCAACTACCGTAAGTATGATGGGAACAGCAATCCCTTCATCCATGTGAGGGATTTTCTGTATGAATCGGCGCAGTTCCAATATGATGATCGCCTTATGGCGTACCTATTCCGCCGATCATTAGATGGCGTTGCTCTGGAATGGTTTTATTCTCTGCCCCTAGAAGAGGCCGAGAGCTTCAAATTGGTCAAGGACAAGTTTATTCAGCGGTTTCAAGACCGGGTTGGCCCGGAATATTCATTCACAGATCTGGTGGCCGAGAAAATGAAGTCGGATGAGGAATTCGCAACTTATGCAGATAGATGGAGGCAGATGGCCGCCAAGGTGCCCGGCCATATTCCAGAGGAAGAAAAAGTTAAGCTGCTGATTTCAAATGCTACGCCCACCTTCAAGAACATCCTGGCAATGAACGATATAGCCAATATGCATCAACTGTATAGCCGGGCGCGATTTATACAAACTCAGTTTAAGGACTCCCCTATCCATTCTCTTTTCGAAAACCAAAAGCCCAAGTACCATAAGAAACCACAGGGGCCGGTTACCGAAGGAGTCCAGACAAATGAGCAAGTACAAGCTGTTGCTTTTCCCTACCAAGCCGCACCATTCCGCTACAACCAAAGCCCCCGCAATCCGCAAAACTCCGCTCCGCAACACTTTCAAAACACTCCACAAAACCCTCCGCCTACCTTCACCATCCCGCAAAACACCTTCACCGCACCACAACAACCACCACCATCACCACAATACCATAACGTCCCTCCACCCGGCGGCTACAACAATAATAATCCCAACAGCAAGCGCCCGGCTCCTAGAAGAGCCCAGTATCCTCCATTGCCAGAGACACTTACAGACATATTCTCGGCACTCATGGCAGTAAATGCAATTCAACTTCCCCCAGAAAAGACTGTCTGGAATCCAGCTGTGGACCAAACCAAGTATTGCATGTTCCACCGGCAGCCAGGTCACACTATAGAAGCATGTTTTCACTTCCGAGATCTCGTGTACGACTTACACGAAGCACAGAGAATAGACTGGGCCGAGATGCATAGGGCCATTATGGAGATCAAAGAAAAGAGAAGGCAGCCGCAGGGGCAGCAAGTGCAGCAACATCTAGCACCGCAGCCGCAGCAGCCGCCACAACTGCAGCCACCACAGCAAGTGCAAGATCTGGGTATCCATCAGAATCCGATGCCGAACCACCAACCCGCTCCTCCGCAACAGCCGCAAGCGCCAGCACAGGTTAATGTAGTCCAACCACCGGCCTCCAACACCGCGTGGTCATTTGATGATGATGGCACCGCGCCACAGGTCATGGCCTTCCACCACAAACCTTCCTTCATCCTCCCTACACAACCAACACCCTCTCCGATCATCCCACCATTCACACCCGCTCCAATAAATCCGCTCACCACCCCGCCGTATCCTTCGCCAACCTCCATCACCGTCATCACACCACCATCCAATCTCACACCTATCCTTACCCATCCGTTCACCCTACCTTCACCAGCATCCACATCCATCACCACCCTACCACCCACCAATCCTTCACCTATCATCCGCGCATCCCCCATTAACTTCACCAACCCTCCGCTTTACCAAACTGCCTCCCCCACGCCACCTATTCCACTCATTCGCCCCGCAGGGCCCATCAGACTATCCCCCGATGCCGCGGCAAATTGTGCTCTGAGGAGTGGGAAGATGTTCCATCGGAGCTACGTCACTACTAGCAATCCCCAGCCTTCCCAACATGTGGCCGAGCAAGAAGAAGCCGAACCATTACCAGGGACTCAATATGATTTACTGCATCATCTAGATCGGGTACCCGCCAAGATATCTGTGCTGGAGTTAATCAAGAGGTCCACTCTTCATCAAGATGCACTGAGGGATTTTTTACAGAAGGTCATGGTTAGTGAAGACATGGCAGTCGACAGTCTACCAACGGCACTAGCAACTATCTCTAAAGGGCCGGCAATCACATTCTCTGAGACCGAGCTTGCACCTCCGGGGGCTCGTCAAATGCCACTCTGCATAACAATTACTTTGAACAAAGTCGACGTTGAAGCAGCCTTGGTCGACACTGGGGCCTCAATTAATGTCTGTCCCCTCAGCACTCTCCGAGCCTGCAATATATCTGAGGAGTTACTACGGTCTACCCCCACCACCATAGCAGCATACGACAACTCAAGGCGGGCATGTCACGGGGTAGTCACTATTCAGGCTGAGCTCGGGCCTCTGTCCATGGCTATAGAATTCTATGTACTTGACATCGACCCTATGTTCAAAGCCATCTTGGGTCGTCCCTGGATCGACACACTTGGCGCCGTGCCCTCCACCGCGCACCAATGCATCAAATTCCCTTTCCAAGGGAGGGTCGTCAAAGTTAAAAGTTTATCCACGGTACAGTCAGTGAAGGCCATTTCTGAACAGATTCTGCCTACTCTCTGGCCAAGCAGCAGGCCCGTGCTATCAGTACTAGACCTAAACTTTCCTTGGGCGTACACCACTCCTAAGCCCGTCACTACACCAGTCAACATCAAGGCAAAGCCGCAGATTCGAGATTCAAAGGGGTGGAACATTATATTGAAACTGGGCTATCAACCGGGGAGAGGTCTCGGTGCACAGCTGCAAGGGATGACCAAGCCCATACCAAAAGGAAGAAAAATGGGCAGACGAGGTCTCGGTTACAAGGAGACAGCATTATTAATGATGGGTGACTCTGGGCCGCTTACCTGGGATTACCGTCAGCATTTTGTCAGAGGCCCCCCACAGCCGGGCACGTTAGCTGCGAAGCCAGTCCAGTCAGAAATCGACACGGTTTGTCCAGTCACCAGTCCACCCCCGTTGCCAAGGGGGCTAAATGACGATGTGATCGACTACAGCTGGGCCCTCCAGGGGCTGTTTTGTGAAAGAGGCAGCCAGAAGCCACAGAAGGGTCAGCTTATGCGGTGGAGGCCAAAGAAGCAGCCTAGTGATAATTCAAAGAAAGAAGGGAACTCGCTGATTGCTCTTTCTCTATCTCCCTCTCATTTTCAGTGCATGATCCAGTTAAAGGGGTTCATACCCCGTCCTCCTCCGATTATGATCAATCCATCTTTCAGTGATCCATTTCAGACTCTAATCAATCCTCCTGCTTATAGGCCTTACTGCCCCATTAATCTGCCTGCTTTCCCCATCCCTCCGTCATTTAAATCTCAAATCTACAAGATATGGGGTTCCTCCTCTTGTGATCTTTTCTTTAATTGCATCTTTCCTGAGCTGTTCCCTATACAGCTCCTGCTTCCTCCATCGTGCTGCATAGTCTCCACTGATCTCAAAAAAAAAAACGTCAAATTTAAAACGGAGATTTCAGTGGAAGATTATGCTATCCTATCTCCATCCTCCTCGTCCCAGGGGCACGGGTCCCCTGCTCCTTCCCTTCCATTAGGCTTCCTCTCTCCTAGGTCAGAGTTAGGGTCTAGCGAGTCTGGAGAAGTAGAGTCTGTTAGGTCTAGAGAAGTAGGGTCTTGTTCTAGGTCGTCCAACCCTTCCCCTCCTGAGCCGCGCTCGCTTGCGCATCCTCCCCGATCTATTCCCGATAGGTTCTTGCAAGATTTAGCTCAGCGGTGTCGTGCTCTTTTGAAGTGCCCAGAATTCGCCGCCACAACAATTGCAATTGAAGATGAAGAAGAAATAGAAGGGGTGTGGAGCGATGATGGATTAGGCGTCTATGAAGTGCTGGATGAGAAGGACCCAATTGATGAAGACAGCGATGTAGAGGACACTGCCGACTTATATACCAAGGGACTAAGAAGATTCGACCAGCCGTCGACGGCAGTGGATGAACCTACCAAGGAAATTAACTTGGGAACAGAAGAAGATCCAAGGCCCATCAATATTTCAGCTAATCTCCCTCCACAAGTAGAAGAGGATCTAATAAAGGTACTGAGAGAGTATAGCGATTCTTTCGCCTGGTCTTATGAGGACATGCCAGGTCTTGACCCCTCCTTAGTGGAACACCGACTCGTGCTCAAACCAGGGGCAACACCTGTTAAACAAAGGTCGAGAAGATTTCACCCCCACATGGCCTTGCGGATTAAGGAAGAGGTCGACAAGCTTTACAAGGCCAAGTTCGTCAGAGTAGTTTTATATCCTCAGTGGGTGGCAAACATAGTCCCTGTTCTCAAAAAGGATGGCAAAGTGCGCATATGTATTGATTTCAGGGATCTAAACAAAGCATGTCCCAAAGATGATTTCCCGCTACCTCATATAGACGTCCTTGTTGATAACACTGCCGGGTACGAAGCTCTATCATTTATGGATGGGTACTCGGGCTATAATCAGATCCGTCTCGCTCCTGAAGATCAAGAGAAAACTTCCTTCACCACGCCCTGGGGCACATACTGCTATGTAGTTATGCCTTTTGGATTAAAGAACGCAGGCGCCACCTATCAAAGGGCGATGATGGCTATCTTCCACGACATGATGCACGTTTATATGGAAGCTTATGTGGATGACATCTTGGTGAAGTCAAGATCGAAAGAAGAGCACCCCTCTATTTTGGCTAAGGTGCTGCAGAGAGCCAGGGAGTACAAGCTAAAGATGAATCCGAAGAAGTGTGTATTCGGAGTCTCCTCGGGGAAGCTGCTAGGTTTCATAGTGAGCAAACGGGGGATCCAGATTGATCCTAACAAAGCACAGGCCGTCATGGATATGCCTCCGCCAAAGAACATTACGGAACTTCGTGGACTGATTGGTAGGTTGCAATTCATTAGAAGATTCATATCCCAGCATTCTCAAAGGTGCCGTCCGTTTTATGAATTGCTCAAGGCGGGGGTCAAGTTCGAATGGAATCAAGATTGTCAAAAGGCCTATGAGGACCTCAAGGAATATCTATCCAATCCCCCGGTTTTGCAACCTCCTGTCCCTGGGAAACCCCTGATCCTATACATCTCGGTCATTGAGGACTCCCTAGGGGCGGTTCTAGCACAAGTGGATGACGAAGGAAAAGAGCGGGCTGCGTACTATCTTTCTCGGCTATTTAATCCAGCCGAATCTAAGTACACCGCTATGGAGAAGACTTGTGCCGCCTTAGTATGGGTAGTTCAGAAGCTTAAACATTACTTTCTCGCTCACCCGGTTAGGCTGATCTCTAGAATGGACCCGATCCGTTATCTCTTAGAAAAGCCCGTTCTTTCTAGTAGGTTAGCTCGTTGGCAGAGCTTCTTATCTCAATTCGATATCACCTTTGTCGTTCAGAAGGCAGTCAAAGGATATGCCATTGCTGAGCATCTTGCACATCTCCCTATTCCTCACACCGACTCTATTCAGGACGATTTCCCTGATGAGCACCTCTCTGTCCTTTCTCAGCATCCCTTCTGGTCTCTGCACTTTGACGGTGCGCTTAACTCACAGGGCCAAGGGATCGGTGCTGTCCTGCTTACTCCTGAGGGGGTGACCATCCCCTTTGCTTACCAACTTCGATTTCCTGCTACCAACAACATCGCTGAATATGAGGCTCTCCTGGCCGGCTTGAAGCACGCCTATCTCTTAGGCGCGCGTTATTTAAACATCATAGGAGACTCTCAGCTCGTCTTACGGCAAGTTCTGGCCACTTACCGTACCCGTGACCCCAAACTCAAGCCCTATCAAGATCTGGTCACGCTCATCGCTAAGCGGTTCCGCAAGCTAATCTATATCCATACTCCCCGTTCACTGAACATTCTGGCAGATGCATTAGCATCTCTGGCCTCCTCCTTATCCTTCCCTCTCAGTCGTAGTACTGAGACTGTCGTCGTCCAGAGGATGGACGTACCCTCTATCCAGGACCCTTGGTTCACCAACCTTGGGAGGTCTGCAGAAGTGAGAGCCGAGAAGGAAGATCTCAAGGAGGTATCATTGGCAGAACTAGAGGAAATTTTGGATGAGGAAGAATTGCCTTGGTACCATGAAATCGAGTTATTTTGCAAAGAAGGGACTTTCCCAGAAGGGGCAAGAGCTGAGCAGCGCAAAGCGATAAGAAGAGCCGCCGCAAAATACACTATCATTGCAGGAGAACTGTACAGGCGCGCTACTAACGGAATGCTCATGAGATGCCTAGATGACCTGGAAGCTTGGAAAATAGCGGAAGCAGCACATTCTAGCGAGTGTGGAGGCCATGTCAATGGCCAGGCTCTAGCGAAGAAGATCCTTAGGCAGGGTTACTATTGGCCCACTCTAGAGGAAGACTGCTCCCTCTATGTCCGGAGGTGTCTTAAATGCCAACTCCACGCTGATAAGATTCACTCTCCAGCTTCATCTCTTCATCCTATGACCGCTCCTTGGCCATTCTCTATGTGGGCTTTCGACGTCGTCGGCCCACTCGGTGATCCTAATTCTCAGATCAAGCAGAAATCCTTCATTCTCACAGCCACTGAGTACTTCACCAAATGGGCCGAAGCCGAAGCATACGCAGAGATCAAAGCTACAACAGTGTGCCGCTTCATCATGAAGAATATCATCTCGCGATTCGGAGTACCAAGCAGCATCATCACCGACAACGGACCCCAGTTCGTCTCCCAGGAGCTTAAAGACCTCTGTAAGAAGTTCAGAATTACATTACATCATTCATCACCATATTACCCTCAAGGCAATGGTCAAGCCGAAGCCACTAATAAAACTCTTCTTAAAATCATTAAGAAAACGTGTGAAGCACATAAGTTTTCTGATTGGCCTGAAAGATTGGTGGAAGCTCTGTGGGCTTACCGCACCTCCGTCCGTACGCCTACGGGACAAACTCCCTACTCTCTAACCTACGGGATGGAGGCGGTGCTCCCATATGAGATCTTAATCCCTTCACTCAGAGTACAGCTCGATAAGGAACTTAATCTCGATGAACGTCGAGAGGCGTTGCTCGTCCAACTGGAACTCCTAGATGAGAAGAGGATGAATGCGGCCGATCACGTATCTGTTTATCAAAAGAGAGTTTCGCGTTATTTTCAAAAGAAGGTAATTGAACGAAAATTTTGCAAGGGTGAAATGGTTTTGAAACGCAAATTCATTCGGTCTGCAGGTCCTAGGTCTAAATTGCAACCTAACTGGGAAGGACCGTTTGTAATAAAAGAAGCTTATTCAGGGAATGCCTATCGTCTAATCAACGCGGAAGGTGAGGAGCTCTCTCACCCATGGAATGGATTGTATCTTAAGCGTTTCTTTCCTTAAACAAATCTAAACTATGTGCTTTCTGGCAATAAGAAATGCCTCCTATCTTCAAAAGAGAGTCTCGAGTAAGGCAAACACACACTACACGACGCCCCTGGTCGGGTTCTTTGCTTAAAAAAAAAAAAAAAAAAAAAAAAAAAAAGACACTGTTTTTCCTCGGCCATACTTCGGGGGAAAGTCAAAGTCTCTGTACGTTTCATTCTTCGGCTGAATCCAGAGGCAAGGAGTGAATAAGAAGGAGACAACCGATCCAAACTCCCTAATGAGAGGAGGTCTCAAATAGGGGCAAGTCCGTTATGACCTGACTCCACAAGAAAGTAAAGAAAAGAAGAGAAAAAGGAGTGTTCTTTACCACAAAATCAAAAGCATCATCTCAAGGTCTGTAAATGAATTCTCAAAAGCTCCAAAAGAAAAGGATTAGGCATGACAAGAGTGGCAGTACAGTTCCCCGCGGGACGTTATGAGCCCGGTCGCATGCATGCCTAAGTGGACAAGGGTTCGATGGCGGACATAAAAAGCCCCGGCGCAACAGACCGAATCTCTATTAAGGTTGTACGGTGAGGGAATCAAGTTCTAAAAACTTCTATGACTGGCCTAAGCTTACCCCCATTTTCCTTTTTTCCTTTTAGGGCTGAAACAAGTACCCTGGGTACAGCTTCGGTAAAAACACCGTCACAATGACCAGATCTCGGCCGGGGGTTGTCACGCTAGATACACGCCGATCTCGGGACTCAAGCTAAAAGTATGGGAGGTCTCGTATTGCTAGAGAGGCACTGATGTTTTCAAAGTCCAAAAACAATCAAATATGTTTTCAAAATCCAAAAAAAAAAAAATAATCAAATACGTTTCAAAATCCAAAAAAACAATCAAATATATTTCGAAAACCAAAAAAAATCAAATATTTCAAACATCCAAACAAATCAAATATTTTTCAAAAAGAAAAAAAAATCAAAAAAATCAAAAAAAAAAAAAAAAAATCAAAAGCATTCAACATTTCCATCATTCGCATAGCATGCATCGCATTTTTATTTACGTTTTCGCCTATTTTAATAAGGCTCCACCCCTTGACCAAATATCAAGAAACGGTCATTATCTAACCTGCCTCGAGGCAAGGGGTTGAGTCTAAGGACGGATCTAACATGTTTCATGTCTAAGTGTGTGCAGAGTACAGGGGCAAGCCCAAAGGTAAAAAAACTCACAACTATGCAGGTTCAGGTGTGTAACGCGCCAGCATCAGACCGTTACATTCGTTTAACGGGTCCCCCTCGGACCGTCACTTCCTTCAGGCACGGGCTTTCTTCCTTTCGTTAAACCATCATCATGACGGTCTGAGAACATACCGTTACTTTCAAATAACGGCCCAAGATCCATCCGTCGCATCCTTCAGAGAATGAGTTCTTACTACTTCCATTCTGACGGCTTACTCCGGACCGTCGTATAATAATAACGGCCCAAAGGGTATCCGTTACTCCCCCCAGAAACTCTGTTTATTCATATCGGTCTAATCTTCCAAAGCACACAACTCAGGTTCTTTCAATTAAGGCAATCTCATCTTATTCAAGCAAGTTTAGTAAAATATAAGTCGTGATAAATCAAATTCTGAAATGGCAATCTAATAACATCTTTTACAAGCAAAAGGAATCAAGATACATTCGACTTCTTATCCGCAAGAGCGCGGATTCTTCTTAACTCTTTCAAGTAATCTCGGCATGTGTCGTCGTTCTCTTCAACTTCTGCTTGCCACGGACGCACCTTGCTGATCTCCCACATGATCAGTGCGTTCCGGATCGCTCTTTCATCTTCCTCGGTCCCCATCTTCCTAGGTAAAAGGGGAGGGTAGTGTGATAGTGCAGAAACGCTGATTCGAGGTAATCCGATCTGAAGATGGCATCGGTGCGGGTTGTAGATCGCCATGGTAGTGTTCCCTACTAGCTGGAGGTCGAGGCCTTGGCGCCGCTGTATTTTAAGAAGGGCACTTCGGAGGACTCTTGGTCGCATGATGAACTTGTCCATTGGTAAAGTGTTGAAGAAGAGGCGCCATTCATCCCGAGTTTTCTTATCCGCTGTCTTGCATTCAACCTGAGGAGAATATCCAAAAGCCCCTCCAATGAAGAAGAGAGGATGGCTCCCGAAGATCCGGCTCGCCGAAGTTATATCTTCCTTAGGAAGGAATTTGATTCTCACTCCTATCCAACACTCAAGGAGTATCATGGAACCGAACAAAGGCCCTCCAAGGCAAGCCGAGCTTAGTCCTTCATAGAGGTATGCGAGGACCGCTTGAGAAATAGACATACCCCGCCACAGTCCACTAATAATGCTAAGATTTTGGATATCTAAGAGGTGGTCGGTCGTGGAGAAAAGGAAGACCCCGCACAAGCAAACCGCCACCGCCTTGGCTATTGCTTCGTGTCTCTCCCACTTATTTTTACAGTGAGACACTATCCATTGTGCTATAGGGATCAAGTGAATGTGGCGCGGGCTGATCATGGTCCGCACATCCTTTGGGTTATGAATGAAGTCGCTTAAGATCAAGGATGGATCAATAGGTTCTATTGTATAGCAAATCCGATCCTCATCCCCCGCCTTAGTCTTAGGAAGGGCTAGGTAGGTCTCTACCTCCTCCAATAGGACGGTTGCTTCAAATGAGGGGAAGATAAAGGTATGAGTTTGTGGATGCCATAGTTCCACTAGGGCTGAAAGGCATGGCCAATCCAAAGACAATTTCTGGAAGTTTTTGCCTAGAACCAAGAGGGGTTGGAGGTGCCATGCTTTGAGGATTGATACCACCTCCAAAGGGAGTGCCTTTACCATGGGAGCCACCCACTTCAGGTTGGAATAACACCTTGGGCCA
This sequence comes from Amorphophallus konjac, assembly GCA_022559845.1. Classification (NCBI taxonomy): domain Eukaryota; kingdom Viridiplantae; phylum Streptophyta; class Magnoliopsida; order Alismatales; family Araceae; genus Amorphophallus; species Amorphophallus konjac. The sequence continues at coordinate 211,072,135 of CM040121.1, forward strand.
GGAAGAGGCTTGAAGAAGAAAAGAAGAAGGAAAGTTACGAAGAAAATTAAAGTGCAGCAAAAAAAAATTTTTTTTGAACTTTAGATGAAGTCATGCAAGCTTACCACCCTTTGGACATTAGAGCTTAGATGCTTGGGGATCGAGGACAGCCGTTGAAGCTCCCCATGTTCCCTCCTTGCAGCCTTAGGGCCGGTGTAGATCTTCTCTGCCATAGCCGCCATCTCGAAGCATCTCTTCATCTTGATTTCTGCTTGATTAGGGAGAATTCTTCAACCCTAGAACGGAGTTTTTTGTGCAAGCTGCGATTTTGGGTAAGTTTCCCAAGCTGCTGGGGCTTTTATTAACTTTGGAAGGATAAGATTGGAGTTGGGAGGCTTTATCTGAAATTTGGATAAGTTCTAGCAAGAGATTAAGTGGCTGAACCTCGGACTCTAAGCTCTCACGGCCGAATCCGTTTTTGGAAACGACCCAGACTCTGACGGTCTGTCGTAGGGCCGTTACTTCACTCTGGCGCGCCTACCCTGGGCCGTCACTTTTTCTGTGGGTTGGGTTTTTCTTAAAACATGTTCTGTGGCTGTTTACGGTCTGGTCTCAGACCGTCGCCTTTCAACGGACGAACCCTAATCCGTTATATCCTTCAAATCGCTCAAGTCTCTCTCTTCTAGGCTCAACGCCATGTAACGGTCAGGTTAGGACCGTCGTTTCGTTATGACGCGTCTCCTTCAGGCCGTCGCATTTTCTGCGAGTAGTTCTAAAACCATGTTCTGCCATGAATAACGGTCCGGCCTAGGGCCGTTGTTTTCTTTTAACGCTCCTACCGTGGGCCGCTATTTCTTCTGCAGCCCGGCTATCAGAATAAGATGTTTCATGAATGACGGCCTAAGGTAGGCGCGTCATTTAATAATGACGGTCCAAGACCAGACCGTCATTTCCTCTGCTACTAAATTCAGGCAGTTAGTCTATTCCTTGCCTAGACCTGGTGGTCTTTCACATCTGTACACCACACCTTTTCCACACAAGCATTCATTCACACATACACATCCATCATGCGTACTTTCAATCACTCATTCATTCATACATCCACATAAAAAGTCAACAAAAAATTTCATTTTCATAAAAGGGCATGTACAAGTGGTAAGAAAAGCATAAAAGTACATCATTCGGCCGGCTTATCAGTCGGGCCGCCCTCATCCTCTCCACCCTCGGGTTTCCTGGGTGGCGGTGCTATGGAAGCACTCTCCTCCTGCTGTCCTCTCTCTGCCCTCTCATTTCTCTGTTGGCCGGCGGAACTAACTAAGAAATCCCCAATCGAGCCACTAGGGGCAGCACTCCTATGAGCCCCGCTCCGGGAAGAACTCCGCTCTGGTGCCCGGCCTAGCATCCGGACCGTCTGCTCCATGGTCTGCAGCCTAATCTTCAGTGTAAAGATCTGGCGTCGCGTCTCCCGTGCCTCGGTACGGTAGCGATCAAGATCCGCAGTCCCAAGGCGAAGGTCCTTCACCTCGGCCTGTGCTCGCGCTAAATCTGCTCGAAGTCGCTCCATCTCCACATCGTCCACATGACGAGGGGTCTCCGCTCTCAGTCGGGCTAGCTCTGCCCGCACGAGCTCCGTCTCTGCTCGAGCTCGATCAGTCTCGGCCCGGCTCCTCTCTACCTCTGCCCTCGCCTGGGTGGCCTCCGCCACTGCCGCTGCTAGCTCTATCGCCTGTAGATTGCATTTGCATTGCATATAGGTTAGTCATATAAATTTAATTAGCATAAGCATAATCATAAAGCATGTAAGTATCTTACCCGCTCCGCGAGGGTGGCCTCCGCCTCCTCGGCCCGGGCAATTGCCCGAGCAAAGTCAGCATCTCGCCCAACCCTGTCTCCCGCAGGCTGCGAGGACGACGATGGGGCGTCTGGTCCTGCTCGCTGAGCTCCCTCTGCTCGCTGCATTGTCATAATCGAAGCATTAGCATCATGCATAATCATAGTCATATCATAAGCATTTAGAGTCTCACCAGGAGCTCCAGCGCCGTCCTATACTCATCCCGCTGCAGGATGGTAGAGTGGAGTAATCCCTCTAGCTCCGCTATCCGCCCTTCAGGATCGAGCTGCATATAGAAAACATAGGCCAGCATATCACATCCACATTTCATCATATAAAAGAGAGTTTTTAGTTTAGAATTGCATACCGGTCGTCGGGTACCTCGGTATACCCGGTCGCCGTAGTGTCGAGCGAAGGCCTTCAGGTAGGCCTCGTCGCTCTCTGCCCGCTCCTTCACGGCCCTGCCTCGCTGCCTCCAGTCGAGGACGTACTTTGCCTTCCGGGCGCGCCAATCCACACTCCCGCTAATGCCCCTCGCCGACTTTCCTGGGCGATCATCGTTGCGGTGTGGAAAGGTCACCTCGGGCTGGTGTAGTCCCCGAGTCCGCAGGATCAGCCTGTAGTGAAGAGGCTCGATGATATGGATGCAATGCAACCATATGTCTCGCCCCCGGTACGATAAGGACGCCTCCACCCACGGCTGTCCTGTGTAGCCCTCGCTGCGGTACGGGGTCCATCTCACCTGAAAGCATTTCATTCATTTGTCAGCATTTGTCAGCATATAGAAGCATGTAGAAATCATTTTGAGTCTCGGGCTTACCGATGTGTGTGGGTAGGAGTCCAGGTCCTCCTGGATCATCCGGGTCTGTCTCAAGACCGACCCCGTATCCCTCGCCACCGACCATCGCCTCGCGATCGGTATCAGGCCAGGATGGAGTAATGCACCTCTCCCAATGCCCGGGAGGTACAAATAGCTCCAGATCTGCATTTAGGAAGCAAGTCAGTTACATAAATTATCAATCATAGCATACATCATGGCATATTAAAAAGCATTTAAGCGCATTTTTACCTGTAGGAAGGGCGAGAAGCCTCCCAGCATCGTCAGTCGGTCCGTGGTGCTCAACGAGTTAATCAGGAAGGCCAAGACCGCTGCTCCCCAGGCGTACTTCCTCACTCTGCTTAAATCCTCTATCAGCGGCAGCAGTCTGCAGCTGATAACATCCGCTCTGGTCGCGAACAGGAGCTTCCCGAACAACAGTATCAAGAAGCGCCTCATCACTCGATCCCCCTCCTCTCCTGCCTCTGCCGCCACACGAGGGCGTACCTGGTCAATCACTCTGCCCAGATGCTCCTCGGGCAGTTCCCCCACGGCAATCGCTGCCCCTCTCAGCCCCAAACTCTCCTGCAGCACCGATCTCGAGAGCTGGGATGAAGACTGGCCCGGCCTGATCAGGTCCAACCCCAGTAGCTGCTGCGCTATCTCCCGATAGTCGCCGTACGTCCATCCTGTCACTGCAGCGCCGTGGACTCTCAAACCTGTAATCCTCGCCATGTCTTCTAGCGTGGGGATCATGTGGCCCCACGGGAAGATGAACGCCCTGCTAACTGGGTCCCACCTCTCGTGCAAAGCGTACAGCAACGGCGTATCCATCCGGATCACCTCAATGCTGAGCATCTCGGCGAAACCCATCTCTGCGAGTCTATCTCTCTGGTAATCGGGCAGTGCCTGGTACACCGCCCGAATCTGCAGCCATGAGATCCTCGATCTCCTCTTTCCCTGCATTGCATATTAGAGCACTAATTAGTCCATTTGCATCATATAGACATTGCATAAACATTAAATATCGAAAAGAAAAACAAAAATTTGAAAATTGAAAACCCTAAAAAGAGTTTGGAACCCTGGCAGAAGTAACGGCCCTGGGATGGGGCGTTACTTGTCTCTGACGGCCTTAGCCTGGAGCGTCAGAGAAGTGACGGTCGCTGGCGGGACCGTCACTTAGTCTGCCAGTAGGGAATTTCTCCCCTGCATCCCCATGATTTCTCACTTTGGCCAAATGGCCTACAAGTGTTCCTAGTGGGTTCATAGACCCATTTCTACCCTTATCCCCCACATGCATTCATAAATAAAAACATAAAAATCAAAAATTTAAAAATTGGGGCGGAGGGCCTACCTCATGATCGAGGACCTTCCTCTTCTTCTGCTCTGGTTCCTTGGGCTCCTCTGCACCCAAGGAGGCTTCGGTTGGTTCTTCCACGACCGTAGGGACCTCCTCCTCTTCCCTTGGCTCCCTTCCCCTTGGTTCTTCCTCCACGGGCGGTGGGGTGATCTCTCGTTCAAGCCGGCGGTGGAACCGCCTTATGGCCATCTTCTTTCCTCTCCCTCTCTTCTGAGGTGGTGGCTGCGGTGCCTCGTCGCCGGCCATTGGAGGGTGGAGATGGAGGTCGCCGGTGGGTTTTCTGGTTTGGCGTTTTGGTTGTTTGAGTGTGAAATGAGACCGAACGGCCGTTCGGTTTGTTTTTTTGAAAACTCAGGAGAAGCGACGGTCTATCGTTCGACCGTCACATAACTCTGACGCCCCCTCTAAGGCCGTCGCTTGTGACGAACTGTTTTATTGAAGAATTTGAACCGACTCGGTGTTGACGGACTAGGCTTAATCCGTTATTTTCATGTGACGCTCCTGAGTCGGGCCGTTATATGCTTGCAAGTTTCTTGATGAATGAATGGTCCAAATTTAATGTTTAAACTTATCTCCATCATAAAAACATTTTGATGAGTTTATCACAATGGTTATGCCTTAACTATTATCATAACTATCTTATCGGCTAACCTATTTATGAAAGATTATGAACAGAAGGCACGCTCTGCCGCTCGTTAGGCAGGTAAGTCAGGTATTGTATCTCGTTCCCTTATCCTTTAATGCATTACTATATGTTATCTATAATATATTACCTCGAGAACCGGCTGGTCATTCAGGTGTCCTGGGATCTGATGTTCCCCTTAAACAAAAATGATGATGATCTAAGTTCACATGAATAATCGTTGGATAGGCCGTTAGGTTGGAAAATTTGAGGATGACGGTTCTATCTTGCACGCCGTGGTTGCAGATGGTATCTTGACTCTGGTTTCCCCAATCTAGCAATATTATTCTCGAGTATCTTGTTATTTTATCTTTCTTTGCATAAACTTTGAAGATTTGTTTTTCTTTAGCCCAGCATGCATCATACGCGTTCTTTGAGCATTCATGAGCTTCATTTGTTCAAGAGGTCTCATTGACGGTGAACAGCTGTGTTCTTGATCCTGGATAAGGAGAATTATTCCACTATGAATTTGAAGATTTCCTTCGATTTGCTTGCTTGATCTAGTTGACTGAAGATTCCTGTCTGGAGTTTAGTCTCTTTCCTTTCCGTTGCCTCCGGCGGCCAGCCGTGTTTCCTTTCCTTAGTTAATTAAATCCTCCAGACTTGCGTCCTTTGGTTAGCTATTTCCTTGTGATCAGTTTTGAAGTTTTTCCAGAAAATTCTTATCGCTTGTTGGTGAAGAACGGGTGTCGTTTACCTTAACGCCCTCTTTTTGATCCACTCCGCTTTATTTCCGCTTCATCTCCATGTTCCATTTCACTTTCGCTTCACTTCCGCTCGTTCCCCTGCAAAGAGGACGTTAAGGAGGGGCATCTGTTGACACCCGTTTTATACCCAATAAGTCGGGTCATCTCCTTATTTATTCAATATGATGCTCCGAGTTGTTCACTCTTCATTGAATTCCTTTTAAATCAGTTGAAGTCTGTTTTCTGGGTCTCAATTCCTGGATTAGACCTGGTTCCTGGTGGCACTTCGTTCAAAAGCTTGGCAATCCCTCCATTCTATTTTTCTTGAAAATCAACGATAATAACGGTCTGGACTAGGCGCGTCATTTCATAATAACGCATGAAGCCTAGGCCGTTACTATTTGAAGAGTCCCAAGACTTAGGGCCTCGTTGTCCTTTGATAATAACGGTCTACTCTCTAGCCGTTTTTTTCTTTATGACGCCCTATTCCCTGGCCGTTACTTACTTGCAGAGTCCTATTGTTTAGATCTTCTTCCCGACGATCTTATCCTTTGGATAGGGTTGAAAATGACGGTCGTTCCTTAATGCGTTACTTCCAAGTGGCGGTCTATCGTGCAACCGTTACTTCCTTCAGAGAGTCCTGGCAGTTCAGGCCTTTTCTCTGCTACTCCGTGGACGAGATAGGGTTTTGGATTGGCGTTATCTCCTTCAATTCTAATCCTCAGGACCTCTCGTTTGTTTCTTTGGACTCTTGTTGATATTATCCTCAAAGCTTTGCTAAGGATTATCCTCCTTTCTTGGCTGATTTATCTTCAACTCGACCCATGAGTTTTGAAGGTCTATAAATAGAACCTTTGATTTCATAATCAAGGGGGGAGATTTTTGATTCACGACGAAGTGCTGCCGAACCCAGGAGCCATCTTCATCCAGGAGGAGTTGCTTCCCACGTCCATCCATCTTCCAGTCAAGGGAGTACTTTTGTTTTTGATCTTTCAAGTTCATCTTTGCATGCTTGAGTTCTTCCTTGGTCTTTTTAAACAGAGCATTGTCCCTCCTCCTCCTCCACGTTTTTTTTTTTCACTGTTGTTTTAAGCATACAAACATCCTCCCAACTTTTGAAAACGCCCAGAGGGGTTAAAAAAAAACCAAAACTCCCCGGTAATTCCCTCTCCTTTTGATGTTCTTAAGTTCTTTAAGAATTGATGCTATGCTTGTGAAGAGGGTTGATTGAGGTTGTCTTGTCTTGTCTTTCTATTTCTTTGGCAGGTTTACAGGTTCATTAGCACGAGGCCCAAGTCTTCTAGCCGGCTAGAAGAGTTGGAGTTAAAAGAATTCAAGCTTTACTACTGCAGGTTGTCTGACGGTCTGGTTTAGGAGCGTCACTCTCTTCTGGCGGTCTAGGGTGGGACCGTTATTTATAAGCGACGCACGGGTCTCTGGCCGTCACTTTCAAGCTGATCTGCAGGCTTTCTTTGGTTTTCTCTCCCGTGGGCGGGTGCTTCATCCTCCTATTTCCAAGGTATATTCGAGTCTTTGACTTGTGTTTACTTTGGTGGCGATCACATCTTTCCTTAGTGCTGGGCAATAGCTATTTCCTTCATCACATCTTTATTTCCTTGCTTGTTCCACCCCTAGTGGTGTGTTTTTATTTACTCCTTGCTCCACGCCCCGGCGTGTGTTTTTCCCTTTTCCTTAGCGTAATTTGATTGAGATAGCATGCCCATGCTAGAGCTAGCTATGATGGCCTAGGTTCATGTTCACATGTTTATAGGTTTGAGCAGATCTTTGATTGCTTGTTTGTCATCTTGCCATATTACTTAGCAGCCCTCAAAAGTAAGATCAAAGATAGGCAAACAAACGATCAACAGGTGCAATGCCAAATACCGTGGTCAATAAACTCCCATGGGCACAAGTACCTTCGGGCGCTCCTCCCAGCACCGGATTAGGCCCTATATGCACAGCATTTCATGTATTTCTTTTGACATCCACTCTCATTTATAGCCAATATAGATTTTCAAGGGTTGCCATTGTAAGAGTATAAGGTAGAGTCCAAGAATAGAGTTCAAAGGCATATATGATACAGGAACATGTACTAGGGTTATATCGGTACGAATCACGAGACAAATCAGTAATCAGAATGAAGATTGGTTGCTAATAGACTGAATTGACGCCTGAGATTGTAGACACGCTAAAATTGACATTACTGTGAGTACATTTCATATTACCTCATAATACCCCAATTTGACCCTCAAATTGACCTTGTTTGAGTGAATTTTCCCACTTTTCTTGGGTTTCTCACCTTTTTATACTTTTTCCTATTTTTCCCTATTTTTCTGGATTTTTGGGTATTTTTTTCTATTTTTTCAAATTTTTAAAGAATTAGCGGCAAGGTGGGAGGCGTTATTTCAAAAATAATAAAAATAATAAAAAATACAAATAGAAATGTAAATCAAGAATGGGTTTCAGTTATATCCCGTTCTCTAATTCTTTTGCCCTTTCCGAGGTATTTTGATGGCCTTTCGGGTTCCAAAAAAATATATTTGGAATCGTCTCAACTAGAAGCACCTTCACCAGAAAAATTAAAAAATAAAAAAATCAAAAACAAATTAGCGACATAGGGGGTGGGCGCTATTTAAAAATAATAAAATAACCAAAAGTAAATGATGTCTCTCTGAGGGGTCTTCATTTAATTGAAGTCACCCGAGGGTATCGCTAATTGAAGAATTGAAGTCTTCCCGGGGTGCCGTTATTCAATGAATTGGAGTCTTCCCGGGGTGTCGATATTCAATGAATTAGGGTGATTTACACCGGGCAGGTACATTCTGTGACTCAAAATACTATTCATGCACTATTCATACCGTAAAAGTTTCTCAGAAACAGAAAAAAAGGATACGAAAAGTTAGAGAAAATTCTCGGGAGTTCAGAATCATGCTCATGCAAAAATGTTGGGTTTCACTATTCAATAAATTGGTGTGATTTATACCGGGCAGGTACATTCTGTGACTCAAAATACTATTCATATACTATTCATACCGTAAAAGTTTCTGAGAAATAGAAAGCAAGGATATGAACAGGTAGAGAAAATTCTCGGGAATTCAGAATCATGCTCATGCAAAATTGTTAGGTTTCGCTATTCAATAAATTGGGGTGATTTACACCGGGCAGGTATATTCTGTGACTCAAAACACCATTCATACACTATTCATACCATAAAAGTTTCTCAGAAACAGAAAGTAAGGATATGAACAGGTAGAGAAAATTCTCTGGAGTTCAGAATCATGCTCATGCAAAATTATTGGGTTTTGATTCCATAGATATAAAATTTCTAATGCGTTGTATATATTTTTTCCAAAAAATGCAATTGGCGCCCCCTCAAGGTGTCTTCATTTAATTGAAGACACCTAGGGGTGTCGCTATTTGATGTAAAGGCTCTAGTCAACTGGCGCCCCTCTGCAGTGTCTTCAATTAATTGACGTTACTGCGGAGAGTCACCAATTGAACCGTTTTCAAGTGAGTCATGCTTCGCATCAGAGAGGTACATTGTGAGATACAAGTTACTATTCATATTTTCAAAGTTTCTCCGAATCAAGAAGTAAGGACATGGGTAGGTAGAGAAAAATATCAGGATCACAGAACTATTTTCATGCGAGGATTTTATGGTCTGGTTCAATAAATATAACTTTCTGAACACGGTGGTTAGTTACTATTCATATTTTCAAAGTTTCTCTGAATCAGGAAATAAGGACATGGACAAGTAGAGAAAAATATTGGGATCACAGAACTATGTTCATACGAGAATTTTATGGTCTGGTTCAATAGATATAAATTTCTAAACATGGTGGCTACTAATCACGTACTTACTGTTCATGATTTATAACACGTTCACAGAATCAGGAAGCAAGGACATAGATCGAAATGGAAATTTACATGATTTTACGATCATGCTCATGCAACAATATCTGAGTTTAATTTCATAGATATCAATTTTTAAACATGGATTAATTTACAAGAATCGGGACAGATTATGAGTATAAACCGTGTGCTGTACAGGGGGTACTTGGCGGAGAATCTACTCACGCAAGATTTAGTGTTTCAGATAGGCGTGGCCTAACCTTCCCACTAAGCCTTTTGATATACCCCTAACTTAAATGACCAGATTTAACTAGCATGCATGTTAACCTATATTAACTACTAGTTAAGCCATATCTTGAGAACACCTACCTTTTGACGTGATTACGATGACAGAATAGAAATCTAAGGATGAAGCCACACATTCTCCGTCGCCGTAAAGCTCCAGCAGCAGGACGTAGACTTCACGTCTTTCGAGGGAAAGATGGGAAATATTCCCTTCTGTGAGCAGCACAGATGATGGCAGTAGCCTCTGCCAGTGCTACGGAGGGAATTAGTTATAGGAAACGCAGAGCATGGGTTTATTGCCTTGCGGGTCCGGTTGAGGAACAAGATCCTAGATCATTACTGTCCGTGGTGCTTTGCCAACTAAATGAGGTTGTTCATGCCTCAACCTTCTAGAAGCACAGATGAAATGACGCCCTTGTAAGGGGACGTCCATTAATCTAGGTGATCCTATTCATGTAAATGACGCCTCTTCATGAGGGCGTCCATTTTAGACAAAACTATCACTTTCACGTGTTGGCCTTCATGGTGTATATATATATATTAATACTATAGTGGGATGGTGGCCCCAAGGGAAATGGTGCCTATCCATAGGGCCTTCAATTTGTTGAATGGCACCCTGGTAAGGGGCGCCCATTCTCTTGGTGTTGGAAAAGAAACCCCACTTACGTACAACCCATGTGTTGGCATAAAGTTAGCTTGTGCATTTATATACTAGTCCTCTTATTGTTTGGTTCTTTATATATGGCCTCCATATAGGATTTTTTTGGAAAAGAGTTCACTTACGTAATACACATGATGGCATAAAGTTATGTTGGCTTGTATATTTATATAATAGTCCTCATGAGGTTGGGTTCTTTATGTAAGGCCTTCATGTAGTCCACTGTATTATGCGGAAATATGAAGGGTGCGAAGTACTTACAGACTAGAATAACTCCGAAAATCTTCTCTTCATAGACTCTTCAATTTCCCATGTAGCTTCTTGTTCTAAGAATCGATTCCATTGGATTTTCACCATAGGGATCGTCTTGTTCCTTAGAACTCGAACTTCTCGGTCGAGGATCTTCATTGGCTTTTGCTCGTAGGTAGGGTCCTTTTGTATCACTTTGTCATTGTGGTTAATGACGTGAAAAGGATCGTGCACGTATTTATTCAGCGTTGAAACATGGAATATGTTGTGCACTTCTGATAGTTGTGGAGGCAAGGTAATGCGGTAAGCTACCTCGCCCACTCTCTCCAATACCTCGAATGGACCAATGAACCTTGGTGTAAGTTTGCCTTTAACATCGAATCTCCTAACACTTTGGCCAGGAGATACCTTGAGAAAAATATGGTTACCAACTAGAAACTCCAGATCTGCAAGGCAAATACCATCGCGGGTAGCTCTAAGTCATGCACCGGGTAATTCTCTTCATGCTTCTTCAATTTCCGGGACCAGCACCAGGGACAAGGTCGATTGTGAATGACACTTCCCTTTAGGGGGGTAAGCCGGTTAATTCTTCCCGAAAAATATCGAGAAAATCCCAAATTACATGGGTGTCTTCAAACTCCATCTCCTCACCTTTTGTGGCAGTCACAAAGGCTAGGAAAAGCCACACAACCTTTTCTTTTGCTAGCTCGGAGAGCTAAGATAAGAGGGGTTCTATTCCGAGGGCTAATATAAACCAGCTCGGGAAAATCCACAAAAGTTATCGTGCCATCCAGTCGGCGAACCCTTTATATCTAGGCTTATCAGGTTGATAGGAGGTTGTTCCCTTTAATCATAACCTTGCAATTCAGGTAACGATGAGTGATATCGGACTTATTCTCGAGGGGTGTAGATATGGCTAAGTCTAACCATTCAGGCTCCTTGGAAAATAGAGCAGTAAACGTCTTAGAAACAATTGAATGAGTTGCTCTGGTAACAAATAAAACTTTAGCGGTTTTAGAGCAAACAGTTAGTGTACCTTCCATACTTCCACATTCTGTTGGTTCCGTTTTCTTAGAGAGCTTGTAGACGACCTTGATTCTTCATCGAACGCTTCTCCTCCTTAGTGGCTTGCTCCTTCTTCAATGGACAGTCTAGGATTTGATGCTCTTAGCTCCCACATCGGAGGCAGGCTGCTAAGGGCTTGCGACAGGTTCCTTCTTGTCCCTTCCTCGAATCTTGTTAGACAGTTTAGTGGCATCCTCGAGCAATTGGGCATGTCTAACCATCTCCGAATAGACTCGAATGTCCATCAGTGCGAGGTGTGTAATATAGTGGGGCCGAAGCCCGTGGAGGAACCTTTTAGCCTTCATCCTTTCGGTACACACCAAGTGAGGTGCATACATAGACAATCTTGCGAACTGGGCTTCATACTCGGCCATAGGCAGGGTTCGTTGTTTTAGTGTGGCAAATTCTGCGGCCTCCTTTTCCTGAATGCGGTCGAAAAAGTATCTGATGTTGAAGTGTTCAACAAAGTCATCCCATGAGGCATGGTTGTAATGCTCTGGATCCTTGGTAGGTCTTGCTGGATCTTCATTGGATCTTTTGGATTGGTTTCCGTGAGTTTCGGTTCGCTTTGGTGACTTCCGAGTTGAGCTTTACGAGCCGTGTGGGTTTTTCTCTCGTACTAGTTACGGAACCCTACAGTGAGTTTGTTTGTCAATTCTTGAACTCGTGGATGCTACAGCGACGATGTACTCTTCGAGCCGGTCGTTTCGACTATTTTTGCGTATTTTTCTGAACTTGTGCATTTTCGGCGCATTTTCGGAATTTTTGAAAATTTGGAAAATTTCCTAATTTCTTTTCTTTTTCTTTTCTTTCCTCTTTCCTCCCTTCTCATTCGCCGCCGCCGTCTCTCTCTCTTCCGTTCTCTCTTGTTTCGCCTCCTCGGCTCCGGCTGCAGACGGGGTGCCTAGGGGCATGTGCTGGGGACGTGGCGGAGCTGGCTGGGTGCGCGATGGGGCGAGGATCGGATCGATTCTGGCGCGATCCCGAACGGTGGATTCAAAGCCGACGGTTCAATTCGTGGTGTGGTTTTCGGTGCAGTTTAGTCCCTTCGGGGCACGGTTTCTTCGGTGGAGGTAGGGTGACTGATCCTCACTTCTTCCTCTCCGTTTTCCCTGCCATTGCACGTCGTTCGGCAAGGAAACGATCGAGTTTGGGCTTGTTTAGTCTAAACCGTGATTTTCATGGTTTATAGGGTTTGCCGGAAAATGGTGACCGTTTGCGGTGTAGTTAGTTTTAAACTGACCGCAGGGATGTTAGGATCCCATCCACGTTAGTTTCGTGTTGATTGGTGTTCATTCGAGGCCGGTTGGAGCCCGGGAACCCCGTTGATCCATTTAGGGTGGATTTGTTAGAATCGCCCGGATCTAGAGTTTTTGAGCTTACATGTGGGGTTTTTAGCCCCCTGGTGTTGTCTGTCGTCATTTGGGTTTGTTTCCCCTGCGTTTCGGCGTGAATGGGGCGTGGAATGGGCCGATTTGGCCGTTCCTCTGTTTTCCCGCCATGACCGATGTAGCGGTGGTTTCAGTGGCCGTTACTTGGCTCTGACGGCCCTACGATAGACCGCCACTTCGTTTGGCATTTTTGAGCTTTCTGGCTTCTGGGTGCGTGACGGCCCTGGGGTGGCGCGTCACACCCATGTAACGCGCCTAGGCTGAGGCGTTACATTCGTTTTGTCATTTTATTTTGGGGTTAAGTCGGTTCCTCTAACGCGCTTGACCCAGCGCGTTAGATGGATGTAGCGCGCCTGCCCCAGGCCGTTACATTCCTTTTGACCGATGTTGACCATTAGAGGCGGTGCCTCTGACGGTGGTGCCCCTATGCGTCGGGTGAGTGTAACGCGCCTGCCCCTGGCCGTGACACTCTGTTTTGGCCGAGTTAGGGTGGCTGCGTGCTGTTCTGTTTGTAACGGCCCCTACCCTGTGCGTTAGGCCTGTGTAACGCGTCCTCTCTAGACCGTTACTTGCTGTTTTGGCTGAGTGGGGTGGTTGCGCCGTTGGATGTAACGGTGGGGACCCTGTGCGTCAGGCGTTTGTAACGCGCCCTATGCTAGCCATTACATGCCTCTCAGCCGTGATTTGTGCTTTTGGTTGTGGGCGTGTTGGCCCTGACGCCTCTGGTCTTGTGCGTCAAGTGGCTTTAACGCGGTCACTCCGGTGCGTTAGTTCATTGTCACGCGCCCCGTCTAGCGCGTTACTTGCTTCCTGTGTTTTGAGGGTTGTTGGCCCTGACGGCCCCAGTCTGGCACGTCAGGTGTGTGTAACGCGCCCGGTGCTGGCCGTTACATGTTGTTTTCTGTGTTTAGAGTTGGATAGGGTGGTGTGTGTGACGGCTTGTCGCCCGACCGTCACTTTGTGTGTAACGGCCCAGGTCTAGACCGTCACATGCTTGTAGCGGTCTAGGGGTGGTGCATTACATGCCTTGTGCTCCAATTTCTGTGATTTCGGTTTCGGCTTGTCTTGGCTTGTCATTGTGGTCTGCCCATTGTCCCATGGATGTCTTCTGACGTCCTATGAGGGTTAAGACTACGTTGTAAGGTGGCGAGGAGTCTTCTTGCTTGATGTAGGATCCTCTTTCCTACTTTTTGAGCTTTGTTGTTAGGTTCTGGTCAACCCGGTGTGACCGAGTGGTTGACATGTGACCTAGTGTGTGTGTGTCTTGGCGGTTCTGTCCGGCCTGAGACACTGGTTCTGGATGCCTCGGGGTGTTGCCTTACCTCGGTTGGCGTGTCCAGTTGTGCTGAGAGTTTTTGGTGTTTTCCCTCAGGTCTCCGTGTGTTGTTTTCTGCGGAGCGTGGTTTCTTCTGGCTTAGGATTAGACCGATTGGCGGCTTGTTCCACTGTTGGTGATGATCTTGCCGTTGAGTCGTCTGACTCAAGGATCGTTACGTTGTAGGTCTAGTTGCCTGGTCCTGAGTCTGTTGGCGGTTGTTTGGCTGCCTTGGTGCTTTGTTGTGCACGAGACGGGTCTTTCTTGACTGTCTATGCTTTTGCACTAGTGCTTTCGAGTCTTGCCTTGTGAGCCTCCCCAAGTCGTAGCCCTAGGTCTCTTGAGTACCGACCCACCGGGAGTGGTGGAGGGGTGTTTCCTGTGAGACTGTTCTTAAGCTAGTTCCGTGGGCCCCGGCCAACGGTAGCGTCCTACCGAGGGGAATACTAGCTAGAGGCCTGGCCTAGGTAGTGGTTAGTGTGTGCACACGTGGTCAGGGACTGAGGACTTGCACCGACGGGCGTGACCCTGACTAGTTACTCGCCGTTGGTACTGCGGTCCTATGTCCGTAGTTGCCATTCTTCCTTGGAACGTCATTGTTCCTCGGACCTGGTACTTGGTGTGTCTGGTCTTCGTTGTCCTTTGGACGAGTTGGACGTGGCACTTGTGGCGTAGTGTAAGTCGTCAGTGGACGCATCTGACTGTTCTTCTAGAGGAGGGTGCTCATGTCACTTGACCAGTGACTCTCGGCGTTTCTCGTGCGTTGCGACCTTTGCGAGTGGCACTCTCATGGCTGTACTCAAGGTCGGTGTCCTGTAGTATGCGCGACGTTCTAGTCGTGCGTGGGGCTGTGTGCACGAAGTTTCTGCTCGTGTTTGGTTGTCGTGTGTCTGGGTCTTCTCTAGACCTTTTTGTCTGCCTTGTTGGTTTTTGCCTTCTTCTTTGGTGTTGGTCGACAGACTGGTGTACCCTTCTGTGTGAGTTTAGGGTTGACCGTCTGTTGCCTTTTGGAGTAGCTTAGAGTGCCGAGTTCTCCTCGGTGGTCGTGTTCCGGGTTTTGCGACCTCGCTCTTTCTTTTGGTTAAGCTCCCCTTGCTCGTTGCATGTTCCCTACTACTGCTGTCCCTGTTCTGTTTACAGCTTTGTAGTGTAGCTTTTCCTGCTTTACTACACTTGTTGTTAGTGTTGCTTCCGTTGCACTGTGCGTTTTCTAGTGGGGATCCGTGTGACCCCTACTGAGTTTCTGTTTAGAGACTCACCCCTGCTTTTCAGGTGGGTTTCGCCGTCTACCTCTGCTGTTCCTGGTGGAGCGCGTTGTTGTAGCTGCCAGCTGTACCTGCGTCGGGCTTCCCCCGACTTCTGTGTACGCCCTTTTCTGTCAGACTGTACTTTTTCTTTCCTTTGGACTGGACTCTGGTGTATAATTGTAATTGTAGTAATTTTATTTCTGTTACTTTAGCACTCCGATCTAATGAAATTTAATTGCTTGCTGTTATATCTGTCAGTTCAATGTACTACACGATAGTCCTTTTTTCCCTTCGGCGCTTTCCCGCACTTGGGAGGCCTCGCGGGTCCCATGCGGTACCACGTGTATCCGGTAGTCCTACCGGGTATATCTGGTATCCGGAATCTGGGTCGTCACAGTTGGTATCAGAGCGTTGTTGTGTGAAGTACATGGGAATCTCAGATATACAGTTTCCAGAGTCGTGAAGGTCCAGTACAGTCTCTTGCTGGCTTAGTCGTTGCGATGGTTTATCGCGTTGTTTTCTATGTGTGGTCTTGTGCGTGCTTGGTTGGCACTGTGCGAGATGGTTTTGCTCTCATCTGGATGTGACGAGGTGCTTCGTTCGGTTTTAGTGTTGATCTCGATCGTGTTGCACTTGGCAGTGTTTGTCGGATGGCATGAACCTGCAGTGCATTGTTTGAGATGTTTCTATGTTTTGCTCAGGTGGCTTATGACTTTTAGCGTTGGTGTGATGGCCATGCATGTTTTCACATTGTCTTGGTCGTCCCGGCTTTAGTCTGTTCAGCTCCTGATGTGTTTTGCTTCTGTTGAAGTGCTCGATTAGATTCCGTGTTGGAGAAGTTGCTCAGGCAAGCTAGGATTTTCCCTTCTTGGTGAGCTTTTGTGGTTGAGCTTATTGCTTCTCGTTCCTTCTGGTGGAATCTCTTCGAGGTTTGCCTTGGAATTGCTATCTTAGTGATGCCTTTGTCCTGTGTCTGCTTAAGTGTGGACAGCTTTGTTTTGAGCCTGATCTGCTCTCTACTTTACGGTTGCTTGGCTTTGGACTCCATCATGGTGTTAAGAGCTGCCGCGTACCGTAGTTGTCGTGCCGTGTCCAGCGGCCGATGTGTTGTGAAGGCTCATTTATCATTTTCAGGACGTGAAGGTAAGCTGAGATTGATGCTTTCCTTGTGCTTTGTGCTGAAGCTGGTGCTCTTCTCCTGTTGCACTTAGGCTCCTTGTGATCTGTTGTTCGCGGGATCGGTACTCGTGACGTGTCGTTTGCGATCTTTGTTGATTGCGAAGGTGCTTGGTGTGTGCTGAGGTGCGACTACCGAGGTTGTTCTGTTGCCTGTGCACGTTGTTGAGAGCGCAGCGAAATTGTGTGGGTTGGCTACCCACTGGTCGAGAGATCTATTTCTTCTCGATGTGACTTCGTCTTGGCTTCTTGTGCCTCGATGTCGTCTGTTGCCGTGCCATTGTTGGTGGTTTTCTGGTGTTGGCCTTGGCATCTTGCGAGTATTGGGGAATTTGTCGGCATTTCTTGCTGATTGAGTACCCTCTGCTCTGCATTTCTTTCTTGGGTGTTGTGCTCTCGAGGTGTGTTTGTGGTCCTTGAGATGTGTTTCCCGAGATTGTTGTTTCTCATTGTTGTGGGTCTCTTCTTGGTGAGCAGTCTGATGCGTGACCCGTTTCTTGTGGTCGTGTGCTTAGCTGTTCTTGTGCCTTAATGTGACCCTGCTTGCAGATGTGTTCCTCGGTTCTGTGTTTGGAACGGAACTGGAATTCTGCGAGTGTTGCTATTGTTGTTGTTTTGGCACTGTTTCTTTATGATTGCGTGCCTCTGTGTGGACCAAGCCTTGTCAGTTAGCCTTGCTGTACTCTTTTTCTTAGAGTTGGCTTGCGACTCGATCAGATGTGATATCTGGATGGGCACTGACTTGATTATGTTTGTGGTCCATTGCTGTTGTCGTTGGCGTCCTGTGTGCCAGGTGTTCCCTGTTGCCTTTGGCACTAGAGCCGATGATGTGGTCGAGCCGTCAGCTGTGAGGAATGTGTTTCCTTGTGTAAGCTGCCGCTTGCCGTGCTGCCGTTGTGTTTCTCGGTTGTCTGTTGCTGTGGCAGTCGTGTCTCCGTTCCTGGTGAGACGTAAACGACATTGCCTTGCTGCGGAGGTGTCAGATGTGTTCACTTTGGTGCCATGCTCGTACTGTGGACTTGCTGTCTTGGAAGCTTGAGTGTGTACCTATAATGTTGGTCTGACGGTGTTCCTCTGAGCTGTGTTTCTCGAGATTTGCGTTGTTTTCGTGGTTGTGTTGTCGGGTTGTTCTTCCCTGCTTCTCCTTTGCTAGTCCTTAATTTCGAGGGCGAAATTTCTTAAAGGAAGGGATAATGTAATGCCCTGGATCCTTGGTAGGTCTTGCTGGATCTTCATTGGATCTTTTAGATTGGTTTCGGTGAGTTTCGGTTCGCTTTGGTGGCTTCCGAGTTGAGCTTTACGAGCTGTGTGGGTTTTTCTGTCGTACTAGTTACGGAACCCTACGGTGAGTTTGTTTGTCAATTCTCGAACTCATGGATGCTACAGCGACGATGTACTCTTCGAGCCGATCGTTTCGACTATTTTTGCGTATTTTTCTGAATTTGTGCATTTTCAGCGCATTTTTAGAATTATCAAAAATTAGGAAAATTTCCTAATTTCTTTTCTTTTTTTTTCTTTCCTCTCTCCTCCCTTCTCATTCGCCGCCGCCGTCTCTCTCTCTTCTGTTCTCTCTCGTTTCACCTCCTCGGCTCTGGCTGCAGACGGGGTGCCTATGGGCGTGTGCTGGGGACGTGGCGGAGCTGGCTGGGTGGGCGATGGGGCGAGGATCGGATCGATTCTGGCGCGACCCCGAACGGTGGATTCAAAGCCGATGGTTCGGTTCGCGGCATGATTTTCGGCGCGGTTTAGTCCCTTCGGGGCACGGTTTCTTCGGTGGAGGTAGGGTGACTGATCCTCACTTCTTCCTCTCCGTTTTCCCTGCCATTGCACGTCGTTCGACAAGGAAACGGTCGAGTTTGGGCTTGTTTAGTCTAAACCATGATTTTCGTGGTTTGTAGGGTTTGGCGGAAAACGGCGACCGTTTGCAGTGTAGTTAGTTTTAAACTGACCGCAGGGATGTTAGGATCCCATCCACGTTAGTTTCGTGTTGATTGGTGTTCATTCGAGGCCGGTTGGAGCCCGGGAATCCTGTTGATCCATTTAGGGTGGATTCGTTAGAATCACACGGATCTAGAGTTTTTTAGCTTGCATGTGGGGTTTTTAGCCCCCTGGTGTTGTCTGTCGTCGTTTGGGTTTGTTTCCCCTACGTTTCGGCGTGAATGGGGCGTGGAACGGGCCGATTTGGCCGTTCCTCTGTTTTCCCGCCATGACCGATGTAGCGGTCGTTTCAGTGGCCGTTACTTGGCTCTGACGACCCTACGATAGACCGCCACTTCGTTTGGCGTTTTTGAGCTTTCTGGCTTCTGGGTGCGTGACGGCCCTGGGGTGGCGCGTCACACCCATGTAACGCGCCTAGGCTGGGGCGTTACATTCGTTTTGTCGTTTTATTTTGGGGTTAAGTCGGTTCCTCTAACACGCTTGACCAAGCGCGTTAGATGGATGTAGCGCGCCTGCCCCAGGCCGTTACATTCCTTTTGACCGATGTTGACCATTAGAGGCGGTGCCTCTGACGGTGGTGCCCCTATGCGTCGGGTGAGTGTAACGCGCCTGCCCCTGGCCGTCACACTCTGTCTTGGCCGAGTTAGAGTGGCTGCATGCTGTTCTGTTTGTAACGGCCCCTACCCTATGCGTTAGGCCTGTGTAACGCGTCCTCTCTGGACCGTTACTTGCTGTTTTGGCTAAGTGGGGTGGTTGCGCCGTTGGATGTAACGGTGGGGACCCTGTGCGTCAGGCGTTTGTAACGTGCCCTGTGCTGGCCGTTACATGCCTCTAAGACGTGATTTGTGCTTTTGGTTGTGGGCATGTTGGCCCTGACGCGCCTGGTCTTGTGTGTCAGGTGGCTTTAACGTGGTCGCTCCGGTGCGTTAGTTCGTTGTAATGTGCCCCGTCTAGCGCGTTACTTGCTTCCTGTGTTTTGTGTTTTGAGGGTTGTTGGCCCTGACGGCCCCGGTCTGGCGCGTCAGGTGTGTGTAACGCGTCCGGTGCTGGCCGTTACATGTTATTTTCTGTGTTTAGAGTTGGATAGGGTGGTGTGTGTGACGGCTTGTCGCCCGACCGTCACTTTGTGTGTAACGGCCCAGGTCTAGACCGTCACATGCTTGTAGCGGTCTAGGGGTGGTGCGTTACATGCCTTGTGCTCCGATTTCCGTGATTTCGGTTTCGGCTTGTCTTGGCTTATCCTTGTGGTATGCCCGTTGTCCCATGGATGTCTTCTGACGTCCTATGAGGGTTAAGACTACGTTGTAAGGTGGCCAGGAGTCTTCTTGCTTGAGGTAGGATCCTCTTTCCTACTTTTTGAGCTTTGTTGTTAGGTTCTGGTCAACCCGGTGTGACCGAGTGGTTGACATGTGACCTAGTGTGTGTGTGTCTTGGCGGTTCTGTCCGGCCCGAGACACTGGTTCTGGATGCCTCGGGGTGTTGCCTTACCTCGGTTGGCGTGTCCAGTTATGCTGAGGGTTTTTGATGTTTTCCCTCAGGTCTCCGTGTGTTGTTTTCTGCGGAGCGTGGTTTCTTCTGGCTTAGGATTAGACCGATTGGCGGCTTGTTCCGCTGTTGGTGACAATCTTGCCGTTGAGTCGTCTGACTCAGGATCGTTACGTTGTAGGTCTAGTTGCCTGGTCCTGAGTCTGTTGGCAGTTGTTTGTCTACCTTGGTGCTTCGTTGTGCACGAGACGGGTCTTTCTTGACTGTCTGTGCTTTAGCACATGTGCTTTCGAGTCTTGCCTTGTGAGCCTCCCCTAGTCGTAGCCCTAGGTCTCTTGAGTACCGACCCACCGGGAGTGGTGGAGGGGTGTTTCCTGTGAGACGGTTCTTAAGCTAGTTCCGTGGGCCCCGGCCAACGATAGCGTCCTACCGAGGGGAATACTAGCTAGAGGCCTGGCCTAGGTAGTGGTCAGTGTGTGCACACGTGGTCAGGGACTGAGGACTTGCGCCGACGGGCGTAACCCTGACTAGTTACTCGCAGTTGGTACTGCGGTCCTGTGTCCGTAGTTGTCGTTCTTCCTTGGAACGTCGTTGTTCCTCGGACCTGGTACGTGGTGTGTCTGGTCTTCGTTGTCCATTGGATGAGTTGGACGTGGCACTTGTGGCGTAGTGTAAGTCGTCAGTGGACGCATCTGGCTGTTCTTCTGGAGGAGGGTGCTCTTGTCACTTGACCAGTGACTCTCGGCGTTTCTCGTGCGTTGCGACCTTTGCGAGTGGCCCTCTCGTGGCTGTACTCGAGGTCGGTGTCCTGTAGTATGAGTGACGTTCTGGTCGTGCGTGGGGCTGTGTGCACGACGTTTCTGCTCGTGTTTGGTTATCGTGTGTCTGGGTCTTCTCTAGACCTTTTTGTCTGCCTTGTTGGTTTTTGCCTTCTTCTTTTGTGTTGGTCGACGGACTGGTGTACCCTTCTGTGTGAGTTTAGGGTTGACCGTCTGTTGCCTTTTGGAGTATCTTAGAGTGCCGAGTTCTCCTCGGTGGCCGTGTTCTGGGTTTTGCGGCCTCGCTCTTTTATTTGGTTAAGCTCCCCTTGCTCGTTGCCTGTTCCCTACTCCTGCTGTCCCTGTTCTGTTTACAGCTTTGTAGTGTAGCTTTTCCTGCTTTGCTACACTTGTTGTTAGTGTTGCTTTCGTTGCACTGTGCGTTTTCCAGTGGGGATCCGCGTGACCCCTACTGAGTTTCTGTTTAGAGACTCACCCCTACTTTTCAGGTGGGTTTCGCCGTCTGCCTCTGCTGTTCCTGGTGGAGCGCGTTGTTGTAGCTGCCAGCTGTACCTGCGTCGGGCTTCCCCCGACTTCTGTGTACGCCCTTTTCTGTCAGACTGTACTTTGTCTTTCCTTTGGACTGGACTCTGGTGTATAATTGTAATTGTAGTAATTTTATTTCTGCTACTTTAGCACTCCGATCTAATGAAATTTAATTGCTTGCTGTTATATCTGTCAGTTCAATGTACTATACGAAAGTCCTTTTTTCCCTTCGGCGCTTTCCCGCGCTTGGGAGGCCTCAAAAGGCGGCTCGACTAAAGCTGGCAGCTAGACGCGGTCTCCGAAACAGCTCACGAAGCACCAGGAGACGACTGGCGTGGCTCACCTGAAAGGAGAAGGGTGAGTCACAGCCAGACTCAGTAGGGGTCACGCGGATCCCTACCTCGCACTAAACAAGCATTCATACGAAAATAAAGGCAATTAGAGCATGCATTTAATTAAAATGACAGGCAATGGCATGAATAAACTACACAAGCAAAGCTGTAAACTCTAACTACGCAGGTAGAACAGCTAACACATGCCAAAGCTAAAAAAATGCAAGCGACTAAAACTAAATCTACCAAAAATAGAATAAGCCTTAACTAATCCAAACAATAAGGAAGGACAACCACTGGAGCAGAAACTAGAAGCATCCACTGATGACTTACACTGCGTCTCAAGCACTCGCAGTCAGTAAACGACAAGCTGAGCGCGTAAACAGTACCAAACCAAGTGACCAGTCGGAGTGGCACCCGTCGGTGTCAGTCCACAGTCTCCGACCACGTGTGCACACACTGACTCTAGCCTGAGCCAGGCCCTCTAGCTAGTTTTCTCCCTTGGTAGGACGCTACCATTGGCTGGGAGCCCACGGAACTAGCTTACAAACCGTGTATGGGAAACACCCCTCCGCTATCCTCAAGCGGGTCGGCACTCAACAGACCTTAGGGTAACAACAGTGGCTCCATTGCATGGAAAGAAAAGCTACTCTATTGGTATTAAAAACATGCCATCGTATAATAAAACAATGTAAACATGGCACATATATATAATGGAACGCATAACGAGAAGGTTGGGAACTATTTCAAACCAACAGGCAAGCGGCGGTCGGACGCCCACGCGCTACTTGAAAATAACGGTCGGGGACTAGTGCGTTACACCAAGAACGACGCACCGGCCTCCATCCATTATTTCCGCCTGAGTTCCAGCTCAAAGACCCGAAAGGGAATGTGACGGTAGGGGCCCTGTGCGTTACTTCGATGCAACGCGTTGGGTCACCGCCGTTACATCCACCCGAGGCCAAAACCCCACATACAGCGTTCAAAACAGTCACAGGCAAAGCGACGCGCTCGCCCAGACGCGTCGGACGGAAGCGACAGCCGGCCGACAGGCCGCCGGGCTAACCGCCTCACCCGGTCAACGTAAAACAACGGACGAGTAACGGATGGGGATCCCACCGTTACTCTCCAAATAACGCACCCTCATCGGGCCGTTGTTTGGAAGTGACGCATCCTCTAAGGACCATCAGGCGTGTGACGGTTCCTGGCAGGACCGTCACACCACCTGGAACACGGGCGAGTTCGGTTTGAAAACCGAAGCCCTCCCGAACGATAGAAATCGTCGGGTAACGTCGTAGAAACCTGTAACCTGTCAAACCATGCAACTCATACAACATGATAACACCTACAAACACCACATGCAACGACTAATAAGCATTAAAATCAAGAATTAAGCTAAAACCCCACAAATAGGAAAAATAAACATTTAGCATGCCACGGGGTTCTAATCAAACGAACGGGCTATAGGAAATGATCCTAGCGAGATCAGGATTCCATCCCCCTACCTCTTGCGAGCCGAAACCGGCGAAATGGCCGCATGCAAGGAGGAAGAGCCACGAAGCCTTCACGCTCCACCTCGCTCCCTTGATCACCAAAACACGCCGAAGTGGGCACCTACGCGTTCCTCTCGACGCGAGGAATCCAACGGCGCCAACCACGCTTCAATCTGCCGGCGATTGGCCTGCAGCCCAAGAGAGGGGGGAGAGGCGATCGCGGAGGAGAGAGAGAGTGAGGGTGAAAGAGATCGACGGGGAGAGAGAGAGGGTGAGGGTTAAAAGAAAATAAAATAAAATTAATATATATATAATATAATTAATATATATATATATATCTTATTAATTCTAATAACTCTCAATTAACCCCAAATAAATCCGGAAAAATACCAGATAAATTCCTAAAAATCCAGGAAAATAGCCAAAAATTCCAGAACAAATAATAGAACAAAAACCATTAAGGATCCATTAAGGCACGGGCCTTACAATCCCTCCCTCCTTATAAAAATTTTGCCCCCGAAATTTACAACAACAGAAAAGGAGGAAACTGAGAAAGGAACGCATACCTCACTGGAATAAGAAAGGAAAAAGCTGACGCATCTCGTCTTCGCGTTCCCAAGTAGACTCATCACCAGAGTGACGCTGCCAAACAACTCTTACCAGAGGAATAACCTTATTTCTCAACCGCTGCTCACGACGGTCTTCAATTCTGATAGGAAACTCTGGCGTAGACAGATCAGCAGTCACTTCGGGCCAAACTGAATCATCGAGAACATGAGAAGCATCTGGCACATATTTCCCCAATTGAGACACGTGGAATACATCATGAATAGCTTGCATAACCGTTGGCAATTGCAGACGATAAGCCACCTGACCAATAGCTTCAACAATCGGAAAAGGGCCAACATACCGCGGGCTAAGCTTCCCACGCTTCCCAAATCTGGAAACACCCTTCATCGGAGATATTTTAACAAACACCATATCTCCTGATTCAAATTGTAGTGGACGTCTGCGCTGATCTGCAAGCTTTTCTGTCGACTCTGAGCCGTCAACAATCTCTGCCTGATCAGACGAACCACATCAGAACACTGCTGCACCATATCAGGTCCGGTCAACAATCTGCACACTCCAAGCAACTTTAATCGGCAATAATCTGGCAGTTTTAGTCAACCTGTCGACAAGCAACCAGATACCATCAAAACCTTGAGAAGTCCGAGGCAAACCCACCACAAAATCTGTAGTAACATGGTCCCATTTCCACATCGGAATTTCTAACGGCTGAAGTAAACCACCTGGCTTTTGATGTTCGGCTTTAACCTGCTGACAAGTCAAGCACTTAGAAACAAATATAGCCACGTCTTTCTTCATACCTGGCCACCAGAACTGCTTCTTCAAATTCTGATACATCTTGGTGACACCTGGATGAATAGCAAAACGGGAACCATGGGCTTCACTCAGAATCTCAAGCCTCAAATCATTATCAGAAGGAACATACCATCTGCCCTGGAAACTGACAAGCAGCTCGTCATCAAATTCCACATCATATCTTGATATAACACGGGCCAAATCAGAATCAGCCTGCTGGGCTTCTTTAATCTGTTGATATAAAGCTGAACCCAAAATCAAACTAGCACAAACTGCCATCTTCGGATCAGCAGGAAACTCTGCACTGAATGCCTCGCTCGGAAGCCATTCCCACAATTTCCATTCATGAAGCAACAAATGACAGACCTGCACTTTCCTGCTCAGAGCATCAGCCACAACATTCATTTTACCCGGCTGATAGGAGAGTGTAAAGTCAAAATCTTTCATGAATTCCATCCATCGGCGCTGCCTAAGATTCAAATCTTTCTGGGAGAATATATACTGTAAACTCTGGTGATCAGTGAAAATCTGAAATTTCTCACCATACATATAATGTCTCCAGATCTTTAAGGCAAAAATAACTGCAGCTAGCTCCAGATCATGAGTGGGATAATTCTCTTCATGTCGTTTCAATCGCCGAGATGCATATGCGATAACCTTACCATGTTGCATCAGCACTGCACCCAAACCTACTCGAGAAGCATCAGTACAAATCAGAAAACCACCCGAGTCGGAAGGCAAAGTCAACACAGGAGAAGAAGTCAATAGCCTTTTCAATTCAACAAAGCTAGCCTCACACTGATCCGACCAGACAAAAGGCACATCTTTACGAGTCAGTCTAGTCATCGGGGCTGCAATCTTCGCAAAATCTTGGATGAATCTGCGGTAGTACCCAGCCAAACCTCGGAAGCTTCTTATCTCTGACACAGACCTCGGCCTCTGCCAATTCAACACGGCATCGATCTTTGCAGGGTCCACTGCCACTCCATCACCAGAAATCACGTGACCAAGAAAATGAATTTCCCGAAGCCAGAATTCACATTTACTGAAGTTCGCATAGAGCTCATGATCCCTTAGAGTCTGCAGAACGATCCTCAAATGCTGCACATGATCTTCATCAGAGGCAGAATAGATCAAAATATCATCAACAAAGATCACCACAAACTGATCAAGAAATGGATGAAAGATACGCTGCACTAGGTCCATAAAAGTTGCTGGGGCATTAGTCAAACCAAACGGCATAACTAGAAATTCAAAGTGACCATATCGAGTGCTGAAAGCTGTCTTCTCCACATCAGCTTCCCAGATTCGCAATTGAAAATAGCCAGACCGGAGATCAATCCGTGAAAAGACAGTAGCAGACTGTAACTGGTCAAACAAATCATCAATCCTGGGGAGCGGATATTTATTCTTGATAGTCACCTGATTCAGCTGCCTGTAATCAATACAAAGTCTCAGGCTTCCATCTTTCTTTTTCACAAACAACACTGGAGCACTCCACGGAGAAAAACTAGGGCGTATATAACCTTTTTCCAGTAATTCTGGTAGCTGTGCACGCAGTACTTTCAATTCAGCTGGAGCCATACGGTACGGTGCCTTTGCTAACGGGCCTGTACCCAGAATCAGTTCAATCACCATCTCTATCTCTCGCTTTGGGGGCAAGCCTGGCAACTCATCAGGAAACACATCAGGGAACTCACAAACAACAGGAATATCAAAAGCATCCCGTCGTGGTTTTTCAACAGCAACCACAGAAGCAAGAAATCCCTGGCAACCTGCACTAAGCAACCTATAGGCTCGAATCGCAGAAATAATCATACGAGAAGATCGGGATCGAATACCTTGGAAATAAAAGGCTGATTTCCCCTGTGGCTGAAAATAGACTTTCTTTGATCTGCAGTCAACCACAGCTCCATAATGCTCCAACCAATCCATTCCCAGAATAACATCATAATCCGCCAGCTGCAATGCATACAATCTCGCCGGCAACTGGTGATTATCGATCATAACAGGAGACTCGTCCACACACAAAGGGGTAATCATGAAATCTCCAGAAGGTAATTCAACATACATCTCACAAGTTATCTCTGAAGTCGGTTCCTCAATACATGCCATAAAGTCCTCAGAAATAAAAGAGTGAGAAGCACCAGAATCAAATAAGACACGAGCTGAAAGACCATAAAGCATAATCGTACCTTCAACCAAATGGGATGCAACAGCATCAGCTCTAGTCAAATGAGTAACCTTGCCTTTTTGCTTCTTAGAACCAGCTGAAGATTGCTGAGAAGACGCCGACGCTTGAGAGTAAAACTGTTGTTGAGCTTGTGGTGCAGGAGGTCTAAATTGCAACTGCTGAGGTTGAGAAAATTGAGGAGCCTGCAACTGCTTCGGCCTCAGCGGGCAATCTTGAACCACATGACCTGGCTGGTCACAACGAAAACACACAATAGGAAGAGAACACGGCTGGCCCTTGTGATGACCACCGCATCTCCGACAAGTCCATGGCTGACTGACAGCTGAACTCTGACGAGTCTGAGTAGAAGGTGCTGTCGGCTACTGAACAGAATCTGTACCTGACGGCTGCTGGAAAAACTTCTTCTTCTTCTTGAAGCTCTTGAACTTGGGTTTGGAAGGAGAGGAAGCACTGCTAACCTCTGACTGGACCGAGGGAACACCTGGCACCGCCGGTCGGTAAACCTGCTGCGACTGAGCTACCGGCTGCACTGACCCTGCCTGAGGATATCCACCTGGTTTCGTCATCTCCAGCTCAAGTGCCACAGCTGTCTGGCACGCACTATCAAGGTCTGCAACACGACTTGCAATAAGGGGCATCTTCAATTCTGGCCTCAAACCTCGCAAGAATTGCTGTGTCTTCAAAGCTTCACTAGCCAGCACATGGGGCGTATACTGACCCAATTCCATAAACTTATTCCGATACTAAAGCACAGTCATACTACCTTGAGTCAGCTCCATGAATTGATACATCTTTGCCATTTGCAAACAGGAAGGAGTGTAGGCACGCTCAAAAGCAGCAACAAACTCTACCCATGTGATCTGCCGAAGAGGTCTTGAATGAAAAGCGATCTGCCACTCGGCTTTCCACCACGTAATGGCCGTACCCTGGAGTTGAAAAGCGGCAAGCATAACTTTCTCATCTTCAGCACATTCCATCGAAACAAAAACACGCTCGATCGCATCCAGCCATTGCCTCGCAACCTCTGGATCGGCTTGACCATCGAAAGGAGGCGGGTTGAACATCAAGAACTCTTTCAAAGCCTTGCCTCGACTGCCAGGCGCTTCAACCGGAGGAGCAACAATCGGCGCTGGAGGGGGAACAACTGGGACAGCAGGAACTGCAGGAGGAGGTGCAGAACCACTATCTTCCCTGGGCGCATTTCGAGGAGCACGAGGAACTCGAGGAGGTCTTCCTCGACGAGGAGGCATAATTGCACTGCCAAAACATAAATCAGCGATAAGTCCCATCAATCACACAGAAAACATCCTAAGCCAGTAATAGACGACACCAAGGACTAGCTTTGGACAAGCACAAATTTCAATTCCTTATACAATTCCTCCAACATCGCTCTGATACCAACTGTAACGACCCAGAGTTCAGGATACCGATATACCGATAACATTGATACACCGATACCAAGAACTGGGGAGGCCACCCAAGAGGCTGATGAGGCCCCTAAAGGGTTAGTAGGGTTTTGTCGAGGGAATGTACAACGAATTGGAATTTGGAACGTGTAGATTACAATTACGTAATAAAATCAGCACAAGTGCGGAAGCAATTCAAAATAACCAGAGTGATATATATATACTAGTCCAGATAAACAAGAGTACTAGTCCACAGGAGTACAACTACACGGGACATACTTTGGCAAAAGTACAACCGAAAGCCTCAAAAGGCGGCTCGACTAAAGCTGGCAGCTAGACGCGGTCTCTGAAACAGCTCACGAAGCACCGGGAGACGACTGGCGCGGTTCACCTGAAAGGAGAAGGGTGAGTCACAGCCAGACTCAGTAGGGGTCAAGCGGATCCCTACCTCGCACTAAACAAGCATTCATACGAAAATAAAGGCAATTAGAGTATGCATTTAATTAAAATGACAGGCAATGGCATGAATAAACTACACAAGCAAAGCTGTAAACTCTAACTACGCAGGTAGAACAGCTAACACATGCCAAAGCTAAAAAAATGCAAGCGACTAAAACTAAATCTATCAAAAATAGAATAAGCCTTAACTAATCCAAACAATAAGGAAGGACAACCACTGGAGCAGAAACCAGAAGCGTCCACTGATGACTTACACTGCGTCTCAAGCACTCGCAGTCAGTAAACGACAAGCTGAGCGCGTAAACAGTACCAAACCAAGTGACCAGTCGGAGTGGCACCCGTCGGTGTCAGTCCACAGTCTCCGACCACGTGTGCACACACTGACTCTAGCCTGAGCCAGGCCCTCTAGCTAGTTTTCTCCCTTGGTAGGACGCTACCATTGGCTGGGAGCCCACGGAACTAGCTTACAAACCGTGTATGGGAAACACCCCTCCGCTATCCTCAAGCGGGTCGACACTCAACAGACCTTAGGGTAACAACAGTGGCTCCATTGCATGGAAAGAAAAGCTACTCTATTGGTATTAAAAACATGCCATCGTATAATAAAACAATGTAAACATGGCACATATATATAATGGAACGCATAACGAGAAGGCTAGGAACTATTTCAAACCAACAGGCAAGCGGCGGTCGGACGCCCACGCGCTACTTGAAAATAACGGTCGGGGACTAGTGCGTTACACCAAGAATGACGCACCGGCCTCCATCCGTTATTTCCGCCTGAGTTCCAGCTCAAAGGCCCAAAAGGGAATGTGACGGTAGGGGCCCTGTGCGTTACTTCGATGCAACGCGTTGGGTCACCGCCGTTACATCCACCCGAGGCCAAAACCCCACATACAGCGTTCAAAACAGTCACAGGCAAAGCGACGCGCTCGCCCAGACGCGTCGGACGGAAGCGACAGCCGGCCGACAGGCCGCCGGGCTAACCGCCTCACCCGGTCAACATAAAACAATGGACGAGTAACGAATGGGGATATCACCGTTACTCTCCAAATAACGCACCCTCATCGGGCCGTTGTTTGGAAGTGACGCATCCTCTAAGGACCGTCAGGCGTGTGACGGTTCCTGGCAGGACCGTCACACCACCTGGAACACAGGCGGGTTCGGTTTGAAAACCGAAGCCCTCCCGGACGATAGAAATCGTCGGGTAACGTCGTAGAAACCTGTAACCTGTCAAACCATGCAACTCATACAACATGATAACACTTACAAACACCACATGCAACGCCTAATAAGCATTAAAATCAAGAATTAAGCTAAAACCCCACAAATAGAAAAAATAAACATTTAGCATGCCACGGGGTTCTAATCAAACGAACGGGCTATAGGAAATGATCCTAGCGAGATCAGGATTCCATCCCCCTACCTCTTGCGAGCCGAAACCGGCGAAATGGCCGCATGCAAGGAGGAAGAGCCACGAAGCCTTCACGCTCCACCTCGCTCCCTTGATCACCAAAACACGCCGAAGTGGGCACCTACGCGTTCCTCTCGACGCGAGGAATCCAACGGCGCCAACCACGCTTCAATCCGCCGGTGATTGGCCTGTAGCCCAAGAGAGGGGGGAGAGGCGATCGCGGAGGAGAGAGAGAGTGAGGGTGAAAGAGATCGACAGGGAGAGAGAGAGGGTGAGGGTTAAAAGAAAATAAAATAAAAGTATTATATATATAATATAATTATTATATATACAAAAATATTATTAATTCTAATAACTCTCAATTAATCCCAAATAAATCTAGAAAAATACCAGATAAATTCCTAAAAATCCAGGAAAATAGTCAGAATCTCTAGAACAAATAATAGAACAAAAACCATTAAGGATCCATTAAGGCACGGGCCTTACAAAATTGATAATTTTATTCCATCAAAATAAAGGTTTTACATCACTAATTTATAAGCCATAAAGGCATGATACAATCTTCCAAATTTCATAATTCTTGTAAGAGTAACTATTGATATACATAAATCCTAGGGAAAAGAAAAAAAACACTCATTCACTCTTGTGCAATCCCTTGTTCATTTTCATTTCCTATAACAATTAACCAAAACGTAGGGTGAGCAAAAAGCTCAGTAGGATTTTATATCTCTAAAGCCAGGCAATCTTTAAGTATTTAACACTTTAAACAATTTGTGTCAAGAAGTAGTTGACCCTGAATTTCAAGTATGAAATTTTGTATAAGGAATTTCC
Organism: Amorphophallus konjac; assembly: GCA_022559845.1. Lineage (NCBI taxonomy): Eukaryota > Viridiplantae > Streptophyta > Magnoliopsida > Alismatales > Araceae > Amorphophallus > Amorphophallus konjac. The sequence goes on from CM040121.1 coordinate 211,102,949, forward strand.
AAGTAATTTCAAGATAATAAGATAATGTCAAGATCATGATAGTAGACAAGACGATAGTCATTTCCAGAAATATATCAAGAACTTTCATGATGAGACGATAGGTACTATCATTAAGACAATTCAAGAACTTTTATGATGAACTTTTAAGCAATATCGAAGTAGAGCAATCACTTGAACTTTAAACAATATAGAAGTAGAACAATCACTTCTACAAGGATATTTATGATGAATCTTTAAGCAATAACAATATGGAAGTAGAGCAATCACTTCTACCAACACTCAATAGGATTGGTCAAAGCACTAAGGGAAGATCACGACGATATGACAGCCTCTCATGAAATATCACTATTTGGCTACACACTTAGGGGTTCTCACGATAGTATGATTGCCCCTAACTGTAATAGACCCTGTATTGGTGAATGCCAGCACCTGATCATTATAATACCGGTTTATATTTGGACTTTGCCTCGCTCGTAGGATCAGATCAGAACCCTTTATACACTAGCATTTAAATGTCATTTCATTGGGACCCATAGCCCCTGATATTTTTCTATATAATTCCACAATATGGCGAAAGAATTTCAAGAACAAGCTAATTTGTAAACAAGTACAGATCTGGCAAAAATTGTGATAATTGCAAAGGAGAGTGGAAAACTCATTTTAGGCATCATGTTTAACGACATTAAGTCGTAGAATTCAAGGATGACTGTAAACTAGGAAGGAAGTCAATTAAATAGAATTATTTTAAATTTTATAGTCTAATCTGATGTGTATTTTTCATAATTAAGTGTTTTAGGTAGGAAGTATAATTTCCAAATTTTAAAATCCTGATTTTTAGGTATTTACTATTTATTCTTCAATGTACTAGTTATTTGATAAGAAAATAGAGCTTATGTACTAAAAATAAATTTTACTTGCTGGAAATAATTTTCATGTGTCACTTTACTGCTGAAATGATAAGATAGACTTTCCATGCTGGAATTAACTTTTTATCATGTTGAAAATTTTTATTTAACATATTAATATGAATACTTAACATGCTAAATAATCCTCGTACACTAATTTACTGATGAGGTGATAAACATAAGTTTACCATGCTGGTTCTTAAATTTCCTGATAACAAAATAAAATTTTCATGCTAAAAAATATTTTTTCTACATTTATTTGCTAATTATTTGTTGAGAAAATAGGTTTATCATGTTGAAAATAGTTTTTAAATAGTTTTAGCATGCTTAAATTAATTCTAACATGTTAAGATAATCCTGACATACTGTAAATAATTTTTAACATGCTGAAAATAATTTTTACTGAAAGTAATTTTTAGCATGCTGAAAATAATTTTTATACATTTATTTACTGATTTCTTGATAGGAAAATATGCAAAAATTAGTTTTAAATAAACTTATCATGCTGAAAAATAATTTTCTATCTCAATATGCAGGAGGTAAATTTATCATACTAGAAATAATTTTTTAGGTTTTTTGCATGGAAACTATTGTTAAAAGTGAATTTGTAAAAAAACCATTCCTAAAAATGCATTAGCATGTGTATCACTGTGTAATCTGAATTGTGCAAAAATGCCATATTTATTTGCATACATATCACTTCTTTTTACTAACAACTTGTAAGAAAACCACGTCTAAATGACATTTATGCACTATTTGAATTAACTCAGTGATATACCTGCTAATGCATTTTTAGGAATGGTTTTTTTATAAATTCACTTTTAACAATGGTTTTCATGCAAAAAACCCTAATTTTTTTACATGCTGAAACTAATTTTTATACATTACTTTACTAATAACATGATAAAAATAGATTTTTACATGCTAAAAAATAGTTTTAAATAACTTTAATATGCTGAAAAATAGTCCTAACAAGCTAAAAATAATTCAAACATGTTGGAATTAATTTTATCATACTGGCAGTATTTTTAACATGATGTAAATATTTTTCATGCATTAATTTCCTACTTATTCGATAAGAAAATAGGTTTAATCATGCTAAAAGTAATTTTCATAACTCAATTTCTGATAATATGACAGAAATAAATGTTATCATGCTGATAATACTTTTTGAAACATCAATTTACTTATAAGCATACTTTTACATGCTTCAAATGAGTTTTATGCCTAAATTTTCTAGTAATATAGAATTATCATGTTGTAAATAGTATTTAACACACCAAAAATACTTTTATTCTGTAAAAAAATTTTAACATGCTGAATTTAATATTTAAGATGCTGAAAATAATTTTAACATGCTAATGCTTTACAATTAAGGTGGATTCCAAGTACAATGATCCCATTGTATGGTGGCTAAAGTTTAGTCCCATATTAGAAGTTACAAAAAACTTCTATAGCTTTATATGTTGGAGAGTTCACCCTTGAGTCAGGACCCAAGGGGCATAGGATGTGGGCTCGAGTTATGTGTGAATACAGAACTAGTAATATATTTATTTATTTGTTTGTGCCGTGCTGAGCCGAGCCGAGGTTATATACATTTTTGCAGGGTCATGAGATACATTTTATATACCCAAAATATTTCATTCTGACCCCCGGATATTCCGGGAAATTTTTTAGAACGCACTAGCCTTGGCTAGCGCGACTTGAAGAGCGCGACTTGAAGAACGCGCTGCCCAGTGCTAGTGCGATCTGGAGAAATGATTTTTTTATTAAAATATTCCTTCATTTCTTGATATTTTTACATTTTGGTCAAATTTTATGAACGCGCTAGCTTATGCTAGTGCGATCTTTAAGATCGCGCTACCTTTGGGTAGCACGTTCTGTGAAATATATATACATATTTTAAAATTATGTGTTTGACCCCTGAGGGCGGAAAAATACTCTGTATGAACGCGCTATGTCGGGCCAGCGTGTTCAGAACGCGCTACTGAGGTATAGCACGTTCTGGACCTGATGAAAAAACGAGAATACCCCTCCAATAAAATGACCATAACTTGCTCATTTCATAACGGAATTTAATAAATGAGCTATCAATGGAAAGAGGACAGAAAAACGAACAAGATGGCATACTTTAATTAGAGTTTAGCCTGAGAGACACCTACCTTTTGGCGGATCTAATAAGAGGTAAGAAAAATGCCCAAATAATATGAAACCCTTTGATTTCTCCTAATCCTCCTTCAAATCTCCTTCAATCACCATAGCAGCATAGTCTTGACTTCCAGGGATGATTTGAGGGTCGAATGGGACTCTATTTATAGCCAAAACTTAGCCAAATTTGTCAAGATCCCTTGCCTAACAATGCCAAACTTTCTAACTCCGAATTAGAAGAAAATGCCAACTTCTCCTCTTAATCTAGCCTCCATTTGGTGTAAAACCAATGTAAAAACGGCTGGTCCAAGGTGGGATGTTAGGTAAGGGTTGATTCTTGAGTCAAACTTCTAGAAATGGGGTTATTTTAATCTTTTAAATACCATATTAAACACATATTACGAATTTAAGGTTAAATATCCTTTAATAAATCTTTTAATCTATTAATCCAGCCCATTATGAATTATCCAATGGGTCAATTATAATCCTAATCCATCATATAGACTTTTATTGGGCTTGCAATGATTTATCTAAGGGTTAAAGCATTTATTTTTCAATTTGCCTTAAGTAAATTCAAGTAAATTCACTATTCTAGTTTAGAAAAATATAATTTTAATTATTTCATGAAAAATTTAATTGTATAAATTGTTTGAAAAAAATATTTCTCATTTTAAATTATCGGGTTTCTACACGACTAGCTAATGATAGGTGATTGGCGTTCTAGCACTCTTCACTCGGTCTCAATCCCATTCTTGTCGCTATCCGAATCACCTGAAAATGTTAGGGAGCAACTGGATGAGCGAATCGCTCAGTAGGAATTACATCTCAAGTTCGAACAATCTTTAAGTGATTTACAAGTTACATGTATTGCTAGTATAGCTATGCATGATGTACGAGTAAGAAAATCAGGTATACAGATAAATCTATGCATGATGAACAATAAGAGAGCAAGAACTGTATGGAGAGAGAGTATCACATGAATTCCAATAAAATGTTTCATTAAGGAAACTAGCAAGAAATTTGCAAGTAATTGTGCAAGTCTTTCCAAGGAGATGATAATCAATATTCAAGCAAGTCCCTTTCAAGAAGGTAATAATCAATGATCAAGCGAGTAATCTCAAGCTCATATAATGTGACGACCCAGAGCTCCGGATACCGATATACCGATATACCGATACACCGATACCAAGAACTGGGGAAGCCACCCAAGAGGCTGATGAGGCCCCTGAAGGGTTAGTGAAGTTTGTCGAGGAGTTGTATAACAAATTGGAATTTCAACGCGCAATATTAGTTAAACAACAATTACAATTAAGTGCGGAAGCAAAATAAACTATCATAATGATAAAATATATACAATAGTCCAGATTTACGACAGCAACAAGTCCAAACTGACAGGAAAGAGAGTCCAACTGTACAACTACACGGGGCATACCCCGGTCAAAAGTACAAAAGACCACCCGACTACTGCTGGCACACTACTAGCTGCCGACAAAACCACTCGAAGCTGCAGGAGACGGCGGATGTGGCTCACCTGAAAGGTAGGAAGGGTGAGTCACAGCCAGACTCAGTAGGGGTCACGCGGATCCCTACCTCGCAACTAAACACGCAGGCATACAAATATAACAGCAGTTAAAGCAAGCATTTAAAGCAATAAACATGCAATTAGCATAAATCGAACACATTTATAGTAAAGCTGTAAAACCTATCTAAGCAGTTTAAACAGCTAACTACATGCCAATTAAATATAGGTATAAGCGTCAGGAGCTACATCTACCAATAGAAAGAAAAGCTCAATTAACCCGGAGATAGGAAAAAGAAGAGACCACAAGAAGTGAGAGACCAAATGCGTCCACTGACGGCTTACATTGCATCTCAGGCAACTCGCATGGCTAGTGTCTCCAAGCGAGAGGCGTAACAATACCAGACCGAACCGAGTAACTAGTCAGAGTGACACTCGTCAGTGTCAGTCCAAGCCTCTGACCACGTGTGCACACACTGGCTCGTGCCTAAGCCAGGCTCTCCAGCTAGTTTTCCCTCTTAGTAGGACGCTACTATTGGCCGAGGGCCCACGGTGACTAGCTTAAAAACCGTGTAACGGGAACGACCCTGTCCACCTTTCCCAGGTGGGCCGACACTCCAAGTCGGAGGGCTACGACTAGTGGCTCCATCACAAGGAAAGAGAGAGCTGCTCTATTGGGATCTAAAATAATGCCACAGTTTTTATAAAATAAGTTAAACATGGCGTATATGCAACATGGAATGCATAACTAATAGGCTGGCAACATAATGAAACAGACGGGCAAGTGGCGGTCGAAGACCCACGCGCCACTAGAAAGCGACGGTCGGGGACTGGCGCGTTACATCGCGAACGACGCGCTGGTCTCCGTCCGTTACTTCCACCCGAGTTCTAGCTCAAGAGACCCAAAGGGGAATGTAACGGTAGGGGCCCCGCGCGTTGCTTCCAAGCAGCGCGGTGGGTCACCGCCGTTACATCCACCCGAGTTCCAACTTAAAAGCCTTAAAGGGGAGAGTGACGGTGGGGGTCCTAGGCGTTGCTTCGAAGCGACGCGCGGGAGCTCCGCCGTTACTTTCACCCGAGGCCAAAAACCAACTTGCTGCGTTTAAAACCGTTCGCAGGCGAAGCGACGCCCCAACCCCGGCGCGTCGGACCGAAACGACGGCCGGCCGACTAGCCGTCGGGCGCACCACCTGACCGGGTCAACACAAACCAACGAGAAAACAACGGTCGGGAGCCCCGCCGTTACTCTCAATGTAACGCCCCATCGACTGGCCGTTATATTGAAGTAACGCGTCCCCAAAGGACCGTTAGGGATGTGACGGTTCCTGGCAGGACCGTCACATCACCTGGGTCGCGGACAGGTTATATTTAAAAACCGGTTCCCTCCCGGACGATCTGAATCGCCGGGTAACGACGTAAAACCCGTTAACCTGTCAAACCACGCAGTTTATACAACATTCAATCACTAATCATGTCATTAAAATTGAAAGACGATGGCCATGGAATCAATTTCATGAATTTAGGGTTAAATAACACTAAATTATATTAACATGAAAAATTGCACAAAAATCAAGAAAATTGGCGTCGAACCACGGCGCATGTGGTATCAACGGGTCCCTAGCGAGGAGAGGATTCCATCCCCCTACCTTTAACGCGGTGGGAACACCGATTCGGTGCCAAACGGTCGACGAGGGCCACGCCGTCCACACGGCGCCAAGCGACACCACACTCCGCGGATCGAGGGAAGAAGGGCGTCACCACGATCCACGCGAAACGACCTTCCCGACGGTACCTCCCTTGCCTCGATCAGCAGCCGTCTGGGCTAAAACCGAGCGAGAGAGAGATTTCGAGAAATTAGGCCTAAAATAACCCAAAAAGGGGTTTGCACGGAAAACGATGAAAATGACAGCGGATGGCGACGCATGTGGCGTCAATGGGCTCCTGGCAAGACGAGGAGTCCATTTCCCTACCTCGATCGTGACGAAACATGCAAATCGGTGCAGATCGGGCGACGGAAGCCACGCCGTCCTCTCGCTCCCACGCGTCTCCAAGCTCCACGGATCGAGACGAGGTTAGCGTCAAAACGTCCCTCGTGTCGAGCCGGTTCCAACGGTGTCTCCCACGCCTCGATCGGACCCCACCCGGGCCAAATCCGAGAGAGAAAGGGAGAGGGGAGAAAGAGAACGTGTAAGGGAGAGAGAGAGAAAAAGAGAGAGATCGAGAGTGAGAGGGGGGAGAGAGAGAGGCGTGCGTGAGTTTTTTAAAAAACTGATTTTTCTATTTTTTTTTGTAAAAATTCCTCAAATTGCACTTTAACCTCTCAAAGAACCAAAATCGTTAATATGCCCCTAAATTTTCCATAATTCTTTAACTAATTCGAATAAATGCCTAACCAAGGCCTAAAAATCCGCAAAAATAGTCGAAACGATCCTCACGAAGAGTACACTGCCACTGTATTGTCCACGAGCTAATAAGCCGAGAGGTAAACTCACCATAGGGTTCTGTAGATTATACGAGAATAAAACTACACGGTTCATAAGACCTCAACTCGGGAGATACAAAAGCAATGCAAAACTCTCCAAAAAGAATCCGAAAAACTTACTAAAGATCCAGGATATTACATCCTCCCCTCCTTTAAGGAATTTCGTCCTCGAAATTCAAAGACTAACAAAGGAAGAAGCGAGGGAAGAACAACCCGACACACAACAACGCAATCTCGTGAAACACAACTCAGAGGAACACCGTCAGACCATCATCACAAGTACACGCTCAGGAGTGAGCGCGACACAAGTGAACACAAGTCCGACACCTCCGAAACAGGGCAACGTCGCTTGCGTCTCACAGGATGGGAGACACGACTGCCACAGTAACAAATCACCGATCTCGAGGAGATGAAACAACAGACACCTCAAACAGTGGCTCAAATAAGGAAATAAGGTCCTTACGATTGACATCCTGATGACATCAACGATTCCAGTGCCCAAGACGACAGGGAACACCGGGCACACTGAACACCAACGACAAATTCGCGGGGAACAGTAACACGACAACAGCATCGGACCACAAACACTGTCAAGTCAGCCTCATTCAGATATCACATCTAATCAAGTCGCGAGCTAACTCTAACAGGAGACAAGAGTACAGCAAGCTAACTGACAAGACAATGGTCCTCGACTGAGACACAAAATCATGCAGATACAACACTAAATCAACAACACAGCGGCACTCGCAGGATCCCAGCTCCGTACTGGACACAGAACTACGGGCACACTGCAAGCATGGTCACATCAGGGCATAAAAACAGCTGAACACACGACCTCAAAGGACTAGTCATGCATCAAGCCGCTCACCAGAAAAGACCCAAATAACCAAAAACACGACAATAATCTCGGGGAACGCATCTCAAAGTTTACGAACACACCTCAAGAGCACAACACCCAAGAAAGAGAATGCAGAGTAAAGGGTAGTTGATCAGCTGGAAAGCCGACAAATTCCCTAATACTTGCAATGGTCAATGCCAATACCAGAAGATGATCAGCAACAGCACGGGAACAGACAACATCAAGGCACAGGAAGCCAAGATGAAGTTAAATCGAGGAGAACGGAATTCTTGACTGTCCAGAATCTCACAACAATGATTCTCGACCAATGGGTGACCAGCCCACACGCTTCCGCTGTGCACTCAAATAACGCACACAGGCAATAGGGAATATCTCGGTATCCGCATCTCAGTACACACACGGCGCCATCGCAACTCATAAAATCGCAATGCGATATGCCACGAGTACTGATCCCACGAGCAACCGATCATAAATAGCCTAAGTGCAACAGAGGAGAGTACCAGCCTTAACACAAAGCCCAAGGAAATGCTCTAATCTCAGCCTACCCTTTCGTCCTGAAACGACAAGTGAGCCTCACAACAAATCGGCCGTTAAACACGACACGACGAAACACGATACGCAACAGCTTTCGAAACAAAGATTAAGTCTCAAGCCAAGCGACCGTAAGGCAAGAAGAAGATCAGGCTCAAAATAAAAGTTGTCCTCTTTAAGCACATACAGGACAAAGGCATTACTAAGACGGCAATTCCATGGTCAACTTCGAAAAGAAACCACCAAACGAGATGAGAAGCACCAAGCTTACTAACAAAAGCTCACCAAGAATGGAAAAGCCTAGCTTGCTCGAACAACTTCAATCAAAGGGGTTTAGTCGAGCACTCCAACAGAAGTGAAACACCTCGGGAGTTGAACGGACTCGAGCTGGGATGACCAAAACAACGTAAAAACGTGTACGGCCACCTCAACAACTCAAAAAAGTCAACAGCAACCCGAGCAAATGACAAAAAACCAAGCGATAAGGAATCGCAAACCCAATGCCAGCAATTCCAAACAAGAAGGGAAAAACTAACAGGGAAACACTAAGGAACTCACAAATAGTAGGAAAAGATCACTACTGAGGCTAAGAACCTCTAATCAACAACATCAAATGATCTACAAATTCAGATAACATAAAACACAACGAAGACTACTCACGTGGCTGTCGACATTGACAGTGACAAGCCACTTATCCCTCACAGAGAAAATAAACCTCTAAGAAAATCACTGGCGACAAAACGATTAAACCACGCTAGCGTAGGATCCACCCACGAATCTAGCTAACGTCCACCTCATCCATCATTCCATCACGTTCTAACCCATTCCGTCGCGTCTCTACCTCGGTCAACTCGACACGGTCGCGCGCCCCGCGTTGAGAGAAACAGAGGAAAAGAGAAACGAGGATAAAGTGGAACGAGAGAAATGAAAAGGATAGGAGAGGAGAAAACCAAAATCACACGGATAGAATTAGCACAATGAACAATTAAGGAATAACTAAATCACATACAATTCAAATAACTGAGACAATTAAAACACAAGTTAACTGATCGAGAAGCAGAATCGCACCTTCCACAACGTAAGACGTCACTACTCAGCACGGGGAAGCTGAGATGACGAAAGATCTTGCTGAGGCTGCGACGACAAAGGTTGGACCTGGAACTGTTGCGGCTGGGTAATCCGCGAGAACTGCACCGGTCTCGACCTAAAAGGGCAATCTCGAACAACGTGACCCGGCTGGTCACATCGAAAGCAAACAACGGGCTGAGAGCACGGCTGGCCCTTATGATGACCACCGCATCTCCGGCACGTCCACGGCTGACTAACGGCAGACCCCCGAAGCTGTTGAGAAAAAGGTACTGACGACGGAACAACACTAGCAGAAGGCTGCTGGGCGAGCCACTTCTCACGCTCCCCCGACTTGCTCCGGGTATTCATGGATGGAGATGTACCACGATCAACCGGCACAAGAGATGGAGCCTTTGACACACCCGACTGCCGACCTGTTGATCCTTAGATGCCCGAATCTTCTTAGACTTCTTGTATCGGAATCTCTTGCCTTTAGACTTAGAGGAAGAAGCAACTTCGGTAGCAGGAATAACGGAAGGGACTCCGGGTACTCTCGGCAAATAGACCTGCTGGAACTGTCCCGACGGCTGAGGGACAAAGTAACACTGCACACCAGGCACACCAGGCTGAGTAGACTCGGCCTGAGTACACCCTTGAGGTCTCACTTGCCCCTCACCAGACGGCATTCCAACTTGATCACCCGATAAACCTTCCACCACTTGAGCAGGAGTTGCAGGAGCTTGACCAGGCACAGGTGCATAAACCAACACGACCACCACTGGAGGAGAAGTACCACTTCCCGCCCCGGAAACACGCGCCTTCTTACGACGTGCCATCAAACCCTAGGAAGCACATAACGACAGAAATCATATCAGCAATCACGGAAAACATCCTAAGCCAGCAATAGACGATGCAGATGGACTTGCTCTGGACAGACGCTATGCAATTTCAATTTCTTATACAAACTCTCAACACAGCTCTGATACCAACTGTGACGACCCAGAGCTCCGGATACCGATATACCGATATACCGATACACCGATACCAAGAACTGGGGAAGCCACCCAAGAGGCTGATGAGGCCCCTGAAGGGTTAGTGAAGTTTGTCGAGGAGTTGTATAACAAATTGGAATTTCAACGCGCAATATTAGTTAAACAACAATTACAATTAAGTGCGGAAGCAAAATAAACTATCATAATGATAAAATATATACAATAGTCCAGATTTACGACAGCAACAAGTCCAAACTGACAGGAAAGAGAGTCCAACTGTACAACTACACGGGGCATACCCCGGTCAAAAGTACAAAAGACCACCCGACTACTGCTGGCACACTACTAGCTGCCGACAAAACCACTCGAAGCTGCAGGAGACGGCGGATGTGGCTCACCTAAAAGGTAGGAAGGGTGAGTCACAGCCAGACTCAGTAGGGGTCACGCGGATCCCTACCTCGCAACTAAACACGCAGGCATACAAATATAACAGCAGTTAAAGCAAGCATTTAAAGCAATAAACATGCAATTGGCATAAATCGAACACATTTATAGTAAAGCTGTAAAACCTATCTAAGCAGTTTAAACAGCTAACTACATGCCAATTAAATATAGGTATAAGCGTCAGGAGCTACATCTACCAATAGAAAGAAAAGCTCAATTAACCCGGAGATAGGAAAAAAGAAGAGACCACAAGAAGTGAGAGACCAAATGCGTCCACTGACGGCTTACATTGCATCTCAGGCAACTCGCATGGCTAGTGTCTCCAAGCGAGAGGCGTAACAATACCAGACCGAACCGAGTAACTAGTCAGAGTGACACTCGTCAGTGTCAGTCCAAGCCTCTGACCACGTGTGCACACACTGGCTTGTGCCTAAGCCAGGCGCTCCAGCTAGTTTTCCCTCTTAGTAGGACGCTACTATTGGCCGAGGGCCCACAATGACTAGCTTAAAAATCGTGTAACGGGAACGACCCTGTCCACTTTTCCCAGGTGGGCCGACACTCCAAGTCGGAGGGCTACGACTAGTGGCTCAATCACAAGGAAAGAGAGAGCTGCTCTATTGGGATCTAAAATAATGCCACAGTTTTTATAAAATAAGTTAAACATGGCGTATATGCAACATGGAATGCATAACTAATAGGCTGGCAACATAATGAAACAGACGGGCAAGTGGCGGTCGAAGACCCACGCGCCACTAGAAAGCGACGGTCGGGGACTGGCGCGTTACATCGCGAACGACGCGCTGGTCTCCGTCCGTTACTTCCACCCGAGTTCCAGCTCAAGAGACCCAAAGGGGAATGTAACGGTAGGGGCCCCGCGCGTTGCTTCCAAGCAGCGCGGTGGGTCACCGCCGTTACATCCGCCCGAGTTCCAACTTAAAAGCCTTAAAGGGGAGAGTGACGGTGGGGGTCCTAGGCGTTGCTTCGAAGCGACGCGCGGGAGCTCCGCCGTTACTTTCACCCGAGGCCAAAAACCAACTTGCTGCGTTTAAAACCGTTCGCAGGCGAAGCGACGCCCCAACCCCGGCGCGTCGGACCGAAACGACGGCCGGCCGACTAGCCGTCGGGCGCACCACCTGACCGGGTCAACACAAACCAACGAGAAAACAACGGTCGGGAGCCCCGCCGTTACTCTCAATGTAACGCCCCATCGACTGGCCGTTATATTGAAGTAACGCGTCCCCAAAGGACCGTTAGGGATGTGACGGTTCCTGGCAGGACCGTCACATCACCTGGGTCGCGGACAGGTTATATTTAAAAACCGGTTCCCTCCCGGACGATCTGAATCGCCGGGTAACGACGTAAAACCCGTTAACCTGTCAAACCACGCAGTTTATACAACATTCAATCACTAATCATGTCATTAAAATTGAAAGACGATGGCCATGGAATCAATTTCATGAATTTAGGGTTAAATAACACTAAATTATATTAACATGAAAAATTGCACAAAAATCAAGAAAATTGGCGTCGAACCACGGCGCATGTGGTATCAACGGGTCCCTAGCGAGGAGAGGATTCCATCCCCCTACCTTTAACGCGGTGGGAACACCGATTCGGTGCCAAACGGTCGACGAGGGCCACGCCGTCCACACGGCGCCAAGCGACACCACACTCCGCGGATCGAGGGAAGAAGGGCGTCACCACGATCCACGCGAAACGACCTTCCCGACGGTACCTCCCTTGCCTCGATCAGCAGCCGTCTGGGCTAAAACCGAGCGAGAGAGAGATTTCGAGAAATTAGGCCTAAAATAACCCAAAAAGGGGTTTGCACGGAAAACGATGAAAATGACAGCGGATGGCGACGCATGTGGCGTCAATGGGCTCCTGGCAAGATGAGGAGTCCATTTCCCTACCTCGATCGCGACGAAACACGCAAATCGGTGCAGATCGGGCGACGGAAGCCACGCCGTCCTCTCGCTCCCACGCGTCTCCAAGCTCCACGGATCGAGACGAGGTTAGCGTCAAAACGTCCCTCGTGTCGAGCCGGTTCCAACGGTGTCTCCCACGCCTCGATCGGACCCCACTCGGGCCAAATCCGAGAGAGAAAGGGAGAGGGGAGAAAGAGAACGTGTGAGGGAGAGAGAGAGAAAAAGAGAGAGATCGAGAGTGAGAGGGGGGAGAGAGAGAGGCGTGCGTGAGTTTTTTAAAAAACTGATTTTTCTATTTTTTTTTGTAAAAATTCCTCAAATTGCACTTTAACCTCTCAAAGAACCAAAATCGTTAATATGCCCCTAAATTTTCCATAATTCTTTAACTAATTCGAATAAATGTCTAACCAAGGCCTAAAAATCCGCAAAAATAGTCGAAACGATCCTCACGAAGAGTACACTGCCACTGTATTGTCCACGAGCTAATAAGCCGAGAGGTAAACTCACCATAGGGTTCTGTAGATTATACGAGAATAAAACTACACGGTTCATAAGACCTCAACTCGGGAGATACAAAAGCAATGCAAAACTCTCCAAAAAGAATCCGAAAAACTTACTAAAGATCCAGGATATTACATATAATAAGAAGTAATGCAATGGAATTGACTATTTCATTCATTTCATTGAAGCAAGTAATTGCACTTTTTCGGATCACGCGAGTCAAGTCAAGCAAATCGAGAGAGAGAGTAAGCATGGAATGTCTCAAGTCAAGTCAAGCAAGTACTTTCACCCTTCTGCGGGCCTCAAGTCAAGTATTGCCCATTCTAGGCCACGCAAGCCAAGTATTGCCCATTCTGGGCCAAGCAAGTCAAGTCAAACAAGTAGTTCGGTGCAATGCCAAACACCGTGGTCAATAAAATTCCATGGGCACAAGTACCTTTGGGCGCTCCTCCCAGCACCAGATTAGGCCCTATATGTACAGCATTTCATGTATTTCTTTTGACATCCACTCTCATTTATAGCCAATATAGAATTTGAAGGGTTGCCATTGTAAGAGTATAAGGTAGAGTCCAGAAATAGAGTTCAAAGGCATATATGATGCAGGAACATGTACTCGGGTTATATCGGTATGAATCACGAGACAAATCAGTAATCAGAATGAAGATTGGCAACTAACAGACTGAATTGGCGCCTGGGGGTTGTAGACACGCTAAAATTGACATTATTGTGAGTACATCTCATATTGCCTCATAATACCCTAATTTGACCCTCAAATTGACCTTGTTTGAGTGGTTTTTCTCACTTTTCTTGGGTTTCTCACCTTTTTATACTTTTACCTATTTTTCTAAATTTTCTGAGTATTTTTCTCCATTTTTTCAAATTTTTAAAGAATTAGCGGTAAGGTGGGAGGCGCTATTTTCAAAAATAATAAAAATAATAAAAAATACAAATGGAAATGACGTCTGTCTGGGGTGTCTTCATTTAAATCAAGAATGGGTTTTAGTTATATCCCGTTCTCTAATTCTTTTGCCCTTTCCGAGGCATTTTGATGGTCTTTCGGGATCCAAAAAAATATGAAAAAAATATATTTGGAATCATCTCAACCAGAAGCACATTCATCAGGAAAATCAAAAAATAAAAAAAATTGGAAACAAATTAGCGACATAGGGGGTGTGCGCTATTTAAAAATAATAAAATAACTAAAAGTAAATGACGTCTCTCTGAGGGGTCTTCATTTAATTGAAGTCACCCTAGGGTGTCGCTAATTGAAGAATTGAAGTCTTCCCGGGGTGTCGTTATTCAATGAATTGGAGTCTTCCCGGGATGTCACTATTCAATGAATTTGGGTGATTTACACCGGGCCGGTACATTCTGTGACTCAAAATACTATTCATACACTATTCATGCCGTAAAAGTTTCTCAGAAACAGAAAACAAGGATATGAACAGGTAGAGAAAATTCTCGGGAGTTCAGAATCATGCTCATGCAAAATTGTTGGGTTTTGTTATTCAATAAATTGGGGTGATTTATACCGGACAAGTACATTCTGTGACTCAAAACACTATTCATACACTATTCATACCGTAAAAGTTTCTGAGAAACAGAAAGTAAGGATATGAACAGGTAGAGAAACTTTTCGGGAGTTCAGAATCATGCTCATGCAAAATTGTTGGGTTTCGCTATACAATAAATTGGGGTGATTTACACCGGACAGGTACATTCTGTGACTCAAAATACTATTCATACACTATTCATACCGTAAAAGTTTCTCAAAAATAGAAAGAAAGGATATGAATAGACAAAGAAAATTCTCTGGAGTTCAGAATCATGCTCATGCAAAATTGTTGGGTTTTGATTCCATAGATATAAAATTTCTAATGCGATGTTTATATGTTTTCCAAAAAATAGAATTGGCGCCCCCTCAAGGTGTCTTCATTTAATTGAAGACACCTAGGGGTGTCACTATTTGATGTAAAGGCTCTGGTCAATTGGCGCCGCTCTGCAGTGTCTTCAATTAATTGACATTATTGCGGAGAGTCACCAATTGAACCATTTTCAAGTGAGTCATGCTTCGCATCAGAGAGGCACATTCTGAGATATAAGTCACTATTCATATTTTCAAAGTTTCTCCGAATCAGGAAGTAAGGACATGGGCAGGTAGAGAAAAATATCAGAATCACAGAACTATTTTCATGCAAGAATTTTATGGTCTGGCTCAATAAATATAAATTTCTGAACACGGTGGTTAGTTACTATTCATATTTTCAAAGTTTCTCCGAATCAGGAAATAAGGACATGGGCAGGTAGAGAAAAATATTGAGATCACAGAACTATGTTCATACGAGAATTTTATGGTCTGGTTCAATAGATATAAATTTCTGAACATGGTGGCTACTAATCACGTACTTATTGTTCATGATTTATAACACGTTCACAGAATCAGGAAGCAAGGACATAGATCGACATGGAAATTTGTAGGATTGTACGATCATGCTCATGCAACAATTTCTGAGTTTAATTTCATAGATATCAATTTTTAAACATGGATTAATTTATAAGAATCTGGACAGATTATGAGTATAAACCATGTGCTGTACAGGGGGTACTTGGCGGAGAATCTACTCACGCAAGATTTAGTGTTTCAGATAGGCGTGGCCTAACCTTCCCACTAAGTCTTTTGATATATCCCAAACTTAAATGACTAGATATAACTAGCATGCATGTTAACCTATATTAACTACTAGTTAAGCCAGATCTTGAGAACACCTACCTTTTGACGTGATTACGATGACAAAATAAAAATCTAAGGATGAAGCCACACGTTCTCCGCCGTCGTAAAGCTCCAGCAGCAGGACGTAGACTTCACGTCTTCCGAGAGAAAGAAGGGAAATATTCCCTTCTGCGAGCAGCACTGATGATGGCAGTAGTCTCTGCCAGTGCTACGGAGGGAATTAGTTATAGGAAACGCAGAGCATGAGTTTATTGCCTTACGGGTCAGGTTGAGGAACAAGATCCTAGATCATTGCTGTCCGTGGTGCTTTGCCAGCTAAATGAGGTTGTTCGTGCCTCAACCTTCTAGAAGCACAGATGAAATGACGCCCTTGTAAGGGGACGTCCATTAATCTAGGTGGTCCTGTTCATGTAAATGACGCCTCTTCATGAGGGCGTCCATTTTAGACAAAACTGTCACTTTCACGTGTTGGCCTTCATGGTGTATATATATATATATATATTAATACTATAGTGGGATGGTGGCCCCAAGGGAAATGGCTCCTGTCCATAGGGCCTTCAATTTGTTGAATGGCGCCCTAGTAAGGGGCACCCATTCTCTTGGTGTTGGAAAAGAAACCCCACTTACGTACAACTCATGTGTTGGCATAAAGTTAGCTTGTAAATTTATATACTAGTCCTCTTATGGTTTGGTTCTTTATATAAGGCCTACATATAGGATTTTTTTGGAAAAGAGTTCACTTACGTAATACACATGATGGCATAAAGTGATGTTGGCTTGTATATTT
This sequence comes from Amorphophallus konjac, assembly GCA_022559845.1. Lineage (NCBI taxonomy): Eukaryota > Viridiplantae > Streptophyta > Magnoliopsida > Alismatales > Araceae > Amorphophallus > Amorphophallus konjac. The sequence goes on from CM040121.1 coordinate 211,119,844, forward strand.
ATATAATAGTCCTCATGAGGTTGGGTTCTTTATGTAAGGCCTTCATGTAGGATTTTTTAGGAAGAAGTTTTAAATTTTTCTCAATTGCTTTATCGGGGGTGCTACACTTTGGCCTGGGCAAAAGATGCACCGACCTCACTATGGCCTAGGGAAAAATATGCACCGACCTCACTATGGCCTAGGGAAAAATATGCACCGACCTTACCTTGGCCTGGACAAAACATGCCCCAACCTCACTATGAACATTAGGAACTATGCACAGACCTTGCCATGATCAACATGAAATATGCACTGACCTTGCTATAAACCATATGAAATATGTACAGGTCTTGCCATGATAAACATGAAATATGCACAGACCTTGCTATGAATCATATGAAATATGTACAGGCCTTGCCATGATCAACATGAAATATGCACAGACCTTGCTATGAACCATATGAAATGTGTACAAACCTTGCCTCAAAGGCTGACCTTCCCAGGGGCTGTGCAAATCCTTAGAGACACAGAGGTAACTCGTGGAAGCCCAAAACTTGATGAAACCAAAATGAACATGGTGGTGGTCCCTATGTGCCCTTAATCCCTCTGTAAAGTGTATAAAATATATTTAAAACCGTTCTAATGCATCATTGACCCCTAAAGTTTGAGGCTAGGTGCCTACCTTTGAGATGCTAACTGACGATCTGGGGATAATATCCACACCCCAGATCATCCTCAGCTTTACCCCTTCTACGAAATGCCCAGGTCCCTCACCTCTCTTCCTTACCCAAGGGAAACCGTAGGTGGCAGAAAATGGAATATTAGTGTTGGTAAAAGGCTGACCACCCATGACACCCCCCTCCTTTTATAGTTTCTTTCAAGTCTCCCAAGGTTCTCCTATGACCCAGAAGCCTCCCACCTGCTTCCCAAGGTCGATGGTTTAAGGAAGGTTAATGCTAAGCATCCTTTCGGTTTGAACAGAGGTGACCCTTCGTCTACCCGATCATAGATGTTGGTGGGTGCACTTTTATGTTGGTTTTTGGGTTGGGACGTCTTCATATGAAATCAAGAGGACTTCTTGATCTAACTATGGGTCTTGGTTTCATCGAATGTCCTTATTCCTAGCCCGAGTTATGATTTTTGCAAGTTTATCATTTATTCTCCCTTATTCAAATTGTGACCTTTCAGTAGCCCGAGGTAATCCGGGCACAACTCTATTATCCAATCCGCATTGGGCCTCGACCCCATCATAGCAGTTGTACCTAACATCCTACTTGAATTTTGGCCATAGTTTTAGGTCATTTCATTAAACACAGGCAAAGTTATGAATTTCCTATTAATTACCTTCAAATTTCCCTAATAGTCATACCCCTTCGTGATAGCTGTCAGCCAAAGGGCTCCGGGCCCAAGTTATGGTGCGAATTGGGCTTCCTCCCCAATAGAGGAGTTTGGGCTAAGGGCCCAAGCTTTCTAACGAGTCTGGTTTCATCCTTTTCTGATCTTCCTATGTTAAGTTACGGGTTTTCTAAGGATTCTTAATTAATCCGTCCAAATTTTCGGCCCGTTGAGTCTTATGGGTCTGAATTATACCCGATTGGCTAGTGCCCATTTAGTGGTCATAACATCCTCTCCCCCTTAAAATAATTTCATCCTCAAAATTGAATTGAAAGAAAGAAGAAAACTTCTCTTTAAGGAAAAATTGCTCACCGAATAGTTGGGGGTATTCTTGGCGTATATTATCCTCCGGATCCCAAGTTGCTTCCTCGGAATGAGAATTCCTCCATAAGACTTTCACCAGCCGGATGGTCTTATTCCTCAATACCTATTCCTTCCGGTCGATGATCTCGAAGGGCTACTCCACATAAGATAGATCTGCTCGAACTTTCGGGGGCTCGTATTCTATTACATGCGAGGCATCTCAGACATATCCCCTGAGAATGGAGATGTGGAAGACCGGATGCACATGTGCCAGAGCGGGCGGGAGTGCTAGTCGATAAGCCACCTCGCCGACCCTTTGTAGAATCTCAAAAGGCCCGATATACCTGGGACTGAGCTTACCCTTCTTCCCAAATCGCATGACTCCCTTGGTAAGAGACACCTTTAGGAATACATGGTCTCCTTCCGCAAATGTCAACTCTCTTTGCCGCTGGTCTGCATAGCTTTTCTATCGGCTCTGGGCTGTGAGGAGTCGTTGTCGGATCATGGATATCTTCTCTGGGCAGTCTTGCACCAATTGTGGCCCGAATATCTGCTTTTCGCCAGCTTCATACCAGCATACCAGTGACCTACATGGCCGCCCATAGAGTGCCTCATAAGGTGCCATTCCGATGGCGGAGTGGTAACTATTGTTGTATGCAAACTCTATCATGGGTAAGTGGTTGTCCCAATTTCCTCTCCATTCAATACTGCATGCCCTCAGCATATCTTCTAGAGTTTGGATGGTACGCTCGGATTGCCCATCAGTCCGAGGATGAAAGGCCGAGCTGAGCTGCAACTCTATCCCCATAGCTTGCTACAAACTTTTCTAGAACCTCGCGATGAATCGAGGGTCCCGATCAAAAATGATGGACAAGGGTGCCCCATGCAACCGAATAATCTCGGCGATGAATAATTTCGCTAAGGATTCGATTGGAGTTTGCTTGTTGACGGGCAGGAAGTGTGCAGTCTTTGTGAACCTATCCACAATTACCCAAATTGTGTCATGCCTTCTCCTGGTCATGGGTAGGCCAGACACAAAGTCCATGGTGATTTGTTCCCATTTCCATTGGGCTATTTCAATGGTTTGGAGAGGACCACCGGGTCTTTGGTGCTCAATTTTTACCTACTGACAAGTGAGGCATTTGGATACGAACTCCGCAATGTCTTGCTTCATTCCCGGCCACCAATGCATCCTTTTCATATCTTGGAACATTTTGGTGCTTCCAGGATGGATGAAAAATTTTGACCTATGAGCCTCTCGCATCAAGTCCTTCTTCATCTCCACATCGTCTAGTACACAAATCCTTCCTCGGAATGCAATCAATCCATCAATTCCCATTTGGAAGTCCTCATTGTTCAGTTGTCTCTGCAATGCCATGTCTTGCCTTTGTGCCTCAACAATTCTATCTAAGTATGCAGGTCTTGCCGATAACCCAGCTAGGAGACCGAACTGCTTCCTTTTCTCGGGTCGTGATTCGATCACTCCCTCCATCATATCCCACTCTCGATGTAAACTCAGCGCCATCAACTTTCGGCTGAGAGCATCCGCCACCACATTCGTTGTAATGCCCTGGATCCTTGGTAGGTCTTGCTGGATCTTCATTGGATCTTTTGGATTGGTTTCGGTGAGTTTCGGTTCGCTTTTGTGACTTCCGAGTTGAGCTTTACGAGCCGGGTGGGTTTTTCTCTCGTACTAGTTATGGAACCCTACAGTGAGTTTGTTTGTCAGTTCATCAACTCACGGATGCTACAGCGATGATGTACTCTTCGATCCGGTCGTTTCGACTATTTTTGCGTATTTTTCTGAATTTGAGCATTTTCGGCGCATTTTTGAAATTTTCAAAAATTAGGAAAATTTCCTAATTTTATTTCTTTTTCTTTTTCTTTTCCTTTCCTCTTTCTCTCTCCTCATTCACACGTTCGCCTCTCTCTCTCTCCCATTCTCTCTTGTTCTCCCACCTTCTCGCCTCTGGCTGCAGATGGAGGGGTCCGTTGGTGAGGTGGTGACATCGGGAACCTGTCGAGGTGCGTGATGGAGCGAGGATCGGAATGGTTCTGGCGCGATCCCTAACGGTGGATTCAAAGTCGGTGTTCGAGCTCGCGGCGTGGTTTTCGGCGCGGTTTAGTCCCTTCGGGGCACGGTTTCTTCGGTGGAGGTAGGGTGATGGTTCCTCACTTCCTCCTGCTCGTTTTCCCTGCCCTTGCACTTCGTTTGGCGCGGAAACGGCCGAGTTTGGGCTTGTTTAGCCTAAACCGTGATTTTTGGGTTTTGTAGGGTTCACCGGAAAATGGCAACCATTTGTAGTTCGGTTAGTGTTGAACTGACCGTTGGGATGTTAGGATTCCATCCATGCTAGTTTTGTGTTGATTGGTGGTCATTCGAGGCCGGTAGGAGCCCGGGAACCTCGTTGACCCATTTAGGGTGGATTCGTTGGAATCGCCCCGATCTTGTGTTTTTGTGCTTGCATGTGGGATTTTTAGCCGTCTTATGTTATTTTTCATCGTCGAGGGTTGTTTCCCCTACGCTTCGGCGTGAATGGGGTGTGGAACGGGCCGATTTGGCCAACCCTCCGTTTTCCCGCCATAGCTGGTGTGGCGGTCGTTTCAGGGACCGTTACATGCCCTGACAGCCCCACGACTGACCGTTACAGCGTCTGGGTTGATTCGAGTTCTTCGGGGTTTGGAGAGTGTGACGGCCTAGGGGTGGCGCGTCACATCTCTCTGACGCATCCCGTGAGACGCGTTACGTCTATTTTGTCATTTTATGTTTGGGTTAAGTCGATTCCTCTGACGCGCTTGCCCCTGTGCGTTAGGTGAGTGTAACGGACCTGTCCCAGGCCGTTACATTCTGATTGACTGACGTTGACCTTTTGAGGCGGTTCCCCTGGCGCGCCTGCCCTAGCGCGTCAGGTGTGCGTAACGCGCCTGCCCCAGGCCGTTACGTTCTGTTTGACCGTGTTTGACCGAGTGAGTCGGTTCGCCTAACGACCGTACTCCCGTGCGTTAGGTGTGTGTAACGCGCCTGCCCCAGGCCGTTACATGCTGTTTTGGCTGAGTTGGGGTGGTTGTGTTGTTGTCTCTAACGGCCTCGTCCCCGTGCGTTAGGTGATTGTAACGCGTCCGGTTGGGACCGTTACATGCCTCTCAGCCAGTTTTTGTTAAGGGTTTTGCTGGCCCTGAAGCGCTTGCCCTGGCGCGTTAGGTGGCTGTAATGCGTTCGGTCTGGCGCGTTACATGCTCCGAGTGTGTTTTGAGTTTGAGGGTTGTTGGCCCTGACGGCCCCGGTCGGGCGCGTCAGGTTGGTGTAACGCGCCCGATGCTGGCCGTTACATGCCTTTGCATTTCTAGAAGTTGGTTAGGGCGGTGTGCGTGACGGCTTCTCCCCCGACCATCGCGTGGAGTGTAACGGCCTAGGCTTTGACCGTCATGTTCATGTAGCGGTCTAAGGGTGGTGCGTTACATGCCTTGTGCTCCGATTTTCGTGATTCCGGTTTCTACTTGTCTTGGCTTGGCCTTCTGGTCTGCCCGTTGTCCCGTGGATATCTCCTAACGTCCTATGAGGGCTAGGACTACATTGTAAGGTAGCCATGAGTCTTCTTGCTTGTGGTAGGATTCTCTATCCTACTCTTGTGTGTGTCTTTGGTTGGGTTCCGGTCAACCCGGGGTGACCCAGGGTTGACGGGTGACCTTGCGTGTGGGTGTCTTGGCAGTTTTGTCCAACCCGAGACACTGGTTCTGGATGCCTCGAGGTATCATCTTACCTCGGTTTGCATGTCCAGACGTGTGCTGTGGGTCTTTGGTGTTCCCTCAGGTCTCCGTGAGTTATTTTCTGCGGAGTGTCATTTCTTGTGGCTTAGGATTAGACCGATTGGCGGCTTGTTCCGCTGTTTGTGATGATCTTGCCTTTGAGCCGTTCGACTCGGGATCGTTACGTGGTAGGTCTAGTTGCCTGGTCCTGAGTCGGTTGGCAGTGGTTGTACTGCCAGTGGTGCTTCGTAGTACGTGTGACAGGGCTTCCGTAGACTGTCTGTACTCTAGCACTTGTGTTTTGGAGTCTGTGCCTTGTGAACCTCCACTAGTCGTAGCCTGTGACGTAGGCTTTTTTTTAGTACGTCACCCACCGGGAGTGGTGGACGGGCAGTTCCCGTTACACGGTTTTTAAGCTAGTTCCGTGGGCCCCGGCCAACGGTAGCGTCCTACCGAGGGGAATACTAGCTAGAGGCCTGGCCTAGGTAGTGGTCAGTGTGTGCACACGTGGTCAGGGACTGAGGACTTGCGTCGACGGGCGTGACCCTGACTAGTCACTCGCAGCGTGGTACTGCGGTCTTGTGTCCGTGAGGTGCCATTTTTCCTTGGAACGTCGTTGTTCCTTGGACTTGGTTCTTGGTGTGTCTAGTCTCCTCCGTGCTGCACACGGTCTGGTAGACGTGACACTTGTGGCGCAGTGTAAGATATCAGTGGACGCATCTGGCTGTTCTTCTAGTGTGAGGGTACTCCTATCACTTGACCGGCGACTCTCACGTTTCTCGGAGCCGGTGTTCTCCTTTCCGTGTCGGCTATTCTTGGCCTTGCCCAAGATTTGCTTCCCTGGCTATGTGGTCTGTTCTTGGCTGTGTCCAAGATGAGCCTGGGGTTGCGTACACGATGTTCCAATCATGTAGGCCGTTGTGGTTGTTTTATCCGTCCTTGCAGGTCTTTGTTTTGGACCTGGTGTCGGGTCGACAGATCGGTAACTTCTAACTTTGCTGGGTCAGAGTCGCCCATCTATTGTTGCTTGGAGTAGTTTGGGGTGCCGAGGTTAGTTCGGCCGCCGCTTGTCTGGCGTGGGTTCTTCCCCTTCCGTACTTGTTCCCTACTCCTACTTCCCGTCTGCTTACTACTGCCTGTAGCGTAGTTTTACAGCTTTGTAGTGTAGCTTTTCCTGCTTTGCTACACCTGCTATTTTTGTCATTGTTGTTCCGTGTTACTGCGTGTTTTTCAGTGGGGATCCGCGTGACCCCTACTGAGCCAGTGACACGTGGCTCACCCCTGCTCTTTCAGGTGGGGTGGCGTTGTTCGTTCTGCTTCCGGGTGGTTCCTGGAGTGTGCGTGCTCGTTGCGTGCCGTTGCTGCCAGCTGGTACCTACGTCGGGCTGCCCCCGACTTCTTGGTACATTTTTCCTTTCTGTCGACTGTACTGTGCTAGACTTGTTGTCTTTAACTTTGGACTTGACTCTGGTGTATAATTGTTAAAATTGAACTGTTAATTAAAAAGTAATTTTATTTTCTGCTACTTTAGCAAACCGATCTAATGAAATTTAATTGCTTCTGTTATATCTCTGTGGCTTCAATGTACTCTACACGTGCCTTTTTCCCTTCGGAGCTTTCTCGCTCTTGGGAGGCCTCGCGGGTTCCATGCGGTATCACGCGTATCCGGTAGTCCTACCGGGTATGCCGGGTATCCGGAATCTGGGTCGCTACAGCTTGGTATCAGAGCAGTGTTCTGAGATGTTCGGAGTTCTTTTCTGAGCTATCAGAGCGTTGTTGTGTGAAGTACATGGGAATCTGAGATATACAGTTTCCAGAGTCGTGAAAGTCCAGTACAGTCTTCAGCTGGCTTCGGTTTGTGATTCTTTGTCGCTTTGTTTTTGGTATGTTGTCTTGTGCGTGCTGTTCTGGCACTGTACGAGATGGTTATGCTCTCGTCAGGATATGACGAGGTGTTTCTTTTCGACGTTGTGTTTGTCTCGATCATGTTGTACTTGGCAGTGTTCACCGGAATGCTTGAATCTGTAGTACGTTGTTCGAGGTTTTCTCCGTGTGTTGTTCAGGTTGCTGTTGACCTTTGGCCTTGGTTTGATGACCGTACACGTTCTTACGTTGTCTTGGTCGTCCTGGCTTGAGTCTGTTCAGCTCCTGATGTGTTTCACTTCTGTTGAAGTGCTCGATTAGATTCCGTGTTGGAGAAGTTGCTCAGGCAAGCTAGGATTTTCCCTTCCTGGTGAGCTTTTGTGATTGAGCTTCTTGCTTCTCGTCCCTTCTGGTGGAATCTTTTTCGAGGTTTGCCTTGGAATTGCTGTCTTAGTGATGCCTTTGTCCTGTGTCTGCTTAAGTGTGGACAGCTTTGTTCTGAGCCTGATCTGCTCTCTACTATACGGTTGCTTGGCTTTGGACTCCATGATGGTGTTAAGAGCTATCGCGTACCGTAGTTGTCGCGCCGTGTCCAGCTGTCGATGTATCGTGAAGGCTCATTTATCATTTTCAGGACGTGAAGGTAAGCTGAGATTGATGCTTTCCTTGTGCTTTGTGCTGAAGCTGGTGCTCTTCTCCTGTTGCACTTAGGCTCCTTGTGATCGGTTGTTCGCTGGATCGGTACTCGTGGCGTGTTGTTTGCGATCTTCATTGGTTGCGAAGGCGTCTGGTGTGTACTGAGATGCGGATATCGAGTTCTCTTCTGAAGCCTACGTGCGTTGTTGAGTATGCAGCTGAAGGGTGTAGGTTGGCTACCCACTGTTTCTTCTCGATGTGACTTCGTCTTGGCTTCTTGTGCCTTGATGTCGTCTGTTGCCGTGCCATTGTTGGTGGTTTTCTGGTGTTGGCATTGGCATTTGTGAGTATTGGGGAATTTGTCGGCATTCCTGCTGATTGAGTACCCTCTACTCTGCATTTTCTTTTCTTGGGTGTTGTGCTCTCGAGGCGTGTTGGTGGTCCTTGAGTTGCGTTCCCCGAGATTGTTGTCGTTTCTTGTTATTGTGGGTCTTCTCTTGGTGAGCAGTCTGATGCGTGACCCGTTCCTTATGGTCGTGTGCTCAGCTGTTCTTGTGCCTTGTTGTGACCCTGCTTGCAGTGGTATTCTGTGGCCCTGCGTGTTGTGCGGAGCCGGAATCCTACAGGTGCTGCCGTTGTGTTGTTTTTGTAAGTGTTGTTTCTCTATGATTTTGTGTCTCTGTGTGGACCAAGTCTTGTCGGTTAGCCTTGCTGTGCTCTTTTTCTAGAGTTAGCTTGCGACTCAATCAGATGTAATATCTGAGTGAGGACTAACTTGATTGTATTTATGGTCCGGTGCTGCTGTTGTCGTTGGTGTCCTGTGTGCCAGGTGTTCCCTGTCGCCTTTGGCACTGGAGCCGATGATGTCGTCGAGCTGTCAGCAGTGGAGATTGTGTTCCCTTGGTTAAGTTGATACTCACCGTGCCTGTCGTTGTGTTTCTCGGTTGGTTGTCTGTTGTTGTGGCAGTCGTGTCTCCTTCTCTGGTGAGACGTAAATGACGTTGCCCTGTTTCAGAGGTGTTGGACTTGTGTCCACTTGTGTCGTGCTCGATCCAGAGCATGTGCTCGTGATTGTGGTCTGACAGTGTTCCTCTGAATTGTGTTCTCTTGAGATTTGTGTTGATTTGTGTTGTTGGGTTGTTCTTCCCTGCTTCTCCTTTGTTAGTCCTTAATTTCGAGGGCGAAATTCCTTAAAAGAGGGGAGGATGTAATGCCCTGGATCCTTGGTAGGTCTTGCTGGATCTTCATTGGATCTTTTGGATTGGTTTCGGTGAGTTTCGGTTCACTTTTGTGGCTTTCGAGTTGAGCTTTACGAGCCGTGTGGGTTTTTCTCTCGTACTAGTTACGGAACCCTACGGTGAGTTTGTTTGTCAGTTCATCAACTCACGGATGCTACAACGACGATGTACTCTTCGAGCTGGTCATTTCGACTATTTTTACGTATTTTTCTGAATTTGTGCATTTTCGGCGCATTTTCAGAATTTTTGGAAATTAGGAAAGTTTCCTAATTTCTTTTCTTTTTCTTTTCCTTTCATCTTTCTCTCTCCTCATTCGCACGTTCGCCCCTCTCTCTCCCGTTCTCTCTCGTTCTCCCACCTTTTCGCCTCCGGCTGCAGACGGAGGGGCCGTTGGTGAGGTGGCGACGTCGGGAAGCTGTCGAGGTGCGTGATGGAGCGAGGATTGGAATGGTTCTAGCGCGATCCCGAACGGTGGATTCAAAGCAGGTGTTCGAGCTCGCGGCGTGGTTTTGGACGCGGTTTAGTCCCTTCGGGGCACGGTTTCTTCGGTGGAGGTAGGGTGATGGTTCCTCACTTCCTCCTGCTCGTTTTCCCTGCCCTTGCACTTCGTTTGACACGGAAACGGCCGAGTTTGGGCTTGTTTGGCCTAAACCGTGATTTTCAGGTTTTGTAGGGTTCGCCGGAAAACGGTAACCATTTGTAGCTCGGTTAGTGTTGAACTGACCGTTGGGATGTTAGGATCCCATCCATGCTAGTTTTGTGTTGATCAGTGGTCATTCGAGGCCGGTAGGATCCTGAGAACCTCGTTGACCCATTTAGGGTGGATTCGTTGGAATCGCCCCGATCTTGTGTTTTTGTGCTTGCATGTGGGATTTTTAGCCTTCTTATGTTGTTTTTCATCGTCGAGGGTTGTTTCCCCTGCGCTTCGGCGTGAATGGGGTGTGGAACGGGCCGATTTGGCCATCCCTCCATTTTCCCGCCGTAGCTGGTGTGGCGGTCGTTCCAGGGACCGTTACATGCCCTGACGGCCCCACGACTGACCATTATAGCGTCTAGGTTGATTCGAGTTCTTCGGGGTTTGGAGAGTGTGACGGCCCAGGGGTGGCGCGTCACATCTCTCTGACGCATCCCGTGAGACGCGTTACGTCTATTTTGTCGTTTTATGTTTGGGTTAAGTCGGTTCCTCTGACGTGCTTGCCCCTGTGCGTCAGGTGAGTGTAACGCGCCTGCCCCAGGCCGTAACATTCTGGTTGACTGACGTTGACCTTTTGAGGCGGTTCCACTGGCGCGCCTGCCCTAGCGCGTCAGGTGTGCGTAACGCGCCTGCCCCAGGCCGTTACGTTCTGTTTGACCGAGTGAGTCGGTTCGCCTAACGGCCGTACTCCAGTGCGTTAGGTGTGTGTAACGCGCCTGCCCCAGGCCGTTACATGCTGTTTTGGCTGAGTTGGGGTGGTTGCGTCGTTGTCTCTAACGGCCTTGTCCCCGTGCGTTAGGTGATTGTAACGCGTCCGGTTGGGACCGTTACATGCCTCTCAGCCAGTTGTTGTTCTGGGTTTTGCTGGCCCTGACGTGCTTGCCCTGGCGCGTTAGGTGGCTGTAACGCGTTCGGTCTGGCGCGTTACATGCTCCGAGTGTGTTTTGAGTTTGAGGGTTGTTGGCCCTGACGGCCCCGGTCGGGCACGTCAGGTTGGTGTAACGCGCCCGGTGCTGGCCGTTACATGCCTTTACGTTTCTAGAAGTTGGTTAGGGCGGTGTGCGTGACGGCTTCTCCCCCGACCGTCGCGTGGAGTGTAACGGCCTAGGCTTAGACCGTCAGGTTCATGTAGCGGTCTAAGGGTGGTGCGTTACATGCCTTGTGCTCCGATTTCCGTGATTCCGATTTCTGCTTGTCTTGGCTTGGCCTTGTGGTCTGCCCGTTGTCCCGTGGATGTCTCCTGTCGTCCTATGAGGGCTAGGACTACGTTGTAAGGTAGCCAGGAGTCTTCTTGCTTGTGGTAGGATTCTCTATCCTACTCTTGTGTGTGTCTTTGGTTGGGTTCCGGTCAACCCGGGGTGACCCAGCGGTTGACGGGCGACCTTGCGTGTCGGTGTCTTGGCGGTTTTGTCTAGCCTGAGACACTGATTCTGGATGCCTCAAGGTATCGTCTTACCTCGGTTTACATGTCCAGACGTGTGCTGAGGGTCTTCGGTGTTCCCTCAGGTCTCCGTGAGTTGTTTTCTACGGAGTGTCGTTTCTTGTGGCTTAGGATTAGACCGATTGGCGGCTTGTTCCGCTATTTGTGACGATCTTGCCTTTGAGTCGTTCGACTCGGGATCGTTACGTGGTAGGTCTAGTTGCCTGGTCCTGAGTCGGTTGGCAGTGGTTGTACTGCCAGTGGTGCTTCGTAGTACGTGTGACAGGGCTTCCGTAGACTGTCTGTACTCTAGCACTTGTGTTTTGGAGTCTGTGCCTTGTGAACCTCCACTAGTCGTAGCCTGTGACGTAGGCTTTTTTTTAGTACGTCACCCACCGGGAGTGGTGGACGGGCAGTTCCTGTTACATGGTTTTTAAGCTAGTTCCGTGGGCCCCGGCCAACGGTAGCATCCTACCGAGGGGAATACTAGCTAGAGGCCTGGCCTAGGTAGTGGTCAGTGTGTGCACACGTGGTCAGGGACTGAGGACTTGCGTCGACGGGCGTGGTCCTGACTAGTCACTCGCAGCGTGGTACTGTGGTCTTGTGTCCGTGAGGTGCCATTTTTCCTTGGAACGTCGTTGTTCCTTGGACCTTGTTCTTGGTGTGTCTAGTCTCCTCCGTGCTACACACGGTCTGGTAGACGTGACACTTGTGGCGCAGTGTAAGACGTTAGTGGACGCATCTGGCTGTTCTTCTAGTGTGAGGGTACTCCTATCACTTGATCGATGACTCTCACGTTTCTCGGAGCCGTTGTTCTCCTTTCTGTGTCGGCTAGTCTTGGCCCTGGCTGTGTGGTCTGTTCTTGGCTGTGTCCAAGATGAGCCTGGGGTTGCGTACACGATGTTCCAATCGTGTAGGCCGTTGTGGTTGTTTTATCCATCCTTGCAGATCTTCGTTTTGGACCTGGTGTCGGGTCGACAGATCGGTAACTTCTGACTTTGCTGGGTCAGAGTCACCCTTCTGTTGTTGCTTGGAGTAGTTTGGGGTGCCGAGGTTAGTTCGGCCGCCGCTTATCTGGCGCGGGTTCTTCCCCTTCCGTACTTGTTCCCTACTCCTACTTCCCGTCTGCTTACTACTGCCTGTAGCGTAGTTTTACAGCTTTGTAGTGTAGCTTTTCCTGCTTTGCTACACCTGCTGTTTTTGTTGTTGCTGTTCCGTGTTACTGCGTGTTTTTCAGTGGGGATCCGCGTGACCCCTACTGAGCCAGTGACACGTGGCTCACCCCTGCTCTTTCAGGTGGGGTGGCGTTGTTTGTTCTGCTTCCGCGTGGTTCCTGGAGTGTGCGTGCTCGTTGCGTGCCGTTGCTGCCAGCTGGTACCTGCGTCGGGCTGCCCCCAACTTCTTGGTATGTTTTTCCTTTCTGTCGACTGTACTGTGCTAGACTTGTTGTCTTTAGCTTTGGACTTGACTCTCGTGTATAATTGTTAAAATTGAACTGTTAATTAAAAAGTAATTTTATTTTCTGCTACTTGAGCAAACCGATCTAATGAAATTTAATTGCTTCTGTTATATCTCTGTGGCTTCAATGTACTCTACACGTGCCTTTTTCCCTTCGGAGCTTTCCCACTCTTGGGAGGCCTCGCGGGTTCCATGCGGTATCACGCGTATCCGGTAGTCCTACCGGGTATGCCGGGTATCCAGAATCTGGGTCACTACATTTGCCTTCCCCGGATGGTATTGTAAGGTGAAGTCATAGTCCTTCAATAGCTCGACCCATCTCCTTTGTCTCAAATTGAGTTCCTTCTGGGTGAATTTGTACTTGAGACTCTGATGGTCGGTGAAGACCTCAAACCGAACCCCATATAAATAGTGCCTCCAGATACGCAAGGTGTTGACCACTACTGCCATTTTCAGGTCATGAGTGGAGTAGTTCCTTTCATGGTCCTTCAGCTGTCTTGTGGCATAGGCGATCACCCGGCCATTTTGCATCAGTACGCAACCGAGGCCGATTCTAGAGGCATCTGTGTAAACAGTGAAGCCGTTGCCCCCTCGAGGGAGTGCCAACACCGGGGCCGTGGTCAATTTTCCCTTGAGCATCTGAAAGCTATCTTCATACTCCCTTGACCAGATAAACTTTGCTCCTTTCTTGGTCAGCTTAGTCATTGGGGCTGCAATGGTGGAGAAACCTTCAATGAACCGGTGATAATACCTGGCCAGTCCAAGGAAGCTCCTAATCTCCATGACTGTCTTCGGTGCTTCCCATTTTGTCACTACTTCCACCTTGCTAGGGTCCACCGATATGCCATTCCCGGATATAACATGCCCGAGAAACATAACCCGATCTAGGCAGAATTCACATTTGCTGAATTTGGCGAAGAATTTGTTCTCCCTGAGGGTCTGCAGAACCACTCTCAAGTGCTGCCGATGCTCCTCTTGACTGGCAGAATATATCAGGATGTCGTCTATAAAGACCACGACAAACTGATCTAGATAGGGGCGGAAAATCTGATTCATCTCTTCCATGAATACAGTCGGTGCATTAGTCAACCCGAATGGTACTACTAAGAACTCTTAGTGACCATACCGAGTCCTAAAGGCCGACTTCGGCACATCCTCGGGCTTGATTCTGATCTGGTGATAACCTGTCCTCAGATCAATCTTGGAGAAGACTTTGGCAGATGATAATTGGTCAAACAACTCCTCAATCCTCGGCAGAGGGTACTTGTTCTTTGTGGTGACCTGGTTGAGCTTGCGGTAATCAACGCACAGTCACATGGTCCCATCCTTCTTGCGCACGAACAAGACTGGTGCTCCCCACGGGGACACGCTGGGCCGGATGAAGCCTTTGTCTAGCAACTCTTGCAATTGCTTCCCGAGTTCAGCAAGTTCTGCTGGAGCCATTCGGTATGGTGGAATAGAGATGGGTGTGGTGCATGGTGCTAGCTCAATAAAGAACTCTATCTCTCGAGCTGGTGGTAGTCCCGATAGATCCTCGGGAAACACATCTGGAAATTCTCGGACTATGTCCAAGTCTTCCAAAATCTTGACGGAGCCTTCTTCAAGCACCACATTGGCTAAGAAATAGTCGCATCCTTTGCTGATCAGCTTGGAGGCCCGGATGGCTGATACCATCATTCTTCCCGACTTGTCCTTAGGGCATTGAAAGAAGAATGTCTCCTTCCCCGGTTTCTGAAAAATCACTCTCTTCTGATGGCAGTCCAAGAGAGCACAATGTTCGTCTAACCAGTCCATCCCCAGAATGAGGTCAAAGTCATTCATATCTAGGTTGTATGCATCCCCCAGCAATATCCTCCCATTGATGTTGACTTCTATAGTAGGGATCACAAGCTTGGTGTGGACTTGTTTCCCTGTTGGTGTGTTAACTATCATTTCACCGAAGAATGTGGCTTGGGGTCGGTTCTTTAGTTGGTTGGCAAAACTAGTGGATATGAATGTGTGTGTAGCCCCCAGGTCAAACAAGACCTTTGCATAAACATTATCCACAAGGAGCGTACCTTCAGCCACGGCCGGGGTATTGTCTACCTCTTCTTGCATTAGCGCATCGACTCGCCCTTTGTATTGAATCTTCTCTTGTGGAGAAAATGGCTTTTGCTGAGCCTTCTTGGGGCAGTTCTTCGTAAAGTGTCCACCCTCGCCGCATTCATAACACTTGCCTTCAGTCCTCCAGCATTCATGTCCCCGATGGTTGCGCCCACACTGGATACAAAATAGAATCCCCGATCCACCCTTCGGAACCTGTCCTTGGCGCGCCGCCTTTTCCTTGTCTCGCCTCCCTCCGGCCTACATAGGCCTCTTGCCAAACGACTTCTGCTCCTCGATGAACCTATAAACGGACATTGGTTAGGACTTACCCTTATATATCTCCTAACTTTTATGGCTTCAACCATTACCTTGTATTTTCTTGCTCGGCTAGATGAGCAAGCCTCAACGACGTTGGGTAGGAGCCAGGGTCTTGGGTTGCGACATAGTGTCAGACATTGCTGCGCAGCCCATTGACAAATTTCTTCATCTTCCGATGCGCGTCATCAAATATGTGCGGAGCATATTGGCCCAGAGCTGAAAACTTGGCCTCGTAGTCGGCCACCGACATGCTCCCTTGCTCAAGACCCATAAATTCTTGTTCCTTCGCGTCTCGCCCATGCTCTAGAAAATACTTCTCTCAGAAGATAGCCAAGAACTCCTCCCACAGTATGTCTCCGTCATGGTAGTCCGCGAAGGTGGTCCGCAACTTGGCCTTCCACCACAAGTCGGCCTGGTCTTGCAAAACATAGGCCACCAGGTTCACCTTTTCCTCTTTGGGACACCGCATTGTGCAGAACTTCTTTTCCATTTCGCTGAGCCATGACTCAGCCACCTCTGGATGGCTCTCCCCCTTAAAGATAGGAGGCACCAACCTTAGAAACCGATCAAGTGTCGGCAGGTCGTGACGTGGTGCGGCTGCGGGCTGCTGCAGCATTTGTTGCTGCATGGCCTGCATCAACCCTTGGAAGCTCTACATGAACCCTTCCAGGTTGACTCTCGCATTGGGCACTTGCCCACCGCCAACTGCAGGGGCATGGACAGCCCCGTCATGCGCCCCATTTGGGTCATCTACCCCGATCCCCTCTCATCCGCCCGGGGAAGATCCCTTTGCCTTCTTGGCGGCATGGTTCTGAAAAACATACAATGGTTTGAGTGAGAGGGTTTAAATGGTTTCAAACATACTCTACCCTTTCCCCACTCTAACATATCACTTCCTCCACTATGGAACATCTGGAATGGTTGTAACTATGGTTTGTCTCTCGTGCTCTGATACCACGTTGTAACGCCCTGGAATCTGATCCCCAAATTTTTGGGGATTATTTTTTTTCTCTTTTTATCGGACCCCGAAGCAATCACTTCGTACGTATCGCGGAAGCACAATATTATGTAACATGCATACATTCACATGAGAGAGAAACCATAGGTTACAAGAAATGTAGGTAAGCATCTCAACCATTCATAATCTCCAAAAAGAGTACAGATTCATGTTCCAGATTACACATGAGCCCACATGGGCTTTCCACCCCACACCCCTACATATAGCAAAACATTCGACCGTAGCATACCCAGACGGACTGTGCTAACTCTATTCCTCTGCTGCTGCCTCCACCTCAACCTTCTTCTCTATATTTCCTCAAAAACGTATGTCACAAGGGTGAGTGTGACGCTCAGTAGTCATCCTAAACAAACTGGGGTTAACCTTGCATCTATATAATCATTTATATGTATTTTTCAGATGTTAACAGTAGCATGGTTCATTTAATATCATCTACTTAAAATAACTCAAGTAAGGAAAGTACAGATTCTTTAACTAGTGTATGAACACCCATGCATGCAGCAAGACCCCAGCACAAGAACAATTACCTATTATCATATTTTATGAGAGTTCATATTATTACCATTCATGGAACCGGACAACTGCCGCAAACATAGGAGGCCCACACACACACACAACGAACGAAATAGTACTGCGCAGATCCGAGAGCGAACTCCCACCTAGATTCTTGTGGCCTAGTGGCGTTACGTATCACCATCCCACAAAGGCCCACCCACAAGGGGACCCAAGACTGAATCAATAGGATTTTAAACCAGGGCGTTACGTATCGCCATCCCCTGGGATCTCTTACTTCCACGGTGTTACGTATCGCCGTCCCGCAGAAGGGACCAAAGTTCAACCTCATAGAATGCTGTTGTTTTCCCTTCATGGCATACATATTCTTACTTGATATTACTAGCATGATGCTCATCAGACATATTTTCATGATTTTAAGGGGGCTAAACATACTCATAGTCATGCTTCTAATGAGTTACTCATGCTCATAGATATGCTGCTAATAGTTTAAGATGGCTAAACACACCCATAGTCATGTTCAGGTTACTATATGAAAGTACATGTTCATCCTTCTAGACTACACATGCATAGAAAATGACTTATATCTGAAAGTATAGAATTTCTGGGTACATGAAACTTTTATAGTGGGTTACTAACTTATCCTTATATCATTTTCTAATTTTTTTAGATTTTTATGAAATAAAAAGTCCTTTCAAAACTCTCATTTTCTATGTTTCTGGAAATCTGGACAGACCCACAGGTGCACCGACTTACCTGGACCTACTCAGACTTGTCTCAAGGACTTCAACACATATGCACCGACCATACTTTGGCCTGGGCAAAACATGCACTGACCTCACTATGGCCTGGGGAAAAACATGCACTGACCTTACTTTGGCCTGGGTAAAACATGCACCGACCTCACTATGGCATCGGCAAAACATGCACCGACCTCACTATGGCTTGGGGAAAAACATGCACCGACCTTACTTTGGCTTGGGCAAAACATGCACCTACCTCACTTTGGCCTGGGCAAAATATGCACCGACCTCACTATGGCCTAGGGAAAACATGCACCGACCTTACTTGACCTAGGGAAAACAAGCACCGCCCTTACTTTGGCCTAGGCAAAACATGCACTGACCTTGCTATGACCTGGGGAAAAACATGCACCGACCTTACTTTGGCCTGGGCAAAACATACACCGACCTCACTATGGCCTTGGGAAAAATATGCACCGACCTCACTATGGCCGGGGGAAAACATGCACCGACCTCACTATGGCCTGGGGAAAACATGCACCGACCTTACTTGACCTGGGGAAAACATGCACCGACCTTACTTTGGCCTGGGGAAAACATGCACCGACCTTACTATGGCCTGGGAAAAAACATGCACCGACCTCACGATGGCCTGCGGAAAACATGCACCAACCTTACCTTGGCCTGGGCAAAACATGCACCGACCTCACTATGAACATTAGGAACTATGCATAGACCTTGCCATGATCAACATGAAATATGCACAGACCTTTCTATGAACCATATGAAATATGTATAGGCCTTGCCATGATCAACATGAAATATGCACAGACCTTGCTATGAACCATATGAAATATGTACAGGCCTTGCCATGATCAACATGAAATATGCACAGACCTTGCTATGAACCATATGAAATGTGTACAGACCTTGCCTCAAAGGCTGACCTTCCCAGGGGCTGTGCAAATCCTTAGAGACACAGAGGTAACTCGTGGAAGTCCAAAACTTGATGAAACCAAAATGAACATGGTGGCGGTCCCTATGTGCCCTTAATCCCTCTGTAAAGTGTATAAAATATATTTAAAACCGTTCTAATGCATCATTGACCCCTAAAGTTTGAGGCTAGGTGCGTACCTTTGAGATGCTAACTGACGATCTGGGGATAATATCCACACCCCAGATCATCCTCAGCTTTACCCCTTCTACGAAATGCCCAGGTCCCTCACCTCTCTTCCTTACCCAAGGGAAACCGTAGGTGGCAGAAAATGGAATATTAGTGTTAGTAAAAGGCTGACCACCCATGACACCCCCCTCCTTTTATAGTTTCTTTCAAGTCTCCCAAGGTTCTCCTACGACCCAGAAGCCTCCCACCTACTTCCCAAGGTCGATGGTTTAAGGAAGGTTAATGCTAAGCATCCTTTCGGTTTGAACAGAGGTGACCCTTCGTCTACCCGGTCATAGATGTTGGTGGGTGCACTTTTATGTTGGTTTTTGGGTTGGGACGTCTTCATATGAAATCAAGAGGACTTCTTGATCTAACTATGGGTCTTGGTTTCATCGAATGTCCTTATTCCTAGCCCGAGTTATGATTTTTGCAAGTTTATCATTTATTCTCCCTTATTCAAATTGTGACCTTTCAGTAGCCCGAGGTAATCCGGGCACAACTCTATTATCCAATCCGCATTGGCCCTCGACCCCATCATAGAAGTTGTACCTAGCATCCTACTCAAAATTCTGGCCTTGGTTTCAGGTCATTTCATTAAGCACAGGCGAAGTTATGAATTTCCCATTAATTACCTTCAAATTTCCCTAATAGTCACACCCCTTCGTGATAGCTGTCAGCCAAAGGGCTCCGGGCCCAAGTTGTGGTGCGAATTGGGCTTTCTCCCCAATAGAGGAGTTTGGGCTAAGATCCCAAGTTTTCTAACGAGTCTAGTTTCATAATTTTCTGATCTTCTTTTGTTAAGTTACGGGTTTTCTAAGGATTCTTAATTAATCCGTCCAGATTTCCGGTCCGTTGAGTCTTATGGGTGCGAATTATACTCGATTGGCTAGTGCCCATTTAGCGGTCATAACATTTCTGACATATTCAGGCATTTCCATCCTTTGATATTAATTTTTTGGAATGTGCTTGCAAATCTTTTCCTCTGAAATAATGATAGTCTGACAATCAGTTCATCATTCTAAGCTACTAAAATCAAAAGTCTTCTTTTATAAGAATCTATTTTGCTTCATGAATGAACTGATGGTTTAAACTTAATAAACTTTAGAGTCTAAAGACTGAATTCAATGAACAAGTATGTTGATAACAATTAATAGCTCTCAACCTTTTATCACATAACATGTCTGATAATGTCTTCCAGTATTTGAAAACTATTGAATTAATGATTTCTTGGTTGAGAAAACTTGGAGTGTGTATTGTTCTTAAACAAGTCTTTCTACAAAACTAAAAGGCAACAACTTTAAAAGAATGAGTCAAAATGTATTGACAGAGCAATGATTGAATGCACTAAGAAACTGAGTACTTCATTAATGAAATGGAGAAAAACTCATGTCATGAAGTGCTTCAAGATATCTCTGTTCAATGGTCAAAACAGGGTTGTTAGCTTCACTGAGTACCTAGGGGTACTAGCATCTGATAAATGTGTACCTTTATGCAAAAAGTGTAAACTACCTCTACTGTTTTAATCTATGAAATAGGGTGGTACATTTTGCTGAAGTAACTAGGGATACTGGCATCTAATCAATGTGTACCCTCATGTCAAAAAGTATGGATGATACCTAACTGTTCATATCTCAGAAATCAAAAAGGTGAAAAACACTTTGCTATAACCTTAAGTAAAATTTCAGAAATGTCAAATTGTTTAACCTCAATACATTTCCTAGTCACTCCTAAAGAAATTCACTGATTCTGTGTGAGTAGGATACAGTAAGACTCAACTCTTTCGTGTTTAATGTGGTTCTGGTTTATCGCTATTAAAGGTTACTGCAATCTTATTGAAAGAGTACAGTGGATACACTCTAATCTTTATTCTTCTTAAACTAGAATTCTATCAAGAATGCACTATATAGACTCTTATATCTGAAGAATTTGAGCTATGTATGCTTAACTTAATGAACTATTACTCAGAATGTCAATCAGATTTCTCATATTCTTTCTGTCCTTATCTTCAGTATTTCTTTGTTTGCTGATGGCAACGGGGGGAGAAATATATTATGGATAGAGGGAGAGACTTTTGAAGGAAACTTTTGAAATCAGGGGGAGAATCTTTTTACAAAGGGGGAGAATATGTTGTTGACTGAGTTCATGGTAGCTGTGTCAAAAGTCTATGCATGTGTCTATGCATGTCTGCTTTTAACTGAACTGATGTTCTTAATTGTAACTTGACTGTAATTCATGCATATTTTGACTAAGAGTGAACTGAGTGTTACCATCAAAATAGAGTTAATATAGTTGTTTTGCCATCATCAAAAAGGGGGAGAATGTTGTGTCTCCTTTGGATTTGATCATAAATGGGGAGAATATTTTGCTTTGATGATTAGCAAAAGTATAGTTGACTTTAGTTTGACTTTGGTAACACTACTATTTTGATGTCTTTACTTTAGTCAAAATGAATTTTTTGTCAAGAAATGGTTGGTGCACATTCACATTATTGCATATCATAAGTCGGTGCACATGTCCACTTTCATTCTGAAAGTCTACGCATGAGCAGAGCTTTGCTTAGAAAGGTCGACGTACATGTATGTGTATTGCTCAGAAAGGTCCGAGCACATGCAGCACTTAGAGTTTGTGCACATATAGGTCTGTGCATATCTAAGGTCTGCGCACTTGCAACACTTAGAGTCTGAGCACATATAGGTCTGAGCATATCTAAGGTCCGTGCACATGCAGCACTTAGAGTCTGAGCACATATAGGTCTGAGCATATCTAAGGTCCGTGCACATGAAACACTTAGAGTCTGAGCACATATAGGTCTATGCATAATCTGAGGTCTGTGCACATGTAAAGTCTGTGCATATGAAGAGTCCTGGTCTGTGCACATCCTTAGTCTAAGGTTTACGCACATATATGTCTAAGCTTATTTAGGGTCAGTGCACATGAAGCATCTAGGTCGATGCACCTTACTCACTGAATACAAGGACAAGGTCAATGCACATTGAACATTGTTCATATCACAGGTCTATGCACCTCATGCACCTTGTGCTATAAGGTCGGTGCATATTGTACACAAGCCGATGGTAGCAACCTAGTGGTTGAACAAAGGTCGGTGTTGTCTTCTAGTCTCTGCAGCATTTAAGTCTTTGCTTTTGATGTCATCTATATCAAGGTCGATGCATATTTTGAAATCACTTTTGGGACAGGTTGATGTACCTTTCATAAGGTCTACCTGTGCTATTTTAAAGGTCGATATTGTTATTCTTTTTTTTTAAAAACCAAGAACCGACCGACAGAAACAGGCACTGGTCGAGTGCACCCTCCCTCAGCGAGGGAGAATGTTCCCACTCCCCCAGGCTGTAACTATGGCCCTAGATTTTATAATATTGGAGAAAGATTACATTTGGCTTCGGGGCATACCCCTGAGGAAACAAATAAGGCTGATTAGCCCTTTGAAAGGAACAAAAAAGAGGAAGGACAAGGGCTTAAGTGTACAACCAATAGAAGCTAACGGAAACGGAGACGGATGGCTGGCAATCCAACGTTGTCAATTCTAAAAGCTCCCCTGGCCATTCGCGGGAGGTCCCCTTCTTGAGTGAATATTGTGTTTTCAGTAATAGTGCATGCATAAGAGGCAAGGGAATCAACAACTTGATTCCCTTCTCTGAAAGTATGCCAAGCCAGACACCCATTGTCCTGGAGGAGATCCAAGGTCCTTTTCCACCAGGGAAGGACCATCTAGCTTGGGGCCATTCCATTCCGGATTGCTTCTACTAGGAGGGCACAGTCTGAGTACACGGCTGCCACCCTTATTCGACATTGCTTTGCAATGGCTAAACCATCATGAAGAGCCCTTGTCTCTGCTAAAATACTATTGCCTTGGCCATAATGAAATGCAAAAACAACAATGAGTTTGCCTGCAGGGTCCCTGATACATCCTCCACCTCCACTCATGCCGGGGTTGCCCTTCGAGGCTCCATCTACATGCAGTGTAAAATCATGGGCAGCCAATCGACAGAAGACCAAGAATGGCTGTTTAATTTCCACCCGTGGATATAATTGGAAGGAGGCTAAGCAGTGGAGTTGAGCTGGAGATAAAGGCTTGTGAAAACTTAGCTTATCCAACACCAAAGCTATAGAAGATATAATTTTCTTTTTAATGGATGCACTGTTGAGGGCCACTCCTTCAAATCTTAGAGCACATCTATGTTTCCATATTTCCCATATCATCAAGATTACAGCATACATCCCAATAAATTTTTTTGCAGATAACATGTTGGTTGTAGAAATTATATTCCTGCTACGGGTTGTAATCTGATCACTAAGAGCAATCTTGTCGCTAACAAGGGGGTGCACCCAGCCCCATAACTCAGAAGCCAACTCACTGGAAATGAAAACATGGTTGAGGTATTCTTGGGTAGGAGATGAACAACAGCTGCACCTAGAGGCCATTTGAATCCCACATTCAGCCACCCTACTGTCAACCGGCATTGCTCGATGGAGTAATTTCCAGGTGAAGAGAGTTGCCCCTGGAGCAATGGCTGAGTGCCATAGCTTGGCCCAAGCTGGCCTCCGAATACCTTTAGTCTGGATCAAATTACATGCTGACTTTACAGAGAAGTTGCCCTTTAGTGTGCCAGTCCAAATACAGATGTCGGCCTCATTGCTGGGCTGGATGTGTGGAAAATGGAAATTGTTACTGAAAAGACCCCTGGCAATATGCTGAGAGTCCAGGAGCACATCTCGGACAGAAGCCAGAGGGAGATCAGCACCTCTATTCCTACCATCGGCTTGAACAACATTAAGGCAGGGCCAAGACCAGTCCAGTTATCTCTCAGAAAATCTATTTCTGCCCCACTTCCAATAAGCCACCTGCTGTTGTTTATTAAAAATTCTTGGGCTTGCCTGAAGACTGCCAAGGGCATACCTGCAGAGAAAGGCTTAGTACAGTTGGCAAAATGAAATTTAATAAAACGTTGCCTAGCATATTGAGACCAGAGGGAGGACCCATGAAGAAGGTTCCATAAACTCTTAACTGCCAATGAGATTTGAACCCATTGTAGATCTCTTATTCCCAGTCCTCCCTCTGAACGAGGCCTCTGAATTGCTGACCAAGCTATCCAATGTCTTCGGTTATTGCCATCACTGCCTTGCCAGAAAAAATTAGCACATTGACTGTCAATAAATCTGATAACCTTCTTTGGGATAAAACAAGCAGAAGCAAGGTAGATAGGCATGCTATGTAGAACAGAATCTATAAGAACAACTCTGCCAGCTTGGGATAAAAGTTTGGATTTCCAACCTTCCAGCTTAATCTGAACTCTATCAATCAGGGATTTAAAATCAGAGCAGAGGTATCTGCCCTTTTTCACAGGAATTCCCAAATAGTTGATACCAGCAGTCTGATTCTTAAATCCTGTAAGAACATGAATTGACTGTTTAAGGGAGGGAGGTGCTTTCGCCGAAAGAATAAAGCAGCTTTTATTTACATTCACTTGCTGCCCCGAGCATTGCTCAAATCTGCATATGAATTGTTGGAATGCCACAACATTCTGCCTGCTAGCATTAAGGAAAACCAGAGAATCATCTACATATAGCAAATGTGTAATCTGCATAGACTGCCTTGGTCCTTTATAACCTTGTAAACTTCTGGATTGAAATTGGGCAGAGAGTCCTCTACTAAGAACTTCAGAAGCAATTATGAACAGATATGGGGCTATGGGATCCCCTTGCCTAATGCCCCTGCTAGACTTGAAAAAGCCTGATGCCACTCCATTAAAATTAACCAAAAACCAACAATTATATAGAAGCATACCAATGTATGAAGTAAATCTGGTACTAAACCCAAATTTCCTCATGACAGTCAAGATGAAATCCCATTCCATGCTATCATAGGCCTTTGCCATATCAAGCTTAATGATCATATTATGACCTCGTACCTTTTTATTTATATCCATCATTAACTGCCGAGCAAGAGCCACATTGTCTAAAATAAATCTCCCCTTCACAAATGCCCCTTGCTCCACTGATATTATGCTTGGCAATAAGGGAGTAAATCTTTCAGAGATAATCCAGGAGATGATTTTATATGAAAAGTTGCACAAGCTTATTGGTCTGAAATCACTAAAGGACCTGGGCTGTCACGCCCCGAGCGCGGAAGGAACCCGGAGATGCGTGACGAGTTTATATCGATCATGTCAATCAGAGCGTTAGTGTATTCAACACAAAGACAGAGTGCGCAAAAGTAAAGATAACCCGGTCCTTTATTCAATCACAACTTCAAAGAAACTTCTATTACAATCCACTTAAGGAAAGTGCTAAGACCCAATAAAAGGAAAAGTACAATGGTTGACTCAAGAAATTTAGAAAGATAAGATTAGTAGACGCTTGGATAGACGGAGTAGCTCTAATCCCTTCACTCTTGACCTTCCCCATCCGATTGAGTCTCGTCATCGGACTTACCTGAAAAATAGGAGAAAACACTAGATGAGCGAACACTCAGTAGGAATTATATCTCAAGACTTAACTTGCTTTAAGTAAATTACATGTTACATGAATGTAATAAAGCTTTGCATGTTTGCGTAAAACGACAAGAGAGAGAGTATAACAAGAGATAATTGAGTGAAATAGCATGTCTTTCGAGAACTTATATCAACGAATGTCAAGATATTCAAGCAAGTGTATTCATCATGTCATATCGAGAAGTGGCTATCATGTTTCAAGCAAGTATATAAATACCCGTTCCGGGTCACGCAAGTCATGTCATGTCAAGTCGAGTACGAGATTGTGGAATGTCTAATCAAGTTAGTCATGCACTTCGGTACAATGCCATACCGTGATCATTACAACTCCTATGGGCACTAGTACTTTTGGATGCTCCTCCCAAGACCAGATCGGGCCCTATATGCGCAGGCATTGATCGTGTATTTTTCGACATCCACTATAGTTATAGCCAATATGGAATTTCAAGGAATAAGCTTGTACGAACTTTTAAGGTAGATTTTGTGAAATAGCATTTCAAGGATTTGAACATGTGGTATAAGGATGATAATAACGGTATAATCACGATTAATGATAAAACTAGGTGGAATCGGCTCCCTAACTCGGGTGCCATGACAATAGGAATAAGCGCCCATATGAACATGGTCGCTCGTTCTTGTACATGATAAGGTATATAGAATTAGTGTACACAAGTACGGCATACTATTCTTAAAGGATATGAATGGTATGGATTACCCATCCCATTATTTCAAGAATATTCTCATGACATACAAACAACATGTCGTGAGGGCCGGTATACCATGTTTCTTTAGAGTGACATGGCGAAAGTAGTGTCATGGGTTTTAAGGGTACAACCAGCTCGGCTGCTTTGAGGGAATCCAAAGCTAGCGGAGTCTTATGGAGGTCTCTATGATAAAGTCACTAGTCCAAAGGAACGGAATGTCCCATGGAGAGTTCATCTATCACCGAGAAATAAGGGGTAATCGATAAATCATCGTGAAACGTGGGACTATATTCACGGAATGGAACATAGTGCCTATGTATATATATATAACCCACTGTTATCGGTTATAGAAAACCACGAAAAACATGACTGTCAGAAAATTGACGTCGGGTACTATGTTCTCATTTTTCTGAATTGACGCCCTTGTCAGGGTCGTCAGTTTAATAAATATTATATTTCGGTGGTTTATCAAAATGACGCCTTGCGTAAAGGCTTCAATTCTGTAAATGGCACCTCAGTCGGGGGCGTCATATATTAAATTAATGGGCTGGGGATGAGTCGTCATTTCAAGAACAATATATATCTATTTTCAAAAATTCTGGATTTAACACTAAATTGACGCCCATGTATAGGGTCGTCCATTCAATTTGACGACCTGATCTGGGTCGCTAATTCTTTGTCTTATGATTTGCACCGGATAGGTACAATCACAGACACAAGGTTAATGAAGTAGCTCTGATCAAGAAACAAATGACATGTACAGGTAGAGAAAAATATCAGGAATTTATGGACATGATCATGCATTAGTTTACATATAAAGGTTCACAGTTATTAGAATTTGAACATGGTGTATTTATTAAATAACTATCAATTGACGACTATTACACGGTCGTTGGTTTAACATGACGCCCTGATGTGGGTTGTCAATTCCATTTATGCAGTAAACGAACAAACTTCATTCTGGAAACGAAATCTGTAACTACTGAACTCATCTACAGACCTATATGCATGCATTAACTTGTTAACTATTAAATTTTGCTAAATCTTGAAAAAACCTACCTTGTGGATTGGTTTGGTTGACAGTCGTGAAGAGTTTGAAGAAAATACGATACTCTGTTTCTAACAGAGTAACTAGAAGCCAATATAACAAGAGCAGTTGTTCGTCGGGAGAAATTGCAGGATGATAATAAGAGCAGCAGCTCTTGATTTCCAACGAAGAGGCAGCAACTGCAGCAGCCGAAGAGTTCTCCCACGTTCTTCTTGTATCACGACAGGAGCAGCCTTCGGAGGATGAAGCAATCAGCATTACTACTTCGTTGCAGACAACATGGAGAAGAAAGATGAAGAACCATTAATGTTCTTCACGTTCTATACCATCAGGTTGAATAGAAAGAAGATGGAATCCTACTATTGGATGGAGAGGAAGAAGAACTTCCTTAGGTTCTTCACGTTCGGAACAGCATCAATAGAGTTTTGATGAAGAAAAGAGCCTTCAGGTTGGCTCGATGGGAGGGGTATTTATAGGTTTTTAGGAACCCAATAAGGTTAGAATTCGATTAGAACTAAAATTTCCTTGATAGAGTCCTTACTAAACTTGATTATACACGTAGCAAAATCTTAAAACTTACCCCAGATCATATCCTCGTTCGAACATAACACAAACGGAAAGTTTGAAATTGAAGCCTCAGGTTGAGGCGTTATTTTTAAATTGACGCCCACACGTGAAGTCTTCAATTCTTTCCCTTTAATTCTTTCTGGATTTTTATCTTTTTTTCTGGATATGATCTAGGTGAAAAATTTTAAGGGTATTAATTTTCTATTTTTCTCTATTTTTTCATATAATTATTTTTCTAAAATTCTT
Source organism: Amorphophallus konjac (assembly GCA_022559845.1). Lineage (NCBI taxonomy): Eukaryota > Viridiplantae > Streptophyta > Magnoliopsida > Alismatales > Araceae > Amorphophallus > Amorphophallus konjac. The sequence goes on from CM040121.1 coordinate 211,147,496, forward strand.
TAGTCGAAAAAAAGGCACTATTCATTATTTTGAATTGACGACTTAGTTTAAGTCATCTTTTATGCAATCCACGCCCATGACCATGGCGTCTTTTACCTTTTGACATTTCTGAAAGAAGCAAAATTGTGTTTATACCCTAGAAATCTCTATCTATATATCCTTTCTTATGCTATTTATACTTTTAAATAATTAACGACATTCCCTATGTCGTCCTTTTTAAAATAACGCTTACAGTAAGAGGCGTCAATTGCGTTTGGTAATTTTTCCTTAACCTCTAAAGGACCGTTATTGTATATATGCCCATTCTTTTACCTTTTATATATCTTTAATGTATTTAAATCTTATATATATATACTTCTTCCTTCTAATATAGTAAATGTGGAATATTAAATTTTCTAAATTAGTAATAAAATATAAATTGACATCTTCCTCAAGATTTAATGATTCTTAATTCAATTAAAATTATTTTGTGCATCAAATGGCTACTTAAAATAACACATTATTCTTAAATTTATTATAATATAAGGGTAAGGACTATGAGTCCATTTTGTAAGACTTTTCAGAATGTAAGGGGGTTATATACAAGGTCTAAGCCTCGTTTAATTATTATATATTTATATATTTTAATTTTATTTGGACTTTCTAGTCCTTTAATTTACTAGGGTTGCTACACCCTCCCCCACTTAAAAGAATTTGGTCCCCAAATTCAATCACATATAAACGTGGAGAGTGTAGAGTACATACCTGTTAGAATAAGTCTGGGAATCGTTTCCTCATAGACTCCTCAGTCTCCCATGTGGCTTCGTGTTCTGAACATTTACTCCATTGCACCTTAACCATTGGAATAACTTTATTCCTTAATGTTCGCACCTCGCGATCGAGGATCTTCATGGGCTTTTGCTCATAAGTGAGGTCCCTTTGAATCACCAGGTCTCCATGATCAATGATATGTGACGGATCGTGCACATATTTCTTCAACATTGATATGTGGAATACATTATGAACTTCAGACATTTGAGGAGGTAAAGCGACGCGGTAAGCAACCTCGCCAACTCTTTCTAGTATCTCAAAAGGTCCGATAACTCTCGGCGTAAGCTTGCCCTTAACACCAAATCTAAGTATTCCACGTCCAGGTGATATCTTGAGAAATACGTGATCTCCCACTTGGAATTTGAGATTTCTTCTTCGTGTATCAGCATAAGCCTTCTGTCTAGACTGAGCAACTTGAAGTCTTTCTCAAATCAACTAAATCTTTTCAGTGGTATCCCTTACCATGTCTGGACCTAATAATTGTTTTTCGCCAACTTCGTCCCAGCACAAAGGCGATCGGCAACTCCTTCCGTATAACGCTTCGAAAGGTGCCATTTGTATACTTGTCTGGTAGCTGTTGTTGTATGTAAATTCAACCAAAGGCAAGTGATCATGCCAGTTTCCACCAAAATCAATGATGCAAGCTCTGAGCATATCTTCAACTACCTGATTGGTTCTCTCGGTCTGACCATCCGTTTGAGGATGAAAAGCTGTACTAAAGTTAAGTCTCGTCCCTAGCGAAAGTTGTAGACCCTTCCAAAAGTGAGAAGTAAAACGGGGGTCTCTGTCAGACACGATTGAGACAGGTACTCCATGTAACCTGACTATCTCCTTAAGGTACAATGCAGCAAGAACATCAACTGACCATCGGCTCTTGATTGGCAAGAAATGTGCCGACTTGGTTAATCGGTCTATGATAACCCATATTCCATCATGTCCTCCTTTTGATTTAGACAGACCCATAATGAAGTCCATACTGATATCCTCCCACTTCCATTTGAGAATATTTAGAGGATGTAGCTTACCGGCAGGTTTTTGGTGTTCGGCCTTGACTTGTTGACATGCGAGACAGCGAGAGACAAAGTTTGCTACTTCTCTTTTCATATTGGACCACCAGAAGGTCCTTTTCAAATCTTGGTACATTTTGGTAGACCTTGGATGAATCGTGTACCTCGATCTGTGAGCTTCATCTAAGATTTTCTTCTTTAGCTCTGGACAATTTGGTATACATGTTCTATTCCTGAACATCAATCTTCCATCCGAGGCTATCTTGAAATCAGTTTGTTCTTCTATTTTGTCCTTGATTTCCATAAAAACTGGCTCACTATCTTGAAGTCCTTATATTTCGGATAGCAAGTCTGACTGTATGCTCATATGGGATAATGTGACACACCTACTGTCCTTGTCCATGCTTATATTAAGCTTAGAGAATTGTTCTAGCAACTTCCACTCCTGAATCATACAATTGGCTAATAGTGCTCTCGGCTTTCGACTGAGGGCATCGGCTACAGGATTACCCTTTCCAGGATGATATTGTATAGTGAAGTCGAAGTCCTTGAGATATTCTAGCCAACGTCTTTGCCTCATATTTAATTCCTTCTAAGAGAAGAGATACTTAAGACTTTTATGGTCAGAGTATATAATAAACTGCACTCCGTATAGATAATATCTCCATATCTTCAGTGCAAACACTACCGCAGCCAATTTTAAGTCATGGACTGGGTAGTTCTCCTCGTGCTTCTTCAATTGGCGAGAAGAGTAGGCTATAACTTTCCCTTGTTGCATTAAAACACATCCGAGGCCAATGCCAGATGCATCGATGTATACTTCAAATTTTTCTCCATCAACCGGTAGAGCTAAGACCGGGGCAGTAGTTAGGTGATCTTTGAGAGCTTAGAAGCTTCTTTCACATTCCTCACTCCATTCATAACGGATCTCTTTGCGAGTTAGCCTAGTAAGTGGTACGGCTATCTTGGAGAAATCCTTAATAAATCACCGATAATAACCTACAAGACCTAAGAAACTTCGGATCTCACTACCATTGGTCGGTCTTTCCCAATTCCTGACAGCTTCAACCTTTGATGGATCTACGGATAAACCGTCCTTTGATATAACATGCCCCAAGAAAGATACTTCTTCTAACCAGAATTCACATTTACTGAGCTTTGCATATAACTGATTCATCCTCAATATCCGTAATGCAATCCTCAAATGCTCCTCGTGTTCTTCCTTGATCTTTGAATAGATCAGTATATCATCAATGAAAACCACTATGAATTGATCTAGATGAGGCCTGAATATACTATTCATCAACTGCATAAAGGCAGTAGGGGCATTTGTTAGTCCAAAAGGCATAACAACAAATTCATAGTGCCCATACCTGCTTCTGAACGCGGTCTTATAAATGTCCTCATCCTTGATCCTTAGTTGGTGATATCCCGACCTGAGATCAATCTTCGAAAAATACTTGGATCCAGATATTTGATCAAATAACTCATCGATTCTCGGCAGTGGATACTTGTTCTTGATAGTGAGATGATTCAACTGTCGATAGTCGATGCATAACCTCATAGATCCATCTTTCTTCTTTACAAATAGCACAGGTGCTCCCCACGGGGAAGTGCTTGGTCTAATAAATCTTTTCTTGAGAAGTTCCATCAATTGTTCCTTTAACTCCTTGAGTTCGGCGGGAGACATCCTATATGGTGCCTTAGAAACTGGACCAGCACCAGGGATTAAGTCGATGGTGAAGGCCACTTCTCTTTGTGGAGGTAATCCAGGCAAATCTTCCGGAAACACGTCCGAAAATTCTTGCACAACTGGGATGTCTTCTAGCTTAGTCTCCTTAATGGTGACAAACGCAAGGAAAGATACACATCCTTTCCTTATTAGCTTGCTAGCTCGGAGAGCCGAAATAAGAGGTGACTTGTTCCGACTCTTTGGACCAGTATATGCTAGTTCTGGGAATTCCTTGAAAGTAACCTTGCTATTACGGCAATCCACCGTTGCCTGATACATGGATAACCAATCTGCTCCTAATATGACATCATATTCCTTTAAATCTAGGCATATTAGGTTGATAGGAAATTTTCTACCCTTTACCAAGACTTCATAATTCTGATAATGATGAGTAATATCGGTTTCGTTTCCGAGAGGAGTAGATAAAACTATTTTATCCATTCCGGTTCCATAGGTAATGGATCAGCAAACCTCTTAGAAATAAAAGAATGTGATGCACCTGTATCAAATAAGACATGTGCAGACTTGGAACAAACTTTCAGTGTACCTTCTACCAGTCCGCCTTCGTCTTGATCCGCCTCCTTAATAGCATGGAGACGTGCATTCTTGGTCACCGGGCGCTTCCCATCACCGGCTTGATCATTAAGTAGGGGACAGTCGGGAATCTGATGATCACGGCTCCCACAACGGAGACACGCTCCAAGTTTCCTCCAACATTCTTCGGCTTTATGTCCGGCCTTGTCACAGTGTCTACATACCACCTTAGAAGGTGTAGTGGTGATGGAGAAAGGTTTGGTCTTCTTGAACTTTTGCTCTTGGGAGGGAGTACCTCCATTACTCGGCCTCTTCTTGAAATTGGGTTTGAAGGTGCCGGAGCTAGTAACATTCTCCTTCTTGTCTCTCCCACGGATCCTATCAGATAGTTCTGTGGCATCCTCCAGCAACTGAGCTCGGCGTACCATCTCCGAATAGACCTGTATGTCCATCGGGGCCAGTTGTGTGATAAACTGGGGCCTGAGCCCATTTAGAAACCTTCTAGCTTCATCTTCTCGATACTAATTAGATGTTTTACATATCGGGATAACCTTGAGAATTGTGCCTCATACTCGGCCACCGATAATGATCGTTGCTTCAGTGCGGCGAACTCGGCGGCCTTCTTCTCCTGGACTCGGTCCGAAAAATATTTATTGTTGAAATGTTCAACAAACTCCTCCCAAGTAACTTGTCCTTGATCTAACGTGGCTTCTACCGACTCCCACCAACAGCGGGCGTCCCTTACCAATTAAAATGATGCTAACAGGACCTTCTCTTGGTCCGTGCATTGCATAACCCGAAAGATATGTTCGGTCTCCCGGATCCAGTGCTCGGCGTCATCCGGATCAGTGAATCCCATGAACTTAGGAGGGTTCATGTTCTTGAAGCTTTGGTGGAGATTTCCTGTCCCACGATGTGCACCTCCTTGTGCCACTTGTTGAAGGGCCTGGGTCATGCCTTGCAGAGTGCGTTGCATGTCAGCCATTGTCCTACAATTACGATAACTATATTAATATGTGATGATGTTCAAAGGCTTTGATTCTAAGTTAACTTAACCCTTGGTTCTACCCAATCTCACCGGTTAAAGGTTTAAACCTATCCTTGGACTTGGGTTTCCTAGGAATTGAATATCCTAGGCTCTGATACCACAAAAACTGTCACGTCCCGAGCGCGGAAGGAACCCGGAGATGCGTGACGAGTTTATATCGATCATGTCAATCAGAGCGTTAGTGTATTCAACACAAAGACAGAGTGCGCAAAAGTAAAGATAACCCAGTCTTTTATTCAATCACAACCTCAAAGGAACTTCTATTACAATCCACTTAAGGAAAGTGCTAAGACCCAATAAAAGGAAAAGTACAATGGTTGACTCAAGAAATTTAGAAAAATAAGATTAGTAGACGCTTGGATAGACGGAGTAGCTCTAATCCCTTCACTCTTGACCTTCCCCATCCGATTGAGTTTCGTCAACGGACTTACCTGAAAAATAGGAGAAAACACTAGATGAGCGAACGCTCAGTAGGAATTATATCTCAAGAGTTAACTTGCTTTAAGTAAATTACATGTTACATGAATGTAATAAAACTTTGCATGTTTGCGTAAAACGACAAGAGAGAGAGTATAACAAGAGATAATTGAGTGAAATAGCATGTCTTTCGAGAACTTATATCAACGAATGTCAAGATATTCAAGCAAGTGTATTCATCATGTCATGTCGGGAAGTGGCTATCATGTTTCAAGCAAGTATATAAATACCCGTTCCGGGTCACGCAAGTCATGTCATGTCAAGTTTAGTACGAGATTGTGGAATGTCTAATCAAGCTAGTCATGCACTTCGGTACAATGCCATACCGTGATCATTACAACTCCCATGGGCACTAGTACTTTTGGGTGCTCCTCCCAGGACCAGATCGGGCCCTATATGCGCAGGCATTGATCGTGTATTTTTTGACATCCACTATGGTTATAGCCAATATGAAATTTCAAGGAATAAGCTTGTACGAACTTTTAAGGTAGATTTTGTGAAATAGCATTTCAAGGATTTGAACATGTGGTATAAGGACGATAATAACGGTATAATCATGATTAACGATAAAACTAGGTGGAATCGACTCCCTAACTCGGGTGCCATGACAATAGGAATAAGATCCCATATGAACATGGTCGCTCGTTCTTGTACATGATAAGGTATATAGAATTAGTGTACACAAGTACGACACACTATTCTTAAAGGATATGAATGGTATGGATTACCCATCCCATTATTTCAAGAATATTCTCATGACATACAAACAGCATGTCGTGAGGGCTGGTATACCATGTTTCTTTAGAGTGACATGGCGAAAGTAGTGTCATGGGTTTTAAGGGTACAACCAGCTCGGCTGCTTTGAGGGAATCCAAAGCTAGCGGAGTCTTACGGAGGTCTTTATGATAAAGTCACTAGTCCAAAGGAACGGAATGTCCCATGGAGAGTTCATCTATCACTGAGAAATAAGGGGTAATCGATAAATCATCGTGAAACGTGGGACTATATTCACGGAATGGAACTTAGTGCCTATGTATATATATATATATATAACCCACTGTTATGGGTTATAGAAAACCACGAAAAACATGACTGTCAGAAAATTGACGTCTGGTACTGTGTTCTCATTTTTCTGAATTGACGCCCTTGTTAGGGTCGTCAGTTTAATAAATATTATATTTCGATGGTTTATCAAAATGACGCCTTGCATAAAGGCTTCAATTCTGTAAATGGCGCCTCAGTCAGGGGCGTCATATATTAAATTAATAGGCTGGGGATGAGTCGTCATTTCAAGAACAATATATATCTATTTTCAAAAATTCTGGATTTAACACTAAATTGACGCCCATGTATAAGGTCGTCCATTCAATTTGACGACCTGATCTGGGTCGCTAATTCTTTGTCTTATGATTTGCATCGGACAGGTACAATCACAGACACAAGGTTAATGAAGTAGCTCTGATCAAGAAACAAATGACATGTACAGGTAGAGAAAAATATCAGGAATTTATGGACATGATCATGCATTAGTTTACATATAAAGGTTCACAGTTATTAAAATTTGAACATGGTGTATTTATTAAATAACTATCAATTGACGACTGTTACACGGTCGTTGGTTTAACATGACGCCCTGATGTGGGTCGTCAATTCCATTTATGCAGTAAACGAACAAACTTCATTCTGGAAACGAAATCTGTAACTACTGAACTCATCTGCAGACCTATATGCATGCATTAACTTGTTAACTATTGAATTTTGCTAAATCTTGAAAAAAACCTACCTTGTGGATTGGTTTGGTTGACAGTCGTGAAGAGTTTGAAGAAAATACGATACTCTGTTTCTAACAGAGTAACTAGAAGCCAATATAACAAGAGCAGTTGTTCGTCGGGAGAAACTGCAGGATGATAATAAGAGCAGCAGCTCTTGATTTCCAACGAAGAGGTAGCAACTGCAGCAGCCGAAGAGTTCTCCCACGTTCTTCTTGTATCACGACAGGAGCAACCTTCGGAGGATGAAGCAATCAGCAGTACTACTTCGTTGCAGACAACCTGGAGAAGAAAGATGAAGAACCATTAATGTTCTTCACGTTCTATACCATCAGGTTGAATAGAAAGAAGATGGAATCCTACTATTAGATGGAGAGGAAGAAGAACTTCCTTAGGTTCTTCACGTTCGGAACATCAGCAATAGAGTTTTGATGAAGAAAAGAGCCTTCAAGTTGGCTCGATGGGAGGGGTATTTATAGGTTTTCAGGAACCCAATAAGGTTAGAATTCGATTAGAACTAAAATTTCCTTGATAGAGTCCTTACTAAACTTGATTATACACGTAGCAAAATCTTAATACTTACCCCAGATCATATCCTCGTTCGAACATAACACAAACGGAAAGTTTGAAATTGAAGCCTCAGGTTGAGGCGTTATTTTTAAATTGACGCCCACACGTGAAGTCTTCAATTCTTTCCCTTTAATTCTTTCTGGATTTTTATCTTTTTTTCTGGATGTGATCTAGGTGAGAAATTTTAAGGGTGTTAATTTTCTATTTTTTCATATAATTATTTTTCCAAAATTCTTTAGTCGAAAAAATGGCACTATTCATTATTTTGAATTGACGACTTAGTTTAAGTCATCTTTTATGCAATCCACGCCCATGACCATGGCGTCTTTTACCTTTTGGCATTTCTGAAAGAAGCAAAATTGTGTTTATACCCTAGAAATCTCTATCTATATATCCTTTCTTATGCTATTTATACTTTTAAATAATTAACGACATTCCCTATGTCGTCCTTTTTAAAATAACGCTTGCAGTAAGAGGCGTCAATTACGTTTGGCAATTTTTCCTTAACCTCTAAAGGACCGGTATTGTATATATGCCCATTCTTTTACCTTTTATATATCTTTAATGTATTTAAATCTTATATATATATATACTTCTTCCTTCTAATATAGTAAATGTGGAATATTAAAATTTCTAAATTAGTAATAAAATATAAATTGACATTTTCCTCAAGATTTAATGATTCTTAATTCAATTAAAATTATTTTGTGCATCAAATGGCTACTTAAAATAACACGTTATTCTTAAATTTATTATAATATAAGGGTAAGGTCTATGAGTCCATTTTGTAAGACTTTTCAGAATGTAAGGGGGTTATGTACAAGGTCTAAGCCTCGTTTAATTATTATATATTTATATATTTAAATTTTATTTGGACTTTCTAGTCCTTTAATTTACTTGGGTTGCTACATGGGCTCTGGCACCTTGGGGATTAAAGTAATGAGAGAGGAAGATATACCTCTTGGAAGAGGGAAGCTTTCAAAAAATGCACAAACAGCTTCATTGACATCCTGCCCAATTATATCCCAGACAACTATATAGAATTCTCCAGAAAAACCATCCGGGCCAGAAGAACTGGAGCCCTTTAAAGACCACACCGCTTTCTGGACTTCTGAAGCATCTAGTTTAGCACATAGAGTAGAGTTCTGAGCTTCAGTTATAACATGTGGAATGCAGTCCATCAAATTAGGATGTATGAAGTGTTCCTTAGTAGAGAAAAGGTTCTTGAAGTAGGCCTCAGCATGACTCCTCAAAGTTTCCTGATTATCACACTATTCTTCAGGGTCACCTACCCTCAATCTTCTGATGGCATTCCTCCTTATATTACATTGGGCAACAGCATGATAGAAGGAGGTATTTCTGTCCCCACATTCTATCCAGTCTACTCTGGACTTCTGGTTCCAGAATATTTCTTCTCTAAGTAAGGCTTGGCGGAGACTTGCATTGGCAGCATTAAGCCCCTCTCTATTTATTGGAGAAGGGTCTGAGTCATAAGTGTTCTTTTTAAGTGCCACTTCAGCTTCAGCAAGACTTACGTTGCAAAATACATCCCCAAAGACTTATTCCATTTTCGCAAAGAGTCTTTAACAGTCTTCAATTTAACAAAGAGCCGAACCACGGCATTGGGATGACTAATGTTGGTTTGCTTCCAAACATCAGAAATAAACTACTTAAAGGATATATGGGTACACCACATCCTCTGGAAAATGAAGCGCCCAGGGCAGTTAGACAAACTGTCAATATTAAGGAGCAGGGGAGCATGGTCAGAGGGACCTCAATATAAGTGTTTGATAGTCAGTAAAGGATTTACAGAATGGCAAGAGCTATTCACTAATACACGATCAAGTCTTGCCCGTATGTTAGCTGTACCAGCTCTATTATTTGTCCAGGTCATAGCAGGGCCTTGAAATCCAGCATCAATCAGGCCAGCAGAACAAAGAAAATTGTTAAACTCAGACATAGAAGCTAGAGCCGGGAGGCCACCTCCTATCTTCTCAGAGGGCCTTAGAACACAATTAAAATCACCTCCCACCAACCAGGGGATAGTAACAGAAGTAGCAAAAAGAGCTAGTTCACTGAAGAGGGACTGTCGAAGGTGAAGAGCACAAGAAGCATATACAAAAGAATAATATGTACATAATGAATTATTCACTTTCAGTCCAAGAGTGATATATTGAGAAGAGGAGGCAATAACCTCCAAATCATAACTGTCATGCCAGAATATCCAAATCTTAGAATCAGGAGAGCTGTTACCTGCAAACCTCCCAAGCTTGAGATATCTTCCCAATTGAGGAGCTTTATTAATACTCAGCATAGGTTCACTAATGGCCACCATATTGACCCTATTAGACTAAACTAAATGTTTCAAGCTTCTACGGGAACCAGTGTTCCCTACCCCACGAATATTCCAAATTAGAATTGGTAAAATCATGGAGGATTTAAGATAATTTCCTCCATCGATCTAGCTTTAGATCTGGTTACTATCCCACCATCATGTATTCTTCTAACATTCTCACCACCCTTCTCCAGTAACTGGGACTGTAAAATGTCATTGTCCAGACATGCAATATTCGCTATTAGTATACTGGCCTTATGAATCTCCTGCTCTGGTAATAAAGCCTCCACATCAGATAAAGAGTCTTCTATTGTCTGGTTGGCTGATTGTAACAGCTCACCAACTACTCCATTGTCAGGCTTTGAAGAGAGCTGAAGGTCAGGGCCTGGAAACGCCCCCTCCTGATGGTCCGGGACCTGAAGAGGCCCTTCATTGATACTAGAAGCAGAATTATTTTGTTGCAGTTCCAACAGCTCCGCAGCCTGCTGTAAGATCTCGAACTTGTTTTCCACAGCCACATTTTTCCAAACAGCCGGAGGATCAGTCAGCCGAGGACTGAAAGTCTGTTTGGAGTACTTGGGATCAAGTTCTTTTGTTGAACGGGCTTTGGCCAACCTTCCCTGCTTCTTCTTGCAACCATCAACTGCGTGATCGAGCTTATGACAGAAGGAACAAAGCAACGAGCACGGTTGTCGTTTACAGATTGCCAATAACTAGTTCCATCCAAATCTATCCACAATTGTTCCCTGCACAAAGCAGATAAATCCATCTCAACACAAACCAAGGCCTCCGATGTATCCGTCATGGCCAGAGTTCTTTCATGAATGCGCAGCACATTCCCAAAGTTTCCAGCTATAGACTGCAAGCAATCTGCGTGATACAAGTTAGTTGGCAATGCTGGAAAGCCGATCCAGACCGGCACCGTCGGTGGATCTGCATCAAAGTTGAACTCCGATGTCCAGCGAAAGAAACGAAACAGGAATCCCTTAATGTAGAGATTCTTCTGTATCAACAACTTCAAGAAGTCTGATTCACAAACAAATCGGAAGAGCAAGTGATGCGGGTTCAGTTTACTAATAACAAAGTCAGAAGCTAAATCCAGCCGCTGCATCAAGCAGCTTTTGATTTTGAAAAAATTAGGCCGACCATATGAACATTTAGCAATAATGGAGAAAGATAGGAATTGGAGGGACGCTTGGACATCCGCCTTGGTGAAGAACACCGCAGGCTCTCCTCGATCGGTGAAAGTAGGTTCCTTCACCGGAATTGAAATCTTTGGCCTATACTTAGACTCCATGAGTGCCTGCGCAAAAGTCCGACGAGAGTCCACTTGAGATGAAGATGAAGCTACCTCCGGCGGCGCCAGAGGAAGTGGAATACCTCCCGCCACGCCGGCCATGGCCGGCAAGGAGGGAGACGCACAGGGAGAATATATAAGTAGGAGGGTGTGGTAACATCCCTCGATGTTGTTATTAACATATGTTGAATGGTCTATTAAACAATCTGATGCATCTTACTTATGCATCAAATGCTTCTGCAGAAATAAACATATTTCTCTGACTTGTCTAAATATGTGGAAATGTTTAAGATTGAATTTTTGCTTAGGTTTATCATTGGCTTAATGACTAATACCTCTCTATATCTTGTTTTGCCAGCTCAGCTACATGATCAAACACTTGGAAAGCATAAAGGCAGTCTACGATCAAATGTCACGTGGAAATTAAAGTACCAGGTTGAAGGCACATGATCCAAGGCAGGGAGCAGAAAGGACATTTTGCCACATGGCATCTCAAGGCACTTTCTGGAATAAACTTTTTGGCGGGAATGTGTCTTCCACGCGCCCAGGACTGACAATCTGCCAGCCCCACAGATACATGCCCTCTATTATAAAAAGGAGGATCGAGCACACTAAAAAGTGACGAGAAAAGTGATTAGAAGAAGAGAAGGAAGAGGAGCAGAAAAAGAGAGAAGAGTAGAAGATTTCAGAGAGCCGAGAGCTGAAAAGATTCAGAGAAATCAGAGAGAAGAAAGAAAGAGAGAGAGTCTGCTGCGAGGTTCAAAGAGAAAAACAGAGTGCCGTGAGAAGGTCTGAGAGAGAGAGAGAGAGAGTTGTGAGATTGAGAGATATTGTCTCTGTCCCGACTCGTGGATCAAATCTAGAGTCAGATTGCTCTACGTGAGCTACATTTATTTTGATTCTTTCATCGTTTCTTTCACCTCCTTGATTTTCATTTTAAACTCGTTGTAAGCTATGTATCAGCAGAGCAAGCTATGGTGCTCAACGGGCGAGGTGTGATCCTCGGACAGCAAGCTGTAAAGCTCAGTGGATTATAGGGATTTTATCCTCAAAGCTGTGGATCAGCCGCTTCAAGCTGTGTGGCGGTGGACGTAGATCTCTGGGTTGAGATTGAACCACCTAAAAACTGAACTGTCTTCTGTGTGATTGCATATTTCTTCTGCTCTGCGAATAGATGAATGCTTAGGATCGTTATCTGTCATATCTATCCATATTCAATCTATTCATCTAGTGTGTTGAATTAATTCTAAATCTCATATTATGAATCTTACTGCATTGAGTTTATATTGCTTAGATTCTCTCTAATTGCTATATTCAACTCAGTGGTATATCAAATAGATTCGGTTCAAAGGATAGATTACATCTATCTGAAAAACTGATCTATGCGTGAGGAGATTCTTTAATCAACCCTCCGCCTAGTACTATATTGAATTGAATGACTGTCTGCTTGAAGATTCTTTGATTGTTGTAGATTCATAGCAAATTCTCTTCCTGATAATTCACTGCTTCTAGCATTTGTGTTTACAGTAGTTCTCTTTAATTCCACATTATTTTCTTAACTGCCGTAGATCAAAAAATCGGGGTAGATCTATTCACCCCCCCTCTAGATCTATAGTTAATCCCATTCCATACACATCAGAGAAGAGACAGTCCAAGATTCTGCCCTTACCATCAGATGCTGGGGCACCCAATTGAAGACTGATATGTATTCAAAGATGCCATTGAAGGCATGATAAGAAAAGAAGAAATAGAACTAGGGGAGTACAAAGTTGACCCTCCGTAAACCCATGAAGTGCCTCTGAGGAGGGCTGCAGCCAACATGATCTCTCTATATTAGGCACTGCCCGAAGAAGCGGCGGAGGCCAGCACTCAGCACACTTATGAAGCCTGCTTCCTGACGCCGATAAAAGAACAACAGGGATGGCAGCAGGTCTCTGCAAAGACCAAGAACAAGGCTGTACCTCGCCTAAAGGTGGGGGCACATATCCGTGTCATCATGCCATGACCTACTCCTTTGGCGCCAGCATTAATCTAGACCACCCGCCTGCAGCAATCAGAATACCCACCCACAACCGGAGGAGACAGACTCCGGTGCCGGTGGTAAAAGAAATCAGTCCCAAGGCCCGACGGCTTCAAGACTACATAAATGGGCTAGATGAATATGAACATCCCGAGTTGAAGCCCTTGCTGATAAGGGACCATGTCCCATGGCAAGAGCTAGAACAGCTCTCACTAGAGCAAAAAGAAGAGATCGACAAAGCAGTAGAAAAGGACGATAGTCTATTCTGGGGGCAGGCGCCGTCAAAGAAAAAGTAAAATAAGAAAAGCAAGGCTTGGAAGGTCAAGAAGGAGACGATACTCTCCTGTAATACCATGTCTGCCCTCTTCAACCTGCCTGGTGAGGAAGATGAGGAAGAAATATGTTTCACACCTGCAGCTGGGGCAAGCCAGGCCGAAGCCGTGACCGCTACTCATGCAACCCGGTCAGGCCGAAAGTGGGGGCGCCGGCCGCCCGCCAACCACAACATTATTTTACGAGGGGATCAACCCTATAAAACACCTCCTCCAGAGGTCAAGGGAGTCAAAATCCCTCCTCCGTCAGGGCTATACAACCAGAGTGGGGGCAATGGCAGTGTCCCTTCCTTTCTCGAATTTCTGAAGATGTCTAAGGGCAAGCAGCCATGTCAGGATGCCAGCTCTGCAGCCGGGGGCATTCTCCCACAACTCCAGCAACCCCCTGGTGCTCCAGATGAAGACAAGGCCGGTCTAGCGGCAAGCGTCAAGGGACAACAAGAGGATGACACCTAGCAGAAAGGTGCAAACTCAGAGTCTGAAGAAGCAGGTCCATCAACGGCTACAGCACAAGATTTTTCCAAGCTGAGATGGGCAGAGGAGATGAAGGTATCAAATGTCTGAGCTGGAAGCAGAATAATGAAGTTGCTTAAAAAGCTTCCGACAAGGTTTACCATCTGGGAGATCCTCTCCCTGAGTGAAGAGACCCGACGTGCGATTATTATAGCCTTGCAGACGCCGACAAAATATGAGGCTTGTCTCGCCAAAGCACTGCCTGAAGCAAATGTTACCTTCACTCAAGAAGACATGCTACTCCCCACTATCAGTCACAATAGACCAATGTACATGAAGGGGCAGTTGAATGGTTGGGAATTGAACAGAATTCGGGTAGATCCCGGAGCGGCCGTCAACATTCTTCCATACAGAATTTACTAGAGGTACTACTTCAATGTGCGCCTCGATAAAGTCAGAGATATGCGTATCGCCGGCTTCAACCAAAAATTTGAAGTGCCGTTGGGAGTGGCGAAATTCACCCTCACTATGGCAGATTTCACTACGAGAGTGCAGTTCCATGTTATTAACTCCAACACCTCGTACAAAGCACTGCTCGGCCGCCCCTGGCTACATGAAAATATGGTGGTGCCATCCACATTACACCAGTGTATTAAATATAATCAGGAAGGAAAGGAGGAGAGGATATTTGCCGACCTCCATCCATTCAAAGTATTTAAATGTCACCTGCTCGATGCTTCTTTATATGCGGAGCAGTCACAGAAGGCCTCCAAAGCCAAGGCCCCTGTCAGGGCACCGAGAAACACCTCCAGTGATGACTGGTTTCCGCCACCACCACCGGGATATGTGAATCCCAAGACGGTCTCACACATCGCTAGTACAGGGGACGTGGGCGGAGCTACACCTCCCGCCACTTACCTTGAAGCCAATGAAGCTGAGGTCGGCCAGTATCATGGCCATATCAAGATCCCGGAGGGTCTCATCAAGCCAATACCCAGCCTCGACCATGTCACTGTCGAGCCTCTCAAGATATTGAAGGTGACACAGTCTGAAGGCCCCATCGGCTTATTTTATATGGCTGAGGAACATGTTGTATAGGAGGGTACTGACTGTCATCTCCCCGAAGACATAGAAAACCCAACAGTCCCCATTCAAGGGCTGACTTTCACATCCGACCGGATGGCTAAGATGTTCCAAAAGTAGCACATCCCCTCTGGCCAGCCACGCAGAGAGAAAGAAGCGTTCAAAAGGCTTTTGTACGCTGCTAGCATGGACAAAGAATTAAGGCGTGTCTCCCAACACTCGGGATTGGGCTTCACCCTTGAAGAATATTATTACAGTGGGCGCTATGAAGTGGACACAATCTCCACTTTCTTCTCAACAAAAGACAATCCACCGGGGGCAACTTATGATGAATACCTGGCAGAAGCCGAACATACAACGTCACCTCAACCAAGAGACCCAGAGCTAGAAGCCACAACCTCCTACAAATGCTGGGAGCAAGTGTACTGTGAAGAGATGGCTTTACAAGCCAAATTTGACACGGCAAATAATAGTGAAGCTGAAGACACCGAGGAAGGAGAGGCCTCCCTCTCCTGCAGCCTTCCCCCAGCGGTGATATCAGCACCCCTCATACCGATAGAAGAAGTCTCTGCTGAGGCTGATCAGATAATACCTCTCCTCAAAGTCCTGACCGAAAAGGAGCAGTGCACTTCTATGGAGCATACGGCGATCCGAAGCAACATGAAGACGGAATAGTCCCTACGTATTGCAAGGCCGGAATACTATCTGTAATGTCTCGGATCTTTGCTGGATCCTTAATAGGTCTTGTTGGATCTTTATTGGATCTTTCGGATTTGTTTCGGTGAGTTTCGGTTCGCTTTTGTGGCTTCTGAGTTGAGTTTTACGATCCGTGTGGGTTTTTCTCTCGTACTAGTTACGGAATCCTACGGTGAGTTTATTTGTCAGTTCATCGACTCGAGGATGCTACATCGACAATGTACTCTCCGAGCCGGTCGTTTTGACTATTTTTGCGTATTTTTTTGAGATAGGGCCAAAAATCGGATTTTTGGAAATTAGGAAAATTCCTAATTTCTTTTCTATTTCTTTTCCTTTCCTCTCTCCTCCTTCTCATTTCACGCCGCCGCCCTCTCTCTCTCCCGTTTCACCTTCTCGACTCCGACTGCAGACGGAGGACCTAGGGGCGAGTGCTGGGGACGTTGTGGAGTTGGCTGGGTGCGCGACGTGGCGAGGATGGAGCGTTTTCGGCACGATCCCGAACGGTGGATTCAAAGCCGGCGTTTGAGCTCGCGGCGTGGTTGTCGGCGCGGTTTAGTCCCTTCGGGGCACGGTTTCTTCGGTGGAGGTAGGGTGACGGATCACCACCTCTCCCTACCTATTTTTTCTGCCATTGCACGTCGTTCGGTGTAGAAACGGTCGAGTTTGGGCTTGTTTATCCTAAATCATGATTTTTGGGTTTTGTAGGGTTTGCCAGAAAACGGCAACCATTTTTAGATCAGTTACTGTCAATGGACTCCCTGGGACGTCAGCGTTCCATAGTCACTGATTTCGTTTCGTTTGGTGGTCCTGTTTGACCGCTAGGGCTCCGGGAAGTCCGGAAACCCTTTTTGGGTGATTTTGTTAGAATCGCCCGTTTCTTGCGATCCGTGCGTCGTTTTGACTCCAGACAGAGTCTATGTGATTGCCAATAGGTCCATGGTTGTATCCCCTTCGTCTCGGGATGAACGGGGCGTGGAAAGGCCTCCGCTGGGCCGAACCCATGGTTTGCTCGCCGTGACGCTTGAACGGTCAATTCCGGACCGTTCATGTATAAGGGCGGCCATCCCTGGACCGTTTATCCTTTGTCGGTTGTGGTTGTGTGGTCTTACGATAGACCACACATCCCCCTTGGGCGGTTGGTCTTGGACCATCCATCTTATGTCGGTTTGGGTTGTGTGGTCGTCTGCTAGACCACATATCCCCTGGGAGTTGTGCGGTCAGGCTCGGACCGTTCATCCCGTTGTGCGGTCCAGTTCAGACCGTTTATCTTGTTGGGTGATCCCTTTACGACCATCCATCCTTGTTGGTTGTTGGAGTTGTGCGGTCAGTTCCGGACCGTTCAACCCCTTTGTGTGGTCAGTTTCGGACAGTCCATCCTATTGTGTGGTCCATTCTGAACCGCTCATCCCCGATGTTTTATCGGTTGGCCGTGATGGCTTCTCCCGGTGCGTGTTAGAGTCATTGCTCTGGTCTGGTCGACCCGGTGTGATCTAATGGTCGACATGCGACCTTGCCTGTGTCTCGATGGATTTGTCCAGCTCGAGACCTGGTTCTGGACACCTAGAGGTACGATTTGACCTCGGTTTGTGTGTCCAGGTGCCTTGAGGGTGTCGGAGTTCCCCCAAGTCTCCGTACGTCCTGTCTGTTTCGCGTCAGTCATCTATGTGAGTTAGGGTGGTGTTTCTAGTGGTCCTATCCTACACTGCTAGTGTTGGTTTATCTGTTCGGTGGTTCCCTGGATCGGTCGGTTCGGGTGAATTGTGTGTGGTCTATTCCTTGACTGCTATAGTTTCTCCGAGCGACTTAATCTAGGACTGCCAGTGTCTTTGCCTCTGGTTGCGTGGCGATTCCTCCTTGACTGCTTGGTTTACCTAGCGACCGAGTGATGGATAGCCTATGCCCAGAGAGTGGTTTACCAGTGGTTTGGTTTTCGGTATCTTGGCTTGACCTTGGGGTTTGCCATTGTCACGCGGACATCACCCGATGTCTTATGAGGGCTGTAATCGTGTTCCGAGGTGGCCAAGAGGGTTTGTGCTTGCGTGTCTTTGTTGGGTTCCAGTCAACCCGGGGTGACCCAGTGGTTGATGGGTGACCTTGTGTGTGTGTCTCGGTAGTTCTGTCCAGTCTGAGACTTTGGTTCTGGACATCTCGAGGTACCAATTTACCTTGGTTTGCGTGTCCAGGCGTGTTGAGGGTCCTCGGTGTTCCCTCAAGTCTCTGTGAGTCATTTTCTACGGAGCGTCGTTTCCAGTGGCTTAGGATTAGACCGATTGGCGGCTTGCTCCGCTGTCAGTGACGATCTTGCGTTTGAGTCGCCCGACTCAAGGATCGTTACGTTGTAGGTCTAGTTGCCTAGTCCTGAGTCTTTTGGCAATAGTCGTACTGCCAGTGGTGCCTAGTAGTACGTGCGATAGTGCGTTCTAGCTTGTCTGTACTCTAGCACTTGTGTTTCTGAGTCTGGTGTCTTGTGAACCTCCACTAGTCGTAGCCTGTCGACGCGCGCAATCTAGTGTGTTGACCCACCTCAGAGTGGTGGAAAGGGCAGTTCCCGTAATACGGTTTGTAAGCTAGTTCAGTGGGATCCCGGCCAGCAGTAGCGTCCTACCGAGGGAGAAAAATTGCTAGAGGTCCTGGCTTAGGCAAGAGCCAGTGTGTGCACACGTGGTCAGGGGCTGAGGACTTACGTCAACGGGCGTAACCCTGACTAGTTACTTGTTGTTGTAGCTCCTATTTGGTTCAGTGCGTGTCTGCGACTCTGCCGTGGCTTTGGCGATACCGTAGGTGAGACACTCGTGGTGCAGTGTAAGACGTCAGTGGACGCATCTGGCTGTTCCTCTGATGAGGAGGTGCTTCCATCACGTGACACGTGACTCTTCGCGTTCTTGTGCGTCGTGACCTTTCTGAGTTAGCCCTCTCGTGGCCCTACTCGAGGTCAGTGTTGTTTTGCGTGCACGACGTTCTAGTCATGTGTGTCGTCGAGTCTGTTTGTCCTTGCAGGTCTTCATCTTAGGCCTGGCGTCGTGTCGACAGATCGGTAACTCCTGACTTTGTCAGATCAGAGTCGCCCTTCTGTCGCGGCTTGGAGTACCTTAGGGAGCCGAGTTCTTCTCGGTGGCCATGTTCCGAGTTTTACGGCCTCGCTTTTCCCTTTTCTTTTAGCTTCCCTTGCTCTTAGCCTGTTCCCTACTCCTGCTGTTCCTGTTCTTTTTACAGCTTTGTAGTGTAGCTTTTCCTGCCTTGCTACTACTGTTGCTTTCTGTTCTATGTGCTGCGTGTTTTTCAGTGGGGATCCGCGTGACCCCTACTGAGTCTCTGTTTGAAGACTCACCCATGCTTTTCAGGTGGGTAGCGTCGTCTCTGTTCGTGGTTCCTGGTGTGGCGCATCTGTAGCTGCCAGCGGTACCTGCGTCAGGTATCCCCCGACCTCAGTGTACGTTCTTTCCCTGTGGCATGTACTTGTCTTTAATTTCTTGGACTGGACTCTAGTATAATTGTTAAATTGAAATTGTTAATTAAAAGGTAATTTTAGTTCTGCTACTTTAGCAAACCGATCTAATGAAATTTAATTGCTTACTGTTATATCTATGTGGCTTCAATGTACTACACGATAATCCTTTTTCCCTTTGGAGCTTTACCGCTCTTGGGAGGCCTCGAGGGTTCCAAGTGGTATCAGGTGTATCTGGTAGTCCTATCGGATATATCTGGTATCTGGGATCTGGGTCGTCACACTATCCCTCTGAGCCAGCAATGCACGAATGCCACCCTCTCCGGGATGCCAATACATCTTCTGAAGCTGAAGCTGCAAGAGGCCCACTAGCAGAACAATTCACACAGCCGCCACCGACTGAACTAGAAGCCCCTGATAAAGTTTGGGGGTGACATGATGAAAGGGTCGAGGTGCTCGAACTCGAAGATGATGTTCCTGACTTCATCGACCTCCAGCCGACTCCCCCAAAAATCGAAGACGGAAGCCAAGCCACGGTCGACGATCTAATAGAAGTCAACTTGGGCACTGAGGATGACCCCAGGCCAACCTTCCTCAGTGCCCAACTTTCTCTAGAAGAATGGAAGTTGTACATTCAACTACTACAAGAATTCTAGGACTACTTTGCGTAGAGCTATAAGGAAATGCCGGGACTTAGCCCTGCAGTTTCACAGCATGAACTGGCTATATGTCCTAAAGTGGAACCAGTAAAATAGCAACCACGGCGTATGAGGCCCGAGCTCATTACTCAAATATGCAAAAAAGTAGACAAACTCGTTGAGGTGGGTTTCGTCGAAGAGAATCAATATACCACGTGGCTGGCCAATATTGTGCCCGTGAAGAAGAAGAATGGGCAGATCCGGATATGTGTAGACTTCCGAGATCTGAATAAGGCTTGTCCCAATGATGACTTCCTGTGCCAATAACGGAGGTTATGATTGATGCTACGACCGGTCACGAAGCCTTGTCATTTATGGACGGGTCGTCCAGTTATAATCAAATATGGATCGCGGAGCATGACCGGGTCCACACTGCCTTCCGAACCCCCAAGGGCATCTACCACTACAAAAGAATGTCGTTCGGACTGAAGAACGCTGGCGCGACTTACCAGCGAGCAATGACCAGAATTTTTGATGAGCTGCTCTACCACAAGGTCAAATGCTACATAGACTACTTGGTAGTCAAAAGAAGAAGGAAAGAAGACCATATGCAAGATCTTCGGGTCATATTCCAGAGGCTCAAGTAATATGAATTAAAAATGAACCCCATGAAGTGCGCCTTCGGAGTGTCAAGCGGAAAATTCTTGGGCTTTATTGTCAGATATCGGGGGATTGAAATAGACCCCATAAAGATCAAGGCACTTCAGGATCTACCTCCGCCAAGGAACATCTCCGAGCTGAGATCCCTTCAAGGCCGACTGGCTTATGTCCGGCGATTTATATCCAACTTGTCAGATTGGTGTCACCCCTTTCACAAAGTTGATGATGAAAGATGTCCCCTTTTATTGGGATGAAGAAAGCCAAACAGCTTTTGACAAGCTGAAAGACTATCTGAAGAATCCACCAGTGCTTGGCACACCGGTGAAAGGACGACCATTGATTCTATATATAGAAGCTACCTACTACTCTTTGGGGGCAATGCTGGCCCAGAATAATGAAGAGGGAAAAGAACAAGCTCTTTACTATCTCAGTCGAAGGCTGGTCAGAACTGAAGAAAAATACACTTTCATTGAGAAGGTCTCCTTGGCACTGGTCTTTGCAGTCAAGAAACTCCGACACTATATGCTATCGCATGAGATAAGGCTGATATCCAAGGCGGATCCACTGAAGTATATCATGTCCCAACCGGCACGCAAAGGCCGCTTAGGCAGATGGGCGGTAATTCTCATGGAGTTTGACATCTCCTATGTGCCGCAGAATGCTGTTAAAGGCCAAGCCATCACAAATTTCTTTGCTGCGCACCTGGCGCTTGAAGACTGTTCGTTAGAGACAGAACTCCTGAAGATGAGACCTTGGAGGCAGAACAAGTACAGCACACTCTATGGTAGCTGTATTTTGATGGTGCATCCAGAATTGATACCCCAGCTACCAGACCTGTTAGAGTCAGGGCTGGTGCAGGCATAGTCCTGAAGTCTCCCGAAGGGGAGGTCATATATACTTCGTGCTCAATAAACAAGCCCTGCATAAACAGCGAAGCAGAATATGAAGCCTTGGTTATCGGGTTGCAAATTGCTCTATCCATAAAAATTCAAATTCTTGAAGTGTTCGGGGACTCCATGCTGGTCGTAAAACAAGTGGGAGGAGAATTCAATGTGCGAAAGCAGGGACTTCTCCCTTATCACCAATTGGCGCTACGCCTAAGGGCAAAATTCTACTTCATTAAAGTGGAGCACATCAGTCAAGGACAAAACGCCCAGGCGGAGGCCCTCGCAAAGCTGGCCAGTTCCTTGGCAATCCCGCCAGACAAGAGCCTGAACGTACTGTCACCAATAGACGTCAGGTCCCCAGCATGATAGAGGTCTTGTCCAATGAAGAAGAAAATGAAGTGGCGACTATGGAGGAAATCCAACAGCCTGATTGGTGAGAGCACCTCCTATGCTAGTTCCAGCACCAGTAGCTCCCGAAAGAGAAAGAGCAAAGAATGAAATTACTTAGAATCAAAGACACTTACGAGATAAGGAACGGAACTTTGTTCCGAATAATGGCAGATGCCCAAAAGAAGATTCTACTACATTGCCTGTCTATAGAAGAAGCATGGCAGGTGATGAAAGAAGTTCATGTCGGGTCAACCGGGGCCCACCAGGCTGGTCCGAAAATGAAGATCGAGATAAAGAAATTGGGCTACTATTGGCCCACTATATTTGATGACTGCTGAAAGTTTGCTAAGTCATGTCAGAAATGTCAAGAGCACGCCACCGTGCCTAGAAGGCCACCAGTGCCGTTACACCCCACTATCCCATGTTCGTCGTTTGCCCAATGGGGCACAGATGTAGTGGGGCCTTTACCAGCATCTTCGGCAGGGTGCAAGTATATTTTAGCAGCCACAGACTACTTCTCGAGATGGGCGGAGGCTGTGGCACTAAGAGAAGTGACAGGGGAGCTGTTCCCCAGGTTCTTCGGTCAGAACATAATATTCCGGTTCGGGGTCCCCAGCCGAATTATTTCTGACAACGGCAGCCATTTCAGAAACCAGAAGGTCTACATGCTAACCAATAAGTATAAAATTGATTGGAGGACATCATCCCCCTACAATCCATAGGCCAACGGACTTGCAGAGGCATTTAATAAAACTCTCTGCACCCTGCTAGCCAAGACCGTCAACTCTAGCAAGAGAGACTGGGAAGAGAAAATGTACGAAGCACTATGGGCTTATCGTACAGTCTATAAAACTCCAACCGGCTGTTCACCATTCTCCCTGGTATACGGGTCAGAGGTAGTAGTACCAATAGAGCTGGAAGTGTCGTCACTGCGAGTTGCTATACAAAATGGCTTGACAAACGGCGAACAAGCAAACATTGAAAGAAGACTAGAGGAGCTTGCTGAGCTCAAAGGAAGATGCCTCCGGGCACAACAAAATATCCAGCTATATCAAGCTCGCATGGCCCGTGCTTTCGACAAGCTGGTCAAAGGGTGAGAATTCAAGAAAGGCGACCTAGTGATGGTCAAAAGAAGAGAAGTAATGGCCTCCAACCCCAAAGGAAAGTTGGTTGAAAACTGGGTGGGGCCGTATGTTGTCCACCGAGTCTATGACGGTGGTGCCTACGTTCTCGTAGACCACAAGGGGATAGTGCAATTCGTCCCGCTCAATGGGAAACACCTGAAGCTATACCATCCAGCCTTGCCGGCGTTCGAAGAATGACTGAAATCTACCTTGGTCTAGTTGCACTCCGCCCTGGCCGAGCTCTCCAAAATACCCACCCAGCTCAGATCGATTCTAAGGCTGTTGGCCCGCAATTGCCAAAGCCTCTCCAGTATACACTAATCCCAAGGCTCCTTGAGGACCCCACATAGTCCCACAGGGCTAACAACACATCATCACCATGTTGGACCTTACTTCCGTATCGGTGCATAAACCATTTCCCTTGCATGGCATTATCCCCACGCCTGCGAATACACAGTTTCGGCGCAAGGCTTTATGCCCTAGCCAATATCTACACATCATCACCATGTAGGACCTTACGTCCACATCGGTGCATAAACCATTTCTGTTGCACTGTCATCATCCCCACGCCTACGAATACACAGTGTCGGTGCAAGGATTTATGCCCTAGCCGATATCTACACATTATCGCCATTACGGACCCTACGTCCGAATTGGCGAATAAAGTCCTTTTCTTGCATTGGCATTATCTTCTTGTCGATGAATAAACCTTTTCCGGTGCAAGTCTTTATGCCCTAGCCAATATATACACATTATCACCAATGTGGACCCTACGTCCGAATCAGCGCATAAAACCTTTTTCCTTGCGTTGGCATTATCTTCTTGCCGACGAATAAACCTTTTCCGGCGTAAGGCTTTATGCCCTAGCCGATATCTACACATTATCGCCATTGCGGACCCTATGTCCGAACCGGCACATAAACTCATTTCCTTGCGTTGACACTACCCTCTTGTCAACAAATAAACCTTTTTGGCGCAAGGCTTCGTGCCCTAGCCAACAGCTACATGTTGCTACCACACAAACGAACCAAACAATCAGGATCGAGCGCCATACGCCAGCTTGATATCTCCATTCAAAAAAAATATGGGACTTAAAATAGAGGTGCCTCACCGGTCTTGTTCAGATATCCTGGACAAGGGTAAAAATGGCCGCAACCCAGCTATGGCGAAAACCCGAAAGGGCGCTGTAGGTAAAATTGGGTACCCCGCCACATCAAAACCCGAAAGGGCGCATGGGCAAAAGCAAGTGGGGGCTGGCCTCAGTGAAAACCTCAAAGGGCACTTGGGTCAGTAATGTGGTAATCAAAAGTTCCTCTTCACCTTCATCCCTGTGAAACTTCGAATAGGACGTTCATCACTAGTCCCACCGGAAGTCTGCTTCTCTCAAACTGTTAACCCGGACCTTCCGTCCTCGTTAACGAATAAACCTATCTTTTGCCTCGGCATTTAGCCAATGCCGATGAACAAACCAACACTGATCCTTGTCATCATCGGTAAGATTGGTCAATGAACCATTAACCCGGACCTTTCGTCCTCATTAATGACTAAACATATCTTTTGCTTCGGCATTTAGCCAATGCTGATGAACAAACCAACGCTGATACTTGTCATCATCGGCAAGGTCAGTCAATGAACCATTAACCCGTACCTTCTGTCCTTGTTAATGACTAAACCTATCTTTTGCTTAGGCATTTAGCCAATGTCGATGAACAAACCAATGCTGATCCTTGTCATCATCGGCAAGGTCAGTCAATGAACCATTAACCCGGACCTTTCGTCCTCGTTAATGACTAAACTTATCTTTTGCTTCAACATTTAGCCAATGCCGATGAACAAACCAATGCTGATCCTTGTCATCATCAGCAAGGTCAAGTCAATAAACCGATAACCCGGACCTTTCATCCTTGTTAATGACTAAACCTATCTTTTGCTTTGATATTTAGCCAATGCCGATAAACAAACCAACGTTGATCCTTGTCATCATCGGTAAAGGCAGTCAATGAACCGTTAACCCGGACCTTTCATCCTCGTTAATGACTAAACCTATCTTTTGCTTCGACATTTAGCCAATGCTGATAAACAAACCAATGCTGATCATTGTCATTATCAGCAAGGTCAGTCAATGAACCGTTAACCCGGACCTTTTGTCCTCATTAATGACTAAACCTATCTTTTGCTTCGGTATTTAGCCAATGTCGATGAACAAACCAACGATGATCCTTGTCATCATTGGCAAGGTCAATCAATGAATCGTGAACCCGGACCTTTCATCCTCGTTAATGACTAAACCTATCTTTTGCTTTGGCATTTAGCCAATGCCGATGAACAAACCAACGCTAATACTTGTCATCATCAGCAAGGTCAGTCAATGAATCGTTAACCCGGACCTTTCATCCTCGTTAATGACTAAACCTATCTTTTGCTTCTGCATTTAGCCAATGCCGATGAACAAACCAACGTTGATCCTTGTCATCATCGGCAAGATCAGTCAATGAACTATTAACCCGGACCTTCCGTCCCCGTTAATGACTAAAACTATCTTTTACTTTGGCATTTAGCCGATGTCGATAAACAAACCATCGCTGATCCTCATCATCATCGGCAAGGTTAGTCAACGAAACTGAAGAGGGGCAATCTCGCGCTACTCTTGAGCGGGGAGAAAGATAACCACGTATCCTTAAAGTATGAACTGCAAGAAGGGAAACAGGTCAGAGGTGCCCAGGGATGAATCCCTGGGGAAAACCCTCTGATGCTTAAGTCAGCGACTGTAGTATAGCACTGGTGTGAAGGGAGGAGTTAGGAGGAAGATGGGAGCGCGAGATCCCTCTCCACCAAAAGGTGAAGTGGTTCTTGCTCAGGGTTCTTGGCTTCCCTACTCACAGGAGGGTTCTTCCAGTTTAAATAATGGCTCGTTGAGTGAATGATCCCAGTAAGGTGAGGAGTTTCGGGGGGGGTTATGTCCTCCTTGGGAGCTCTTTATAGCACGCGGACTCCTGATCTCCCGTATCCCCTTGAGCTCCCAGCTTTTAAGGGACACGTAATGGCCCTACAGATAAGCTTCCATCAGTTGGCCCAAGCATGAGGCACTGGCTCAGAAGATGTTTTCTCGAGCGATGAGTGCGTGGTCTGGGCAGAGAATACGAGTCTCCGATGGAGCTCTCCCGATAGAACTAATGCTCAGACTTCCCATCCCGAAGGCCACCTATGAAGTGCTTGTTCTGAGTGAGTTATTAGGCTTATCTTTAGTTGGCCCGGGGGCTACCACTTCAAGGAGCTGTGCCTCGTTAGGTCAGGTCGGACCTCGTTTGGCCTCTCCTTATGGGTGGTTAGATTTCCCCTCTCCACTTGTCCCCCTCCTACTCCCGAGCCAAAATTAGGCTCGGTTGAGAAGCATTTGGGCTGGACTTTTCGTGGCTCTAGTTGGGTGGAGATCTCTCTCTTGCAGGAGCCATATGATGCTGCTTGTCCTGAGAATATGTCCGTCATGATGAGTAAAAGAAGGCCCCTCCTTGGGAGATCGGAACGCCACACTGCCTCCGAATAGGGGTTATAAGCATGGCGCGTTATTTACGTCCCTTTATCTCCGGGGTTTAGGGTTTTGCCATCCTTTTCATTTATATAGGGGGGCTCATGCGCCGTGAGAGTAGTTCGGAGGAGCGGAGAATCGCAGCGGCTTTCGCGGAGCTAGAAGAGATTACCACGGCGGCGATCCTTCAACTTCCTTCTCCTCCGGAGTCCTCTGATCCATAGCTTTCTCCTTCTTCTTCCAGTTCCTCCATCTGTTCAATGGCGGACCAAAATCTTGAGGCCGAGGGGCAGCAGAAAGAACAGACCCCAAGGGTTTTCTTGGTACAGTCGGAGCCTCTCCGCAGAGAGTTGGGGGGGCTGAGGTGAGGCGACTGGAGAACCAGTATGAGCTGCCTTGGCGATTTTAGTTCCTTGGGCCTGAGCCTTATGAGTCTAGTCTGGCCACTCGTTCTGGCCTCTTTTGTTCCTTCCTCTTGGCCTGGAAGTGTGGCTTTCCCCTGCCCCTCCATTCCTTCATCGCCGAGTTACTTTGGTTCTACCGGCTGGCTCCTGTCCAGCTAGTCTCCAATTCTTATACCCTCATCTTCTCCTTCATTTTCCTTTGTGGCCAGTGTGGGGTGAGCACCTCGCTGGACCTCTTCCATTATTTTTTTGAGCTGAAGGAGAATCTTCATGCGGGGAAGGGCTTCTTCTTCATCCAGGCGAAACGGAACAGGAGTTATGTGTCCCTTTCCGTGAAGGGCTCCTCTCACAAGGGGTGGAAGACCCACTATTTCTGGGTGGGTGCGTCGGTGGTCGGTGTAGTCTGGAATTTCCCGACGGCACCCAACTTTCACCCGAACATTCCTCCGAAGAAAACGGAGGTCCCCCTGGAGGTGGAGAGGGATGCTGCTATCCTTCTGCAGAATCGCCGGCCGACTGCTGAGTTGATGACCTCGTCCAACATCGAGGAGTATCTTTCTCGAGCACTGTTTTCGACAGGTGAGGATCTCAGGGACTTGTTCTCTTTCTTGTAGAGTAAGTGCCTTCATTCTTTCAATTTGCTCTTCTTCGTTCAAACCAGAGGTGAGCGGTAGAGGATGAGGCACCACCGGCCGAGTTGGAGATCATCGACGGGGATGATACGTCGGCTCCGAGCGATCTCCAAGCTTCGGAGGGTTCTTCCCATGCCCGAAACAAGGGCAAGCGGGTTGCTCGGGATGATGCTTCCGAACGTCGGGGGGTCAAGCGTAAGGATCCCGTGGTGAAGCTGCTAGGGGCTTCATTGCAGGCTCTATCTGCCGAGAAGAAGCAAGCGAGGAAGGCGGAGATCGCCCGCCCGGCCGAAGAGGCTTCCATGCCGGCTCTCCCTTCTACAGAGCAGGAAGGGGCCGATAATGAAGGGGTCACGGTCGATGTCGGGGCGCTGAGCGAAGCAGAGGGGGCGCCAGACGGAGGAGCTCGATCCAAGCCAGTCGAGGCTGGAGGGTCGCAGGCTGAAGCGACTCAATCACAGCCTACCGAGGCCAGGGAGGTTCGTAGCGGGGCCGCTCATCCCGAGCCCACCGGTGGGGCCCCCGAGACGGGTTGCTCGGGGGAGGTTCCCCAATCCTGGCCGCTCCAGAAAGGGTTTCTCCTCCATCGGCCAGTGCCTTCAGTGTTCGGGCCTCCCTGTACCGGATGTGCCATTCCATAGCTTCAGGAGCCTTGCGAGAAAAACTCCGGAAGGGTCCTCGAGCTCGTCTAATCGATCACCAACTCCAACAGCCTCGGGAGAGCACGCGATCGAGACAGTTCCCACGCAGGTGGGGTCAGTGCCTGGGTCAGCCGTCGTCGAGAATACTGGGGGCAGATCATCTGGTGCTGAGGGGGCCTTGTCTACCGAGCTTGGAGATGGGCCTGAGGCCTGATGTACAAGCTTTACCTTTCTTTCCCTTTTGTAGCCGTGTAAGACCTTTTTGTTTTTTGGAATGTATAGTAACGGTAATATTAAGTGCTGAATTGATTGTTTCTTACCGCTTTTGCTGTGATTCGACTACCGTATCCGCAGTCACCGATTTTCTCTGCAGATATCGCGCGTGCCAATCTGTCAGATAACTGACATGGCACTGGCACCTTTCCACGTTTCCATGAAGCCGTAAATGACTTGCCGCTTCGCATTGTTGTGCCTCTGTGATTTTGATGATAGCAAACACTATAAGTCACCATGTGTTTGCATGAAAGATTGTATGAAAGATTGAATGTTTATGCATCTGCTCTTTGCACTATACATTAATGAGGATTGCTTGCTGTGCATTGCTTAAGTCAGTGCTGTTGAATAATTGTTGTATGCATCATGAGTATAATTGTTGTATGCATCACAAGTTTGATGAGCATTTCATGGGTATGCTTGTGCATGCATCACACTGAAGAAGGTCAGTGCATTTTCTGTCTCGGTGCAAACTTTGCATTAGACATATGCGTCTTACTTTGCGTCTTATATAGCATAGTCAATGCATGTTTTACTTCGGTGCATATGTGCACTCGGTGCAATGTTGGTCGTGAACACAACATACTTAGGTCGGTGCATATATATGATCGGTGCAAAGTTTTGCCTCGGTGCAAACCTTGCCTCAGTGCATATTGTGTTCATGCTCACATTAAGGTCTGTACAACCCTGTTAATTCAGAAAAGAGTCCATGCATGTTTCATCTTAAGTGACCGAGCATAAGGTGGGTGGAACCTTTGTTGGTGCACGCTGGATAAGTCGGTGCATTCTCTTGGCTGCTCATACACAAGGTCGGTGCAGAATTCCAGTCTGTGTAGATTAAAGTCAGTGCATATCAACGTCGGTGCATGGTTTGTTTAGGCAAATCATCGTCGGTGCAGAGTTTGTTGCAGGCATGTGTATTAGGCATAGAAAGGTCGGAGCATGACTTTGTCTAGGCACAAGGACACGGTCGGTGCAAGTCATTGTATCGGTGCATATTCCATCTTGCGCACACTTACTCGGGGCAAGTTTTGCCTTGGTGCATAATTGTGTCGGTGCATGTTTTGTCTTGCGCCACTTCTCCACGTCGGTGCAAGATCGCACACACGGAGTCCATGCAAGGCTGCTCACGACCCGAGTAGGTCTGTGCAATACTTGCACATTGCATTCACATAGCTAGTGCATCCGTTAGTCTTGTGCTGCAAATAAGTCTGTGCATATGCTAGTGTGACAGTACTGAACTCGTGCATGAATGTGTATACATCACAATTAAGTCTGTGCACATCTGGCTTATTCACCTATTGACTCCGTGCAGTCCTATTTAACTCTTTACTATATGTATAACTGTCTCGAGCTGATATTTCTTTCTGACTATTTGACAGGTATATCTTTCGAGAAGAATAAGAATGGCACGTGATCCAAGTGTGGAGGAGGTGCAAGGATCATGAAACGTGGAAATCATTGAGCTAGGATGCTGCCACGTGGGCCAAGGCATTTGGGCGGGAATCGTGGAAAGCACACGCCCTACATCTGATGCTCATATAAAAAGGAAGCCTCTCCTTCCGGAGAAGGGTGATCGAAGCAGAAAGATCTACAGCCAGCACGATCCAGAGAGGAGAAGAGAGTAGCAGCAGAGCAGAGCAGAAGTGAAAGTGAGAGAGCTCGTGAGATCAGGAGAAGGAGAGAGAAATAGAGAGAGAGTGAAGAAAGAGCTCGAGGAGAAGAAGATAGAAGATTTTTCTTAAGATTAGTTCCACTGGACCTTGGATCAAATCCAAGCAAATCAGCTCCCTGAGAGCCACATTTGTGCTATCATCATATACAGCTTTCTATCACTGTGATTTCTCATTTCTTATTTTTCTTTTACACTCTTCATTTCAAGCTATTTGTCAGCGGGCAGAGGTGTGGTATCCTCTGGACGAGTAAAGCTATAATCCCTAGCGGTAGTAGAGGATCGGTTCCTCTGGACGGCCAAGCTGTATTGCCCAGCGTTTGTAGAGGAGGATTCCTCTGGTCAGCTAAGCTGTATTGCCCAGCGGAAGCAAGCTGTGACGCTCAGCGGTTGTAGGCAAGCTGTGAGGCCCAGCGGTTTAAGCTGTGTATCAGCGGAAGCCACACTCGGGTTTGAGTGTGGGGTGGACGTCGGTCTGCGGACCGAACCACCTAAAAATTCCCTTGTCTACTGTGCTTTGATTGCCTTATTCGATTCGCTAGATGTATGCATAGGGCGATTTGAATCTTCAATCTAGCAAGGAATTTGATTGCATATCGTTCATTCGATAGTGGTCTTAAGAGACTCACTTTGGACTGATTACCTATTGGTCCACATTAGATGTATGATTAGATTTGCTCATCTAACCGTTTCAAGTTTTCTGGATTCACTGAGTGACTAAGTATTTCATCCAACTGTCCATATTAAGTGTTCGAGTGTGAGCCTTCTTAGAATAGTGATCTTGTTGACCCATCTGAGTGCGTAAATTCTACGCATCGATCAGCTATAGTTTTTATTTGGGCAAATTTTTTATAGGGGATTCATTCACCCCCCCCCCCTCTAAATCCATCGCACCGGTCCTAATAATTGGTATCAGAGCGGGTATTTGATTGATCAGATCCAACGATCTGCAGAGGATCCTGCTGATTTTAGGTGCATCCTTGATTTTGCTGAGTTTACTATCCGGTCTGTGCTTGAATCTCAATGGCATCTCCTACTGTTTACGATGGTTCTAACCTCAACAAATGGTTAGGCGGCCTATGTGTTCACCTGAACTCCATTGATCCAAATCTATGGAGTCTTGTATCAAAAGGCCCACATAAAGTATCTCAGAAACAGACCAAATGGTCTAAAGAGGATAGGATAAAAGATAGTGAGAATAGCCTAGTCTTTAACACTCTGAGAGATTCAGTGAACATTGATATGTTTCCCT
The DNA here is from genome assembly GCA_022559845.1 of Amorphophallus konjac. NCBI lineage: Eukaryota > Viridiplantae > Streptophyta > Magnoliopsida > Alismatales > Araceae > Amorphophallus > Amorphophallus konjac. The sequence goes on from CM040121.1 coordinate 211,179,203, forward strand.
ATATTGTAGGATGTAAATCTAGAAAGGATATCATGGACAAAGTCATATCTTTTCATGAAGGGAAAAAAGAATAGTGCCTTATGGACAATCGAAGGGATCAGACTGAAGAAGCAGCATCCCAGGTAAGCACTGAATCAGAAGATATTTCATTTGATGAACTGGTAGAAATGTATGATATACTACTAGAGAAATCTAGGAAAATACAATCTGAGAATAAAAAGTTGAAGAAAAAGATTAATCAGATTAGTTTGAATGAATCTTGTGAAAATTGCCCAAAATTGAAAAAGTCTCATGATGCTTGTTTGATTGATATTCAGAATTATAAGAGACAATTGGAAGGTTTTGAAAATATTGTTTCAGAAATGAATGAACTAAAATCTGAAAATGAAATCTACAAAAACCAGATTGTAGAAAATAATGCGAAGGTTAAAATACTTCGAGAAGAAAATCAAGCTGAACTTATCATGCATAAAGAACAAATTTCTGTGCTAAAAAATGAAAATGAGCAATTGAAATCTGAAATAAAGATGATTGAAAATTCTTGTGATAAATGTACTTCTGTAAAGAATTTGAATGATGACCTTCAATCTGAACTGAAAATCCAAGAAGGATTAATTGACTCTCTAAGAAAAGAAAATGAGAAACTGGAACAAGAAATTGAGAAGCACAAAACTGTAAATAAAGTTTTGAGTGAATGTGTTAATTGTAGTGAACAAGAGATTGCTAGATATGAGATATACATTGCATCCTTAGAAAATAAAGTTAAAAAACTTGAAAAACTGCAAGAAGAAAATGAAGAATTGAAACAGTTTAACACTGCCATATCTGATAAGCTTCTAATGCTTGAAAAGGGAAAGAATGTATCTGAAAATGAATGTGAGAGAGTGAGTACATTAATGGAAGAGATAGACAGCTACAAAATAGTCAATGCTATGCTTAATGAAAAGATCACAAACTCTGGACTGCTCATCTCTTCTCTTAAAAATGAGATTTTAGATTTGAATAAGTCTCTGTCTTATTCTGCTAATCAAGAGAAGCAGAATGTTGTATCCACAAATAACTGCATGAAGAAAGACAATAATTTTCAAGTTAAGTAGGGAATGAGGAATAAGCTTTATACAACTTTTGTGCGTAGCTCAGACATAGCTAGCACTTCTACCTCATCCCCTAAACAAGCTGCTGCTCAAGAAAATACAATAGAAAAGGAAAATATTGAAAAAGAATGATAACAATCAGCATGCTAAGAAAGTTCAGGCCAACAAATCTATTGTCAAGTATGTTGAATGCTTTTACTGTGGAAAGTTTGGCCATGAGATGGTTGATTGTTTTATCATGAAGAATGATGAATTGAAATCTGATAGAATTCATGCTAGGAATTCTAATATGAAGAAACCCTCTTCTGTTCAAACCAAAAGGCTTCAATGCTTTTATTGTCATAAAATAGGTCATCTCATGCGTGAGTGTAGGCTAATGGAAATAGATGACCTGTCTGTTGTTGGAGTGCATGATAAACTGTTCCATGCTAAAAATCATGCAACTGATAAACAGAAACTTCAATGTTTTCATTACGACAAATTGGGCCACATTGCTGCTGAATGTTGGCATAATCAGGGAAAAAAATTTCATTCTGGATTTGTTAATTTCCCTGTTAACAAAAATATTTTTGATAGAGATAATTTTGGTACTAAGGGAAAGCACCTTAAGTGCTTTGAATGTGGAAAGTATGGCCATACAGTCAAGAACTGCTGGCATGCTCAGGGAAATAGATTGAATTCTAAATATGTAAAATTCCTTGTTTTCTATTCTTCTGCTAGGAATAACTTAATTGATAAAAAGAAAAACTCTTCATGCTTTGAATGTGGGAAGCCAGGCCATAGAGCTGCCGATTGTTGGCTGGCTGGTTTTAATAAATAGAATTTTCACTCTGCTAATAAATTTTATGACAACAGTAATTTGCATAAAAAGAATTTAAAATTTGCTGCATCATGCCATTATTGTGGGCAGATAGGTCATTCAATGAATAATTGCTACTTGATGAGATTTGATGACCTTCCTGCACAAAAATGCCATGCTAATAATTGTGTACATAACAAGAAATCAAAGCATGTTGTTTCCTATCATTATTGTGGGCAATTTGGGCACTCCATGAATGACTGTCGTTTAATGATATTTGATGACTCAAAAGCCCAAGGACTGTGGAAAGCACCCATCAAAGGTGCTATTAACCATGTAGGACCCACGACTGTTTGGGTACCTGCCCATGTCAAATAGTGTGCTAACTTGCAGGTGTGCCTTGGAATGGAATAAAGGGGGTAATAAACCAAGGCACCTGAAATGAACCCAAATTCAGAGATTGTCAGGTAAACTCACTGAATTCTCTGTCAATACACTCTTAGCTTAGTCTGTTAGTTAAATTGATTGATTGCACAGCATGATTAATTTGTATTCAGCATTTGTATATCACTTGCAAAAATGTGTTAAATCATCTGTGTTCCTTCTAACAGAACCGTTCTGAATATCTGAATTGAGCTTCATGGTAAGTGTAATCTGTCTCAGTTGGATTGGCATGATTGTTTCTTGAGCATACCCCATGTTTTTCCTCACACAATAGGTCGTGTGTTTGTGGCACTTGAATGATCATTTCGTACTGCATTCTGTCAGGGGGAGTTTAGTTGTTTTTGCATGAAAGTCAAGACATTTAGAATTAGGGATCATCTTTAGAAAATGCATTGAATGTGCATACATGTGCTCTAGATGCTTGCATATCATGATAATTTCATTTGCTGAATGCATTACATATCTATGTTATGATACATATTTGTCAAATTCCTTGCATAATGATATTGCACATGTTGCATTTAAAAATTTCATTCAATGCATATAGTCAGGGGGAGTTTGCCTGTCCTTGCACCATGTAGTTAATTGCATTGCATGTCTTTTATATTGAAATATCCAAAAGGGGGTTGAATTATTGCATCTAGACAGGGGGAGCATTTGAGACTCATTAGTCTTTCATAATCTGAACCCTTCCAAATCTAGTCACTCAAATCTTTCTAGAGTTGAACTAGACTTTATTATTGTCAAGTTGATCTGTCTGTACTCCAGACTCAGCTATTGGTTTCTTGTAAATCTATCTGATGCATATTGATCATACCTATTGCAAGCATGAGTTCCATTTGTCTTACTCTCTATGCATGCTTGTCAAATGTCTCTTGCTGCTGAATGCTTTGTCTATGTTAAACGTACAGAGAAGTGAAGTAATATCAATTTGTGTACCCTTTCACAAATCTGAAATCACCTTTAATGAATAATCTTCTATTATACAGGTTTAAGAATGTGTGTTGATTTGAATTGGTTTAAGTCTTATGTATTCCTAAGTTTTAATTTGAAGGACCTGAAAATATCTGAATCAGTTTTTTAATAAACCTTAACTGAATGTCTCATGTAAGTTCATGTAAGATCTACCGTCATCTGAAAATTGAAACCTTGATTTACTTTGGTTGAAATGCATGAAACCTGTATTGTTTTTAAACAAGTCACTTTGAAAATTAAAAGGGCAGCAACATCAAAATCATTGAAAGAAATGAATATAGTGGCAGAGCAATGACTGAATTGCACTAAGAAACTGAACCCTCCATCAAAGAAATGGAGAGGAATTTATGTCCTCTGTTCATATGGTCAAATCTATAGGGCTGGTTTCACTTAGTAACTGGGGGTACTGGCGTCTAAAAAATGTGTACCCTTAATGTCAAAGGTGTAAATCATATGTGCAATTTTTGATCAGAGATAGATATGGTAGTTTATGCTTAGTAACTGGGGGTACTGGCGTCTAACCCACGTGTACCCTTAATATCAAAGGTATAAATGACACCTGTCTGGTCACTAAGCTCAATGTTAAAAGCAAAAGTGAAAAAGGTTTGCTGTAATCCTTGCAATTCAAAATTCACTAAGTGTCATTTTCTTTAACCTCAATACTCTTGACTATTTTTTCCTAAAGAAGTCAATGGAATTAATTGTGTAAGATGAAAGGAGTTTGAACTAGAATGTTATATGAGAAATTGGTTCATTTTTATTAAAAAGTTGCTTTAGATATGAATATTGTACTTTATTGACAAACCTTGTGTACATCATTCTTAAACCATGCTTGTCAATTAAAGCCATTTCATAAGCTTTTATAATAGAAGATTCTGAAACTTTAAACATGGATATATGGATTGGGTACCCCACTGAAAATCTTCTCTTCTCATATACTTTGGTTTGGAGATCACACCTGCTCAGATTCTGCTCACTTGAAACTCATTGTGCTTATCGTCTACACTCTTTTACAGTCCACAAATCAAGTTGTGCTTCTGGTAATTTTTTCAATCTGTCATGATCCGAACTGCTATATCAATGTACCAGATATCAGACTTTCAATCTCACTGATCCTATGGTTGCTGATCATCCATGATCCTCTTGTTGCATTCATGTTGTGTCATTAAGGGGGAGAATAGCTTTTCTATGCCCTCATGACTTAGTCAAAGGGGGAGTTTTTACTTCAATCATTTTATGCATGCTTATTTTTCTCACTCAAACCATTTTCTTTTTGCTGAAGTCAAAGGGGGAGAATATTTTGCCATGAGAGTCAATGTTGACTCATAGTGTTGCCATCATCAAAAATGGGGAGATTGTTGTGCCTCTGTGATTTTGATGATAGCAAACACTATAAGTCACCATGTGTTTGCATGAAAGATTGTATGAAAGATTGAATGTTTATCCATCTACTCTATGCACTATACATTAATGGGGATTGCTTGCTGTGCATTGCTTAAGTCAGTGCTGTTGAATAATTACGGTTTGCATCATGAGTATAATTGATGTATGCATTACGAGTTTGATGAGCATTTCATGGGTATGCTTGTACATGCATCACACTGAAGAAGGTCAGTGCATTTTATGTCTCGGTGAAAAACTTTGCATTAGACATATGCGTCTTACTCTGCGTCTTATATAGCATAGTCAGTGCATGTTTTACTTCGGTGCATATGTGCACTCGGTGCAATGTTGGTCGTGAACACAACATACTTAGGTCGGTGCATATAGATGATCGGTGTAAAGTTTTGCCTCGGTGCAAACCTTGCCTCGGGGCATATTGTGTTCATGCTCACATTAAGGTCTGTACAACCATGTTAATTCAGTAGAGAGTCCGTGCATGTTTCATCTTCAGTGACCGAGCATAAGGTCGGTGCAACCTTTGTTGGTGCACGCTGGATAAGTCGGTGCATTCTCTTGGCTGCTCATACACAAGGTCGGTGCAGAATTCCAGTCTGTGTAGATGAAAGTTAGTGCATATCAATGTCGGTGCATGGTTTGTTTAGGCAAATCATCGTCGGTGCAGAGTTTATTGTAGGCATGTGTATTAGGCATAGAAAGGTCGGAGCACGACTTTGTCTAGGCACAAGGACACGGTCGGTGCAAGTCATTGTATCGGTGCATATTCCATCTTGTGCACACTTACTCGACGTAAGTTTTGCCTTGGTGCATAACTGTGTTGGTGCATGTTTTGTCTTGCGCCACTTCTCCAAGTCGGTGCAAGATCGCATACACGGAGTCCACGCAAGGCTGCTCACGACCCGAGCAGGTCTGTGCAATGCTTGCACACTGCATTCACATAGCTAGTGCATCCGTTAGTCTTGTGCTGCAAATAAGTCTGTGCATATGCTAGTGTAATAGTACTGAACTCGTGCATGAATGTGTATACATCACAATTAAGTCTGTGCACATCTGGCTTATTCACCAATTGACTCCGTGCAGTCCTGTTTAACTCTTTACTATATGTATAACTGTCTGGAGCTGATATTTCTTTCTGACTATTTGACAGGTATGTCTTTCGAGAAGAATAAGAATGGCACGTGATCCAAGTGTGGAGGAGGTGCTAGGATCATGACACGTGGAAATCATTGAGCTAGGATGCTGCCACGTGGGCCAAGGCATTTGGGAGAGAATCGTGGAAAGCACACGCCCTACATCTGATGCTCATATAAAAAGGAAGCCTCTCCTTCCGGAGAAGGGTGATCGAAGCAGAAAGATCTACAGCCAGCACGATCCAGAGAGGAGAAGAGAGTAGCAGCAAAGCAGAGCAGAAGTGAAAGTGAGAGAGCTCGTGAGGTCAGGAGTAGGAGAGAGAAATAGAGAGAGAGTGAAGAAAGGGCTCGAGGAGAAGAAGATAGAAGATTTTCCTGAAGATTAGTTCCACTGGACCTTGGATCAAATCCAGGCCAGTCAGCTCCCTGAGAGCCACATTTGTGCTATCATCGTATACATCTTTCTGTCGCTGTGATTTCTCATTTCTTATTTTTCTTTTACACTCTTTATTTCAAGCTATTTGTCAGCGGGCAGAGGTGTGGTATCCTCTAGACGGGTAAAGCTGTAATCCCCAGCGGTAACAGAGGATCGGTTCCTCTAGACTGCCAAGTTGTATTGCCTAGCTGTTGCAGAGGAGGATTCCTCTGGTTGGCTAAGCTGTATTGCCCAGCGGAAGCAAGCTGTGACGCTCAGCGGTTGTAGGCAAGCTGTGAGGCCCAACGGTTTAAGCTGTGTATCAGCGGAGCCACACTCGGGTTTGAGTGTGGGGTGGACGTAGGTCTGCGGACCGAACCACCTAAAAATTCCCTTGTCTACTATGGTTTGATTGCCTTATTCGATTCGCTTGATGTATGCATAGGGCGATTTAAATCTTCAATCTAGCAAGGAATTTGATTGCATATCGTTCATTCGATAGTGGTCTTGAGAGACTCACTTTGGACTAATTACCTGTTGGTCCACGTTAGATGTATGATTAGATTTGCTCATCTAACCGTTTCAAGTTTTCTGGATTCACTGAGTGACTAAGTATTTCATCCGACTATCCATATTAAGTGTTCTAGTGTGAGCCTTCTTAGAACAGTGATCTTGTTGAGCCATCTGAGTGTGTTAATTCTGCGCATCGATCAACTATAGTTTTTATTTGGTCGAATTTTTTATAGGGGATTCATTCACCCCCCCCCCCTCTGAATCCATCGCACCGGTCCTAATATGCGCGTCCCGCTGGGGAGGGGGGAATGTTGGGAAATGAGGTAACCGTCTGAGGGAAGGCTCCTTTTAGCGTGTTTTTAAGGGGAGAGTCATTTAAGGCAATCAGCTCCCCCTTCGGCTTATAAAAGGTCCGAGAGGCGTCTCCTTCTTCCATCGCTTAAGGCCATCCCTGACGGTTTCTCCTTCTTCCCTTTCCGCGAAGCGTTGTGTTGTCGATCGCAGCGGAGCATGGAGAGCGCTTCAGAAGATGATGATGCAGACGGTAGTAGGAGGGAACTCCTACTATTCCAGTTTGGAAGAGGGTTCGATAGTCGGGGGTCAGTTTGGGGGAGGGTTCGACACGTGGGAGCATGTAACCTTCCTATCCCTGACCCGCCGACGCCATCCTAATCGGGAGGGGGAGCTTTTCAAGCTCCCTTCTCGCCTCAGCCTCCCCCTCCCTCCTCTTTCACTCTTTGGAGGATGCCTGCACCACTAGAGGGTGCTTGCTCTCTGTTCGGCTTCCGTCCTCCTTCCAAAGAGTCGGCAGAGGAGGCCTTCTCTTGTTTTTCCTTTTTCTTCTCTTTTTTTGTTGTTGTCCTTCCAATCCCTCTGGCACCTTTCCTCCAAGCTTCTCGAGCCAACGGGGCCAGCTATCCCTTATCCGAGCCAGTTTTCGCACGAGGCAGAGTCAGTGGCTGGACGTAGGAGTGCCTACCGGGTTGGTCGAGCATTTCGCTCGCGTCATAGTACCTGTGGATGAATTTTTTTGTTGTACATGCATATTGTATTGACTGCGGCCTACTTGATGTACACCAGAGTTTAATGAAAATAGAAGAATATTTTTTCCACTTTGCTTGCATGTGTGTGCTTTCCAGATGATCAAAAGTAGAATTTGCAAAGTGTAGTCACGTTCCATGTCCGAGGGATGGGTGTTCCTTCCATGGTGGACAGTCGATACACCCCTTTCCCGAGCTTCTCAACCACTCGGTAGGGGCCTTCCCAGGTAAGGGCTTGCTTCCCTGCCGCCTCCAGTGGTCGAGAGGCTTCGGCCTTTCTCAGGATGAAGTCCCCTAGCTGGAAGTGTCTGTCTCGGACTCTGGAGTTGTAGTATCGAGTGACGCGTCGTTGGTATTCCATTGCTCGGATCTTTGTAATCTCTTGGATCTCGTCCGCTAAGTCGAGATTTTCTAGCAGTTTCTGCTCGTTCACCTCGGGTTCGAAGTGGACGACTCGGAGAGAGGGATTGCCGACCTCCAATGGAACCACGGCTTCCGTGCCATACACTAGCTAAAAAGGTGTTTCACCGGTGGCCGTTCTCGGAGTAGTTCGGTGTGACCATAGTACGCTTTGTAGTTTCTCGAGCCAGCTTCCCTTGGCCTTGCCGAGCCTGGTTTTGATGCCTTTTAAGATAGTTTTGTTGGCATTCTCGACCAGTCCGTTGGCCTGAGGGTGGGCTACCGAAGTGAAGTGGTTGTGAATGTTTAGGTCGGCACATTTATCTCTGAAATAATGAGAATCAAATTGCCGACCATTATCGCTCATTGTCACTCGGGGGACACCGTAACGACAAATGATCGACTTCCAAACAAAACTCCATACGACTGACTCGGTAATCCTGGTGGTGGCCTCGGCTTCGATCCATTTGGTGAAGTAGTCGATGGCAATGATGACGAACTTCTTCTGAGCTTGAGCTGTGGGAAACGGCTCGAGAATATCTATTCCCCACTGAGCGAAGGGGTATGGCTCGGCTAAGGTGATGAGCTCCGTGGCGGGCTGGTGGATCAGATGGTCAAAGCGTTGACATCGGTTGCACTTCTGCACATAGGTCATGTAGTCACGCTGGAGAGTGGGCCACCAGTAACCCTGCCGAAGCAAGATCCTGGCGAGAGATCTTCCTCCTTGGTGAACGCCGCAGATGCCTTCGTGTACTTCTTGAACTGCTCGGCTAGCTTCGTAGGCGCTGATGCACTTGAGGAGGAGACCAAAGAAAGATCTCCAGTACAAGTCATCATCCAGTATGACGAAACTCTGAGCTTGGTACTTGAGTTTCCGAGCCTCCCGAGGGTCGGGGGGCTCTTGAAAATCCCGAAGCCAGGATATATAGGGGGTCCGCCAGTCGCTCGGGGGTGCCGGGTCAACGGTCATAAGCTCGGATTTGATGCTCGATCGCTCGAGCTCTTCGAGGAAGACCGATCATGTACCTTCGGGGTCGAGGGAGGAGGCCAGGAGAGAGAGGGTGTCCGCTCGGGAGTTTTCCTCCCGGGCTATCCAAACTACCTCAAAGCTCTCGAAGAGTTGGGCCATCCTCTTGACCACCTGGAGGTACATGATCATTTGTTCTTCTCGAGCTTCGTAATCACCGTTAACCTAGCTAGCGACCAGTTGGGAGTCGGTGTGGATCCTGACTCGCTCGGCTCCCAGTCGTCGAGCCATCCTGGCCCCTGAGATAAGGGCTTCATACTCGGAGACGTTGTTGGATGCCTGGAAGTTGAATTTCAAGGCGTACTACAGCTCCGCTCCGTCGGGGGACTTGAGAAGGATACCGGCACTACTTCCAACTAAGTTGGAGGACCCGTCGACGAACAGGTCCCTGGTGGGACCGTGCGCAGGTGGAAGTGCTTCCTCAATCGGGATGGTGCTTTCGACGATGAAGTCCGCGAGGGCCTATCCCTTGATGGCCGAGCGGGGGTGATACGAGATGTCGTAGGCCCCAAGCATGATGGCCCATTTGATGAGGCGTCCCGAGGCTTTAGGGTGAAAGAGAATCTTCTTCAGGGGTTCGCCGATCAATACGACGATGGGGTGCCCTTGAAAGTAGGGTCGGAGGCACTTGGCTGAGGTAACCAACGCTAGCACGACTTTCTCGGTTGCGGGGTACCTTCTTTCAGCCTCATTAAGCACCTTGCTAGTATAGTAAACCTGTCTCTCGATCCCTGCGTCATTCTTGACTAGGACCGAGCTCACTGTGGAAGGGGTCTCCGAGAGAGAAAGGTGCAGAGCTTCGCCCGGGGTTGGCTTGGACAGCACCGGGGGCGAGGCCAAGAATTCCTTGAAATCGGCGAACGCCTTCTGACATTCATCATCCCAGACGAACGTAGCAGATGTCATTTTGGGTCCCCTCAACAATTTGAAGAAGGGTAGGTATCGTTCGGCCGCCTGGGACAGGAAGCAGTTGAGCGCAGCAATGCGCCCCATAAGGCGTTGAACGTCCTTGATGCAAGTGGGCGGCCGCATGTCCAGGATGGCCTGAACCTTGTCGGGGTTGACCTCGATCCCACGCTGAGTTACCAGGAAGCCTAGGAACTTCCCGGATCTGACTCCGAAGGCGCATTTAGCAGGGTTGAGCTTCATGCTGCACCTTTGGAGGGTGTCGAAGGTCTCAGCTAAGTCGGCAAGATGGTCTTCGGCCTTCGACGTTTTGACGAGCATGTCATCAATGTAGGCCTCAACGTTCCGACCGAGCTGTCCCTCGAAGATGTGGTTGATCAGTCTCTGATATGTTGCTCCAGCGTTCTTCAACCCGAATGGCATTTGGGTGTAGCAGTGTACGCTGAAGTCAGTGATGAAGGCGGTCTTCTCGATGTCCTCCGGGTCCATCCTGATCTGATGGTAACCGGAATAGGCATCCAGGAAGCTGAGCAACTCATTGCCAGAGGTTGAATCGACCAGTTGATCGATGCTCGGCAGCGGGTAGCAATCTTTCGGGGTAGCCTGGTTGAGGTCGGTGAAGTCCATGCGCATTCGCCATTTCCCCGAAACCTTCGGTACCAGGATGACGTTGGCGAGCCATGTAGGGAACAAGATCGAACGAAAGAGGCCAGTCTTCTGTCCCTTGATGACTTGCTCTCTGATGACCGCTTGCTTCTCCGGGGCGTGCTGTAATACCCCGATTTATTAACAAATAAAAATTTCTAGAAAATTTATAAGAAATTAATTAGAAAATCCTTAATAAATAGAATAAGTTAAATTTTGACCATTTTGTAAAAATTTGGAAATTTTAGAATCTTGTAGAGGATAAAATGTTTAATAATAGTGTCTTTTGTGACCAGCCCAGATAAAACCTGTAATTAGGTCGAATTAACTGATTAAGGCCCAAATCCACACTTAATCTAATCGGACCTTAAAACGTGATTTTGAGCCCAATACCCAATCATTTAGGCTGAGACCGGATCCAAATGAAAGGTTAGGATGAGAGGATCATTTCCCCTCTTAGTTCTCCCAGAAACCCTAACCCTAGAGAGCGAATTTTTGGATAGAAGGCGGCTGAAAACCCTATCCGTGCCGTTCGCGCACTACCATATTGTTTAGACTCTATCTCCACGAATAGAAAACTCAAGACCTCTTATGACCTATAAAAATGACCCTTGTCAACCCTAGTTTCGTTTGGGTGCTGTGACGGCCGACGAGGATCGTGGACGAGGGAGAATCCCGGCGATCACCAACAGGGTGTTCTTAGCGCGTCGTCGTCCCTTCTTCTTCCTTCTTCATCCAATTAAGGTAGGTTATAACAAGCCAAACCTTAAGTATCATATATGGTTAGAACCAGCATCGAGTGCTCTTTCTATTGAATGCAAAAGCCCTAAAAGTTGCTTAGTATCCTGCGAGAATTTTAGGATTTAGTAGAAGCATGTCACATCTAGGGTTATACTTGTTTCATCTCGTTTTAAGTAGGGATTTCAGGCACTAAAGATTAAATTGAGCATGCTATATTATAAAAATTTTTGTGCTCTTTCTTTTGAATCCAAAAGCCCTAATTATTATGCTCCATGCTGTGCGAATTTAGTAATTTATTGTAACCCTAGCCAACTCCCCGGAGGTGGGCAGGGCAAAAGGGGGCTTGACTATTTCTGACTTGCGCGGCCTAGCGATAGACCGCCCAACCTAGTTAGGCGGCATATTATTGACCGTTTATGTGTTTGTGATTCGTATTATGTTTCTGGGAAGCGCGGCATGACCTCGACCGCCCTTATATCAGGCTGCCAGTGATTGACCATTCATCTCCCCCAACGGTTCATTACAGACCGCTCATCTCCAGCAGGCCTTCGGACCTGAGGGGGATAAACGGCCTGTCGTGCGACCGCCAAGGAGGATGAAAGGTCCCTACTAGACCGTCCATCTTTACGGAATTGATTAAATTACCTTTCTTGCATGATTTATGATAGTAGATTAGTAGTTAAATGTAAGTTAGCAACATGCATAAAAACCCTGGAAAGCTATAACAGTAAATAATTATAAACTCTTGCTAATTTATTCATCTTGAGCTTGGATCATCTTCTTCAATGAATGTTAATATTAATCATGATTCATTATTAATTGAAAAATTATATTAGGATTGTTTGACAGTCGTTCTACTCCGGTAGAATTGACTGACCGCATTACTGGTTTCCGCTGATTTAATAGGCCGTTTCCTTGTAATGGTTGGGACTCTCCGCCGGATATTCCTTCCGTCAGACTAGGACCTCCATTACGGGACCTCCGTAAGTCCCCGCGAGCCTGGGATTCTCACTAGGACGTCGGGCAGATTGTACCACCAAGACCGGAACCTGTTAACGCGATCGGATCGCTTGAATTTATCGTGTTGTGAGCCACGGATCACTTTGGAAGGACTGAGTCTTGCGCGGTCGGAAACGGACCGTTCAACTTAGTGGGCGGCCCAGAATGGACCGTTCATCCCTGGCCTAGTGCCAATTTCGTTGGTCGATTAACCTTGTTCTACCTTCGACCAAAACTTGTTTTGATCGGCCGAATAAGCCCTAGGCTGACCAGTGGAGAGTGGGCTGGACCTTGGTTCAGTTTCGCCCCACCTATGGCAGCCCGGAGCCCAAATTGGTGGATGCTAGTTATTTAAGTCAAGCCCAGTTGAGCGGACTGGATTGGACCGTCTGTGATCTTGAGCGGACCCTATTGGACCGTTTGTCCCTAAAGCGGCCCAATACTACCCGTTTATATTGTTCGTGGGCTTCATGTCCTTCTGGCCCTGTACGGCCCAACCTTGACCTTCCATTATAGTTAAAAGGCCCATTTAGGACCGTTCTTCTTTGAGCAGCCGACAATGGCCCGTTTATTCCTTGAACTCGTGGTGGCTGATTCTCAGCCCAGATTCTCTGTGTGCGGCTCATATATGACCGTACAATTTCTTGAGCGGCCCAGTGAGAATCGCGTATCATCCAGAACTAGTTTTTCCTGTGGTTTATGATATTGAATCCAAGAATCTATTGGTTCTTGATAAATTGAACCTTCTGGGTAAAGTATTGCTTCAACTTATCCTTGGGTCTTTCTGAGGAAAGTTCTATCTTGATTAATTGGCCATTTGACTTGATTAATGTCTAGACATAACTTGGATCTTGGATCCTTTAAATCAATGCCAACGCATCATAAGGGCCCGGTCTGGTCTTGGGAGGAGCGCCCGAAAAGTACTTGTGCCCCGGGGAGTTTGAATGACATGGTGAGGTATTGCACCGAGTTCATGACTAGCGTGATGTCTATAACAATAATCTCTTACCTGAAATTATCTTGACTTGGTTAAATCTTGCTTGTTGGCCAATTTCCAGTTTCATTATATTCATGATCTTGTACCTCTTCTACTTATGTCATTTCTTTTCGCACATTTAATACAATCAATTGGTTAATTACTTAAACTTGCATGTTATTATCTACTGAGTGTTCGCTCACCTAGTTGTTCCCCCTTTTCAGGTAGCTCAGGTGAGGACTCACAATCTGATGGGAACTGGCAAGAGTGTTGATCATGGAGCGAGCCAATTAGATGTCGTGGAGCCAGAAATAATTGTCTATGTTTAGTCGTGTTTTAGAATGGGGTTCAAAGAGTTGTAATGTGAAGTCAGTCAATATAATGTGGTGTAGTGGATGTTTTATGGAAATGTCATTAAGGTTGTTTAAGTTGGTTATGTAAATGGGATCATGGATTATGAAATTGTTATTTAATTAATGAAGTTATTTTATGTTCGTGGTTAATCCTTATGTTTTAGTGTAGCATGTCTGGAAATGAGCATAATACAGTTAAATATTTCTACTGCCAATCCCGATATTCCACATCGGGGCGTGACACGTGCTTTCTCCTGCGTTGCTGGACAGGCTTCACCGTTGGGTCGAGGTTGAGCTTGTGTGTCACCACGTCTCATGGGATCCCGGGAAGGTGCTCGTCTGACAATGCAAAGACTTGGATGTACTGGGCAAGAAAATCTTTATATTTTTCTTGTTCCTCAAGTGGTAGATCGGCTCCGATCTTGACTCCTAGAGTCGGGTCACCATTGAGGAAGACTGTTAGCAACTCACCGCCGGGCTTAGATGTTGCTGGTCCCTCCTCGGCTCCCTTTACTCCTTTATTTTTCCGTTCCGGCCTAGTGGCTTCAACCAAGATTATATAGCGCCGTCTAGCCAATGCCTGGTTACCCCGGACCTCCCCCATGCCATACTTGGTAGGGAACTTCATTTTTTGGTGAAAGGTAGAGGGCACCGCTTTCATTCGGCTGAGGATACCTCGGCCGAAGATGGCGTTATATGCCATCATCCCCTTAATCACGATGAAGTCCACTATAACCGTAACAGTTTTGGGCGGGGTGCCGATAGTAACTGGCAGGCTCAGGGCTCCCTCGGGATAAGTTGCCTAGCCGTTGAACCCACAGAGGGGGGTTCGGATCAGGCGGAGTTTAGATGGATTCTCTCCCATCTTAAGGAAACTTTCATAGGATAATACATCAGGGGCACTACCATTGTCAACTAAGATCATATCTACGTTATAATGGTTTATTGTAGCTGATACAACGAGAGCGTCGTCATGCAGGGTGGTTAACCCTTTCAGGTCCTGGTCGAAGAATACCAGGGCATGCGGTTCACTCTCCTGCGGGGCCGTAGGGTGCTCTACAGAGGCTCGACTCACCCGCTCGGCGTGACGCTTTCTTCCTCGGCTGCTATCTCCGCCTGATGCCGCGCCGCCCGCGATGACGTTGATGTGGACTCCGTGGGAGGCATTGTCGATTTCTTCGGGGGTGCCTCGGTCTTCTTTCTGCCCGGCCACATATCGGGATAGGTGTCCCTGGCAGACGAGGCTCTCGATCTCATCTTGAAGTTGATGGCAATCGCTGGTGTGATGCCCGTGATCGCTGTGGAACAGACAATGCTTCGGTGATTGCGGTGCTTGGCCTTCATAGGCTCGGGCTGGTGGAGGAGACCCGAGCCTTTGATGTCTTCGTTGATTTCGTAGATGGGAGCGGTAAGGGGGGTATACCGCTCATACTTCCGGGACGGCTCTTTGCGGTCTCCGTCCTGGTTCCGCCTTTTTCCTTGGCTCGTCCCTTGCTCGGAGGGTCGCTTCTTGTCCCCCTCCCGACCCGAGCTTGTCGTGCCTTGGCAGGCGCTGAGGACTTCCTCGTACTTTGTGTGGCGTAGTGCCAGGGTCACTAGCTCGGCGAGGGAAGTGGGAGGATGAAGCACTAGCTCGCGTCGCAGGTTCTCATCATGGGTACCCCCGATCAATGCGGTGATGGTCGAGGCAACATCCAGGCGGGGGATACGCAGGGTTACCGATTAAAATCGGTTGATATAAGCCCGCAACTTCTCCCCCTATTCCTGCTTGAGGGCTAGTAATCCCGCTATTGACTGGGGTGGACCGCTGCCGGTGAAGCTTTCCTTGAACACTCGCCCGAACTGCTTGAAGTTGTGAATGCTGCCGGGGGTGAGGGCCCTGAACCATGCCTGAGCACCCTGGACCAGAGTGGTCACGAATGCTCGGCACTTGATCACATCTGACGTCCCATGCAAGGTCATTTGGGCATCGAAGCTGTCGTAATGATCGGCCGGGTGTCCCTGGCCATCATACGACTTGAAGGTCGGAAGTGAGATCCTGGGGGAGATCTCGGCCTTCAAGATATAGTCGGAGAATGGGGATCGCTCCTCATCCTCTGCAAGAGAGGTCTTTTGCAAGGCGTGGAGGGCGCGCTCTTGCTCTGTGAAACATCTCTCAAAGTCTCGCAGCCGGAGGGACAGTTCTGGTTGTCGCTGGCCCGAAGGGCTGGGGGGGGCGCACTTGCATGCTGTCCCGGCGCTCCTCAGGGACCTCGGTCTCCGACAACTATCGGTGTGCTCCAGACTTCTCCCTCATCGAGGTAGATAAGGCTTCCTGCTCTAGGGGAGGGGCATGCGATGGTCCTCCTGACAGGTTACCGATGAGCCACCGCCCCCGGAGGGTAAAACGGCCTCCAGCGGTTTGCTGGGAGGCATCTCCACGGGGAGGGCTCTTCCGAGGGAGATGCGACTTCTCCTCCCTGGCCGCCTGGGCCCTCATGAGATCCACGAGGACATCCCGTTTTGCGTTGAGGGTTTGGAGGGCGTCGGTACTCCCGCCGGGAAGCTATTCCCCCGCCACCGACGGAGGTATTTCATTGGCATGGTTGCTTGATAGGGAATTCTCCGTGGGGAGGGAAGGTGCGCCTTCTTCCGTTGCCAGGGCTTTTCCCGTGTCGCTGGCAGTCCTCCTGCCAGAACTCCTTCACACCATGATGGCTCTTTGTTCGTTTCCCCCAGACGGCGCCAGATGAAGAGGGGCGATCTCGTGCTACTCTTGAGCGGGGAGGAAGATAACCACATATCCTTAAAGTATGAATTGCAAGAAGGGAAATAAGTCAGAGGTGCCCAGGGATGAATTCCTAGGGAAGACCCTCTGATGCTTAAGTCAGCGACTGTAGTAGAGCACTGGTGCGAAGGGAGGAGTTAGGAGGAAGATGGGAGCGCGAGATCCCTCTCCACCAAAAGGTGAAGTGGTTCCTGCTCAGGGGTCTTGGCTTCCCTTCTCACAGGAGGGTTCTTCCAGTTTAAATAATGGCTCGTTGAGTGAATGATCTTAGTAAGTTGAGGAGTTTCGGGGGGGGGGGGGTTATGTCCTCCTTGCGGGCTCTTTATAGCACGCGGACTCCTGATCTCCCGTATCCCCTTGAGCTCCAAGCTTTTAAGGGACACGTAACGGCGATACATATAAGCTTCCATCAGTTGGCCCGAGTATGAGGCACTGGCTCAGGAGATGTCTTCCCGAGCGATGAGTGCGTCGTCTGGGCAGAGAATACGGGGCTCCAATGGAGCTCTCCCGATCGAACTGATGCTCGAACTTCCCAACCCGAAGGCCGCCTAGGAAGTGCTTGCTCCGAGTGAGTTATTAGGCTTATATTTAGTGGGCCCGGGGGCTACCACTTCAAGGAGTTGGGCCTCGTTGGGTCTGGTCGGACCTCATTTGGCCTCTCCGTATGGGCGGTTAGATTTTCCCTCTCCAGAAACTGTTAGCCTGGACCTTTCGTCCTCGTTAATGACTAAACCTACTTTTGCTTCGACATTTAGCCAATGCCGATGAACAAACCAGCACTGACCCTTGTCATCATCGGCAAGATCGATCAGTATCCCGTTAACCCAGACCTTTCATCCTCATTACTAAATAAACCCATCTTTGCTTTAGCATCTTGCCAATCCTGACAAACAAACCCCCGCTCGCCTTGGTATTAGTCCCACAAATCAACTCATTGCCAAAGGCCTCAGTAAAGACAGGTGGCTATGTTTCGAATAAAAAATAAAAAAATGATAAAAAAGAAAATGAAATGAGGCTTAAAATAGAGGTGCCTCGCCAGACTTATCCAGATATTATGGATAGGGGCAAAAATGGCTATAACCCGGCGGTGGCGAAAATCCGAAAGGGCGCTGCAGGAAAAATTGGGTACCCGCCATGCAAAAATCGGAGAGGGCACGTGGGCAAAAGCAAGAGGGGGCTGGCTCCGGTGAAAACCCGAAAGGGCACTTGAGTCGGTAATATGGTTCAAAAAAAATGATGATGAAAATGATATTGCTATTTCGTTTATCATTTATGTCCCACGGGAATTCCTGTGTTCGACAGATATATCACGTCCCACCGGCATAAGCCTTACGCCTATGCTATAATGAACTCTTTGATTCGGCATTTAACCAACGCCGATGAATAAATCCACCGTCAATTTTCGTCATCATCGGCGAAATCGATGAACAAACCATCGACCCAAACCTTTCATCCCCGTCAATAAACAAACTCCTTTACTTCGACATTCCCCATGCCGACGAACAAACCTACCGTTGGTTTTGCTGGGTCCCGTAGTGCAGGAACACGGTTCTAGAGGGGGGGTGAATAGAACCCTCTACTAAAATTATGTCCAATTAAAACTTTAAACTAGCTCGTAGCGGAATTAGCAAGAGTAAGGAATTTAAACTAATTGGAATAGACTTGATTCTCTCAATCTCATCGTACTCTCTCGAACGGATAATTAGATATGAACAATAAAGAAAATCACCACAACACAAACCACAATGCAAGCCACAATGCACGGGGATTTTTAAGGTGATTCGGAACCATGATGGGCTCCCTACGTCCACCCCTCACCAAATCGGTGAGGCTTCACTGCTGTATAAAACAACCCGGAGATAAGTCCCCCCACACACACGTAGGGCGACGCCTACACAACCACACGGGAGTAAACTCCCAACCACACACGGGGAACACACCCCAAGATATGTCCAAGCACACACGCGGATATGCTCCACACAAAACGACGCACACGCGTCAACATAAACACTCGGAGAACTCTTTCTCCGAACCCCCACACAATATATCCTTTCAGAAATTTAAGAAGCGAAGGCAAATAGATGCATTGACCCCCAAACAAACTCTAGAGACTAAATCAAAGAAGATAAAGCATGTATGAAGCTCCCCCTTCAAGAAAGACTCCGGCTCTTCTTGGCTCGTTATCGGATGGCCACGATTTCGGCGTCCTCGCGTTCCTCTCTTCGAGTCGCTTCTTTTCTTCTTCTACCACGAGCTCCAAATCTTCATGGAAGTAGATGAAAACCACCTTGCAAGAGCTCCTCTTCCTTTCCCCCCTTTCCTTGCCCTACAAGATAGAAAGATAGCACATTAGGGTTCATCCTCCACAAATTCGTAACTCATATTTATATGCATGGTAGAGAGCCCAAAAGACACATAATACCCTTCCCATACATGTTAGAAACACCCTAATATGTTTAAGAACCTATGGGGGATAGTTTGGTAAAGTTTAGAAGGGTTTTCATTGGGTTTCGGATGCTCCCGAAAATCCCTTGCCGGAATGGGTAGACCCCATGGGTCGACCCTCGGGCAACCAGAAGGCGGCCGGGGCTGAAAATAATTCCAACACCCATGGGTCGACCCCTGCAGGCAGACAACAAAAAACAGATTCTGTTCTACCAGAAACTGTAAGGGTCGACCCCTGGCAGAGAGGGTTACAAAAACACTTCAAACCTCCAAGAATTCAAGGAAAAATAAATGATTAAATATTACCATAATCCCATGAAGATTAACAATGATTTTTATCCTGAAAAATATGATAAAGCAAGTGGTTAGTTGAGAATCAAAATCTTTGCATCAAGCAACAACACTATGAACATGTTAACATTAAACCACATCATTGAACCCATTTAATCATGTATTTGGGTTCTCATATCAATCAACAAAAACATATTCCACCATATGACAAGTGTTTGTTGTAGTAAAATTGAATCTCTCAATTGTCCAAATACAAAGGTATGAAAGCTCAACCTCAACTACCTTCAATTCAAGCACACAAGGTAGTTAGATATTACCATGATCCACTTGATATGGGAGGGTATAAAAAATATCCTTAGACCTGCAAAAACACAAGAGTATCAAGTTACCATAGGTGTGAAAGTTAAAAGCTCATAAACTAGATTCTTCCAAAAGAACCTCCATAACTTGTCAACCATCCAAATGCTCATTGCATAAATAAATGTTTCCATAAAGGCATAAGTCACGAGCTATGACATTTGGGTAACTTTGAATCTTCCATTGCATCCAAGACATATACAATGATATGGGAGCTCAATCATTCAAATAACATTGTCAAGATATGCTTACATATCATGAAACTCAATTTGACAAAGTGTGAACACCTAAACACACACATATGCAAATATTTGTAAATATGCATTTTCATTATGCATCACCATGATCTCATACACATATGTAGCTATGCATATTTGTAAAGATGTTTCCACAATTTCATTATCATTCAATTGCAAGGCTTTCTTTCAACATTCAAATTGCGAACATTCATGCCTCATGAAAGTTTATAACATGCTAACCATTCAAACACACATTCATTCAAATGACATTCTTGTTGAAAAAAACTAACATTCATGAAGCATTATCTCACAAGGAGCATTGATATAAACAAGGGATCTTTTTAATCATCCATACATTGAAATCACAATAACCTCATGAATGATATGACATTGTCATTCAAATAGAAAGGTATGTTCAATGAACACAATCTCATTGATTAAGACCTAA
Organism: Amorphophallus konjac; assembly: GCA_022559845.1. Taxonomy (NCBI): domain Eukaryota; kingdom Viridiplantae; phylum Streptophyta; class Magnoliopsida; order Alismatales; family Araceae; genus Amorphophallus; species Amorphophallus konjac. Next base: position 211,199,607 of record CM040121.1, read on the forward strand.
TTGAAGCCATCTTCATAAGAGTCAACTTCATGTAATTCTTTCACACATCAAGTTAATAAATTAAGCTTTTAGTGCATAGCTCACAAGACCAACCATTCATGCAATGCATGAGCAATATAGAACCAACTCTCAGAAGTCTTGTATGAATATTTCAAGCACATCACAAGCTTAAAAGCTTCAAGTAGAAAGTGCATGAACCACATTCATGTCTTTAGCAACTTAGAAGAATATGCATGAAAGCCCAAGGCGTCTCAACCAAAAATCAACATCATAACCCATGCATTTGAATAACATGTATGTCCCTTAAAACCTCATATAGAAAATGCATGAAGCATACATCTTCAAACCATAATGACCCATGAAAAAGATACATGAAACCACATGTATATCTATGCACAAGTATTCTGGGTCAACACACTGCAGCTCTCTTATCCAAAGTTCACTTAACTTAAGATATGTGAATTACAAAGCCTTACCAATGGTTCTTTGAAGAATGGAGATAGAATTAACACGTGCTCTGAATGGTGGACAACAAGATGACTTATTTGAGCATTCTCTTGAGTTCCATTTGATGTCCATCATGACTCGATCCTGCAATGCAAGAAAATTAGCACACTTGCATTCAAATGAGCATAACTCTCATTCAAGTGAGAGTTAAGCTATTACAAATAAGTGAGCATGATATCATTCAAATGAGCATAAAGACTCATTCATGTTGATGGCATTCATGAAGCATTGTTTTACAAATTCATTCTCATTCTAGAACATGACTCCATAGCAAGAGAACAAGTATGATTCAAGCACATGAGAACATGAAGTATCATTCAGGCTAAACAAGGCCAAGCAACAAAGTCATTTTGTAATCATCAAAATCACATACACAACAATCTCCCCCATTTTGATGATGACAAAATGTTATGCATTAATGCTCTCTCCCCATTTGACATAATCAGAAATGGGAATCAACATGGGGAGCTCAGGATAGCATCAAAACCAAAACCAGCACGCTTTCTCCCCTTATGGCAAAATGAGAATGGTCATGCAAAATATGATATGTTCAAAATAATTCATTTCACAATGAACTATACCAATTGTTGAAAAGTATGAATTATTCAAGATGATATCATGCATGAACTATATGCACGTTAAGAATGCCAAATATGTAAATATGCACACGATGAGCTTCATCTTACAAATGCAATGAATGTGGACTATGTGAATGCTAAATATGCAAGATATGCAACTATGCACATGATGACTTCTATCCTTCAAATGCAAGAGTTATGCTCAGAATTAGACCAAAGGGGAATGCATGAACATGCAAGTACACAAGCACAACCGTCATGCACACAAATTTTACACATAGTAACTCCCCCCTAAATGAGGCACGAGTTAACAAAAGAGCATGTGATTCAAATTCAAGATGTAAGACAAGAGGCATAACTAAGAGATTTGTGCATACACAACTAGAAGTACTACATAAACCATGAATCGAAACAAAGTTCATAGAATACATACATCACAAAAATGCCCATGTGAAAAGTGATGCAATGAATAATGAGCTTCAAAAAATATAGATTTTCAGATTTTCTAAAGAACACTAGAAGGTAATCTCCTCTCTACACTTTCACTTTAGATTTTTAACTTTCGGCAGCTTCGCACAACCCCAATTTTGTTTCTTTTAAGGGACTTCACCGTTCAGCGTGAGTTTCCTCATATGTCTCAATGGGGATTCCCGGCTACTTGGATTCATCACACATGTGGATTTTTGTTTTACCTTTCGACACGAGTTTCCTCATTTGTTTCAGTGGAGATTCTCGGCTACTCAGTTCCACATACTACTTATTAATTTTGTTGGGGAGGCAGCTTTTTCCTCACGATTACTCTTTAATGTCTATGTAGAGATTCAAGTTCTCTTTAAAGTGTTGGAAGGAATTTTTTAAATCCTTATCAAGTAAAGTCATTAAATTCATTGTGTGCAAGAGTGTGGGGGTAAATTTTTATTTTGCATGTATAAAATGAATTCGACAAGACACGGCTATGACTCCTCCTAAATGTATGCACGGTCGGAGTCAAATCCTCCCCCTTAATATATGACATGTATCACATATGAATAAAGCCACTGCATTGCTGTTTAGCAAGGAGGTAAGGCCTTAGAAAGATCAAGAAATGGTTTGATAGTGTAAATACTTACAAGCATGCAAGGATTCATGAAACATTCATGCAAGTATTCATGAGTCAAGATATGTGATTATCATGAGATATATGCATATGCTCTATATGCATGAATATGCAATATGCATCTTTTTGTCATTTCATATGCATAGTATGTGAATGATGTGCAAAGATGCTAATGCATTCTTTTTATGCAAGTTTTTAATTTTTGTGCATTCTTGAATATTCAAGCAAGCATGAAATTACTAAATGCATGAGATGGATTTTCAATGAAAATTGCACTGAACCATCATCATTTTAGTTCAGATTTCATCATGGAAAGCCGTTTTCCTTAGAACTCAAAAGTTCAACAATGATCATTCAGAAACAACATTGCACGAGACATAAGCTTCAGTTTGAATATATTATGCCCTACATGAGTGAATATGCAAAATGCATTTTGATGCACATAATCAAGTGTCCAACAGATTTCACACATAATTTGACAATGAGCAAGACAAGTGTTTGAACATCTTTTAACAAGAGGAGATTTTTTAAACATGTCAAACAACTTATCAATTTTACAAAGCAATCACACATGGTCAATGAGCCTTAAACTGAGCCATGGTCAACATTCAATATCAATTGTTGCATTTGATCAAGCAAGTCCATAGTTCAGAAAATTTGCCTTCTTGAAATAAGAAATATTTTCAATTGAAACCAATTGTAAATTAAGATCATTGCAAATCAAGGCAAATTAATTTCATTCAAAACACATGGTTCATCATAAGCCAAACAATTCAATTTCTAAATTTTGTTACAAGACGGAGAACATTGATCCTAAGATCACCTCACACATAGTGATAGCTTCCTGACAGACTTGATCTGTCATTTCACATATCACCATTTGATATACTAAATATTCATTTATTGAAGGCTTGTATGACTTGTGAGAAAATACAATTCAAACATCATATGAAAACCATAACATAATAACATACCAAACATCAAAATCATCAAGTTTGATAATGAAAAGGTAAAGTCGGGGTTTTACCTTATGAGTGTGCCTTGTTCCATTTATTGGAACCCCTTACATTCTTTATTTACCTCAAGGCACACCTTCACAACAACCGACTCATTTGTTGGATCTTGGCACCAAAGCCTTCTTGGGTCCTTGGATGTTAGTAGCATCTCTTCCAAATATTTTCTTTGACTTTTTCATTGCCACTATATCATCATCCTTCATGATCCTGCAATCTTCAATGACATGTCTATGGTTTCCACAATAAAAGCATTGAGGGATGGCATTTCTAGCAAAGGATTTCCTTTTAAGAGCAAAGGCATTTTCAAAAGTTTTCCATCTCCTATTTCTAAAAGATCTAGGTCTAACAAAATTAAGCATGGCATTCATTCTAGAAGTATGGAAATTATTAGTTTTCAAAAACCAACATTCTTTCATAACATGCCCGTACTTCCCACAATGATAGCAACAAGGAGAAGTAGTTCTAATAAATGATTTATCATTATGAGAAAAAGTTTTTCCAAAGAACCTTTCCTTGTTAGTTGAAAACCTTTGAGGACGAAAGGCAGGTTTGTCATTGAATTTTCTTTGAATATTAAACTTAGCATTCATGGCATGAAGTTCATCTTTTTGCTTCACAAAATAATCATCAATGACATGACCAAGTTTGTGACAATAAAGACAAGAAACATTCATTCTCTTGAAAGCATTTTGTTCAACTTTCTGCTTTAAAAAATAATTTTTCATCGTGTGGCCTAGCTTACCACAATGAAAGTAAGAAATATTTCTTTGTGATTTAAAAATATTTTTCTCTTTACATGCAAGTTTGTCATCCTCTTTCATGATAACACAATCATCCATCACATGTCCAAACATACCACAATAGAAACATTCAACATTAGACTTTGATTTTTGAGATCTATATGGCATGGAAGGCTTAGTGTTGACATTTTCCTTTTTCTCAAAACTATTTTCAGATTTTTTGATTTGAGAAATGGGAGGAGGTGGTTTGGAAGTGCTAGGAGTGTCGGAAGCATGAACAAAAGAGATTTTTAGTTTTGATTCAAAAGACTTTTTGTTAATTGGAGAATATCCAAGACCCTCTTTTTGAAAGTTGACCTTAACACCTAGTATTTTGTCTAAGTTCTCCTTCCCTTTGACAAATTTAGACAACGATGCATTTAAGTCTAAAATTTCAGATTCAAGGGATGCAATGTGTAATTCATAGCTAGCTATCTCCTATTCACTGTAAACAATGCTATCATTCAATACTCTATTTACAATTTTATAGCTCTCAATTTCTTGTTCCAGCACATGCACTTTTACACATTTATCTTCATGCAAATTGACATTAACAGATTTTACTTTTTCAAGAACGAGCAGTCTTTCAGACATGGCGTTGTTTAATTATTTTAACTTTTCATTTTCAGATTTTAACAACGTATTTTCTTTTTCACTTTTATCAAAACTGTTCAACCTACCTTCAAGCAAAGCATTCTCAATTAGCATGGCATCATTTTTCTTTTTAAGTTCCTCATTTTCAAACATGATGATCTTGCTATCAATTTCAGAATCAAGAAGTTTTTTAAGCATTTTATCATCGTCAGACAATGAATCTAACTTGTTTCTAAGATGTTTTTCAGTTTCCTCAAGCAATGAAACCTTAGACAACAAGAGTTCATTTTGTTCACTCAAATCATGGCAAATATTCTCATTTTCAATAGCAGTATTAGATTTTCTAAACATCTCTAGCTCTTCATTCATGCAAGACATCTCATCTGAAAATAATTCAACTTTAGATTCTAGAAGTTCCTTTTCGTATTCTAGGTTCTCAATCTTTGACTCCAAAGTTTTACAATTTTCACATGAAGGATTGTCATTCACATTCTCATTAAGTTTCTTTTTCAATTTTCTATTTTCCGACTTGATTTTCTTATATTACTTTTCCAATTCATCATAAGCATCAATAAGTTCATCAAGAGTAAAATCTTCAGAATCAGAATTTATATCTTATGCATTTTCCTCACTTTGTTCATCAACATCGTCGGCCATGAGACATTTTTATCTTTCCTTCTCTTGAGCTTTGATCAACTCATCCATAAGCTCCTTTGCCGACCTACAAGAAGATACAAAAGGATACTTGTTAGTACTCACGGAAGCTTTCAATAAACTCAAGATAGTGAGCTTTTCATGGTTCTTCAATTTATCATGATTAGATAACTTGGTCTCATCTAGAGGTAATATGTGAGGACCATCATAAATCAACTTCCAAAAATTAGGATTAATAGAATTAATCATTCCACACATTTTACCTAACCATGAAGTAAAATCAGAACCATTAAAAATAGGCAAGCAATTCATTGATACATGCTCAATAAAAAAATTCATGATTGTAGAATGCATTGGGATCACTCTGTAGATTGTTAGATCTAGGGACAATAGAGCCTCGCTCTGATACCAATTGCTGGGTCCCGTAGTGCAGGAACACGATTCTAGAGGGGGGGTGAATAGAACCCTCTACTAAAATTATGTCCAATTAAAACTTTAAACAAGCTCGCAGCGGAATTAGCAAGATTAGCAAGAGTGAGGAATTTAAACTAATTGGAATATACTTGATTCTCTCAATCTCACCGTACTCACTCGAATGGATAATTAGATATGAACAATAAAGCAAACCACCACAACACAAACCACAATGCAAGCCACAATGCACGGGGATTTTTAAGGTGGTTCGGGACCACGATGGGCTCCCTACGTCCACCCCTCACCAAACCGGTGAGGCTTCACTGCTGTATAAAACAACCCGGGGATAAGTCCCCACACACACACGGAGCCAAGCTCCAACGCACACACGTAGGGCGACGCCTACACAACCACACACGGGGAACACACTGCAAGATATGTCCAAGCACACACGCGGATATCCTCCGCACAAAACGACGCACACGCGTCAACATAAACACTCGTAGAACCCTTTCTCCGAACCCCCACACAATATATCCTTTCAGAAATTTAAGAAGCGAAGGCAAATAGATGCATTGACCCCCAAACAAACTCTAGAGACTGAATCAAAGAAGATAAAGCATGTATGAAGCTCCCCCTTCAAGAAAGACTCCGGCTCTTCTTGGCTCATTGTTGGATGGCCGTAATTTTGGCGTCATCGCGTTCCTCTCTTCGAGTCGTTTCTTTTCTTCTTCTACCACAAGCTCCAAATCTCCATGGAAGTAGATGAAAATCACCTTGCAAGAGCTCCTCTTTCTTTTCCCCCTTTCCTTACCCTACAAGATAGAAAGATAGCACATTAGGGTTCATCCTCCACAAATTCGTAACTCATATTTATATGTAAGGTAGAGAGCCCAAAAGACACATAAAACCCTTCCCATACATGTTAGAAACACCCTAATATGTTTAGGAACCTATGGGAGGTAGTTTGGTAAAGTTTAGAAGGGTTTTCATTGGGTTTCGGATGCTCCCGAAAATCCCGTGCCGGAATGGGTCGACCCCATGGGTCGACCCTCGGGCAACCAGAGGGCGGCCGGGGCTGAAAATAATTCCAACGCTCAGGGGTCGACCCTGCAAGCAGACAATAAAAAATAGTTTCTGTTCTACCAGAAACTGTAAGGATCGACCCCAAGGGTCGACCCCTGCCAGAGAGGGTTACAAAAACACTTCAAACCTCCAAGAATTCAAGGAAAAATAAATGATTAAATATTACCATAATCCCATGAAAATTAACAATAATTTTTATCCTGAAAAACATGATAAAGCAAGTAGTTAGTTGAGAATCAAAATCTTTACATCAAGCAACAACACTATGAACATGTTAACATTAAACCACATCATTGAACCCATTTAATCATGTATTTGGGTTCTCATATCAAACAACAAAAACATATTCCACCATATGACAAGTGTTTGTTGTAATGAAATTGAATCTCTCAATTGTCCAAATACAAAGGCATGAAAGCTCAACCTCAACTACCTTCAATTCAAGCACACAAGGTGGTTAGATATTACCATGATCCACTTGATATGGGAGGGTATAAAAACCATCCTTGGACCTGCAAAAACACAAGAGTATCAAGTTACCATAGGTGTGAAAGTTAAAAGCTCATAAACTAGATTCTTTCAAAAGAACCTCCATAACTTGTCAACCATCCAAATGCTCATTGCATAAATAAATGTTTCCATAAAGACATAAGTCACGAGCTAGGGCATTTGGGTAACTTTGAATCTTCCATTACATCCAAGGCATATACAATGATATGGGAGCTTAATCATTCAAATAATATTGCCAAGATACGCTTACATATCATGAAACTCAATTTGACAAAGTGTGAACACCTAAACACACACATATGCAAACATTTGCAAATATGCATTTTCATTATGCATCACCATGATCTCATACACATATGTAGCTATGCATATTTGTAAAGATGTTTCCACAATTTCATTATCATTCAATTGCAAGGCTTTCTTTCAACATTCAAATTGCAAACATTCATGCCTCATGAAAGTTTATAACATGCTAACCATTCAAACACACATTCATTCAAATGACATTCTTATTGACAAAAACTAACATTCATGAAGCATTATCTCACGAGGAGCATTAACATAAACAAGGGATCTTTTTAATCATCCATATATTGAAATCACAATAACCTCATGAATGATATGACACTGTCATTCAAATAGAAAGGTGTGTTCAATGAACACAATCTCATTGATTGAGACCTAATTGAAGCCATCTTCATAAGAGCCAACTACATGTAATTCTTTCACACATTAAGTTAATAAATCAAGCTTTTAGTGCATAGCTCACAAGACCAAGCATTCATGCAATGTATGAGCAATATAGAACAAACTCTCAGAAGTCTTGTATGAATATTTCAAGCACATCACAAACTTAAAAGCTTCAAGTAGAAAGTGCATGAACCACATTCATGTCTTTAGCAACTTAGAAGAATATGCATGAAAGCCCAAGGCGTCTCAACCAAAAATCAACATCATAACCCATGCATTTGAATAACATGTATGTCCCTCAAAACCTCATATAGAAAATGCATGAAGCATACATCTTCAAACCATAATGACCCATGAAAAAGGTACATGAAACCACATGTATATCTATGCACAAGTATTCTGGGTCAACACACTACAGCTCTCTTACCCAAAGTTCACTTAACTTAAGATATGTGAATTGTAAAGCCTTACCATTGGTTCTTTGAAGAATGGAGACAGAATTAACATAAGCTCTGAATGGTGGACAACAAGATGACTTATTTGAGCATTCTCTTGAGTTCCATTTGATGTCCATCATGACTCGATCCAGCAATTCAAGAAAATCAGCACACTTGCATTCAAATGAGCATAACTCTCATTCAAGTGAGAGTTAAGCTATTATAAACAAGTGAGCATGATAGCATTCAAATGAGCATAAAGTCTCAGTCACGTTGATGGCATTCATGAAGCATTATTTTACAAATTCATTCTCATTCTAGAACATGACTCCATAGCAAGAGAACAAGTATGATTCAAGCACATGATAACATGAAGTATCATTCAGGCCAATCAAGGCCAAGAAACAAAGTCATTTTGTAATCATCAAAATCACATACACAACAGGTTTTCATCATAATCGGCGAAATTGATGAACAGACCATCGATTTGGACCTTTTCGTCCCCGTCGATAAACAAACTCCTTTGCTTTGGCATTCCCCATGCCGATGAACAAATCTACCGTTGATTTTCGTCACCATTAGCAAAATCGATAAACTAGTCGACAAGTATGTCATTTTCGGATCTCGTCACCTTCGACGAGATCTATGAACAAACCACTCACCCAACATTTCGGCCTTGCCGACAAATAAACCCCCTTGATCCTTCGACATTCAGCTGATGGTATTTCTTACCTAGGCTAATCAAATCTTGTCCGCATAGAAGTTGCACCGTGGTGGAGCGAACCCCTCATACCTTCCCTGAAGGCGTGAGCGTTGTAGCACCCCGGATAAAAATAATAGAGAAATCAAATTTTTTCCTAAAACAAATAACTCTATATGAAGGCCAAATAAAAAGAAATATCATAGCCCTATACTTGATGAGGGTCACTATATATACATACATATATTTAAGAGGCCCAACATCACTTAAAAATCCACACATAGATGACACGTATAGGGGTTTTCCTATTTTTCCACACAGAAGGAATGGGCGCCCCTGTCTTGCGTGCCAATTCCATTGACTGGGTCAACCCAGTTAATGGGCGCCCCCTAATGAGGGCGCAGTTTAACTTAATGGGCACCCATTTACAAGGGCGCCAATTGCCTTTGACTGGTCAAACTAGTTTAATGGGTGCCCCAGTCTAGGGCACCAATTCCCTTGATGAGCGCCCCCTTAAAAGGGCGCAGTTTAATGGGCGCCCCCTACTTGGGCGCCAATTCCTAACAGGTAAAAAGGACCATTCTTCAAGAAGGGTTTGAAACATGAATAGCAAGCTTTCGCTGGCAATGGACCCTTAGCATTTGCTTTCCATATAATTATTTCCCTCCATCGAACGAACAATAAGTTATTGCCGACATCCTGCTGCCGTTCTCGACTCCACCTGCAGAAGAGAAGGATCTTCCTTCTTTTCTTCACGAGAAGAAGGCATGAAGGGCATCTTCTTCCTACATTCTAGTTCCTGCTGCTAAAGCTTTGCTGAAGAGAACGTGAAGGGCTTGGCTTTCTTATTCTTTCTTCTACTATTACTTGTACCTCGTTATTCATGCCAAAAAGGTAGGTGTTCTTGAGATCTAGCCTAACTCGTAGCAAAAATAGGGTAACAAGCATGAGTAGCACGAGTACAAACCCATCTCCTGCATTATATAGCCTGTTACACGGATTATTCGAAAACCTGATGCATGCTTGTAAATGGCGCCCAAGAGGCTGCCATCAATTAATGGGCGACCAGTCAATGGGCGCCCAATCTTGAATGGGTGACCCAGTGAAGGGTGCCCATTCCAATTCCCTTTTCCTGTAATTAATAAACACCGTGTTTAGAGAATTAATATCTATGTAATGAAACCCTAATATTCTTGCATAAGCTTGATCTTGGAATCCTGATATTTTTCTCTGTCTATCCATGTCTTTACTTCCTGATTCTGTGAACGTTAGAAATTGTGAACAGTGTTTTGTGTCTCAGAATGTGCCAGCCCAGTGCATAGCATCACCCAGTAATGGGCGCCCTTGCCTTGGGCACCAATTCCTTAAATAATGACCCTCCACAGAGTCACCAATTAAATGATGACTCTGTGAGGGGGCGCCAATTAGTTTGAGGCAAAAAAAGAAAAAAAATGAAAATTGGAATATTAAGTAATGGGCGCCCCTATCAGCAGGTGCCATTTAGTAAAATAATGGCACCATCATGGGCGCCATTTCATCAAATAATGGCACCCACCTGGGCGCTAATTCTTGAAGGGATGTCCCCTTCCTCACAAAGGATTGGGCGCCGCTGTGGACAGGTGCCATTTCACAAATTAATGGCACCTGTCTAGGCGCCATTTTCTTGAGTGATAGATTTCCAAATTTTCTCGAGCTTCTGTCTAACCAACACCACGGGTTCTAGGCACTATTATCTCAGTCCGCAGATATAGTCCCACGTTTCTAACATTTCTCGTACACCCCACAACTCTCGGTGATGATTAAAACCCTTGATCCCCTTGAATGCCATGTCACTATAGAGGAAACATGGTAGCATAGCCCTCACAGTGTGTTGTTTGGCATATGTGAGCTTGTTCTTCCCTGTACTTATAGAATGAACGCCCCTCAGTAAGGGCAAAATTCCTGAAATAAATGGCTGCCAGATGGGCGCCAATTATGTAATCTGTGGCAGCTCTAGAGGCACCAAGTTGTTGACACCTAAAATATACCAGAAGAGACCATAGCAGATTCACAGTTTTGAAGATCAGTCGAGGGCACAGCTCATGTACCATCCCTGGGAGATCTGAGAGTCTGAATAGAAGAAACCCACTACCCCTATCATGTTGTTCGACTAAAGCCATCTTTGGCTAGGTCACTGTCCAGTACCGCTGTCATTCAGATAGTCAGACTGATAAAACTATACCAACATTCAGGCAACCATTTGCCTGCTGAAACAGATGTTCAGACATCTCTGATACTCCTGAAATGGGATGTACAGCGCCTCGCACATGTTTGTGAATGCAAGGTGTAAACAGTGCCACGGAGTCTTAATATATACATGCCAAGAGTCCCACTGTCAAGAGGAGTCCACTGAGTGGATCCTGGGTCGAATGGGCCGAATGACAGGGAAGTGGGCCAAACCCAATGGTGAAATGGGACGCGCCGAGGTCCGCCACGCTGGGAAGATGATGCTGGCGCGCCGGGAAGCTCAGGCCGAAAGGGTGAGGGACTGGCCTCTATAAGAGGGCGGCCCTTCGAACAGAAAGCAAGTGGAAGAGGATCCTTCGAAGAAAAAAAGGAGAGAGCCCTTCGAGAATAAAGGAAGAGGGTGCTTAGCCACCAAAAGAAAGGGGGGAGCTCGAGCGCCCTTCATAGAAGCTGAAGAAAGAGAGAGGGGTTCGAGGAGAGAATCCAGGTGTGAGGGCCGTGCAACTGCAGCTTCTTTGTTCTCTCTCTCTTCTCCGTCCGTCTGAGTATTCCTCTTTTGTTTTTCGCTTTCGAGCATTTTTGCTCTAGTAGCATCGAATGCTAATGTAACCCTGTTTGTAGGGATGAAGTTCGGATTTCTTTTCCTTTTCTGTTAGATTTCTTTCTCTTAAATCGCATATGTGTAAGCCATTTGGCTGAAGTAGTTAATAAAAGAATGGGATGAGTTCTGATATGCTGGATCATTCTCTTCCGCTTCCCTCTGTATCCGAGGTTTCAATCTATATACGGCTACCGCCAGCTGCAAATGTCTTATGTTTAATTTCTTCTATCTGTCAAGGCTTCTTTGCCATCGTTCTTTATCACTACCCCCAGCCACATTTCGAGGGCCTGAGATAGTCTACCTCATGGCTCCTCGTATGTGGAATGGAGAGGAATATCTTCAGGAGTTCTGGTTCATGGCTCTGCTCCTAGTGAGGCCCCAGAAGAGAGTTCGTATCCCCCTCGAAGCCTCCTCTCTGCGATCATCCGAATAAATAGCCCAGGTTGCTGAATAAACCTCCTCGCTTCGAATGCTCAAAGCCTCTGCCTTAACAAACCCTTAAAACCCCCACTTCAAAAAGCCTCCCGGCGTGAGCCCCTCTCGGCGCACGTTTCGCGCCGAGGGCTAGCCGCGCCGGTTGAACTTCAAGCCTTCACGCCGAAAGCCATATTATTCTTCTCCCCAATACCTTCATCCCTTCTATGCCAAGGATGGCCATCTTAATACGTTCGCGCCGATGCCATCAGGCCGTGCCACCATTACTTTAAATGCCCTATCTTCCTGTGGAGAGGCATCACCCTTTCCTCTGTCTTCACGGGAGCCATATCAAAGGGGCCGAATTCCCCCACATTCTACAACCCATTGAGCCACGGAGCCCTGCCATTGCAGGCTCTCCGTTGACTGCATCGGGGATATTATAACAAAGGGATGAAGTCCCATGTGATCTGGACCCTTTGAATCTCGGGCTACGCCCGGCACTCATTTCGGTTTCTACTCCGGCACTCGTGAGTAGATAGCCTATAATATTCTCTTGGCACACTCCCAAAGTAAGGGGAGATGCTGTCAAATTTTACCCAGAGCTTTACTCTACCACACGGCATGATGTTTCATCAGGAATTGGGTATCTAACCCCTCAATACGGCGAGAGCCTGAGCTACATCATCTCATGACATCTTGCCATCACAGGGAATACATCTCGTAATTGGTGATCTCCTTGGACCCCCTCGTGAAGGAAGGCACCCTGATCCTCTGTTTCCATTCATCTATCACCCTGAGGTCCCCATTAAATGAAGAAACCGTCATAAGACCTGAGAAAACCACCAAAGAAACAGCTCCCGGCGCCACATGACTCCCGGCGCCGTCCCCTCCCGGTGCCAATCTCGCGCCGGGTGAAGGGCGCGCCGAGAAGCCCACCGCGCCGACTACCCCTTCGTCCCAGCCACGCCGGTTGCCTATCGCGCCGATAGCCCTTTAGCTTCCCGTCGCCCCGGGATCCCGTCGCGCCGTTTGGCCTTCGCGCCGGCTCCAATCATACCATTTCATTTCAACAATAGCTGCCACCCAAATATCTGATGTCTCAGCAACTTCATTGAACCCAAATCCAATCTAAACTCAATGTACCACTCCTGTCAACCTTCATGCCAGTCTTCATTGTCTCACGAGGGAACTATGGTTCTTCACCCAGGTCCATGGGAGATACATTAATGGGGGGTTTCACCCCTACATTACACCGAATCCGACATTTCTTCTTTCACCCCGCTGACCCTCGGAGTTCTGCCACCGCATGTCCTCCAATGGTCCTTAGAGGGGAATATTAACAAATGACACGATGGTGGACACTGTCCCGTCATATGTGGATCCTTCTCGGGCCCAGGGCTACGCCCGATCCTCTTTTGGTTTCCATTCCAGCTCTCCGTGGATGGATGTCCCATATTCCCATTTGGCATAGTCCAAAGGAAGGGGACGTGCTGCCGAATTTATGTTACAACATCGTAGTCACACCCCGCATATCACGGTTCCTCGTGCATGGCTGCATCGACCCTCGGGTATATCAAATGGCGTTGACAGAAGGTCGGGTTGTGCCCAAACAGAAATCTCCGCTATGCGCGATGGTGGTCTTCGGGCCTACGTCCTCCGCCACGTACCAAGGGTCCATAATTCTGTGAACTATGCATCCTTTGTATGATAAATAAATGCATCCCGCATGCCTTCGTCATGGTCATCATGTAGTTTTTTTTTATTCGGCTCCGATAGCCCACTATCTCGGCAATTAATCAAAGGTGTTCCCTCCTCGTGGGGGATGTAATTAACGCCATAGCCTTTACGGTGTGGCGGACTGCTGGTCCCGACCGAACCTCACATTCGCCCGACACGGGTCAGAATGAGCGCATCATAAGATCGTCACCCACGTGACTGGCACGCCCGCGTCGTCAATCAGTCAGTTAATTACCAGTTAGGTAATTGACCGATCGACACGCGAAATAATGAATAAACAAGAAAGAAGGAAAAAAAAAGTCGCGAAACAAGTCTGGCACGCCCAGTGGGACCAGTGTCACCTTTCATCTCTTTGCCGAGATATTCGGGCTTCGAAGCCCTCTCAAAGGCTACTGATTATTGCCTTGTTTGACATTGCGGGCAAACCAATGACGATCAACGGGATAACTGGCGTCGACTTCGATCTTTCGATTGTCGCTGGACACGCGCAAGGGTATCTGGCGGTACCCATGGAATTCGGCAGCTTCCCTCCCGCTGTAGGCTTCCCTAACTTTTTGGGGTTGGCCTATATCCTAGAGGTTGAAGCCCCAGTGCCTGTCAAGGAAGCTATGGAGAAAGCGGAGCCTCTGAAGGTTCCCTGTTGCAAAGACTCGTCCGAAACTCCGGCCCCGACTGCTAGCTGTCTGGTGCACCACATCATATGTGGGACCCACCCCAATGTCATCAACAAACACCCTGAGGATGCCAGCGTCGCCAGGCCCGTAAGAATGCTGCTGTAATCACCGGAACCCTATCTCAATCCGGGAAATCTATGCTAGTTGGAGGCATGCGCATCTTCCTCGACGGACGCACTGCACGGGTGACCCCGGACCGAGTCATCCCCAACATTCCTATTCACAATGCCTATCAAGCTCTCGCTGGAAGGAGGGCAGAAATAGAAGAAACAGGCCACTATTGCCAAGGAAGCCCGGAACCCAGGCCGAAGAAGTTCAAACAAGTGTGGGTTCCCAAGCGAACCGGACCTGCCTACCAGCTAACACCTATCCGCCGCCGTCTTGTGAACGACGAGGCGGAAGTGAGAAGAGAAAAGGGCCTGCCCCCAAAGGAGGAAGAAGAGGTGGTTGCGGATTCTCCGCACCACAGAAGTTTCCGAGCTGCGGCCCGTCAAGCCAATGTCTCTGCTGCGGGATGAAGATTCCAACTGCCAGCCGACAGAGCTCGGCTGGCCTATATCCCTCCTGCCGGAGGTCGACAATCACCCCCCATCCTATATCAAGAGCGGGGTCAAGAAGAGATGACCTGCTTGGTCAGAAATTATTTTCGAGGCTAAGGCAATCCCTCACTCGGACAACAGCGACTGATGCAGACAGTCGCCATTGAGGAAGGTTACTGCCCATCAGCGGCAGAAGAAGGAAATATGGAGGATAGAATGATGGTGTCGTCAGTCGACGAGGATGGATATAATGACGGCTTCGAGGTCGAAGTCGATGAAGCCTTCCCCGAGCGGGAAGAAAGAAGAGAGTTTCTGTGTTCGAAAGGTTGACCTTTCCACAGCAAGCCAGAAGGAGGGTCTATCAACAAAGGAGAAGGATGCAGGTTTTTACCTGCAACATGGCTGGCATATCCAGCCGATATGGGGAGCTTCCTGAAGACCCCCAAGAATTGGCTCAATTGGCCGCACGGCCGGGGCCAACTACCCGCAGAATAGAAGCGGCAAAAGAGCTTCTGATGATGGTTAGAGGGAAACAGCCCCAGGTCTATCCCCACTGGGATGACAAGGCCCCCGTCATGACCGCTAATGTGGTGACGACAGAAGAAGAAGACGACGTCCTCCTCGACATCCTTCTTGAGGATACGTCTAGGGAGACAACAGAGGGTATCCCCACCACTATAGACCCATCAGTTCTGATGCTACTACAAAAATATCAACGGGAGATAGATTCTCTGAAGAAGCAGCTGATGGATAAGACTGAACATTCATCGGCTTCTAAACCACCCGAAGTCCAGGGTGAGTCATCCCGGGGAGCGGCTCGTCGTGACGACCCTCCACCGCTCTATACATTGTCCCAGCCGTCAGAGCCAAGCATGGCGACGGCACAACAGCGGCCGCCACAGCTTCAGCCGCTGCTACCTCCGGTGCTCCCTCAGGTGCACCCGACACCCCCGCTGCTGCGTCCTCCACAGGCGACCACCCTGGTCACCCCATACCTGCAGCCAGCACATTTCTATCCAGAACCGGTTGACCCCACGGTCGTGAACCGGATGATGGTGGAGAGGATGATCGAGCTGAAGCTCGCAGAGAAAAGTGAAGGCGACTACGTCGCATTTGATGCCTATCGGGTACCCTACCCGCAACACCATGCGGCTAAACGACTTCCCCCGGGGGTCAACAAGCCGCCTAAGTTTGACAAATTCAACAGGAAAGGGTCCCCTAAAGAGCATATTGCATATTATATGACCGTTATGGGTGATCTGGCCACCGACGAGTCATATTTGCTAAAATTCTTCGGGTCCTCGCTGACAGGGCTCGCATTTGAATGGTACTCTAGCCTCTCGATCGGGTCAATCAGTGACTGGTCGGATATGCAGAGAAAGTTCAGAGAAAGATTCCATGTCACAGAGAGGGAGGTCACAGTGGCCGAACTCTACTCAACAAAACAAAGGGCAAGTGAGACAGCCCTTGATTACATAAAGAGGTGGAGGAACCTCGGAATGAGATGCAAGCGGCCCCCGCATCAGGAGGACGCGGTACAAATATGCAAACAAAACCTCAGGAGGGAAGTCCTGGAGAAGATGATTAGAATGGAAATACGGTCGTTCGACCGGCTGAATAATGTGGTGGCCGAAGTGGAGGCTTTCCTATCCAAGCCTGTCCCGGCGTCAGCTGCCAGCACAGCCCAGAAAGGCAAGGCTGCGGAACGGTGCCCCACACCTAAAGAAGCGAATGCGCTTGATATCAAGGCGTTCGAACAGCAAAAGGAGAAAGGCAAGAAGGCGGCTCCCCCGCAACCTGCAAAAGCTCTAGATGACAAAGAAGGTCCTTCGCTGAGGGACAAAATGAAGAAAGCCTATTCCTTCCCAAAAGACAAGACCCGAGTCCTGTTCGACTGGGTAACAGAATACAGCATGGTCACTCTGCCTGAACCAAGGAGACCGGAGGACCTGAAAAGAAAAGACAGTCCAAGATTCTGCCCCTACCACCAGATGTTGGGACATCCAATCGAAGACCGTTATGTTTTCAAAGACGTCATCGAAGGAATGATAAAGAAGAATGAAATAGAGCTGGGAGAGTACAAAGTAGACCCTCCTCAGCCACATGAAGCTCCTTTCAGGAGAGCAGCAGTCAACATGATCTCCCTCTACCAGGCATTGCCCGAGGAGATCTCTGAAGCAAGCACACGGAGCACCTACGAAGTCCATTTCCTGGAGCCCGTGAAAGAACAACAGGGGTGGCAGCAGATCCCTATGAAGCACAAGAAGAAGAGGGCACCCCGCCCAAAAGAGGGGGCACATATCCGTGGCATTACACCCCGGCCTGCTCCGCCAGTGGTAGCACCCGTGTGGGTCACTCCACCTACAGCTGTTAGAATACATACACCTAATAAGAGGAGACAAACTCCGCTGCCAGCAATCAAGGAAACCAATCCTGGGGTCCTTCGACTACAGCACCTGATTGAAGGGCTGGATGAATATGTGTAGCCCGAATTGAAACCTCTGCTGGTACGGGACCACGTCCCATGGCAAGAGCTGGAACAACTCTCACTCAAACAGGTGGAGGAAGCTGAAGCAGCACCCCCTGAAGAAGGCAGCCTGTTCTGGGGGCGGGCACCCGCAGAAATCAAAAAGAAGAGAAAGCAAAGGAAGAAGAAAAGAAAGGCCGCTGGGGCCAATAAAGCACAGGTCGTCTCCTGCAATACCCTATCAGCACTCTTCAACCTAATCGGAGAAGAGAAAGAAGAAGAAATTTGCTTCACACCCCATGCCGGGGGAGGCAAAGTCGAGGCCGCAACTGCTGCGCATGCCACTCGGTCGGGCCGAAAATAGGGGCGTCAGCCACCACCCAATCACAACATCATGTTCAGAGGGGAGCAACCCTACAAGACACCTCCACCGGAGGTTAAGGGAGTCCAAATCCCTCCTCCGTCGGGCCTATACAACAAAAGTGGGGGCAATGCAGTCCCTTCATTCCTTGAATTTATGAAGATGTCAAAAGGGAAGCAGCCCTGCCAAGATGCTAACCCTACACCCGGGGCCATTCACCCGCAGCCAGCGCAATCTACTGAGGATGCGAATGCAGATGAAGCTTGCCCTACGACAACTAATAAAGAAGACCCGACAGCCGGTGCCAGTCAAGAGGGTGCCGGGTCCGAGGAAGATGAAGCAGGTCCGTCTGGACCCGCAAATCAGAACTTCCCCAAGCCCAGATGGGCTGAAGAGATGAAGCTCTCCAATGTCCGGGCTGGGAGCCGAATTATGAAGCTGCTCAAGAAGCTCCCCGCTCGATTTACGATCTGGGAAGTTCTCTCCTTGAGTGAAGAAACTCGACAGGCGATCATCACTGCTTTGCAGACGCCTTCTCATTTTGAAGCCTGCATAGCTGAGACTATACCAGAAGCCAGTATGACCTTCTCTCCAGAAGACATGCTACTACCTACTGCCAGCCACAACATGCTGCTATACATGAAAGGGCACCTGGATGGAAGGGAGCTGAACAGAATACTGGTTGATCCCGGTGCAGCAGTCAACATTCTACCTTACAGAGTATACGAGAGGCACCACTTTAACGTGCATCTCGAGAAAGTCGGGGATATGCGTATCGCTGGCTTAAACCAAAAATGTGAGGTTTCAATGGGAGTGGAAGAGTTCACACTGACCCTGGTAGATTTCACTACAACGGTGCAGTTTCATGTCATTGACTCTCGCACCTCTTACAAAGCACTGCTCGGCCGCCCATGGCTGCATGAAAATATGGTGGTGCCCTCCACGCTCCACCAATGCATCAAATACAGCCTCCATGGGAAGTAGGAGAGGATATTTGTTGATATCCACCCATTCGAGGTGTTTGAATGTCACTTGGCAGACGCCAACCTATATACAGGGCCTTCCCGGAAGGTTTCTGAAGCTGAGGCCCCCATAGGGGCATCGAAGAATAGATCGGGTAACGGTTGGTATCCACCACTGCCACGCGGATATGTCAAGCCGAAGGTGGTCTCCCACATCACAGCTTCTGGAGATGTCGGCAGAGCGACACCCCCAGCATTGTACCCCAAGGCTAAGCAAGTGCAGATCGATCGACAGCACGACCGCATCGGAGTCCCGGCCGGCCTCACCAAGCCAGTCCCCGGCCTCAATGATCCCACTGTCGAACCTTTCAAAGCCTGGGAGGTGACACAGGAAGATGGGCCCAGCAGCTTGTTCTATACAGCTGAGGAGCATCCCACTCGGGAAGATACAGATTGCAGCCTCCCTGAAGATCTAGGCAACCCGCGGGTTCCTGTCCAAGGTCTGGCATTTACAACTGATCGGATGGCTAAGATGTTTCAGGAGCAACACATCCCTCCCGATCAGTCTCAAAAGCGCAAAGAAGCTTTCCAGAAGATGTGGCATCCTGCAAGTCTGGATAAGGAAATGAGGCGTGTCTCTCAACATCCAGGGTTGGGCTTCACCCTGGAGGAATATTATTATGGTGGGCGGTATGAGGTGGATACTATCTCCGCCTTCTATCCTACTGAAGATGGCCCTTTGAGGGCAACCTTTGATGAGTATCCGGTGGAAGCTGAATATTTTGAACTGGCTCGGTCCAGGAATCAAGAAGCAGAAACCTCGGCCCCTTGCCGATGCTGGGAGCAGGTTCATCCTGAAGAAGCGGCCCTTCAAGCCAAATTTGATGCGGCTAGTAGCAGCGAAGCCGAAGACATTCAAGAAGTAGGAGCTTCTCCCTCCACAGGGGTCCTACTAATGGCTATTTCAACACCCTTTTTGCCAATCAGGGAAGCCTTAGTCAACTCCAATCAAGGGGAGCCAGCTACCAGGAAGGAAAAAGTCACTTTTGCAGAAGATACAACTGCCCCGGAAGGCGAGACTTCCTCAACTTCTGCTATAAAACCAGTATGTTGTCCGAATCCGACAGTAAACAGCTACCAGCCCGTTGCAGCTGCAACCCCTTCTACAAATACTGAAGCTGTTCTCTCGCCCTTGGGAGTCACAACGGTAATGGATTTGCTAATAGAACAATCCACTCAGCCGCTAGCACAAGAAATCAAGAAACCTCAAGAAGCTCTGGTAGCGTCCAACGAGGAAGTCAAAGTGCTCGACCCTCAAGATGGTGTCTCGGACTTCGTCGACCTCCAACCGGCACCTCCGGAAATAGAGGACGGAGGCCAGGCCACGGTCGATGAACTAATAGAAGTCAACTTGGGAAATGAGGGGGACCCTAGGCCCACCTTCCTCAACGCCCAACTATCCCCGGAAGAATGGGAGCTGTACATCTAGCTGCTGCTAGAATACCGGGATTGCTTCGCCTGGACTTACAAAGAGATGCCAGGTCTAAGCCCCGCTATCTCACAACATGAGCTAACAATCAGCCCCGAGGCCGAGCCGGTGAAGCAACCACCGCGGCATATGAGGCCAGAGCTCATCACCCGAATTTGTGCTGAAGTCGACAAGCTCATTGACGTGGGATTTGTTGAAGAAAACCAATACACCACGTGGCTGGCAAATATCGTCCCCGTGAAAAAGAAGAATGGACAGATCCGGATATGTGTCGACTTCCGGGATCTAAATAAAGCCTGCCCCAAGGATGACTTTCCGGTGCCAATAACCGAAGTCATGATTGATGCTACAACCGGCCATGAGGCCCTATCATTCATGGATGGATCATCCGGCTACAATCAGATTTGGATTGCGGAGCATGACCGAATTCGTACTGCTTTCCGAACCCCTAAGGGCATTTATCATTACAAGAGAATGCCGTTCGGACTAAAGAATGCTGACGCAACCTATCAGCGCGCAATGACCAAAATCTTTGATGAATTGCTCTACCACAAGGTCGAGTGCTACATAGATGACCTGGTGGTCAAAACCAGAAGAAAAGAAGATCATCTGCAAGACCTCCGGATTGTTTTTCAGAGGCTGAGGCAGCATGAGCTAAAAATGAACCCTATGAAATGTGCGTTCGGAGTGTCGAGCGGAAAATTCTTGGGCTTCATCGTCCGATATCGGGGAATCGAGATAGACCCCGCAAAGATCAAGACGATTCAGGAGTTACCTCCGCCAAGGAACATCTCCGAGCTGAGATCACTACAGGGCCGCTTGGCTTATATCTGGCGTTTCATTTCCAATTTGTCAGGGCGATGCCAACCTTTTCACAAGTTGATGATGAAAAATGTCCCCTTTTATTGGGATGAAGATTGCCAGGCAGCCTTCGACAAGCTAAAAGACTACCTGAAAACTCCTCCAGTGTTGGGCGCACCGGTGAAAGGACGACCATTGATACTGTATATAGCAGCTACACATAATTCTCTGGGGGCAATGCTGGCCCAGAATAATGAAGAAGGGAAAGAACAAGCCCTCTATTACCTCAGTCAGAGACTGGTCAGAACTGAAGAGAAATATACTTATATTGAGAAGATCTGTCTGGCGCTGGTCTTCGCAGTTAAAAAGCTCCGACACTATATGTTGTCGCATGAAATCAGCTTGGTATCCAAAGAGGATCCCCTGAAGTACATTATGTCTCAACCGGCACTCAAAGGCCGCCTGGGCAAATGGGCGGTAATCCTTATGGAGTTTGATATCTCCTACGTGCCGCGCAAGGCCGTCAAGGGCCAAGCTATTGCAGAATTCTTCGCTGAGCACCCAGTGCCCGGGGATTGCCCGTTGGAGCCGGAGCTTCCTGAAGATGAAACCCTAGAAGCCGTGCAAGTACAGCCCTCCTTATGGCAACTATACTTTGATGGCGCTTCCAGAATTGACACCTCTGCCACCGGGTCAGCCAGGGTCAGAGCAGGAGCAGGCATAGTCCTGAAATCCCCAGAAGGAGAAGTGGTGCATACATCCTGCTCCATAAACAAACAATGCACAAATAATGAAGTAGAATATGAAGCCCTGATAATCGGGTTGCAAATTGCTCTGTCCATGGGAATTCAGATGCTGGAAGCATTCGGAGACTCCATGCTAGTTATAAAACAGATGGAGGGAGAGTTCTATGTGCGAAAGCAAGAGCTCCTCCCCTACCACCAGTTGGCAACTCGCCTGATGTCAAGATTTTACTTCATCAGCATCAATCACATCAATCGAGGCCGAAATGCTCAGGCAGACGCCCTCGCTAAGCTGGCCAGTTCATTGGCGGTCCCGCCAGACACAAGCCTGAATATAACAGTGATCAACCGTCGACCGGTCCCCAGTGTAACAGTGGTCCTAACTGATGAACAAGAGATTGAGGTAGTAGCCATCGAAGAGGTTCAGCAGCCCGACTGGCGAGAGCATCTCCTGCGCTGGTTTCAACACCAGCAACTCCCAAAAGAAAGGGAACAAAGAATGAAGCTCTTAAGGGTCAAGGATTCTTACGAGATGAGAAGCGGGACCCTGTTCCGAATTATGGCAGATGCCCGAAGGAAAGTCCTACTCCGTTGCTTATCTTCAGCAGAAGCAGGACAGGTGATGCAGGAGGTCCATGCAGGATCAGCTGGGGCACACCAAGCTGGCCCGAAGATGAAAATTAAGATAAAGAAACTGGGTTACTATTGGCCCACCATATTTGATGATTGCTGCAAATTTACCAAAGCTTGTCAGAAATGTCAAGAACACGCTAATGTGGCAAGGAGACCTCCAGTGCCACTGCATCCCACCCTACCAAGCTGGCCGTTTGCTCAGTGGGGCACAGACGTAGTAGCGCCGCTACCAGCATCCTCATCAGGGTGCCGATATATCTTAGCAGCTACAGATTACTTCTCCAGATGGGCGGAGGCAGTAGCATTAAGAGATGTGACGGGAGAACTAGTTGCAAGATTCTTCCGGCAGAATGTAATATTTCGGTTCGGGATCCCCAGCCGAATCATCTCTGATAATGGCAGTCACTTTAGAAACCAGAAGGTTTATCGGCTGGCCGACAAATATAAAATCGACTGGAGGACATCGTCCCCCTACAACCCTCAAGCCAATGGACTCGCAGAAGCCTTTAACAAGACACTGTGCACGCTGCTGGCAAAGACTGTTAAGTCTAATAAAAAAGATTGGGAAGAAAGGATGTACGAAGCACTTTGGGCCTATCGTACTGTCTACAAGACCCCAACCGGCTGTTCACCTTTCTCCCTCGTCTACGGGTCAGAAGCTGTGGTGCCAATTGAACCTGAAGTTCCTTCATTACGAGTTGCCATCCAGCACGGACTAGTCGGTGATGAGCAGACCAATACAGAAAGGAGATTGGAAGAGCTCGCTGAGCTCGAAGGAAAACGCCTCCGGGCGCAGCAAAACATCCAACTCTACCAAGCTCGCATGGCCCGCGCTTTTGACAAGCTAGTCAAGGGTTGAGAATTCAAGAAAGGAGACCTAGTGATGGTCAAAAGAAGAGAAGTGATGGCCTCCAACCCCAAAGAGAAGCTGATCAAAAACTGGGTCGGGCCATACATCGTCCGCCGAGTATATGAAGGGGGTGCCTACGTCCTGGTGGACCACAAAGGAGTCGTCCAGTTCTCTCCCCTCAACGAAAAACATATAAAGTTGTATCATGCAGCGCAACCAACATTCCCCGAGTGATCGGTCGGAATGCCCTCATCTTGGTTTAGTGGCATTCCGCCCTAACCAAGCTACCTTTTCTTGGTTAGCGGCATTCCGCCCTAATCAAGCTACTTTCTCCTCGGTTAGCGGCATTCATCCCTAATCGAGCTACCTTCTCCTCGGTCAGTGGCATTCCGCCCTAATCGAGCTACTTCTCCCTTGGTTTAGCGGCACTCCGTCCTAACCGAGCTACCTCTCCTTGGTTAGTGGCGTTTCGCCCTAATCAAGCTACTTTCTCCTCGGTTAGCGGCATTCTGCCCGAATCGAGCTATTTCCCCTCGGTTTAGTGGCATTCCGCCCTCATCGAGCTACTTCCCCTCGGTTTAGTGGCATTCCACCCTAATCGAGCTACCTTCTCCTCGGTTAGCGACATTCCGCCCTAATCGAGCTACTTTCTCTTCGGTCAGCGGCATTCCGCCCTAATCGAGCTACCTCTCCTTGGTTAGCGGCATTCCGCCCTAATCAAGCTACCCTCTCCTTGGTTAGTGGCATTCCGCCTTAATCAAGCTACCTCCCCTCGGTTCGGTGGCATTCCGCCCTAATCGAGCTACCTTCTCCTTGGTTAATGGCACTTTGCCTTAGCCGAGCTACCCTTCCTTGGTTAGTGGCATTCTGCCCTGACCAAGCTCCCGAAAGAATACACCATGATGTTGCCGTTACAGGCCTTACGCCCGAATCGGCGAGAGATCACTCCTTTGCGTTAGCATTCAGCCCTTGCTAATGAATGAACTGTTCTGCTCGGCGCAAGGTCTGGTGCTCCGGCCGACAGCCATCTACTATCAAGCAGGGGTCGAACGTCGCACTTCGACCTGCCACCCTATACAAATAAAAAAAAAGAAAAGAAAATGGGGTTAAAAATAGAGATACCCCGCCAGACTTGCTCCTATACCAGGACAAGTGCAAAAATGGCTATAACCCGGCTGTGGCGAAAACCCGAAAGGGCGTCTCAGGCAAAATCGGGTGCCCCGCCGCGTGAAAACCCGAAAGGGCGCGCGGGCAAAAGCAAGAGGGGGCTGGCCTCGGTGAAAACCCGAAAGGGTGCTTAGGTCAGTAATGTGAATAAAAAAAATGAATGATAAATAGTGATGAACCATCCTCCGTCCAGAAGGCCATTTACAAGGTCGAGGCGGAGTCTTCATCCGATATCCCACTTACATACATCTATTGTCTACCCTTTTCGACCCTTGTCACCATTGGCAAGATCGGTCACTACCCTTTTCGGTTTTTGTCACCATCGGCAATACCATCTACCCTTTTCGACCCTTGTCACCATCGGGAAGATCGGTCGCTACCCTTTTCGGTTTTTGTCACCATCGGTAATACCGTCTACCCTTTTCGACCCTTGTCACCATCGACAAGATCGGTCGCTACCCTTTTCGGTTTTTGTCACCATCGGCAATACCGTCTACCCTTTTCGGTTTTTTTCACCATCGGCAAGACCGTCTACCCTTTTTGACCCTTGTCACCATCGGCAAGATCGGTCGCTACCCTTTTCAATTTTTGTCACCATCGGCAATACCGTCTACCCTTTTCGACCCTTGTCACCATCGGCAAGACCGGTCACTACCCTACCCGGTTCTTGTCACCATCGGTAAGACCGTCTACCCTTTTCGACCCTTGTCATCATCGGCAAGACCGGTCGCTACCCTTCTGGTTTTTGTCACCATCGGCAATGCCATCTACCCCTTCGACCCTTGTCACCATCGACAAGGTTGGTCAACATCTCCCCCAATCAGGGTCAATAATGGAATTACCACAAGCAACCAGCAGTCACGATTTCGACGCCTCTTGTCAGCAAGACCTACGTCTGCGCCAACCTGGCAGCCTCTGGAACCCCGTCCCGCGGTGGAGCGAGGCCCCCATCCTTTCTTTGAAAGGGTGGACGCTCTCCTGCGACACGGACACGAAGGTACTTCCAAACAGGTCGCCAGAATTGCCACAAGACACTACAGAATGTGAGTGTGAACGTGGACACCAAAAAAATATATAGTGAAGGAGACTTCTATTCCATTACAAAAAGGGGAAGTGAATACAAAAGGAGCCCTTCTGAGGGGACAGATTACAAAGGCGGATAAGTTAAGATCGCCTGAAAATATCTGCAAAGTCAATAAGCCCAACATGAGGAGCCGCCCCCAGTTCATGGAGCTGCATTTCCTCTTCCTGAACCCGTGTCACCTCAGTCTCCAAAGACGCAACTCGGCCCTCCAGCAAAGAAGTTCTCTCGATGCCTTGGACTTCCGTAGCCTCCAGCCGCGGTATCTCAGCCTCTACGGTAGCCAATTCAGCACGGAGGTCTTCCCGTCGGCTACGTAGAATATGTGCCTGGGTTGCGAAAGCCTCAACATGAGCCATGCTCTCCTGAAGATCAGAGGTCAGAGACGTCAGCTCCGCCTGATAGTCAGCTTTCTGCAGCTTGAGGGTCGCCAGCCGGTCGCCCATCATCTTCTCAAGAAAATTCCGGCGGTTCACAAATTTCAGCAGGAAAAGCACCCGCTGGGCCCAGATGTCTAAAGGGCAGCCTAATGCCTGCAGTCCGATCGTCAGTCGCACAGCTACCTCCTTCAACTGGGAGTAAGATAGTGTCGGCTGAGATTCCACAACCTGACGCAACATCTCTAGATGCTGCCAAACAAATTCCTCCGATGAGGTAATGCCCAGGGAAGCTGCCAGAGGCACCTCGAAAGTCACTTCCCCGTCTATAGAAGCCCATAAGCCGGTATCCGGCTCGAAAGAGGAAGATGGAACGGCCACCAAAGCAGAAGAAGCAGATACCACGGCAGCATGTTCCTGCTCCGTCAGACTCCTGTCAGGGCTTCCTTCCACAGAGCCTAGGAGGGACGGAGGTTCTAACTCTGTCTCCGGCACAAATGGAGCTGCAGAATCAGGCGCGATCGTCATTATGGCCGCCGATACAAAAGCAGACCCCCTTTGCGGGTCGGCCTCAGCCCTCAATTCTGTCGTCGACGCCAGAGCGAGACTCTCCCCCAACTGGCTCGGCTCCGAGGGTAATCCCCCAGCAGCCGCATGTATCCTCACCGGCACGGGGCGGAGTAGGTTGATTGTCCCTGAAGGAGATGCGGTGGCCAGCGGTAGCAGATCCGAGGCCTCTGATGAAACCACAGCAGTACCAGAAGTCGATGCCGGGGAATGAATAGCGGCTTCAGGTTCCTGGAATGAAAATTCATGTAAACACCAAGGTGGCAAAAAAAAGAGGGGGATATGCGGCTCTGTAAAGGGGCGGACATGATTTACTATGATGACAGTATCCATCTCTTCAAGCCCCTGAATAGAAGATTCCAACCCTGCAGATGAAGCAGCAGAAGGAGGGGTTATCTCCACCTCCACGTCCAATCCAGCAAATTCCTCCTGCAACACTCCCTCGGATGATGCCCTCGGCAGCCTCGGAGGACTGAAAATCAAAGCATCGCTTGACAGTGTAAAGGGAGCCGTTGCCCCTTTGCTGGCTGCTGCAGACACTTGTTCATCACCTTCTGAAGAATGATGGTCAATCTCTTCGTCAGAAGGGGTGGCAGAGCTACTCGAAGAAATATCTATGCTGATCTCGGGTTGGCCCGCCTCCGCCGTCGCCTAACGGGACGCTGAGCGGGTGAGCACACGCCGCAATGGGATAGCACCCTTCTTCAGCACAGTCTTATGTCCCGCGGGCTGTGAAGGAGCTTCCACAACAGGCACCTTAACCGTCGTGCTGACCACTCCTGCCGTCACAACAAAACAAGTGCATAAGGCAGGACGGAAAGCTCAATAAAAAGGGGAGTCTAAAGAACTATAGTTGTTCGGCTCACCCTCAGCCTCGCCGGCAGGCGTAGGAGAAGGAAGTCTGACATCCTCCTCAACAGTGAGGAGACTCTTCCCTGCTGCTCCAGCTATCTCAGTCGCCCCTGCTGTGGCTGTGACGGAAGGCCCTATCTCTCCTGTTTCCAGGAAGGATTCCTCAACACCCGTGGTGTCAACCACTCCGGGAGCTGAAGTTATACAAAGAAGACGTCAGAAGAATGAAAATGTCATGAAAAGAGCATTCCTTTAGAACCGCAAAGGGATAATGATGTCACCTTCATCTGCTTGCTGGCTGACCTCTTTCTGAGCAGCAAACTGCTCGAATGATGGCACCTCGGGCAGGGGAGTCTTAGCCGCGTCAGTCGAAGGCCGCTTTGAAGAAGTCTTCCGAGCTTTCTTCGCTCGGTTTATTGCAATCTTCATCGCGGAGGCCGCTCTCTTCTTGCCAGGCGGCAGTGGAGTAGTAGTCGGCGCTGGTGCAGGAACCTCAAAATATTCCGGTTTCTGCCCCTGAGAGATAATTTTTCTATAAAGTCCCTGCTGCTTGATATCCGGATGGTCTGTCAAATGAAGCACATGCCATTATGAAGGAGCTGAGCAACAAACTAATCTACATGTCAACGGAGGAGCACTTACCTGCCCGGCCCTTGTAAAAAGATGAGAGTGGCCAATACTGATAGTACCTTCTTGATATCTTGAAATCATGCTATGTTCTTCTCTAAAAATTCTTGATATCTTGCTCGTCCATCATGCATAGATATACCTGCACTGCACGTAACATGTAATTACTTAAAGCATTGCTAGTTCTTGAGATATAAATCATACTGAGTGTTAGCTCATCTAGTTTCATTCCAACATTTTTCAGGTAACTCGGATTGTGACAACCACACGAATGGGAATGAGACCGAGTGAAGAGTGTAGAGCTACCAAATATCGAGCCGTTACCGAGGCATGTCTAGCCATGTCTTGTCGAGTCCTATATTATGTTGCCTTTTATCATCTCGAAAAAACTTGTTAAGGCTTGTAATCTTATGGTTTAACTTGGGTCATTATCATTATGGTTAATTGGATAATTGTCATCGTGGAATATTGATATTATTTTAGAAATTTAAATCTTAGTTATTATGTTTCCTTGTCTTTTACGCACTCTGTCTTTGTGTCGAATATCTTATTGCTCTGATTGACATGATCTATATAAACTCATGGCGCACCCCCGGTATCTTCCGCGCTCGGGGCGTGACAAGCGCTCTCCTACCCTAGTAGCTAGTGTATCCTGGGTTGGATGGATTGGAAACGCGCCTCTACCCGAATTGGCCCAAAAGAAAATAACAATGGAGAAGAAGAAAAAGCTATAATGCGGCAACAAATGTGCAAGGCAAAAGTTGAGGAAATTTCATTGCACAAAAAGAGGATCATAAAGTACTGCGGGGCATTCCCCGGAATACATGAAGATTCATAAAGAGAAACAAAAGAACTACTCCGACGGACGACGAAAGATGTCCTTGAGCTCCAAGAGCCCCGGAGATGGATAGCTGCTTAGCTCAGGTAAGCTGGACTCTTCAGTTTTCAGCCTCGTCAATTTTTCCTCAAGGGAAGCAGCTTTCCCTTCCGCCAGCTCAGCCTCCTCCATGTTTTGGATCCTTAGCTGGCCCACATGTTCCAACTCTGCTTCGGCCCGGGCAAGCTCAGCCCGTAATTTGGATATCTGAATCTCCAAGAAAGTATTACGCTGAGTAGCAACATCAGCAGTATCCCACACTTGTCGGGCCGTTCCCCTCAACGACTCGAGGGCAGTTTGACACTCTACCCGCTCAAATTTTAAGGCCGTCAACTGGTCTGCTAAGTCGTGGCCAATGAACTCTCTCTGGTTCACATATTTTAATAACAAGACCACCCACTATGTCCAGTCCTCCATGGGGCAGCCATAAGCTAAAAGTGTACGGGAGACGTGTTCTACCAGTCCCCGCAGTTGCACATAAGACAAGTCAGGGTGGGTCATGACAGTCTTCCTCAGCATCTCCAAGTTTTGCCATAACAATTCACTCGATGATTGTAAACCGAGTGATGGCGTATCTGGGAGGTGAAATTCTACTCGACTATCTACCACGGCCCAAATATTCTCGTTCGGCTCCAAGGATGATGACGGCAGGTCCAACACTGTGCCCGCATTATGACCGGCTCCTTCAATTAATGCAGCTGAGGAGGAGTCAATGACAATGATCTCTTTCCCGACCAATGGCGAAGGCACCATATCTTGAGCAGTGGGAGCAGGAGGTGGTTGCTCACCCTCTTCGGCTCGGCCAGCTTCCACTGATGCCACTTCAATGGCAAGTTCTAGAATTGTGGAAATGTCGGCAGCCTCTTCTGCAATGTTTCCCGATTCCACCACGGGAATGTCTCCCTCGCCTTGGGACAGCTCATCATCAATAACAAGCTACGGCTACTCCAGAGCCATTGTTGGCTGGTCGAGTCCTGCGATTATTCCCGACGCTTCAAAGCCCGTTGTATAACGCCTGAGAATTTTCTAGGAATTTTTTGAGATTAAAATATATTTATTAAGCATTTAAATGGACTAAATGGGTTATTGAATGAATTATGATTAATTAAAATCAAATTATTAAGGCCCTTTACTAATTAAAGTGAAATAGGCCCATTTAAATAAAGCCCACTTGGCCCAAATTATAATTTTGGACCCTGGCCCATGTTCTAGAACCTTAAATTGGTGTATTTACGGAATTAAGAGATAAATAGGTTTATTTGGGGGATAAATAGGGGATAATGACAAAAGAGTTTGAATCATTTTAAAATTCGGTGCTTGAGGATAAAAACGGTCTATCGCGAGACCGCATAATTCCCAAAACGGTCCTCAGGTGACCGCTATTAGCAGGCAGATCCAAACAGCGAAGAAAGCTTGAAAAGTTGGGAACTTTGACATCCAAATGCTCTGGGATCGATGCTATCCACTAGCTGGAAGGGTCTAGAACGTGTTAGGATCGATTTCAAGCTCTAAATAGGACTCCAAGTTTGTTCAAATCCTCAAAACCCTAGCTAACCCTATAAATAGACCTTAAGTTTAACCTGCACGACCCTTACTTTTGGCTCGCGTGGAACTAAGATAAGAAGACATTATTTTAGGTAGGTTCTTTTGAGTATTTTGTTCATAATAGTGAGGACTAACTGCCCTCAAAATTTCATCTTAGGAGATCAAGCCATCAGGAAGATAAAAGCTTGCAAAGTCACTGGCTCGGAGCAAGCAACCCAGGAACCTGTGCAACGGACTCAGGAAGATCTACAAATTAAAAGCCCTAAACGAGGTAATTAGATAGGGGTTCTTTAGAACTAATTGTTCCTTTTAGTACCATCTTCTTACCTGCCAATTTCATGGTCTTAGGTGAAGAGAATCAGGAGATAGAAGGCCACGAAGTTGCTAATCTAGTTCAGGATAAACAGAAAACTAGGGTCGACTTCTAGCCCTAAATTCGAAGTTTAGAGCCTAGTACAGAGGTAGGTTATCTCATGATTGGATTAAACTTGAAGTTAGGAATAAAAGCCCTCTATTTTTAGTTGTTGTCATGCATTATACGTAGACAATTTGATGTTTTATTATGACTGCACAACTAGTGTATTTTTCATACATGAGCCTAACCCTTTAATGAGAAAGATGTAATTCTTGTTGAAATTGCAATTCCTTATGCATATTCTCAGCCCAATATTCTTCTAGCATGCTTTACTACATGTTTTACATCGTTTCCATGCATAATATGACCTAGTTTAGCCTTTTGTTTATTGTTTAAAGGCTTCTGTCCAAAGACAGAAGGCGGCCAAAAAGGGACCGCAAGGAATAATTGTGGTCTATTGAATGACCGTTTTACCCCCTTCAGGGCGGTCTATCGCAAGACCGTTTCTGCCATTTGGCGGCTAGTCCCTGACCATTTCTAGTTTTGAGAGCTAGTCCAAGCCTATTTGAATTTTACCTATTAATAAACTTATAATTACATTAGTTTTCACTCAAATTATGTTTATTTTCCTATTAAATGCCCAGTTTTGGCATGAGAATGGTTAAGACTTTATTTTTGGCTATTATGTAATTTCATGCCAAAACATTTTAATTTGTAATTACTTGATTTCTATGTTGTGTACATAGTTCATGTGGTATTTATATCCGTATGTCTCACCGTTCACTCTCATCTCTTGAGTCATTTTCATAAGTACATGGCGTTTACTCCGGTATGCGACCATTAGATACACTTTGCACATATAGGCACATTTCTTGGACTTGTGAACCTCTCCGCCGGATATTCCTTCTGTCGGACTAGAGGATCATGTTTCAAGGTCTCTGTAAGACTCTGCGAGCTTGGGATTCCCACTAGGATGCCGAGCTGGTCGTACCCTTAAAGCCTAAATTATCTAGAAAGCACTCACATGATCGGTGTTTTATTTTCTATACCCTAAAAAATTGTGGCCCATAGGAGACCGTCTCTGTTACTTAGCGGTCTTGCTTTGGCCGTTTTTATCAAAAAATGGCCCTCTAGCGACAGTTATTATCCAGAAATCATTAAAGTGTCGACTTTCCTTTCATTCTGGTTAACACAGTATAGTTACGGCCTTAACTGGACCGTTATAATGAAATTAGCGGCCTGACTGTGACCGTTTTCTTCTTGAAACGGTCCAGTAAATGACTGTTTATTCCTGTCATGTTCACAACCCAAGGTTTGGCCTAGGGGTTGTTGAAATTTTGTTCTTGGATGATCTTGGGATTGTCTGGATTCCAAACCTATGTGTAACAAGTAAATGTTAAATTATGGAACTTAATTAATGTACCGTTATGCTGCCAGAATATCACCGTAGCATAATGTTCTTTAATTCTTCTTTGGAATCTTATATCATTTTCGAAGCGTTCTATGCCTTGTTTACTTGGTCATGAAATCTATTATTTGAAATTGAAATTTTTGGCCAAAATTATTGTTATCTCGTGGAATTAGCTTGATCTGTAAATTGAAGATGCAAGATCGGGCACGGATTTTGTCCAAGGCCTCAACACTAGCCCCCACAGTCGATGGTCAGAAACGTGCTGAAAACCATGGGGTATGATAAATACTAGCGTCGCCTTGCGCCGGGAGTACTTTTTTTATAGACGGGTGAAAGATACTACGAGGCTCACGTTGGAAATTACATGCTTGTTAATGACTTTCTAGTACATAGCCTTTACAAGGTTGTGTAAGTACTTTCTCGATACATACTCATGAAAGGCCAAATGTATATCGACATGATTAATTCTTGCTTGATCATATACTCCACTATATCTATTTGCTCAGATATCTTGTGACTCTATATTTTTTGTTATTTTGGTTTATGAAGTATGATTTACCGCATTCTCATTTTATCTTAATTCTAGAGCTAAAGCATTAATCATTTAAATATTACCTTCATGTTGATACGAAGATACCTACTGGGCAAGTGTGCTCATACCTATTTTCTTATCTTTTCAAGAAAGACTAGTGAATCGGATTTAGATTATGCGAGTGGCGGGTCCGAGAGTGATTGAAGGTCAATTGGATATGAGAGAAGCCCTAGTTGACAAGTGTTTAGTCGAGTCGGATTGTAATTTTTGATTTCTTGAGTCGTGTGATAGAAGGTTGTCAAACATTAATGGTCTTGTGTACTTTTGATTATTGTTATGAAATAAGGTTGGAGTTTTGAGAAAATTACTTGTGCAATTACTTTTATGTGATTGTCTTGCACTCTGATTACTTGCTTGCGAGAGGCTTACCATGCCGGCTGTTCACGTTCGCAAAATTCCTTCCGCTGTAATAAAAGCTCGGGACGTGACAGTTAAAGTGGTATCAGAGCGTTAGGTCTTAAAACTTACTTATTTCTAGGAAAAGATGCCATGTCATAGGTTAAGTCCAAGCTTAAGGACCCATGCCCATGAAACAAGGAAAATAATTCCACACCCAAGAGAGGAATTAGGTAGAGACCGAGATGAGATAGTAATTAAAAATTATCTCTAAGATTAACCCCACCAATTCCATTAGAATTTACATATTTATTACTTTTCTCAGGTACCTTATTCTTAAAATGGCTCATCGTGTTGATTGGAACGGAATGCAACAAACCATTGTGGGACTCACTTAGGCTTTGCAAACTATGGCCCAAGCTGGCGCAAGGGCAGGGGCTGGTGATCTGCACCGTAACTTTCGGAGTTTAAATCCTCCGTGATTTACTAGCTCTTCCAATCCAGATGAAGAGGAAAATTGGATCGATGAAATGAACCATATATTCGAGGTCATGCAATGTGTCGACCAAGAAAAGGTCCGTCTTGCCACATTCCAACTTAATTAACAAGGATGCGCGTACATGGTGGAAGTCTATTCCGGCACCACCTGCGGACGCACCATACACTTGGGAGGGATTTCTCACCCTCTTTAGAGCAAAATACTTCTCCGAGCACGTTAAGGAGAAGAAGGCGGCGGAGTTCGTTTCATTGCGTCAGGGCATGATGATGGTGGCGGAGTATGAATTACAATTCTCTCGCCTAGCACCATATGTGCAACATCTAGTAAGCACATATCTTTTGAAGAACAATCATTTTTTGGATGGGTTAAGGCCCGTCTTCATTCAACAACTCGGCTCGCAAAATATTCGGACCTATGCAGAAATGGTCCAACGAGCTCATCTATGTGAAAGGACCTTGGAGAAGGTCGAGAAACTCAAAAGCAAGGGAGGGGAGTCTAGCTGAAAGACAGATCGGTGTGGGAAGAAGGAACGGTTCAGCATCACGGAGCCTTATAAATTCCGTGATAGTAAGAAGAGATCCTGAAACGGGGGTGGAAGTAGTTACCACAAGAACAAAAATGCGAAGGATGAAGACAAGCAAGCCATGGCGGCTTGCACATTCTACGAGAAATTTAGCCATGCGGCCGAGGAATGCTAGAAGCGCCTCGGCGCTTGTTTGCGATGTGGCAGCCGGGAGCACTGCATGCCGGATTGCCCCCTCATGAAGGATCAGTCTTCCAGCGGTGGACGTAAGCGACAGGCTCGTCTTAACGCTGTTCTAGATGATGAAGAAGCACCCAAGGATGATGGGCTGATGGAAGGTACCATTCAAATTTATTCGCATCCTGCATTCATGTTATTTGATACTGGTGCTTCTCATTCCTTTATATCTACTACTTTTACAAAGACCTTGCCAGTTTCATCAATTCCTCTACCTTCGGACCTAGCTATCACAACACCCTTAGGTCCTGGAACTAACCTTACAACTTAGTGCCTCGATAGTGAGGTAACTGTAGAAGGTCATAATCTTCCGACAAATCTTGTATGTCTTGATATGGACGACTACGATGCCATATTAGGTGTAGATTGGCTTGTAGATCACGATGCCTATATAAATTGCCGCAATATGATAATCTCTTTCCGAAAACCAGGTCTTCCAAGATTTTCCTTCCTTGGTATCAAATACCGGAAACATCCTACCATTATTTCATCTCTTCATGCTTGCAAACTCATTTCGTAGGGATGTGAAGCCTTCCTTGCCTCCGTAGTAGTCACCTAGTCTAAGGAAATGCAGATAGATGAAATCCCCATAGTTCAGGAATTTCCTGATGTTTTTCCTTCCTAGTTACCTGGTTTACCACCCGAGAGGGAGGTTAACTTCACCATTGAACTCACACCCGGAGTAGCACCTGTGTCAATAGCTCCTTACAGGATGTCCCCCACTGAGTTAAAAGAATTAAAGAAGCAACTTCAAGAGCTGCTAGAGAAAGGTTTCATTTGACCTAGCACATCCCCTTGGGGTGCACCGGTCTTATTTGTCAAGAAGAAGGACGGTTCCCTCAGGTTATGCATCGACTACCGGTAGCTGAATCAACTTACCATCAAGAACAAATACCCACTGTCACGCATTGATGAACTATTTGATCAACTTTCTGGCGCAGAGTACTTCTCCAAGATTTACCTCAGGTCGGGTTATCATTAACTGAGGATCAAGGAGGAAGATATTTACAAGACTACTTTCCAAAGCAGATATGGACACTATGAATTCGTGGTAATGCCGTTCGGGTTAACTAATGCCCCGGCAGCATTTATGCAACTAATGAACAATGTGTTCCGGCCTTATCTTGACCAATTTGTGGTCATTTTCATTGATGATATCCTTATCTACTCTAAGACGAAGAAGGAACACGAAGAACATCTAAGGGTTGCTTTGTGAACCTTACAAGAACATCAACTCTATGCTAAGTTGAACAAATGTGAATTTTGGCTTAAGGAGGTTTCTTTTCTTGTCCATATTATTTCTAAAGAAGGCATTGCAGTAGATCCTTCTAAAGTTGAAGCTGTTAAGAACTGGAGCCGAGTGAACACCGTATCTGAAGTTCGGAGTTTTATTGGCCTAGTTGGTTACTATAGACGGTTTATCAAAGATTTCTCCAAAGTCTCCGCTCCTTTAACAAGACTCACTAGGAAGGAAAATCCTTTCGAGTGGACAAGGGAATGTGAAGAAAACTTCTTGGCTCTTAAAGAACATCTCATCACGGCACCTGTACTGGCTTTGCCTGTTGAAGGTGGCAGATTTGAAGTTTATACTGATGCATCCGGCATTGGCCTAGGGTGCGTGCTCATGCAAAATGGCAAGGTGATTTGCTATGCTTCAAGACAATTGAAGCGGCATGAGGAGAATTATCTTGTTCATGATCTGGAGTTGGCTACGGTCATATTCGCCTTGAAGATTTGGCGACATTATCTTTATGGGGAGAAATTTACTATATATTTAGATCACAAGAGCCTGAAATATCTCTTTTCTCAAAAGGAGTTGAATATGAGGCAAAGGCGATGGCTGGAGTATCTCAAGGACTTCGATTTCGAGATTCAATATCATCCTGGCAAGGCGAATGCTGTAGCGGACGTGCTCAGTAGAAAACCAGTGGGAAAGCTATCAAGTCTGAAAGGTATGATTACTCTTATTTCTAAATTTTCTCAGTTGAATTTAGATATTGATATGAAGAAAGAAGATTACTTTATAGCCAACATCCGGACACAACCTACATTGATTGAAGATCTAGTAAAGTTATAAGAGAATGACCCTGTATTATTGGAGATTAAGGCCGATATAGAGCAACGACCGGATTTCTTCATTGCAAATGATGGAAGATTATTGTTTCGAGGTCGTATTTGTATCCCGGATCATGCTGATACTAAGAAGACGATCTTAGAAGAAGCTCATAAATCTAAGTATACTGTTCACCCTGGTGCTACCAAGATGTATCAAGACCTTCAAAGAAATTACTGGTGGCCCAATATGAAGAGAGAGATAGCAGACTATGTGTCTCGTTGCCTTACTTGCCAACAAATTAAGGCAGAACATCAAAAGCCTGCTGGAAAACTACATCTCTTGGAAATTTCGAAATGGAAATGGGAGAGTAAAGGGATGGATTTTATCATGGGACTGCCTAAATCAAGAGGTGGACATGATGAGATATGGGTGATCATAGATCGTCTAACAAAATCAGCTCATTTTCTACCCATTAAAAGCCAATGGTCTGTGGATATCTTGGCTGCTTTGTATATAAAGGAGATTATTAAATTACATGGTGTCCCTGTCACCATTATTTTTGATCGAGACCCTCGATTTACTTTACAATTCTAGAAAGGGCTGCAATATTCCTTGGGGACCCGATTGAATTTTAGCATTGCGTTTCATCCACAAACTAATAGACAAACTGAAAGGACCAATCAGGTAGTGGAGGATATGTTAAGGGCATGTGTTATAGACTTCGGTGGAAGCTGGCACGATCATTTACCTCTTGTAGAATTTGCCTACAACAACAGCTACCAAGCTAGTATTCAAATGGCACCGTTTGAGGCATTATATGGAAGAAGTTTCCGTACACCTATATGCTGGGATGAGGTCGGTGAAAGATAAATTCTAGGCCCTGATTTTGTTCGAGATACAACCGACAAGGTGAAAGTAATAAGAGAAAGACTAAAGATGGCCCAAGATAAACAAAAGTCCTATGCTGATAATCGAAGACGGGACTTGAAATTTCAAGTGGGAGATCATGTATTTCTCAAGGTTTCCCCTGGTCATGGTATTCGCAGGTTTGGTATTAAAGGTAAGCTTACACCAAGATTCATTGGCCCTTTTGAAATTCTTGAAAGAGTGGGAGAAGTGGCATATCGCCTAGCATTGCCTCCACAGTTGGCTGGAGTTCATGATGTATTCCATGTCTCTATGTTAAAGAAATATGTTTATGATCCATTCCACGTTATCACTTATGATAATCTAGAAATTGAAAAAGATTTGACGTACGAGCAAAAGTCAATCAGAATAGTTGAACAAGAAGTACGCCAACTTCAGAATAAAACCATTCCCATGGTCAAAGTCCAGTGGACCAAATTATGTCCATATGAAGCAACATGGGAAACCGAAGAAATCATGCGCAAAAGATTCCCAAAAATATTTGAATGTAAGTACACTCTCCTTAGTAAATCTTATTGCAATGAATTTGGGGACCAAATTCTTTTTAAGTGGGGGAGGGTGTAACGCCCGACAATTTTCTATGAATTTTTTGAGATTAAATTATATTTATTAAGCATTTAAATGTGTTGTGCCCCTATGGTTTTGATGCCAACAAGCACTATGAGTATGAATTATTTTGATGTCAGCAAGCACTATGAGCATGATTGATTGATTGATTTGAGAGTGGGCACATTCATCTCATTGCATTGTCTGTCTCTGCATTGGTGCAACTCTAGTTCCTGCATAACAAGTGTAGTTTGCATCGGTACATTATGTCACGCCCCGAGCGCGGAAGATACCCGGAGATGCGCGACATGTCTATATCAATCATGTCAATCAGAGTGGTCGTGTATTCGACACAAAGACAGAGATGCGCAAAATAGCAAGATAACCCAATCCTTTATTTCATAACGGATAGACTATTACAAATCCAATACTCTGTTTAATAAAAAGGAAAAGAATACATCTTTGACTCAAGAAACTATAGAAAAGACTATATGACACTTGGAGAATCTCTATCTCTTTCACTCTTGATCATTCCCATCCGATTGACTTCCATCGCCGTCGGACTTACCTGAAAAGTAGAAAGGGACAAACGGAATGAGCGAACGCTCAGTAGGAAATTATATCTCAAGTACTAGCAAGTGGTTTAAGTAATTACATCTTTCATGAATGCAATAAAGCTATGCATGCTCGCATGAAACGACAAGATAGAGAGAATGTAATATCAAAGAAACAAGATGAACTTAATCAGGAACTTCCAACAAGATGACAAGTATATTCAAGGTATTCAAGCAAGCACGTTTAACAAGTCATGTCAAGAACTTTGGCTATCATGTATCAAGCAAGTAAATTACCCTCTTTCGGGCCACGCATTTCATGTAAAGTCAAGTACGATTCAAGTACAAGATGTGTGTGGAATGTCCAATCAAGCAAGTCAAGTACTCGGTATAATGCCAGATACCTTATCATTTTAACTCCCATGGGCACAAGTACTTTCGGGTGCTCCTCCCAGGACCAGATCGGGCCCTATATGCGCAGGCATTTATCATGTGTTTTGACATCCACTCTTGTTTATATAGCCAATATAGAATTTCAATAATCAAGCTTGTAGACACGTATGACAACTTTGATAGAATAGAGTCCAAAATATGACAAAGGACATAGAATGGCGATAATAACGGTATAATCACGATGTCGATAAAACTAGGTAGAATATGGTTCCCTTAACTTAGGTACCGTGACAAATCAATATGGACATTCTTTATATAGAATTGAGGTCCACATGAACATTAGATCAAGCAAGATACCCTCATTCTTATCATAGAATTGGGGTTTACAAGAATGACACGATATGGCATGATATCATCATCCCATCAAGAATTTCTTATGATATACTCTTTGTATAATCATAAGGCCGGTATACCATGTTTCTTTAGATTGACATGGCAAGGATCGTGTAATGGGTTTTTAGGGTACAACCAGCTCAGTCGGCCTTGAGGGAATCCAAGGCTACGAGGAGTCTTACGGAGGTCTCTATGACTAACTCGCTAGTCCCAAGGAACGGAATGTCCAAAGGAGAGCTTGTATGTCAATGAGAATTGAGTGTGATCGATAAAACACCGTGAAAAGTGGGACTATACTCACGGAGTGGAGAATAGTGCCGATATATATATATATATGTATAATATATAAACCATCGGTTAGCAAATCAGAGGAAAAATCAGTTTACAGTAAAATAACGACTTAGGTCAAGTCGTTTCTCAAGTAATTAACGCCTAACAGAAGGGCGTTTACACATGGTCCGTTTTGCAGAATTTTCAATAATTCAATAATTTATTTAAAAAGCGCCTTCGACAGGGGCGTTTCTTCAAGAGTTGACGACTACAGTAGCAGGCGTCTTTTTATTTACAATATTTTTCAGAACATATTTATTTTCAGAAATTATCAAAAACGCGCCCTTGTCAGGGGCGTTAATCATTAAATTCTTATTTTCACAGAATATATATTCCAGGATTTTAACAGATACGCGCCCTAGTAAGGGGCATTTATTTTTAATTCACGCCCTATGATGGGGCGTTTACATATGGAAAACGACCTAGTCTAGGTCGTGAATTCAAGAGATACCATGAATTTTCATGGGCAGTAATAATTTCAGGATAATAGAATTCATGGAGAACGAATGTATGGTCATGACAATAAAATTAGCAAGTTTGAAGACATGTGATCATGCATCATTGTAGGATCATTATTTCATAGATACTCAATTCTTAACATGGGTGATTAATGATTAAATGAAATTAACGCCTGTGTGCAGGGCGTCAAATCCAAAATTGACGACCTTGGCAGGGTCGTGACTTGTAAAGTAGCGCCCTAATCTGGGGCGTGTATTTCATAGTCACGCCCTTGCTAAGGACGTTTCTTTCCAGAAATTAACAGAAAGTCGTTCAGAAACTATAGTAAACCAAACCATGTATATGCATGATAATTATTGTACTGTATCAATTTAGTTTGGGCTACAGTGACTTGAGAAAATCCTACCTTAGTATGGTCTGGATGAAGGACACGTGAAGAACTTGATAGGGAACAATACTCTGTTTGTAACAGAGTCTTCTCGGAAGAAGAAAAGTTGATGCTGATGAAGGCTTCCGACCTCAATCAACCGCAGCAGGACGCACAGAAGAGGATGCAGACGAATAAGTTATTTGATGAAGGACCTTCGTTCTTCACTTTGTCAACTCACTGTAGATCCTATGGAAGAAGAACTGCAGTCATAAGTTTCTTCATCACACATAATCAGGGGAGAAGAAAGAGGAAGAACAGTACTTTGTTCTTCACGTATGTGGCTTTCCCTAACCTGTATAGAAGAGAAAGAGATGAAGAGTCAGTAACTCTTCATGTGATAGAAAGAAAAGAACGTTCAGTTCTTTACTCACCATAGCAGATGATCGATCAAATAGGTTTAGGGTTCGTTTGATCAAGACTATTTATAGGATTTAGGAGTCCTAACAAAAGTAGTGTTTGATTGAAAGTAATATTTCCAAGATTGAGTTATTACCAC
Organism: Amorphophallus konjac; assembly: GCA_022559845.1. Lineage (NCBI taxonomy): Eukaryota > Viridiplantae > Streptophyta > Magnoliopsida > Alismatales > Araceae > Amorphophallus > Amorphophallus konjac. The sequence goes on from CM040121.1 coordinate 211,240,798, forward strand.
ATTCGAACTCTTTCTCATAGTTATCACTTACCCTGGATAAGTTCTGGGTTCGAACGGTTCCGAATGGAATTAACGACTTTGGTCAGGGCGTGTATTATTTAATTGACGCCTTACTTTAGGGCATTTCTTAAAAAGCGCCTTGAAAAAGGGCGTTTCGTGTTTTAAAACACGCCCAAGATAGGGGCGTTTCTTTTACTTACCCATTTGGTCGCATGAGAACTGACGACCGCATGTGTGGGCGTCCTTTCTTTAGTCACGCCATGGATAGAGGCGTTTCTTTATAAATTAACGCCTTAATAAGAGGCGTTATTTTTAATTTTGTTTTATTTCGTCCAATTAACCCTATTCCTTTTATATATTACTTCTGTAATATATATGTTTTAATTCATTTCAATTATTCATTTATTAGGGTTGCTACACCCTCCCCCACTTAAAAGAATTTGGTCCCCAAATTCAATATATATATAATTATACATGCGGAGAGTGTAGGACATATACCTCTTAGAATAACTCGGGAAATCGTTTCTTCATAGATTCCTCGGTCTCCCATGTCGCTTCGCGTTCAGGATTCTTATTCCATTGCACCTTGAGCATGGGAATAACCTTATTCCTTAGAGCTCGTATTTCTCGATCTAATATCTTCAAGGGCCTCTGTTCATATGTGAGATCTTTCTGGATCACCAGATCTCCATGCTCAATAATATGTGACGGATCGTGCACATACTTCTTCAACATAGATATGTGAAATACATTGTGTACCTCGGACAACTGAGGAGGCAACGCGATGCGATAAGCAACCTCGCCAACTCTTTCGAGTACCTCAAATGGTCCGATGAATCTTGGCGTAAGCTTGCCCTTAACACCAAATCTTCGTATGCCACGTCCAGGGGATATTTTAAGAAATACATGATCTCCGATTTGGAATTCAAGATCTCTTCTTCTTGTATCTGCATAAGTCTTTTGTCTGGTCTGAGCAACTTGTAATCTTTCTCTGATTACCTGTATCTTCTCAGTTGTATCCCTTACCATGTCTGGACCTAATAGTTGTTTCTCTCCAACTTCGTTCCAACATATGGGAGATCGGCAACTCCTTCCGTATAAGGCTTCGAAAGGTGCCATTTGGATACTAGCTTGGTAGCTATTATTATATGCAAATTCAACTAAAGGTAAGTGGTCATGCCAGCTTCCTCCAAAGTCAATAATGCATGCTCTCAGCATATCTTCAACAACTTGATTAGTTCGCTCGGTCTGACCATCCGTTTGTGGGTGAAAAGCAGTACTAAAGTTGAGCCTTGTCCCCAACGAATGTTGTAATCCCTTCCAAAAATGAGAAGTAAAACGGGGATCTCTATCAGACACGATTGAGACAGGAATTCCATGTATCCTGACTATTTCTTTAATGTATAGTGCAGCTAGCACATCAATTGACCATCCGCTTTTGATTGGCAAGAAATGTGCCGATTTAGTCAATCGGTCAATGATAACCCAGATTCCATCATGTCCTCCTTTAGATTTAGACAAACCCATGATGAAGTCCATACCAATATCCTCCCATTTCCACTTAGGAATATCTAGAGGATGTAGTTTTCCCGCAGGCTTTTGGTGTTCCGCCTTGACCTGTTGGCATGTGAGACAGCGTGATACATAGTCCGCTATTTCTCTTTTCATATTGGGCCACCAAAAGTTCCTCTTTACATCTTGGTACATTTTAGTTGATCCATGATGAATAGTGTATCTTGATCTGTGAGCTTCATCTAAGATCTTCTTCTTTAATTCCGGACAATCGGGTATACAAGTTCTATCTTTGAACGATAATCTTCCATCAGAAGTTAGTTGAAAATCAGATTGTCCTTCTAATCTGCCTTTGATTTCTACTAACATAGGATCATCATCCTGAAGTGTTTGTATCTCAGATAACAAATCTGACTGTATGCTTACATGGGATAGTGTGACAAATTTGGATTCCGTGTCCAAGCTTATATTGAGCTCGGAGAATTGTTCAAGTAACCTCCATTCTTGTATCATACAATTGGCTATCCTTGCTCTCGGCTTTCGACTAAGGGCATCAGCCACATAATTACCATTTCCGGGATGGTATTGTATACTGAAGTCGAAGTCCTTGAGATATTCTAGCCAGCGTCTTTGTCTCATGTTCAGCTCCTTTTGTGAAAATAGATATTTGAGACTTTTGTGATCGGAGTATACAGTGAACTGTACCCCATAGAGATAGTGTCTCCATATCTTTAGGGCAAATACTACCGCGGCCAGTTCCAAGTCATGGACGGGGTAATTCTCCTCATGCTTCTTCAGTTGACGAGAAGAGTATGCTATGACCTTCCCATGTTGCATTAGAACACATCCGAGGCCAATGCCAGAAGCATCAGTGTAGACCTCGAATTTCTCTCCTTCAATTGGTAGGGCTAAGACCGGAGCTGTAGTGAGATGATCCTTGAGAGTTTGGAAACTGCTTTCACATTCCTCACTCCATTCATATCGGATCTCCTTACGAGTTAATCTTGTAAGTGGTACGGCGATCTTAGAGAAATCTTTAATGAATCGTCGATAATAGCCTGCAAGACCTAAGAAACTTCTGATCTCGCTTGCATTAGTGGGTCTCTCCCAGTTTCTCACAGCTTCAACTTTTGACGGATCCACAGATAAACCGTCCTTGGATATGACATGTCCGAGAAAAGCCACTTCTTCAAGCCAGAACTCGCATTTGCTGAGTTTAGCATATAATTGATTTGTCCTCAAGACTTGCAATGCAATCCTCAAATGCTCTTCATGTTCTTCCTTAGTCTTAGAATATATCAATATATCATCAATGAAGACTACTATGAATTGATCCAAGTAAGGCCTGAATATGCTATTCATTAACTGCATAAAGGCAGCAGGGGCATTTGTTAGTCCAAAAGGCATAACAACAAATTCGTAATGGCCATACCTGCTTCTGAATGCGGTCTTGTGAATGTCATCATCCTTGATCCTTAATTGATGATATCCCGACCTGAGATCAATCTTGGAGAAATATTTGGATCCTGAAATCTGATCAAATAATTCATCGATTCTCGGCAGTGGATACTTGTTCTTGATAGTAAGATGATTCAACTGTCGATAGTCGATACACAATCTCATGGATCCATCCTTCTTCTTTACAAATAAGACTGGTGCTCCCCACGGGGAAGTACTTGGTCTAATAAACCCTTTTCGGATTAGTTCCATCAACTGCTCCTTCAACTCCTTGAGTTCAGCAGGGGACATTCTATATGGTGCCTTTGAAACAGGACCAGCACCAGGGACTAAGTCGATGGTAAAGGCCACATCTCTTTGCGGGGGTAATCCCGGCAATTCTTCCGGAAATACGTCTGGAAATTCTCGCACTACCTGAATGTCTTCTATCTCGGTTTCCTTAGCTTCTTTAATAGTGACAAAAGCAAGGAAGGATACACATCCTTTCCTGACGAGCTTGCTTGCTCGAAGAGCCGAAATAAGAGGGGATTTGCTTCGACTCTTAGGACTAGTATAAGTCAGTTCTGGAAATTCTTTGAAAACAATCTTGCTATTACGGCAATCAACCGTTGCCTGGTACTTAGATAACCAATCTGCTCCTAGTATAACATCATATTCCTTTAGATCTAAGCAGATAAGATCAATAGGAAAATTCTTTCCTCGAACCAACACCTCACAGTTTTGGTAATGATGCGTGATATCCGTCTCGTTTCCGAGAGGAGTAGACAACACTATTTTCATCCATTCTGGTTCTAGAGGTAATGGGTCAGCAAACTTCTTGGAAATAATGGAATGCGATGCACCCGTATCAAATAAGACATGTGCATATTTGGAACAAATTTTTAATGTACCTTCCACCAATCCGCCTTCTTCTTCTGGTTCGGTCTCTTGGATTGCATGAAGACGCGCGTTCCTTGTCACTGGGCGTTTACCCTCACCGTCTTGGTCATTCATTAATGGACAATCGGGAATCCGATGTTCACGACTCCCACAACGGAGACATGCTCCTAATTTCCTCCAGCATTCTTCTGTTTTGTGACCAGCCTTGTCACAATGCTTGCATACTACGTTTGAAGGGGTAGTGGTGATAGAGAAAGGCTTGGATTTCTTGTACTTCTGATCTTGAGAGGAAGAACCTCCATTATTGGGCCTCTTCTTAAAGTTGGGTTTAAAAGAACCCAAACTTGTGACTTGCTCCTTTTTGTCTTTCCCACGGATCCTATCAGATAATTCCGTGGCATCTTCAAGCAACTGAGCTCGGCGCACCATTTCAGTATAAACTTGAATATCCATAGGCGCCAATTGAGTAATGTAGTGAGGCCTAAGCCCATTAAGAAATCTACGGGCTTTCATCTTTTCCGTGCTAATTAAATGCTTAGCATATCTAGACAGTCTAGAGAACTGTGCTTCATAATCAGCCACCGATAAAGATCTTTGCTTTAATGCGGCAAATTCGGCGGCCTTCTTTTCCTGGACCCTATCAGAGAAATATTTGGCGATGAAATATTCAACGAATTCACCCCATGTAACTTGAGTTGGGTCAATAGTAGCTTCAATCGACTCCCACCAGCATCTAGCATCCTTTTCTAACTGGAAAGTAGCTAATAAGACTTTGTCCTGATCCGTGCATTGCATGACACGGAATATACGTTCAATCTCCCGAACCCAATGCTCGGCATCGTCTGGATCGGTCGATCCCATGAACTTCGGGGGATTCATATTCTTGAATGCTTGGTGTAAGCTTCCAGCTCGTGGAGCACCACCTTGTGCTACCTGTTGTAGCACTTGGGTCATCCCTTGAAGGGTACGCTGCATGTTGCGCCATTGAGCACGTTCGGCAGCCATTATCCTACAATTACAATAGCTATGTTAGTATTATATCACTATGATCTTATAAAGGACTCATTGATCATTTAACCCTTGGTTCTACCCACTCTCCTTGGTTAAAGGTTTTGAAACCTATCCTTGGACTTGGGTTTCCTAGGAATTGAATACCTTAGGCTCTGATACCACAAAGACTGTCACGCCCCGAGCGCGGAAGATACCCGGAGATGCGCGACATGTCTATATCAATCATGTCAATCAGAGTGGTCGTGTATTCGACACAAAGACAGAGATGCGCAAAATAGCAAGATAATCCAATCCTTTATTTCATAACGGATAGACTATTACAAATCCAATACTCTGTTTAATAAAAAGGAAAAGAATACATCTTTGACTCAAGAAACTATAGAAAAGACTAGATGACACTTGGAGAATCTCTATCTCTTTCACTCTTGATCATTCCCATCCGATTGACTTCCATCGTCGTCGGACTTACCTGAAAAGTAGAAAGGGACAAACGGAATGAGCGAACGCTCAGTAGGAAATTATATCTCAAGTACTAGCAAGTGGTTTAAGTAATTACATCTTTCATGAATGCAATAAAGCTATGCATGCTCGCATGAAACGACAAGATAGAGAGAATGTAATATCAAAGAAACAAGATGAACTTAATCAGGAACTTCCAACAAGATGACAAGTATATTCAAGGTATTCAAGCAAGCACGTTTAACAAGTCATGTCAAGAACTTTGGCTATCATGTATCAAGCAAGTAAATTACCCTCTTTCGGGCCACGCATTTCATGTAAAGTCAAGTACGATTCAAGTACAAGATGTGTGTGGAATGTCCAATCAAGCAAGTCAAGTACTCGGTATAATGCCAGATACCTTATCATTTTAACTCCCATGGGCACAAGTACTTTCGGGTGCTCCTCCCAGGACCAGATCGGGCCCTATATGCGCAGGCATTTATCATGTGTTTTGACATCCACTCTTGTTTATATAGCCAATATAGAATTTCAATAATCAAGCTTGTAGACACGTATGACAACTTTGATAGAATAGAGTCCAAAATATGACAAAGGACATAGAATGGCGATAATAACGGTATAATCACGATGTCGATAAAACTAGGTAGAATATGGTTCCCTTAACTTAGGTACCGTGACAAATCAATATGGACATTCTTTATATAGAATTGAGGTCCACATGAACATTAGATCAAGCAAGATACCCTCATTCTTATCATAGAATTGGGGTTTACAAGAATGACACGATATGGCATGATATCATCATCCCATCAAGAATTTCTTATGATATACTCTTTGTATAATCATAAGGCCGGTATACCATGTTTCTTTAGATTGACATGGCAAGGATCGTGTAATGGGTTTTTAGGGTACAACCAGCTCAGTCGGCCTTGAGGGAATCCAAGGCTACGAGGAGTCTTACGGAGGTCTCTATGACTAACTCGCTAGTCCCAAGGAACGGAATGTCCAAAGGAGAGCTTGTATGTCAATGAGAATTGAGTGTGATCGATAAAACACCGTGAAAAGTGGGACTATACTCACGGAGTGGAGAATAGTGCCGATATATATATATATGTATAATATATAAACCATCGGTTAGCAAATCAGAGGAAAAATCAGTTTACAGTAAAATAACGACTTAGGTCAAGTCGTTTCTCAAGTAATTAACGCCTAACAGAAGGGCGTTTACACATGGTCCGTTTTGCAGAATTTTCAATAATTCAATAATTTATTTAAAAAGCGCCTTCGACAGGGGCATTTCTTCAAGAGTTGACGACTACAGTAGCAGGCGTCTTTTTATTTACAATATTTTTCAGAACATATTTATTTTCAGAAATTATCAAAAACGCGCCCTTGTCAGGGGCGTTAATCATTAAATTCTTATTTTCACAGAATATATATTCCAGGATTTTAACAGATACGCGCCCTAGTAAGGGGCGTTTATTTTTAATTCACGCCCTATGATGGGGCGTTTACATATGGAAAACGACCTAGTCTAGGTCGTGAATTCAAGAGATACCATGAATTTTCATGGGCAGTAATAATTTCAGGATAATAGAATTCATGGAGAACGAATGTATGGTCATGACAATAAAATTAGCAAGTTTGAAGACATGTGATCATGCATCATTGTAGGATCATTATTTCATAGATACTCAATTCTTAACATGGGTGATTAATGATTAAATGAAATTAACGCCTGTGTGCAGGGCGTCAAATCCAAAATTGACGACCTTGGCAGGGTCGTGACTTGTAAAGTAGCGCCCTAATCTGGGGCGTGTATTTCATAGTCACGCCCTTGCTAAGGACGTTTCTTTCCAGAAATTAACAGAAAGTCGTTCAGAAACTATAGTAAACCAAACCATGTATATGCATGATAATTATTGTACTGTATCAATTTAGTTTGGGCTACAGTGACTTGAGAAAATCCTACCTTAGTATGGTCTGGATGAAGGACACGTGAAGAACTTGATAGGGAATAATACTCTGTTTGTAACAGAGTCTTCTCGGAAGAAGAAAAGTTGATGCTGATGAAGGCTTCCGACCTCAATCAACCGCAGCAGGACGCACAGAAGAGGATGCAGACGAATAAGTTATTTGATGAAGGACCTTCGTTCTTCACTTTGTCAACTCACTGTAGATCCTATGGAAGAAGAACTGCAGTCATAAGTTTCTTCATCACACATAATCAGGGGAGAAGAAAGAGGAAGAACAGTACTTTGTTCTTCACGTATGCGGCTTTCCCTAACCTGTATAGAAGAGAAAGAGATGAAGAGTCAGTAACTCTTCATGTGATAGAAAGAAAAGAACGTTCAGTTCTTTACTCACCATAGCAGATGATCGATCAAATAGGTTTAGGGTTCGTTTGATCAAGACTATTTATAGGATTTAGGAGTCCTAACAAAAGTAGTGTTTGATTGAAAGTAATATTTCCAAGATTGAGTTATTACCACATTCGAACTCTTTCTCATAGTTATCACTTACCCTGGATAAGTTCTGGGTTCGAACGGTTCCGAATGGAATTAACGACTTTGGTCAGGGCGTGTATTATTTAATTGACGCCTTACTTTAGGGCGTTTCTTAAAAAGCGCCTTGAAAAAGGGCGTTTCGTGTTTTAAAACACGCCCAAGATAGGGGCGTTTCTTTTACTTACCCATTTGGTCGCATGAGAACTGACGACCGCATGTGTGGGCGTCCTTTCTTTAGTCACGCCATGGATAGAGGCGTTTCTTTATAAATTAACGCCTTAATAAGAGGCGTTATTTTTAATTTTGTTTTATTTCGTCCAATTAACCCTATTCCTTTTATATATTACTTCTGTAATATATATGTTTTAATTCATTTCAATTATTCATTTATTAGGGTTGCTACACATTAACTGTTGTTGCACGTCATATAGTCGATGCATGATCTGGTAAATAGACAGCACTGTTAGTTCTCCTGCATACATTCCATCAGTTCAATATCTGCCATATGCATACACTGCAGCGGTGCATTCATCAGGTGCTTTATTTCGAAGTCGATGCGTGTTCATTATGCATACATAGTCAGTGCAGGGTTAATTGTCTAGGCTTGTGCATTTCATAACTATGTTTCATGGTGGCCATAAGTTAGTGAATGCCTAGACTCATGCATGTTCACGGAATAAAGTCTATACAGAGTTTTACCTAGACTACATCAACTCAAGTCTGTACATTCGTTGATGACAAGTTTGTACAACCTCCGTTGTTTCACTCGACTAGTCAGTACAGCCAGTGCTCTTCATGCATATACATAGTCAATGCATTGTTTTATCTCGCACATACACCAAGTCTGCACACGGTTGCTTTGATGACTTAGCAAGTCTATACATTCATGAGCATAGTCAGTGCATTCGGTTGTCTCATGCATATACAAAGTCTGCACATTCTCTGCTGATATGCCCGTGCATCATTTTAGCAAGTCTGTACATCGTCTTGTCGCATGCACGCGAAGTCTGTACACTCTTTGATAGCATGCCTGAGCATTTTTCTTCAATGTGCATATTTTCCTATATGCATTTGTGCATCTTTCATGACAAAGTATGTACACTCTTTACCATACATTCAAAGTCTATACAACATGTTGCATACATACGTAAGGTAGTATCATGCACTCAAAGTCCACACATGCACACGCATAGTCTGAGCATTATGCATTCATGACTAAACTCTAGGCATAGCAAGTCTGTACATCACTTGCACATTACACACAAAGTCTGTACACTCGTTGATGGCATGCCCGTGCATTCACTATCAATGTGCATACTTTATTATATGCATACTGCATTACATGCTATAAAGTCTGTACATGCTTTGTTCAAATATCAAACTTACTCGATGCATCCTTTTCTTTCCTTTCAAATTAATTCACACTGATAACAAGTCTGTTCTAACAAGACTGCTGCTCGAGGAGGTTAATAAGGGCACGTGATCCAAGAATGGAGATGGCTCAGGATCGTGACACGTGTAATGCAGTGAGCTGAAATGATGCCACGTGTTCAAGGCGCTAGGGCGGGAATTCGTAGAGGACACACGCCCACCTATCTGCTCCTGCTATAAAAAGAAGACTTCTCCATCTGGAGAAGATGCTCGAGCAGAGTGATCGAAGTAGGGGAGCCCATCTGAAAGAGCAGAAGCAGAGAGAGAGAGAGCCTGTACGATCCAGAAGAAGAGAAAAAGAGAAGAAGAGAGAGTAGTAGAGAAGAAAAGAAACGAAGAAGAAGAAGAAAGATAGAGAGAGAGATAGAGAATTAGGGGAGAAGAAGAGAAGCTTCATCTGAAGATCTATCCCTACTGGACTTTGGATCAGATCGAAGCCAGTCTGCTCCATGAGAGCCACATCTATGTTCCATCGTTTACAGCTTTCTGTCGTGTGTTTTATCATCTTTTGTTTTTCTTTTTACCTTTGTTTCAAGCTGTTTGTCAAAGGAGCAAGCTGTGTTGCTCAGCGGGCAGAGGAGGATTCCTCTGGACGGGTTAAGCTGTAAGCCCCAGCGGTTGGCAAAGCTGTAATGCCCAGCGGTCAAGCTGTTAGTCAGCGGATTGTAAGCAAGCTGTAAAGCTCAGCGATTTAAGCTGTGTATCAGCGGAATCCACACTCTAGTTTGAGTGTGGGGTGGACGTAGGTCTGGAGGACTGAACCACCTTAAAAATCATCTGTCCATTGTGGTGTGATTGCTTGTCTTATTCCGTTAGGTGAATGCTTAGGCACGATCTGTTTCTCTCTGTCTAGTAAGCTTGTTGATTGCACACTGTCTGTTCGATGACTGTTTTGAGAGTCCTTTGACATTGATCCTAAGTCACTAATCCGTTCATCTGTAAGCATTTTAGTTGACTTAGTGAATCTGTTAATTCCGCAACTGTTCATTGGCTTTCAGTTTGTATCAAGAAGTTTTAATTAGGCAAGAGTTTTATAAGGGGATTTATTCACCCCCCTCTGAATCCATCGCACTGATCCTAACAGTTGGTATCGGAGCAGGTCACTAATTCATCTGATCCAACGTTCCGCAGTGGATCCTCCTGTTTCCGGTGACTTATTTGATTGTTTAGATTGTCGGGTATTTGTTTGAGTGTCATGGATTCTGTGCCTGAAATTCCGATGTTCAATGGATTGTGTTTCTCTGACTGGCATAGAGAGTTTAGGGATTATATGAGTCTTGTAGATCCAAATCTGCTGATTTTGATTGAACATGGACCTTATGATATACCTGTGAATACGTCAGACTGGAATATTGGTCATGAGTTGATGAATGCTGAAAACAGAAAAGCCATAGAAATGTTGAAGGGAGCTATAGAGACTCATGTGCTTTCATGTGTGACTAAGTGCAAGAATGGTAAGGAGTTGATGGATGAATTGATTCTCAAATATGGCAAGGAGAACCATAAGTGCCTTACGACCAAGGATCAAAGCAGTAATCAGTCTGACGACTCTTTATCAAAGGTAAGTTCTGAATCTGAACAAAATTCATAGGATGAATTGATTGAAATGCATGATAATTTGCTTGAGAGTTATAAATCTTATAAACGTGAAATGAAAGAGATGAAAAAGGCCATGTTGCATGAAATTAGGGAGTTAAAATGTGAAAACGCCAACCTTAAAAGCAGTCTGAAAATAAGTGAAAATTCATGCAATAAATGTGATTCTGTTGGAATATTAAATGATGATCTTCTATCTGAACTTAGGCTGCAAGAGCAACATGTTGTATCTCTTAAAGGAGAGAGAAGATCTGAGAAACAGGAATTCAGAGCTTGAGTTGAATGAACAACAATTGATTGAAAATCTAAAAGCTATGAATCAAGATAGCTTGATTGAAGAAAATTGCAAACTGAAAGATCAAAATAAAAGGCTAATGGTTCTAAATACTGTCCTGTCAGAGAAATGGATGTCTATTGAAAAAGGGAAATGTGCTGTAAAGGAAGCTGATGCTGATAAGGAACAAAAACTTGAACAGGAAATTGAAACTCTGAAAAGTTTAAATGATGCACTGCATCAACAGATCATTTCCTGTGAAACTGAAATTGCGAGCTATGAGGTGAGCATTGCTTCTTTGAATTCTGAAATTGAAGATCTGAAAAACTCGTTGTCTAAATTTGTGAAAGGAAAGGACAATTTGAACAAACTGCTTGGCACTAAGGTGAATTTTCAGAAAGAAGGGCTAGACTATGTGCCTGTCAATAAACAAACTAATGAAAATAAGAAGCCAACTGTATTCGTGAAAAGTTCTGAACAAGCTAACCAATCTAGGGCTTCTATCTTTCAATTCACTACAAAGAAAGTCAAAAATTCAGATAAAGATCAGAAAAAATTTCAAAAATCAAAGAAAAATGTTAATATGAATAAGTCCAAACATGTCCCTGATTTATATGTGCATGCTGCTCACTGCTCACACACACATTCACACTCTCATGCGAATGTTAATTCTGTCAATCAAGTGAATGCGAATAAAAAGGTAGTAACATGTCACTATTGTGGGAAGGTTGGACATATTATGCATAACTGTGTAACATTGATAAATGATGAAAGAAATGCTGTTAGAATGTATCCTAGAAATCATCTTCCTAGGAAACCTTCTATTGATCAGAAAAAGACAATTCAATGTTATTGTTGTGAGAATTTTGGTCACATTGCTACCTTCTGCTGGCATGCTCAGGGAAATAAAACTAATTCTGGATTTGTAAATTTCCATGTTAATAAAAACATTTTCGATAGAAAGAAGTTTGGTTATAGAAGCAAGCACATGGTATGTTTTGAATGTGGAAAGCCAGGTCACAGGGCTGCAACCTGTCGGCTGGCAGGTTATAATAAACTGGCTGGCTTCGGTCAACAAAATCTTAATTCTGTTAAAAGAATTTTTCATGCAAAGATACATAGAATTAATGACAACAGTAATTTGCATAAAAAGAATTTAAAATCTGCTGCATCATGCCATTACTGTGGTCAGATAGGTCATTGTATGGATAATTGCTCCTTGATGATGAGTGATGATCTGAAGTCTCAGAAAATGTGGAAAGCACCATTCAGAGGTGTCACTTTTACTTCAGGACCCAAGGCGGCTTGGGTTCCTACAGGATCAAAATGATTGTTTTGCTGCAGGTGTGCCTTGGAATGAATAAAGGGCGTTAATAAGCCAAGGCACTCAAAATGAAAACCCCAGGATCCTACGCATCAGGTCAGCTCTGAACACTCTGTTTAAATTTCATCATCTGAATTTGTGAGTATGAAAGATTTGAATTTCATGTTGATTTGATTCATGCTTAATTGAAATTCTCTGAAAATTTGAAATGAACCTGATGCTTTTGGCAGTCTTTCCCTCCGATTGAACTGCATGATTTTCTATTAAACATAAATTTTAAGACCATGTTCTACACTTTCACTGTATTTCGTGCACTTAGTCAGGGGGAGTTTGACTAGTTATGCTTAATGTTATTGATGCTCATGATTAGCCTCATTGCATCTAGACAGGGGGAGATTTGTCAGATACATTTGTTCCTCACTTCCTGAATCCCTCTTGTTTAGTTATTTGAATCACTCTACTACTCTCTAGTGGATAACCTGAATGTTCTGCTATTCTCATCTTGCATAGCTGATCTATCTGTATTCCATACTCAGCTACTGAAATTGATTCTGCTCTGCATATATTTGATGCTCTTCTCTCCTGCTATCATTTGCTCTACCAGCTTGCACCTATCAAACATTCACATCTTTTCAAGCTGGTCTGATTAATCTGGTTCTTGTTCCAGGAATGATAAGTTGTTCAGTAGCATTGATTGGACTGATCTGAGATTCTTATGTTTTGTACCATGTTTTAGTCTGAACTCTTAAAAGAAATTCCTATCATATAGGTTTAAGAATGACCATTGATTCAGACTGATATAAGTTTAATGTATTTTCAGAGTTGCATTGAATGATTTGAAAATATCTGAATACTAAGTTTTAATAAATTTTAACCAACTGCGTTATGAATACCCTAGTCTCACCCATCTGTAATCTGAAAATGTGATATCAAGGCTACTTTGGTAGAGATACATAGAGATAGCATTGCTTTTAAACATTAACTTGAAAAATGTTGACTAAAAAGAAAAATTGTGTTCGGGGTAATGACTTGGTAACTGAGTAACTGGGTTCTCTATCAATGAAATAGAGTAAACCTATGTCATGAAGTTCCACAGTTATATCTGATAAAAATGTATTAAAATTCTGATAGAGCAATGGCATGTTTGTCTTGAGTAACTGGGGAGTCCGGCCTCTGATCAAGGTGTCTCCTCATGTAAAAAGACACTCCTATTGCTAACTCTATTCTCAAAGTTGAGAGGCAATGACAGTCATCACACTGAAGTAACTGGGTCACTTCACCTAAGACGTGTTGTGCCTCATGTAAAAAGGTGTTGATCAACTTAAATTGCTAAGGGAATATTGTGCTTATTAAAAGAAAATTTCTTGCAAAAGCTGTCAACTCACATTTTTCTAAGTGTGTTTAATCTTGATACTATACTATGTAACTCTCAAAGTGGTCATTGAGTTCATTTGTGTAAGATGGAAGGTGGTTGTTCTTGAGTATTGCTTGATTAATTGGTTCACCTTTATTAAAACCTACCTTCAGATATGAGTATTGAATTTGATTGACAAATTTGGTATACATCATGATTAAATCAGTTGGGTCATGTCGCTTAATTCATAACCCCCTATGATAGGAGAGTCTTTCCTTGTGAGGACTTATTACTGTGGTACCTGCCATACAATTTCCTCTGATCAGGTTCACCTTTGACAACTTAATCATCATGCTATCTTACCTGCTGGAGATCATGTACCTTGCTTGCTGTTATTTACTCCTACCCTTGACTACATCTACTTCATTTACATCATTGTTTCACTCTCCACAATGTTGGAATCTTCCATCTTGTTTCTATAACCAGTTCTGGTTCTGTGGGCTTTTCACCTGCATTGTTCTGTCCATACAAATATAAGGTGCCACAACCATTATTATTTTGGATTCCTTGTGGTGGCAGATTTCAGATTACTTTTGGTTAACCAGAATTCATTCATGCACTTCAGGGGGAGTTCTGGGTCATCTGCATTTAAGGGGAGAGTAGTCATTCATTCATATTGATAGGGGGAGCTCTTATATTTTATTCTTCTAGTGCTCATCCTGCATACTTCATTTTGGGGGAGAATAGCTCTTATGTGACTTCATTTGTCAAAGGGGGAGATATTATCTCAATCTTTTTATGCCTGCTTATTCTTTCTCTCTCAAACTTTTTCTCTTTTTGATGAAGTCAAAGGGGGAGATAGCTTGGATCTGTGTGTCTCATAGTGACTCATAGTGTTATCATCATCAAAAAGGGGGAGATTGTTGTGCCCCTATGGTTTTGATGTAATGCCCTGGATCCTTGGTAGGTCTTACTGGATCTTCATTGGATCTTTCGAATCTGTTTCGATGAGTTTCGGTTCGCTTTTGTGGCTTCCAAGTTGAGCTTTACGATCCGTGTGGGTTTTTCTCTCGTACTAGTTACGGAACCCTACGGTGAGTTTAGTTGTCAGTTCCTCGACTTGTGAATGCTGCAACGACGATGTACTCTTCGAGCCGGTCGTTTCAACTATTTTTACGTATTTTTCGAAGATAGGGCCAAAAATCAGATTTTTCAAAAATTAGGAAAGTTCCGAATTTATTTTCCTATTTCTTTTCCTTCCTCTCTCCTCCCTTCTCATTTCGCCGCCACCGTCTCTCTCTCTCTCCCGTTTTCTCTCCTCTCGAGCTTCCTCAGCTCCAGCTTCAGACGGAGGAACTAGGAGCGAGTGTTGGGGATGTCGTGGAGCTGACTGGGTGCGCGACAGGGCAAGGAAGGAGTGGTTTTGGCACGATCCCGAACGGTGGATTCAAAGCCGGTGTTTGAGCTCGCGGCGTGGTTTTCGGCATGGTTTAGTCCCTTCGGGGCACGGTTTCTTCGGTGGAAGTAGGGAGACGGATCGCCACCTTGTTCTGCACGTTTCCTCTGTTTCCGTGCATGATTTGGTGCTCGATCGGGGGAGATCGGGCCGGTTTTGTGAAAATCGTGGTTTTTGGGGTTTTCAGGGTTCGCCGAAAAATGGCAACCATTTATGGTGTGGTTAGTGTTGAATTGACCGCTGGGATGTCTGGATCCCATCCATGCTAGTTTCGTGTCGATCGGTGGTCATTCGAGCCGGTAGGAGTCCGGGAACCTCGGTGACTCGTTTAGGATTGATTTGTCCAAATCGCCCCGATCTCTCATTTTAGTGCTTGCATGTGGGATTTTTAGCCTCCTAGAGTTGCTTTCTATCGTCTAGATGTGTTTCCCCTATGCTTCGACGTGAATGGGGCGTGGAACGGCTCGATTTGGCCAATCCACTATTTTCCCGCCGTGACCGGTGTAGCGGTCATTTCAGTGACCGCCAGAGGTCCCTGACGGCCCTACGATAGACCGTCACAGCGTCTGGGTGTTTTTAGTTCTTCGTGGCTTTGGGAGTGTGACGGCCTAGGGGTGGCGCGTCACAGCTCTCTGACGCGTCCGGTGTGATGCGTTACGCCTGTTTTGTCGTTTAGCATTTTTGTTAAGGTGGTTCCTCTGACGCGCCTGCCCTAGTGCGTCAGAGTCTTGTAACGTGCCTGGTGTAGGCCGTTACGTTACGTTTAACTTGGAGTTTGACCGTTGAGGCAGTTTGTGTAACGGTGGTGTCCCCGTGCGTCACAGCATTGTAACGCGCCTGCCCTAGGCCGTTACGTGCTATTTTGGCCGAGTTGGGTGGTTGTGCCGTTGGCTCTAACGGCCACGCCCTCGTGCATTAGGCTTGTGTAACGCGTCCGTGATGGATCGTTACGTGCCTTTCGGCCAGTGTTTTCTTGACTTGAGCCAGTTGGCCCTGACGCGCCTGCTTTGCCGCATTAGGCTGTGTGACGCGCCTGGTCTAGCGCGTTACGTGGTTCGAGTTACCATTTTTGTCTCGGGTCTGTTGCCCTTACGCGTCTGCTCCCGTGTGTTAGGGTGGTGTAACGCGTCTATTGTCATGCGTTAGGCCGCTGTAACGCGCCTGCCCTGGTGCGTTACACTGTTCGTGTTGTGGTTTCGAGCGTGTTGGCTCTGACGTGCCTGCCCTGGTGCGTCAGGCTCGTGTAACGGCCCAGCGTTAGACCGTCACATCCATGTAACGGTCTAAGGGTGGTGCGTTACAGCCTTTGAGCTCCGATTTCTATCGTTCTAGTTTCTGACTATCTTGGCTTATCCTTGTGGTCTGCCCGCTTTCCCATGGATGTCTCCTGACACCCTATGAGGGCTAAGACTACGTTGTGAGGTGGCCAGGAATCTTCTTGCTTGTGGTAGGATTCTTTTTCCTACTATTGAGTCGTCGTTGTTTGGTTCCGGTCAACCCGGGGTGACCCAGGGGTTGACAGGCGACATTGTGTGGGTGTCTTGGCGGTTCTGTCCAGTCCGAGACACTGGTTCTGGATGCCTCGAGGTATTGTTTTACCTCAGTTTGCGTGTCCAGGCGTGTCTGAGGGACTTCGGTGTTCCCTCAGGTCTCCGTGAGTCGTTTCCTACGGAGTGTCATTTCCCGTGGCTTAGGATTAGACCGATTGGTGGCTTGTTCCGCCGTTTGTGATGATCTTGCCTTTGAGTCGTCTGACTCAAGGATCGTTACGTTGAAGGTCTAGTTGCCTAGTCCTGAGTCTGTTGGCAGAGTCTTGCTACCTTGGTGCTTTGTAGTACGTGCGACAGTGCTTCCTTGCTTGTTTGTACTACAGCCCTTGTTTCAGAGTCTTGTATTTTGCGCGCCTTCGATTGTTGTTGCCCTATGGCCTGTGAGTTGCCGACCCGCCTTGGATGGCAGAGGGGTGTTCCCGAGATACGGTTTGTAAGCTAGTTCCGTGGGCTCCCAGCCAACGGTAGCGTCCTACCGAGGGAGAAAACTAGCTGGAGTACCTAGCTTACGCTAGAGCCAGTGTGTGCACACGTGGTCAGGGGCTTTGGACTTACGTCGACGGGTGTGACCCAGACTGGTTACTTGATGCTGTTGTTCCTATTTGGTTCAGTGCGGGGGTCTGCGACTCTACCATGGCTTCAGCGGTATTGTAGGCGAGACACTCGTGGCGCAACATAAGACGTCTATGGACGCAACTGGCCGTTGCTCTGGTGGGGAGGTTCGTCCGTCTGTGACGCGTGGCTCTCCACTGCTCTTCGCGTTCTTGCGCGTCGTGACCTTTCCGAGTTAGCCCTCTCGTGGTCCTACTCGAAGTTAGCATGGTGTACATGACTTTCTAGTCGTGGGTGTGTCGTCGAGTCTGTCGGTCGTCTGGGTGGGTCTTTTCTAGACCTTTTGTCGGTCCTTGCCGGTCTTCGTCTTAGGCCTGGTGCCGAGTTGGCAGATCGGTAACTTCTAACTTTGTTAGGTCAGAGTCGCCCTTCTGTCGCTGCTTGGAGTAGTTTGGGGTGCCGAGGTTAGTTCGGCCGCCGCTTGTCTGGCGCGGGTTCTTCCCCTTTCTTACTTGTTCCCTACTCCTACTCCCCGTCTGTTCTCTACTGCTTCTAGAGTAGCTTTACAACTTTGTAGTGTAGTTTTCCCGCTTTGCTACACCTGCTGTTCCTCCTGCTGTTTTGTTGTTCCGTGTGTTGGCCCAGACTAGATGGCGGACAAGAAGGGGGGGTTGAATTGTCCCCTTGACCTTGATGGGGGATTTAAAAAACTTTCTAAACTGACCACGATGGAATTAAAATCAACTGTTTGATTAGCCTAAACACATATGAGATTTAACATGTTCTCTCAATCTTTCCGATCTCACTCGTAATAACAATGCAAATGTTAGAGAAAATTATGCCCAACACGGATAACAGAAGTAGCAGTGTGCAGTGGTGTAGTGAATAAAAATCTATTAAATTAACCTGTGAAGGGAGATAGAAGAAATGGACAAACACACAGGCATTCACATGAGACACAAGGATTTTTAGGTGGTTCGGGACCACGACGGGCTCCCTACGTCCACCCCTCACCCAACCGGGTGAGGCTTCACTACACGCTACTTTCGTAGCAACACGGGGACGAATCCCAACCACACACACACGCTGCTTCCGCAGCAATATCCACACACGGGGAAAATCCCCAACAAGCTGCCACCACAGCACACACCCACACACAGAATCGGGGAACACGCCCCGGACACTAAATCCACACGGAGACGCAGCTCCGACAACACATAACCAACTATAGGGAAACTTTCCCCACAATAAAGCCCAACACACGGAGACGCAGCTCCGCCCACACACTATGATATTCCGAGTTTGATAAAATAAAAGGATATACAATGAACACCCAAGATATAAATCTATGCTCAACAAAAAGGATGGAAACCCTTGTAAACCGGAAGTGGATGACTCAAAAAGATGGAAACAAGATGCAACAATAAATCTCCATGAGTAGAGGGAGGTTGTAGAAGATCTTCTCTTAGCCCCAAATCGGAGGGTAGCCGGATGTTGACACTAAGAACGTCTATGCGTTCCTCTTTACATTCCGCTTCTTTCTTCCTTCAATCACGATCGCAAACTCCTCCTGGATGTAGATGATATCCGCGTTCTTCTCCAGCTCCTCTCCTTCTTCCCGCCGTTCTCCTGCAAAACAGATAGAAAGATTAAAGCTCCTTCTTATTTCTTCCAAATTCGCAACATATATATAGCCCCATGATAGAATGATGAAAAGACCATATTGCCCTTGCAAAACCCTAGCAAAACTACCCTAATATGTTCATTACTAACCCAAGGGCAAGTGTGTAAATTTTCAGCCCATTTGGATGTGATTTGGTCGGGTTACGGTGACTTATGGAAATCCCGCGCGTTGCTGCGAACAGGGGGGGGTCGACCCACTTTGGAGGGGGGTCGACCCACCTGCCAGACAGAATGCTGTCTGGCAGGTTTTGTCACAGGGGGGTCGACCCACTTCTGAAGGGGGGTCGACCCACTTTCAGCCAGAGTGCTGAAAGTGCCCTGTTCAGCCCAGGGGACGACCCATTAGCATGGGGGGTCGACCCACTGACCTAGAAATATGATCAAAAGGTTTCTAAACAATTTCCAAACATTCTAAACATGCAACCCAATAGATTAAAACAAGAATTGCATTAGAAAGTAAGTTCTCACCTTGTCATTCATGATTTTGAGAGCATAACCTAAAAAGCTCAAAAACTTCATCTTCATGATGCATGAAACACATTTAATCTAATAATACCTCATAGAAGGTGTTCAGAAAACAACCCACACAATTACCCAAAGCTTAAATCACTAGAACATGAGAGCCAATGGAAGAACCCTTCAATTATTCAATCCTAGAAGGAACCCATTCATGAATGCCAACCTTAAATAATATATGAGTGATATGCATGATACTAAGTGATGTGCATGAGAATTCATTCTAAACCCGAATGACATCAATTTATGTCCAACCAAAAAGCATTCCTCCTCATTCAACATGTAAATCAAATGACTATGCATTGAAAACAAGATGTTAGCATCAAACACATCATTTTCACAATAAGAGCAAACTTCCCACTTGAAATGCAGTCAGTATAAGTCAAGTGCATGAAAAAAGGGATTTTGACCCCAATCAAAACACTATGAATATGATCCACTTTGTATATGCATGAAACTGAATGTATAGACTTGGAAACTTGAAGGCACAAGACAATGTATAGACTTGGAAACTTGAAGGCACAAGACAATGTATAGACTTGTCTTGAAGGCCAATGTACAGACTTGGAAGATAGAAGGCCAATGTATAGACTTGTATGTAAGAAGGCCAATGTACATACTTTGAAAGAAGGCCAACGTACAGACTTGTATGTAAGAAGGCCAATGTATAGACTTGGTGGCCAAAGGCCAATGTACAGACTTGGCTGATGAAGGCCAATGTACATACTTTGAAATATGAAGCCCAATGTATAGACTTTGAAATATGAAGGCCAATGTATAGACTTGGCTGATGAAGGCCAATGTACATACTTTGAAATATGAAGCCCAATGTATAGACTTGGCTGATGAAGGCCAATGTACAGACTTTAAAATATGAAGCCCAATGCAACAAAAAAACCAATGCAATCCAATGCATGTCAATAATATGCATGAAGGCCTAGTCATCATTTTACCAATAAAAAACATCATGTATGAAATACATCAAGAGACCAAGGTCAATGCATATGACCCAAGGTCTAAGAATTTGAACCAATCATCAAAAGTGAGGTTGACTTCACAAAGCACATTTTCCATCTAGAGAAAAAGTGAGGTTGACTTCACAAAGCACATTTTCCATCTAGAGAAGTTATCCACCAAACATCCAAACCTGCAAAATAAGATATTGCGACATAAGCTCCAAAGTGATCAATGAGTATTTTTCACAATACTTACACACAATATATAGTTATCATAAGCTCCAAAGTGATCAATGAGTATTTTTCACAATACTTACACACAATATATAGTTATCATCAAAACCATCACAAAGGACAAAAGGGGAGCGCAGCGAACCCAACAATCTCCCCCTTTTTGATGATGACAATATATTGTGGCAATCCAACATTCTCTCCCCCTTTGGCATTATCAAAAAGTGGGGGATGCAAGGGTAAATATGAATTAAAAAAAAGAGCACACGAACCCAGCAATTAACTTCCTCTGAAGGGAAGAGTATGAACTATGAACCACGCAAAGGTTTGGAATTTGACATACAATCAACAGGTATGTGAATTCTATGCAAAATGGTCAATTTTTTTTTGAATTTTTTCATTATATGTAAAACTAATTATTCACAAGTGTGTGATTTAACTAACCTTTATGCAAAAATGAAACCTAGCTATGCACACAGTGTAAAATGCCAAAAAGCACATTATTCTCCCCCAATTGTCAAGAACAAAGGTCAACAGACAATGGGATTATGTAACCTAAAGGTGCATCTATGCAAACTTAAATGTGAAATGAAGTATGCAAGCAAGCAAACAAGCAAGCATGCATTGGAGTTAAGCACACATACAGCACTATAGCTCCCCCTTAATGGGGTAAGGGGATAGCAAAAGAACAGTTCATTCAAAATCAAAATGTGAGATATGAACCATAATCAAAAAAGGTAGTGCATTCATATATGCAAGGTACTACATAAGCCATGATAAGAACAAATTCAAGATATACAATCATCACAAACATACCCAATTGAAATTTATGTAAATGAGCAATGAACTTCAAGTTTATATGGATATGAGCAGAGTTTCTAGAAAACACTAGAGGGTTATTTCCTTCCTACACTTCCATTTTGATCCTCGACTATTGGTAGCTTCGCTCAACCCCTTTTTATTTTTCTTTTATTGGATTTCACTGTTCGGCGCGAGTCACCTCATGTGTCTCAATGGGGTTTCCCGGCTTACTAGGATTCATCACAAAATGTGGATTTTGTTTCACCTTTCGACGCGAGTTTCCTCATTTATTTCAGTGGGGATTCCCGGCTACTCAGTTAGACATACCACTTATTTAAGCATGCGGGGTAGGCAGCTTTTTCCTCACGATTCTCTTAATTTTCATGTAGAAATTTATTTCCCATGAAGTGTTAAAAAGAATTTCTGAAATCCTTATCAATCAAAGTCATATGCATCATTTTGGAATAATGTATGGGTAATTGCTTTGGATGTAGAAGATGAATTTGCCTATACACAGTTATGACTCCCCCTAAATGTATGCACAGTTGAAATGAATCATCCTCCTTTGTATATGTCACTATTCACACATGATTAAAATCACTACATTTTATATAGCAAGGAGGTGAGGTCTTAGAAGATTTGCAAGGAATTGTGTTCTAAAATTATATACATGCATTCAAGCAAGGATATAGCAAACTAGTCAAACAAAGTGATTTTCGGTACGCGGCGGGGAACATAGGTCCGAAGACCACCATCACGCATAGTGAAAGCTTCCGGCTAGACATAATCCAACCTTCCACAAACACCATTTTATATACCGAAAAATCATAGCAATCAAGCACACGAATATGAGGAATATGCAAATGTATGCAAGCAAGTGCAAATGTATGCAAGTGAGGATGTATATGATATGTGCAGCATGTTTTATGCAACTTAATCATGTGATCTATGTATGCACAAGTGAGTGATTATTTATAAAAAGTAAGTAAGAGTTTGAAAACTCTATGCACAATGAGAAGCATTCAAACCAAATTCTATTTACAAGAGTTGATTATAAGTGTGAAAACACTTTATGAGAAGAGTAAAGCATTTGAAGACAGAATTTATTCACATGGAGTGAAAATAGAAGTGGTCAAGTCATTCTGACATGGAACTCAAAAATTCTCAAGATTTCCAAATGATACCATAACTAGTGAACCAAGTTGGAAGCATTTTTCTCAAAACATAAATTTTACCTTTTTCAGATTTTTTAAAGAGAACCAAGTGAGACAAAGTTTCAAAACAAATCATTTTTGTTCCTCACCTTGAGATCCCAATATTTATTAATTTCTTCGACCTCAAGGTACCCCTGTAAAATAGATTCTCAAGTTAGATGTTTGGGTACCCAAACCATCTTGGGTCCCGAGGGGTTAGTCCTAGCATGAACAAATGTATTTTTCTTATTTTTCCTTTCATACCACTCATCATCGATTTTCATTGTGGAACAATCATCCATAGAATGACCATTCTCACCACAGTAATAGCAGTAGAAAGATTTTCTTTTCATGGATAATTTCTCATCATTTTTTATTAAGGAACAATTATCCATCATGTGTCCTTGTTCACCACAATAATAACATGAAAAATTCTTGTTGGCAAACCATTCATCATCATCTTTCTTCATGAAGCAATCCTCCATAACATGGCCATGTAGACCACAGTAGTAGCAATGAACATGGAGGTTTTTCTTCTTTGGTTTTTCAGGAATTTTAAAATCATCAACAACTTTTAGTTGTGACTTTATTGCCTCATTATCATCAGATTGCATTAGAGAGCATTCGTACATATCATGGCCAAAATTGCCGCAATAGTAACATGAGACATTCCTTCTTTTTCTTGATGCATAAGCATGTTCAACAGATGGATGTTTTTCATGCATACAAGAGCGATGATCAACAATTTTCTGATTTTGATTTTCTTTATCATGCACGAGCAATGATTCAGTCAAAACTTTGATTTTATTTTGCAAAGATATAATATGGATTTCAGAACTAGCCAATTCTTCTTCACAAGATGCAATTTTCTCATTCAACAAGGAATTGATAACTTTGTGACTTTCAATTTCTTGTTCAAGACCATGCGAATTGTCACAATCATCAGAAATCACACATTTACCTTTTTCAACTTTTTCAAGACTTTTCAATTTACTTTCAAGCAATGAAATTTGAATCAATAAAGTATTATTTTCATTTTGGAGTTTTTCAAATGAATTTGTGTTCATAGAGGTATGTTCAAGTTCACTCATTTGAAAACTCACATTTTCACCAACAATTTTGTTCAAAGCTTTATCACATTTAGATTTATCATTTATGTTCTTGAGGCATTCAATTTCCTTTCTCAGTTCTTTCAACTTTTCAGATTCAGCATTCAAAGTAGCTTTTCCAGACATAGCACCATTCATTTCTTTCAGATTTTCATTATCTGTTTCCATATGTTGAAGTTCTGAAATTTTATTCAACAAGGATTTATTTTCAGATCTAAGATTTTCAATCATTTCTTTGAGTTCTTCTTCAACAAGTATGTGAGATTCAATTGATTTTTCATGCTCAATGCATTTTTCACATGCAGAATTATCAACACACGAGCTTTCAATTTTCTTTTTGAGTTTTCAATTTTCAGATTTTATTATTTTATGTCTTTCAAGCAACTCATCATAAGCATCCATTAATTCTTCAAAACTTAATTCATCATCAGAGTTTGAGTCAGAAGATACCGCCTTGGATTCTAGGCCCGAATGATCATCCTCACTATTTGCCATCATGCAAGCATCTTCTAGCCCTCCTTCATGAACCTTGATCAGTTGATCCATGATTTCTTTGATCGAGCTACAATCAAGAACAAACAGAAATTTGTTAGAGTCAATTGCAGTTTTAAGAGCATTCAAACAAAAAGATTATCAGAGTTCATTTTCCTATGTTCATCAGTCCACCTTAGTTCATTTTTGGGTAAGACATGTGGACCATGAGAGATTAATTTTATGAGTTTCGGATCAATCCCAGAAATCCAAACACACAATTTTCCAAGCCATGATGTAAAATCAAAACCATCAAAGACAGGAACTGAATTCAGACTAGCCATCATAAAAAGATATTTTCTCCTAGACCGTGAGGTCCGCTGAATAAAAATCAGAGACTGGGCTCTGATACCAATTGTTGGCCCAGACTAGATGGCGAACAAGAAGGGGGGGTTGAATTGTCCCCTTGACCTTGATGGCGGATTTAAAAAACTTTCTAAACTGACCACGATGGAATTAAAATCAACTGTTTGATTAGCCTAAACACATATGAGATTTAACAGGTTCTCTCAATCTTTCCGATCTCACTCGTAATAACAATGCAAATGTTAGAGAAAATTATGCCCAACACGGATAACAGAAGTAGCAGTGTGCAGTGGTGTAGTGAATAAAAATCTATTAAATTAATCTGTGAAGGGAGATAGAAGAAAGGGACAAACACACAGGCATTCACATGAGACACAATGATTTTTAGGTGGTTCGGGACCACGACGGGCTCCCTACGTCCACCCCTCACCCAACCGGGTGAGGCTTCACTACATGCTACTTTCGTAGCAACACGGGGACGAATCCCAACCACACACACACGCTGCTTCTGCAGCAATATCCAAACACGGGGAAAATCCCCAACAAGCTGCCACCGCAGCACACACCCACACACAGAATCGGGGAACACGCCCCGGACACTAAATCCACACGGAGATGCAGCTCCGACAACACATAACCAACTATAGGGAAACTTTCCCCACAATAAAGCCCAACACACGGAGACGCAGCTCCGCCCACACACTATGATATTCCGAGTTTGATAAAATAAAAGGATATATATACAATGAACACCCAAGATATAAATCTATGCTCAACAAAAAGGATGGAAACCCTTGTAAATCGGAAGTGGATGACTCAAAAAGATGGAAACAAGATGCAACAATAAATCTCCATGAGTAGAGGGAGGTTGTAGAAGATCTTCTCTTAGCCCCAAATCGGAGGGTAGCCGGATGTTGACACTAAGAACGTCTATGCGTTCCTCTTTACGTTCCGCTTCTTTCTTCCTTCAATCACGATCACAAACTCCTCCTGGATGTAGATGATATCCGCGTTCGTCTTCAGCTCCTCTCCTTCTTCCCGTCGTTCTCCTGCAAAACAGATAGAAAGATTAAAGCTCCTTCTTATTTCTTCCAAATTCGCAACATATATATAGCCCCATGATAGAATGATGAAAAGACCATATTGCCCTTGCAAAACCCTAGCAAAACCACCCTAATATGTTCATTACTAACCCAAGGGCAAGTGTGTAAATTTTCAGCCCATTTGGATGTGATTTGGTCGGGTTACGGTGACTTACGGAAATCCCGCGCGTTGCTGCGAACAGGGGGGGGTCGACCCACTTTGGAGGGGGGTCGACCCACCTGCCAGACAGAATGATGTCTGGCAGGTTTTGTCACAGGGGGGTCGACCCACTTCTGAAGGGGGGTCGACCCACTTTCAGCCAGAGTGCTGAAAGTGCCCTGTTCAGCCCAAGGGACGACCCATTAGCATGGGGGGTCGACCCACTGACCTAGAAATATGATCAAAAGGTTTCTAAATAATTTCCAAACATTCTAAACATGCAACCCAATATATTAAAACAAGAATTGCATTAGAAAGTAAGTTCTCACCTTGTCATTCATGATTTTGATAGCATAACCTGAAAAGCTCAAAAACTTCATCTTCATGATGCATGAAACACATTTAATCTAATAATACCTCATAGAAGGTGTTCAGAAAACAACCCACACAATTACCCAAAGCTTAAATCACTAGAACATGAGAGCCAATGGAAGAACCCTTCAATTATTCAATCCTAGAAGGAACCCATTCATGAATGCCAACCTTAAATCATATATGAGTGATATGCATGATACTAAGTGATGTGCATGAGAATTCATTCTAAACCCGAATGACATCAATTTATGTCCAACCAAAAATCATTCCTCCTCATTCAACATGTAAATCAAATGACTATGCATTGAAAATAAGATGTTAGCATCAAACACATCATTTTCACAATAAGAGCAAACTTCCCACTTGAAATGCAGTCAATATAAGTCAAGTGCATGAAAAAAGGGATTTTGACCCCAATCAAAACACTATGAATATGATCCACTTTGTATATGCATGAAACTGAATGTATAGACTTAGAAACTTGAAGGCACAAGACAATGTATAGACTTGGAAACTTGAAGGCACAAGACAATGTATAGACTTGGCTTGAAGGTCAATGTACAGACTTGGAAGATAGAAGGCCAATGTATAGACTTGTATGTAAGAAGGCCAATGTACATACTTTGAAAGAAGGCCAACGTACAGACTTGTATGTAAGAAGGCCAATGTATAGACTTGGTGGCCAAAGGCCAATGTACAGACTTGGCTGATGAAGGCCAATGTACATACTTTGAAATATGAAGCCCAATGTATAGACTTTGAAATATGAAGGCCAATGTATAGACTTGGCTGATGAAGGCCAATGTACAGACTTTAAAATATGAAGCCCAATGCAACATAAAAACCAATGCAATCCAATGCATGTCAATAATATGCATGAAGGCCTAGTCATCATTTTACCAATGAAAAACATCATGTATGAAATACATCAAGAGACCAAGGTCAATGCATATGACCCAAGGTCTAAGAATTTGAACCAATCATCAAAAGTGAGGTTGACTTCACAAAGCACATTTTCCATCTAGAGAAGTTATCCACCAAGCATCCAAACCTGCAAAATAAGATATTGCGACATAAGCTCCAAAGTGATCAATGAGTATTTTTCACAATACTTACACACAATATATAGTTATCATAAGCTCCAAAGTGATCAATGAGTATTTTTCACAATACTTACACACAATATATAGTTATCATCAAAACCATCACAAAGGACAAAAAGGGAGCGCAGCGAACCCAACACCGTGTTACTGCGTGTTTTTCAGTGGGGATCCGCGTGACCCCTACTGAGCCAGTGACACGAGGCTCACCCCTACTTTTCAGGTGGGGTGATGTCGTTCGTTCTACTTCCGCGTGGTTCCTGGTGCGCTTGCTCGTAGCGTGTCGTTGTGGCCAGCTGGTACCTGCGTCGGGCTTCCCCTAACTTCACGGTACATCTTTCTTTTCTATCGACTGTACTGTGCTAGACTTGCTGTCTTTAGCTTTGGACTTGACTCTGGTGTATAATTGTTAAATTGAACTGTTAATTACAAAGTAATTTTATTTCTGCTACTTTAGCAAATCGATCTAATGAAATTTAATTGCTTCTATTATATCTCTGTGGCTTCAATGTACTCTACACATGCCTTTATCCCTTCGGAGCTTTCCCGCTCTTGGGAGGCCTCGCGGGTTCCAGGGCGTATCACGTATATTCGGTAGTCCTACCGGGTATACCTGGTATCCGGGATCCAGGTCGCTACAGGTGGTATCAGAGCAATGTTTTGAGATGTGCGGAGTTCTTTTCTAAACTATCAGAGCGTTGTTGTGTGAAGTACATGGGAATCCGAGATATGCAGTATCCAGAGTCATGAGAGTCCAGTACAGTCTTCAGCTGGCTTTGGTGTTGCGATGATTTATCGCGTTGTTTTCTTCGTATGTTGTCTTGTGCGTGCTGCTCTAGCACTGTACGAGATGGTCATGCTCTCGTCAGGTTGTGACGAGGTGTTTCTTTTTCATCGTTGTGTTTGTTTTGATTATGTTGTACTCGGCAGTGTTCGCCGGAAGGCTTGAATCTGTTGTACGTTGTTCGAGGTTTTCTTTGTGTGTTGTTCAGGTTGCTGTTGACCTTTAGCCTTGGTCCGATGACCGTGCACGTTCTCACGTTGTCTTGGTCATCCCGGCTTGAGTCTGTTCAGCTCCTGATGTGTCTCGCTTCTGTTAAAGTGCTCGATTAGATTCCGTGTTTGAGAAGTTGCTCGGGCAAGCTAGGATTTCCCTTTCCTGGTGAGCTTTCGTGGTTGAGCTTGTTGCTTCTGGTGAAATCTTTTCGAGATTTGCCTTGGAATTGCTGTCTTAGTGAAGCCTTTGTCATGTGTCTGCTTAAGTGTGGACAGCTTTGTTCTGAGCCCGATCTGCTTTTTGCTATACGGTTGCTTGGCTTTGGACTCCATCATGGTGTTAAGAGCTATTGTGTATCGTATTTGTCGTGCCGTGTCCAGCGGTTGATGAATTGTGAAGGCTCATTTATCGTTTTCAGGACGTGAAGGTAAGCTGAGACTAGCTTTTTCCTTGTGCCTTGTGCTGAAGCTGGTACTCTTCTCCTGTTGCACTTAGGCTCTTAGTGATCGGTTGTTCGCGAGATCGGTACTCGTGGCGTGTTATTTGCGATCTTCATTGATTGTGAAGGCGTCTAGTGTGTGCTGAGATGCGACTACCGAGGTTGTTTTGATGCTTGTGTGCGTTGCTGAGTGCGCAGCAGAAGCATGTGAGTTAGCTACTCACTGGTCGAGAGATTTGCTTCTTCTTGATGTGACTTCGTCTTGGCTTCCTGTGCCTTGACGTTGTTGTTGCCGTGCTGTGCTGGTGTTTTTCAGCTGTTGGCATTGGCATTTGCGAGTATTGGAGGATTTGTCGGCATTCCTACTGATTGAGTACCCTCTACTCTGCATTTTCTTCTCTTGGGTGTTGTGCTCTTGAGGCGTGTTTGTAGTCCTTGAGTAGCGTTCCCCGAGGTTGTTGTCGTTTTGGCGCTGTTTCTCTATGATCTTGTGTCTCTGTGTGGACCAGGCCTTGTCGGTTAGCTTTGTTGTACTCTTTTTCCCTAGAGTTAGCTTGCGACTCGATCAGATGTAATATCTGAGTGAGGACTGACTTGGTTGTGCCTGTGGTCCAGTGTTGTCATTGGTGTCCTGTGTGCCAGGTGTTCCCTATTGCCTTTGGCACTGGAGCCGATGATGTGATCGAGCGGTCAGCTGTGAGGACTGTGTCTCCTTGTGTAAGTTGCTGCTTACCGTGATGTGGATGTGGCAGTCGTGTCTCTTTCCCTGCGAGACGTGAGCGACGTTGCCTTGTTTCGGAGGTGTCGGACTTGTGTCCACTTGTGTCGTGCTCGATCCAGAGCATGTGCTCGTGATTGTGGTCTGACAATGTTCCTCTGAGCTGTGTTCTCTCGAGATTTGTGTCATTTCCGTGGTTGTGCTGTTGGGTTATTCTCCCATGTTTCTCCTTTGTTAGTCCTTAAATTTCAAGGATGAAATTTCTTAATGGAGGGGAGGATGTAATGCCCCGGATCCTTGGTAGGTCTTGCTGGATCTTCATTGGATCTTTCGGATCTGTTTCGGTGAGTTTCGGTTCGCTTTTGTGGCTTCCGAGTTGAGCTTTACGATCCGTGTGAGTTTTTCTCGCGTACTAGTTACGGAACCCTACGGTGAGTTTAGTTGTCTGTTCCTCGACTCGTGAATGCTGCAGCAACGATGTACTCTTTGAGCCGGTCGTTTCGACTATTTTTGCATATTTTTCAGAGATAGGGCCAAAAATCAGAAAATTAGGAAAATTCCTAATTTCTTTTCCTATTTCTTTTCCTTCCTCTCTCCTCCCTTCTCATTTCGCTGCCGCCGTCTCTCTCTCTCCCGTTTTCTCTCCTCTCGAGCTTCCTCGGCTCCGGCTGTAGACGGAGGACCTAGGAGCGAGTGTTGGGGATGCCGTGGAGCTGACTGGGTGCGCGACAGGCGAGGAAGGAGTGGTTTTGCCGCGATCCCGAACGGTGGATTCAAAGTCGGTGTTTGAGCTCGCGGTGCATTTTTCGGCGTGGTTTAGACCCTTCGGGGCACGGTTTCTTCGATGGAGGTAGGGAGACGGATCGCCACCTTGTTCTGCACGTTTCCTCTATTTCTGTGCATGATTTGGTGCTCGATCGGGGGAGATCGGGCCGGTTTTGTGAAAACCGTGGTTTTTGGGGTTTTCAGGGTTCGCCGAAAACGACAACCATTTGTGGTGTGGTTAGTGTTGAATTGACCGCTGGGATGTCTGGATCCCATCCATGCTAGTTTCGTGTCGATCGGTGGTCATTCGAGGCCGGTAGGAGTCCGGGAACCTCGGTGACTCGTTTAGGGTCGATTTGTCCAAATCGCCCCGATCTCGCGTTTTAGTGCTTGCATGTGGGATTTTTAGCCTCCTAGAGTTGCTTTCTATCGCCTAGATGTGTTTCCCCTGCTCTTTGGCGTGAATGGGGCGTGGAACGGCTCGATTTGGCCAATCCACTATTTTCCCGCCGTGACCGGTGTAGCGGTCGTTTCAGTGACCGCCAGAGGTCCCTGACGGCCCTACGATAGACCGTCACAGCATCTGGGCATTTTTAGTTCTTCGTGGCTTTGGGAGTGTGATGGCCTAGGGGTGGCGCGTTACAGCTCTCTGACGCATCCGGTGTGATGCGTTACGCCTGTTTTATCGTTTAGCATTTTTGTTAAGGCGGTTCCTCTAACGCGCCTGCCCTAGTGCGTCAGAGTCTTGTAATGCACCTGGTGTAGGCCATTACGTTGCGTTTGACTTGGAGTTTGACCGTTGAGGCGGTTTGTGTAACGGTGGTGTCCCCGTGCGTCACAGCGTTGTAACGCGCCTGCCCTAGGCCGTTACGTGCTATTTTGGCCGAGTTGGGTGGTTGTGTCGTTGGCTCTAACGGCCACGCCCTCGTGCATTAGGCTTGTGTAACGCGTCCATGATGGACCGCTACGTGCCTTTCGGCCAGTGTTTTCTTGACTTGAGCCAGTTGGCCCTGACGCACCTGCTTTGCCACGTTAGGCTGTGTGACGCGCCTAGTCTAGCGCGTTACGTGGTTCGAGTTACCATTTTTGTCTCGGGTCTGTTGGCCCTGACGCGTCTGCTCCCGTGCGTTAGGGTGGCGTAACGCGTCTGTTGTCATGCATTAGGCCGCTGTAACGCGCCTGCCCTGGTGCGTTACGCTATTCATGTTGTGGTTTCGAGCGTGTTGGCTCTGACGCGCCTGCCCTGGTGCGTCAGGCTCGTTTAACGGCCCAACGTTAGACCATCACATCCATGTAACGGTCTAAGGGTGGTGCGTTACAGCCTTTGAGCTCTGATTTCTGTCGTTCTGGTTTCTGATTGTCTTGGCTTATCCTTGTGGTCTGCCCGCTTTCCCGTGGATGTCTCCCGACACCCTATGAGGGCTAAGACTACGTTGTGAGGTGGCCAGGAATCTTATTGCTTGTGGTAGGATTCTCTTTCCTACTGTTGAGTCGTCGTTGTTTGGTTCCGGTCAACCCGAGGTGACCCAGGGGTTGACAGGCGACCTTGTGTGGGTGTCTTGGCGGTTCTGTCCAATCCGAGACACTGGTTCTGGATGCCTCGAGGTAATGTTTTACCTTAGTTTGCATGTCCAGGCATGTCAGAGGGACTTCGGTGTTCCCTCAGGTCTCCGTGAGTCATTTCCTGCGGAGTGTCGTTTCCCGTGGCTTAGGATTAGACCGATTGGCGGCTTGTTCCGCCGTTTGTGACGATCTTGCCTTTGAGTCATCCGACTCAAGGATCGTTACGTTGTAGGTCTAGTTGCCTAGTCCTGAGTCTGTTGGCAGTTGTCTTGCTGCCTTGGTGCTTCGTAGTACGTGCGACAGTGCTTCCTTACCTGTTTGTACTACAGCCCTTGTTTCGGAGTCTTGTGTTTTGCGCGCCTCCGATTGTTGTTGCCCTAAGGCCTGTGAGTTGTCGACCCGCCTTGGATGGCAGAGGGGTGTTCCTGAGATACGGTTTGTAAGCTAGTTCTGTGGTCTCCCAGCCAACGGTAGCATCCTACCGAGGGAGAAAACTAGCTGGAGTACCTAGCTTACGCTAGAGCCAGTGTGTGCACACGTGGTCAGGGGCTTTGGACTTACGTCGACGGGTGTGACCTTGACTGGTTACTTGATGATGTTATTCCTGTTTGGTTCAGTGCGGGGGTCTGCGACTCTACCGTGGCTTCAGTGGTATTGTAGGCGAGACACTCGTGGCGTAGCATAAGACGTCTGTGGATGCAGCTGGCCGTTGCTCTGGTGGGGAGGTGCGTCCGTCTGTGACGCGTGGCTCTCCACTGCTCTTCGCGTTCTTGCGCGTCATGACCTTTCTGAGTTAGCCCTCTCATGGTCCTACTCGAGGTCAGCATGGTGTGCACGACTTTCTAGTCGTGGGTGTGTCGTCGAGTCTGTCGGTCGTCTGCGTGGGTCTTTTCTAGACCTTTTGTCGGTCCTTGTAGGTCTTCGTCTTAGGCCTGGTGCCGAGTTGGCAGATCGGTAACTTCTGACTTTGTTAGGTCAGAGTCGCCCTTCTGTCGCTGCTTGGAGTAGTTTGGGGTGCCGAGGTTAGTTCGGCCGCCGCTTGTCTGTCGCGGGTTCTTCCCCTTTCTTACTTGTTCCCTACTCCTACTCCCCGTCTGTTCTCTACTGCTTCTAGAGTATCTTTACAGCTTTGTAGTGTAGTTTTCCCGCTTTGCTACACCTGCTGTTCCTCCTGTTGTTTTGTTGTTCTGTGTTACTACGTATTTTTCAGTGGGGATCCACGTGACCCCTACTGAGCCAGTGACACGAGGCTCACCCCTGCTTTTCAAGTGGGGTGACGTCATTCATTCTGCTTCTGCGTGGTTCCTGGTGCGCTTGCTCGTAGCGTGTCGTTGTGGCCAGCTGGTACCTGTGTCGGGCTTCCCCCGACTTCACGGTACGTCTTTCTTTTCTGTCGACTGTACTGTGCTAGACTTGCTGTCTTTAGCTTTGGACTTGACTCTGGTGTATAATTGTTAAATTGAACTGTTAATTACAAAGTAATTTTATTTCTGCTACTTTAGCAAACCGATCTAATGAAATTTAATTGCTTCTGTTATATCTCTGTGGCTTCAATGTACTCTACACATGCCTTTATCCCTTCGGAGCTTTCCCGCTCTTGGGATGCCTCGCGGGTTCCCGGTGGTATCACGTACATTCGGTAGTCCTACCGGATATACCTGGTATCCAGGATCCGGGTCGCTACATTTGATGTCAGCAAGCACTATGAGAATGAATTGTTTTGATGTCAGCAAGCACTATGAGCATGATTTATTGATTGATTTGAGAGTGGGCACATTCATCTCATTGCATTGTCTGTCTCTGCATTGGTGCAACTCTAGTTCCTACATAACAAGTGTAGTTTGCATCGGTACATTAACTGTTGTTGCACGTCGTATAGTCGATGCATGATCTGGTAAATAGACTGCACTATTAGTTCTCCTGCATACATTGCATCAGTTCAATATCTTCCATATGCATACACTGCATCGGTGCATTCATCAGGTGCTTTATTTCGAAGTCGATGCGTGTTCATTATGCATACATAGTCAGTGCAGGGTTAATTATCTAGGCTTGTGCATTTCATAACTATGTTTCATGGTGGCCATAAGTTAGTGAATGCCTAGACTCATGCATGTTCAAGGAATAAAGTCTGTACAGAGTTTTGCCTAGACTACATCAACTCAAGTCTGTACATTCGTTGATGACAAGTTTGTACAACCTCCATTGTTTCACTCGACTAGTCAGTACAGCCAGTGCTCTTCATGCATATACATAGTCAATGCATTGTTTTGTCTCACACATACACCAAGTCTGCACACGGTTGCTTTGATGACTTAGCAAGTCTATACATTCATGAGCATAGTCAGTGCATTCGGTTGTCTCATACATATACAAAGTCTGCACATTCTATGTTGATATGCCCGTGCATCATTTTAGCAAGTCTGTACATCGTCTTGTCACATGCACGCGAAGTCTGTACACTCTTTGATAGCATGCCTGAGCATTTTTCTTCAATGTGCATATTTTCCTATATGCATTTCTGCATCTTTCATGACAAACTCTGTACACTCTTTACCATACATTCAAAGTCTATACAACCTGTTGCATACATACGTAAGGTAGTATCATGCACTCAAAGTCCACACATGCACACGCATAGTCTGAGCATTATGCATTCATGCATAAACACTAGGCATAGCAAGTCTGTACATCGCTTGCACATTGCACACAAAGTCTGTACACTCGTTGATGGCATGCCCATGCATTCACTATCAATGTGCATACTTTATTATATGCATACTGCATTACACGCTATAAAGTCTGTACATGCGTTGTTCAAATATCAAACTTACTCGATACATCCTTTTCTTTCCTTTCAGATTAATTCACACTGATAACAAGTCTGTTCTAACAAGACTGTTGCTCGAGGAGCTTAATAAGGGCACGTGATCCAAGAATGGAGATGGCTCAGGATCGTGACACGTGTAATGCAGTGAGCTGAAATGCTGCCACGTGTTCAAGGCGCTAGGGCGGGAATTCGTGGAGGACACACGCCCACCTATCTACTCCTGCTATAAAAAGAAGACTTCTCCATCTGGAGAAGATGCTCGAGCAGAGTGATCGAAGTAGGGGATCCCATCTGAAAGAGCAGAAAGCAGAGAGAGAGAGAGCCTGCATGATCCAGAAAGAAGAGAAAAAGAGAAGAAGAGAGAGTAGCAGAGAAGAAAAGAAACGAAGAAGAAGGAGAAAGATAGAGAGAGAGATAGAGAATTAGGGGAGAAGAAGATAAGCTTCATCTGAAGATCTGTCCCTACTGGACTTTGGATCAGATCCAAGCCAGTCAGCTCTATGAGAGCCACATCTATGTTCTTTCGTTTAGAGCTTTCTGTCACTGTGTTTTATCATCTTTTGTTTTTCTTTTTACCTTTCTTTCAAGCTGTTTGTCAGCGGAGCAAGCTATGTTGCTCAGCGGGCAGAGGAGGATTCCTCTGGACGGGTTAAGCTGTAAGCCCCAGCGGTTGGCAAAGTTGTCATGCCCAGCAGTCAAGCTGTTAGTCAGCGAGTTGTAAGCAAGCTGTGAAGCTCAGCGGTTTAAGCTGTGTATCAGCGGAATCCACACTCTAGTTTGAGTGTGGGGTGGACGTAGGTCTGGAGGACCGAACCACCTTAAAAATCATCTGTCCATTGTGGTGTGATTGCTTGTCTTATTCCGTTAGGTGAATGCTTAGGCACGATCTGTTTCTCTCTATCTAGTAAGGTTGTTGATTGCATACTGTCTGTTCGATGACTGTTTTGAGAGTCCTTTGACATTGATCCTAAGTCACTAATCCATTCATCTGTAAGCATTTTAGTTGACTTAGTGAATCTGTTAATTCCGCAACTGTTCATTGGCTTTCAGTTTGTATCAGGAAGTTTTAATTGGGTAAGAGTTTTATAAGGGGATTCATTCACCCCCCTCTGAATCCATCGCACCGATCCTAACAAAATGGACTAAATGGGTTATTGAATGAATTATGGTTAATTAAAATCTAATTATTATGGCCCTATACTAATTAAAGTGAAATAGGCCCATTAAAATAAAGCCCACTTGGCCCAAATTATAGTTTTGGACCCTCGCCCATGTTCTAGAACCTTAAATAGATGTATTTATGGAATTAAGAAATAAATAGGTTTATTTGGGGGATAAATAGGGGATAATAACAAAAGAGTTTGAATCATTTTAAAATTTGGTGCTTGAGGATAAAAACGGTCTATCGCGAGACCGCATAATTCCCAAAACGGTCCTCAGGTGACCGCTATTAGCAGGCAGATCCAAACAGCAAAGAAAGCTTGAAAAGTTGGGAACTTTGACATCCAAATCCTCCGGGATCGATGCTATCCACTAGCTAGAAGTATCAAGAACGTGTTAGGATCGATTTCAAGCTCTAAATAGGACTCCAGGTTCGTTCAAATCCTAAAAACCCTAGCTAACCCTATAAATAGACCTTAAGTTTAACCTGCGCGAGCCTTACTTTTGGCTAGCATGGAACTAAGGTAAGGAGACATTATTTTAGGTAGGTTCTTTAAAGTATTTTGTTGATAATAGTGAGGACTAACTGCCCTCAAAATTTCATCTTAGGAGATCAAGCCATCAGGAAGATAGAAGCTTGCAAAGTCGCTAGCTCGGAGCAAGCAACCCAGGAACCTGTGCAACGGACTCAGGAAGATCTACAAATTAAAAGCCCTAAACGAGGTAATTAGATAGGGGTTCTTTATAACTAATTGTTCCTTTTAGTACCATCTTCTTACCCTCCAATTTTCGTGGTCTTAGGTGAAGGGAATCAGGAGATAGAAGGCCACGAAGTTGCTGATCCAGTTTAGGATAAACAGAAAACTAGGGTCGACTTCTAGCCCTAAATTTGAAGTTTAGACCCTAGTACAGAGGTAGGTTATCTCATGATTGGCTTAAACTCGAAGTTAGGAATAAAAGTCCTCTATTTTCAGTTGTTGTCATGCATTATACGTAGAGAATTTGATGTTTTAGTGTGAGTGTGCAACTAGTGTATTTTCCCTGCATGAGCCTAACCCTTTAATGAGAAAGATGTAATTCTTGTTGAAATTGCAATTCCTTATGCATATTCTCGGCTCAATATTCTTCTAGCATGCTTTACTACATGTTTTACATCGTTTCCATGCATAATATGACATTGATTAGCCTTTTGTTTATTGTTTAAAGGCTTTTGTCCGAAGACAGAAGGCGGCCAAAAAGGGACCGCAAGGAATAATTACGGTCTATTGAATGACCGTTTTACCCCCTTTAGGGCGGTCTATCGTAAGAGTGTTAGGGTGCTAGGCACGGATACAAAGGGGGGGTGAATGTATCCGTCTACAAATTATGCCCAAATAAAAACTTGGATGCTAGAGATAGACACAGAATAGAACCAATTCGATTCAACTCAAATACAAACACTTGGAGCGCGCCTATTCAAGCATCTAGCGGAAGCAAGGCAAACAATCAAACCACTGCACAAGAGATTTTTAAGTGGTTCGGTCCACAGACCTACATCCACCCCTCACTCCCAACCGGAGTGAGGCTTCCACTAGCACAAGCTAGAAACCTGCAGACTCAGTCTGCGAACAAGGTGCTGCCACACAGCTTGACCAGGGGAACAACCTCCCCTCTTCCTCCCAACCGGAGGGACACCCCAAGTGACTCCCAGCCACTTGGAAACCAGAGACCGAAGTCTCTCTTCCTCCAGATCAGGAGGGAACCAACCAGTGACTTCCAGTCACCAGCAAACCAGAGGTCGAAGACCTCTCTTCCTCCAACCGGAGGGACCCCTGGACTTGCAACCCACAAGCCCAGAACCGGAGACAAGTCTCCCTTCCTCCAAACCGGAGGGAACCCACAAGTAGCTCCCAGCTACTTACAATCGGAGATCAGATCTCCCTTCTCCTGAGTCCACAGGAGGAACCCGACCTCAGTCCAGAGGATCGGAAGTACAAAGGTAATCAGAAAACAAAGGAAAATAATAAACGAAAATAACACAGCAATCAGAAGGCTGTAAAAGATGAAAACATAGATGTGGCTCTCAATGGAGCTGACTGGCCTAGATCTGATCCACGGTCCAGTAGAAACTAGTCTTCAGATGTAGCTTCCTATCTCTCGATCTCTCTTCTTCTTTCTCTTCCTTTTCTTCTCTGCTTCCTTCTCTCACTCGCGAGCTCTCTCTCTCTTTCTCTTTTTACTTCTGCTGCTTCTCT
Organism: Amorphophallus konjac; assembly: GCA_022559845.1. Taxonomy (NCBI): domain Eukaryota; kingdom Viridiplantae; phylum Streptophyta; class Magnoliopsida; order Alismatales; family Araceae; genus Amorphophallus; species Amorphophallus konjac. The sequence continues at coordinate 211,278,914 of CM040121.1, forward strand.
CACTCTGCCACTCTTCTTTTTCTTCTTCTGCTCTGCAACTCTTCTTCTCTGTTCTTCTTTTCTCCTTTTTCTGGATCGAAGGGCTTTTTGCTCTTTAGGCTTCTACTTCGATCAACCTTCATCTGTGGACGAAGGCTTGTATATATAGCGACAGCATCAGCAGCAGCCAGGGCGCGTGTGGCTTCCACAGTTCCCGCCCTAAGAATTCGGACCACGTGGCAGCATCCAGCAGGCTATCAGTACACGTGTCCTCATCTGGGCACTCTCCTTATCCTCGGATCACGTGCCGCCCAGACACTGGGGAATATTCTTCCTCGGACCACCTTCTTCTTTTTGTTTTTCTTCTTCTCCTGCAAAGAAATTAAAACCATTAATACTCAGGGTTCTCTCTATATATATATATACCTGAGATAAGTCGGTTGACACTCAAGCTAAAGCTGCACGAGGTGTGTAGGAACAACAAAAGGTGCACTGTACTGAGAACGACACGAGGTACATAAGATGACTACATCACGAGATAACGAGAGAACGACACGAGGTACCACAGTAACAAAGCTAACACTACAAGGAGAACGACACGAAGTCAGATGAGAACAGCACGAGGTAAAGAGAGAACGACATGAAGTAAAACGGTAGTAAAACACGCGATCAGAGGAAACCTGGACGAAGATAGAAAGAAGCAACACGAAGACATAAACACAGAAACAACACGAAGAACGACTCGAAAACGAGGACGACACGGGCTGAAAACAACTCGAAGATGAAAACAGAAACTGACACGAAGTGTGGTCACAAAGCAAGAAGGACACGGGGTCTAGGAAAAACAACACGAAGACATAAGACAGGAACGGCTACAATGACATGTGATAAAACAGTGAAAGCAAGAAAATGACTCGAGTAACTACAGTAAATGACACGAAAACACAAGAGCAAAAATAAAAGGATGACTCGAGATGAGCAACTAAATACTGAAGAACCGACACGAGGTTCACAGGGAAACGACTCGAAGTTCATCAGAACAAATTGAGCTGCTTCAGTAAACATCACGAAGACAATCAACAAACATAGTTGGAACAACACGACTTACAATAGGACAACACAAAGTGTAGTAAACACAAACAACATGAAGTATGAAAGGAACAGTACGGACATACAAGGTACTACCTCATAGCAGTTTTCCTGTTAATCATGGAAATTTCAAATGCATAGACTTTCCTTAGAACGAGTGTATGGACTTAAACCAGCAAATGACTAAGTATGTACACTGAGGAAGTGTATAGACTTGGAATCCAAAGGCAGTGTACAGACTTGAGGCGTGAAGACCATTGGCTGTACAGACTTGTTTGAGTAGAGTGTATAGACTTGAAAGTCTGAAGGCGATGTGCAGACTTGGTAAACGCTGCAACATCAATCGGATGTATAGAGTTGGGGAAAAGGAAGTCCAGTGTACAGACTTAGAGTGAAGCTAAAGCCTTGATCATAGGAATAGACTGGACTGTATAGACTTCAGGCTTCAGAGACGGATGTACAGACTTCATGTATGAAACGTAGGGAGAGACCCCAATGTATAGACTTTCCCTAATGCATGAAGACAGACGTTGTACACACTTAGCCTAGGACAATGTATAGACTTGCGTTACTGTAGCAACGTGTAGACTTTGCCTTAGACGCTAAATGAGACGCTGAAGTATGTATAGACTTGAAAGTCCACTGTGGATGTACAGACTTTGAAGGAGGACCAATGTATGGACTTCATGAGCATATGACACGGCTGAACAGATTTTGTTATCAAGACGAATGACTAGACTTTGCCACAGTCTAATGTATAGACTTGAAGAACCTGAAATGAAGCGTCGACGCATCAGCTCAAGGAGTTGACGCACTCCTGTGTGGACATAAACAAATATGACTGAAGGGTCGACGCATCAGCACAATGAGTTGACGCACTGCTGTGGAGACTGTGCAGACTTCATGTAGCAAGGAGACTGTGCAGACAGAGTGTAGCAATGAATGCTTTATGCATCAGTTAACATGACTGATCATCAAACATGTTAAACTAAACAGAGCAGCAATATGACTGAACATTTGATTAACTCACATCAACAACCAAACATCAAAACCATCATCAAAACCACAGGGGCACAACAATCTCCCCCTTTTTGATGATGGCAACACTTTCAACACATTGAGTCATTCTGATGATGTGAGGCATTCTGATGACTCAAATTATTCTCCCCCTTTGACTTCATCAAAAAAAAAATAATTTGAGAAATTAAAGCATGTATAAAAGGTCAGTCAATTTTTCCTTTTGCAAGAACACAATTCTCCCCCTTTAAGAGTTTCAGCAAAAGTCATTAGGTAGAGATGATCAAAAGAAGCCAGCATGCTATAATTGAAAAACAATATCCCCCTTTGGCATAGTCAAAATGAATCATGGGAAGGTAAGAATGCATATGCAGATGGAGATTTTAAAATGCAGGATCACAATTCTCCCCCTTTAAGAGTTTCTATGCAGCATGATGCATATGACATGAAAACTCCCCCTGAATAGATGCCAATTGATATGCAAGTGATGCATGACATGGAAGCTCCCCCTCACTAAATGGAATCTTATGAGATAGATGAGAAGGAGACCACAGGGGCAAACAAGGACAAGTTCAGGTCAATGAGCAGAAGAGGTTCAATTAGAAGATTTTTTAAAGAGGCTTCAACTATAAGAATTTCAGTCAGATTTTCAAGGAAATGTCATTCTCATAAATCCAAATCAGAATATTTCAAAGTCTTCCATTATAAGGGCTTATGAATGAATTTTATTGAACAGCATGGTTTAAACATGATGTATGCAGAGTTTATCTATAAAATTCTGTATTGATATCTAAAACCATGGTTTAATAAAAATGAACCAAGCCCTCATATTTATCTTGATAAAACTCCCTTTCTCTTACATAATCAACTATATTGACTTCTTTCGGAATTACATGCATCAGTATTGAAATCAAGCAATTTTGAAGTCATATGATTTTGTCTAGGGTTGTAGTAATTTGATTTTAGCATCAATATTCAGATATTTCAATTCGTTCAACAATTTTCATGCTACAAATTTTACGAGCAGTCTAGTTCAGTGCACACCTTATAACTAGAGGATATACCTTGATCAAAGGCCAATATCCCTAAGCACTTAGTGTGACTAACTGTCATGCTATATATATGAACAGAGATAGCATTTACACATCATGACATACTGCAAATCATTTCTTGATGAGTGAGTTGTATTTCTCAGTGTGCATGCCATTGCTCTGCCTGATTTTCAATGAATTTTATGCAGAGTTAACTAAGGCACCTCATGACACAGTCCTTTAGACATGTGTTTCTCAGTGACCAAGGTCATTGCTCTGACAATTACTTTACCCTTTAGACAATTCAGAAACATTTATTTGCTTCAAAATAATATTAATCTCATGTACTTAACCAAATAAAGTCTTGTATTCAAAAGTGCAGATTTCAGAAGTTTTTGCAGGACACAGCATGAAACAGTTGGTTAAGATTTATTAAACATGATTCAGATATGTTAAGAGATTTTAAAGTTAAACTCCATGAATACATTAAGCTTAAACCACATGTGTTATTTCAGACATTCATAAAGGCGTATAATAGAAGATTTCTAGTTCAAGATTTTTCAGATTTATGATCAAGATAGCCCATTGAAATCTTCATGAAAGACTGATAGAGATATGAAGCCAAATGATACCAATTGATAAGAGAGATTTCGAGGCTCAATGATTTCTGATATTATCAAGGTTTGTCAACTAAGATCAATGATGAAAGGTATGCAATGAATTCTCACAGGAGTATGCATTTGACAACCTATATGCAATGCATTGACTCAACACTGAATGCTATGCAAAGACATGCAATTAACTCCCCCTGAAAACATGCAATGTTTGCACTAAAAACTGAGCATATGAAACCAAATGATATTGTGACTTGTGCACAATCAGACTGTCCTATCAGATTTTTCAACATGAACAGCATGCATGGATCAATTTCAGCTTATCAGATTTTTCAGGATGCAATGGACAGATTTTAAATGAACTATGCAATAGACAAATTTCAAGCCACATACATAAGCAGTTCAGATTATTCAGAATGCAATTTGTTTTCAGAATTTATACATTTCAACAATTGTCAAACAACTATAAATGGCAGATATGCAGGAATACATCAAATCAGATATGCAATGAGTTTCAAAATGGGAAATGCAGAGAGATTACCTGACGTGTGTGAGAATGGGGTTTTTCATCCTTGAGTGCCTTGGATCATTACCCCTTTATTCCATCCAAGGCACACCTGCATAGCAATGTTATTTTACACAAACAGGTACCCAAGAAGTCTTGGGTCCTGACATGACAGTATTACTCCTAGCAGGTTTTCTCAGCACATCTTTAACTTGATAGCAAGGAGCAGCAGTTTTCAGATCTGATTTATGCACATCATTATGAACATGAATTGTATGTGCATTAGCATGGAAATTTCTTTTATTCGCATGACCAAACTGTTTTCCATAATCAACACATTCAAGTTTTTTCTTTTTGAAAACAACTTTGTTCTTTCTGAGAGTATTTGTACTTGCAGGGAATTTAAACTTTCCAAAATTGAAATTTTTCCCTTGAGCATGTCAACAATCAATGGCCCTATGGCCATGCTTTTTACATTCAAAACATGCAAGTGTTTTCCTTTCAAAAACAAATTCATTTCTATCGACAGGGAATTTACCAGATTTATTGTTAAACTTCCTTCCCTGAGCATGCCAACATTGGGCTGCAATGTGGCCCGATTTGCCACAGTGACAACAGTAAATTTTCTCATTCAGATGATCATGACTTCTCGCATGAGATCTCTTAGCTTCCTTGTCATCTTGTTTCATTGAGTTACATTCATGCATAACGTGACCAATTTTATGACAATAGAAGCAATGAATTCTTTTCTTTTGAACAAAAGAAGGTTTCTTAACATGAAGCCTTCTACCATGTATTTTATCAACATTCAGATCATCCTTGTTGAGCACAAGACAATTGTACATGAAGTGACCAAATTTCCCACAGTAGAAGCAATTAACATACTTATCATGAGATTTCTTGTCACCTTGAACTTTCTCAGTATGTTGATTGTTCTTTTTATTTATTTTCTGTTTTGTTTTCTTATTTTCTAGATCAACAACTTGTTTAGGCGATGAGGTGGAGGTGCTAGCTATGTTTGAGCTACGCACGAAGGTTGTATGAGGTTTATTCCTCATTCCCTGCTTAACTTGAGAACTACTGCCCTTCTTCATGCAATTATCTGTAGATACAACATTCTGCTTCTCCTGATTAGCAGAATCAGACAGAGACTTATTCAAATTTAAAATTCATTCCTAAGAGAAGAGATGAGTACTTCAGAGTTTGTTAGATCTTCTTCACAGGTGAGAATTTATTTCTTCATGGTGTCATTCAGATTTTTCACAATTTCTAGTTCCTGTTTCAATTCATTCTCAAATTGAATTTCCTTATCAACAGATTTTTCTTTTTCAAATGACAACCATTTTTCAGAAAAGACAGTATTAAGAACCATTAGCCTTTTATTTTGATCTTTTAGATGAGAATTTTCTTCAATCAACTTGTTTTCAAATTCTTCTTTCAATTTCAATTCAGATTTTAGATTTTCATTTTCAGCCTTTAGACTTGTGATTTCAGCATTTTTCTCTTTTCTTAATTTTCTCTTTTCTGACTTAACTCTTTCATATTTTTCTAGAAGATGCTCATGCATGGCAACTAACTCATCATAGCTAATATCCTCGGTCTCAGAGATTACCTGGGATGAGGACTCATCTGATTGATCACTCCTTCTTGCCATGAGACATTCTTCTTCCTGTTCCACATGTGTTGTAGTCACTCTATCAAACATTTCTTTTGCAGTGCTACAATCTGAGGTAAAAGGAAAATCGTCAGAATCAATTGCAGCCTTCATTAGGTTAAGAGCTCTCACATTATCATCATTTTTCAACTTGTGAACATGAGTCCACTTAGACTTATCCTTAGGAAGTTCATGTGGACTATGAGAGATAACCTTCCACAATTGTGGATTAATAGAGTTAACATGCTTGTGCATACGATATAGCCAGAATTTAATATTTGAACTACAGAATAGTGGAGGATGAGCCATTAAGAACAAATGGCGAGCAGATTCAAAGCAACAGGAATATTGATGCACTAAAAGCAAATAATCACCCAAGACTACAAGATCGAATCTGTAGGTCGCTGGACCTTCTAAGCAGAAACCGCTCTGATACCAACTGTTAGGGTGCTAGGCACGGATACAAAGGGGGGGGGGGTGAATGTATCCGTCTACAAATTATGCCCAAATAAAAACTTGGATGCTAGAGATAGACACAGAATAGAACCAATTCGATTCAACTCAAATACAAACACTTGGAGCGCACCTATTCAAGCATCTAGCGGAAGCAAGGCAAACAATCAAACCACTGCACAAGAGATTTTTAGGTGGTTCGGTCCACAGACCTACATCCACCCCTCACTCCCAACCGGAGTGAGGCTTCCACTAGCACAAGCTAGAAACCTGCAGACTCAGTCTGCGAACAAGGTGCTGCCACACAGCTTGACCAGGGGAACAACCTCCCCTCTTCCTCCCAACCGGAGGGACACCCCAAGTGACTCCCAGCCACTTGGAAACCAGAGACCGAAGTCTCTCTTCCTCCAGATCAGGAGGGAACCAACCAGTGACTTCCAGTCACCAGCAAACCAGAGGTCGAAGACCTCTCTTCCTCCAACCGGAGGGACCCCTGGACTTGCAACCCACAAGCCCAGAACCGGAGACAAGTCTCCCTTCCTCCAAACCGGAGGGAACCCACAAGTAGCTCCCAGCTACTTACAATCGGAGATCAGATCTCCCTTCTCCTGAGTCCACAGGAGGAACCCGACCTCAGTCCAGAGGATCGGAAGTACAAAGGTAATCAGAAAACAAAGGAAAATAATAAACGAAAATAACACAGCAATCAGAAGGCTGTAAAAGATGAAAACATAGATGTGGCTCTCAATGGAGCTGACTGGCCTAGATCTGATCCACGGTCCAGTAGGAACTAGTCTTCAGATGTAGCTTCCTATCTCTCGATCTCTCTTCTTCTTTCTCTTCCTTTTCTTCTCTGCTTCCTTCTCTCACTCGCGAGCTCTCTCTCTCTTTCTCTTTTTACTTCTGCTGCTTCTCTCACTCTGCCACTCTTCTTTTTCTTCTTCTGCTCTGCAACTCTTCTTCTCTGTTCTTCTTTTCTCCTTTTTCTGGATCGAAGGGCTTTTTGCTCTTTAGGCTTCTACTTCGATCAACCTTCATCTGTGGACGAAGGCTTGTATATATAGCGGCAGCATCAACATCAGCTAGGACGCGTGTGGCTTCCACAGTTCCCGCCCTAAGAATTCGGACCACGTGGCAGCATCCAGCAGGCTGTCAGTACACGTGTCCTCATCTGGGCACTCTCCTTATCCTCGGATCACGTGCCGCCCAGACACTGGGGAATATTCTTCCTCGGACCACCTTCTTCTTTTTGTTTTTCTTCTTCTCCTGCAAAGAGATTAAAACCATTAATACTCAGGGTTCTCTATATATATATATATATACCTGAGATAAGTCGGTTGACACTCAAGCTAAAGCTGCACGAGGTGTGTAGGAACAACAAAAGGTGCACTGTACTGAGAACGACACGAGGTACATAAGATGACTACAGCACGAGATAACGAGAGAACGACACGAGGTACCACAGTAACAAAGCTAACACTACAAGGAGAACGACACGAAGTCAGATGAGAACAGCACGAGGTAAAGAGAGAACGACACGAAGTAAAACGGTAGTAAAACACGCGATCAGAGGAAACCTGGACGAAGATAGAAAGAAGCAACACGAAGACATAAACACAGAAACAACACGAAGAACGACTCAAAAACGAGGACGACACGGGCTGAAAACAACTCGAAGATGAAAACAGAAACCGACACGAAGTGTGGTCACAAAGCAAGAAGGACACGGGGTCTAGGAAAAATAACACGAAGACATAAGACAGGAACGGCTACAACGAAACGTGATAAAACAGTGAAAGCAGGAAAATGACTCGAGTAACTACAGTAAATGACACGAAAACACAAGAGCAAAAATAAAAGGATGACTCGAGATGAGCAACTAAATACTGAAGAACCGACACGAGGTTCACAGGGAAATGACTCGAAGTTCATCAGAACAAATCGAGCTGCTTCAGTAAACAGCACGAAGATAATCAACAAACATAGTTGGAACAACACGACTTACAATAGGACAACACGAAGTGTAGTAAACACAAATAACACGAAGTATGAAAGGAACAGTACGGACATACAAGGTACTACCTCATAGCAGTTTTCCTGTTAATCATGGAAATTTCAAATGCATAGACTTTCCTTAGAACGAGTGTATGGACTTGAACCAGCAAATCACTAAGTATATACACTGAGGAAGTGTATAGACTTGGAATCCCAAGGCAGTGTACAGACTTGAGGCGTGAAGACCATTGGCTGTACAGACTTGTTTGAGTAGAGTGTATAGACTTGAAAGTTTGAAGGCGATGTGCAGACTTGGTAAACGCTGCAACATCAATCGGATGTATAGAGTTGGGGAAAAGGAAGTCCAGTGTACAGACTTAGAGTGAAGCTAAAGCCTTGATCGTAGGAATAGACTGGACTGTATAGACTTCAGGCTTCAGAGACGGATGTACAGACTTCATGTATGAAACGTAGGGAGAGACCCCAATGTATAGACTTTCCCTAATGCATGAAGACAGACGCTGTACACACTTAGCCTAGGACAATGTATAGACTTGCGTTACTGTAGCAACGTGTAGACTTTGCCTCAGACGCTAAATGAGACACTGAAGTATGTATAGACTTGAAAGTCCACTGTGGATGTACAGACTTTGAAGGAGGACCAATGTATGGACTTCATGAGCATATGACACGGCTGAACAGATTTTGTTATCAAGACGAATGAATAGACTTTGCCACAGTCTAATGTATAGACTTGAAGAACCTGAAATGAAGCGTCGATGCATCAGCTCAAGGAGTTGACGCACTCCTGTGTTGACAGAAACAAATATGACTGAAGGGTCGACGCATCAGCACAATGAGTTGATGCACTGCTGTGGAGACTGTGCAGACTTCATGTAGCAAGGAGACTGTGCAGACAGAGTGTAGCAATGAATGCTTTATGCATCAGTTAACATGACTGATCATCAAACATGTTAAACTAAACAGAGTAGCAATATGACTGAACATTTGATTAACTCACATCAACAACCAAACATCAAAACCATCATCAAAACTACAGGGGCACAACAAAGAGCATTTTTGTCATTTGGTGGCTAGTCCCTGACCATTTCTGGTTCTGAGAACTAGTCCGAGCCTATTTGAATTTTACCTGTTAATAACCTTATAATTACATTAGTTTTCACTCAAATTATGTTTACTTTCCTGTTAAATACCCACTTTTGGCATGAGCATGGTTAAGACTTTATTTTTGGCTATTATGTAATTTCATGCCAAAACATTATAATTTTGTAATTAATTGATTTCTATGTTGTGTACATAGTTCATGTGGTATTTATATCCGTATGTCTCATCGTTCACTCTCATCTCTTGAGTCATTTTCATAAGTACATGGCGTTTACTCCGGTATGCGACCATTAGATACACTTTGCACATATAGGCACATTTCTTGGACTTGTGAACCTCTCCATCGGATATTCCTTCTGTCGGACTAGGGGATCATGTTTAAAGGCCTCCATAAGACTCCGCGAGCCTGAGATTCCCACTAGGACGCCGAGCTGGTTGTACTCTTAAAGCCCAAATTGTCTAGAAAGCACTCACATGATCGGTTTTTTATTTTCCGTACTCTGAAAAATTGCGGCCTATAGGAGAACGTCTCTGTTACTTAGCGGTCTTGCTTTGATCGTTTTTATCAGAAAACGGCCCTCTAGCGATCGTTATTATCTAGAAATCATTAAAGTGTCGACTTTCCTTTCATTCTGGTTGACACGGTATAGTTGCGGCCTTAACTGGACCGTTATAATGAAATTAGCGGCCTGACTGTGATCGTTTTCTTCTTGAAACGGCCCAGTAAATGACCGTTTATTCCTGTCAGGTTCATAACCCAAGGTTTGACCTAGGGGTTGTTGAAATTTTGTTCTTGGATGATCTTGAGATTGTCTGGATTCCATACCTATGTGTAGCAAGTAAATGTTAAATTATGGAACTTAATTAATGTACCGTTATGCTGCCGGAATACCACCTTAGCATAATGTTCTTTAATTCTTCTTTAGAATCTTATATCATTTTCGAAGTGTTCTATGCCTTGTTTACTTGGTCATGAAATCTATTATTTGAAATTGAAAATTTTGGCTGTAATTATTGTTATCTCGTGGAATTAGCTTGATCTGTAACTTGAAGATGCAAGATCGGGCACGGATTATGTCCAAGGGCTCGACACTAGCCCCCACGGCCGATGGTCAGAAACGTGCTGAAAACCGTGGGGTACGATGAATACTGGTGTCGCATTGTGCCAGGAGTACTTTTTTTAATGACGAGTGAAAGATACCACGAGGCTCACGTTGGAAATTACATGCTTGTTAATGACTTTCTAGTACATAGCCTTCACAAGGTTGCGTAAGTACTTTCTCGATACATGCTCATGAAAGGCCAAATGTATATCGACATGATTAATTCTTGCTTGATCATATACTCTACTATGTCTGTTTGCTCAGATATCTTGTGACTCTATATTTTTGGTTTTTTTGATTTTTGAAGTACTATTTACCGCATTCTCATTTTATCTTAATTCTAGAGCTAAAGCATTAATCATTTAAATATTAGCTTCATGTTGATACGAAGATACCTATTGGACAAGTGTGCTCATACCTATTTTCTTATCTTTTCAGAAAATACTAGTGAATCGGATTCATATTATGCGAGTGGCGGGTCCGAGAGCGATTGAAGGTCAATTGGATATAAGAGAAGCCCTAGTTGACAAGTGTTTAGTCGAGTCAAATTGTAATTTTTGATTTCTTGAGTCGTGTGATAGAAGGTTGTCAAACATTAATGGTCTTGTGTACTTTTGATTATTATTATGAAATAAGGTTGGAGTTTTGAAAAAATTACTTGTGCAATTACTTTTATGTGATTGTCTTGCACTCTGATTACTTGCTTACGAGAGGCTTACCATGCCGACTATTCATGTTCCCGAAATTCCTTCTACTGTAATAAAAGCTAGGGGCATGATACGCTATCATAGCATAATCCTTTCGATATCTCAAGGCTATGGGCCTTAAGACAGGCGGGAATACTGGTTGACCCACTCCGAAAGATGGAAGAGATATCTTTACGGTCACAGCCGACAAGGTCATTTCGGCCAGAACGATGGGAGCCTTCAGGAAGAATACACATAAAATATCTCAGAGGCTCTCTATGGTAAATAATGAGTATGAATACAGGGCCAGAAGGAGGATTCTTACCTCAGCTGACACCAAGCTCAAATCTTCGGCAACGAAGCTCTCCATCTCCATCATTGCTACCCCTTCTTCTACGGAAGGGCCCAATGGTCCGAGGCCACCCCATGTTAGTCGCGGCGGGCTGAAAGTTGTGAAGTCACTTTCATAAGCGGAAGAAAGTGCGGCATCTTCAATTTTTGTCTCCGCTCTAGGAGACTCTTCATCGCTAGAGGCGCCACTATAATCTACTTGCTCCGTCGGAGACGGGCTTTGCTCCGAGCTCGAACCTTTCTCGCCAAAAATAGTTAGCTCCCCGCCAGAACAACTTGCAGGAGGCACGTCTTGCTCAGCAAGAGCCTGCTCAGCCGGTTTCGTAGCAGAAGGAATGGGTGAACCCACTTCGAGTACTGAATGACTTGCTGGGAGAGCAACTTGCTCGGTAGGAACTTCCTCGGTCAACTCTGCAGTAGGAGGAGAAGGCGGGTGAACTTTGGCAGGAGCTGAAACAGGGAAGCACTCATGTGAGCCCGCTATACAATGAATCGATTAAACTCCAAAGGGTAGACTATGAATTACCCTCCATCTCATGGCTGGCGGTGGGGGAAGGCAAGTTTTCTTCAAGAAGGGGAGCCACTGACGCTCCATCTCCCCCCTCTTCAACTCCTACTGGAGCGGGAACTTCTTGCATGACCATCACCAGTGGAGTGGCAGGGACTGCAAGGCGAAAGTCATCTTATATGGCCAAATATGGAAATGAGGTGTAAGGGGGATATACCTTCGGTCGGGCGTGCCTGCACTTGAGACGCCTCAAACTCTTCAAAGGTGACCACGACTAGGGGAGCAACCGCTGGTTCTGTATCTACAGCTTTCTTCTTGCGGTCTCTCTTCGCTTGAGTTACGGCTTCCCTTACTTGGGACCTCGTCTGCTTCCGCGAATCACCAGGAGGCAGAGGCGTAGTGGTTGGAGCCACCTCGAGGGTCTCAAAATATGATGGCTTTTGAGCCTTTATGATCAACTCCCTATAGTGCTTAGTCTCCTCCGAGGTGAGCCGAACTGCACAGGCACAGGGGTGAAGGCGATGAATAGTGCAACAAAAGTTGAGAAAGTAAACTAGAGGCTGAAATTAATGAATGAAGAATACCTGCTGGCCCCGTATACAGAGGAGAAAGTGACCAGTAAAATAGTGAAGGCTCTTTGTCTCTGGAAGCAGCCTCGCGAATTAGCCAGCACAAATCTCCTATCAATTCACATCACTCGGCCAACGAAGCCAAGTCCGAATGGCCACGAGAAGACAAAAGATAATATAGGCCAAGGTGGTCCAGCCCCCATCCGTTAGTATATTTGAAGGAAATGTGAAGGGGTTGGCTCAGAATGGCCTCGCTAGGGCCGCCCACTGAAAGACAATGAGAGCAGAGCAGCGCAAACAGCCATGGGGTATTACTATAAAGTGTCGGTCGTTGGTCCTCTCTTCTGATGAAAGTTCTGTAAGGATAAAGTCGGTCGCTCTCAGGGCGCCAGGAGGCCGTAGAGGGTAGTGAAGTCCCGCGATCAATGACACCCAAGAGGGGGGGTGAATTGGGTGTTTACAAATTTTAAGGAAACTTTAGTCGATTTAAACAAGTGTGAGGAATAGCCACAAAGAAGTTCAAATCTAAATAAGAAACTATCAGATCTAGCAAAATCTACCACACTCAACTGATCTTTGGTACCGTAGCGGAGGTGGGAATCTGAAGATTCTACTCATGCAAAGTGGTATCTTCCTAACAAGGTTTGCCTTGTCGATCCGAACTCACCTTTTGATATACCAGAGATGTACTGTGCAAATGATAGATTATGCTAAGTCTAACTTAATCAATACAACCAAATTAATCTATGTGTGTGCTTGCACAGAATGGTGATAGGAGAAAAGGATCAAACCACACAAGAGACACGATTTTTAGGTGGTTCGGATGCAACAACGGCAACCTACGTCCACCCCTCACGATGTGTGAGGATTCTCACACTATCTTGTAAAAGACTACAAGATCAAATCACACACACACACTCGTGAGGAGTTAGGAACTCCCACGAAGGTTCACAAGCACCGAATCACACAGAAAAGTAAAGAAAGACACACACACACACACACACACACACACACACACACACACACACACACACACACACACACACACACACACACACACACACACACACACACACACACACACACACACACACACGGATCTACGTAGATCCACACACACAAGTGTTTATATACTACAGGAACACACACTTGAAGCTCAATTAGAAATGAAAGAAGAAACATAAAACAAAAGCTTCAGATTTAAGCTCCCCCTCAGTGGATGAAGAGGATTTTGGATGCAGCTTGATCTCCACTTGACTTGGGTTAATTGGCCTCAGATTGAGCTTGAAAAGCTTGGAGATGGATGAAGAACTTCTTGCACGGAACACTATTCATGGAGCAACAGTAGCGGCACTCTTCCTCCCTTGGCAGCCCCATTTGATCTCCCTTGAGTGATTAGGGTTTCTTTCCCCCAAGAGATGTTTTAATATAACTTGGATGGTCAAGGACAAGCCAAGACGCAGATCCACAATTCCAGGGATGTCTGGAGACTTTTAGGATTAAAAAACCATTGATAGATGCTTCAGCCTCGTGGAGAAAACCAAGTCAACAATGGAGGCTTCGAAGTTGGCGGTTGACCGGGCGTAAGTGGGCGGTCGATCGGAATTTTACAGAGATTGAGCCTTTCAATGCTGGGAAATCCGATCGACCGGTCCAGTGGGGGCGGTCGACCGAACTCTGTAATTTTACAGAGTTTTCAGCTCTGGAAAATTAGGTCGACCGCCCATGCTGGCCAGGTCAACCGAACTCTGAAAAACCTGCAGAAATGAATTGTTAGCCTAGTGGATCATATCCATATGACAAGAGCTTCATGTCCTCATTCAATTCATGCATTATGGTTTTAATCTAGCTTTGATTATGCATTTGGAGACATTCATTTGAGCTTCATATCCATTCTTACATTTAAGCTTTTAGCATTACACAAAGTGGCCTTAAACACATTCAAAGCTTGCTCGTGATTACTTCGACATGGCACGAGATGAAAACTGAGTTCAAGGTTTTGTTATCATCAAAATCACTTGGAGAGACTCGACAATCTCCCCCTTTTTGATGATGACAAAATATTGGATTATAAGAGTAATGGCATGTCTCGATAACCAAATGGCATATGGGTAATGCAATAAACCAAGGATTCTTCGTTGTGCAAAGCAACGCAAACCATTCAGTATACCCAAGCCATTCAATATTTATTTGCCAAGATAGATGGGAAATGAGAGACAAGAGCCAACCATTTGATATCAAATACCAATTTCATTCATTTCATCATTTCATTACAAGGTACATTGATGCTTGAGAGAATGCAACACTCTAGACATCATGACAAAGGGAAATGCAAAACGGACTCACAAAATGCAATGACTCACAAAATGTTCTCAAAAATGATCATTCATACAGAACATAAGATCATGCATGCATAAACTATATAAGGCCATGCATAACTACTTCTCCCCCATTGGCATCATCAAAGAGGGGATAGGATAGACGAAAAGTAGACCCAAAAGACATAAGACTTAAGTACAATAGTCTAGAGGGAGGAAGCAAACAAAAAAATCCTCATGGGTCATCTGTAGGAGGCTGATCCTCTATAGGAGGAGGCTAATATCCAAGGCGGCGGCGGATGTCCTCAAGAGAATGGTCCTGAAGCTGAAGACGATCCTGAATATGGCCAATGGAGATGTCACGGGCCGTATCACGGCGTTGCATTCCAAGAAGTGTTAAGTTCATGATGTAGAAGGCCTGGCTAGAATCAGCAACACTATCTGTGAGGGTAGTCATATGGGTGGAGAGCGTGGTCATCTGAGTGGAGAGAGTGTCCAAGACCGTGGAGAAGGAATCTATGCGACCTGACATAGTGTCAATCACATGACCCATAGTGCCTATGCGATCCCCAAAGGTATCCACTCAAGTTTCTATCCCAGTGAGACGCCTGTCAAAAGTCTCATAGTCTGCCCAAGAGTGCTGTCCGGCCCCCTGAGTAGAAGACTCCCCATGAAAGAACTGTGGTGGGGGAGGCATCTCTGGATCCATGTGATGAGGTGAAGGTGGAAGAGGCTGGTCCTCAGCCGGAACTGGAGGGGGGACATCCCCTTGACCCGGTTGTTGCTCTTGTTCCTGCTCTTCCTCACTTGCAGCTTCTTCCCCATAAACTGGTATATCTCGACATAGCTCGCCATCGGGACCATAGTAATATCCAAAATTTGAGAAGATTTTATGGTGGTTGTAGATATCATCTTGTATGACTCGAATAAGGGTTTCATCACCAAGGTGAATCCCAGCATATACAAACACTCCTGTCAGCTGTGAAGCATAAGGCAATGACCTCCTCAGTTGGGTTCGACATGTCCCTAGCAAGTCTGTCATGAGCCGACCCATGTTTACTAAGTTTCCATTAATAACATGATAAAATAGAAATATGTGAACCTCTGTTACTTCATTTCTACTCCCACTTTTTGGATAGATAAGTGATGTAAACATGTGGTGTAGTATCCGCTGTAGTGGTGGAAAATAGTTGGCATTCAACTGAATCAAATCACTGACACCACGCACATAATCACAGTTTGTCATGGCTATAAAAGTAACCTCAACTTCACCATGATCAAAGGTCATGTTAGCACCCCTGGCCGAGACTCCTAAGGCTCGCTGAAAGAGATCGGGTGTAATATGTATCTCAACTTCTTAAACGACTGTGTATAGCTCATCATTTCTCTCAATCAAGTTGCCATAAAACTGCTGCACTAGGTTAGGATAATACCTAGTGTATCTGGTGATAAAATCACTCCAACCTTCTTGAATCTCAAAAAGTGCACATAAATCAGGCAAAATATCATTCACCTCATCGAAGTCGACCAGTCGAGGGTCGATAATGGGCCGTGGAGGCAAACGAGGTGCACGACGAGGTACAGGTGCCCGCTGTGGTGGAGGAGCCTAGGCCTCTCATCTCTGACCACTGGGTTTTCCTTGGGCAGAATGCCAAGAACTCCGTCGAGGCAGCATCCTAGACTAGAAGACTCACCGGGAAACCCTTGAAGGATCAATCTCAACCCAGGGGATGAAGATGGACCAAAAGACACTCTTAGGGCTTGGAATGGTCTTCTCCACAATCTGGAGCCTTGGGTAGATCTTCACGAACGCATGAACGGCCGCGGAGATATCGTCCTGAAACCGTGACAAATCGACCGGATCTTGTGCGGGTGAAGGAAGAATTAGGTTTTTCGGCTAGGGAAGTGGTTGTTTGGTTTTTTAGGGTTAGGAAATAGGGTATGAAAGAGAGTGGAGGCTTTGGAATGAAGAAGGGGAGTGTGAAGACCCCTTTAAAAGGGGTTCGGATGTTGGTTCGGCCGGCCCGGTTCGCCGAGTTCGGTCGACCGGACCGGGGCTGGCGGTCGATCGAAGTGCCCTAAAAATTCAATTTTTTATTTTTTATTTTTTATTTCTTTCTTTTTTTTGATATGAGCACCATCAACCGACCTTCTAAATAGAACCAACATTATGAAGTAGAGAGAGAGAGAGAGAAGAGATGGGGTTTTGAGGAAAGTTCTCTAACTCCCCCTTAGATGGTGCCTTAGATCCAGAAGTCATACGGGTCCACATTTATTTAATCAAGGAATATTCATCTTTAGAAGGATTTTCAAGGAGGGCTGTATGTATAAATACACTCAAACATGTAGGGATGTAAATACACACAAGGTATTAAAAATAAGTACAGACAATATGCATGTTAATTTACCCTTTATGCATATGAGTTTCTATATAAGTGCAACCCTTACCCTAAGTACAGACCTATGTATGTATGATCTCACCCTTGCACATGCCAAGTTCTCTTCTTATCTTGCTAAATCGATCCTGGTTTAGGGGTTTTGTGAAAATGTTAGCTAGCTGATTGTATGTGTCAATGAAATTCAATTCAAAGACCCCTTTTCCTACATGATCTCTCAGAAAATGATGTCAAATGTCAATGTGTTTTGTCCTAGAATGTTGAATAGGATTTTTTGACAAATTGATTGCATTGGTATTGTCACACAGGATTGGAACACATTTCATTTCAACATCCAAATCAAGTAATTGATTTTTTTTCCAAAGTACTTGGACTCCACAACTTTCGGCGGCTACATATTCAGCCTCGGCTGTTGAGAGAGCTACTGAATGTTGTTTCTTGGAGGCCCATGAGACTAGGCACCCACCAAGAAACTGACAATACCCACTAGTACTTTTGCGATCTACAATGCATCCGACATAATCCGCATCGGTGTATGCAATCAAATCAAATGAACTACCGATGGGAAATCACAAGCCAAAATCTATTATGCCAATTAAGTATCTAAAAATGCGTTTAACAGCCATTAGATGAGACTCTTTAGGACATGACTGAAAATGAGCACATAGACATACACTGAATTGAATGTCAGGGCGGCATGCTGTGAGATACAGTACTGATTCGATCATACCTCGAAACAGTGTGAGATCTACTATTTTACCATTTTCATCTTTGTCTAACTTCGTTATTGTGGCCATCGGAGTTGACAGGGGTTTTGCATCAGTCATCCCATATTTCTTTATCAGCTCCAATGTGTATTTAGCTTGATTTATGAAAATGCCTTCAGATGTTTGCTTCACTTGTAATCCAAGAAAGAATGTAAGTTCACCCATTAAACTCATCTCAAATTCTCCTTGCATAATTTCTGTAAATTCATCACATAAGGCATTGTTAGTAGCTCCAAAAATAATATCATCAACATACACTTGAACTACTAATATGTCTTTACCTGATTTTCTCGTGAAGAGTGTTTGATCAACCTTATCTCTTTTGAACCCATTTTCAGTCAGGAATGAAGTGAGCCATTCATACCATGCCTTTGGAGCTTGCTTCAATCCGTACAAAGCCTTCTGCAACTTGTACACATGCTTTGGATGTTTTGAGTCTTCAAAACCTGGAGGTTGTTCTACAAAAACATCCTCTTTGATGTACCCATTTAAAAAGGCAGATTTAACATCCATTTGAAATAATTTGAAGTCGAGAGAGCAAGCAAAGGACAATAGAATCTAGACTGCTTCTCACCGAGCAATCGATGTAAATGACTCATCAAAATCAATACCCATTTCCTGGCTACGAGCCGGGCCTTGTTTGTCACGCCCCGAACCCATAGCAGTGAAACGTGTCATTTGCTTGGAACGTGACAGTTAAACAGTCGTGAACGATCAAGAGCAATGGCATGAGACCAAATAATTTGGAGCAATAAAATTTTTATTTCAAATATAAGTCTCTTACAATTTCAATTTTCAGAACTTGAAGACTCAACCACATCATAATGGAAAGAAACGACCAAATACACGCTAGCGAACTTGGCTAGACAATTAATAGGAATTACTATCTAGACTCAAGAAAGATAAAAGACATGTGTTCACTAATTTTCGGAGCTCGCTTGCACACTTGTCCCTCCCGTGTGAGTCTCGGTCTCGCTAGCCACCTGATTACCTGAAAAATGTTGGAATAAACTGGGTGAGCGAATGCTCAGTAGGAATTATAACTCAAGAACAAGCTAGCTTTAAGTAATTACATGTTACATGAATGCAAGGCTAATATACATGAATGATTGCAAAAATAGAATGCAAGTATATCGATTAAATTGAGATATGGAAGTTCTAGTAAAACGTGACAAGCAAAAGTTAAAGATAGTATCGAGCATGAGATATTGGCTATTTAGAGTTCTAGCAAGTACCACGACGAGTCACGCACGCAAGTAATATCATGTAAAGTCACGAGAGAGAGTAGTGGAATGTCTCTAGAACGACGAGTACTTCGGTGCAATGCCACACTGCGATCATTACAACTCCCATGAGCACTAGTACTTTCGGGTGCTCCACCCAGGACCAGATCGGGCCCTTATATGCACAAGCATTGTATAATGCACTTTCGACATCCACGATAGTTATAGCCAATGTAGAATGCCAAGGGAATGAAACTTGTAGGAATTTAAGGTAGATCCTGCTGAATATATCAAAAACTAGGTTAAATTGGCTCCCTAGTGGGTGCCATGAGTACTCGAATAAGCGTTCATAACCACATGAGCGCTCGTTCCTTGTACATGATAAGGTAAAAGAATTGGTGTCTACGTGGAGGCACGCAATTCAAGATGATTAGTAATGGCATAGTTTTTCATTCCATTAGCTCAAGAATTAATCTCATGGCGGCTATTTAGCATACCATGAGGGCCGGTATACCATGTTCCTAGAGGGGCATGGTAATAAAAGTGTTATGGGTTTTTATGGTACAACTATCTCAATCGGCTTTGAGAGAATCCAAGGCATCGAGGAGACTTACGGAGGTCTCTATGATAAATTTACCAGTCCGAAGGAAGGAATATCCCGCGGAGAGTTCATCTATCACCGAGAAATAGTGAGATATCGATAAAGTACCGAGAAACGTGGGACTATACTCACGGACTAGAATATAGTGCCAATATATATATAAACCCATTGTAAGAGGTTTACTAGAAACAATCGGAAAGAAAAAAATATATACATAGAAAAATGGCGCCCTAGACAGGGTCTCTACTTCCTGAATAGTGACCCTTCGTTGAGTCACGAATTCGAGTATCCACAGTTTGTAATTTAAGCTTGTAAGAACTTCAATATATATTCAATCCCATAACATGTTATATATATCTTCGTCGACTCATAAAATCTTCATTTACATAACAGATTATATATATATATATATATATCAAGATTATATATATATATATAACATGATTATATATATTTTTAACTCCCACAACAGGATCTGGCAGTTCCTGTAGAGATTAAATAGCGCCCAGGGTCATGCCATGATTCAAGAAAAAGCGCCCATGTCTTGGGCGCCCAATTCTATAGGGTGGCAGGGTGGTGGTCGTTGTTTAATCAAGTGTAAATAGTACATGAATAGTGTCACTTTTAAAATAAAAAGGATTTTGTAGAAGTAATTATATGGTCAGGAAGAGAAAAATCTCAGAATTCTGGAACTATATTCATGCATTAGTTTAGACATCAAGTTTCATAGTTATTAATTTTTAAACATGCGTATTTAATAATAACGGTTGTTACACAGTTGTTAATTCAATATAGTGCCCATGTATGGGTCGCTATTTCACTGAGATTCTAAATTTTTAACAGAAAGCCATTGAAACAGAGTTAAAAAGGATCGATATGCATGCATGATTTCTATTTTTACTATGATACGCTTAGTACTTGAGAACACCTACCTTTTGTATAATTTTTGGTTGATGAACAGTGAAGAGTCGAAGAAGATAATATGCAGTAGCAACTATAATCCAGCAAAATAGAGAAGAAGGCAACTGTGGCTTCACAACAACAAAACTGCGGCAGCTTCAGGAAGACGAAGAAGCAACAGCAGTCCGCCGAAGAAGAAGATTAACTAGAAGAATAAAGGTCTCTTTAATGGAGTAGTCGATTTTGGAGAGAGACGCGGCAGGCTTCTACTGCAGCAACAGGAAGAAGTAGAGAGGCTTCTTCAGATAATATCATGTGGCTTGCTGGGAGCAGAACGCTAGAGGAAGAGTAGCAGAGATCTATGGTTGCTGGATGAAGCAGTAATCGAGGTTTGGTCATGGATCAGGGTATTTATAGTGTTGGAATCCCATTGGGGGTTGGAGTTCGATTGGGATTAAACTCCCTAGTAAGAATCCTACTAGTATTAGAATTTTCCCTTATTAA
Organism: Amorphophallus konjac; assembly: GCA_022559845.1. Lineage (NCBI taxonomy): Eukaryota > Viridiplantae > Streptophyta > Magnoliopsida > Alismatales > Araceae > Amorphophallus > Amorphophallus konjac. Next base: position 211,300,302 of record CM040121.1, read on the forward strand.
TACGTTCCGAAACACCCATTACTTCCCAGTTCGAACCGGAGGTTTCCTTATTTTAACTTTAAGAAAGACGCGTCCACGCTAAAGCCACGTTTTAATAAGTCGCGTCCATATAGCAGTCATTTGTAAAGAAATAACGCCCTTCGATCGGGTGCCTTTCATCATTTCACGTTAATTTATAATAGTTGCAATGTTTGGGGATTTTTATCTTTTTTATTTGATGGGGAATTGTTGTGAAATTTTATGGGTAAGATCCTTCCATTTTTCTCTATTTTTTCATAAAATTTATTTTATAAAATTCTTTTAAATTAAAAAGTGACACTATTCACCTTTTTTGAAATAACGACTATTAATTTGTTATTATTTTGGTGTACACGACCATCACTTGGTCGCTACTTCTTTTGATGTTTTCCCTATCACCCTCGGTTAACCAAAATTGTATATATGCCATCCCTTTTCCTTAATTTTTTTTAAAACCTATCTTATTTATTCTAATTCCTTCAAATAAAGATATAATGTAACAAATATGAAATATTAAAATTTTTAAATTATCAACAAAATATAATTTGATGTTTTCTTCAAGTTTTATTGATTATTAATTCGAATAAAAATACATAATGACTTTAAATGGCTACTTAAAATGATGCTAAATTCATAATCCCTTAAAATTTAAGGGTATGATCTATGAGATCTTTTATAAGGCCCATTAGGGAATCACGGGGTTGCTATGCAGGTCGATCCTCGACGTGCATGGATACGGTAGTTTCGATGGGCTCATGTGCATATGTGGGTTTGTACGGGGCATATGGGTTTAATGGCTTTATATATATATATGCAGAGGTTGGCTGTTGCATTTATATGTTATGTATTTATAAGTGGGTTTACTTATATGCATTGTAATATATTTGGGGTTTATACATTATTGTTTTAGGTATGTGTTCATATATATGTGGGTATAAAGCTTGTACCATGGGTTTAAAACCTTATGTATACATATATATTGATGTTGCTTTTCTTTCCGTATAGGGAGGCCCACATTAGTTTATGTATTAGTTTGGTTATATGAAGGTGAACTGGCCTTCTATTTTTTTGTACATAAGATTTATTTATCTATTTAGGTTTCTAATATTCATAGCTTAATATATATATATATATATATATATATATATATATATATATATATGTGTGTGTGTGTGTGTGTGTGTGTGTGTGTGTGTGTGTGTGTGTGTGTGTGTATAAGGCCCTTGTTAAGTTATAATATATGTGTATGTCTATATATATGTATAGGGGTTAAAATTTGTCAAGGCTCCATCATACATATATATGATGAGTGAAGATCCAAGGGTGATGGTTAGTGGGTTGAGACTTAAGGGCCCTTATTTATGTCAATATGTTGTTATCCATTTTTCCCAAAGCTTGTTATATCTCATATACGTATTCTAAAGGCCCTTATAATGTGTGTGGGTTTTATTTATCATTCATATATCTTGATATATATATATATATATATATATATATATATATAAATAACTAAACCCATTTGTTATTTACTAACCCTCATATACGCGGCTTATATCTATTAATAATTTGTATGTATATATGTATATGCATATATATATATATATAAGGCCTATTAGCCTTAAGCTAAGCTCATATGCAAGGCCCATACGGTTATCAAGTTTTTCATTTCTGTTTTATCTACTTCATTAATTTGGTGTGGTTGGTCCCAACATACATTAGGATCTTAGTAATACTTCCTATAGGGATTTTATTCCTCATAATTTTATTTACTTTTATTAGTCCTTATTCTGGGTATCAGAGGCAGGTTCGATCCAAGCAACCCTTTTTACTTCCATCCCTAAAGGAATATCACTTAGACATTTATTTATTTGAATAAATTTTATTTATTAAACATTATATAATTATTTGTAAGAATATGTATTATGTATAAGTTTTCTTCTTAAATATATTTATTCCTATTTCAAAATTACCGAGCGTTACACCCTCCCCCACTTAAAAGAATTTGGTCCCTAAATTCACATCACCTTCCATTCCTAACGGGGAGCTAGCTATAACTTATTATGATTCTATACAGGTAAAGAAGAAATCTTAAGTATGGAAAGAACTAGTTTAGGATTACTGTGAGGGGTACCTTCCATAACTTCTCTCTTGGCAAGTTCGGCCACAGCTTGAGTTTCTCTTGGAAGCTTTTTGGTCAAAATAGGGCATTCTGCTATCTTATGGTCTAAGCTTCTGCAACGCAGACATGCTCCCGAACTCCACCAACACTTTTTCGATTGGTGACCATATCTTCCACAAGCTTTACATTTACCTTGCGAGTGGTCTGTCGAAGTTCCCTTCTTATTACACTTCTTACATTTCTGGCATTTCTTACACTTTTGAGAAATATCACCCTCGTTTACCCTTTTCTTGGTAGTGGTGAACTTTCCAGAATTATCTGTTTGATCCTTCCTTTCAACTCTCTCTTTTTCTTCCATCGCCTTTTCTAGCTCCTGGACTCTTCTAACAAGGTCCGCATAAGCTTGGACAGCTACTAGTACCATATCAGGGACAAAGCTTGGCTTAGATGCTTCCATTTTATCTAGGTTCCTGCAAGGATAAGTGGGGAGATAATTTATTGACTCAATAATTAATGTTAATGAAATGTAAATATCTTTTCTTTTATAACTTTAACCCCAAGTTCTAACCATCTCTCACGGAACTCCTATAGGATGACTGACAAGGATACTCGACCTATCTCTTGGACTTGATGCCCTAAGGAGTTGAAAGTCGAAGCTCTAATATGACTGACAGGGATACTTGACCTATCATTGGAACCTAATAACTGGAGGATATGAAAGCCGAAGCTCTGATATGACTGACAAGGATACTTGACCTATCATTGGAACCTAATTGTAGCGACCCGGGTCCCGGATACCAGGTATACCCGGTAGGACTATCGAATACACGTGATATCACTTGGAACCCGCGAGGCCTCCCAAGAGCGGGAAAGCTCCGAAGGGATAAAGGCATGTGTAGAGTAGATTGAAGCCACAGAGATATAACAGAAGCATATAAATTTCATTAGATTGGTTTGCTAAAGTAGCAGAAATAAAATTACTTTTTAATTAATAGTTTCAATTTAACAATTATACACCAGAGTCAAGTCCAAAGCTAAAGACAGCAAGTCTAGCATAGTACAGTCGACAGAAAGGAAAGACGTACCGAGAAGTCGGGGGAAGCCCGACGCAGGTACCAGCTGGCCACAACGACATGCTACGAGCAAGCGCACCAGGAACCACACGGAAGCAGAACGAACGACGTCACCCCACCTGAAAAGTAGGGGTGAGCCTCGTGTCACTGGCTCAGTAGGGGTCACGCGGATCCCCACTGAAAAACACGCAGTAACACGGAACAACAGAACAACAAGAAAAATAGCAGGTGTAGCAAAGCGGGAAAACTACACTATAAAGCTGTAAAGCTACACTAGAAGCTGTCGAGAACAGACGGGGAGTAGGAGTAGGGAGCAAGTCAGAAAGGGGAAAAACCCGCGCCAGACAAGTGGCGGCTGAACTAACCTCGGCACCCCAAACTACTCCAAACAGCGACAGAAGGGCGACTCTGATCTAAGAAAGTCAGAAGTTACCGATCTGCCAACTCGGCACCAGGCCTAAGACGAAGACCTGCAAGGACCGCCAGACTCGACAACACACACACACGACTAGAAAGTCGTGCACCCCACGCTGACCTCGAGTAGGGCCATGAGAGGGCTAACTCAGAAAGGTCACGACGCGCAAGAAACACCGAGAGTCACGTGTCACGTGACGGAAGCACCTCCTCACATGAAGAATAGCCAGCTGCGTCCACTGACGTCTTATGCTACGCCACAAGTGTCTCGCCTACGGTACCGCTGAAACCACGGCAGAGTCGCAGACACGCGCTGAACCAAATAGGAACAACAGCAATAACAGAACAAGAGGACAAGTAACTAGTCAGGGTCACGCCCGTCGGCGTAGGTCCTCAGTCCCTGAAAACGTGTGCACACACTGGCTCTAGCCTAAGCCAGGTTCTCTAGCTAGTTTTCTCCCTCGGTAGGACGCTACCGCTGGTTGGGAGCCCACGGAACTAGCTTACAAACCGCATCACGGGAACACCCCTCCGCTATCCGCTAGCAGGTCGGCAACTCAAAGGCCTTAGGGCTACAACAAACGGAGGCTCACAAGACACAGAGACTCAAAACACAACTGCTGAAGTACAGGTAGGCAAGAACGCCCAACGGCACGCACTTCGAAGCACCAAAGGCAGCATAGCCACTGTCGACAAACTCAGGATAAGGCAACTAGACCTACCACGTAATGATTCTTGAGTCGGACGACTCGGAGGCAAGATCGTCATAAACAGCAGAACAAGCCGCCAATCGATCTAATCCTAAGCCAGAGGAAACGACACTCCGCAGGAAACGACTCACGGAGACCTGAGGAAACACCAAAGGCCCTCAGACACGCCTGGACATGCAAACCGAGGTAAAACAATACCTCAAGGCATCCAGAACCAGTGTCTCAGACTGGATAGAACCGCCAAGACACCTACACAAGGTCGCCTGTCAACCCCTGGGTCACCCCGGGTTGACCGGAACCAAACAACGACAACTCAACAGTAGGAAAGAGAATCCTACAATAAGAAAGAAGACTCCTGGCCACCTCACAACGTAGTCTTAGCCCTCATAGGGTGTCAGGAGACATCCACGGGAAAGCGGGCAGACCACAAGGATAAGCCAAGACAGTCAGAAACCAGAACTACGGAAATCGGAGCTCAAAGGTTGTAACACACCACCCTTAAACCGTTACATGGATGTGACGGTCTAACGCTGGGCCGTTACACGAGCCTGACGCACCAGGGCAGGCGCGTCAGAGCCAACACGCTCGAAACCACAACACGAACAGCGTAACGCACCAGGGCAGGCGCGTTACAGCGGCCTAATGCATGACAACAGACGCGTTACGCCACCCTAACGCACGGGAGCAGACGCGTCAGGGCCAACAGACCCGAAACAAAAATGGTAACTCGAACCACGTAACGCACTAGACCAGGTGCGTCACACAGCCTAACGCGGCAAAGCAGGCGCGTCAGGGCCAACTGGCTCAAGTCAAGGAAACAATGGCCGAAAGGCACGTAACGGTCCCGATCGGACGCGTTACAGACGCCTAATGCACGAGGGCGTGGCCGTTAGAGCCAACGGCACAACCACCCAACTCGGCCAAAATAGCACGTAACGGCCTGGGGCAGGCACGTTACAACGCTGTGACGCACGGGGACACCACCGTTACACAAACCGCCTCAACGGTCAAACTCCAAGTCAAACACAACGTAACGGCCTACACCAGGCGCATTATAAGACTCTGACGTACTAGGGCAGGCGCATCAGAGGAACCGCCTTAACAAAAACGCTAAACGACAAAACAGGCGGTAACGCATCACACCGGACGCGTCAGAGAGCTGTGATGCGCCACCCCTAGGCCGTCACACTCCCAAAGCCACGAAGAGCTAAAAATTCCCAGACGCCGTGACGGTCTATCGTAGGGCCGTCAGGGACCTCTGGCGGTCACTGAAACGACCGCTACACCTATCACGACGGGAAAACAGTGGATTGGCCAAATTGAACCGTTCCACGCCCCATTCACGCCGAAGCGCAGGGGAAACAAGACTAGACGATGAAAAACAACACTAGGAGGCTAAAAAGCCCACATGCACGCATTAAAACGCTAGATCGGGGCGATTTAGACAAATCGACGCTAAACGAGTCACCGAGGTTCCCGGACTCCTATCGGCCCCGAATGACAACCGATCGACACGAAACTAGCATGGATGGGATCCAGACATCCCAGCGGTCAATTCAACACTAACCACACCACAAATGGTTTCCATTTTTCGGTGAACCCTGAAAACTCCAAAAAGTACGATTTTCACAAAACTGGCCCGATCTCCCCCGATCGAGCACCAAATCATGCACGGAAACAGAGGAAACGTGCAAAACAAGGTGGCGGTCCGTCTCCCTACCTCCACCAAATAAACCGTGCCCCGAAGGGAGTAAACCGCGCCGAAAACCACACCGCGAGCTCAAACACCGACTTTGAATCCACCATTCAGGATCGCGCCAAAACCACTCCATCCTCGCCCTATCGCGCACCCAGTCAGCTCCACAGCATCCCCAACACTCGCTCCTAGGTCCTCCGTGTAATGCCCTGGATCTTTGGTAAGTCTTGCTGGATCTTCATTGGATCTTTTGGATTGGTTCCGGTGAGTTTCGGTTAGCTTTTGTGGCTTCCGAGTTGAGCTTTACGAGCCGTGTGGGTTTTTCTCTCGTACTAGTTACGGAACCCTACGGTGAGTTTATTTGTCAGTTCATCGACTCGCGGATGCTACAGCGATGATGTACTCTTCGAGCTGGTCGTTTCGACTATTTTTACGTATTTTTCTGAATTTGTGCATTTTCGGCGCATTTCCGGAATTTTCAGAAATTAGGAAAATTTCCTAATTTCTTTTCTTTTTCTTTTCCTTTCCTCTTTCTCTCTCCTCATTCGCACGTTCGCCTCTCTCTCCCGTTCTCTCTCGTTCTCCCACCTTCTCGCCTCCGGCTGCAGACGGAGGGGTCCGTTGGTGAGGTGGCGACGTCGGGAAGCTGTCGAGGTGCGTGATGGAGCGAGGATCGGAATGGTTTTGGCGCGATCCCGAACGGTGGATTCAAAGCCGACGTTCGAGCTCGCGGCGTGGTTTTCGGTGTGATTTAGTCCCTTCGGGGAATGGTTTCTTCGGTGGAGGTAGGGTGATGGTTCCTCACTTCCTCCTGCTTGTTTTCCCTGCCCTTGCACTTCGTTTGGCGCGGAAACGGCCGAGTTTGGGCTTGTTTAGCCTAAACCGTGATTTTCGGGTTTTGTAGGGTTCACCGAAAAATGGCAACCATTTGTAGCTCGGTTAGTGTTGAACTGACCGTTGGAATGTTAGGATCCCATCCATGCTAGTTTTTATGTTGATCGGTGGTCATTCGAGGCCAGTAGGAGCCCGGGAACCTCGTTGTCCCATTTAGGGTGGATTCATTGGAATCGCCCTGATCTTGTGTTTTTGTGCTTGCATGTGGGCTTTTTAGCCTTCTTATATTGTTTTTCATCGTCGAGGGTTGTTTCCCCTGCGCTTCGGCATGAATGGGGCGTGGAACGGGCCGATTTGGCCAACCCTCTGTTTTCCCGCCGTAACTGGTGTGGCGGTCGTTCCAGGGACCGTTACATGCCCTGACGGCCCCACGACTGATCGTTACAGCGTCTGGGTTGATTTGAGTTCTTCGAGGTTTTGAGAGTGTGACGGCCCAGGGGTGGCACGTCACATCTCTCTGATGCGTCCCGTGAGACGCGTTATGTCTATTTTGTCATTTTATGTTTGGGTTAAGTCGGTTCCTCTGACGCGCTTGCCCCTGTGCGTCAGGTGAGTGTAACGCGCCTGCCCCAGGCCGTTACATTCTGGTTGACTGGCGTTGACCTTTTGAGGCGGTTCCCCTGGCGCGCCTGCCCTAGCGCGTCAGGTGTGCATAACGCGCCTGTCCCTGGCCGTTACGTTCTGTTTGACCGTGTTTGACCGAGTGAGTTGGTTCGCCTAACGGCCGTGCTCCCGTGCGTTAGGTGTGTGTAACGCGCCTGTCCCAGGCCGTTACATGCTGTTTTGGCTGAGTTGGGGTGGTTGCGTCGTTGTCTCTAACGGCCTCGTCCCCGTGCGTAAGGCGGTTGTAACGCGTCCGGTCGGGACCGTTACATGCCTCTCAGTCAGTCGTTGTTCTGGGTTTTGTTGGCCCTGACGCGCTTGTCCTAGCGCGTTAGGTGGCTGTAACGCGTTCGGTCTGGCGCGTTACATGGTCCGAGTGTGTTTTGAGTTTTGAGGGTTGTTGGCCCTGACGGCCCCGGTCGGGCGCGTCAGCTGGTGTAACGCGCCCGGTGCTGGCCGTTACATGCCTTTGTGTTTCTAGAGTTGGTTAGGGCGGTGTGTGTGACGGCTTGTTCCCCGACCGTCACGTTGGATGTAACGGCCTAGCGTTAGACCGTCACGTTCATGTAGCGGTCTAAGGGTGGTGCGTTACATGCCTTGTGCTCCGATTTCCGTGATTCCGGTTTCTGCTTGTCTTGGCTTGGCCTTGTGGTCTGCCCGTTGTCCCGTGGATGTCTCCTGACATCCTATGAGGGCTAGGACTACGTTGTAAGGTAGCCAGGAGTCTTCTTGCTTGTCGTAGGATTCTCTATCCTACTCTTGTGTGTGTCTTTAGTTGGGTTCCGGTCAACTCGGGGTGACCCAGCAGTTGACGGGCAACCTTTGTGTATGGGTGTCTTGGCGGTTTTGTCCAGTCCGAGACACTGGTTCTGGATGCCTTGAGGTATCGTCTTACCTCAGTTTGCGTGTCCAGACGTGTGCTGAGGGTCTTCGGCGTTCCCTCAGGTCTCCGTGAGTCGTTTCCTGTAGAGTGTCGTTTCTTGTGGCTTAGGATTAGACCGATTGGCGGCTTGTTCCGCTGTTTGTGACGATCTTGCCTTTGAGTCGTTCGACTCAAGATCGTTACGTGGTAGGTCTAGTTGCCTAGTCCTGAGTCGGTTGGCAGTGGTTGTACTACCAGTGGTGCTTCGTAGTACGTGTGACAGGGCTTCCGTAGACTGTCTGTACTCTAGCACTTGTGTTTTGGAGTCCGTGCCTTGTGAACCTCCACTAGTCGTAGCCTGTGACGTAGGCTTTTTTGTACGTCACCCACCGGGAGTGGTGGACGGGCAGTTTCCCGTTACACGGTTTTTAAGCTAGTTCCGTGGGCCCCGGCCAACGGTAGCGTCCTACCGAGGGGAATACTAGCTAGAGGCCTGGCCTAGGTAGTGGTCAGTGTGTGCACACGTGGTCAGGGACTGAGGACTTGCGTCGACGGGCGTGACCCTGACTAGTCACTCGCAGCGTGGTACTACGGTCTTGTGTCCGTGAGGTGCCGTTTTTCCTTGGAACGTCGTTGTTCCTTGGACCTGGTTCTTGGTGTGTCTAGTCTCCTCCGTGCTGCACACGGTCTGGTAGACGTGACACTTGTGGCGCAGTGTAAGACGTCAGTGGACGCATCTGGCTGTTCTTCTAGTGTGAGGGTACTCCTATCACTTGACCGGCGACTCTCGTGTTTCTCGGAGCCGGTGTTCTCCTTTCCGTGTCGGCTAGTCTTGGCCTTGCCCAAGATTTGCTTCCTTGGCTGTGTGGTCTGTTCTTGGCTGTGTCCAAGATGAGCCTGGGGTTGCGTACACGATGTTCCAATCGTGTAGGCCGTTGTGGTTGTTTTATCTGTCCTTGCAGGTCTTCGTTTTGGACCTGGTGTCGGGTCGACAGATCGGTAACTTCTGACTTTGCTGGGTCAGAGTCACCCTTCTGTTGTTGCTTGGAGTAGTTTTGGGTGCTGAGGTTAGTTCGGCCGCCGCTTGTCTGGCGCGGGTTCTCCCCCTTTCTTACTTGTTCCCTACTCCTACTTCCTGTCTGCTTACTACTGCATGTAGCATAGTTTTACAGCTTTGTAGTGTAGCTTTTCCTGCTTTGCTACACCTGCTGTTTTTATTGTTGTTGTTCCGTGTTACTGCGTGTTTTTCAGTGGGGATCCGCGTGACCCCTACTGAGCCAGTGACACGTGGCTCACCCCTGCTCTTTCAGGTGGGGTGGCGTTGTTCGTTCTACTTCCGCGTGGTTCCTGGAGTGTGCGTGCTCGTTGCGTGCCGTTGCTGCCAGCTGGTACCTGCGTCGGGCTTCCCCCGACTTCTTGGTACGTCTTTCCTTTCTATCGACTGTACTGTGCTAGACTTCTTGTCTTTAGCTTTGGACTAACTCTGGGATATAATTGTTAATTTGAATAGTTAATTAAAAAGTAATTTTATTTCTGCTACTTTAGCAAACCTATCTAAGGAAATTTAATTGCTTACTGTACTATCTCTGTGACTTCAATGTACTCTACACGTGCCTTTTTCCCTTCGGAGCTTTCCCGCTCTTGGGAGGCCTCGCGGGTTCCATGCGGTATCACGCGTATCCGGTAGTCCTACCGGGTATGCCGGGTATCTGGAATCCGGGTCGCTACAGCTTGGTATCAGAGCAGTGTTCTGAGATGTTCGGAGTTCTTTTCTGAGCTATCAGAGCATTGTCATGTGAAGTACATGGGAATCTGAGATATACAGTTTCCAGAGTCATGAAAGTCCAGTACAGTCTTCAACTGGCTTCGGTTTGCGATCCTTTGTCGCTTTGTGTTTTCTATGTGTTGTCTTGTGCGTGTTGTTCTGGCACTATACGAGGTGGTTCTGCTCTCGTCAAGATGTGACGACGTGTTTCTTTTTGTCGTTGTGTTTGTTTCGATCATGTTGTACATGGCAGTGTTCGCCGGAAGGCTTGAATCTGTAGTACGTTGTTCGAGGTTTTCTCCGTGTGTTGTTCAGGTTGCTGTTGACCTTTGGCCTTGGTTTGATGACCGTACACGTTCTCACCTTGTCTTGGTCATCCTGGCTTGAGTCTGTTCAGCTCCTGATGTGTTTTCGCTTCTGTTGAAGTGCTCGATTTGATTCCGTGTTGGAGAAGTTGCTCAGGCAAGCTAGGATTTTTCCTTCCTAGTGAGCTTTTGTGATTGAGCTTCCTGCTTCTCGTCCCTTCTGGTGGAATCTTTTCGAGGTTTGCCTTGGAATTGCTGTCTTAGTGATGCCTTTGTCCTGTGTCTGCTTAAGTGTGGACAGCTTTGTTGTGAGCCTGATCTGCTCTTTGCAATACGGTTGCTTAGCTTTGGACTCCATGATGGTGTTAAGAGCTGTCGCGTACCGTAGTTGTCGCGCCGTGTCCAGCGGCCGATGTATCGTGAAGGCTCATTTATCATTTTCGGGACGTGAAGGTAAACTGAGATCGATGCTTTCCTTGTGCTTTGTGCTGAAGCTGGTGCTCTTCTCCTGTTGCACTTAGGCTTCTTGTGATCGGTTGTTCACGGGATCGGTACTCGTGGCGTGTGATTTACGATCTTCATTGATTGCAATGGCGCCTGGTGTGTGTTGAGGTGTGACTACCGAGGTTGTTCGGTTGCCTGTGCGCGTTGTTGAGAGTGCAGCGGAAGTGTGTGGGTTGGCTACCCACTGGTCGAGAGATCTGTTTCTCCTCGATGTGACTTCATCTTAGCTTCTTGTGCCTTGATGTCGTTTGTTGCCGTGCCATTGTTGGTGGTTTTCTGGTGTTGGCATTGACATTTGCGAGTATTGGGGAATTTGTTGGCATTCCTGCTGATTGAGTACCCTTTTGCTCTGCATTTCTTTCTTAGGTGTTGTGCTCTCGAGACTTGTTGGTGGTCCTTGAGTTGCGTTCCCCGAGATTGTTGTCGTTTCTTGTTATGGTGGGTCTTCTCTTGGTGAGCAGTCTGATGCGTGACCCGTTTCTTGTGGTCGTGTGCTCAGCTGTTCTTGTGCCTTGTTGTGACCCTGCTTGCAGTGGTATTCTGTGGCCCTGCGTGTTGTGCGGAGCCGAAATCCTGCAGGTGCTGCCGTTGTGTTGTTTCTGTAAGTGCTGTTTCTATATGATTTTGTGTCTCTGTGTGGACCAAGTCTTGTCGGTTAGCCTTGCTGTGCTCTTTTCCTAGAGTTATCTTGCGACTCGATCAGATGTAATATCTGAGTGAGGACTGACTTGATTATGTTTGTGGTCCGGTGCTGTTGTTGTCGTTGGTGTCCTGTGTGCCAGGTGTTCCCTGTCGCCTTTGGCACTGGAGCCGATGATGTCGTCGAGCTGTCAGCTAACGGGATTGTGTCTCCTCGTGTAAGCTGTCGCTTGCCATGCTGTCGTTGTGTTTTTCAGTTGGTTGTCTGTTGTTGTGGCAGTCGTGTCTCCTGTCCTGTGAGACGTAAGCGACGTTGCCTTGTTTTGGAGGTGTCAGAATTGTGCTCACTTGGGTACCGTGCTATTTTGTGGATTGTTGCCTTGAGATCCTGAGCATGTGCTCGTGATTGTGGTCTGACAGTGTTCCTCTGAATTGTGTTCCCTCGAGATTTGTGTTATTTTTGTGGTTGTGTTGTTGGGTTGTTCTTCCCTGCTCCTCCTTTGTTAGTCCTTAATTTCGAGGGCAAAATTCCTTAAAGGAGGGGAGGATGTTATGCCCTGGATCCTTGGTAGGTCTTGCTGGATCTTCATTGGATCTTTTGGATTGGTTCCGGTGAGTTTCGATTCACTTTTGTGGCTTCCGAGTTGAGCTTTACGAGCCGTGTGGGTTTTTCTCTCATACTAGTTACGGAACCCTACGGTGAGTTTGTTTGTCAGTTCATCGACTCGCGGATGCTACAGCAATGATGTACTCTTCAAGCTGGTCGTTTTGACTATTTTTACGTATTTTTCTGAATTTGTGCATTTTCGGCGCATTTTCAGAATTTTCAGAAATTAGGAAAATTTCCTAATTTCTTTTCTTTTTTCTTTTCCTTTCCTCTTTCTCTCTCCTCATTCGCACGTTCGCCTCTCTCTCCCGTTCTCTCTCGTTCTCCAACCTTCTCGCCTCCGACTGCAGATGGAGGGGTCCGTTGGTGAGGTGGCGACGTCGGGAAGCTGTCGAGGTGCGTGATGGAGCGAGGATCGGAATAGTTTTGGCGCGATCCCGAACGGTGGATTCAAAGCCGACGTTCGAGCTCGCGGCGTGGTTTTTGGCGCGGTTTAGTGCCTTCGGGGCACGGTTTCTTCGGTGGAGGTAGGGTGATGGTTCCTCACTTCCTCCTGCTCGTTTTCCCTGCCCTTGCACTTCGTTTGGCGCGGAAACGGCCGAGTTTGGGCTTGTTTAGCCTAAACCGTGATTTTCGGGTTTTGTAGGGTTCGCCAGAAAACGGTAACCATTTGTAGCTCGGTTAGTGTTGAACTGACCGTTGGGATGTTAGGATCCCATCCATGCTAGTTTTGTGTTGATCAGTGGTCATTCGAGGCCGGTAGGAGCCCGGGAACCTCGTTGACCCATTTAGGGTGGATTCGTTGGAATCGCCCCGATCTTATATTTTTGTGCTTGCATGTGGGCTTTTTAGCCTTCTTATGTTGAATTTCATCGTCGAGGGTTTTTTCCCCTGCGCTTCGGCGTGAATGGGGAGTGGAATGGGCCGATTTGGCCAACCCTCTGTTTTCCCGCCGTAACTGGTGTGGCGGTAATTCCAGGGACCGTTACATGCCCTGACGGCCCCAAAACTGACCGTTACAGCGTCTGGGTTGATTTGAGTTCTTCGAGGTTTTGAGAGTGTGACGGCCCAGGGGTGGCGCATCACATCTCTCTGACGCGTCCTGTGAGACGCGTTACGTCTATTTTTTCATTTTTTGTTTGGGTTAAGTCGGTTCCTCTAACGCGCTTTCCCCTGTGCGTCAGGTAAGTGTAACGCGCCTGCCCCAGGCCGTTACATTCTGGTTGACTGGCGTTGACCTTTTGAGGCGGTTCCCCTGGCATGCCTGCCCTAGCGCGTCAGGTGTGCGTAACGCGCCTGTCCCTGGCCGTTACGTTCTGTTTGACCGTGTTTGATCGAGTGAGTCGGTTCGCCTAACGACTGTGCTCCCGTGCGTTAGGTGTGTGTAACACGCCTGTCCCAGGCCGTTACATGCTGTTTTGGCTGAGTTGGGGTGGTTGCGTCATTGTCTCTAACGGCCTCGTCCCCGTGCGTTAGGCAGTTGTAACGCGTCCGGTCGGGACCATTACATGCCTCTCAGTCAGTCGTTGTTCTGGGTTTTGTTGGCCTTGATGCGCTTGTCCTAGCGCGTTAGGTGGCTGTAACGCATTCGGTCTGGCGCGTTACATGGTCCGAGTGTGTTTTGAGTTTTGAGGGTTGTTGGCCCTGACGGCCCCGGTCGGGCGCGTCAGGCTGGTGTAACGCGCCCGGTGCTGGCCGTTACATGCCTTTATGTTTCTGGAGTTGGTTAGGGCGGTGTGTGTGACGGCTTGTTCCCCGACCGTCACGTTGGATGTAACGGCCTAGCATTAGACTGTCACGTTCATGTAGCGGTCTAAGGGTGGTGCGTTACATGCCTTGTGCTCCGATTTCCGTGATTCTAGTTTCTGCTTGTCTTGGCTAGGCCTTGTGGTCTGCCCGTTGTCCCGTGAATGTCTCCTGACGTCCTATGAGGGCTAGGACTACGTTGTAAGGTAGCCAGGAGTCTTCTTGCTTGTCGTAGGATTCTCTATCCTACTCTTGTGTGTGTCTTTGGTTGGGTTCAGGTCAACTCGGGGTGACCCAGCGGTTGACGGGCGACCTTTGTGTGTGGGTGTCTTGGCGGTTTTGTCCAGTCTGAGACACTGGTTCTGGATGCCTTGAGGTATCGTCTTACCTCAGTTTGCGTGTCCAGACGTGTGCTGAGGGTCTTCGACATTCCCTCAGGTCTTCGTGAGTCGTTTCTTGCGGAGTGTCGTTTCTTGTGGCTTAGGATTAGACCGATTGGCGGCTTGTTCTGCTATTTGTGACGATCTTGCCTTTGAGTCGTTCGACTCGGGATCGTTATGTGGTAGGTTTAGTTGCCTGGTCCTGAGTCGGTTGGCAGTGGTTGTACTGCCAGTGGTGCTTCGTAGTACATGTGACAGGGCTTCCGTAGACTATCTGTACTCTAGCACTTGTGTTTTGGAGTCCGTGCCTTGTGAACCTCCACTAGTCGTAGCCTGTGACGTAGGCTTTTTAGTACGTCACCCACCGGGAGTGGTGGACGGGCAGTTTCCCGTTACACGGTTTTTAAGCTAGTTCCGTGGGCCCCGGCCAACGGTAGCGTCCTACCGAGGGGAATACTGGCTAGAGGCCTGGCCTAGGTAGTGGTCAGTGTGTGCACACGTGGTCAGGGACTGAGGACTTGCGTCGACTGGCGTGACCCTGACTAGTCACTCGCAGCGTGGTACTGCGGTCTTGTGTCCGTGAGGTGCCATTTTTCCTGGGAACGTCGTTGTTCCTTGGACCTGGTTCTTGGTGTGTCTAGTCTCCTCCGTGCTGCACACGGTCTGGTAGACGTGACACTTGTGACGCAGTGTAAGACGTCAGTGGACGCATCTGGCTGTTCTTCTATTGTGAGGGTACTCCTATCACTTGACCGGCGACTCTCGTGTTTCTCAGAGCCGGTGTTCTACTTTCCGTTTCGGCTAGTCTTGGCCTTGCCCAAGATTTACTTCCCTGGCTGTGTGGTCTGTTCTTGGCTGTGTCCAAGATGAGCCTGGGGTTGCGTACACGAAGTTCCAATCCTGTAGGCCGTTGTGATTGTTTTACTTGTCCTTGCAGGTCTTCGTTTTGGACCTGGTGTTGGGTCGACAGATCGGTAACTTCTGACTTTGCTGGGTCAGAGTCGCCCTTCTGTTGTTGCTTGGAGTAGTTTGGGGTGCCGAGGCTAGTTCGGCCGCCGCTTGTCTGGCGCGGGTTCTCCCCCTTTCTTGCTTGTTCCCTACTCCTACTTCCCGTCCGCTTACTACTGCCTGTAGCGTAGTTTTACAGCTTTGTAGTGTAGCTTTTCCTGCTTTGCTACACCTGCTATTTTTGTTGTTGTTGTTCCGTGTTACTGCGTGTTTTTCAGTGGGGATCCGCATGACCCCTACTGAGCCAGTGACACGTGGCTCACCCCTGCTCTTTCAGGTGGGGTGGCGTTGTTCGTTCTGCTTCCGCGTGGTTCCTGGAGTGTGCGTGCTCGTTGCGTGCCGTTGCTGCCAGCTGGTGCCTGCGTCGGGCTTCCCCCGACTTCTTGGTACGTCTTTCCTTTCTGTCGACTGTACTGTGCTAGACTTGTTGTCTTTAGCTTTGGACTGACTCTGGGATATAATTGTTAATTTGAATAGTTAATTAAAAAGTAATTTTATTTCTGCTACTTTAGAAAACCTATCTAAAGAAATTTAATTGCTTACTGTACTATCTCTGTGGCTTCAATGTACTCTACACGTGCCTTTTTCCCTTCGGAGCTTTCCCGCTCTTGGGAGGCCTCACGGGTTCCATGCGGTATCACGCGTATCCGGTAGTCCTACCGGGTATGCCGGGTATCCGGAATCCGGGTCGCTACACTCCGTCTGCAGCCGGAGCTGAGGAAGCTCGAGAGGAGAGAAAACGGGAGAGAGAGACGGCGGCGGCGAAATGAGAAGGGAGGAGAGAGGATGGAAAAGAAAAAGGAAAAGAAATTAGGAATTTTCCTAATTTCTGAAAAATCTGATTTCTGGCCCTATCTCCGAAAAATACGCAAAAATAGTCAAAACGACCGGCTCGAAGAGTACATCGTCGCTGCAGCATTCACGAGTCGAGGAACTGACAACCAAACTCACCGTAGGGTTCCATAACTAGTACGAGAGAAAAACCCACACGGCTCGAAAAGCTCAACTCGGAAGCCACAAATGCGAACCGAAACTCACCGAAACAAATCCGAAAGATCCAATAAAGATCTACCAAGGATCCAGGGCATACATCCTCCCCTCCTTTAAGAAATTTCATCCTCAAAATTTAAGGACTAGCAAAGGAGAAGCAGGGAATGTTGTGCCCCTATGGTCATTTGAGTCATTCTGTGGTCACTTGGGTAATTCGACATCATTCTATGGTCATATGCATTCTGTGGTATTCTTGGTTTTGATAATGGCTAAACACTATTAGTCATTGATATTTCCCACTCTCATGTGACTGACATACGTGATGGTTCGATCATGACTGGTACACCATTACATGGACAAGAAAGACAGTGGAGTCGGCAAAGTGAAAGCTCGTGGATCGCGCCCAAGCAAGGATGCGAAAACAAGCACAAGTCGACACGCGATATTCGGCTCGTCATCCATATAAGGTCAATGCACAAAGAAGCATAGCCAAGAGAATCCAAGGCCATAAACTCTGTTGAAATCTTTTAGACTATCAAGGGAGATGCCACCGACATGCACGGGCTGCTAATGGAGTTGAACGACGGAGCTAGAACGGAAATTGGACCGACCCGGGATAAGCCGGGTTCTGCCCAGCTGGCGGTCGACCGCCCCAGCCAGTATCCGCCAGTCTGCAGTCTTTCAGCTGGCGGTCGACCGCCAGCCAGTGGCGGTCGACCGAAATTCCCAGGGATCACCCGAATACAAGTTTTACAGTAGCGGTCGACCGCCAGGAGCTGCCGGTCGACCGCCAGCCCCGAGCCTTCAATGTTGACTTTGTTTCCAACTTCGAAAAGGGCCATTCAACATGGATTTCTTTAATCCAACAGTCACCTAATCACCCACAAATTGTGGATCTGGTCTGAGGCTTGTCTATAGACCATTCAAGGTCTATAAAACCAATACAAGAGGGTTGGAAACCCCCAATGCTTCAAGGCTTCAAGAGAGATCAAGGGAGGCCATTTTCGAGGTACTGTAGCACCTCCGTGAACAGTACTTCGGGCTGGAGTTCTTCATCCATCCAAGGTGTTTCAAGGTGAGATCTGAAGCAAGCAACCTCCACCAAAGCTAGAAGCACTCAAGGATAAGAAGGGTGATCAAAGGAAGCCACAAGGAGGGTGTTTCAAGAAGGAAATCAAGCTACTCCGGGAAGAAGTTCTTCATCAAATCTTCAAGTGATTGAAGCAACTTCAAGCCAAGTGAAGAAAAAGATGTAATCATCTTCCTCTTCCTCATCTCAAGGTGATCCATAGAAGCTGCAAGGGTGTGTTCAAGGAAAAGGAGTTCGAGTTACTGTAGCTGTGAACAGTACTCCGGGAAGAAGCTCTTCATCATATCTCCAAGTGATTCAAGCTACTTCAAGAGGAGATCAACTCCAAGCCAAGTGAATCATCAGATTCAAGCTCCAGCAAACTCATATAAGAGCTTTTCTCTTTGAACATATTTCATATCTTGTTTGAGTGTTTTCATATCTTGTTCTTTTCCATTTCATTCAAACATTTGGAACTGAAGATCGTCCCTACCGGTGGTTAGTAGGAAGGCAATCGGAAGCTGTCCGATCTGCAGTGTTGACGTCCCTACCGGCGGTTAGTAGGAAGGCAATCGGTGGTCTTTCCGATTTGCGGTTCAGTGCGTGGCACTAGTGAAACCTCACCGGATTTGGTGAGGGGTGGACGTAGGACTGGAGATTCAGTCCGAACCATCTTAAAATCTCGTGTGTTGTGGTTTGCTTGTGCGATTACTTTGTGTTAGATGCATGCTTAGGTTCAATATCTATATTGCATAATCATCTTGTTAAGCAAACCACTGTGTTCTTCATTTAGCTAGTTATATTCTGCTGCTATTATCATTACCTAGCTATATAGAGGGTTACATTACGGAAAGAGGGGCAGATCTATTCACCCCTCCCCTCTAGATCCGCTGTCCACTACACAACAAGTGGTATCAGAGCCTAATCTCTCATTATGGGGTCCAACGACCTTGAGGGAAATGGTGGATCAGCATCTAAGGGTTATTTACATGAAGGACACTCTGTGAATAGACCTCCTTATTTCACTGGATCTAACTATCCTTATTGGAAACATCGCATGCAGGTGTTCATTCGCGCCCAAGACTACGAACTTTGGCGTGTGATCAGCAAAGGTCCATATGAGCTTACGGAAAATGAGGACTTGTGGACCAAAGAACAAATACGGCAATCCACCGTCAACTGGAGTGCTAAACATATCATGCAATGCTCACTCCATCCAGTTGAATTCTCAAGAGTAGCCACCTGCGCAACTGCGAAATTGATGTGGGATAAGCTAGAGGTAATCTACGAAGGAACCTCTCAGGTACGAGAAATAAAAGCCAATATTTTAGTTTCTGAATATGAAATGTTCCGCATGAAGTCTGATGAGTCAATTCAAGATATGTATGCTCGCTTAACTGTGCTTACTAATAGTTTAACTGATTTGGGAAAGAAATATACAGAGCAAGAACTTGTAAGAAAAATTCCCAGATCATTAACTACAGCATGGCACACGAAGGCAACCGTCGTTGAAGAATCAAGAGATCTCGCAACCACCAAGGTAGATGAACTCATTGGGTCATTAATGACATATGAGATCAACCTCAAGAACAAAGAGGCTGAGGCACCCAAGAAGAAGTCCCTAGCTCTTAAAGCTGGACCCAGCCGTCAAGATAATTCTGATGAAGGTGAGGATTCGGGAAGTGAGCGAGATGAGGATGACGTAGCCATGCTCACGCGTAAGTTCAAGAAATTCCTCAGAAAGGAAGATAAGAGCTTCATGAAAGGAAAGTCAAGGGTAAGAAATGGTTTCAAATCTAATTTTAAAAACTCTAAGAAATCTGACAAAATCATTTGTTATTCTTGCAACAAACCAGGGCATTTCAAGAATGACTGTCCTGACAGATTCAGAAAAGCTGACAAATGGAAGGGCAAGAAGAATAACAAGGCCATGGTGTCCACATGGAGTGATGAAGAAGAAAGTAATGATGGAACTAGCTCCTCGGACAAAGAAAAAGAAGATTTCTGCCTCATGGCCAAAGGTGACGAAGAAATTAAGGTAAATTCTCCATTTGAAGATTATACAATTGATGATTGGGAGGATGCATATATACAACTCATGGAAAAATATGAATGTACAAAAAGGAAAATAAATCGTTGAAAAAGAAAATGAATTCTTTTGTGCATGATCATGACAAGGATGATAAGAATGCTCTACTTGAAACTGAAATTGAAGATCTTAAGAAAATGATTGAGGATTTGGAAGAAGGAAGAAAAGAAATGGCTGACTTAGAAACTGAAAATGAAAATTTGAGAAATGAGATTGATAGCATTAAGCTAAAAATGCAAACCTATGAAAAGAACAGCAAATTGAGTATTGAAAAATATGAAGCCGTCAAACATGTCAACACTCAACTCTTGCAAAACATTGAAAACTTACAAAAAGAATTGAAGGATAAACAACAATCCTTGAAAAATTTTGTGGATAGAAAAGAAAACCTAGATGCTTTGCTAGGTACTAGGATGAATTTCAACAAGGAAGGGTTGGGTTTTGAACCAACAAACAAAAGGCCAATTGGGCTAACAACAGTCATATTTGTCTCATCTTCCGAAGCCTCCACCTCAAACATAACTCCCACACAAAACTAGCAAAAACAAAAGGAGAAAGGAAAAGAAAAGATTGAAGGGGGAGTCACCAACATTCCCAAAAAGCATGTCCAAAGACCTAAGAAAGGTCGACCTTCCCCGCAGCATAGGTCAACACATTCTTGGCCATTGCATGCTCAATCTTCCAGATATCACCAAAAGTGGATTGCACATTCATATAGGCCAACACCACCATACTTTTGGAGAAACTGTGATTCATGTGTTCATCAATCCCATAGGTGGCAAAACAATCACTTTCAACCCAAAACCAACCAACGGCCTCAATGGTTTAAGAAGCAAACCTCATCAAACTTTCACAAATTCCAACCAAGAACCTCCAAACAGAAAATGAATGTCAAAGTTGAAAAGAAAAACCAAACCCCTGCTCTAAGCAAACAAAACATGAATGTTAGAAAAGTTTGGATTCCAAAAGAAATGGTTTCATGCTTTGAAAATTTGAAGAGTATGATGGGACCCAAATTTGGTTGGGTTCCAAACACATTTGCTTAATTGCTTGTGCAGGAGTGTCTTGCAGCCATACATAACAGGTGGTACCTTGATAGCGGCTGTTCAAGACACATGACCGGAGATAAATCAAAATTTTGTCTCTTGGAGGAAAAGGAAGGAGGACATGTCACATTTGGAGGGAACAACAAAGGAAAAATTATTGGAACAGGTAATGTAGGTAAGAACCTCTCCAACTCCATTAGAAATGTGTTGCTAGTTGAAGGTTTGAAATATAACCTACTAAGCATAAGTCAATTGTGTGATAAAGGTCACAAAGTGTTGTTTGATTCTCATGAATGTAAAATCTTTGAACCAAAATCTGATAAGGTAAAATTTTCTGGTAAAAGAGTCAACAATGTTTACATGATTGACTTAGATGATCCTGCTTATTCAAACCTTTGTCTTGCTGCACCAAAATCTGAAATTGCATGGTTATGGCATCGTAGACTAGGACATGCTAGCTACAATGTCTTGCATAAACTCTTAAAGCATTCAATGGTGAAAGGTTTGCCTGAACTATCCTTTAAACAAGAAAATAAATTGTGTGATGCATGTGCCCTAGGTAAACAAACTAGAAAGTCATTCAAGGGAAGATCTGAAAATACATCATCCAAACCACTCGAGCTAATTCATATGGACCTATTTGGTCCAACCAGAACTGCTAGTTTAAGTGGTAGAAAATATGGATATGTCTTGGTGGATGACTTTTCTAGGTTCACATGGATTTTCTTTCTCACACATAAGAATGATGCTTTTGACGAGTTTCAGGCACTCTACATGAAGATAAAGCAGGACGGTGAGTTTAAAATTTCTAAGATTCAATCTGATCATGGTGGTGAATTTGAAAATGATGATTTCTATAATCTCTGTAGGGCTGAAGGTATTTCACACCGATTCTCTTCACCAAGAACGCCGGAGCAAAATGGTGTAGTTGAAAGGAGAAACCGGACACTTGTAGAGATGGCAAGAACCATGCTTGCAGAACGGAAACTTCCAAGGAGGTTTTGGGCTGAAGCGGTAAACTCGACATGTTACATTATCAACCGCTCTATGGTAAGGCCACACACCAAAAAGACTCCTTATGAGTTGCTAAAAGGTAAAAAGCCTTCTCTCTCACATATGAAAGTGTTTGGGTCGAAATGCTTCATTCACAACAATGACAAAAGAGACTTAGATAAATTCGAGCCCAAGAGCGATGAAGGTATATTCCTTGGATATTCTGATAGATCTAGGGCTTATAGAATTTACAATATCAAAAATCAAACTGTGGAAGAATCACCCCATGTTTCCTTTGATGAATATCATGATTCTAACAATGATAACTCTTGCAGGAAAAACGATGAAGATGGAGAATTCCTAAGCATAAAGGACAAGAGTGATCCTCCACAAGAAGAAATAAAAGAAGATGGTGACCTAGCTGAATCAAGCAATGCAAGGAATCAAGCTCCAGGAGAAGGTAACGATTCTACAAACATTAGAATTCTTAAGGATCATCCCTTGGAGAATGTCATTGGTAGCTTGAATGACCCACCTAGAACTAGGTCACATTTTAAAATTGTGGAAGAATTAGATCAACTTGCTTTGTCTCGCAGCATGAACCCAAAAATATTGATGATGCTTTAAAAGATGAAAACTGGATAAATTCCATGCAAGAAGAGTTAAACCAGTTTGAAAGAAACAAAGTTTGGCATCTTGTTCCTAGACCTTCATTACAATCTGTCATAGGCACTAAATGGGCTTTTAGGAACAAACTAAGTGAGGATGGCAAGATAATAAGAAATAAGGCTAGATTGGTGGCTCAAGGGTATAATCAAGAGTTTGGGGTAGACTTTGATGAATCTTATGCCCCTGTTGCTAGACTCGAAGCCATCAGAATTTTACTTACCTTTGCATGCTCCCTTAGAATAAAGCTGTATCAAATGGATGTCAAAAGTGCTTTCTTGAATGGCTTGATCAAAGAAGAAGTCTATGTTGAGCAGCCCCCTAGCTTTGAGAATTTTAACAATGCAGATTTTGTATACAAGCTAGACAGGGCACTTTATGGACTTAAGCAAGCACCAAGAGCTTGGTATGAGAGACTAAGCTCGTTCCTCATTGAAAAAGGGTACACACGAGGTAAAGTAGATCAAACACTTTTCACCAAGAAGCAATGTAAGAACATCTTGATTGTTCAAATTTATGTTGATGACATTGTGTTTGGTTCTACAAAATCTGAAATGTGTGAGGAATTTGCTAACCTCATGACTAGCGAATTTGAGATGAGCTTAATGGGTGAACTTCAATTCTTTCTCAGTTTGCAGGTCAACCAAGGAGAAGACGGTTGCTTCATAAGCCAAGCCAAATACATCAAGGAGCTGCTAAAAAGATTTGACATGGCAAACAACAAAATCATTACAACTCCGATGAGTACCTCAACTTCACTGGATTCGGATGAAAATGGTAAATTGGTGGATGCAAAGGTCTATAGAGGTGTGATTGGCTCTTTGCTTTATTTGACTGCATCCCGACCAGATATCCAGTTTAGTGTATGTCTTTGTGCTAGATTTCAAGCCAGTCCTAGAGAATCTCATTTGACTGCCGTCAAACGTATCCTTCGATATCTTGCCGGCACTCAAGATTTGGGATTGTGGTATCCATCATCATGTGATTTATCTCTTATATCTTATTCTGATGCGGATTACGCTGGATGCAAGCTGGATCGTAAGAGTACTAGTGGCTATTGCCAGTTTCTAGGCGGGTGTTTAGTTTCTTGGGCCTCCAAGAAACAACACTCGGTTGCCCTCTCAACCGCGGAGGCAGAATATGTTGCTGCGGGGAGCTGTGGCACCCAAGTGTTGTGGATTAAACACCAACTCCAAGACTACTTGGTGGATCTTGGTTGTGTCCCGATTCTATGTGATAACAGTAGTGCTATCAACCTTACAAAAAATCCAGTCCAGCACTCTAGGACTAAGCATATTGAGATTAGGCATCACTTCATTAGAGATGAGGTCGGTAAGAAAAATTTTGAACTGCATTTTGTTGATACTCTAAATCAAATTGCTGATATTTTCACCAAGCCCTTGTGTAATGATAGGTTTTCAACACTCAGAAGGGAGCTTGGTCTTTGTCGACCTCAGGCCAATATGAATTTGAAATGATGATCATGCTCAATTAGTTGTGTGTCTTGCACGTTGGCATTCATGCATTGTTTATATGTCAATATGTCATTTTGTATATGTGTCGCATTGCATGTAGATGCATAATAATGAAATGAGTTCATGATTCATAATGCATTGCATGGTCTGTGTAGCATCCTTTCTGCATGGCCACGGTATATCAAATGTTGATGTATGGAAAGGCAGGTTATGCTTGTCTAGACGCACTCAATATGCGTGAGGTTTCACCTCCGCCAAGTACCATGCGTCATTGTCGCATATAGGCCATATAGTAAGGGGGAGTTGTCATTTTGCAGCATTTATACATGAGTTTCATATCCATTCTGTTGCATTTAATAAGTGTATAACCATATGTTGGGTCATGCATTTCATGTCTACCAAATTCATGTCCACCCCTGCACGTTTCAGGTCCTTCTCCTCTTGACACTTATCATTACACTTGCTTGCACACATAACTCTTCGCGTATCCATTGCATATCCTTAGGGGGAGTTTTGTTGATTCTCATAACCTCTTGCAAACTGCACTTCAGTGGCTTACAGTCTGGTTTGAGTTCACGAGACAGATGAACATATGGTGTAAGAGCTTTCTATTATATGCCCTAATGATTGTCCATTCAATGAAAATGGTTCAGATTTAATGACTTCCTTGTAGTTCTGATATATCTTGTTTGAAATCATCTATGTTCTGAAGCTTTAATAGACCTTAACTAGAGACTGCATATTGTGTTTTGCATGACTATCCTGATATCTGAAAATCCAAACGTCTTGACAACTTTGGTGATACACTCAGGCTTAGTATTGCTTCTAAACATATTGATGAGCTGGAATTCCTGAAAATCATTTTGACAGAGTAATGATATTGTTGCACGGAGAAACATGTCATGTCATCAAAATCAAGTGACAAATGATATGTCATGATGTGCCTCTGTTATCTCTATCGTCATTCTCTTTGGACTCTAGGCAGAGCACTAGCATAATTGCTCAGAAATATATCCTCTCATCAAAGAAATGAGATTGGATATGTCATGACGTGACTTTGCTATCTCTGTTCATCTTGAAGCATGACAGTCAGTCTTACCAAATTCCTAGGAATACTGGCGTCTAAACAACGTGTATTCTTACGGCTTGGAGGTATGTACTAGACTTGATTGCTCGTAAAATATGAGTCTTGTGCCTTCAAATGCACATGATATTGATAATCAAACTTGTTGAATTCCTAAAATTCCATGCTTTAGTCATGATTGTTTAGCCTCAATACATGTTTTTGTGTTATTGCCTTTGTCGTTATTGAATGTGGATATATAAGACAAGGGAAGGTTAAACACTGCCATGATATGCATCTTTGGTTCATTTCTATTAAATCTTGGATGTAGCTGCTTTTCGAACTCTGTTGATGAATTCGAATTTTATTAGATTCGAACCATATATGTTGTTCACGGTCTGTTTCAGGTTTGCATATAATGGCTTGCTCTTCACTCCTTTCAGCTCTGGTCTCCCAGATATTTCACTTTATTACTCCTTTTTGCTGTTGGCAAAGGGGGAGAATTCTTTGTGTGAGTCCTTTGTCGCGTTAGCTATGCGTTATGCGTTAGCTATGCGTTATCGCGTTGTCTTTGGGGGTTGTGTGAATGGTGTACAGGGAGAGTCAAAGGGGGAGAATCCATTGCTCATTTTTGTATCTCATATGTGTATATGATGGGGTTTGCATAATTACATAGCATCCATATCTACATTCATAATTGCATTCACATGCTATTACTATCATGGATCTTGAGCTGCACACAGGTTGCATATGTCATAATCTTTACCATATTTGCCATATTAGATATTTCTGCCATATAATGACTCACAGTGTTGCCATCATCAAAAAGGGGGAGAATGTTGTGCCCCTATGGTCATTTGAGTCATTCTGTGGTCACTTGGGTAATTCGACATCATTCTATGGTCATATGCATTCTGTGGTATTCTTGATTTTGATAATGACTAAACACTATTAGTCATTGATATTTCTCACTCTCATGTGACTGACATACGTGATGGTTCGATGATGACAGGTACACCATTACATGGACAAGAAAGACAGTGGAGTCGGCAAAGTGAAAGCTCGTGGATCGCACCCAAGCAAGGATGCGAAAACAAGCACAAGTCGACACGCGATATTCGACTCATCATCCATATAAGGTCAATGCACAAAGAAGCATAGCCAAGAGAATCCAAGGCCATAAACTCCGTTGATATCTTTTAGACTATCAAGGGAGATGCCACCGACATGCACGGGCTGCTAATGGACTTGAACGACGGAGCTAGAATGGAAATTGGACCGACCCGAGATAAGCCGGGTTCTGCCCAGCTGGCGGTCGACCGCCCCAGCCAGCATCCGCCAGTCTACAGTCTTTCAGCTGGCGGTCGACCGCCAGCTAGTGGCGGTCGACCGAAATTCCCAGGGATCACTCGAATGCAAGTTTTACAGTAGCGGTCGACCGCCAGGAGCTACAGGTCGACCGCCAGCCCCGAGCCTTCAATGTTGACTTTGTTTTCAACTTCTAAAGGGCCATTCAACATGGATTTCTTTAATCCAAAAGTCACCTAATCACCCACAAATTGTGGATCTGGTCTGAGGCTTGTCTATAGACCATTCAAGGTCTATAAAACTAATACAAGAGGGTTGGAAACCCCCAATGCTTCAAGGCTTCAAGAGAGATCAAGGGAGGCCATTTTCGAGGTACTGTAGCACCTCCGTGAACAGTACTTCGGGCTGGAGTTCTTCATCCATCCAAGGTGTTTCAAGGTGAGATCTGAAGCAAGCAACCTCCACCAAAGCTAGAAGCACTCAAGGATAAGAAGGGTGATCAAAGGAAGCCACAAGGAGGGTGTTTCAAGAAGGAAATCAAGCTACTCCGGGAAGAAGTTCTTCATCAAATCTTCAAGTGATTGAAGTAACTTCAAGAGGAAATCAACTTCAAGCCAATTGAAGAAAAAGCTGTAATCATCTTCCTCTTCCTCATCTCAAGGTGATCTATAGAAGCTGCAAGGGTGTGTTCAAGGGAAAGGAGTTCGAGTTACTATAGCTGTGAACAGTACTCCGGGAAGAAGCTCTTCATCATATCTCCAAGTGATTCAAGCTGCTTCAAGAGGAGATCAACTCCAAGCCAAGTGAATCATCAGATTCAGGCTCCAGCAAACTCAGACAAGATCTTTTCTCTTTGAACATATTTCATATCTTGTTTGAGTGTTTTCATATCTTGTTCTTTTCCATTT
Organism: Amorphophallus konjac; assembly: GCA_022559845.1. Taxonomy (NCBI): domain Eukaryota; kingdom Viridiplantae; phylum Streptophyta; class Magnoliopsida; order Alismatales; family Araceae; genus Amorphophallus; species Amorphophallus konjac. The sequence continues at coordinate 211,327,252 of CM040121.1, forward strand.
CATTCAAACATTTGGAACTGAAGATCGTCCCTATCGGTGGTTAGTAGGAAGGCAATCGGAAGCTGTCCGATCTGCGGTGTTGACGTCTCTACCGGCGGTTAGTAGGAAGGCAATCGGTGGTCTTTCCGATTTGCGGTTCAGTGCGTGGCACTAGTGAAACCTCACCGGATTTGGTGAGGGGTGGACGTAGGACTGGAGATTCAGTCCGAACCACCTTAAAATCTCGTGTGTTGTGGTTTGCTTGTGCGATTGCTTTGTGTTAGATGCATGCTTAGGTTCAATATCTATATTGCATAATCATCTTGTTAAGCAAATCACTATGTTCTTCGTTTAGCTAGTTATATTCCGCTGCTATCATCATTACCTAGCTATATAGAGGGTTACATTGCGAAAAGAGGGGCAGATCTATTCACCCCTCCCCTCTAGATCCGATGTCCACTACACAACAGGGAAGAACAACCCAACTGCACAAACACGGAAACGACACAAATCTCGAGAAACGCAGCTCAGAGGAACATCGTCAGACTATAATCACGAGCACATGCTCTGGATCGAGCACGGCACCCAAGTGAACACAAGTCCAACACCTCCAAAACAAGGCAACGTCGTTCACGTCTCGCAGGGAAAGAGACACGACTGCCACAACCACATCACGACAAGCAGCAGCTTGCACAAGGAGACACAGTCCTCACAGCTGACCGCTCGACCACATCATCGGCTCCAGTGCCAAAGGTAACAGGGAACACCTGGCACACAGGACACCAATGACAACACTAGACCACAGGCACAACCAAGTCAGTCCTCACTCAGATATTACATCTGGTCGAGTCATAAGCTGACTCTAAGGAAAAAGAGTACAGCAAGGCTAACCGAGAAGACCTGGTCCAAAACAGAAGGACAAAATCATAGAGAAACAGCGCCAAAACACCAACAGCAACAACAGCACTTACAGAATTCCGGCTCCGCACGAAACACAGAACCATGGAACACAACTGCAAGCAGGGTCACATCAAGGCACAGGAACAGCTGAACACACGACCACAAGGGATGGGTCACGCATCAGACTGCTCACCAAGGAGAGACCCACGACAATGAGAAACGACAATCTCAGGGAACGTAACTCAAGGACTACGAACACGCCTCGAGAGCACAACACCTAAGAAAAGGAAATGCAGAGTAGAGGGTACTCAATCAGCAGGAATGCCGACAAATTCCCCAACACTCACAAATGCCAATGCTAACCGTAGACAATCACCAGCAACAGCACGACAACAGATGACATCGAGGCACAGGAAGCCAAGACGAAGTCACATCGAGAAGAACAAACCCCTCGACCGGTGAGTAGCTAACTCACAGGCTTCAGCTGCACACTCAACAACGCACATGGGCATCAGAACAACCTCGGTAGTCGCATCTCAGCACACACCAGATGCCTTCATAATCTATGAAGATCACAAATAACACGCCACGAGTACCGATCCAGCAAACAACCGATTACCAGGAGCCTAAGTGCAATAAGAGGAGAGTACCAGTTTCAACACAAAGCACAAGGAAAAGCGTTAATCTCAGCTTACCTTCACGTCCTAAAAATGATAAATGAGCCTTCACAATTCATCGGCCGCTGGACACGGCAAGACAAATACGGTACACAACAGCTCTTAACACCATGATGGAGTCCAAAGCCAAGCAACCGCATAGCAAAAAGCAGATCAGGCTCAGAACAAAACTGTCCACACTTAAGCAGACACAGGACAAAGGCATCACTAAGACAGCAATTCCATGGTAAACCTCGAAAAGATTCCACCAGAAGGAACGAGAAGTAATAAGCTCAACCACGAAAGTTCACCAGGAAAGGAAAATCCTAGCTTGTCTGAGCAACTTCTCAAACACGGAATCTAACCGAGCACTTCAACAGAAGTAAGACACATCAGGAGCTGAACAGACTCAAGCCGGGACGACCAAGACAACGTGAGAACGTGTACGGTCATCAGACCAAGGCTAAAGGTCAACAGCAACCTGAACAGCATACGGAGAAAACCTCGCAACGTACTACAGATTCAAGCCTTCCGGTGAACACTGCCAAGTACAACATGGTCGAAACAAACACAACGACGAAAAAGAAATACCTCGTCACATCCTGACGAGAGCAGGACCATCTCGTACAGTGCTAGGACAGCACGCATAAGACAACATACGAAGAAAACAACGCGATAAATCATCGTAACATCAAAGCCAGCTGAAGACTGTACTGGACTTTCACGACTCTGGATACTGTATATCTCGGATTCCTATGTACTTCACACAACAACGCTCTGATAGCTCAGAAAAGAACTTCGAACATCTCAGAACACTACTCTGATACCACTCTGTAATGACTCGGATCCCGGATACCAAGTATACCCGGTAGGACTACCGAATACAAGTGATATCACTTGGAACCCGCGAGGCCTCCCAAGAGCAGGAAAGCTCCGAAGGGATAAAGGCATGTGTAGAGTACATTAAAGCCACAGAGATATAACAGAAGCAATTACATTTCATTAGATCGGTTTGCTAAAGTAGCAGAAATAAAATTACTTTTTAATTAACAGTTTCAATTTAACAATTATACACCAGAGTCAAGTCCAAAGCTAAAGACAGCAAGTCTAGCACAGTACAATCGACAGAAAGGAAAGACGTACCGAGAAGTCGGGGGAAGCCCGACGTAGGTACCAGCTGGCCACAACGACACGCTACGAGCAAGCGCACCAGGAACCACACAGAAGCAGAACGAACGACGTCACCCCACCTGAAAAGCAGGGGTGAGCCTCGTGTCACTGGCTCAGTAGGGGTCACGCGGATCCCCACTGAAAAACACGCAGTAACACGGAACAACAGAACAACAGGAAAAATAGCAGGTGTAGCAAAGCGGGAAAACTACACTACAAAGCTGTAAAGCTACACTAGAAGCTGTCGAGAACAGACGGGGAGTAGGAGTAGGGAGCAAGTCAGAAAGGGGAAAAACCCGCGCCAGACAAGTGGCGGCCGAACTAACCTCGGCACCCCAAACTACTCCAAACAATGACAGAAGGGCGACTCTGATATAACAAAGTCAGAAGTTACCGATCTGCCAACTCGGCACTAGGCCTAAGACGAAGACCTGCAAGGACCGACAGACTCGACAACACACACACACGACTAGAAAGTAGTGCACCCCACGTTGACCTCGAGTAGGGCCATGAGAGGGCCAACTCAGAAAGGTCACGACGCGTAAGAAACACCGAGAGTCACGTGTCACGTGACGGAAGCACCTCCTCACATGAAGAACAGCCAGCTGCGTCCACTGACGTCTTATGCTGCGCCACAAGTGTCTCGCCTACGGTACCGCTGAAACCACGGCAGAGTCGTAGACACGCGCTGAACCAAACAGGAACAACAGTAATAACAGAACAAGAGGACAAGTAACTAGTCAGGGTCACGCCCGTCGGCGTAGGTCCTCAGTCCCTGACAACGTGTGCACACACTGGCTCTAGCCTAAGCCAGGTTCTCTAGCTAGTTTTCTCCCTCGGTAGGACGCTACCGCTGGCTGGGAGCCCATGGAACTAGCTTACAAATCGCATCACGGGAACACCCCTCCGCTATCCGCTAGCGGGTCGGCAACTCAAAGGCCTTAGGGCTACAACAAACAGAGGCTCACAAGACACAGAGACTCAAAACACAACTGCTGAAGTACAGGTAGGCAAGAATGCCCAACGGCACGCACTTTGAAGCACCAAAGGTAGCACAGCCACTGCCGACAAACTCAGGACAAGGCAACTAGACCTACCACGTAACGATCCTTGAGTCGGACGACTCGGAGGCAAGATCGTCATAAACAGCAGAACAAGACGCCAATCGATCTAATCCTAAGCCAGAGGAAACGACACTCCGCAGGAAACGACTCACGGAGACCTGAGGGAACACCGAAGGCCCTTAGACACACCTGGACACGTAAACCGAGATAAAACAATACCTCGAGGCATCCAGAACCAGTGTCTCGGACTGGACAGAACCGCCAAGACACCCACACAAGGTCGCCTGTCAACCCCTGGGTCACCCCGGGTTGACTGGAACCAAACAACGACGACTCAACAGTAGGAAAGAGAATCCTACCACAAGCAAGAAGACTCCTGGCCACCTCACAACGTAGTCTTAGCCCTCATAGAGTGTCAGGAGACATCCACGGGAAAGCGGGCAGACCACACGGATAAGCCAAGACAGTCAGAAACCAGAACTACGGAAATCGGAGCTCAAAGGCTGTAACGCACCACCCTTAAACCGTTACATGGATGTGACGGTCTAATGCTGGGCCGTTACACGAGCCTGACGCACCAGGGCAGGCGCGTCAGAGCCAACACGCTCAAAACCACAACACGAACAGCATAACGCGCCAGGGCAGGCGCGTTACAGCGGCCTAACGCATGACAACAGACGCGTTACGCCACCCTAACGCACGGGAGCAGACGCGTCAGGGCCAACAGACCCGAAACAAAAATGGTAACTCGAACCACGTAACGCACTAGACCAGGCGCATCACACAGCCTAACGCGGCAAAGCAAGCGCGTCAGGGCCAACTGGCTCAAGTCAAGGAAACAATGGCCGAAAGGCACGTAACGGTCCCGATCGGACGCATTACAGACGCCTAACGCACGAGGGCGTGGCCGTTAGAGCCAACGGCAGAACCACCCAACTCGGCCAAAACAGCACGTAACGGCCTGGGGCAGGCGCGTTACAATGCTGTGACGCACGGGGACACCACCGTTACACAAACCGCCTCAACAGTCAAACTCCAAGTCAAACGCAACGTAACGGCCTACACCAGGCGCATTACAAGACTCTGATGCACTAGGGCAGGCGCGTCAGAGGAACCGCCTTAACAAAAATGCTAAACGACAAAACATGCGTAACGCATCACACCGGACGCGTCAGAGAGCTGTGACGCGCCACCCCTAGGCCATCACACTCCCAAAGCCACGAGAACTAAAAACGCCCAGATGCTGTGACGGTCTATCGTAGGGCCATCAGGGACCTCTGGCGGTCACTGAAACGACCGCTACATCGGTCACGGCGGGAAAACAGTGGATTGGCCAAATCAAACCGTTCCATGCCCCATTCATGTCGAAGCGCAGGGGAAACAAGACTAGACGATGAAAAATAACACTAGGAGGCTAAAAAGCCGACATGCACGCATTAAAATGCTAGATCGGGGCGATTTAGACAAATCGACCCTAAACGAGTCACCGAGGTTCCCGGACTCCTACCGGCCCCGAATGACAACCGATCGACACGAAACTAGCATGGATGGGATCAAGACATCCCAGCGGTCAATTCAACACTAACCACATGATAAATGGTTTCCGTTTTCTGACGAACCCTGAAAACCCCAAAAACTACTGTTTTCATAAAACCGGCCCGATCTCCCCCGATCGAGCACCAAATCATGCACGGAAATAGAGGAAACGTGCAGAACAAGGTGGCGGTCCGTCTCCCTACCTCCACCGAAGAAACCGTGCCCCGAAGGGACTAAACCGCATCGAAAACCACGCCGCGAGCTCAAACACCGGCTTTGAATCCACCGTTCGGGATCGCGCCAAAACCACTCCATCCTCGCCCTGTCGCGCACCTAGTCAGCTCCACAGCATCCCCAACACTCGCTCCTAGGTCCTCCGTCTGCAGCCGGAGCCGAGGAAGCTCGAGAGGAGAGAAAACGGGAGAGGGAGACGGCGACGGCGAAATGAGAAGGGAGGAGAGAGGAAGGAAAAGAAAAAGGAAAAGAAATTAGGAATTTTCCTAATTTCTGAAAAATCCGATTTCTGGCCCTATCTCCGAAAAATACTTAAAAATAGTCGAAACGACCGGCTAGAAGAGTACATCGTCGCTGCATCATTCACGAGTCAAGGAACTGACAACCAAACTCACCGTAGGGTTCCGTAACGAGTACGAGAGAAAAACCCACACGGCTCGTAAAGCTCAACTCGGAAGCCACAAAAGTGAACCGAAACTCACCGAAACAAATCCAAAAGATCCAATAAAGATCTACCAAGGATCCAGGGCATTACACTAATAACTTGAGGATGTGAAAGTTGAAGCTCCGATATGACTGACAAGGATACTTGACCAATCATTGGAACCTAATAACTTGAGGATGTGAAAGCCGAAGCTCTGATACCACCTCTGTCACGTCCCGAACCGATAGCAGCGGAACATGTCGTTTGCTCGGAATGTGGCAGTTAAACAGTCGTGAACGATCAAGAGCAATGGCATGAGACCAAATAATTTGGAGCAATAAAATTTTTATTTTAAATATAAGTCTCTTACAATTTCAATTTTCAGAACTTGAAGACTCAACCACATCATAATGGAAAGAAACGACCAAAGACACGCTAGCGAACTTGGCTAGACAATTAATAGGAATTACTATCTAGACTCAAGAAAGATAAAAGACATGTGTTCACTAATTTTCGGAGCTCGCTTGCACACTTGTCCCTCCCGTGTGAGTCTCGGTCTCGCTAGCCACCTGATTACTTGAAAAATGTTAGAATAAATTGGGTGAGCGAACGCTCAGTAGGAATTATATCTCAAGAACAAGCTAGTTTTAAGTAATTACATGTTACATGAATGCAAGGCTAATATACATGAACGATTGCAAAAATAGAATGCAAGTATATCGATTAAACTGAGATATGGAAGTTCTAGTAAAACGTGACAAGCAAAAGTTAAAGATAGTATCGAGCATGAGATATTGGCTATTTAGAGTTCTAGCAAGTACCACGATGAGTCACGCACGCAAGTAATATCATGTAAAGTCACGAGAGAGAGTAGTGGTATGTCTCTAGAACGATGAGTACTTCGGTGCAATGCCACACCGTGATCTTTACAACTCTCATGGGCACTAGTACTTTCGGGTGCTCCTCCCGGGACCAGATCGGGCCCTTATATGCGCATGCATTGTATAATGCACTTTCGACATCCACGATAGTTATAGCCAATGTAGAATGCCAAGGGAATGAAACTTGTAGGAATTTAAGGTAGATCTTGCGGAATATATCAGAAAACTAGGTGGAATTGGCTCCCTAGTGGGTGCCATGAGTACTCGAATGAGCGTTCATAACCACATGAGCGCTCGTTCCTTGTACATGATAAGGTAAAAGAATTGGTGTCTACGTGGAGGCATGCAATTCAAGATGATTAGTAATGGCATGGTTTCCCATTCTATTAGCTCAAGAATTAATCTCATGGCGGCTATTTAGCATACCATGAGGGCCGGTATACCATGTTCCTAGAGGGGCATGGTAATAAAAGTGTTATGGGTTTAATCTAAGACATCGAGGAGACTTACGGAGGTCTCTATAAAAAATTTACCAGTCCGAAGGAAGGAATATCCCGCGGAGAGTTCATCTATCACCGAGAAATAGTGGGATATCGATAAAGTACCGAGAAACGTGGGACTATACTCACGGACTGGAATATAGTGCCAATATATATATAAACCAATTATAAGAGGTTTACTGGAAACAATCGGAAAGAAAAAAAACATATACTCAGGAAAATGGCGCCTTAGATAGGGTCTCTACTTCCTGAATAGTGACCCTTTGTTGAGTCACGAATTTGAGTATCCACAGTTTGTAATTTAAGCTTGTAAGAACTTCAGTATATATTCAATCCCATAATAGGTTATATATATCTTCGTCGACTCATAAAATCTTCATTTACATAACAGATTATATATATATATATAACAAGATTATATATATTTTTAACTCACACAACAGGATCTGGCAGTTCCTGTAGAGATTAAATAGCGCCCAGGGTCATGCCATGATTCAAGAAATAGCACCCATGTCTTGGGCGCCCTATTCTATAGGGTGGCAGGGTGATGGTCGTTGTTTAATTAAGTGTAAATAGTACATGAATAGTGTCACTTTTAAAATAAAAAGGATTTTGTATAAGTAATTATATGGTCAGGAAGAGAAAAATCTTAGAATTCCAGAACTATATTCATGCATTAGTTTAGACATCAGGTTTCATAGTTATTAATTTTTAAACATGTGTATTTAATAATAACGGCTGTTACACAGTCGTTAATTCAATATAGCGCCCATGTATGGGTCACTATTTCACTGAGATTTTGAATTTTTAACAGAAAGCCATTGAAACAGAGTTAAAAAGGATCGATATGCATGCATGATTTCTATTTTTACTAAGTTAGGCTTAGTACTTGAGAATGAAGCCCCGCGATCAATGACACCCAAGAGGGGGGTGAATTGGGTGTTTACCAATTTTAAGGAAAACTTTTAGCTTTTTACAAAATATGTGGTAAATAATAATTAGCAATTGAAAACTAATTAACCAATTCTCTCAAACTCACCGTTCCCACACGACCATACAACGAAAACAATCAAACCACACAAATAACACACAATGCACAGCGGTTTTTAAGGTGGTTCGGATGCAATGACGGTAATCCTACGTCCACCCCTCACCAAATCCGATGAGGCTTCACTTGGGAATGAATCCCCAAACGGAGACGATACTCCAAACACACACGCAGGATGACACATGCACACACACACGGGGACGCGCCCCAAACTACACACGGAGACAAGCTCCAACACACACACACACGGAGAGGAACTCCAACACGATCCGACAACCGGATCACTACCACACACACATACACACGCTGCAGCAAACGCAGCACAATGACACACACTACCACACGCAGACGGTTAAACACGACCGTATACACAAACGGTCTCACACACAAAATGTATTTGCAGGTTTGAAAGTAAACAAAAATAGCAAGATAAGCTCAGATCAAAATAGAACTCATGGCAACCATCTCAAAACAGCAACTAAAGGATGTAGAGATTGTTCCCCCTTTGATTTCCAAGACGAATAGATATGGTAGCTTGAAGCTCCAGTCGGATGGTGATGGTTTTGATATCTTCTTGATCCTCTCCTTGAGCTGCTGCACTTTTCCTTCTTTGGCAATCTTCAAAACCTCTTGGATGAAGATCAGATCTCCTTGGCTTGAGCTCTCCTTTCCTTTCTTCCCCTTCTTCACCTACAAGATAGAAAACAATGAACACATTAGAGTTCCACTTGCTAAATTCGTAGCTTACACATATGCCTATGTAGAAGACATGAAAAGACCATGATCACCCTTCTAGAACCATCCAAAAAGGCCCCCAATAGGTCTATTATGAACCCAAGGGCAAAAGGGGGTTTATGACTTCACAAATATGTTTTTATAACCCCTTGAATGGTCCAAGGACAAGTCCCAGACCAGATCCACGTTTTGTGGATGATTGGGTGTCATTAGGATTAAAGAAATACAATGAGAATGGCGCTTCTCGAAGTGGAGAACAAAGTCAACTTTTGTTGGCTCGGGGCTGGCGGTCGACCGGTGGCTTCTGGCGGTCGACCGCTACTGAGAAACCTGTAGAAATATGATCCCTGGCATTTTCGGTCGACCGGATTCCCAAGAAATTCTTCGATCGACTGCTGCTGGCGGTCGACCTGGGGCGGTCGACCTACAGCTACAGTAAACAGACTTTTTAGGTTTTCACCCCCGAACTCTATTGCAACCCATTTAAGTCTGAGGCTTCAAACTTCTATGATCTTGGGGAATATATGTTGAGTGTTTTGACCTACAAAACTATAGAAAAAAGGATTAGGACTTTGATCAATAATTCATGTGGTAATTGCATAAAGTACATGTATGAAACCCCTTTGGCCATTTGGCAATTTCAATCAATCAACAAGAGTTTATTGTAAACCATTTGAGCAAGATATAAGTACCATGATTCTAATTTTCAAGCAAGTTTCTCATGAGTTGTTTCAACATAATCCAAGCTCAAAATGATATGTGAAATGTGTATTAGAGTTCAAAAAGTGATTTACATTGAAACCCAATTTCACATATAAGATATGAACAATTGATGCTTTCCCAAAAGCATGTATGTAGCCAAGCTCCATGAAGAGTATGCATGGGAAGCATTCAAAGCACATGTTCAAGTCAATCATATTCAACCAATGGACAGGAACAATCAACCATTTAGTTTAGTTATCATCATTTACTTAATCGCACATGAACATGAACATCAAAACCATCATCATTCACTTAATCGCACATGAACATCAAAACCATCATCATTCACTTAATCGCACATGAACATCAAAACCATAACTTCAACAACCATCAAAACCAAGGCATCACACAAGAAGTTTAGTTATCATCAAAACTAAAGTTCAACAATCTCTCCCTTTTTGATGATGCCAAACGAAGTGATGATGACAAACTAAATGAGGATACAACATGTTCTTCTCCCCCTAACATAATCATCAATTTTTCTCCCCCTTTGACATAAGCAAAAAGTGGGATAATACAAATCTTTCTTCCCCTAGGACATGATCAACAATATCAACAAGCTTATCTCCCTTGGAAACAACAATAGCCCATCTTATCAAATCAGACAAAGCAAGGGCAAATCATGGACGAACAAAGCAATGTGATTCCAATCAGAAGAAATCAATTGGTGATTATTCTCACAAATTAATATGAAACCATCCAAAGCAAATACAGTCAAGCATGTATCGATACCAATTGAAGGTGGTGATTGGCCTCAAGGATATGAACCAGTGGAGGAAGATGTTCACAGGATGAGGTGTTCAGCATGATAGCATACAAGAGCTAGATCCCATGTCAGATTTTCACAACAAACAAGAGCAGGAGGGCATATCAAAAGGATTTTCTTTGATTTTCAAAATTTCTGATTTTTATATTTTGGTTTGAAATGCATGAAATGCAACACATGCAAATGATGATTCATGAAGTGCACACAATGCAACCAAACAGTTACATATAAACATACATGCAATCTCCCCCGTACATATATAAGAAGGGAATGGGTATAAGAAAGATGCAAGAGAGTCATGCTAACCGGAATGCACATGTGTAGCACATGGGAGATTGTGCAATCATATAGGAGATTCATGCAATTGCTAAAGTAGTCAATCAATTTTCTGAATACATATTAAATCAAATTTCCAGTTGTGTAAGTGAGTAACATGAAAAACGATAGTTGCAATATTGATATTCATATTTTCAGATCAACACAAGGAGACATTTTACAGACTGCACTTTTATTTTGAGAACAGCATATTGGAGGCTACGCTCTACCACAATGAGTTTTCACCAACATTTTTCAACTCAACCAATATCACATGATAGTCAGAATTTTTCAAGAGTGATCAGTTTCAAATAATTCCTTTTTACGCGAGTAGACGCATGGAGCTCATGCTAGAATCCCCGGTTACTCAGAATACTGAACCATTTCACCTCGTTTTGAACAGAGATACTAGTCAACACTTTTCAGATATGAACCACATCACGTCTCAGGTGACATGTGCCCAGTTTACTCAATGAGACCGAGCATTGCTCTATCTTTCATTTTCATTTCAGATTTTTCAACAAGGATGGGTAGGCAGCTTTTTCCTCAACTATCTCTTCAACATACATGCAGTAAGTTTAACATCTCGAGAGTGTTGAAAAGAAATTCATATATCCTTATCATTAACACTCATTTTTACATTTTGTGCATGAAGTGTGTGAATTTGATTCAGCATGTATACGAAAATATCATGAATACATAACAATGCAACTCCCCCTAAATAGATGCACTTATGAAATATAAACTCCCCCAGAGTGCACGACATGAAACACTCCAATAATGACTCAAATGTAGCAATATTTATCAAGATGACATAAGGCCATAGAAATGCCAAGGGATGGGGGTGAATAGCATATAATATCAAGCAAGCATGCAGAGGGAATGTATGCAACATGCAATGCAAGTATGCAACTGATACCAATCAAATAGATACCAATTGAATAAACTGAATGCAGCTAAGGCATGAGTTCTATTGTAATGCAACATTTGATCATATGATAGTGAAATGCAATATGCAAAGACAAGATGCAGAACTTGATTTTCAGAATTTTGGACAGATTTCACATGAGGGCATTCACATTCACATGATAAACAACCAAGCATTTTTCAAGACATGGCCTTCATGAACAAGGGTGCATATATAATCAAGAACAAACAATGCAACCTGATTGATTTCAAGGATTTATTCAAAAATAGATTTGCAAGATCATTTCACAATTTTGAAATTAGAAATCATTTACATGCCAATCACCTCAAACATATTTTTCAAGATCTTCAATGTGATTGAACTAATTCGACAAATTCATCATATCAAACCAGAGTAACATCGTGTCAAGTTTCAAAATTGTATACCTGAGTTCAGCAGGCATCACCATATGCCTTCAAGAGCAAGCATGCTTAGCAGTAGCCTTAAGCGAGGCTAACAATTCATTGTTGAGCAGTTCAGATGAATCAATAGATATGAGGAACATTTCATGTTTGACATTATCTGAACATTCATGCAGCCATTGAAGTCCCGAAACTCACACAGCAATGTTATGATCAATTCAAATATGGCAATTAGTATGAGATGCATGTCCACAAGGATGAGTTCATTTTACAATTCAGAATCGTTCATTCAAAAGACAAGCTCCCCCTTTGTATGTGCACAAATTACACAATGACATGTTTGTTTTTGAAAAATATGCAACCTATGACCTAAATGGACAAGTGACTCATGGTACCAGGCGGAGGCACATCCTCACGCATGGTGATAGTCTTCAGACAAGAATGACTTGCCCTTCCTCAAATCACCATTTGATATACCCTGTAGTCATGCAATGATAAACAAACAAATGAATTTTCAGATTCATGAAGTGCATTAATGCAATGGTGATTCATGAAAGAATGTAATGCATTCTAATAACAAAAACAGATTTTTTTTATGTTATCCAAAATAGAGCTCAGAAATTTATTTTCAATACTTGTGCCTTGAGCATCGATCATCTTCCAAGCTTTCCACCATGCCTTGGGTACTTGCTTTAGCACGTACAAGGACTTTCACCAGCTTGTGCTTAAGTCGATCCTGGAGATTATTCTACACAAAGTATCCCATCTTCTTGTAGCAACTTGATAGGGTTCTCATCATTTTCATCCTTGTAAGGTATTCCTTTCATTGACTCAAGCTTGGCCATGACTAGCCCTGCATCATTTGGATTTTGGGAGTGTAATCTGAGTGTTCAGATTTCATTTGGTTTTTCTTTTAACCTTGCTTATGCCACTTGACCCGTGTGCCTCACCTCCTTGATTGAAAATAAGTTTCATGCTTCATATTTCCAAGGCACACCTATAAAATAGATTTCTCATTTACCATTCTTAGGTACCCAAATCTTTTTGGGTCCTTGTGGGTTAGTAGCAACATTTGTACATGGTTTCCACTTTTTGACAATATTCAAATTATCATTTTTCATCAAAAGACAACGATGCATCAACTCACAATCATGCTTAGTATGCCCAGATTCACCACAATAGAAACAACGCACAGAAGCCATTTTCCCATGTGGTCTTTTAGCATAAACATAAGAATTCTCAAATCCATTTCTCCCAATTGAAAACTTTTTTACATTTTTGAATTCATTCATTTTCTTGTATGCTCTTAATTCATCATTTTTGATGCTGAAGCAATCATGCATCATATGACCACGTTTACCACAATAGAAACAAGAGACATTTTTATTGATAACATGGTGTTTAGCATTGTGCATCCTAGCATGAGTATTAGCAGAATTATTTTTCAATTTTGAGCTTTGGTTCAGGTTGTGCTTAACATCACATTTCTGGATTTTCCTTTTAGCATGCATAACATGGTGAGCATTTGAAGCACTAGAGGAGCAAGCAGCATTTTTGGATTTTTGATGTAAATTGATTTTCTTTGTGGATGCATGTATGTGTGCAGCATGATTTTTCTTTTTCATATTTTCATTTGATCTTTTTATTGTTTGTGAAGAAGATTGATTTGGGGACCCATTTGATGTGCTGGCTATGTTTAAACTGTGCACAAAAGATGTATAAACTTAGTTTTCAAACTTCTTTTTGTTCACAGGATTAAAACCCAGCCCTTCCCTTTGAAAATTCACTTTCGTCCCCAACAATTTGTCCAAGTTGTTTTGACCATCCACAAATCTAGATAATGAAGCATTCAAGTCAGAGATTTCTTTTTCAAGTGATGAAATATGCAATTCATAGGAAGTTATCTTATTTTCATAAGAGTTAACTTGATCATGTAAAGTAGCATTGATGGTTTTATGACTTTCCATTTCTTGTTCTAACACATGCACCTTTTTACATTCATCAACAAGCACACATTTTTCTTTTTCAAAAATAAGCAGTCTTTCAGAAATGGCATTGTTCAACTGTTTCAGTTCTTGATTTTCTTTTCTCATACATGAAATGATTTCTTCATGATTTTTGATGTCAGTCAAAAGAGATTCATTTTCAATTTTGAATTCAAGGCATTTATTACATGAAGAATTTTCTTTTTGAAGTTTTTCAAGATTTTTCACGTTGCTTTCAAGTAGGGAGTTCTGAATTAACAAAGCACTATTCTCCTTATCAAGTTTCGAGCATTTATTACAAGAAGCATTCTTAAGAAAAGTAAGTTCAGATTTCTTTTTCAATTTTATGTTTTCAGACTTAACTTTCTTGTACTTATCAACCAATTCTTCATAGGCATTCAATAACTCCTCATAGTCAAATTCATCTTCATTATCAGAGTCAGAGTTTACCTTTGAACTTGATTCACTTGGCTGATCGCTCCCTTGTTCACTCGTGCCTGCTACAAGACATTGGTCTCCATGCTCTTCCCAGATTTTGGTTAATCCATCCAAGATGTCCTTCGCGGATCTACAATGGGAGACAAAAGGAAAGTGCTTAGAATTGACTGCAGCAATAAGTAATTTTAAAACTAAGCAATTTTGATCATGTTTAAGTTTTTGATTTTCAGTCCAGACATTTTTGTCCGTAGACAACTCATACGGGACATACGAAATAAGCTTCCATAGCTTAGGATCATATGAGTTGACAAGACTGCACATTCTTCCTAGCCACAAATCGAAATTGCAACCATCAAACACGGGTGGGGAGTTCAAGGTGTACATCATGGTAGTCATTGATCCGGATCACTCTAGATCGTTAGATCTATGAAACTAGAGCCTTGGCTCTGATACCAATTGATGTCCCGCGATCAATGACACCCAAGAGGGGGGTGAATTGGGTGTTTACCAATTTTATGGAAAACTTTTAGCTTTTTACAAAATATGTGGTAAATAATAATTACCAATTGAAAACTAATTAACCATTTCTCTCAAACTCACCGTTCCCACACGACCATACAACGAAAACAATCAAACCACACAAATAACACATAATGCACAGCGGTTTTTAAGGTGGTTCGGATGCAACGACGGCAATCCTACGTCCACCCCTCACCAAATCCGGTGAGGCTTCACTTGGGAATGAATCCCCAAACGGAGACGATACTCCAAACACACACGCAGGACGACACATGCACACACACACGGGGACGCGCCCCAAACTACACACGGAGACAAGCTCTAACACACACACACACGGAGATGAACTCCAACACGATCCGATAACTGGATCACTACCACACACACATACACACGCTGCAGCAAACGCAGCACAATGACACACACTACCACACGCAGACGGTTAAACACGACCGTATACACAAACGGTCTCACACACAAAATATATTTGCAGGTTTGAAAGTAAACAAAAATAGCAAGATAAGCTCAGATCAAAATAGAACTCATGGCAACCATCTCAAAACAGCAACTAAAGGATGTAGAGATTGTTCCCCTTTGATTTCCAAGACGAATAGATATGGTAGCTTGAAGCTCCAGTCGGATGGTGATGGTTTTGATATCTTCTTGATCCTCTCCTTGAGCTGCTGCACTTTTCCTTCTTTGGCAATCTTCAAAACCTCTTGGATGAAGATCAGATCTCCTTGGCTTGAGCTCTCCTTTCCTTTCTTCCCCTTCTTCACCTACAAGATAGAAAACAATGAACACATTAGAGTTCCACTTGCTAAATTCGTAGCTTACACATATGCCTATGTAGAAGACATGAAAAGACCATGATCACCCTTCTAGAACCATCCAAAAAGATCCCCAATAGGTCTATTATGAACCCAAGGGCAAAAGGGGGTTTATGACTTCACAAATATATTTTTATAACCCCTTGAATGGTCCAAGGACAAGTCCCAGACCAGATCCACGTTTTGTGGATGATTGGGTGTCATTAGGATTAAAGAAATACAATGAGAATGGCTCTTCTCGAAGTGGAGAACAAAGTTAACTTTTGTTGGCTCGGGGCTGGCGGTCGACCGGTGGCTTCTGGCGGTCGACCGCTACTGAGAAACCTGTAGAAATATGATACCTGGCATTTTCGGTCGACCTGGGGCGGTCGACCGCTGCTGGCGATCGACCTGGGGCGGTCGACCTACAGCTACAGTAAACAGACTTTTTAGGTTTTCACCCCCGAACTCCATTGCAACCCATTTAAGTCTGAGGCTTCAAACTCCTTTGATCTTGGGGAATATATGTTGAGTGTTTTGACCTACAAAACCATAGAAAAAAGGATTAGGACTTTGATCAATAATTCATGTGGTAATTGCATAAAGTACATGTATGAAACCCCTTTGGCCATTTGGCAATTTCAATCAATCAACAAGAGTTTATTGTAAACCATTTGAGCAAGATATAAGTACCATGATTCTAATTTTCAAGCAAGTTTCTCATGAGTTGTTTCAACATAATCCAAGCTCAAAATGATATGTGAAATGTGTATTAGAGTTCAAAAAGTGATTTACATTGAAACCCAATTTCACATATAAGATTGGAACAATTGATGCTTTCCCAAAAGCATGTATGTAGCCAAGCTCCAAGAAGAGTATGCATGGGAAGCATTCAAAGCACATGTTCAAGTCAATCATACTCAACCAATGGACAGGAACAATCAACCATTTAGTTTAGTTATCATCATTCACTTAATCGCACATGAACATGAACATCAAAACCATCATCATTCACTTAATCGCACATGAACATCAAAACCATGACTTCAACAACCATCAAAACCAAGGCATCACACAAGAAGTTTAGTTATCATCAAAACTAAAGTTCAACAGAGAACACCTACCTTTTGGATGATTTTTGGTTGATGAACAGTGAAGAATCGAAGAAGATAATATGCAGTAGCAACTATAATCCTGCGAAACAGGGAAGAAGGCAACTGTGGCTTCACAACAACAAAACTGCGACAACTTCAGGAAGACGAAGAAGCAACAGTAGTCCACTGAGGAAGAAGATTAACCAGAAGAATAAAGGTCTCTTTAATGGAGTAGTCGATTTTGGAGAGAGACGCGGCAGGCTTCTACTGCAGCAACAGGAAGAAGTAGAGAGGCTTCTTCAGATAATATCCTGTGGCTTGCAGGGAGAAGAACGCTAGAGGAAGAGTAGCAGAGATCTATGGTTACTAGATGAAGTAGTAATCGAGGTTTGGTCGTGGATCAGGGTATTTATAGTGTTGGAATCCCATTGGGGGTTGGAGTTCGATTGGGATTAAACTCCCTAGTAAGAATCCTACTAGTATTAGAATTTCCCCTTATTAATACTTTCCGAAACACCCATTACTTCCCAGTTCGAACCGGAGGTTTCCTTATTTTAACTTTAAGAAAGACGCGTCCACGCTAAAGCCACGTTTTAATAAGTCGCGTCCATATAGCAGTCATTCGTAAAGAAATAACGCCCTTCGATCCAGTGCCTTTCATCATTTCACGTTAATTTATAATAGATGCAATGTTTGGGGATTTTTATCTTTTTTATTTGATGGGGTCTTATTGTGAAATTTTATGGGTAAGATCCTTCCATTTTTCTCTATTTTTTCATAAAATTTATTTTATAAAATTCTTTTAAATTAAAAAGTGGCACTATTTACTTTTTTTGAAATAACGACTATTAATTTGTCATTATTTTGGTGTACACGACCATCACGTGGTCGCTACTTCTTTTGATGTTTTCTCTATCATCCTCGGTTAACCAAAATTGTATATATGCCATCCCTTTTCCTTAATTTTTCTTAAAACCTATCTTATTTATTCTAATTCCTTCAAATAAAGATATAATGTAACAAATATGAAATATTAAAATTTTTAAATTATCAACAAAATATAATTTGATGTTTTCTTCAAGTTTTATTGATTATTAATTCAAATAAAAATACATAATGACTTTAAATGGCTACTTAAAATGATGCTAAATTCATAATCTCATAAATTTTAAGGGTAGGATATATGAGATCTTTTGTAAGGCCCATTAGGGAATCACGGGGTTGCTATGCAGGTCGATCCTCGACGTGCATGGGTTGGGTAGTTTCGATGGGCTCGTGTGCATATGTGGGTTTGTACGGGGCATATGGGTTTAATGGCTTTATATATATATGTGCAGAGGTTAGTTGTTGCATTTATATGTTATGTATTTATAAGTGGGTTTACTTATATGCATTGTAATATATTTGGGGTTTATACATTATTGTTTTAGGTATGTGTTCATATATATGTGGGTATAAAGCTTGTACCAAAGGTTTAAAACCTTATGTATACATATATATTGATGTGGCTTTTCTTTCCGTATAGAGAGGCCCACATTAGTTTATGTATTAGTTTGGCTATATGAAGGTGAACTGGCCTTCTATTTTTTTGTACATAAGATTTATTTATCTATTTAGGTTTTTAATATTCATAGCTTATATATATATATATATGTATAAGGCCATAATTAAGTTATAATATATGTGTATGTCTATATATATGTATAGGGGTTAAAATTTGTCAAGGCTCCATCATACATATATATGATGAGTGAAGATCCAAGGGTGATGGTTAGTGGGTTGAGACTTAAGGGCCCTTATTTATGTCAATATGTTGTTATCCATTTTTCCCAAAGCTTGTTATATCTCATATACGTATTCTAAAGGCCCTTATAATGTGTGTGGGTTTTATTTATCATTCATATATCTTGATATATATATATATAACTAAACCCATTTGTTATTTACTAACCCTCATATACGCTACTTATATCTATTAATAATTTGTATGTATATATGTATATGTATATGCATATATATATATATATATATATATATATATATTATATATAAGGCCTATTAGCCTTAAGCTAAGCTCATATGCAAGGCCCATACGGCTATCAGGTTCTTCATTTCTGTTTTATCTACTTCATTAATTTGGTGTGGATGGTCCCAACATACATTAGGATCTTAGTAATACTTCATATAGGGATTTTATTCCTCATAATTTCATTTACTTTTATTAGTCCTTGTTCTGGGTATCAGAGGCAGGTTCGATCCAAGCAACGCTTTTTACTTCCATCCCTAAAGGAATACAGTTAGACTTTTATTTATTTGAATAAATTTTATTTATTAAACATTATATACTTATTTGTAAGAATATGTATTATGTATAGGTTTTCTTCCTAAATATATTTATTCTTATTTCAAAATTACCAGGCGTTACACCCTCCCCCACTTAAAAGAATTTGGTCTCCAAATTCACATCACCTTCCATTCCTAACGGGGAACTAGCTATAACTTATTATGATTCTATACAGGTAAAGAAGAAATCTTAAGTATGGAAAAGAACTAGTTTAGGATTACGGTGAGGGGTACCTTCTACAACTTCTCTCTTGGCAAGTTCAGCCACAGCTTGAGTTTCTCTTGGAAGCTTTTTGGTCAAAAAAAGGCATTCTGCTATCTTATGGTCTAAGCTTCCGCAACGCAGACATGCTCCCAAACTCCACCAACACTTTTTTGATTGGTGACCATATCTTCCACAAGCTTTACATTTACCTTGCGAGTGGTCTGTCGAAGTTCCCTTCTTATTACACTTCTTACATTTCTGGCATTTCTTACACTTTTGAGAAATATCACCCTCGTTTACCCTTTTCTTGGTAGTGGTGAACTTTCCAGAATTATCTGTTTGATCCTTCCTTTCAACTCTCTTTTTCTTCCATCGCCTTTTCTAGCTCCTGGACTCTTCTAACAAGGTCCGCATAAGCTTGGACATCTACTAGTACCATCTCAGGGACAAAGCTTGGCTTAGATGCTTCCATTTTATCTAGGTTCCTGCAAGGATAAGTGGGGAGATAATTTATTGACTCAAGAATTAATGTTAATGAAATGTAAATATCTTTTCTTTTATAACTTTAACCCCAAGTTCTACCCATCTCTCACGGAACTCCTATAGGATGACTGACAAGGATACTTGACCTATCTCTTGGACTTGATGCCCTAAGGAGTTGAAAGCTGAAGCTCTAATATGCTTGACAGGGATACTTGACCTATCATTGGAACCTAATAACTAGAGAATATGAAAGCCGAAGCTCTGATATGACTGACAAGGATACTTGACCTATCATTGGAACCTAATAACTTGAGGATGTGAAAGCCGAAGCTCTGATACAATCTCTGTCACGCCCCGAACCGATAGCAGCGGAACATGTCGTTTGCTCGGAACGTGGCAGTTAAACAGTCGTGAACGATCAAGTGCAATGGCATGAGACCAAATAATTTGGAGCAATAAAAATTTTATTTCAAATATAAGTCTCTTACAATTTCAATTTTCAGAACTTGAAGACTCAACCACATCATAATGGAAAGAAACGACCAAAGACACGCTAGCGAACTTGGCTAGATAATGAATAGGAATTACTATATAGACTCAAGAAAGATAAAAGACACGTGTTCACTAATTTTCGGAGCTCGCTTGCACACTTATCCCTCCCGTGTGAGTCTCGGTCTCGCTAGCCACGTGATTACTTGAAAAATGTTGGAATAAATTGGGTGAGCGAACGCTCAGTAGGAATTATATCTCAAGAACAAGCTAGCTTTAAGTAATTACATGTTACATGAATGCAAGTCTAATATACATGAATGATTACAAAAATAGAATGGAAGTATATCGATTAAACTGAGATATGGAAGTTCTAGTAAAACGTGACAAGCAAAAGTTAAAGATAGTATCGAGCATGAGATATTGGCTATTTAGAGTTCTAGCAAGTACCACGACGAGTCACGCACGCAAGTAATATCATGTAAAGTCATGAGAGAAAGTAGTGGAATGTCTCTAGAACGACGAGTACTTCGGTGCAATGCCACACCGCGATCATTACAACTCCCATGGGCACTAGTACTTTCGGGTGCTCCTCCCAGGACCAGATCGGGCCCTTATATGCGCAGGCATTGTATAATGCACTTTCGACATCCACGATAGTTATAGCCAATTTAGAATGCCAAGAGAATGAAACTTGTAGGAATTTAAGGTAGATCTTGTGGAATATATCAGAAAACTAGGTGGAATTGGCTCCCTAGTGGGTGCCATGAGTACTCGAATAAGCGTTCATAACACATGAGCGCTCGTTCCTTGTACATGATAAGGTAAAAGAATTGGTGTCTACGTGGAGGCACGCAATTCAAGATGATTAGTAATGGCATGGTTTCCCTCATGGCGGCTATTTAGCATACCATGAGGGCCGGTATACCATGTTCCTAGAGGGGCATGGTAATAAAAGTGTTATGGGTTTTTATGGTACAACCAGCTCAATCGGCCTTGAGGGAATCCAAGGCATCGAGGAGACTTACGGAGGTCTCTATGATAAATTTACCAGTCTGAAGGAAGGAATATCCCGCGGAGAGTTCATCTATCACCGAGAAATAGTGGGATATCGATAAAGTACCGAGAAACGTGGGACTATACTCACGGACTGGAATATAGTGCCAATATATAAATAAACCCGTTGTAAGAGGTTTACTGGAAACAATCGGAAATAAAAAAATATATAGTCAGGAAAATGGCGCCCGAGACAGTGTCTCTACTTCCTGAATAGTGACCCTTCGTTGAGTCACGAAATCGAGTATCCACAGTTTGTAATTTAAGCTTGTAAGAACTTCGATATATATTCAATCCCATAACATGTTATATATATCTTCGTCGACTCATAAAATCTTCATTTACATAACAGATTATATATATTTTTATATATCAGGATTATATATATATATATATATATATATATATATATAAAACAGGATTATATATATTTTTAACTCACACAACAGGATCTGGCAGTTCCTGTAGAGATTAAATAGCGCCCAGGGTCATGCCATGATTCAAGAAATAGCGCCCATGTCTTGGGCTCCCTATTCTATAGGGTGGCAGGGTGATGGTCGTTGTTTAATCAAGTGTAAATAGTACATGAATAGTGTCACTTTTAAAATAAAAAGGATTTTGTAGAAGTAATTATATGGTCAGGAAGAGAAAAATCTCAGAATTCCAGAACTATATTCATGCATTAGTTTAGACATCAAGTTTCATAGTTATTAATTTATAAACATGCGTATTTAATAATAACGGTTGTTACATAGTTGTTAATTCAATATAGCACCCATGTATGGGTCGCTATTTCACTGAGATTCTGAATTTTTAACAGAACGCCATTGAAACACAGTTAAAAAGGATCGATATGCATGCATGATTTCTATTTTTACTAAGTTAGGCTTAGTACTTGAGAACACCTACCTTTTGTATAATTTTTGGTTGATGAACAGTGAAGAGTCGAAGAAGATAATATGCAGTAGCAACTATAATCCAGCAAAATAGGGAAGAAGGCAACTGTGGCTTCACAACAACAAAACTGCGGCAGCTTCAGGAAGACGAAGAAGCAACAGCAGTCCGCCGAGGAAGAAGATTAACTAGAAGAATAAAGGTCTCTTTAATGGAGTAGTCGATTTTGGAGAGAGACGCGGCAGGCTTCTACTGCAGCAACGTGAAGAAGTAGAGAGGCTTCTTCAGATAATATCCTGTGGCTTGCTGGGAGCAGAACGCTAGAGGAAGAGTAGCAGAGATCTATGGTTGCTGGATGAAGCAGTAATCGAGGTTTGGTCATGGATCAGGGTATTTATAGTGTTGGAATCCCATTGGGGGTTGGAGTTCGATTGGGATTAAACTCCCTAGTAAGAATCCTACTCGTATTAGAATTTTCCCTTATTAATACGTTCCGAAACACCCATTACTTCCCAGTTCGAACCGGAGGTTTCCTTATTTTAACGTTAAGAAAGACGTGTCCACGCTAAAGCCACATTTTAATAAGTCGCGTCCATATAGCAGTCATTTGTAAAGAAATAACGCCCTTCGATCGGGCGCCTTTCATCATTTCACGTTAATTTATAATAGTTGCAATGCTTGGGGTTTTTTATCTTTTTTATTTGATGGGGAATTGTTGTGAAATTTTATAGGTAAGATCCTTCCATTTTTCTCTATTTTTTCATAAAATTTATTTTATAAAATTCTTTTAAATTAAAAAGTGACACTATTCACCTTTTTTGAAATAACGACTATTAATTTGTTATTATTTTGGTGTACACGACCATCACTTGGTCGCTACTTCTTTTGATGTTTTCCCTATCACCCTCGGTTAACCAAAATTGTATATATGCCATCCCTTTTCCTTAATTTTTCTTAAAACATATCTTATTTATTCTAATTCTTTCAAATAAAGATATAATGTAACAAATATGAAATATTAAATTTTTTAAATTATCAGCAAAATATAATTTGATATTTTCTTCAAGTTTTATTGATTATTAATTCAAATAAAAATACATAGTGACTTTAAATGGCTACTTAAAATGATGCTAAATTCATAATCCCTTAAATTTTAAGGGTAGGATCTATGAGATCTTTTGTAAGGCCCATTAGGGAATCACGGGGTTGCTATGCAGGTTGATCCTCGACGTGCATGGGTTGGGTAGTTTTGATGGGCTCATGTGCATATGTGGGTTTGTACGGGGCATATGGGTTTAATAGCTTTATATATATATGTGCAGAGGTTGGCTGTTGCATTTATATGTTATGTATTTATAAGTTGGTTTACTTATATGCATTGTAATATATTTGGAGTTTATACATTATTGTTTTAGGTATGTGTTCATATATATGTGGGTATAAAGCTTGTACCATGGGTTTAAAACCTTATGTATACATATATATTGATGTGGCTTTTCTTTCCATATAGGGAGGCCCACATTAGTTTATGTATTAGTTTGGCTATATGAAGGTGAACTGGCCTTCTATTTTTTTGTACATAAGATTCTTTTATCTATTTAGGTTTCTAATATTCATAGCTTATATATATATATATATTTACATATATATATATGTGTGTGTGTGTGTGTGTATAAGGCGCTTGTTAAGTTATAATATATGTGTATGTCTATATATATGTATAGGGGTTAAAATTTATCCATCATACATATATATGATGAGTGAAGATCCAAGGGTGATGGTTAGTGGGTTGTGACTTAAGGGCCCTTATTTGTGTCAATATGTTGTTATCCATTTTTCCCAAAGCTTGTTATATCTCATATACGTATTCTAAAGGCCCTTATAATGTGTGTGGGTTTTATTTATCATTCATATATCTTGATATATATATATATATAACTAAAGCCATTTGTTATTTACTAACCCTCATATACGTGGCTTACATCTATTAATAATTTGTATGTATATATGTATATGCACATATATATATATATAAGGCCTATTAGCCTTAAGCTAAGATCATATGCAAGGCCCATACGGCTATCAGGTTTTTCATTTCTGTTTTATCTACTTCATTAATTTGGTGTGGTTGGTCTCAACATACATTAGGTTCCTATAGGGATTTTATTCCTCATAATTTCATTTACTTTTATTAGTCCTTGTTCTGGGTATCAGAGGCAAGTTCGATCCAAACAACCCTTTTTACTTCCATCCCTAAAGGAATATCACTTAGACATTTATTTATTTGAATAAATTTTATTTATTAAACATTATATACTTATTTGTAAGAATATGTATTATGTATGGGTTTTCTTCCTAAATATATTTATTCCTATTTCAAAATTACCGGGCGTTACATTGTTCCTAACAACCAATCCCGTGTCACTTAACTTGTTTCTGAAAACCCAACGGGTTCCTATTACGGGTTGATTCTTAGGACGCGGCACAAGTGTTCATACCTCGTTTCTTTCGAACTGGTGCAACTCTTCATGCATGGCCTGGATCCATGATTCATTTTGAAGAGCTTCATGAATATCCTTAGGCTCTTCTTGATAAATAAAGGCCATCAAATCCTCTTCTTCTACTTGCCTTAATGAAGATCTAGTTCTTACCCCATCTTCAGGATTAGCTATTGTAACGACCCAGAGTTTAGGATACCGATATACCGATAATATCGATACACCGATACCAAGAATTGGGGAAGCCACCCAAGAGGCTGATGAGACCCCTGAAGGGTTAGTAGGGTTTTGTCGAGGGAATGTATAACGAACTGGAATTTGGAACGTGTAGATTACAATTACGTAATAAAATTAACACAAGTGCGGAAGCAATTCAAAATAACCAGAGTGATATATATATATACTAGTCCAGATAAACAAGAGTACTAGTCCACAAGGGTACAACTACACGGGGCATACCCCGGCAAAAGTACAACAAAAGCCTCAAAAGGCGGCTCGACTAAAGCTGGCAGCTAGACGCGGTCTCCGAAACAGCTCACGAAGCACCGGGAGACGACGAGTGCGGCTCACTTGAAAGGAGAAGGGTGAGTCACAGCCAGACTCAGTAGGGGTCACGCAGATCCCTACCTCGCACTAAACAAGCATTCATGCATAAATAAAGGCAATTAGAGCATGCATTTAATTAAAATGACAGGCAATGGCATGAATAAACTACTCAAGCAAAGCTGTAAACTCTAACTACGCAGGTAGAACAGCTAACACATGCCAAAGCTAAATAAATGCAAGCGACTAAAACTAAATCTACCAAAATAGAATAAGCCTTTACTAATCCAAACAATAAGGAAGGACAACCATTGGAGCAGAAACTAGAAGCGTCCACTGACGACTTACACTGCGTCTCAAGCACTCGCAGTCGGTAAACGACAAGCTGAGCGCGTAAATAGTACCAAACCAAGTGACCAGTCGGAGTGGCACCCGTCGGTGTCAGTCCACAGTCTCCGACCACGTGTGCACACACTGACTCTAGCCTGAGCCAGGCCCTCTAGCTAGTTTTCTCCCTTGGTAGGACGCTACCATTGACTGGGAGCCCACGGAACTAGCTTACAAACCGTGTATGGGAAACACCCCTCCGCTATCCTCAAGCGGGTCGGCACTCAACAGACCTTAGGGCAACAACAGTGGTTCCATTGCATGGAAAGAAAAGCTATTCTATTGGGATACAGAAACACGCCATCAAATACTACAGTAACGTAAACATGGCATATATATATAGAATGGAACGCATAACGAGAAGGCTGGCAACTATTTCAAACCAACAGGCAAGCGGCGGTCGGGTGCCCACGAGCTACATGAAAGCGACGGTCGGGGACTGGCGCGTTACACCAAGAACGACGCGTCTGTCTCCATCCGTTACTTCCGCCTGAGTTCCAGCTCAAAAAACCCAAAAGGGAATGCGACGGTAGGGGCCCTGTGCGTTACATCAATGCAACGCGTTGGGTCACCGCCGTTACATCCACCCGAGGCCAAAACCCAACATACAGCGTTCGAAATCAGTCGCAGGCGAAGCGACGCGCTCGCTCAGGCGCGTCGGACGGAAGCGACGGCCGGTCGACTGGCCGTCGGGCTAACCGCCTGACCTGGTCAACGCAAAATGCAAGACGAGTAACAGATGGGGATACCACCGTTACTCTCTAAATAACGCACCCTCATCGGGCCGTTGTTTGGAAACGACGCGTCCTCTAAGGACCGTCAGGCGTGTGACGGTTCCTGGCAGGACCGTCACACCACCTGGGACACGGGCGGGTTCGGTTTGAAAACCGGAGCCCTCCCGGATGATAAAAATTGTCGGGTATCGACGTAGAAACATGTAACCTGTCAAACCATACATCGTATACAACAATTTAACACCTACAAACATCACATGCAATGCCTAAAAAGCATTAAACTCAAGAATTTAGCTAAAACCCCACAAATAGGAAAAATGGACATTATGCGTGCTACGAGGCTCTAATCGAAAGAACGAGCTATAGGAAATGATCCTAGCAAGATCAGGATTCCATCCCCCTACCTTTTGCGAGCCGAAACCGACGAAATGGTCGCATGCAAGGAGGAAGAGCCACGAGGCCTTCACGCTCCACCTTGCTCCCACGATCACCGAATCATGCCGAAATGGGTACCCACGCGTTCCTCTCGACGCGAGGAATCCAACGGCGCCAACCATGCCTCAAACCGACGTCGACTCGCCCGAATCCCAAGAGAAAGGGGGAGAGGCGATCGGCTAGAGAGAGAGAGAGCGTGAGGGAGAGTGAGATCGACAAGGGAGAGAGAGGGGGGGTGAGGGATTAAAAGAAATAAAAATAAAATTAATATATATATAATATAATCATTATATATATTAAAATCTTATTAATTTCTAATAACCCTCAAAGCTCCAAATAAATCCAGAAAAATACCAGATAAATTCCTAAAAATCCAGAAAATTAGCCGAAAATTCCAGAACAAATACAAGAATAAAATCCGTTAAGGATCCATTAAGGCACGGGCCTTACAGTCCCTCCCTCCTAATAAAAGTTTCGCCCTTGAAATTTACAACGGAAAAAGGAGGAAACTGAGAAAGGACATATACCTTACTGGAATAAGAAAGGAAAAAGCTGACGCATCTCATCTTCGCGTTCCCAAGTGGACTCATTACCAGAGTGACGCTGCCAAGCAACTCTTACCAGAGGAATAACTTTATTTCTCAACCGCTGCTCACGACGGTCTTCAATTCTTAGAGGAAACTCTGGCGCAGACAAATCAGCGGTCACTTCATGCCAAACTAAATCATCGAGAACATGAGAAGCATCCGGCACATATTTCCTCAACTGAGATACGTGGAACACATCATGAATAGCTTGCATGGCCGCGGGTAGTTGCAGACGATAAGCTACTTGACCAATAGCCTCAACGATCGGAAAATGGCCAACATACCGCGGACTAAGCTTTCCACGCTTCCCAAACCTGGAAACACCTTTCATCAGAGATATTTTAACAAACACCATATATCCTAGCTCAATATGTAGTGGACGTCTGCGCTGATCCGCATAACTTTTCTGTCGACTCTGAGCCGTCAACAATCTCTGCCTGATCAGACGAACCACATCAGAACACTGCTGCACCATTTCAGGTCCTGTCAACAATCTGTCCCCAACATCAAACCAGTTCAAGGGAGTACGACATGGACGACCATATAGTGCTTCATAAGGAGCCATTCCAATACTGGAGTGAAAACTGTTATTATAAGCAAATTCAACAAGTGGCAAATGCTGACTCCACGAACCTTGCCAATCAAGGCAACACAATCTCAGTATGTCTTCCAGAGTCTGAATAGTCCTCTCTGACTGTCCATCTAACTGTGGGTGATACGCTGAACTGAAAGCTAACTCAGTGCCCAAAGCCTTCTGGAAACTATGCCAGAAGCCGGAGGTAAAATGTGGGTCACGATCTGACACAAGTGAAACAGGAACTCCATGCAATGGCACGATCTTCTGCACATATAGCTCGGCCAACCTCTGCACATTCCAGGCAACCTTAATTGGCAATAATCTGGCAGTTTTAGTCAATCTGTCGACAAGCAACCAGATACCATCAAAACCTTAAGAAGTTCAAGGCAAACCCACCACAAAATCTGTAGTAACATGGTCCCATTTCCACATCGGAATCTCTAATGGCTGAAGCAAACCACCTGGCTTTTGATGTTCGGCTTTAACCTGCTGACAAGTCAAGCACTTAGAAACAAATATAGCCACGTCTTTCTTCATACCTGGCCACCAGAACTGCTTCTTCAAATTCCGATACATCTTGGTGACACCTGGATGAATAGCAAAACGGGAACCATGGGCTTCATTCAGAATCTCATGCCTCAAATCATCATCAGGAGGAACATATAATCTGCCCTGGAAACTGACAACTAGCTTAGCATCAAATTCCATATCATATCTTGATATAACACGGGCCAAATCAGAATCAGCTTGCTGGGCCTCTTGAATCTGCTGATATAAAGCTGAACCCAAAATCAAACTAGCACAAACTGCCATCTTCGGATCAGCAGAAAACTCTGCACTGAATGCCTCGCTCGGAAGCCATTTCCACAATTTCCATTCATGAAGCAACAATTGACTGACCTGCACTTTCCTGTTCAGAGCATCAGCCACAACATTCATTTTGCCCGGCTGATAGGAGAGTGTAAAGTCAAAATCTTTCATGAATTCCATCCATCGCCTCTGCCTGAGATTCAGATCTTTTTGGGAGAATATATACTGTAAACTCTGATGATCAGTAAGAATCTGAAATTTCTCACCATACAGATAATGTCTCCAGATCTTTAAGGCAAAAATAACTGCAGCTAGCTCCAGATCATGCGTGGGATAATTTTCTTCATGTCGTTTCAATTGCCGAGATGCATATGTGATAACTTTACCATGTTGCATCAGCACTGCACCCAGACCTACTCGAGAAGCATCAGTACAAACCAGAAAACCACCCGAGTCGGAAGGCAAAGTCAACACAGGAGAAGAAGTCAATAGCCTTTTCAATTCAACAAAGCTAGCCTCACACTGATCCGACCAGACAAAAGGTACATCTTTACGAGTCAGTCTAGTCATCGGGGCTGCAATCTTCGCAAAATCTTGGATGAATCTGCGGTAGTACCCAGCCAAACCTAGGAAGCTCTGTATTTCTGTCACAGTTCTAGGCCTCTGCCAACTCAAAACAGCATCAATCTTTGTAGGGTCCACTGCCACTCCGTCACCAGAAATCACGTGACCAAGAAAATGAATTTCCCGAAGCCAGAATTCACATTTACTGAACTTCGCATAAAGCTCGTGATCTCTTAGAGTCTGCAGAACGATCCTCAAATGCTGCACATGATCTTCATCAGAGGCAGAATAGACCAAAATATCATCAACAAAGATCACCACAAACTGATCAAGAAATGGACGAAAGATACGCTGCATTAGGTCCATAAAAGCTGCTGGGGCATTAGTCAAACCAAACGGCATCACCAGAAATTCAAAGTGACCATATCGAGTGCTGAAAGCTGTCTTCTCCACATCAGATTCTCGGATTCGCAACTGGAAGTAGCCAGACCGGAGATCAATCCGTGAAAAGACAGTAGCAGACTGTAACTGGTCAAACAAATCATCAATCTTGGGAAGCGGATACTTATTCTTGATAGTCACCTGATTCAATTGCCTTTAATCAATACAATGTCTCAGGCTTCCATCTTTCTTTTTCACAAATAACACCGGGGCACTCCACGGAGAAAAACTGGGGCGAATATAACCTTTTTTCAGTAATTCAAGTAGCTGTGCTCGTAGTACTTTCAATTCAGCTGGAGCCATTCGGTACGGTGCCTTTGCTAACGGGCCTGTACCTGGAATCAGTTCAATCACCATCTCTATCTCTCGCTCTGGAGGCAATCCTAGCAACTCGTCAGGAAACACATCAGGGAACTCACAAACAACAGGAATATCACAGACATCCCGCTGTGGTTTTTCAACAGCAACCACAGAAGCAAGAAACCCCTGGCAACCTGCACTAAGCAACCTATAGGCTCGAATAGCAGAAATAATCATAAGAGAAGATCGGGATCGAATACCTTGGAAATAAAAAGCTGATTTCCCCTGTGGCTGAAAATAGACTTTCTTCGATCTGCAGTCAACCACAGCTCTATAATGCTCCAACCAATCCATTCCCAGAATAACATCATAATCTGCCAGCTGCAATGCATATAATCTCACCGGCAACTGGTGATTATCGATCATAACAGGAGACTCTTCCAAACACAAAGGTGTAATCATGAAATATCCCGAAGGCATCTCAACATACATCTCACAAGTTATCTCTGAAGTCAGTTCCTCAATAAATGCCATGAAATCCTCAGAAATAAAAGAGTGAGAAGCACCAGAATCAAATAAGACACGAGCTGAAAGACCATAAAGCATAATCGTACCTTCCATAAGATGGGCTGCAACAACATCAGCTCTAGTCACATGAGAAACCTTGCCTTTCTACTTCTTAGATCCAGCTGAGGATTGCTGAGAAGACGCCGACGCTTGAGAAAAGAACTGTTGTTGAGCTTGCGGTGCAGGAGGAGGTCTGAATTGCGGCTGTTGAGGTTGAGAAAACTGAGGAGCTTGCAATTGTTTTGTTCTCAGCGGGCAATCCCGAACCACATGACCGAACTGGTCACATCGAAAGTAAACAACGGGAAGAGAACACGGCTGGCCCTTGTGATGACCACCGCATCTCCAACACGTCCATGGCTGACTGACAGCTGAACTCTGACGGGTCTGAGTAGAAGGTGCTATCGGCTGCTGAACTACATCTGTACCGGACGGCTGCTGGAAAAACTTCTTCTTCTTCTTGAACCTCTTAAACTTGGTCTTGGAAGGAGAGGAAGCACTGCTAACCTCTGACTGGACTGAGGGAACACCTGGCACTGGTGGTCGGTACGCCTGCTGAGACTGTACTGCGGGCTGAACTGACCCTGCCTGAGGATATCCACCCGGTCTCGTCATCTCCAGCTCAAGTGCCACAGCTGTCTGGCACGCACTATCAAGGTCTGCAACACGACTTGCAATCAGGGGCATCTTTAACTCTGGCCTCAAACCTCGCAAGAATTACTGTCTTTAAAGCTTCACTAGCCAGCACATGGGGCGCATACTGACCCAATTCCATAAACTTATTCCGATACTGAAGCACCGTCATACTGCCTTGAGTCAGCTCCATGAATTGATACATCTTTGCCATTTGTAAACAGGCAGGAGTGTAGGCACGCTCGAAAGCAGCTGCGAACTCTGCCCATGTGATCTGCCGAAGAGATCTTGAATGAAAAGCGATCTGCCACTCGGTTTTCCACCACGTAATGGCCGTACCCTGGAGTTGAAAGGCGGCAAGCATAACCTTCTCATCTTCAGCACATTCTATCGAAACAAATACACGCTCGATCGCATCCAGCCATTGCCTCGCAACCTCTGGATCAGCTTGACCATCGAAAGGCGGCGGATTGAACATCAGGAATTCCTTCAAAGCCTTGCCTCGACTACCAGGCACTTCAACCTGAGGATCAACAATCGGCGCTGGAGGAGGAACAACTGGGACAGTAGGAACAGCAGGAACTGCAGGAGGAGGTGCAGAACCGATATCTTCCCTGGGCGCATCTCGAGGAGCACGAGGAACTAGAGGAGGTCTTCCTCGACGAGGCGGCATAATTACTCTGCCGAGATCATAAAAAAATAACAAAATCCATCAATCATACAGAAAACACCCTAAGCCAGCAATAGACGACACAGGACTAGCTCTGGACAAACACAAATTTCAATTCCTTATACAATTCCTCAAACAACCTCGCTCTGATACCAACTGTAACGACCCAGAGTTCAGGATACCGATATACCGATAACATCGATACACCGATACCAAGAACTGGGGAAGCCACCCAAGAGGCTGATGAGGCCCCTAAAGGGTTAGTAGGGTTTTGTCAAGGGAATGTATAACGAACTGGAATTTGGAACGTGTAGATTACAATTACGTAATAAAATTAACACAAGTGCGGAAGCAATTCAAAATAACTAGAGTGATATATATATACTAGTCCAGATAAACAAGAGTACTAGTCCACAAGGGTACAACTACACGGGGCATACCCCGGCAAAAGTACAACAAAAGCCTCAAAAGGCGGCTCGACTAAAGCTGGCAGCTAGACGCGGTCTCCGAAACAACTCACGAAGCACCGGGAGACGACGGGCGCGGCTCACCTGAAAGGAGAAGGGTGAGTCACAGCCAGACTCGGTAGGGGTCACGCGGATCCCTACCTCGCACTAAACAAGCATTCATGCATAAATAAAGGCAATTAGAGCATGCATTTAATTAAAATGACATGCAATGGCATGAATAAACTACTCAAGCAAAGCTGTAAACTCTAACTACGCAGGTAGAACAGCTAACACATGCCAAAGCTAAATAAATGCAAGCGACTAAAACTAAATCTACCAAAATAGAATAAGCCTTAACTAATCCAAACAATAAGGAAGGACAACCACTGGAGCAGAAACCAGAAGCGTCCATTGACGACTTACACTGCGTCTCAAGCACTCGCAGTCGGTAAACGACAAGCTGAGCGCGTAAACAGTACCAAACCAAGTGACCAGTCGGAGTGGCACCCGTCGGTGTCAGTCCACAGTCTCCGACCACGTGTGCACACACTGACTCTAGCCTGAGCCAGGCCCTCTAGCTAGTTTTCTCCCTTGGTAGGACGCTACCATTGGCTGGGAGCCCACGGAACTAGCTTACAAACCGTGTATGGGAAACACCCCTCCGCTATCCTCAAGCGGGTTGGCACTCAATAGACCTTAGGGCAACAACAGTGGTTCCATTGCATGGAAAGAAAAGCTATTCTATTGGGATATAGAAACACGCCATCAAATACTACAGTAACGTAAACATGGCATATATATAGAATGGAACGCATAACGAGAAGGCTGGCAACTATTTCAAACCAACAGGCAAGCGGCGGTCGGGTGCCCACGCGCTACATTAAAGCGACGGTCGGGGACTGGCGCGTTACACCAAGAATGACGCGTCTATCTCCATCCGTTACTTCCGCCTGAGTTCCAGCTCAAAAAACCCAAAAGGGAATGCGACGGTAGGGGCCCTGTGCATTACATCAATGCAACGTGTTGGGTCACCGCCGTTACATCCACCCGAGGCCAAAACCCAACATACAGCGTTCGAAATCAGTCGCAGGCGAAGCGACGCGCTCGCTCAGGCGCGTTGGACGGAAGCGACGGCCGGCCGACTGGTCGTCGGGCTAACCGCCTGACCTTGTCAATGCAAAATGCAAGACGAGTAACGGATGGGGATCCCACCGTTACTCTCCAAATAACGCACCCTCATCGGGCCGTTGTTTGGAAACGACGCGTCCTCTAAGGACCGTCAGGCGTGTGACGGTTCCTGGCAGGACCGTCACACCACCTGGGACACGGGCGGGTTCGGTTTGAAAACTGGAGCCCTCCCGGATGATAACAATCATCGGGTATCGACGTAGAAACCTGTAACCTGTCAAACCATACATCGTATACAACAATTTAACACCTACAAACATCACATGCAATGCCTAAAAAGCATTAAACTCAAGAATTTAGCTAAAACCCCACAAATAGGAAAAATGGACATTATGCGTGCTACGGGGCTCTAATCGAAAGAATGAGCTATAGGAAATGATCCTAGCAAGATCAGGATTCCATCCCCCTACCTTTTGCGAGCCGAAACCGACGAAATGGTCGCATGCAAGGAGGAAGAGCCACGAGGCCTTCACGCTCCACCTCGCTCCCACGATCACCGAATCATGCCGAAATGGGTACCCACGCGTTCCTCTCGACGCGAGGAATCCAACGGTGCCAACCACGCCTCAAACCGACGTCGACTCGCCCGAATCCCAAGAGAAAGGGGGAGAGGCGATCGGCTAGAGAGAGAGAGCGTGAGGGAGAGTGAGATCGACGAGGGAGAGAGAGGGGGGGTGAGGGATTAAAAGAATTAAAATTAAAATTAAAATATATAATATAATCATTATATATATTAAAATCTTATTACTTTCTAATAACCCTCAAAGCTCCAAATAAATCCGAAAAAATACCAGATAAATTCCTAAAAATCCAGAAAAATAGCCGAAAATTCCAGAACAAATACAAGAACAAAATCCGTTAAGGATCCATTAAGGCACGGGCCTTACAGCCATGATGTTTTCAGTGGGGTGATCTTTCAAGAACGTGGAGGACTTTGGCAAGTCGGGGTGCTACACTTGTTGTTCTTGAAGTGTTTCAATTGTTGGATCTTCATCCTTTTCACTTTTGCTGGAGATCCCTTCAGTTGATTCATCCTTAATCTTAGCATCATCTGAGCATTTGGGAACTTCATCTGCATCCAAGGTAGAAGAAATTTGATTTGTCAGTTTTAATTCAGATTCATCAAAAATAACATGAGGACTTTCTTCAACAACTAAAGTCCTTTATTAAATAGCATGTAAGCTCTAGAATTTAACGCGTAACCTAGGAAGATTCCTTTGTCACTCTTTTCATCAAACTTACCTAGGTTTGACTTACCATTGTTCAGAATATAACAAGGGCATCCAAAAGGTTTGAGATAGGAAATGTTTGGTTTCTTACCCTTGTAGAGCTCATATGGGATTTTCTTCAAGATCGGCCTTACCATTGCCCTGTTTATGATGTAGCATGCTGTACTTACCGCCTCAGCCCAAAAGTGTTTGGGTAGGGAGTTCTCACTTAACATGGTCCGAGCCATGTCTATCAATGTTCTATTTTTTCTCTCCACTACTCCATTTTGTTGAGGCATCTTTGGTGCTGAAAAGTTGTGTGTATATCCTTGTTCCTGGCAAAAACTGCTGAAATCATGATTTTTAAATTTCCCACCATGATCACTTTGAATTGTGGTGATGAGATATCCTTTATCATTTTGGATTTTCTTGCAAAACACTTGAAACTCCATCAAGGCATCATTTTTATTGGCTAAAAATAACACCCATGTAAATCTGGAGTAATCATCAACAATTACAAATCCATAGAATTTTTCTCCTAGGCTGGATGTCCTAGTCGGACCAAAAAGATCAAGTGCAACAGTTCTAAAGACCTAGCGGTAGAAACAATATTTTTATTTTTGAAAGAGATACATGTTTGCTTGCCTTTTGTGCAAGCCTCACAGATCTTATCACTTTTAAATTTTAATTTAGGCAGCCCACTTACCAAGTCATGTCTAGATAATTTGGAGATTACTCCAAAACTAACATGACCTAGTCTTCGGTGCCACAGCCATGCATTATCATGATTGTTTGCTACCAAGCACACATCATCACCGGCAACATCATCAAGATCAACGGTATACACATTATTGTTCCTTTTGCCAATGAATTTGATTTCAATAGAGATTTTATTCATGACAAGGTAATGAGTTTCATCAAAAATAATTTTAAAACCCTTGTCACACAGTTGGCTTATACTTAAAAGATTGTGATTTAAACCCTTCACCAAGAGCACATTTTCGATAAGAATTTTAGAATTCTTACATATGTTGCCAATTCTAATAATTTTACCTTTGTCCTTTCCACCAAAGGCAACCAAGCCTCCATCCTTATCTTGCAGAGCAGAGAACACTTTCTTGTCCCCTATCATATGCCTTGAGCAACCGCTATCCAGGTACCATTTGCTCCCCCTGACTTCAAGGCATATTGCAAAAAACAACATTCTCATGCAATTGTTTTTGGTACCCAAACGAATTTGCGTCCAGAGGAGTTTGTCTAATTCTGCATATGTCTTTTTCTGGTCCAAATAGCATGATTCCTTTGATTGTTCTGTTTGAACCAACAATCAGCGATAACATGACT
Organism: Amorphophallus konjac; assembly: GCA_022559845.1. Classification (NCBI taxonomy): domain Eukaryota; kingdom Viridiplantae; phylum Streptophyta; class Magnoliopsida; order Alismatales; family Araceae; genus Amorphophallus; species Amorphophallus konjac. The sequence continues at coordinate 211,363,801 of CM040121.1, forward strand.
AAATCTACCATAATAAAAGTAATTGACATTTGAAAATCTTGTTTGGTATCTATGTAGTTTAGATTGGACTTGTGATGGCATAGTGTGTGAGCATGATGCACAGTTATTCTCTTTTTCATGAACATATGATGTTGTGATCTTATGCTCAAAAGATTTTTTGTTCTGGGGAATGTACCCCAAACCTTCTTTTTGGAAGTTAACCTTAACTCCCAACAAGTTATCTAAGTTTTGTTTGCCTTTGACAAACTTAGGTAAGGTGGACTGCAGTTCAGCCACCTCTTCATTTAAACTTTCATTTTTCTTTTCATGTTCTGAAATCATGGATATCAAAACCCCTTTTTCACTTTCCAATTTCTCAGAAATTTTTTCTATTTCAGATATTCTACATGATAATTCTTCTTTAGATTTTTCAATATCTGAAATTGTTTGAGACCAAATCTATTTTTCTTCTGTTAGTTCAAACCATTCTTGCTCAAGTTTTTCAAACTTAGCAGAAGAATCCTCATGTGATAAATCATCAATTTTCTTTTTGAGAGTTTTATTTTCAGATCTGATTTTTCTGTATTTTGTATATAGCTTTTCATATTCTGATTCCCATTGTTCATTTGAAATAAAATCAGGATCAGAATTTACCTCTGTTGAATCATCCTCATGTGCCATAAGGCACAGGCTTTCCATGAGCTCCCCGAGCTCTTCTTCGGACTACTCTTCCTCTTCGTTGCACCATGTGGCGACCATAGCTTTTGGTTTCTTGGACTTATCTTTCTTCAACTTTCTCTTCAATTCTGGGCATTCACCTCTCATGTGCCCGGGCTTCTTGCACTCATAGCATATAATGCAATTTGGTTTGCTTGACTCACCCTTGGTTTGAACGGGCTTCCCTTGCCCCTTTCTGAAATTTCCCTGAAAATTTTTCTTTCTTCTCAGAAATTTCTTCACTTGATGGGTCAGCATAGCCAAGTCTTCTTCTTCATTACTCTCCTCACTGGACTCCTCTTCTTGGGAGTCATCATACGACTGGTTGGCTTTCAAGCCAATGGTTTTCTTCTTTTTGGATTCCTCTTCCGTAGTTCTTTTGATGTTAATCTCATAGGTCATGAGTGACCCTATGAGCTTGTCCAATGAGAGTGTGGACAGATTCTTCGAATCCTCAATGACTGTGGCTTTTGTATGCCACGCAGGTGGAAGGGATCTCAATACCTTCCTTACAAGTTCGAAGTTTGTGTACTCCTTCCAAAGGCTTTTGAGAATGTTGGTCATCTCAGTTAATCTTGCAAACATCTCTGAGATGGTTTCTTCGGATTTCATTTTGAATAGCTCGTAATCTCTAATGAGTAGATTGGCCTTGGTCTCCTTGGCCTCAGAAGTTCCTTCATAAATGAGCCGTAGCTTGTCCCACATCTCCTTAGCTGAACTGCACATGGATACACGAGAAAACTCGTTAGGATGTATAGCACATTACATAATGTTCATGACATTAAAAATAACTATGGATTTCTTAATATCCTCAGGGTTCCACTCGTCTTCATTTTTAGAAAGCTCATATGGACTCTTGTCCACGACCCTCCAGATCTCGTACTCTTGGGCTCTCAGAAAAACATGCATTCTATTTTTCCAATAGGATTAGTTTGAGCCGTCAAAGTATGGAGGACGGTGGATTGAGTGACCCTCATGTTGTATCCCTGTGATTTTGATGATGTCAAACACCATAAGTCATATGTCAAACACCACACCATAAGTCATATGACCATAAGTCATAAGTCAAACATAATTTGTCAGAAGCCCTCATGAGTTTGTGCATTGGAGCCGGTGTGCCTGCATGAAGTCACGGTCTGCTACTTTCAACTCTACATACATTACCGGCACAAGGTCGGTGCAGGTTTTGATTTCAAAAGCACAAGGTCAGTGTATCGCTTGCTTCAGGCCATATGAAGTCGGTGCATATATCAGCTCAACGCACATAAGGTCGGTGCATCTTCTGCTGCTCGCATATAAAGCCCAAGCACATTTGCCTGCCAGGTCGGTGCACAATTGCATGCTCACTTATAAGGTCAGTGCAACATTTCTCTATACTACATTGCCAAGGTCGTTGCATACTTTGTTAGACACATATAAGGTCTATGCATACTCTGCCTTAGAATATATGACGTCGATGCTAGTTTAGACCACTTGCTGCTGTGGTCGGTGCATGTCTGTGTCACCAGCATATAGGTCGGTGCATGCTTGTGTTAACTGTCTAAGGTCGATGCATGTTTTCCAGACTATATATGAGGTCGGTGCACTTTATTGTTTCTTCATTAGAAGGTCGGTGAATATTTTTCTGTTTAGTATAGAACGTCGGTGCACATCCACCTTAGTCTTACTAGGGTCGATGCACATTATGCCTGCGCATATAGATGGTCAGTGCAAGTTTCGCCATACACATGCTAAGGTCAGTGCATATTTTGCATGCGCATATAGAACGCCAGTGCAATGTTTTTTTTTCCCTAAGCGTATAAACGTCAGTGCAATGTTTGCATCGTGCATATATATATAGGCCTGTGCATATTTTGCCATACGCATGCATGGGTCAGTGTACTTTTTAGCTCTATGCAGATAAGGTCCGTGCACTCCACTGTTTAGAGTCTGTGCATATCTCAGTCTTTGAAAGGTAAGGTCAGTGCACATCATCAAACGGCTAACACTCATGACTATTTCATTGCCAGGTCAGTCATATGGTCGAGCATCTACTGAGCAACCTGCGAACTTACCTCACGTGGAATTTAAAGTACCAGGTTAATGGCACGTGATCCAAGGCAAGGAGCGGACCAGATGATCCTGCCACATGGACTGTTACAGTACCACGATTTTGGCACGTGGAACCTCGAAGGATTAGATCTGCGTGAAAGTTTGGGCGGGAAACGTGGTATCCACGCGCCCATCGCCTACTTATAAAAGAGGATCGAAAGGCTGGGAGAAAGGTGAGAGAGCAGAGCTGAATAGAAGAGAAGAGAGAATATCTGAAGCCACAGCCAGTGCTGAAGTGTAACACCCGGAATTTTTAAAATAAGAAATGAATGAAATTAGGAATTTAAAAGAAGGCCTTTAACTGTTTAACTCATATTCTAATCTATTTAGTTAATCATGTAAAACATTTAATTGATATTTTAAAACAAATAAACACTTTAGAAGATGCCAAATTTTATTTTAGGAAATGCCAATTCATATTTTTAATCACTTAGGAAACTAATATCACATCATTACACTATTCTGAAGAAATAGGTGTATTTAAAGGATAAACATCACTTTAAAAGACACCAAATCACATTTTCATAATTTATAAAATTTAATAATTTATTTTTTACATTATATCATTGTTTTGAAGAAATAAGGGTACATAGATGAGATATTAAAGGATAAACATAATTGAGGAAGTAAGAAAGGGCATATAGATAATTCTGGTTCTTATAGGGTGAATAGAAAAGTCTTCGTTCAAAATCACGACTGTTTGCTAAGTCGTTACTCACGAAATAATGACATGTAAGGTGTCGTTATTCAATTAAAGTAGATGCACAAGGATGGGAAGGATATATATACAATTTCGATCCTTATAGGGTGGTAGGAAAATACTCCAAGTAAGAAACGACCACTACATGGTCATTATTCATTAAATAACGACACATATTAAGTCGCTATTTCATATAACGTGAATAGTGATGTGAATAGTGTCACTTTTTATTTAAAAAAAAAATTTGTGAAACAAATTATATGTAAAATAAGAGAAAAATGTAAGGATCTCACCCATGAAATTTCATAAACTAACTCCATCAATTTTTAAAGATAAAAGTCATTGAAGCTAAGTGGGAAGATTAATATATAAAACTCAGGATTAAAAGAAGTCTGACCCCAAGTCGCCTCTTAATAAAAGGAGTCTGACCCCAAGTCGCCTATTAAAAGAAGATGGCAGAGCCTAAGCGCCCCATTTCTTTTCCGACAACTTTTACAATCATTTTATCACTCCAGCCTGTGTAAGCTGTAATCCCACCAAAGATCCTATCATTCCGGATCTTGCTTCCCCTTCTGTCGACCCAAGGCTTATAATATACCCTCTATTTTCCTCCTATTCCGTTAGTTAGAAGGTTAGTTGCAAAGAAGAGGACGAGGATAGTTCTGAAGGGTTGCAGAGGAGGAGGAAGCTGCTGTCTTCTTCCTTTCTCCTTCCACGCACCCTTTTTCTACGACATAGAGGTAGGTGATCTCGAGCTTTAACCAAACCATAGCTAATCTAGGTTATATTAGCATGTAAAATTAGTGATTAGTCTCATCTCCATGCGGTATTTAGTGGTTACACATCATGTTTTAGTAGGTTTTCTCAACTTTAACTAAACTAATAGCTCATATCCAGAATAATTAGCATGTAGTAATCTCATACCCAGGATAATTAGTATGTATTAGCTTCAATCTAGGGTAATTAGCATGTATTAGCTTCAATCTAAGGTAATTAGCATGTATTAGCTTCATATCCATGCGATATATCATGTGTAACGCAAGTTTTATCATATTTTTACGTAACCTGTTAGTTAATCTATTAACTAATCTGTTAGCATACCTAATTAACATGTTAGTCTACCTAATCTATACACCAGATTAGATATAGATAAAGTTCTGCCCCCAGGGCGTCATTTGAATCACACAGAAACCCTGCCTCCATTTAGCTTCTATAAGATGTTAATCAGTATGTTAAGTCATGTTAAAAAAAATTGATATTTGAGAAAGTAAAGTATGAAACGAGTGCATGAACATAGATCTGTAATCCTCACAATTTTCTCTACATGTCCATGTCATCAATTTTATATAAATCAACCTAAAGTGAAGGGCGCCCCTGACTCGGACGCCATTCACTGAACAACGACCGAATAGACGTCGTTATTCTGCTCAAAACGAGCTCAAAACGGGACAACAAAACCCCTTGAAAGGGACGCCCAACCCAGGGGCGCCTCTTACTAAGAAAAGTCTGGACCAGGGGCGTCTACTACTGAAAGGTGGCAGCCCCTGGGGCACCAATTTCCAGAAGGGGGCTGACCCCTGGGCGCCTTCTATCAGCCATTAGTTAAACCTAGATGGGTTAAACCTCTATTGCCACTAGTTAAACATAGATTAGTTAAACCCCTGACTTAAGTAGTCAACCCCCAGTCGTTTAGCTTAATCAGAGCTTAAAACCCTCAAACATTAGTGAAACTTCTGTTGTAATCAGTTAACTAACAGCCATTAGCTAAACTTCTGTTGAAATTAGTAAACCTACATTAGTTAAACCTCTATTAACCAGCTAATCATCTAGTTAACCCTCAGCCATTAAGCCTTAGCCATTAGTTAACCTGGACAGCATGTTTAATAGGCGCTTGACCCTTGGGAGCCTATCAGTGATACATGGCAGCCCCCAGGGTGCCATTTACTAGAAGAAGTCTACATCCAGGGTGCCAATTTCAAGGAAATGGCAGACCCCTGGGCGCCTATTAAACCTGGCCCTGTAAACCCTGTAAAATGTGGCTAACCCTAGGGCGCCTATCACCTAAGACATGGCAGGGGTATGGGCGCCTATTAACATAAGGTGGCTGCCCCCTAGGCACCAATTATAGTAGCTGACCCAGTGTTCGATAGTCCCATAAGCAGGCGCCATGTACTCAGACGCCTCTTACTGAAAGGTGGCAGTGACCCAGGCGCCTATCAAACAGACCCTGTATTTTGGATTTTTCGAGGCCTTAAACCCCTGAATGACGCGCCCTTGTGACAGGACGCCATTCACTGATAAATGGCAGCATGAGAGACGCCATTTGACTCCTGACAGGGTTCTCTAAACCCTGTATAGTTCCCAGGAAGGGCATCCCGTTGTGAGGGTGTCATTTCTGAACATGTCAGGTAATCTACAAGGCACCGATCTCACCCAGTTTTTCCATGTATCAAACGTTGCTGGTTTTTACTCCTAGTTCGTCCCTACATAACGATACACCTTGGATTCCATTCTATAATCCATCTTATATATATCCTACCTAATCAACTCTTGAAATTCCATATTGGCTATAAATGAGAGTTGATGTCGACAAACATGACCAATGCTGTGCACATAGGGCCCGGTCTGGTCCTGAGATGAGCACCCGAAGGTACTTGTGTCCATGGGAGTTTATTGACCACGGTGTTTGGCATTGCACCGGAGTACTTGCTTGCTAGACTTTAGGCATTCCACTCATTCACGTGATATTACTTGATTGATTGAATTGAGGCCCGCAGAAGGGTACAAGTATTTGCTTGAATGAAATTGATAAATAACCAATTCCAGTTATACATGCTTGAAATTACGTTGCTTACTATTGCTTGCTTGACATGAGTTCTTACCTTCTTGGAAAAATTGTTGTTAATTCCAGTTATTACTTACTTGATATCTCTTGCTATTGCTGTATTGAAGTTGGAATCTATATACTCTCACTTGTTATTCCTATACTGCTCTTGTCGATTTTACAATCCTTGATATCTACTTGTCTACATGCATAGATTTACCTATATTAATTGAACTTGTAAACCACTTAAAGCATGTTAAATCTTGAGATGTAAATTCTACTGAGCGATCCGCTCATCCAGTTACTTCTAACATTTTCAAGAGATTTGGATGACAACCAACATTCGGAAGGGAATGAGACTGAGTGATGAGTGTTAGCACTGAGTTATCATATTGTCATGTTAATTGTGTTATTGTCAACCCACTTATGTCAGTTGTATCCAGTTATGTCAGATGTCAGTTGTATTAGTTCACTATGTCAGTTGTATTAGTCCAATTGAGTAGAACTGTATTAAGGGCTTGAAGCCTAGTAGTTGGACTTGGGAAATGTATGAAATTTGCCATTTGGATAGTTATTGCGCACTCTATTAATTGTCAAAGGAAGAATTCCATCAAATAGCTAGCTCGTTTTGGTTCTATATAAAGGACTGTCGCGCCATGGGTAATCTTCCGCGCTCGGGACGTGACAGCTCTTTCTTGGTATCAGAGCCTAGGATCATAATTTCCTAGGTAAAAACCCGACTCTAAGGATAGAATTGTCTAAGGATAGGTTTTGATCTTACCTGGTGAGATGGGTAAAGCCATGGGTTAAGTTTAACAATGACAATTGACCCCATAATAACAAAACCCAATATTTATTACACCTTAATTCTTTTGTGGGATTATGGCCGCTGAAAGAGCACAATGGCGCGAGATGCAGCGCACTGTGCAAGGACTTACGCAGGCGCTACAGCAAGTGGCGCAAGGCGGTGCTAGCGGTGCTCACAGTGGAGCTGGTGACCTTCACCGGGATTTTCGTAACATGAACCCACCAAGATTCACGGGTTCGATGGACCCCGATGATGCCGAGAATTGGCTGAAAGAAATTGAGATGATCTTCCGTGTAATGCAATGCACGGATGTAGAGAAGGTTCTATTGGCTACGTTCCAACTGGAAGGGGATACTTGATGCTGGTGGGAATCCGTAGAAGCAACACTGCCCGACAACCATGTCACTTGGGCGGAGTTTGTTGAACACTACAACATCAAGTATTTTTCTGACCGTGTTCAAGAGAAGAAGGCTGCGGAATTTGCCGCGTTAAAGCAACGGAGTCTGAAGGTGGCCGAATATGAGGCCCAATTCTCAAGACTTTCCTGATATGCACCCCACTTGGTGTGTACGGAAAGGATGAAGGCAAGGAGATTCCTCAACGGGATTCAGCCCCAATATATTACACAGCTTACGCCGATAGACATCCAAGTCTATTCGGAAATGGTTCGACGTGCTCAATTGCTAGAAGATGCCACTGAATTCTCTGAAAGGATTCGAGGCAAGGACAAGAAGGAACCCGTCACAAGTCTGGGAAACTTCAAATCACCATTTGGCAAGAAGCGATTCTTCAATGAAGGAGAATTTTCCAAAGAGAAGAGGTTCCAGAAATGCAGCAAGCCCTTCTCCACTATCGGCAATAAGCCTTCCTCCGTCATCACACCTTCCAAGGAAATATACAAGTATTGTGACAAGGCTGGTCATAAGACTGAGGAATGCTGGAGGAAACTGGGAGCGTGTCTCTGATGTGGGAGTCGAGAGCATCGAATCCCCGACTGCCCCATGATGAAGGAACAAGCCAACAAAGACGAGAAGCGTTTGGTAAAGAAATAAGGTCGTCTACAAGCTCTTCAAGGGACGAAACCCATGGAAGGAGGAATCGTGGAAGGTACATTAACTGTTTGCTCTAAACCTGCTAAAGTTCTATTTGATACTAGAGCAACTCATTCATTTATTTCCAATAGATTTACTGTCTCATTTTCTAAAGAACCTGAATGGTTAGATTTAGTAATATCTACACCTCTCGGAAACAAGTCTGATATCATGCATCACTACCAAAGTTGTGAGGTTATGGTCCAAGGTAACAATCTGCCAGTCGACCTGATATGCCTTGATATGGAGCATTATGATGTCATATTAGGAGCTGACTGGTTATCCACCTACCAACCAACGGTAGACTGCCGGCATGGCAAGATAACTTTTACGGATTATCCTGAGTTAGTTTATGTTAGCCCTCGGAATAAATCCCCTCTCATCTCAGCTCTTCGAGCTAGCAAACTTGTGAGTAAAGGATGTGTGGCTTTCATAACTTTTGTGACTGCCATGGAAGTCGAGAAGACTGAAATTGAAGACATCCGTGTAATTTAGGACTTTTCAGATGTTTTTCCAGAAGAATTACTTAGTTTACCCCCAAAGAGGGAAGTGTCGTTCACTATCGACATTGTTCCTAGTGTCGGTCCTATGTCTAAGGCACCTTACAGAATGTCTCCTGTCGAGTTGAAGGAGCTAAAAGAGCAGCTAATGGATTTACTGAAAAAGGGATTCATTAGGCCGAGTACTTCCCCCTAGGGAGCACCCGTGCTCTTTGTTAAAAAGAAGGATGGAACGTTGAGATTATGCATTGATTATCGGTAGTTTAATGATCTTACAATCAAGAACAAGTACTCGCTGCTGAGAATTGACGAGCTGTTCGACCAATTGTCTGGAGCTAATTATTTTCCCAAGATTGATCTTCGGTCTAGTTACCACCAATTGTGGATCAAAGAAGAAGACATATACAAAACTGCATTTCAAAGCAGGTATGGGCATTACGAATTTATTGTTATGCCTTTTGGACTAACAAATGCCCCCGCAGCTTTTATGCAGTTAATGAACAGCATCTACAGGCCTTATTTAGACAAATTTATTGTGGTCTTTATTGATGATATATTGATCTATTCAAAAATTGAAGAAGATCATGAAGTGCATCTCAAGAAGGCATTGTAAATATTGCGAGACAACAAGCTATATGCCAAATTCAGTAAGTGCCAGTTCTGGCTCGAGGAAGTGTCCTTCTTAGGCCATGTGATCTCGAAGAATGGAATTTCTGTTGATCCTACAAAGGTCGAAGCCATATAGAACTGGGGATGACCAACAAATGCAACGAAGATTCGAAGCTTCTTGGGTCTAGTTGGTTACTACCGGCGTTTTATCAAGGACTTCTCAAAGATTGCTATTCCTCTTACCATATTGACTCGCAAGGAAGTGCCTTATGAGTGGAGTGAAGACTGCGAGAAGAGTTTCCTATCTTTGAAGGATCTCTTGACTACTGCTCCAGTCTTATCTCTACCAATTGAAGGAGAAAAATATGAGGTATATACCGATGCATCTGGTATTGGCCTCGATTGTGTATTGATGTAGAATGGAAGAGTCATTGCATACTCTTCCCGACAATTAAAGAAGCATGAATAAAATTACCATGTGCATGATTTAGAGCTAGCCGCAGTGGTATTGGCCTTAAAGATCTAGAGGCACTATCTCTACGGAGAGCAATTCACTGTATACTCCGATCATAAAAGTCTCAAATATTTATTCTCTCAAAAGGAGCTGAACACGCGACAAAGGCGTTGGCTCGAGTATCTCAAGGATTTTGACTTCACGATACAATATCATCCTGGTAAGGGTAATTCCGTAACAGATGCCCTTAGTCGGAAGCCGAGATCCCTAGTAGCCAACTGTATGGTTTAAGAATGGAAGCTGCTGGAGAAATTCTCTGAACTCAATATAAGCATGGATGAGAATGGAGGGTGTATTACTCTATCTCATATAAGGTTGCATCTAGACCTGCTAGCTGAAATCAAGAGGTCGCAAGAAGAAGATCATGTCTTAGTGGAAATAAAAGAGAGGCTGGACGAGAAACCTGATTTCAAATTGGCACCTGATGGCAGATTATTATTCCATGAACAGACATGTGTACCAGACTGTCCTGAGCTGAAGAGGAAGATTCTTGAAGAAGCTCACCGATCGAGGTACACAATTCACCCTGGAGCCACTAAGATGTACCAAGATATTAAAAGAACCTTTTGGTGGCCGAACATGAAAAGGGAGGTAGTAGACTTCGTGTCTCGATGCCTGACATGCCAACAGGTGAAGGCGGAACATCAAAAACCCGCTGGAAGATTGCATCCACTAGATATTCCCAAGTGGACATGGGAAGACATCGGCATGGACTTTATCATGGGTTTGCCCAAGTCTAGGGGCGGATATGATGGAATATGGGTAATCATCGATCGCCTTACCAAATCTGCTCATTTCTTGCCTATCAAGAGCCGATGGTCGGTTGATGTACTTGATGCCCTATATATCAAGGAGGTTACTAGATTGTATGGAATTCCTGTGTCTATCGTTTCTGATCAAGACCCGCGCTTCACTTCTCATTTTTGGAAGGGTCTACAACACTCTCTGGGGACGAAACTTAATTTCAGCACTACTTTCCATCCCCAGACAGATGGTCAGACTGAAAGGACAAATCAGGTTGTTGAAGATATGTTAAGGGCATGTGTTATAGATTTCGGCAGAAGCTGGCACGACCACTTACCCCTAGCCAAATTTGCCTACAATAACAGCTATCAAGCCAGTATTCAAATGGCACCTTTCAAGGCTCTTTATGGCAGGAGTTGTCGTTCTCCATTATGCTGGGAAGAAGTCGGTGAAAGATAAATTCTAGGTCCTGATATGGTTAGAGATTCGACTGAGAAGATACACCTTATTAGAGAGAGACTCAAGATAGCACAGTGTAGGCAAAAATCATATGTTGATAATAGAAGGAGAGATTTGGAGTTCCAAGTTGGTGACCATGTATTTCTCAAGGTATCTCCCGGCCGAGGTATTAGAAGATTTGGTGTTAAGGGCAAGCATACACCGAGGTTTATCGGTCCATTTGAAGTATTAGAAAGAGTAGGTGAGGTGGCTTACCGTATTGCTTTGCCTTCCGAACTCTCGGAAGTGCACAATGTATTTCATATATCTATGCTGAAGAAATATGTGCACGACCCTTCTCACGTCATCGACCATGCTAATTTGGTGATTCAAAGAGATCTTACTTATGAGCAAAGGCCGATGCGGATCCTCGACCGCGAACTCCGAGTTCTAAGGAGCAAGACTATCCATATGGTGAAAATCCAAAGGAATCGATGCTTGGAGCAAGAAGCAACTTGGGAGACCGAGGAATCTATGAAAAGAAGATACCCATAACAATTTTAGACTGTAAGTATCCTATACTTTCCACAATACCCTTATGCAGTTGAATTTACCTTTATACAGTTGAATTTGGGGACCAAATTCTTTTAAGTAGGGGAGGGTGTAACACCCGGAATTTTTAAAATAAGAAATGAATGAAATCAGGAATTTAAAAGAAGGCCTTTAACTATTTAACTCATATTCTAATCTATTTAATTAATCATGTAAAACATTTAATTGATATTTTAAAATAAATAAACACTTTAGAAGATGCCAAATTTTATTTTAGGAAATGCCAATTCATATTTTTAATCACGTAGGAAACTAATATCACATCATTACACTATTCTAAAGAAATAGGTGTATTTAAAGGATAAACATCACTTTAAAAGACACCTAATCACATTTTCATAATTTATAAAATTTAATAATTTAATTTTTACATTATATCATTATTTTGAAGAAATAAGGGTATATAGATGAGGTATTAAAGGATAAACATAATTGAGGAAGTAAGAAAGGGTATATAGATAATTCTGGTTCATGTAGGGTGAATAGAAAAGTCTCCGTTCAAAATCACGACCGTTTGTTAAGTCGTTACTCACGAAATAAAGACATGTAAGGTGTCATTATTCAATTAAAGTAGATACACAAGGATAGAAAGGATATATATACAATTTCGGTCCTTATAGGGTGGTAGGAAAATGCTCCAAGTAAGAAACGACCACTTCATAGTCATTATTCATTAAATAACGACACATATTAAGTCCCTATTTCATATAATGTGAATAGTGACATGAATAGTGCCACTTTTTATTTAAAAGGAATTTTATGAAATAAATTATATGTAAAATAAGAGAAAAATGTAAGGATCTCACCCATGAAATTTCATAAACTAACTCCATCAATTTTTAAAGATAAAAGTCATTGAAGCTAAGTGGGAAGATTAATATATAAAACATAGGATTAAAAGGAGTCTGACCCCAAGTCGCCTCTTAATAAAAGGAGTCTGACCCCAAGTCGCCTATTAAAAGAAGATGGCAGAGCCTAAGGCGCCATTTCTTTTCCGACAACTTTTGCGATCATTTTATCACTCCAGCCTGTGTAAGCTGTAATCCCACCAAAGATCCTATCATTCCGGATCTTGCTTCCCCTTCTGTCGACCCAAGGCTTATAATATACCCTCTATTTCCCTCATATTCCGTTAGTTAGAAGGTTAGTTGCAGAGAAGAGGACGGGGACAGTTCTGAAGGGTTGCAGAGGAGGAGGAAGCGGCTGTCTTCTTCCTTTCTCCTTCCACGCACCCTTTTTCTGCCACACAGAGGTAGGTGATCTCGAGCTTTAACCAAACCTTAGCTAATCTAGGTTATATTAACATGTAAAATTAGTGATTAGTCTCATCTCCATGCGATATTTAGTGGTTACACATCATGTTTTAGTAGGTTTTTTCAACTTTAACTAAACTAATAGCTCCATATCCAGGATAATTAGCACGTAGTAACCTCATACCCAAGATAATTGGCATGTCTTAGCCTCATACCCAGGATAATTAGCATGTATTAACTTCAATCTAGGGTAATTAGCATGTATTAGCTTCAATCTAAGGTAATTAGCATGTATTAACTTCACATCGATGTGATATATAATGTGTAACGCAAGTTTTATCGTGTTTTTACGTAACCTGTTAGTTAATGTATTAACCAATCTGTTAGCATACCTAATTAACCTGTTAGTCTTTGTGGACGTCAAAAAATGATGATGATCGTGCGGCATGCATGTCTCAGCACTCGAGAGCAAGTCGAAGACGGAAGGGCCGAATAAACCCTATGCCTCCTCCAAGCAGGACGAATACCTACCCGGTGCTCTGCCACCCAACAAAGAAGCCCCTCGGGCTGAACGGATGACCCTGGCTCTCCGGTCTGCATTGCCAAAGGCCGAATCAAAAGAAGCTCGAAAGCTCGAACACGGGTTTGGCTTATGCCGGAAAGAACGCAAAGCCCAGGACCGGGACTCGAAAACTTCAAACTAAACACCTCGGAGCAGGAGCATTACAGCTGAAGTTCTTCGGGAGCACAACTGTTCGCCTGAATGGCCACGAAGCCGAGACGAAGTCTAAACTGGCGCGGCCTGCACTTAAACCAGCGCGCCCTTGCTTGGGCCTTAAACCTGCGCGCCCTTGCATGGTCCTTAAACCGGTGTGCCCCCTCTTCCTTTACTGATCCGGCGCGCCTCTTTGTGTGTTGTTAATCCGACGCGCACAACATCGCGCCGGTTTAACTCAAAAGCCATCCCATCCGCCAGCCGATACCCTGTTTTCACATCAGCCTGGTGCCTAGAGGGCATTCAATGCTCTGAAGCCCTATCTTCACCTCCATTCGACAACGCAGCAGCATCAATGGCGAAGGCAAGCATCGATGGGGGGAGTAGCAGCAGTAGATCTTCCGGCAAACCCGCAAACATCCCGTCCTCGGATAAATGCCAGCGTACTGCGCAAATCAACAGACGACACCGCGGCATGTCAACTCCGGATGCCTCAACGAACGAGGAGGAAGATGGCGGGAGTTTCCTCCGTTCGAGCAAAGAAAGGGCAACCCGTTCTATATATACTCTGCCTGTTCCACGGAGCATCTCTCTCGAACCCCCGATGGGCAATTGAAGAAAAGGAAGAGAAGGCCACCAGAAGAAGAAGGAGCCATGTCCCTGCGCCTGCTAGGTGAAGAAAAGAGAGTTTGAGCATGAGAGAAGAGGGGTGAGCTCGGAGGGGGAGGAGCTTGTGCTTCTTACCCCCTCCCCCACCGATGTGTCTTTCTTTTTTCCTCTGATGTATTTTCCCTTTTGCTTTGGGGTTGATTCCCTACTGTCTTTCCCCTTGCGGATGAATAAAGGAAAGGCCTTTTGCAACGTATGGTGTTCTATTGCTATGATCTCTTCCCCTTTCCTTCAGTTTTCTTTCTCTCAATTTCCTACATCACCCGGGGTCCTCGGAAGCTTGCCCATCTGTGGCATGAACTTTGAGGGAACCCGTTTGAAGGGTGAATATGCATAGCCATTCATGGCGAACATCCATCCCTGTGGAACTTCCACAAAATCACCATCTGTAAGCTGCTAGAACTCTTGAAGGCTGGTCCTCGAGTCTCCACACGCACTTATGAGTTAACGGAGGCCTCACTCCGAGTTTTGAGGTTCACCCCGGAGCAATCCGTTTGGTGTTCCCCATTTTTTTTCTGGCAAGCTTCAGTCCGGGGGAGATGCTGCCCGATTTTCGCCAGGCCAAGAACAAGAACACATATAAGAACGAATAAATGAAGCTTCTTCAGACTAAATCAACCCCACTCAGAAAATCCCCCGCCAGAAATAAAACACAAACTAAACTACCCTGCACAACAAACACTTCTAATAAAACATCCAAACTTTCATGCCAATTCACCTTAACAAATGATCAAACACTTTCTATCAACTTAATCCACCAATTAGGTGAACAAACCAATCATCCAATTAACTTGCAGTTGAAAGAAACAAGAAACAGAGCCAACAAGAATGAAATAAACCTCATAGAAGCTATTCCGGAGCGCTCTTAATCCGGCGTGGGCTAATCCGGCGCGGTACCCCCCCGCGCCGGTTTAACCCCACACTCAAAACCACTTCAAAATTCTTGGAATGAATAGTGCCCTAATCCGGCGCGCCTACTCTCCTTGAGCCGAATCTGGCGCGCCCCTTGCTCCCCCTAATCTGGCACGCCCTCCTGTTCATTGGCCTTAATCCGGTGCGCCCCCCCTTGCTCCCTTATCCGGCACGCCCCTCTTCTTGCACCCATTAAATCGGCGCGCCCCTCTCTCTCCTTGGCATCCCCTTTAACCGGCGCGCCCTTCTTCCCCTTGGGATCCCATTAAACCAGCGTGCCCCCCCTTTCACCTTCTATTTCGGCGCGCCCCTTTGCTTCCTCAATCCGGCATGCCTTCCATAAAAAGAAATCTAATTAACCAAACATATAAAAAGGGATAGGAAACCAATAATGAAAAGTTGCCCCTGACCGCGCAGGTCGATCCGCGTGCGAGGGCGCACGATGACGAGTTCGGGCTCCACACCGACCAATCCGCTTCCCCGGACTGTGTTTGAAGAGAAAAGTAATGATGCCCCACTAGATCGGACTTGAATCTCGGGAGCCCTCGCCCGTACGTGACCATGATCCGAACTTATCCCGGGCTGATAGTTCGTTAGCTCGACCCGTCTTCATCGAGATCCGATCCCGCACCCACATTAAACTTGCCGCACCTACGGCAGACATCCGTACGGTTTTATCATCGTCCTTGACACTACTAATACGGACTTCCGTCCAAATAATGAATGGTCCGTTAGTGACCGACATATATGCCGGGATCCAATCCCTCACCCACATGAAACTTGCCGTACCTACGGCAGATATTCGTATGGCTTTATCGTCGTCTTTGATGCTTCAAATGCGGGCTCTCGTCTGAACAATGAATGGTCCGTTAGTGACCGACATATATATACCGGGATCTAATCCCGCACCCACATTAAACTTGCCGTACCTACGGCAGACATCCGTGTGGTTTTGTTGTTGTCTTCGACACTTCAAATGCGGACTCTCATCCGAACGACGAATGGTCCGTTAGTGACCGACATACATACCGGGATCTAATCCCACGCTTGCATTAAACTTGTCATACTCACGACAGACATTTGTACGGGTTTATTTCCATTTACGTCTTACCTTCAATACGGACCTTTGTCCGAACATAAAATGGTCCATGAATGACCAACAAAATTTGAATGGAACGAGACGGCTCTCGTCCTCCCCGAACCCTACGCATGGGAATATCAATAAGGCCTCCGTGGGCCACGCTTAGACCTCGGGTCCGCCCCGATCATGGTCATTGCCTAACCCATATCCTCAGCCTATAGCCCGCTCCCTTTGAAAGCACATTGGTTCTCAGATCTGGTCCCAGGACATCCTCCCGTTGCCCCCCCTTGGCACCGGAAACATTGACGATGCCCACGCGAGCCTGACTTCGACCGCGGGGGGACCCACCACAGTATGGTCGTAGCTTGATCTTGCACCGAGCCAACAAACTTATCGGTTTCTGACCGCTCTAACCAAGATTTAACTGAACGTTTCCCCTTCCTTTGAACAATAAATTTGTCGTATCCCGACGTACACATGTTCCGGTCTTCCCGCGACGATTATGCTATTCTCAAGCCGGACATTCGTCCGAACATTAAATGGTCAACACATGACCGACATAAGCTCAGATACTTTCTTCACACCCTCGTACGAGGACTTCAACATTTCTTAATAGGTTTGTATGCAATTAATTTTCAGGCCATTGAGCCCCTTTTCTTGGCAATCAATCAAGGGTTTTCCCCTCTCCGAGGGGATGTAATTAACGCCGTAGCCTTTATGGTACGGCGGGTTCTCAGTCCCGACACGAACCACACAATCGTCTGATTAGTCAGATCGAGCGCACAATAAATCGTCACCTTTGTGACTGGCACGCCCACGCACTTAATAAACCCAATAACCATATATCTTAATTAATAAATAAAAAGTGCGTCCACAGTCTTCCAAATCTATACACCAGATTAGATATAGATAAAGTTCTGCCCCCAGGGCGTCATTTGAATCACACAGAAACCCTGCCTCCATTTAGTTTCTGTAAGATGTAAATCAGTATGTTAAGTCGTGTTAAAAAAATTTGATATTTAAGAAACTAAAGCATGAAACGAGTGCATGAACATAGATCTGTAATCCTCACAATTTTCTCTACCTGTCCATGTCATCAATTTTATATAAATCAGCCTAAAGTGAAGGGTGCCTTGACCCGGACGCCATTCACTGAACAACGACCGAACAGACGTCGTTATTCTGCTCAAAACGGGGCAACAAAACCCCTTGAAAGGGGCTCCCAACCCAGGGGTGCCTCTTACTAAGAAAAGTCTGGACCAAGGGCGCCTACTACTGAAAGGTTGCAGCCCCTGGGGCGCCAATTTCCAGAAGGGGGCTGACCCCTGGGCACCTTCTATCAGCCATTAGTTAAACCTAGATGGGTTAAACCTCTATTGCCACTAGTTAAACATAGATTAGTTAAACCCCTAACTTAAGTAGTCAACCCCCAGTCATTTAGCTTAATCAGAGCTTAAAACCCTCAAACATTAGTGAAACTTCTGTTGTAATCAGTTAACTAATAGACATTAGCTAAACTTCTGTTGAAATTAGTAAACCTACATTAGTTAAACATCTATTAACCAGTTAATCATCTAGTTAACCCTCAGCCATTAATCCTTAGCCATTAGTTAACATGGACAGCATGTTTAATAGGCGCCTGACCCTTGGGCGCCTATCAGTGATACATGGCAGCCCCCAGGGCGCCATTTACTAGAAGAAGTCTGCACACAGGGTGCCAATTTCAAGGAAATGGCAGACCCCTGGGCGCCTATTAAACCTGACCCTATAAACCCTGTAAAATGTGGCTGACCCTAGGGCGCCTATCACCTAAGACATGGCAGGGGTATGGGCGCCTATTAACATAAGGTGGCAGCCCCCTGGGTGCCAATTCTAGTAGCTGACCCAGTGTCTGATAGTCCCATAAGCAGGCGCCCTGTACCCAGGCGCCTCTTACTGAAAGGTGGCAGTGACCCAGGCGCCTATCAAACAGACCCTGTATTTTGGATTTTTTGAGGCCTTAAACCCCTGAATGACGCGCCCTTGTGACAGGACGCCATTCACTGATAAATGGCAACCTGAGAGACGCCATTTGACTCTTGACAGGGTTCTATAAACCCTGTATAGTTCCCAGGAAGGGCATCCCGTTGTGAGGGTGTCATTTCTGAACATGTCAGGTAGCCTACAAGGCACCGATCTCACCCAGTTTTTCCGTGTATCAAACGTTGCTGGTTTTTACTCCTAGTTCATCCCTACATAATGATATGCCTTAGATTCCATTCTATAATCCACCTTATATATATCCTACCTGATCAACCCTTGAAATTCCATATTGGCTATAAATGAGAGTGGATGTCGACAAACATGACCAATGCTGTGTATATAGCGCCCGGTCTGGTCCTGGGAGGAGCACCCGAAGGTACTTGTGTCCATGGGAGTTTATTGACCACGGTGTTTGGCATTGCACCGGAGTACTTGCTTGCTAGACTTTAGGCATTCCACTCATTCACATGATATTACTTGATTGATTGACTTGAGGCTCGCAGAAGGGTAAAAGTATTTACTTGAATGAAATTGATAAATAGCCAATTCTAGTTATACATGCTTGAAATTACGTTGCTTACTATTGCTTGCTTGACATGAGTTCTTACCTTCTTGGAAAAATTGTTGTTAATTCCAGTTATTACTTGCTTGATATCTCTTGCTATTGCTGTATTGAAGTTGGCATCTATATTTATATCTGCAGTTCTGAGGAAATTTGGTTTCATCTCTCGGTTCACTTCTTTAATTGGTATGCTTCTTTCAAACTACTGGTTTTCTGTGAACTTCAATGGCTCTATGACTGGCTTCTTCAAATCTAGCAGGGGGATTAGGCAAGGAGACCCCCGTGCTCCATATCTCTTTATTATTGCTTCTGAAGTGCTCAGCAGGGGCCTCTCCAAAATGTTTCTAACAGGGGTACTGCGGGGTCACAGTGGGCCTAGACATTCTATACAGGTTTCTCACTTGTTATATGCAGATGACACTCTTGTCTTCCTCAATGCCAGTAAGCAGAACATAATTATCTTTCTGAATTTTATAAAGAAGTATCAGTTAATTTCTAGGCAGATGGTTAATACTGGAAAAAGCAGCTTCACTTTATCTTCCAAAGTCTCTCCTTCTCTAAGGCAATCAATTCAAGCTTTGACTGGCTATAAGGTTATGACTGAAGAATTCCATTACCTTGGTATTCCTGTTAAAAAAGGGAGATATAAATGCTCGGACTTTAAATATCTTATTGACAAAATACAATTGAGGCTTGCAGGCTGGCAATCTAAAATTTTATCCCAGGCAGGGAGACTTGTGTTGATTAATGCAGTGCTCCGAAGTATGCCAATATATTTGCCCTCTTCTTGTTTCATTCCGAAAATAGTCATATATGCAATAGATAGACTTTGTGCCAATTTTTTCTGGCAGGGTACTGAAGGTGTAAGAAAGCAGCATTGGGTGGCTTGGAAGGCTATCCAAAAACCCTGGGCTGAAGGGGGTCTCGCAATCAGAGACTTATATTGGGTCCAGGTTGCATTGGCTGCCAAAGTAATATGGAATGTCCTTCATGGTTCATCATTATGGTCTAAGTATGCCAGGCAAAGATTTATTAAAACTCACTTTTCAGAATGTAAGAAGCCTTTTCCTGCTGGTTTTCTTTCAATTGCTTTCCACCAAGTGAAGAACCTCATACCCAGTCATTCCCGGTGGTTCTTAGGGAATGGGGCTGACATCGACTTCTTCTGGGATAATTGGACTAGAAATGGGCCTCTCTTCCATTTGGTCTCGGCCTTAGAGTCCACCAGCCAGCAAGCCATCCCTTTAGCTTCTGTAAGAGAGGTCTTAATGGATCCTCAATATGAAACATTGATGCAGTTTTGTTCAGATTATCAATATTACAGAGCTCAGCTCAGTAGTGCTGCAGATGTTTGGGTTTGGACTAGCACAGCCAAGGGGGATTTTTCCGTTAAGTCTGCATATGATCTTCTCCGAATTGGTGGTAACTACAGGCGGCCTTGGATCAATCTGTGGCATTCTTCCATAAATCCCAGGCAGCTTCTTTTGTCTGGAGGTTATTACATAGAGCAGTGCCAGTGGATAGTAGGGTGGCTGACTGTGGCATCCCCCTTGTTTCCAAATGCAACTGCTGTCAAGTTCTTCTCAGGAGGACTTGAACCATCTTTTCATCTCTGGTGAGCTAGCAACAGAGCTGTGGTTGTGGATTTATCCTTTGATTAGTGAGAAGGTTTTTCTAAGTGATCAAATTACCATCCGATGCTGGAATTTTCTAACAGCCACCAATATGAAATCAGCCTTTAGCTTCATTGGTTTACATGCTGTTATCCTTATGCTGTGGGGTATATGGAAGCACCGTTGTACTATCAGGTTTGATAACGAATCTTCTCCCAAGAATGATATCAAGAGAAGCATAGTTTCTTTCATTTCTCATGTTTTGGATAAGATGAGCTTCCACATTCCCTTGTCTTCAGCCCATGCCAGCAGATTAGCTTGCTTTCAATTTTTTCCCCGGGTGAAGGTCAAACAGCCAATCTTGGTGACCCGTAGCCTGGCTTTGGACTGGCTGACTATACACGTTGATGGGGCTTCAAAAGGTAACCCAGGATTGTGTGGAGGAGGGGGTTGCATCCGGGATGCAAAAGGCAATTTGTTAATTGGTTTTTCTTTCCACTATGGCTATGGCAGTAGTTTTTTTGCTGAAGCGAGGGCATTACATGATGGGTTATTCATAGCTAAATAGGGTGGATTAAAAATAGCAGCTGTGTTTTCAGATTGTGCGCTGCTTGTTAGCAGGGAGTTGCTTACATTTCTAACATGCATTCATAGCATCTGCATGACAAATCTGAATAACAATTCATATCTTTCATCAAAAATTCATCGGTATGACAGGTTGTTGCTATTCTACATGATAGGGGGTTGCCATCATCAAAAAGGGGGAGATTGTTGTGACTCCTCTGTGTTGATGATGTTGACAATTGCTTTATTTCATTGGCAACACCTTGTTTTGATTGATTGGCAACTGTTTATGTTTTGATGAAATTGTTTTATCAGATTGTCTGTGTGTTCTATGCATTTTCACAAGTCTACACATTGCACACACACACAAGTCTACACACTCAGCATAGTCTATACATTGTGTTGTGTTGTGCATTGTTGAGAACGTAAGTCTATACATCCATGCACAGTCTGGACAGTAGTGGGTCGACCTCCTTCTTAGATGGGTCGACTCCCTTAGAACATCCATGTCTATACACTGTCCATCTTCTTAGTGTCTCATGCATTAACTAAGTCTGTACACTGTTCGTATGACTTAGCGTCTTTGTGCATTGGGCGAAGTCCATACATTGCAGCTCACTTAACTAGTAAGTCTATACATTGCATCGGTGCATTGCTTCCTCTGTGCATGTACTGCATCAGTGCATCACAAGTCTATACAGCCATTGCTTCAGTTCAATACCTGCTATGTGCATGCATTGCATCGGTGCATTGCTTCCTCTGTGTATATACTGCATCAGTGCATCCATTAGGCATACAGTCTATACACTAATGCATGTGAGGTACTATCTGCACGATAATGTCTATACATTGCTGCATTGTTCGCACAGGCTAAGTCCATACATTAGTCAAGTCTGTACATCGTCATGCATCATTCTTCAAAGTCCATACACTGCACTGTTGCTTGCTCGAGGTGAAGTCTGTACATCCGTCAGTGAACTTCGAAGTCTATACACTGGGATCTTTACCTACGTTCAGTTCTGCAAGTCTGTACATTGAGCTTTCACGTAAAGTCTATACATCTTTGAATTGTGCAAGTCTGTACATCGTTGCTTTGCCAAAGTCTACACATTGTGAACCTTCAAGTCTGTACAGACTTTGCTTCGCTCAAGTCTGTACATCGTCCAGTTGTCTTTGGCAAGTCTTCACATCGTGAAGTCTATACACTCGATTGTCTTGCATTGCATCAAGTCTGTACAACCTTTCCTTTGGCAAGTCTGTACATCGTTCATGAAGTCTGAACAATGAGCAAGTCTGTACATCGGACTAGTCTGCATCGGCTAAGTCCATACATTGTCCAGTGCATTGCATGCATCATTCTTAAAGTCTATACATCGAGTTGAATGCTGGCTAAGTCTGCACATCATCTGTCTTACTTAGAGTCTCATGCATAGCATGAAGTCTGTACATCGCACAGCATTCAAGTCTACACATTGTGCATCATTTTAGTTGAAGCCTGTACATCGTGCATCTAGTGTTTCAAGTCTATACATTGTTGCACGTTGTGTCTGTCTAAGTCTTCACAGTGCTTCTTCATGCATTGAAGTCTGCACATTGCTGCACGCTCATCAAGCCCATACACTGGCATGTCTTTACATTGCCTAGTCTATACATTGGCTGCTGAATGTTCTTCAAAGTCTGCACATGCCTTAGCTCTGCATATACAGAGTCTATACATTGCATAGCATTGTATTCACAAAGTCTGAACATGGCATAAGCCCTGCATGCGTAGAGTCTGTACAGGCCATAGCACTGTATTCACATAGTATGTACAATGCCATAGCCACACATTCACAAAGTCTATACACTGCATTCTAGTTCCCAAAGTATATACAGTGAAGTCTATACAATGCATTACACTCTACAAAGTCTGTACAGGGTTTATACTTAAACTGATAATTCGATCCTCTGTCTTACAGGGACTCCTGGCTGAGATTGATGACTTGGCTCATGATCCAAGGAAGGACGAGGTGCCTAAATGGTGACACGTGGAAGCAGCCCATCACAGGATGCTACCATGTGGATGAAATTGCCTCGGATCTGGCGAATTCTTTGGGCGGGAAATGTGGAAGCCACGCGCCCTTATCCAATCTGCTGCTGGTATATATAGGAGTCTTCTTCTTCAGGAGGAGGCTGATCGAACAGTGGCAAAGTATATACAGAGAGAGTAAAAGTCTGAAGCAGTAGAGAGCCACCGATCCACAGATAGAAGAAAAATAGAGAAGAAGAAAAAGAGAGAAGAGAAGATTGAGAGAGATGTGTTGAGAGAGTGAGATTGAGAGAGTGAGATTGTGAGAGTTTTGATTGAGAGGTTGTATCTCAGACTCTTGGTTCAGATACCAGATCTGAGCTTTGCTCATTCCGAGCTACATTCCCAATTGGGTTTTCTATTTTCGTTTGCTTCTGTCTTTTATTTCTGAAATTGTTTCTTCAAGCTCTGAGTCAGCTGTTAGCAGAGGTGCTGCCTCTGGACGGGTAAGCTGTAAACCCCAGCGGTTGCAGTGGAGGTCTCCACTGGACAGGTGAAGCTATAATCCTCAGCAGGCGAGACTTGTCTCGGACAGCAAGTTGTGTTGCTCAGCGGTTTGTAGGCCAAGCTGTATTGCCCAGCGGACGCAAGCTGTACTGCGCAGCAGTAAGCCATACTCGGTTGAGTGTGGGGTGGACGTAGGTCTCCTGACCGAACCACCTAAAAATCTTGTGTGCCTTGTGTTTGCTTGTTTGTCTATGAACTGTGTGTGATTGGATTTCCTATTCATCTTCACAGTTTGATTCGCCTCTATTAAAATCTAGTACTCAAGATAGTGATTCAGTAGATTTTTCTATATTCTGCTTTAGAGCCTTATACTGGTTTTAAATTAGGTAGTAGATCTATTCACCCCCCTCTAGATCCACACTTCGCGGAGATAGACTGTGTCCATCTAACATAACACTTGGTATCAGAGCCATACTCTTCTACAGGGACTCATCGCCCGAAGAGGAAAGGCAAAGATGGATGCTCGAGGGATGATAGCTGAAGGACACTCAACCACAAAGCCCCCATTCTTCGATGGATCTAACTATGCATACTGGAAGAATCGTATGCAAGTATTTTTGAGGGCTAAGGATTACGAGATCTGGAAGGTAGTCAGCAAGGGACCTTATGAGCTGTCCCAAAATGAGGAAGTCTGGACCAAGGAGGAGATCAGAAGGTCTACTCTAAACTGGAGCGCCATAAATGCTATCCAGTGCTCTCTGCACCCCACCGAATTTTCTCGAGTATCTGCTTACAGTTCAGCTAAGGAGATGTGGGATGCATTGGAAGTGATCCATGAAGGGACTTCTCAAGTTAGGGAGACGAAGGCTAATTTCCTAGTGTCTGAATATAAGGCATTCAAGATGAAGCCCAATGAGACCATCAAAGAAATGTATGCTCGGTTGACAATCATTACCAATGGTCTGAGAGGTCTCGGGAAACCTCTGACAGAGTATGATCTAGTGAGGAAGATATTGCGTTCCCTGACTCATGCTTGGCATACTAAGGCTACAGTTATGGAGGAGTCAAGGGATTTGTGAAATACAAGGGCTGATGAGCTAATTGGCTCACTGATGGCATATGAGATTAATATGCCAAGGATAGAAGAAGCTGAGAGGAAGAAGAAGCCAATCGCTCTGAAAGCTGGTACCAGCAAATCCAGCAAGTCCAGCAGATCCAGCTCTAGCAGTTCATCATCATAGGAGAGCCTGAATGAAGAAGACATAACCAGTACTGAAATGGCAATGATGACCAGAGAGTTCAGGAGATTCCTCAGAAAAGGAGCAGGACGATTCAGCCAAAAGAAGTATGGTGGCGGCCGAAGGGATAAAAGGTATAAACACAACCCTGCTAAGAAAATTGAAACTAATACTTGTTATCAATGCAGGAAACCAGGCCATATGAAAGCTGACTGTCCAGAGAATCAGAAATACAAGGACAAGTCAAAGAAGAAGAACACGAAAGGGAGAGCTATGGTTAGCACCTGGAGTGATGAAGATGAAGGCTCCCTGAGCAATACCTCTGACAGTGAAGCAGAATCTGAGAAGCCCATTTGCCTTATGGCAACAAGCTCTGAAGACAGAGAGGAGGACTCAGATGAGGTAATCACTAGATTCGATAACTTTACTATTCCTAATTGGGTAGATGCCTACCATGAAATAGCTGATAAAGCAGATGATATCAGTAAGGAAAATAGGCATCTAAGATGAAAGATAAATTCCATGCAAAATAACACAACTCTAACTGATAAAATTGCATGTCTAGAATCTGAGAATAGTAGATTGAAACTCACATGTTCTGAATTAGAAGAAATCAAGAATGAGTCAAAAGCCTCTAAAGAAGAAAATGAGAGGTTAGAAAAAGAAACTGATGAACTAAAATTGAAAATTCAGAAATGTGAGAGTGAGATAAAAATAGTGAATGAAAAATATCAAGCTGTCCTGAGTGTGAACACAGAACTGAAAAAATCCATTGAAGACATTCAAAAGGATAATGAGGACAAGCTTAAAATCATTGAGAAAATGACCCAAGGTACAGATAATCTAAATACTTTGTTAGGGTCAAAGGTCAACTTCAGAAAAGAGGGCCTTGGATTTAATTCTAGTGCAACAAAAACCTTTGGAATGAAAACTATTTCATTTGTTGCACAAAAAGAAAAAGGACCTCTAATTAGCATGAATTCAAACATGTCAATGAACAAAACTGCTAATCTGAAAAAGCCCAGTGCTGAGGAGAAGGGCAAACAAAAACCGAGTGAGCCTAGTAGAGCTAGCACATCCATGCAAAATCCCAAAGCTCAGTCTCAGGTTAGGGGTCAACCTAAACAGTCTTATAAATCCCGTGTTAAGGTCATCAAGTCTCCACCATCACCACCACCTCTGAAGAAGACCCAATACACACCTATGAATAGGTCAGCAGGGTCCAAGGTGCAGGGGAGGTAGAATGCTGTTAGAGCTCAACCCAAACATTTCTACCAACCTAGAGCCCAGTCCCACTTCTTTGCACAGTCAACCTATCCAAATAGGTCAGGATGGACTAGGACTCAAGGAAGGTTTACATGTCATGGACATCAGGCTACATAGTCTTATAGACCTTACCCTATAAATTGGGTTAGTGGGTATGGCAAGTGGACACCTAGGAACCAATATTTCTACAGCCAGCCCAATGATCACTATGGCCAAAATTTCGTGAATACATCCTGGCCAAGGCACTGGCACAGAAATAATCAATCTGTAAATAATCATGCTAGTGTCAACAAGAAGAAGCAAAACAAAAAAAAATCTGGAAAATCTGGAAAATCCACTGAACAGAACTATTTCAAACAAATGTGGATTCCGAAAAGTCTGCTTTCTTGTTTTAACTGCTTTCCATCTTCTCTGGAGCCCAATCAGTCTTGGATTCCAAACTTCTCTACCTGATTGTGTGTGCAGGTATGCCTGGCAGCCAAGAACAACTTGTGGTACTTGGATAGTGGCTGCTCCAGGCATATGACAGAGGATAAGGCCAAGTTTTGCATGCTGACAGAGAAACAAGGAGGCCTTGTCACCTTTGGTAGCAACACAAAGGGTAAGATTGTTGGAACAGGTAAGGTAGGTAAGTGTACTACTTGCTGCATTGAGGATGTTATGTTGGTTGAGGGTTTAGCTTATAACTTACTTAGCATCAGCCAACTATGTGATAAAGGATGTAAAGTGCTTTTTGATTCTCAATGTTGCAAAGTTTTTGAACCTGATTCCGAAACTGTTAAATTTTCTGGTAAGAGGATAAATAACACTTACATGATAGATTTAGATGATATTCAACATTCTAACCTATGCCTTACTGCTAGTAGAGAAGACTTAGCATTTTTATGGCATCGTAGGTTAGGTCATGCTAGTTACACTGTTTTGCATAAACTGAATAAGCATAGCATGGTTAGAGGACTTCCTGAAGTTTTCTTTAAGAAAGAAAATAAAATCTGTGATGCATGCACTCAATCAAAGTTAACTAGAAAGTCATTTAAATCTAGAACAGAAAATCTGTCTTCTAAACCCTATGAGCTCATACACATGGACCTTTTTGGGCCAACCAGGTCTGTCAGCTTATCAGGGAGGAAGTATGGATTTGTCATGGTAGATGACTTCTCTAGGTATACTTGGGTATATTTCTTATCACATAAAAGTGATGCATTCTCAGAATTTCAGGAGTTCTGTCTTAAGAAAAACCATAAAATTGAAAATATTTTAATTGATCATAGAGGTGAGTTTGAAAACTCACAGTTTGATGAATTCTACAGGTCAAACGGAATTCATCACAAGTACTCCTCACTAAGGACACCCGAGCAGATTGGAGTTGTGGAGAGGAGGAACAGAACCTTGGTGGAGATGGGTCGTACACTCTTGGTTGAAGGTGGTCTGCCAAGGAAGTTCTGGACTGAAGTAGCAAATACTGCCTGTTATGTAATTAACAGAGCCATGGTAAGACCCTCTACCCAGAAAACACCATATGAGATCTTAAAGGGTAAGAAACCTTCTATTGCTCATTTCAAGGTTTTTGGTTGTAAATGTTTCATTCATATAAATGATAAAAGAGACCTTGATAAATTTGAACCTAAAGGTGAACCAGGAATATTTCTTGGTTATTCTGAAAACACCCGAGCATATAGAGTGTATAATCTGAATTCCAAAACTGTTGAAGAATCTCCACATATAGTTTTTGATGAATCCTTATTAAAGACTAATGTTGGTCAATGCAGGAATGAAGACAATGGTGATATTTTGAAGGAAGGAAATTGTGCAGATAAATCCGAGGATGAGGAATGAAATGAAGAGCCTAATGAAGAAGAGCCTACAGCTCAGGGGGAGGTAAATGAAAATCATAACAATCCAATTGTTAACATTAGATATCTTAAAGATCATCCAGTAGATAATGTGATTGGAAATCTGCATGATCCCCCTAGGACTAGAGGTCACTTAAGAATTCAAAATGAATTAAATGCATATGCGTTTGTTTCAAATGTAGAACCCAAGTCCATTGACTATGCTCTCAAAGATGTGCATTGGATTAATGCCATGCATGAGGAGCTAAATCAATTTGACGGGAATAAGGTGTGGCATTTGGTTCCACCTCCTGATCATGAAATAGTCATAGGGACTAAATGGGTGTTCAGAAATAAAACTGATGAATCAAAGAATGTCATTAAAAATAAGGCCAGACTTGTAGCTCAGGGGTATAATCAGGAATTTGGAATAGACTTTGAAGAGTCTTTTGCCCCTGTAGCCAGGTTAGAAGCAATCAGAATATTATTAGCTTATGCATGTTCCCTAGGAATAAATCTTCAGCAGATGGATGCAAAATCTGTATTTCTGAATGGGGAAATCAGTGAGGATGTCTATGTGAGACAGCCTCCTGGATTTGAATGCTTAGATTTCCTTAATCATGTCTATAAACTCAAAAAGGCTCTCTATGGTTTAAAGCAAGCTCCTAGAGCTTGGTATGACAGGTTGAGCAAATTCCTCACTGAAAAGAACTTCACAAGAGGTGTAGTTGATCAAACTTTGTTCACCAAGGTGAGTCATTCAGATATTCTTATCATTCAAATTTATGTGGATGACATTGTCTTTGGGTCAACTAACCCCAAATTGTGTGAGGAATTCTCTCAAATTATGACTAATGAGTTTGAAATGAGCTCAATGGGTGAGCTCAAACTATTTCTTGGACTGCAGGTTACACAATCAAAGGATGTTACTTTCATCTCTCAGTCCAAGTACATAAAGAATTTATTGAAGAAGTACAAAATGGACAACCTCAAGGAAATAGCTGCTCCAATGGGTACCTCAACCAGTTTGGATGAAGATCCTCAAGGTAAACCAGTGGACCAAAGGCTATATAGAGGTATGATCGGATCTCTTCTATATCTTACAGCATCTAGGCCTGATATTCAATTTGCAGTGTGTTTATGCTCTAGATTTCAGGCCAGTAGTAAAGAAACACATCTTAAGGCTGTGAAAAGGATTTTTAGGTATTTACTAGGCACCCAAGAGCTAGGTCTATGGTATCCTACTAAGTGTGAGTTAGAACTTCTAGCCTACACTGATGCAGACTATGCTGGGTGTCGAGTAGATAGAAAAAGCACTAGTGGCTATTGTCAATTCCTTGGTGGCTGTCTAGTATCTTGGGCATCTAAGAAGCAACACACTGTAGCCTTGTCTACAACTGAGGCTGAATATGTTGCAGCAGGTAATTGTGCTGCCCAAGTATTTTGGATCAAGCACCAACTAGATGATTGTCATATAAAATTGGAATGTATTCCAATCTTGTGTGATAATACTAGTGCTATATGCCTTGCTAAAAATCTTGTTCATCATTCTAGGACTAAGCATATAGAGATAAAACACCATTTTCTTAGAGATGTTGTAAATAAAAAGGAAATTGAAATAAACTTCATTGAAACTGAAAAACAAATTGCTGATATCTTTACTAAGCCTCTTGGGAATGAAAGGTTTAAATTTCTTAGAAGAGAACTTGGCTTGTGTAAATTTCAGCATAATGAATAAATTTTATGATAGCTTGAATAAAATATGTGAATGTTGAATGTAGAAACAGACTCATGATCATGCATGTCACTCATATTTTTTTTACTCATGATCATCACTACATATCATTTAGTCATGAATGTGTCTAAAACCACATGCATATCATTCATAATTTTTTATGACATAGTTTTCATTGCATATCATTCATTCATGACCTATGTCTAAGCTCTCTCTCATTTAATTCTTGCCATTCATTTGCAAAACTGCATGCATATAGACAGGGGGAGTCTTGTCAGAAATTCAGGGTGAACTGCTACGTCGACGCTATCACGCTGTAGCGTTGACGCACTGGGGTATTTCAGTGAACCATTAACTCTACTGTGGCGTTGACGCAGTGAACTAGATCTGTGAATGCCTCTGCTCCTTATTCTGATGAGTTGACGCTGCAATAGCGTGGAGTCGACGCACTGATATTATCTTAGTGTTTTATGATGTTGCTTCTTCAACTGATGCGTGGACGCCTTGAACTCCCAGCGTCGACCCTGTTCATTCATCCTTTGACTCTGAATGATTGAGTCTGACAATATGGCAATCTGTTAGTCAGTTCTGATTCCTAAGCAATAGAAAATAGACTTCTTCTCTTATAAGAATTTTAATTGCTTATAGACTGACTTAATGATTTGAATTTTATAATTTTTGGAGTTTAAAGATTACAATCAGTACATAAGAAAGCTGAAAATTGATAAAGCTCTCAACCCTTATCTTATCTCATGTCAGACAAAGCTAATCATATCTGAAATCTGAAAACTCTTCTGAAATCATGTTAGAGAAGCTAAGTATGTGTATTGTTCTTAAACAAGTCATTCTGAAACAAATAAAGGATAACTAAGAAAGATATTGAAAAACATTAAAAATTAATTGAAAATAAATTGGCAGAGCAATGACTGGTAAAATACTGAGAAACTAAGTGATCCATCAAAGAAATGGACAACACTTCAGTCATGAGGTGTATCAGTTATCTCTGTATAAAATGATCAAAACAATAGGGTGGTTTCACTGAGTACCTGGGGGTAACTGGCATCTAATAAACGTGTACCCTCACACAAAAAGGTGTAAATCAGTCTACTGCATTTGATCATGGCAGAATGGTCCACCATATTGAGTATCTAGGGGTATTGACGTCTGATAAACGTATACCCTTACGCAGAAAGACAAATGGCACCTGAATGCCCTTAATGAAATACAATGAAAAATGTTGTTCCTTCAAAAGAAATTTCATGGATGTCAATTTGTTTAATCTCAATACATGACTTGGTATCTCTTAATCATTCTTTTCTGAGTCTATGAAAGTAAGATATTTTGAAATTGAATCTCTCATGCAAATGTGATTCTGGTTTATTGTTTTATCCTACACAGAAAACTTATCCATTGATTGTAGTGCATGAACTCAAAATTTATAACCTTTAAACTAGAATTCTATCTGAAAGTAGTTTCTCAATTCATATGACTGAAGACTCTGTGCTTTACAATGCTTATTCCTGAACTGCTTGTTCAGAATGCCAGTCAGATGATCTCTCTTGTTCCTTCCCTTGTAATCACTTTCCCTCCTCTTTGTTGATGGCAAAGGGGGAGAATATTGTCTTGTTTGATGAATTCTGAATTCATTCCAGGGGAAGTGTATGCATCATGTTATGACAAAGGGGGAGATTTTGTTAGCAGGGAGTTGCTTACATTTCTAACATGCATTCATAGCATCTGCATGACAAATCTGAATAACAATTCATGTCTTTCATCAAAAATTCATCGGTATGGCAGGTTGTTGCTATTCTATATGATAGGGGGTTGCCATCATCAAAAATGGGGAGATTGTTGTGACTCCTCTGTGTTGATGATGTTGACAATTGCTTTATTTCATTGGCAACACCTTGTTTTGATTGATTGGTAACTGTTTATGTTTTGATGAAATTGTTTTATCAGATTGTCTGTGTGTTCTATGCATTTTCACAAGTCTACACATTGCACACACACACAAGTCTACACACTCAGCATAGTCTATACATTGTGTTGTGTTGTGCATTGTTGAGAACGTAAGTCTATACATCCATGCACAGTCTGGACAGTAGTGGGTCGACCTCCTTCTTAGATGGGTCGACTCCCTCAGAACATCCAAGTCTATACACTGTCCATCTTCTTAGTGTCTCATGCATTAACTAAGTCTGTACACTGTCCGTATGACTTAGCGTCTTTGTGCATTGGGCGAAGTCCATACATTGCAGCTCACTTAACAAGTAAGTCTATACATTGCATCGGTGCATTGCTTCCTCTGTGCATGTACTGCATTAGTGCATCACAAGTCTATACAACCATTACTTCAGTTCAATACCTGCTATGTGCATGCATTGCATCGGTGCATTGCTTCCTCTGTGTATATACTGCATCAGTGCATCCATTAGGCATACAGTCTATACACTAATGCATGTGAGGTACTGTCTGCACGATAATGTCTATACATTGCTGCATTGTTCGCACAGGCTAAGTCCATACATTAGTCAAGTCTGTACATCGTCATGCATCATTCTTCAAAGTCCATACACTGCACTGTTGCTTGCTCGAGGTGAAGTCTGTACATCCGTCAGTGAACTTCGAAGTCTATACACTGGGATCTTTACCTACGTTCAGTTCTGCAAGTCTGTACATTGGGCTTTCACGTAAAGTCTATACATCCTTGAACTGTGCAAGTCTATACATCATTGCTTTACCAAAGTCTACACATTGTGAACCTTCAAGTCTGTACAGACTTTGCTTCACTCAACTCTGTACATCGTCCAGTTGTCTTTGGCAAGTCTTCACATCGTGAAGTCTATACACTTGATTGTCTTGCATTGCATCAAGTCTGTACAGCCTTTCCTTTGGCAAGTCTGTACATCATTCATGAAGTCTGAACAATGAGCAAGTATGTACATCGGACTAGTCTGCATTGGCTAAGTCCATACATTGTCTAGTGCATTGCATGCATCATTCATGAAGTCTATACATCGAGTTGAATGCTGGCTAAGTCTGCACATCGTCTGTCTTACTTAGAGTCTCATGCATAACATGAAGTCTGTACATCGCACAGCATTCAAGTCTACACATTGTGCATCATTTTAGTTGAAGCCTGTACATCGTGCATCTAGTGTTTCAAGTCTATACATTGTTGCACGTTGTGTCTGTCTAAGTCTTCACAGTGCTTCTTCATGCATTTAAGTATGCACATTGCTGCACGCTCATCAAGCCCATACACTGGCATGTCTTTACATTGCCTAGTCTATACATTGGCTACTGAATGTTCTTCAAAGTCTGCACATGCCTTAGCTCTGCATATACAGAGTCTATACATTGCATAGCATTGTATTCACAAAGTCTGAACATGGCATAAGCCCTGCATGCGTAGAGTCTGTACAGGCCATAGCACTGTATTCACATAGTCTGTACAATGCCATAGCCACACATTCACAAAGTCTATACACTGCATTCGAGTTCACAAAGTCTATACAGTGAAGTCTATACAATGCATTACACTCTACAAAGTCTGTACAGGGTTTATACTTAAACTGATAATTCGATCCTATGTCTGACAGGGACTCCTGGCTGAGATTGATGACTTGGCTCGTGATCCAAGGAAGGATGAGGTGCCCAGATGGTGACACATGGAAGCAGCCCATCACAGGATGCTGCCATGTGGATGAAATTGCCTCGGATCTGGCGAATTCTTTGGGCGGGAAATGTGGAAGCCACGCGCCCTTATCCAATCTGCTACTGGTATATATAGGAGTCTTCTTCTTCAGGAGGAGGATGATCGAACAGTGGCAAAGTATATACAGAGAGAGTAAAAGTCTGAAGCAGCAGAGAGCCACCGATCCACAGAGAGAAGAAAAATAGAGAAGAAGAAAAAGAGAGAAGAGAAGATTGAGAGAGATGTGTTGAGAGAGTGAGATTGAGAGAGTGAGATTGTGAGAGTTTTGATTGAGAGGTTGTATCTCAGACTCTTGGTTCAGATACCAGAGCTGAGCTTTGCTCATTCCGAGCTACATTCCCAGTTGGGTTTTCTATTTTCGTTTGCTTCTGTCTTTTATTTCCGAAATTGTTTCTTCAAGCTGTGAGTCAGCTGTTAGCAGAGGTGCTGCCTCTCGACGGGTAAGCTGTAAACCCCAGCGGTTGCAGTGGAGGTCTCCACTGGACAGGTGAAGCTGTAATCCTCAACAGGCGAGACTTGTCTCGGACAGCAAGCTGTGTTGCTCAGCGGTTTGTAGGCCAAGCTGTATTGCCCAGCGGACGCAAGCTGTACTGCGCAGCAGTAAGCCATACTCGGTTGAGTGTGGGGTGGACGTAGGTCTCCTGACCGAACCACCTAAAAATCTTGTGTGCCTTGTGTTTGCTTGTTTGTCTATGAACTGTGTGCGATTGGATTTCCTATTCATCTTCACAGTTTGATTCGCCTCTGTTCAAATCTTGTACTCGAGATAGTGATTCAGTAGATTTGCCTATATTCTGCTTTAGAGCCTTATACTGGTTTTAAATTAGGCAGTAGATCTATTCACCCCCCTCTAGATCCACACTTCATGGAGATAGACTGCGTCCATCTAACATAACAGAAGGGTTTCCTTCACAGAGCCTCCTCGTTGCCACCGTCTTCCTTTATTCTGCCGGAATACCTCGGAGCCAGAGAAGGAGATATGATACTCTATTTTCTGGGAGGAGATTTAGGTAGGTTTTGTGTTTTTCGTCCGAGGTCTTCCTTCGGATTCTCCCTTCCATTGTAATGTAAGTGGAAGGGGGGAGGGGCGATGATATGAGCCCATCTCCGCCCCTCTCACCATCTCTTTCTTATGCTTTCTTCTGTAAACCTTTCTGCAACTATCGAACGGTGTCTATGCGACAACGCCGGCGCCGGAGCTTTGTAATGTGTGTATTGGCTCCCCGTCCGTGGAATGAATGATATGAGTATGCTCCCTAACAGATTGGATGCATAATGTTATGTCTCTCTCTCGCTTTCTTCTCAATCCACATGTCTAATCGTAGCTCCAGGTACCCGTCTCTCGAATCCGTGTTTTTCGATGTCAGATGTGCCATGGAACTCCATGGGCAATATAAATGTTCCCCCCTCCCCGGGGCCTTCATGCCAACATGCCGATTGTGTTTTGCATCGTCTATTTTATGGGTGCGTGACTAGAGGCATACTTATGTATGCACCTCTGGCCGTCCCAACTGTGGGTCGATTCTTCAACGACTCTCTGCAATATCCCTTGCCCCTTTCTCTGCACAGCAACTATATGACTCCGTGGGTGTTAGTCTAACCTTGTGAGCATTAACATACTAACTCTGTGAATTGCAATCTGTCAATGAACTAAATGCATCTCATACCAAATATCTCCTTTCCTCCCGTTTGTGGCTTACAGTCATTGGATTGTCTCAGTTCCGTTGACCTTGTCCTAGTAATCCGGGGCGGGGGACATCCCCCACTGTTTCATAGAATCGTCAATTGGCCAAAGGGGCTCCATCTGTGAGTGATGGATATTCCCTACGGGCCACATGGTGAATATCAATAGGGGCTTAAGCCCAACAATTTGAATCCACAGTCCTTAGGGACCTTGTGGTGACTAAGGGAGGCGTACCCCTCGTAGGCCAGTCCTCGGGGTTTCCTTCCCTAACAGTCGTCTTTCTCTCGGGTATAGTGCAGACTAGAGGTCACTCACCCCTTGTAGGCTGGTCCTCGGGGTTGTTACTTCCCCCATTAGTCGCCTTATCCTCTTGTTCAACCCACGGAGCCATGGTGCCCCTTGTAGGCTAGTCCTCAGGGTTTCCTGTCCGATTGGGATCTGCTGGCTACCATCGTGCTGACCGGCTAATTAGGGGCTTACTCCACACGTGAGTATGACCCCGTTTCTCCCCTGCAATCCTTCAAGGACGGGGGAGATGCGTGTTAGTGTTGGTGTGCTACAGGTCAATTTCGGGTCGGGTAGGCCCAATAGTTGTACGATCTTGTTCATTATTAATAAAGTGGTGTTTGAGCGTAAATATGCGGTTGTGTTACTTTACGTTATCCCTAGGATATGTGGTTGTAAAGTCAGCTCGAGATGGGATCTCGAACATGAGATTGACTTTACATGTACACATACCTTAAACTGTTCCTGGTTGGAGGGTAATCACTCGGGGATTTTGATTACCTATTAAACCAGTACAAATGATGTGTCAGTGACCAGTCTCATGGTCATTGGTGCGGGGCACCAACACATATGTGTAGGTGTATGTCCTTGGAGGATGTACACTAAACTGATCCGCTATTGGATCTTCAGATGGTTGATTATACCTAATGTCAACTGAAGATCTAACTGTCTCAATAGCATCGTTGGTCCTTTGACCTGAGACATTGATCGGATCTTACACGAGGACTGGAATGGTTTAATTACTTGGCTAAGTGACTTTAACCATAAGTCATGAGTTGCCGAGTCATTAACCACTCCAGGATACGTGTGAAGATCATCAATGGTCAAGAGGGGATCGCTCACTGTCGGGTATATATCAGACAGTTAATGGGTCATGACATTGACGCTCCGTTAAATCCCTGGCCAGGGTCGTGTGAGTTCGTTTAGAACGGACGTCATACACTTTAAGGAGGTCATAGTCAAATGGCACGATCATGGGGTTTGACAGAAATCATACCCTCGATCGTACCAGACTCACAGAAGGAGCGAGGGATTATATCGATGCGGTAACTGTGGACTTACAGGTACCAGACATGCTGGTTTTAACCCGGCGTCCTCTAAGATCATGCGGATTTGCTTGACCCAACGTGATCGAAGGTTCGAAATAAATTAAACTATTATTCGGCTCTTGTAGAAGCGAAGAATATGTTTAATTTACTTCTAATTGGGAATTAGAAGTTAATGGGCCTTAAACTAGAGTGACTATGGGCCTAGAGGATCACACACAATGGATTCTTGGGTGACGGATTATTATTATACAAATATATGTATTATTTCTATTTAATTCCTTTTGGAAAGGAGTGTAAATGGAGCTTAATACATATGTATAATATGAGATAGGACATATATACAGTTTTGATCTTTTGGAGCCCTTTTCTAATAAGCCTAAACTCTATATATATGCTTCCTACGTGAGTTCATTCGAACTCTTCCAACCTCTTAGGCTTAAGCAAGCACATAAACTTAAGAGAGGAGGATTAGCTCCTCCCCTCTTCCTCCCTCTTGCTCTCTTTCTACAGAAGGTGAAAAGGGCCGGGGAAGGTCGTTCCGGGGGGTTTACCGTCACCGCAAGGGTCCGTGTGGATCTGCTCTAGAGGCCGTACAGCTGTGCGGCTCGATATTCTGCATCGGGCATCGCGGACAGCGTCGTTCCGCGCAAGGTGAAACACGTAACCCGTAATTAGGGTATTAGAAACACCGATTAGAGCATAGATTAAGCTTTCCAT
The DNA here is from genome assembly GCA_022559845.1 of Amorphophallus konjac. NCBI lineage: Eukaryota > Viridiplantae > Streptophyta > Magnoliopsida > Alismatales > Araceae > Amorphophallus > Amorphophallus konjac. The sequence goes on from CM040121.1 coordinate 211,400,858, forward strand.
AACACCGGGATCGGGCAAATGAATTTTTGTTATCCGCTGCATCGCCCGTAGGTGCTGTGCGAAACCTTACAGTGGTATCAGAGCCAGGTTCGCGCTCTGGTCGGTGTTTTTATCGCCGTTTAGAACCATATTTGAAAGGGGTTTAAATACTTCAATTGTTATTGCTAGAAGGGGATGTTGGACATCCCCGTTCTTCCAGGATGCTGGGCATCCCTGGAGCAAATTTTTTTTTAAAAAAAATAAAATTGTTGGCCCGTTTGGGAGCGCTGCGCCCAGGGCGCTGTGCGCCCGCGGGCGCACCCACGTGGGCGGGCGCCGCCCACGCGGAACGCCCGCGTGGCGGGTGCCCGCAAGAGGCGCCCGCAATGCGGGGGCGGGCGCCGCGTGGCGGGCGCCGCCGGGGACCGCGTCGCGGGGGCCTCGTGGCGGGCGCCGCCGGGGACCGTGTCGCGGGCGCCGCGCGCCCTTCGGGTGCGCGGGTCAGCGCCCGCGCGCGTGGGTCAGCGCCCGCGTGCGCAGGCGCCGCCCGCACGCCCAGGGGAGGGGGGCCCGCGCCCATTTTTTTTAAAATAAAAATGAAAAAAATTGCATTTTTTAATCTTATTTAATTTATTATGTGCATATATTTATATAGGATATATATATATATATCAAAATGCACAATAAATTAAATAGAATTTTATCTATTAAGTTAAATAGTGTTACCTCAAAAGTAAATGTCAAAAGTTAAATTTTATTTAACCGTGTTGAATTTACCGAGGTGAGATAATTACTATTTACCTTGAGATAAAATGGTAATAATTGAAGTTACTTCAGTAAAATTTAAGTTTTTGAATTTTTAATTATTAGATAATTAGAAAATTCAAAATTTAAATTTTATTGAAGATAAATGTAGAAAATTCAAATATTTAAAATTTAATTATTAGATAATTGTTAAATTCAAATTTTGAATTTTAGAAAATTACTAATTGAGGATAATTGTATTATTTTAAATTTACTTTCAAACAAAATTATTGGATAATTAGTTTGAATTTAAATTTAAATTATTGGCATGTTTAAATTTTGAATTTAAATTTGATTATTAGATAATTAAATTTAAATTTAATTAATTATCTCAATTAGATGTCCCTGTAGAAAATGATGGTTCTTTACGTGCTCTACTTTACTTACCTTGTATTGGCCTGCTTGTCTGTTTAATTTTAGTTAATCATGCTTCGATTTTTAAAATTAAACAAAGCTGGCCTGTTTTTGTTTGCACATCCCATTTTTAAATTCAAAAGTAAGGATTATTTTCTGAAAATAACCCTTGATTGATTTTATTTGAATGGGTTGGCAAGTGATCATGGACTTGGATTAATGTAATTAATTGGGGTCTACGAACCTCCTTTCTCTCTCTGTTAAAATTCCAATGTACTTCTATCTTCCTCCGTTGTTGTACTCACCCTAAGGGCTGCTGGAATTTGAGTCACGTGTAATTTAATTTTTCCGGCCTGCGTGCCGTGTAAAAGTTGTAATTGATGCGGCGTCGGAGTTTGAAAGCGTGGAGCACACCCGACGAGGACGATCCAGCTGCTTCGGAAGCGGGCCGGATGTCTTAGTTACATTAAGGTTAAAGTTCATGATCACTTGCGTTTATTTTTTGCATTGGATGCATTTATTTTGTGCAAACTACTAGGTACGGTAAATATATTGGATATATTTATATTACCACCTAGGGTGAGATCAAGATAAAATTAAATTCCCTCACGATTAAATTTTAGATCTGGTAAGCGTGGCTCTAGGAGTCGTCATGGCCCTCCATCATTATGGAGTGAATGAACGTCTTCATTTCATGGATTTGTTGTGCTTTCCACAAGGTCCATGAGTTTGGGGGCGGGATTAAACTCCAAGGCTCGGCCTCAATGGGGTGAGGAATTGAACTCGGTTTTGTTGTGCTTTCCACAAGGGTAGGGTCATGAACTCATTGCTATGTAGTAATGATGGTTAGATCTAACCGAGAATATCCTTTGTTGTGCTTTCCACAAGGGGATGATTTCTCGGGGGCTGAATATCGGATATTACATTAGATGCAAGTGTTTGTTGACTACCCTTGAGATGATGTATGGTTTGTTGTGCTTTCCATAAGGTCGTACATCAGTCTCGTTGGGATTCCGACCCACTAGGTTGATCTCGCTGATCTCCCGTTCTATATACTGAGGGTTATATAGTTCGATCGAAAAATAGTGGGACTAACTAAGATAGAAAACCACATCTAAGTTAGAATTTGAACACATGCTAAGTTGTCTTTTATTTCTTATCCAGATTACAATGTTGTCGTCCAACCCCCTCCGCGGCATCTTGGATGCAAATCGCTTAACTGGACCGAACTACTCGGATTGGCTGCGTAATCTACGCATAGTCCTTACCGCCGAAAAGATTACGTACGTGTTGGACACGGTTCATTCTGAGCTAGCTCCTGATGCCGACGAGGGCGAGTTACTGGCTTATGCCAAGTGGTCTGAGGACTCCTCCCTTGCCCAATGTTACATGTTGGCCTCTATGGCTCCCGAGCTGCAGAGGCAATTCGAAAAGACTGATTGTAGAAGTATACTTCTCAATCTACGCCAGCTCTTCGGGGAGCTGGGTAGGATTGAGAGGTATGACATTTCCAAAAGGCTTTTTAGGACACGGATGTCTGAGGGTTCATCAGTACAGGCCCATGTACTGAAAATGATGGAGTGGATTGTAAGACTCAATGCATTGGGGTTCAAGTTGGATCTTGAACTATGCATTGATCTTATACTCCAGTCATTGCCCGATTCCTTTTCTTCCTTCATCATGAACTTTAACATGAACAGGATTGAAGCAACTCTCCTAGAGCTGCTCAATATGTTAAAGAGTGCTGAAGGAACCATGCAGAAAGATAAACCATCTTCGTCTGTAATGATTGTTGGCCGGGCCAACAAGAAAAGGAAGGCCTCTCAAATATGCACCATGAGTAACAAAGGGAAGGGAAAGAAAAAGGCCACGGGTAAGCAACTCGCCAAAGTTGACAAAGGGAAGGGCAAGAAGAATGAAAAGGAAGAAAAATATTTTCGATGCGGGGAAACTGGGCATTGGAAAAGGAATTGCAAGGAAATTCTAAATGAAGGTATTTTTGTCATAGACCTTAATTTGTCATATATGGAATCCACATCATGGGTATTGGATACTGGATGTGCATCTCATATCTGTAATTCTGTGTAGGTGTTGGCAAATAGAAGGCGATTGGGCAAAAAGGAGATTGAATTGAGGATGGGCAATAGAGCTTTAGTTGCTGCCAAAGCTGTCGGGACTGCACGCCTCAGTTTACCTTCAGGAGTCATTCTGGAGCTGAATGACTATTATTATGTTCCTAATATTATTAAGAACATTATTTCAATCTCTGGCTTGTATAACATTGGATATACATTGGCTTTTAATAGCACTGGGTGCTCTATAATGAATAATAGTTTGATTATAGCCAATGGTTCATTAGTTAATGGTCTTTATGTATTAGATACACGTTCTGATGTTATGCAAGTTTCCAATGCTGATGAAGTGAATTCTGCATATCTATGGCATTGCAGACTTGGTCATGTAGGTGAGAAAAGAGTCTCTCACTTACACTCAAATGGGTATTTGAATTCGTTCGAATACAAGCCATTTGATACCTGTGAGTCGTGTCTCATGGAAAAAATGACCAAGGCTCCCTTTGGTGGATATGGTGAGAGGGCTGTTGACCTTCTCGAGCTCATACACTCGGATGTGTGTGGACCCATGTCCATAGAAGCAAAAGGAGGTTATCTCTATTTCATTTCTTTTAATGATGACTTCTCTAGATATGGCTATGTGTATTTAATGAGACATAAGTCACAAGCCTTTAAGAAGTTTAAGGAATACAAGAATGAAGTGGAGAAACAGACAGGTAAAAGTATTAAGGCTCTTCGATCAGATCGAGGAGGTGAATACTTAAGCCATGAATTCACTTCTTATCTTAAAGACCATGGAATAGTTTCTCAGCGGACTCCACCATATACACCACAACACAATGGTGTATCCGAGAGGAGAAACAGGACCTTGTTAGACATGGTCCGATCCATGATGTCTATGTCAGGACTACCCTTGTCTCTCTGGGGCTATGCATTAGAGACTGCAACATATTTATTGAATAGGATCTCAAGTAAATCAGTTCCTTCTATACCATATGAGATATGGAAGGGCAGGAAACCAAATTTTAATCACATTAAAATTTAGGGGTGTCCTGCTCATGTAAAGAAGAACGAGAGTGATAAGCTTGAGTCGCGGACCGATAAGTGTAGGTTTGTGGGATATCTAAAGGAGACGTTTGGATATTATTTCTATCACCCTTCTGAGCAAAGGGTCTTAGTAGCCAAGAGAGCTATATTTTTGGAAAGAGAATATCTACTCCAGAAAAATAGTGGGAGCCAGATAGAATTGGACGAGGTCCAAGAACCACAACCCATAGACACAAACTCATTAGATGAGACTGTATCGGTTGATCCTATTCAAAGTGAAACACTGACACTACGGAGATCTGGTAGACTACCGAGAGAACCTGAGAGATATGTTGGACATGTCTCAGAGGGGTCCTGTAAGGTATGTATCGATGAGGATGATGGTCCTCAGTCGTACCAGTAGGCGATCCGTAGTGTAGACTCCGAGAAATGGCAAGAGGCAATGGATTCAGAGATCTAGTCCATGTACACCAACAAAGTTTGGAACTTAGTTGATGTACCCGAAGGGAAGGTCCCTATCGACTGCAAATAGATTTCAAAAGGAAAATCGGTGCAGATGGACAGGTTGACACATACAAGGCTAGACTAGTGGCGAAAGGATATCGTCAAAGGCAAGGCATTGACTATGACGAGACTTTTTCACCGGTAGCTATGGTTAAGTCAATCAGAATTCTCCTTGCCATTGCTGCATACCTAGATTATGAGATTTGGCAAATGGATGTGAAGACAGCTTTTCTAAATGGAAATCTGTCAGAAGAGGTGTACATGGTATAGCCTGAAGGATTCACCTTCAAGCTACATCCTAATAAGGTATGCAAACTTCAAAGGTCCATTTATGGATTAAAGCAGGCATCTAGAAGCTGGAACTTAAGATTTGACAAGGCTGTCAAATCTTTCAACTTCATTCGGAATGAAGATGAACCCTGTGTTTACAAGAAGGTCAGTGGGAGCTCTGTGACCTTCTTGGTCCTTTATGTTGATGACATCTTACTCATTGGGAATGATGTAGAGATGTTGACATCAACTAAGTCTTGGTTGTCCAAGACTTTCTCCATGAAGGATTTGGGAGAAGCATCCTATGTGCTGGGCATAAGGATCTATCAAGATAGATCTAAAAGGATGCTAGGACTATCCCAATCTATGTACATAGACACTATCCTCAAAAGGTTTAGGATGGAAAATTCCAAGAGAGGTCTCATTCCCATGAGACATGGAATTTGCCTATCCAAGGGGATGAGTCCTAAAACTTCTGAGGAGGTGGCACACATGAATAAGGTACCCTATGCTTCGGCGATAGGGTCAATCATGTATGCAATGCTATGTACACGGCCTGATGTTGCCAATGCTTTAAGCATTGTCTGTAGATATCAGGCAAATCCAGGCGAAGAGCACTGGAAGGCAGTAAAGGGCATCCTTAAGTACCTGCGAAGGGCTAAGGATCTTTTTCTGCTTTATGGAGGAGAGGACCTACAACTTAGAGCTTACACAGATTCAAGTTTTCAGTCAGATCCAGATGACTGTAAATCCATGTCTGGATTTGTATTCATGTTGAATGGAGGGGCAGTCAGTTGGAGAAGCTTCAAGCAAGATACGATTGCAGATTCGACGACGGAGGCGGAATACATTGCTGCAGCTGAAGCTGCTAAAGAAGTCGTCTAGATGAAGAAATTCATCTTGGAATTTGGCATAGTTCCCGAGATATCAGCTCCCATCCCATTATTTTGTGATAATAATGGGGCCATCGCCCAGGCGAAGGAACCGAGATCTCACCAAAGGTCAAAGCATGTTCTCAGGCCCTTTCACCTTATTCGGGAGATTGTTGATCGTGGAGATGTGGCGGTAGAGCGTGTACCGTCAGAAGACAACATAGCAGATCCACTGACTAAGCCTTTGACACAGACTGTGTTTGAGCATCATCGGGATAAGATGGGCCTCAAAATTGTGGGCAATTGGCTGTAGTTCAAGTGGGAGATTGTTAGTGTTGGTGTGCTACAGGCCAATTTCGGGTCGGGTAGGCCCAATAGTTGTACGATCTTGTTCATTATTAATAAAGTGGTGTTTGAGCGTAAATATGCGGTTGTGTTACTTTACGTTGTCCCTAGGATATGTGGTTGTAAAGTCAGCTCGAGATGGGATCTCGAACATGAGATTGACTTTACATGTACACATACCTTAAACTGTTCCTGATTGGAGGGTAATCACTCGGGGACTTTGATTACCTATTAAACCAGTACACATGATGTGTCAGTGACCAGTCTCATGGTCATTGGTGCGGGGCACCAACACATATGTGTAGGTGTATGTCCTTGGAGGATGTACACTGAACTGATCCGCTATTGGATCTTCAGATGGTTGATTATACCTAATGTCAACTGAAGATCTAACTGTCTCAGTAGCATCGTTGGTCCTTTGACCTGAGACATTGATCGGATCTTACACGAGGATTGGAATGGTTTAATTACTTGGCTAAGTCACTTTAACCATAAGTCATGAGTTGCCGAGTCATTAACCACTCCAGGATACGTGTGAAGATCATCAATGGTCAAGAGGGGATCGCTCACTGTCGGGTATATATCAGACAGTTAATGGGTCATGACATTGACGCTCCGTTAAATCCCTGGCCAGGGTCGTGTGAGTTCATTTAGAACGGACGTCATACACTTTAAGGAGGTCATAGTCAAATGGCACGATCATGGGGTTTGACAGAAACCATACTCTCGATCGTACCAGACTCATAGAAGGAGCGAGGGATTATATCGATGCGGTAACTGTGGACTTACAGGTACCTGACATGCTGGTTTTAACCCGGCGTCCTCTAGGATCATGCGGATTTGCTTGACCCAACGTGATCGAAGGTTCGGAATAAATTAAACTATTATTCGGCTCTTGTAGAAGCGAAGAATATGTTTAATTTACTTCTAATTGGGAATTAGAAGTTAATGGGCCTTAAACTAGAGTAACTATGGGCCTAGAGGATCACACACAATGGATTCTTGGGTGACGGATTATTATTATACAAATGTATGTATTATTTCTATTTAATTCCTTTTGGAAAGGAGTGTAAATGTAGCTTAATACATATGTATAATATGAGATAGGACATATATACAGTTTCGATCTTTTGGAGCCCTTTTCTAATAAGCCTAAACTCTATATATATGCTTCCTACGTGAGTTCATTCGAACTCTTCCAACCTCTTAGGTTTAAGCAAGCACATAAGCTTAAGAGAAGAGGATTAGCTCCTCCCCTCTTCCTCCCTCTTGCTCTCTTTCTACAGAAGGTGAAAAGGGCCAGGGAAGGTCGTTCCGGGGGGGTTACCGTCGCCGCAAGGGTCCGTGTGGATCTACTCTAGAGGCCGTACAGCTGTGCGGCTCGATATTCTGCATCGAGCATCGCGGACAGCGTCGTTCCGCGCAAGGTGAAACACGTAACCCGTAATTAGGGTATTAGAAACACCGATTAGAGCACAGATTAAGCTTTCCATAACACCAGGATCGGGCAAATGAATTTTTGTTATCCGCTGCGTCGCCCGTAGGTGCTGTGCGAAACCTTACAATGCTGCCCAATTTTTGTCAGGCTTCTTAACTAATAAAGTTATCTCCGTGAATTAGCCTTAATAAAACATAAGTTTCTAAGTAATAAACTTTCGTGCTTGAGTACGAACCTCGCACTAGCTCATAATGTTACTCTAGGAGAGTCATGGACTCTAATTCAACAGGCAGTCAACCCAATTAATTCCAAAACCCTTAACAACATCTTAATAAACCAAAATGGTTTCAAAAAATCTTCAAAATTTAACTAAAACGGCGCGGTCCTTATCCGGCACGCCCTAATACGGCGCGGTACCCCCTCGCGCCGAATTAGCCTTACACTCATACTTTCATAGTTTTATGTGACTCATTCCCGGCACGCCCTAATCCGATGCGCCCCAAGGCCACCGTGCCGGTTTAATGCATGCTATGGTCGCGCCGGTTTAATGCATGCTATGGCCGCGCTGGATTAATACCCTTTTGCCTACGTTTTAGCCACGCCGAGGAAACCTATCCCTACATGTGGTCACGCCAGTTTTGAATCATTGCTCTCTTCTAATCACTCACTCGTCTTCGGAGCGATCTTCGCCTCCCGCAGTCAAGATTAATAAACCTCAATCAGTAATAAACCAAATAAGGAGAAGACCGTTCAGGTCCAAACCATTTCATCATTATGCTTCTACTGTCATGTCTGTTATCATCATGCTTTTGTTATCATGCCTACGTTACCACTTTTGTCTCCCTCGGCGGAGATTGATACACTTGATTGATCATTGTTCATCTTCATAACCCTATTACCATGCTTAGCATAAGCATGAGCATCATGCATGCATGCTTGCATAGACCCTCGGGTATATCAAATGGCACTGACGGAAGTCCGGGTTACGCCGGACCGGAAGTCTTTGCCATGCGCGATGGTGGTCTTCGGACCTATGTTCTCCGCCACGTATTGAGGGTCTCCAACTTAATGAACCATGCCTCTCTTGCATGATTGATAAAAGCATTTCACGTGACCTCGTCACATTCATACGTTTGCATCTTATTTCGGCCTTGAACGGCCCGCTATCTCGGTAATTAATCAAAGGTTTTCTCCCTTATGGGAGATGTAATTAATATCATAGCCTTTATGGTATGGCGGACTGCTGGTCCCAACCCGAATCTTACTCTCGCCCACAAGGGTCAGAATGAGCGCACAATAAACTTGTCACTCCCGTGACTGGCACACCTGCGCAGTCAATTAACCAATTGGTTATTTATTAATTAACTGGTTGATTGACCCGAACAAAATGACCCAACAAAATAAACCATCCCAAGAAGTCCTGCAAGCCCGGTGGGACCAGTGTCACCTTTCATCTTTTTGCCGAGATATGCGGGCCCCGAGGTCACCCCAAAGACTGCTGATCGTTTGTTTGTCTGGTCTGGCAGGCACACAATGACATCATCGGGACTTGCTGCTATTACTTTCGGCCCCCCGATCGTCACCGGCCATGCTAAACACGGGTACCTGGTAGTGCCCACTGTCTTGGGGTCATTCCCTACTGCCGTAGGCTTCCCCAACTTTTTGGGGTTGGCCTTTGTTGACCTACTTCAAGTGGAGACCTCAGAGCCTATCGAGGAGACTGCAAAGAAGGTCGAGGCCTTGAAGGCTCGATGCTCTACGGGCTCAATCAAGAGTCCGGTTCCGTTTGCCAGCTGCCTTGTGCACCACATCACCCATGGGGCACGCCCCATTCCTGCCAAGAATGCCAGAGGACGCCAGCGTAGAGGTTTCTGGCGGAATACTGCTACTATCACCGGATGTCTCTCTATATCCGATAAATCCATGCTAATCGGTGGAGTTCGCGTCTTCCTAGGCAGACGCGACACTCAGGTGGTCTCGGATCGGGTTATCCCCACCAAACCGATTCATAACTCCTATCAGGCCCTCTCTGGAAGGAGAGCTGTGAAAGAAGAAGCAGGCCACCATGGCCGTGAGAAGCTGGCCCCCAGGCCAAAGAAATTCAAGCAGGTTTGGGTCCCTAAAAAGACCCAGCCCGCCTACCTGGTCACGCCAACCCATCACCGCCCTGCATGTGACGGAATGGGAATGAAGAAGGAAAGGGGCCTGGCCCCAAGGAAGGAAGAGACGGTTGTGGACCCTCCACGCCGTGAAAGTTTCAGGGCCTGCGCCCGACAAGCCAACATCCCTATAGTGGGAAGAAGATTCCAGCAACTCACCGGACGAGCCCAACTTGCTTATATCCCTCCCATGGGAGGTCGACAACTATCCCCAGTCCTACATCAGGGACTGAGGCAAGAAGAAATGACCAACATGGTCAGGAGCTACTTCAGGGGGCTAGGCAACCCCTCGCTGGCCCAGCAACGGCTACTACAAGCAGCCGTGGCTGAAGAAGACTACTGCCCACCAACGATAGTTGAAGAAGAAGAAGAAAGAAGGATGCCGTCGTTAGTCGACGATAATGGTCATGAAGATGGCTTTGATGCTGAAGCCGATGAGACCGCCCCTCAGCGGGAAGAAAGAAAGAGAATCTCCGTGTTTGAGAGATTAACCTTCCTGGAACATGTAAGAAGGAAGGTTCATAGACAAAGATGAAGAATGCAGATCTTCACCTGTAAGAAGATCGAGCTAAAGCTCGCTGAAAGAAGTGAAGACGACTACGTCGCATTTGGTGCATATAGGGTTCCATACCCGCCACACCATGCTGCCAAGCGGCTCCCTCCTGGGATTAGCAAGCTGCCAAAATTCGACAAATTCAACAGGAAGGGATCCCCGAAAGAACATGTCGCCTACTACATGACTGTCATGGGTGATATGGCCACTGACGAGTCATATTTGCTAAAATTTTTCGGGTCCTCGCTGACAGGGCTCGCTTTTGAATGGTAATCCAGCCTCCCGGTCGGGTCGATCAGCGGCTGGTCGGACATGCAGAGGAAGTTCAGAGAAAGATTCCATGTTACAGAGAGGGAGGTCACAGTGGCCAAACTCTACTCAACAAGACAGAGAGCAGATGAAACAGCCCTTGATTATATCAAGAGGTGGAGGAACCTCGGAATGAGATGCAAGCGCCCCCCCCCCCCCATCAGGAGGATGTTGTACAGATATGCAAACAGAACCCCAGGAGAGAGGTCCTGGAAAAGATGATAGGAATGGAGATCCGGTCGTTCGACCGATTGAACAACATCGTGGCCGAGGTCGAATCTTTCCTGGCCAGACCTACCCCTACATCAACCGCTACTGCTACACAAAAAGGCAAGGTAGTAGAACGGCGCCAGGCACCTAAAGAAGCAAATGCCCTTGACATTAAAGCATTTGGACAACAGAAGGATAAAGGCAAGAAGGTGGATGCCCCACAGCCTGCCAAAGCCGGAGATGGCAAGGAAGGTCCCTCACTACGGGATAAAATGAAGAAGACCTACTCTTTTCCAATGGATAAGACCAGAATTCTATTCAATTGGGTAACCCAATATGATAAGGTCACCCTGCCTGAGCCAAAGAGGCTGGAGGACCTGAAGAGAAAAGACAGTCCAAGATTTTGCCCCTATCACCAGATGTCGGGGCACCCAATTGAAGACTGTTATGTCTTCAAAGATATTATTGAAGGCATGGTAAACACAGATGAAATCGACCTGGGCGAATACAGGGTCGACCCTCCACAACCTCATGAGGCTCCTCTGAGGAGGGTCGCAGCCAATATGATCTTTGTGTACCAGGCACTACCTGAGGAGATCTCTGAAGCCAGCACTCGGTGCACTTATGAACTCTGTTTCCTGGCGCCCATAGAAGAACAACAGGGATGGTTACAAGTCCCTGCAAAGAACAAGAAAAAGGCGGCACCTCGCCCAACAGTGGGGGCACACATTCATGGCATCACACCACGACCTACCCCTCCGGTGGCAGCACCTGTGTGGACCAATCCACCTGCAGTCATCACAATACCTACACACAATCGGAGAAGACAGACTCCCCTGCCGACGGTCAAGGAGATTAGTCCAGAGGCCCGGCGGCTGCAGGAATACATAAATGGGCTAGATGAATATGTACAGCTTGAATTAGAACCCTTACTGGTGCGGGATCATGTCCCATGGTAAGAACTGGAGCAGCTGTCACTCAAGCAGGAGCAGCAAGCTGACACAACATCCGACAAGCATGGCAGCCAGTTTTGGGGGCAGGCGCCAGCCGAAGAAAAGAAGAAAATGAAACAAAAGAAGAAAAGAAAGATTGCCAGGGTCAACAAAAAGTAGATTGTGTCCTGCAATACTCTCTCGGCTCTCTTCAACTTGCCTGGTGAAGAGGATGGGGAAGAAATATGCTTTGCACCCGCCGCAGGGGCAGGCCAGGTTGAAGCAGCCTCTGCAGCACATGCAACCTTGTCAGGCCGGAAATGGGGGCGCCAGCCGCCTGCTAACCATAATATCATATTCAGGGGAGAGAAACTCTACAAGATACCTCCCCCGGTGGTCAAAGGGGTCCAGATCCCTCCTCCGTCAGGCCTTTATAACCAGAATGGGGGTAGTACTACTACCCCTTCCTTCCTGGAATTTCTGAAAATGTCCAAGGGAAAGCAGCCATGTCAGGATGCCGAACTTGCGATCGGGGATACCTACCCGCAGCCCCAGCGGTCTCCCGAAGCTCTGGATGCAGATAAAGCTTGCCCAGGGGTAGCCGATGAAAGGCAACAAAAAGATTACGCCAAACAGAAGGATGCAAAATCTGAACCCAATGAGGTAGGGCCATCGGGTACCGCAATCCAAGACTCCTCCAAGCCTAGATGGGCAGATGAGATGAAGCTGTCAAATGTCCGGGCGGGAAGCCGTGTAGTTAAATTATTGAAAAAGCTCCCGGTAAGATTCACTATTTGGGAAATTCTCTCTCTCTCAGTGAAGAGACTCGACAGGCGATTATCACTACTTTGCAGATGCCTGCTCAATATGAAACTTGCTTGGTTGAAGCACTGCCAGAGGCCAGCATGACCTTCACTCAGGAGGACATGTTGCTCCCTACTATTAGCCACAACAAGCCGCTCTATATGAAAGGGCACCTGAATGGACAGGAACTGAACAGGATCCTGGTCGACCCTGGCGCGGCTGTCAACATTCTACCATACAGAATATATCAGAGGCACCACTTTAATGTATGCCTCGATAAAGCCGGAGAGATGCGTATCACCGACTTCAACCAAAAGTGTGAAGTATCGCTGGGAGTAGCAGAATTCACACTCACTCTGGCAGACTTTACCACAAAGGTGTAGTTTCATGTCATCGACTCCCGCACCTCGTACAAGGCGTTGCTTGGCCGCCCCTGGCTGCATGAAAACATGGTGGTGCCATCCACGCTCCACCAGTGCATCAAACACAACCTCGAAGGGAAGGAGGAGAGGATATTTTCTGATCTCCACCCATTCGAAGTGTCCGAGTGTCACCTGGCAGACGCTCATCTATATGCAGAATGGTCCCAAGGGACCCCTGAAGCCAAGACCCCTGCAGGGGCACCCAAAGGCATATCCGGCGACAAATGGTTCCCACCACCACCGTGCGGATATGTCAAGCCCAAGGCGGTCTCTCATATTACCGTCACTGGAGACGTGGGCAGGCTAGCACCTCCCGCTATATACCCCGAAGCTAATGAAGCCGAGGTCGATCAGCAGCACGACCATATAAAGGTCCCGGAAGGCCTTACCAAGCCAATCCCTGGCCTTGATAATGCAACTGTCAAGCCTTTGAAAGCATGGGAGGTGACGTAGATAGATGGCCCCAATAGCTTGTTCTATACTGCTGAGGAGCACCCTACCCGAGAAGACATTGATTGTCATCTGCCCGAAGACATAGAGAATCCGCTAGCTCCCATTCAGGGTCTAGCATTCACGACGAGTCGGATGGCCAGGATGTTCCAGAAACAGCACATCCCCTCCAACTAGTCGCGTAAAGACAAAGAAGCATTCCAGAAGATGTGGTATCCCGCGAGTCTGGACAAAGAAATGAGACGTATTTCTCAGCATTCAGGGTTAGGCTTCACCCTTGAAGAATATTATTACAGTGGGCGCTATGAGGTGGATACCATCTCCACTTTCTGTTCTGCTGAAACAATCCGCTGGGGGCCACTTTTGATGAATACCCAGCAGAAGCAGAATATGTAGAATCGGCTCGATCAAGAGACCCAGTGTAACACCCGAGAATTTTAAAATAGAAATATATAAATATATAAATATATTTAATTATTGAACTCATATTCTAATTCTATTGATTTAACCAATTAAAACATTTAATTACCAATAGATGCTTTAGAAGATGTCAAATTATATTTTTAGAAATACCAATTTACATTTTCAATCACCTAGGAAATTAATATTACACTATTCCAAAGAAATAGGAAATAGGTTATATAGATAGTGTTTTAAAGGATAAACATCAGTTTACAAGATGCCAATTCATATTTTCATAATTTAGAAAATTTTATATTTCAACTTTTACATTATATCATTATTTTGAAGAAATAAGGGTATATAGATGAAGTGTTAAAGAATAAACATAATTTAGAAAGTGAGAAAGGGTATATAGACAATTTTGATTTGGGCAACCCCCAATCTTCAATTTCTGAATTGAAGACGGCCCTTAAGTCTTCAATTTCTGAATTGAAGACGTCCCTTAAGTCTTCAATTTCAGAATTGAAGACGGCATTTAAGTCTTCAATTTCAGAATTGAAGACGGCCCTTAAGTCTTCAATTTCAGAATTGAAGACGTCCCTTAAGTCTTCAATTTCAGAATTGAAGACGGCCCTTAAGTCTTCAATTTCAGAATTAAAGACGTCCCTTAAGTCTTCAATTTCAGAATTGAAGACGGCCCTCAAGTCTTCAATTAATTGAAGACTGGGTAAAGGGGCACCAATTTGAATACAAAAATCTCCGTTCAAAATAACGACATATGTTAAGTCGTTATTGCCTAAACGTGAATAGTGACATGAATAGTGCCACTTTTTATTTAAAAAGAATTTTTCAAAAAAAATTATATGTAAAAATAGATAAAAATGAAAGGGTCTCACCCCTGAAATTTCACAAACAAATTCCCTCAATTTTTAAAGATAAAAATCTTTGAAGTTAACTTGAAATCTTAACTTATGAAATACACGACCCTCTCTGCGGCGTCATTTCATTCCGACAACTATCTCGATCATTCTATCCCTCCAGCCTGTATAGGCTGTCAACCCACTAAATACCCTATAATTTTGGATCTGGTCTCCCATCCTGTCGACCCTAAGGTTATAAAATACACTCTATTTTCTCCCTATCTGGTTAGTTCGAAGGCTAGATACGGGAACAAATTCTGAAGAGTTGCAGAGGAAGGGAAGGGCTGCTTCTTCCTCTCCTGTCAACTCCTGTCACTTCACAGAGGTAGGTATTCTCAAATTCTTGCCTAACTAGTAGTTAAATAGGTTAATTGATGCATGTTTAGAGTTAGATCAACTAGTCAACCATGCTATATATATGTACATATAAACCGCTTTACCATGACCAAGAATAATACCATGTTATATATCTGTTAATAGCTTGTTACATACTGTTATCATGATTTTTTTTTATTTTATGAGTTTGAACTTAATTTATTAGCATGATTTCTTGAGCTTTTTAACATATTTTTATCACATTAGTTTCTAGTCTTATTATTCCTATTTTAAATCCCCTGTTAACGGCTTAACACCCAGCACAATTGAAATTGGCGCCCCTGACCAGGGCGCCAATTAGCAAATTGAAGACTTCGTCGAAGTCTTCAATTAAATGAAGACATGCAACATGTCGTCAATTCGATTTCTGGAATTTTGAGTAATTGATAATTCAACACATTCAAAAATCTATAACTATAAAACTAAAGCACGGAATTTTTGTATGAACATGTTTCTGGAATTCTGACATTTTTCTCAACATATTCATGCCATTACTTTCTGATTTGGAGAAATTTTTTTGAAATGAACAGTAATCACTGAATTGAAGACATCCCTTAAGTCTTCAATTTCAGAATTGAAGACGGCCCTTAAGTCTTCAATTACAGAATTGAAGACGCCCCTTAAGTCTTCAATTTCAGAATTGAAGACGGCCCTTAAGTCTTCAATTTCAGAATTGAAGACTACCAGAGAGGGCGTTAATTAATTGAAGACATCCACCATGTCGTCAATTCTGTTTTCTGAATTTTTTAAAAACCAATAAATCAACGCATTCAAAAATCTATAACAAATAAACCGGACATGGAAAATTTTGACAGAATATACTTCTGTGACCCTGAGATTTTTCTCCATCTGACCATGTCTTTGAATTCTGATTTAGAGAAATTTTTCGAAATGAACAATAATCACTGAATTGAAGACGGCCCTTAAGTCTTCAATTTCAGAATTGAAGACATCCCTTAAGTCTTCAATTTCAGAATTGAAGACATCCCTTAAGTCTTCAATTTCTGAATGGAAGACGGCCCATAAGTCTTCAATTTCAGAATTGAAGACGGCCCTCAAGTCTTCAATTAATTGAAGACTGCCCACATGGTCGTCAATTACTTTTCTTGAGAAATTAAAGTTATAACATTAGAAAATTCATATCTGTAAAACCAAAACTCAGTAATTATATCTGAACATGTTTTTGGACTCCCGAGGAATTATACTAAGTATTCATATCCTTATTTTCAAATTTCAAGAAACTTTTTTTAAATGAATAGTACTTTGAGTCACAAAACGTATCTGCCAAGTGAAAATCACAGAATTAAAGACACCCCTTAAGTCTTCAATTTCAGAATTGAAGACGGCCCTTAAGTCTTCAATTTCAGAATTGAAGACGGCCCTCAAGTCTTCAATTCAGAAATTGAAGACTAGGAAAAGGGGCGTCAATTTCATATATATATATATATATTTGAAAAATCAAAATTTTGAAAGATTGGGCAGCCCCCAGTCTTCAATTTCTGAATTGAAGACGGCCCTTAAGTCTTCAATTTCAAAATTGAAGACATCCCTTAAGTCTTCAATTTCTGAATTGAAGACGGCCCTTAAGTCTTCAATTTCAGAATTGAAGACATCCCTTAAGTCTTCAATTTCTGAATTGAAGACGGCCCTTAAGTCTTCAATTTCAGAATTGAAGACGGCCCTCAAGTCTTCAATTAATTGAAGACTAGGTAAAGCGGCGCCAATTTGATATATGTATATATAAATTTTTTAAAAATTAAAAATTTGAAGATTTAGCAAACCCTCAGATGCCAACTCAATAATTATAACTTCTGATCTTGATCTGTCTCGAGAATTGTGCAAACACAACCATAATCCATACTCCTGCGTATGATAAGTTCTTGAAATTCCGTTCCATGAAAATTCTACTTGTGTATACCCTACATGGTCAATCCTTGAATCTCTTAAACTATCATTTGGGAATGTAGGAGCTAAGTGCCATGCAGGGAAAAGTGCTACGTTGTGGGAGCCACCTCTTGAGGCCGTACGGCGCAAAGTGCGACACGACGGGAGCCACCTCTTGAGCCTGTAGGGGCCACCTCTAGAATCCTCCATAACCAAATGACTAGTTAATCTCGTCTGAAATACTACATTTCTAAATTCTTGAAATTCCATATTGGTTATAAATGAGAGTGGATGTCAAAGGTAATACATGAAATGATGTGCATATAGGGCCCGGTCTGGTCCTGGGAGGAGCACCCGAAGGTACTTGTGCCCATGAGAGTTTATTGACCACGGTGTTTAACATTACACCGGAGTACTTGCTTGACTTGAGACACTCCACCCCTACTCTCTCTCTCCTTACTTACTTGACTTGCGTGGCCCGAAACGGGTAATACTTGACTTGTGGCCCGAGAAAAGGCAAAATACTTACATGATAATAGCCAATTCTACTGATACGTACTTGACAATACTTGCTTGAATTGAATTTTTACTTGATATACTTGTACATGAGTTCCTTCTCATACCTGCGTTCATACTTGCACATGAATCCCCGCTTGCCCGAAGTGGCATTTACATCTGTAAATTCTTGAAATACTGCTTGTGAAATACTTGAAATCTTATTGTACTCTCTTTATACAGTTCGTGATCTCTTATTGTTCATCATGCCTAGATTTACCTGTATACCTGATTTTTTTTATTATACGTACATCATGCATAGCCATACTGAGAATACATGCAAATTGTAAATCACGTAAAGATTGCTCGTATTTGAGATGTAATTCCTACTAAGCGATTCGCTCATCCAGTTACTTCCTAACATTTTCAGGTGATTCGGATAGCGACAAGAATGGGTTTGAGGCCGAGTGAAGAGTGCTAGAACGCCATCCATTTATCATTAGCTAGTCGAGTCTTTGAATTTGTTTGAGTCTACCTTGTATTCCCAGTTATGTCAGTTAGTGGTATAAACTTTGTGTTAAGTCGTGTAGCCTAATGTTTGGCTTTCTAAATTTGAAAATTTGTCATGGACTATCTTTATTTCCTTTGATTAATCAAATAAACATCACTTGGACTATTGGAATTTATTAGATTTTTAGTCATTTGCGCACTCCGAAATTTTGTATATCAAAAATCTTATCGCTCTAATGACACGATCTATATAGACGCGTCACGCATCCGAGTATCTTCCACGCTCAGGACGTGTGTGGATGCACTTTTTATTTAATAAAATCATTGTTTATTTGCGTTTTGGGTTTATTAAGTGCGTGGGCGTGCCAGTCACATAGTGACGATTTATTGTGCGCTCGATCTGACTAATCAGACGATTGTGTGGTTCGTGTCGGGACTGAGACCCGCCGCGCCATAAAGGTCATGGCGTCATTTACATCCCCTCGGAGAGGGGAACACCCTTGATTAATCGCCGGGAAAAGGGGCCTCATGGCCGGAAAATTAGTTACGTGAAAAGTCTATTAGGAAACATTGAAATCCCCGTGCGAGGGTGAGAAGAAAGCATTCGAGATCATGTCGGTCGTGTGTTGACCATTTGATGTTCGGACGAGTGTCTGGCTTGTGAATCGCGTAATCGTCACGACAAAATCGGAGCATATGTATGCGGGGGTATGGCAAGTTTATTGTTCAAAGGGACAGGAGACATTCGATTGAATCCCGGTTAGAGTGATCGGAAATCAGCGAGTTTATTGGCCCGGTGCGAGATCGAGTCAGGACCATTCCGGGGGCGCCTCCCGCGGTCCAAACGAGACTTGCGTGGGCATCATTAATATCTCCGGTGCCGAAGGGCGGCGGGAAAGTGTCCCGGGACTAGATTCCAAAACAAAGACGTATACAGAGATAGCTGGCTATAGGCCTAGATGTGGGTCAGGTAATGACCATGGTTGGGGTGAACCCGAGGTCCAGACGTGACTCACGAAGGTCTTATTGATATTCCCACACGCGTGATCAGGGAAGACGAGAGCCGTCTCGTTCCATTCAGATTTTGTTGGTCATTCATGGACCATTTTATGCTCGGACAAAGATCCGTATTGAAGACGTAAACGGAAATAAACCCGTACAAATGTCTACCGTGAGTACGGCAAGTTTTAATGCAAGCACAGGATTCGATCCCGGGATATACGTCGGTCACTAACGGACCATTCAGTATTCGGATGTAAGTCCATATTCGAAACATCGAAGACCACGACAAAGACATACCGAAGGTACGGCACATTTCCTGTGGGTGCGGGATTGGATCCCGGTATATACGTCGGTCACTAACGGACCATTCCTTATTCGAACGGAGGTCCGTATTAGTAGCGTCAAGGACGACGATAAAACCATACGAATATCGGCCGTAGGTACGGCAAGTTTCATGTGGGTGCGAGATCGGATCCCAAAAAAGATGGGTCGAGCTAACGAACTATCGGCCCGGGATAAGTTCGGATCGTGGTCACGTTCGGGCGAGGGCTCCCGAGATCCAAGTCCGATCTAGTGGGGGCGTCATTGCTTTTCTCTTCACACACAGTCCGGGGAAACGAAGGTTCCAAGGTATGCGTGCATGTCGGTCACGGTTGGACCCTTCATTGTTCGGACGCGAGTCCACATTTGAAGCATCGAAGACGACGATAAAACAGTGCAAATGTCTGCCGTAGACATGACAAGTCTAATGTGGCGTTGCGGGATTAGATCCCGGGAGAAGCGGGTCGAGTTAATGAACTATTGGCCCAGACTGTGTTCGGATCATGACCATGTCGGGGGTTCCGAGGTCCACGTCCGATACCACAAGGCATCATTGATTTTCTCTTTGCGCCAAGTCCGAGGGAGTGAATTGTTAAGTATGGAGCCCGAACTCGCCATCGTGCGCCCTCGCACGCGGATCGACCTGCGAGGTCAGGTCGCGGGGTTCGACCTGCCCGGTCAGGTCGTGGGGGTCAAGGGGGCAACGCCCCTTGCGGGGGTTTCCGGGGGCAGCGCCCCCTGAACAAAATTGACTTCTTATGAATGGTTTATATACTTCCCTTTCTTTTTATTGGCCTTAAGTTTTCTATTACTTCTTTCATTTGGTTAATGGATTTCTTATGAAGCATGTTGGATTAAGGAGATGCCAAAGGAGAAGAGGGGCGCACCGGATAAGGCCAAGAAGGGAGGCGCGCCGGAATAGGGATCATACAAGGGGAGAAAAGGAGCGCGCCGGGTAATGGGGATCCCATAAGGGCACACCGGAATAGGGGTTGAAATGGGGGGCGCGCCGGTTTAGTATGTCCAAGAGAAGGAGGGGCCATGGGCGTGCCGGAATAGGGTGATGAATAGTGATGCGCGTCGGGATGGGTATCAGGAAAACAGAGGGAGTTTTGAGTGTGGGGATAAACCGGCGCGGGGGGGTACCGCGCCGGATTAGCCCACGCCGGATTAGGGCGCGCCGTGTTAAGCTTCTAGGAGGTTTTCTTTCATTCTTTTTGCTCTGTTTCTTGTTTCGTTCAACTGCAAGTTAATCTGTTGATTGATTTATTCATCCAATTGGTAGATTAAGTTTATAGAGAGGAAGATTAAGTGTTTTAATTGTTTATTAGGATGGATGAACATGAGGATTCAAGTGTTTTGTTCAGGGGTGAGTTTGTTATACAGGAACTCAGAAGGTTCAGTCTGTTCAGGGGCTTAGTTTGTTGTCTGTTCTTACGTATTCTCTGTTCTTACGTGTTCTTCCTCTGGCAGCATTTGGGCAGCATCTCCCCCGGACAGAGGCTTGCTAGAGACAAATAGGGGAACACCAAACGGAGCAAAGATCCGGGGTGAGCCTCAAAACTCGGAGTGAGGCCTCCGTTAACCCATAAGTGCCTGTGGAGACTCGAGGACCAGCCTTCAAGAGTTCCAGCAGCTTACAGGTGATGATTTCGTAGGCGGGACGAATGTGTGCCTCAAGAGGGCCATGAATATTCATCCCTCATGTGGGTTCCTTCGAAGGCCATGCCACGGAGAGGCAGGCTTCAAAGACCCTGGATGCATGGAAGAGAACCGGGAGAAAGGGGAGGAGAAAAAAAGCTAGACAAAGGATCGTGTTTGCCAAAAGGGCCTTCTGTTTATTCATCCACCAAAAGGGGGGAAAACGGCTCGAGCCCAAGAGATTTCATCTCAAAAGAAGAGGAATACATTGCAGAGGGACAAACAGAGAAGAGATACATCAATGGGAGAGGGGGAACAGAGCACAAGCTCCTCCCCCTCCGAACTCACCTCTCACTCTCACTCTCCTCTCTTCTCTTCTCCGGCACGGAGACGAAGCTTCTTTTCTCTCTTTTTCTTCTTCTCTTCAATGGCCAGCCAGGGGGGGTTCCAGCTTCTTTTCTCCTTTCAATAGCCCATCGGGGGGGGGGGTGGTTTGAGCCTCTCCCCTCTTCTTCTCCAGTGGAGCATGCCTTTTATAGAACGGACAGTGGGGGAGAGGATTCCCGCCACCTCTGCCTTGTTCGCAACAACGTTGTTGTTGTGTTGGATGCTACTGATTCGCGCCGTACACTGGCGCTCATCCTAGGACGGGATGTTCGCAGGTCTACCGGGAGATCTGCTGCCTCTTCTCCATCGTGGATGCATGCCTTCGCTGGTGATGCCGATGCGCTGTCGAACGGAGTCGGAGACAGAGCTCGATAGCATTGAATGCTATGCCCCCTAGAACCTACCCCAAATCTGATAGGAGAATAGAGTATCGGGGGGCAGATGGGACAGAATGGGGTTAAACCGGTGCGACCAGGGGGCGCGCCGGATAACCATAGTAAAGAGCCCGCCGTATCACCCAATGAATAGGGGCGCACCAGATCAGGAAAGGAAGAGGGGGCGTACCGGTTTAAGGGCCATGCAAGGGCGCGCCAGTCTAAGGCTATTGGAAGGGGCGCGCCGGTTTAAGGACCATGCAAGGGCGCGCCGGTTTAGACTTCGTCTCAGCTTTGCGGCTAGTCGGATGGATGGTTGTCCTCCCGTGTTGCTTTAGTTGTAATGCACCGCCATCGGGGTGTTTAGTTCAGGGCCTCTGAATCCCGATTCGGAACTTTGAGTGATCTCCGGCGCGTGCCGAACATGTGTCCGAATTCCTGAGTTTCTTTTGATTCGGCCTTCGGTAATGCCGACTGGAGAGCTGGGGCCATTTCTTCAGCCCGAGGGGCTTCTTTGTTGGGTGGCGGAGCACCGGGTAGGTATTCGTCCTGCTTGGAGGAGGCATAGGATTTATTCGGCCCTTCCGTCTTTGACTTGCTCTCGAGTGCTGAGACGCGCATGCCGCATGATCATTATCATTTTTTTTGATGTCCACAACGTGACACCCAGAAACAGAGACCATGGCTCCTTTCCGATGCTGGGAGCAAGTCTATCCTAAAGAAGCGGCCCTTCAAGACAGATTTGACACGGCCAGCAGTAGCGAAGCCGAAGATGTTGAAGAAACAGGGACGTCTCCCTCTGGCGGGTCTCCGCTAATGATGATTCCAGCACCTCTCATGACGATCAGAGAGACTTCCGTCGAAGCCGAGCAAGAAGTGCATGCTGCTGAAAAGAAAAGCGCCACCCCTACTGACGACACAGCGACCCAAAGGGGGGATGAAGCTGTTAATTCACCCCTCGAAGATGCAACGGCAATGGATTCGCTGATGGAACAATTCCCACAGCCGCTTCTTACCGAGGCAGAGATCCTTGCTGAAGTTCAAAAAGAACCAAGTGAAGAAATCGAGGTCCTCGACCTTGAAGATGATATTCCAGACTTTGTCGACCTTCAGCCGGTGCCCCCGAAAATAGAAGATGGAGGCCAAGCCATGGTCGGTGAGATGATAGAAGTCAACCTGGGAGATGAGGATGACCATAGGCCGACCTTCCTCAGCACCCAGCTATCTGTTGAAGAACAGATGTTGTACATCCAGCTGTAGACATGCCAAAATTGACGTTACTGTGAGTGCATCTCATATTACCTTGTAATGCCCCAATTTGACCCTCAAATTAACTTTGTTTGAGTGATTTTACTCATTTTTCTTGGATTTTACCTTTTTTTTCTCCCTTTTCTTATTTTTTCCTATTTTCTTGTATTTTTCTGGATTTTCTGGATATTTTTCTCTATTTTTATGAATTTTCTAGAATTAACGACTTGACGTGGGGCGTCTTTTAAATAGCGGCTTAACCTTGGGCGTTTCTTGAAAAATTGACGCCACTTCCATTAGGCGTCAATTCCTCTCATTTTCCTATTTTTCTGAATTTTTCTGAGGAATTTTTGGAATTTTTTATGAATTAACGACTTAACAAGAGACGTTATTTTGATTTTTAATAAAATAAAAATTAAAAAAATTGGAATTCAGGACATGGTTGAGGGCGTCACTTATCAAATTGATTTTTTAATATTATTTTCAACCCCCTTTAAGAGGTGATTTGGTGGCCTTCCGGGTGTCAGAAAAATACGAAAAAATAGTCATTGGAATCAGCACATTGAGATGCACCTCCACCTAAAAAATGAGAAAATAATATTGAGAAATGAAAAATAGCCCTGTTTTGAATATTTTGAATTAACGACCTTGATTCGGACGTCAATTAAATATTGAATTAACGCCCTTCTTTGGGGCGTGTTTTTAATAACGCCTTTAGTTCAGGCGTCTTTCAAAATTTTCAAATACAGGAAGATTTTATTTCTAAAAATTGATTCATGAAATGACGCCCTTGTCCCGGTCGCGTTTTTAATTAACGCCCTATGGTAGGTCGTCAATTGTTGAATTGACGCCCTTATCTAGGTCGTCTTTCACCTTCGTGTCCTGCTCGACTGCGGCTTTCCCCAGGGAGTTCCCTTCTCTGTTTGGTCATCTTCCTCGATTGGGAACTGGAGTCCTTGCCTCCAATGACTCTTGCCCATTCTTATCTTTCTATCTTACTTGATTCTGCCCTTTTAATAGAGCCTTGCGGCTCTGTTATGAGGATGGATCCCCGTCTTCTTCTTCTTCTTCTTCTTCTTCTTTACAGGACTACTGCTGCTGCTGCCGGCTGAGGAAGAAGCCCCCCTTGCGTTGCCTGATCATCATCAAGGCTTCCTTCCCATTGAATATCAAAGCCAAAGCTCAAACGCAGGTCTTTCTTATTCTTTTTCAATTCTTTTCTTTTGTTCATACATATGCATGCATATTGCATCTTCTGTTAATTTCTCACTTCTCAACCACGTTGAGGAATTTCCCCACAGTGCAACTCTTGCACACCCTTTATCTCTTTTTTTCATATCATCATCATACATCCCGCCCTTTTGCATAGGGGTTTAAGGGTCAACACCCAACAAGGTGTGTTCTTATACATGTTTTTATGCTCATCTCTATCGTGAATTTGATGCTACACTCACCTCGTTTCTAATCCACGTATTTTATTTAGTGTTTGTCTTTATTTTTGAAGGGTAATCAATTAAAGAATAACTCTCTTCATCGGCCGGCCGATTGAAAGAGAAGGAAGGCACTCACAATCACCCGCTCTTTAAAAGGTATTTTTCGCGATCCCTCCATTTTATTATTGTTATATCCTTTGAGGCCCTCGCGTCTCTGGTGATCACATCTCCTTGTTGGCACCTCGTGCGTTCTTATTTCTTTTCCTTTAAATTGTTCGAAGTGGATTTTTTAGAATCTACAAATTGGCGATCACGGTGGGACCTCCACTGTTTTTCTATTGATTACCCCTTTCCCCTTTGGCACCCACGTGTGCCCTTTCCCTTTGGTACCCACGGTACCCCTCCTTTGTGCCCCACGGGCACCCTCCACTATGCATTGCACTCTCCCCATGTGATCTGTCAGTTTGATAGGTTTTTTTTTAGAAATTCCACTTATCCAAAAAAATTTTGATGAGCAGGCTAAAATCTTAATTCATATAGTTGTTGATTGCCATGATTATGTTGTGACTGTGAGTATCTTCTTTTTATCACTGTTTGATACTTCCGGCCGTGGAGTTTTTCTGGAGACAGAGGGAATTAACGCCTCAGACAGAGGCGCGTTTTATTTTAACGCCCTCATCCAGGGCGTCTTCTTTCTGTTTAACGCCTTCTGACAGGGCGTCTTCCATCATACCTCCTGCTTTTATTGCGCTGCCTGTGAATTCACGCCCTTCCCCAGGGCGTCTTTTATTGCTTAGCGTCTCACATCAAGGCGCATGTTTACATTTGACGCCCTCTGCCAGAGGCGTCCTTTTCACTTATAGCGCCTCACACCAAGGCGCATTTTTCACTGCCTGTGGGCTCCCACAGTGATTCACGACAGTCACCCCGTCGTCTATTTTGCTGATAACGACTGTTGCCAGGGCGTCTCTTTCCTGTGTTTTCACACATCCCTGCTTCCTGTTGCTGTATGTGCTTATTGGGTTGATCCTTACATTGATTGATGATATTGGTGTGATATGCATATTTTGCTCTGCATTCATCCATTTGCATTGGTTTGGGAGATCTCCTCTCTCTACACTAGGATTCCACACACCCTCTTGGTGAAGGAAGGACCCTCCATTGAGCATTCCGTCTCTTTGGATTGGAAGTTCCTAAACCAAGCCTCCGTAAGTCCCCGCACCCGTGGATTCCCTCACGGACGCCGGGCAGGTTGTACCCTTGAGGTCCCGGGTTTAGTTGGCCTATATACGGTGAGAGAGTGTCCTAGTTGGCATCGAAGTGAACTTGTATTGAAACTAGGATCATCCCTTGTGTGAATCATTCTAAACTTTGTTGAAAATCACTTTAATTCACCAAGGTTCAAACAAAAAAAAATCAAAGGTAACAATTCCAACTTGTGTGCTTCTTTGCAAACTATTTTGCTTGAACTTTGATTGTATAATGGCTTACCATGATAGACAAAATAACATGTTTAATTTCAATTGTGAGGATGCACAACCTAGCACATCCTATACTCCTCAATTTCAACATGCTCAACATAATTCTCACCATACATTCAAGGGACCACATCCTCATTCTTATGGTGTTGCCCGACCCATGGGCAAGGTCCGATCTCATGGTCCCTCGCTTCAATTGCGAGCCACTACTCCCACGGGACCGTCTCCTCCTAACGATGAGAAGGTCTCCCAAATCTTGCATGCATTAGATCATCTCACCCCTCAACAAATTCAAGCCCTTAAGGCCGCTGTTGAGGGTGCATCTCATTCATCTCATCCTCCTTCTAACCCTACGCGGGTGGCCCATCACCCCCTTCCCTCTTCTATTCGCATGCCTACTCGGGTAACCCATCACCCATCTCCTCCTATCCACCCTCCTCCTCGGGTGGTCCGACACCCGCCTCCTTCTATTCCTCCTCCACCACGGCCCCAAGGCCCATTTATTCCTTGCAAACCGCCCCATCCGGGTTCTTCTATGGGTCCTCCCATTAATCCCCTTCCGCGGCCTTTTTATACGACCCCTCCTTCAAGGCCCTGCGAACCCTATGTTGCTCAGGTCACACCCCTCCAGCACACTCTTATTGACAAAGTCACTCTGATGGAGGAACAGTTAAAGAGGGTTATGAGCCCGCGGCCCGCTCCTCCTACTCCAGTCAATCCCCTTCACGCTGCTCTGAATGACATTACCAAGATGGAGAAAGAGTGGAAGGATAGGAGGGATGACTATGGCGTCGGTGATTCAAGCAAGCAAGGGCCGACGATTGAAGAATTTGAAGCACATGACGATGAAGTTCCGCAGGCGCCCCTTCCGAGTTTCCTTCGCTTCCCTCTCCCTCCACTACCATTTGATGAGCCCCCTGCTCAGGACGAAGCTACCGTCCCTAATCCAACCCCCGTTTATGAGACTAATTGGTGTTACGATGATGGGTCGATATTCCAATCACCCGCGCCGGCACCTCTTGAGTCCCCTTCCATTCTTAACACCGCTCGCCCCGTTCGGCGTTTTCCCCGCACCAAACCTCCACCAGTTATGTTAACCTTTACAACACCAGCCTCCCCCGAGCCTTCTACTAAACCTCCACCCATTAAGCCATTAGCCTCTACACCATCGGCCTCCACCGAGTCTACCATCGAACCTTCCCCAATTAACCTCCCGTTACTGCCACCTCGACCCTCCATTACACCTGTAACCCCAAACCTAGCCATACCTATTCCACCACTTAACCCTTCACCCTTACCCACGGTTAATCCTGAGCAGGATCCACCCCTTTTTGCACTCGAGTCAACCCCGGCTGCTTCCGAGCAAAGGGAGAAGCTCGACGTGTTTGAACCTCCACTTTCACTCATCCTGTCTCCAACACTTTCCATTACACCATCACCATCCACTGAGCCTTTCGCCTCCGTTTCACCTTCCTCTACTACTCAGAATGGGGGGCTTTCATCAAGCACTTGTGCCGAAGATGATCAGGAGCCGGGCAAGAAGGATTTGGCCACGACCGAGCTATTCAAGATGCAAGAGTTTATTTGCCGGATGCCAATCCGGGTTGTTGTGCCAAGCATGATCAAAAGGGCCGAATCCCCGCCGCTGCTCGCCAAGAGAAGAGAATGTCAAGCGTTGATGCCGTATAAGTTTATGCCCAAGGGCCGGGCAGGGCACCCCTTGTTCCAACTTTCAAATCTTGAACTGTTTCTTCCATACAAGGGACGAACGCCCATCTTGATCAATATTCTTCATACGCTACAACCCCTGGGCAACACAATGCTTCCTATCCCAACTGTTCAACTCCCTCACACTATCACTTTTCACTCTCCAGGGGAATTGTCATTTACCTTTGAAGTTTCATCATGGGCTTATACTTTATCTATTGGGCCAATTGGCTATACACTTTTACTGCCATGGAGGGGCAGTTACCTTGGTGCTGAAGGGCTTTCCACTATTTTATCCACCTTCTATTCAACTCCATCCACATTCTTGTCTGTCACATTTTCTTCATGGACCACTCCAAGGGTAAAGAGGAGGATCCCATCCTCTCGCCCTTCATGTTCGTCATATTCTTTTCATCTCATGCATTATGTTGCATCCATGCATTCATCGCATCCCTTCTATTGCATCCACATGCATTTACACTTCTTCTTTCCCGGGTTTCAAAACCCGTATCTTCCCCGCCTTCCGGAATCTCCGGATCCCCCACGTTTCCCATATCTTCCGCCTCTATCTTCGGGATCTCCAGGTCCTCTTACACTCACCGGGCATTGTGTCCCCTCCAATCATCCCTCAGGGCATCGCGCCCCTTTCCAACTATTGCATCCGCACTCCCCGGATTTCTCGCCCGTCCTCCTTGGGCATCGCGTCCCTCGATAGTTGCTTCCTCCGGAACCTCCGGATCCTGCTCTTTGGGCATCGCGCCCCTACACACCCTCAAGTCCGGATCTTCTGGGCTTCTTACTGATTCTTCCTGGGCATCGTGCCCCTTTCCGTCTTCTTCCTCCGGAACCTCCGGACTTTCTCCCAGGGCATCGCGCCCTTTTCTATCTTCTTCCCCCGGAACCTCCAGATCCTTCACCCCTCTCTCAATCCCTTGGGCATGACGCCCCTTTCCATTTTCTACCTCCGGAACTTCCGGACCTTCCATCTTTCCTCCAATTCATCCTCTTGCTTCTCCGGGACATCATGTCCTTCATTCTTTTCTTCCTTTTCTATCATCTTTTTCCATTCTGAGGGCAACGCGTCCCTCGATATTTCCCTCCGGAACCTCCGGACCCTCCTGATCCTTTTCATCCACTCTTCCCCGAGCACCGTGTCCCTCGGCATCTCATTCCTCCGGAACCTCCGGACCCTCCATCTTTCTTCCGATTCATCTTTCTACTCTTCGAGGACATCACATCCTTCATTTTCTTCTTCCTTTTCCATCATCTTTTCCCCTATTTCTTCCTTGGGCACCGCGTCCTTCGATATCTTATCCCTCCGGAGCCTCCGGATGATTCCTCCTATCACGATTCTCCTCCACAACCTCCGGACCCTCCGGATCTGCCTCTTTCCATCTATCAATTTCTTCTTCTAATTCCTCATGATCATGGGTCTGACCCAACTTCTTCCACATCCACTGCCTTGGGCATCTGCCCATTCTCTCACTGCTTTCGAGGCTTTAGTCCTCACTCCTCCTTCTAATTCTCCGCTTCTTCTGTAGACCTTTCATGTGATCAGGGTCTCCACACCTTAGTGAGGGAGTTCTAGCCCTCGCCTCTCTTCCTTTTTTTCCTTATTCGTCTGAGTCTGGTCTTGGCACCACTCCTTCTTGTTAAGTCACTTTCAAACCCTTTGCTTCCAATCCTTTTGATTGCCAAAGAGGACTATCCCACGATGATCAACCTCGCCTCTGACAGCTGCTTCTACAAAGGTTGCAAGGTAACATATTGGTGTAAGTACTCATTTCATGATATCATTATCTCATTGCTTCACGATGATTTTCAAAATAAAATGCTTCTTAACAAGATTAAGAGTGGTGTTTTAGACCTTCATCTTAGGCTTTTGTTTAATTCAATTATTCTGAAAAGAGTCTTTAGGCTTGCTTTTGCAGCACCTTTGGTAATAAAAACCCCACGCTGGGAATTCAACGTTCTCTCCCTGCTTGTTAAGAGTAACCTTCAGCTGGGCATTCCACACACTTCACGGCGTCCTTAGTCGGCTCCTTTGGTTAAAACACCGTTGCTACTTTGGCCATGCCATGAGAATTCCTGAAAGTCTTTTTCTTTTCTTTACTCGGCCGAATGCAGGGGCAAGAGGTTGACGGATGAGATGACCCACCCAGGGTAATCCCCAATACGAGAGGAGTCTCAAATAGGGGCAGTCTTGACCCAAAATCAATATGAGTTTTCATATGAATTTCATGATCTACATCTCGCCAAAAGGGCTATTATGAAAATCAAGTCAAAATTTCGATAAAAACAAAATTGTGAATTATGACATGTCAAGAGTGACAAAGTCCCCGTAGGAAAAAACCCTGGTCGTATGCATGTCAAGGGTCTAAAAATCAAAGGCACAAAGTCCCGGCACAACAGACTACCTCTTTGAGGGGAAACACCTTGGAAGGAATTCAAGTCCCGACATCTCCCATCCTGCATAAAGCTTATCCTCAATTATTCTTCTCTTCTCCCTCTAAGACCGAATGTTTCTCGGGTATGGCCTTGGTAGGGGCACCGTTAATCAAGGGCAGTCAGTTATAGGGCGCCACCCTTCAATGCACGCTCGGCTTTGGGTAATTTTAGCGAAAGGGGAAGGAACAAGGACCCCTAGCCAGTGGTTCAAAAACACCCTTTGATGCTGCATTAACAATGTCTAAACCAAAAAAAAAAACAAAAGAAAAAAAAAACTTGAATATTTCCTAAGTCAAAATCCAAAAAATTTGAATATTTTCTAAGCCAAAATCCAAAAAAAAATTGAATATTTCCTGATCAAAATCCAACAAAAATTGAATATTTTCAAAATTCATAATAAAAATTCAAATATTTTTCAAAATCCACATAAAAATTCAAATATTTTCAAAACTCATAAAAATTTACATATTTCAAACTCTAAAAAAAATTGCATTGTATTTTTCTGATGGTGTTTTTTGCAGGAACAACAACTTTGCAAGGACCAAGAGCACGGGATGAGTCCTCTCCATTCATTGCCATCTACCTTTTGATTCTTCCCATGTTCACAATTGATCACATCTTCATAATTTGCTACGCATTACTCCGATTATTCATCTCCAAATCTTTTTTATCAAATCTTACTGATCACTCCGCCGATGGGCGTTATCAGATCTTGATCATTCAACTCCAAATCTTGATTAGCCAAGTTGTCATCCTCATGACAAACGACAAACAATGATGCTATGCTATCTATGTTTTAATGATGCTATCTATGTTATTCATGTCTTTCACGCTGTGCACACTTAAATGCTATTCATGATATGATACATACATGCTATTGATGCTTTGATTCATGCTATGCTTGCTTTGCTTAAATGCGTTATTCATTGCTTGTTATCTTTTATATCTTGGCTGATGAATCTTTGAGCGCAGGAAGAAGCTCTTGGTCCCACCGACTGTGCATCATCATCCAAGCCCCATGGTGCTTGCACCTCATTTCTCAGTTCCCCCATGCTCATTGCTATCACCATCCCCATGTATGCATTCTACTATATGTTACATACGCTATTAGATTATATCAAGGACCTTGTGGCTTTGGTAAATCTGGAATTTGAGTTCCCCTTCATCAAAAATAATGATGATTCCAGAGGAGTCTTAGTCACACGGATAGGCCGTTGAGCCGTCCAAGACTGGGGACGATGGTTCCCTTTTGCGAGTTGATGCGTGGATTAACGGGCTTCGGCTTAGTATCGGCTCGCAGAATGGGTTTCTTGACCAAATCTGGGCAGCTTAACAATATTATCCTTGATTATCTTATATTTTCGTTTGTTTTAATTTTTCCTTTTAAACCCAACATGCATTCATATAGGAGTTTGGAACAATTTTTGGAAAATCATTCTGATAAGCTGATTTGGAGAGTCAAATTGATCTTAATCTTTCCAGATATGAGATATTCATTGCTGAATGGAATCCTCAGTTCGTTTTGTCACTGTTTTGGGTCATTTTCTCGAAAGCTCCTTGTTTGGATTTCCATCATCTTATTTCAATCCTTTTCCCTTGATCCACCTTGGCTACAGCACGTCCACATTGGCTGGTAGCCGCTCCCCAATGGTGAAACCTACAGGTTTGTGACCTGGGGTACTTCCACCGCGCTGGGAGTTGATCATTCTCCTTCGTGCCCGCGTGCACACTCCTCTTTTTATCCAAATATCGTTGATTTCATTGAATTTTCTGAGATTGCTTCATCTCGAGCTTTTGATTTAATTCTCATCAAGTGATGTTGATTGCGTATCTCATCACACCTTGACATCTACTTTTCAGTTTGCTCTGCTCCCTTGCAAAGCAGACGCCAAGGCGAGGCAGCTGTAGACACGCCAAAATTGACGTTACTGTGAGTGCATCTCATATTACCTTATAATGCCCCAATTTGACCCTCAAATTAACTTTGTTTGAGTGATTTTTCTCACTTTTCTTGGATTTCACCTTTTTTTCTCCCTTTTCTTATTTTTTCCTATTTTCCTGGATTTTTCTGGATATTTTTCTCTATTTTTATGAATTTTCCAGAATTAACGACTTGACGTGGGGCGTCTTTTAAATAGCGGCTTAGCCTTGGGCGTTTCTTGAAAAATTGACGCCACTTCTATTAGGCGTCAATTCCTCTCATTTTCCTATTTTTCTGGATTTTTCTGAGGATTTTTCAGAATTTTTTATGAATTAACGACTTAACAAGAGACGTTATTTTGATTTTTAATAAAATAAAAATTAAAAAAATTGGAATTCACGACATTGTTGAGGGTGTCACTTTTCAAATTGATTTTTTTAATATTATTTTCAACTCCCTTTAAGAGGTGATTTGGTGGCCTTTCGGGTGTCAGAAAAATACGAAAAAATAGTCATTGGAATCAACACATTGAGATGCACCTCCACCTAAAAAATGGGAAAATAGTATTGAGAAATGAAAAATAGCCCTGTTTTGAATATTTTGAATTAACGACCTTGATTCGGAAGTCAATTAAATTGACGCCCGAATCAACAGTCGTCCTTTCTCTTTTGACTGTTTATCATATTGAATTAACGCCCTTCTTTGGGGCGTGTTTTTAATAACGCCTTTAGTTCAGGCGTCTTTCAAAATTTTCAAATACAGGAAGATTTTATTTCTAAAAATTGATTCATGAAATGACGCCCTTGTCCCGGTCGCGTTTTTAATTAACGCCCTATGGTAGGTCGTCAATTGTTGAATTGACGCCCTTATCTAGGTCGTCTTTCACCTTCGTGTCCTGCTCGACTGCGGCTTTCCCCAGGGAGTTCCCTTCTCTGTTTGGTCATCTTCCTCGATTGGGAACTGGAGTCCTTGCCTCCAATGACTCTTGCCCATTCTTATCTTTCTATCTTACTTGATTCTGCCCTTTTAATAGAGCCTTGCGGCTCTGTTATGAGGATGGATCACCGTCTTCTTCTTCTTCTTCTTCTTCTTCTTCTTCTTCTTCTTTACAGGACTGCTGCTGCTGCTGCCGACTGAGGAAGAAGCCCCCCTTGCATTGCTTGATCATCATCAAGGCTTCCTTCCCATTGAATATCAAAGCCAAAGCTCAAACGCAGGCCTTTCTTATTCTTTTTCAATTCTTTTCTTTTGTTCATACATATGCATGCATATTGCATCTTCTGTTAATTTCTCCCTTCTCAACCACGTTGAGGAATTTCCCCACAGTGCAACTCTTGCACACCCTTTATCTCTTTGTTTCATATCATCATCATACATCCCTCCCTTTTGCATAGGGGTTTAAGGGTCAACACCCAACAAGGTGTGTTCTTATACATGTTTTTATGCTCATCTCTATCATGAATTTGATGTTACACTCACCTCGTTTCTAATCCACGTATTTTATTTGGTGTTTATCTTTGTTTTGCAAGGGTAATCAATTAAAGAATAACTCTCTTCATCGGCCGGCCGATTGAAAGAGAAGGAAGGCACTCACAATCACCCGCTCCTTAAAAGGTATTTTTCGCGATCCCTCCATTTTATTATTGTTATATCCTTTGAGGCCCTCACGTCTCTGGCGATCACATCTCCTTGTTGGCACCTCGTGCGTTCTTATTTCTTTTCCTTTAAATTGTTCGAAGTGGATTTTTTAGAATCTACACCAGCTACTGCAAGAATATCGGGATTGCTTTGCCTGGACCTACAAGGAAATGCTAGGACTGAGCCCCGCAGTCTCACAACATGAGCTAGCAATAAGCCCCGAAGCCAAACCGGTGAAGCAATCGCCACGGTGCATGAGGCCATAGCTCATCACTCAGATATGCAAAGAAGCGGACAAGCTCATTGATGTGGGTTTCGTCGAAGAAAATCAATACACCACGTGGCTAGCTAATATTGTGCCCGTGAAGAAAAAGAATGAACATATCCGGATATGCGTTGACTTCTGAGATCTGAATAAAGCCTGCCCTAAAGATAACTTTCCAGTGCCAATAACGGAGGTCATGGTAGATGCAACAACCGGCCACAAGGCCCTATCATTCATGGATGGGTCGTCCGGCTATAACCAAATATGGATCGCGGAACATGACCGGATCCACACCGCCTTCCGAACTCCCAAGGGCATTTACCACTACAAGAGGATGTCGTTCGGGTTGAAGAATACTGGCGCCACTTATCAGCGAGCGATGACTAGAATATTTGATGAACTGCTCTACCATAAGGTCGAGTGCTACATAGATGATCTGGTAGTCAAAACCAGAAAGAAAGAAGACCATCTACAGGACCTCCGAGTCGTCTTTCAGAGACTAAGGCCGTATGAATTGAAAATGAACCCTACGAAGTGTACGTTCGGAGTATCGAGCGGAAAGTTCTTGGGTTTCATTGTCAGATACTGGGGAATTGAAATAGACCCCGCAAAGATCAAAACAATTCAGGAGTTACCTTCACCAAGGAACCTTTCCGAGCTGAGATCTCTTCAAGGCCGCCTGGCTTACATCCGGCGGTTCATATCCAATTTGTCGGGGCGATGCCAGCCCTTTCACAAGTTAATGATGAAAGATGTACCCTTTTATTGGGACGAAGATTGCCATATAGCCTTTGACTGTTGTGCCCCTGTGGTTTTGATGATGGTTTTGATGATTGGTTGTTGATGTGAGTTAATCAAATATTCAGTCATCTTGCTGCTCAGTTTAGTTTAACATGTTTGATGTTCAGTCATGTTAACTGATGGATGTTCAGTCATGTTAACTATTGCATAAAGCATTCATTGTTGTGCCCCTGTGGTTTTGATGATGGTTTTGATGATTGGTTGTTGATGTGAGTTAATCAAATATTTAGTCATCTTACTGCTCAGTTTAGTTTAACATGTTTGATGTTCAGTCATGTTGACTGATGGATGTTCAGTCATGTTAACTATTGCATAAAGCATTCATTGCTACACTCTGTCTGCACAGTCTCCACATCAGTGCGTCAACTCAGTGTGCTGATGCGTCGACCCTTCAGTCATATTTGTCTCTGTCCACACAGGAGTGCGTCAACTCCTTGAGCTGATGCGTCGACGCTTCAGTTCAGGTTCTTCAAGTCTATACATTAGACTGTGGCAAAGTCTGTTCATTCATTTTGGTTACAAAGTCTGTACAGCATTACATTCTCTTTGGAAAGTCTGTACAGCGTGAAGTTTTCACATTGGCACTGCAGCTCAACTCTATACAATGGATTGTCAAGCTCCAAGTCTATACACTGGTCTTGGGATATGGATTCATAAAGTGTATACACTCTTCGGTTGGGTTCAACTGAAGTCTGCACATCAGCCTGCATGATTTTAAAGTATGTACATTGCACAGCATGCATCAACTCCAAGTAGGTACATCGTCTGTTCATGAGGTATGTACATTGTACTTGTGTTCAATAGCTTGAAGTGTATACACTCTCACATTGTTCATACTTGGCTATATGTTGCTTTCAAGTGTACACGCTCTCACATAATACACACATGCTTAGCTACTGTTCTAAGTCTGCACATTGCCAAAGTCTGAACAGTCATCGTCTTAGTGCATCTCAAGTCTATACATTGCTACAGTAACGCAAGTCTATACATCGTCCGTCTCATGCATTGTCTTAGGCTAAGTCTATACAGTGAATCGTCTCATTCAGCGTCTCACGCCTTGAAGTCCACACATCGTTTATCAAGTCTAGACATTGCACTGTTTCATCCACCGTCTTGTTCAGCGTCTCATGGCAAAGTCTGCACATTCTATTGTTCAACGTCTGCATGCATTACATAAAGTCTGTACACTGCATCGTCTCAACTTGCGTCTCACTGAGCATCCATTCACTACAAGTCTATACAGACTTCATCGTCTTAGAGAACGTTTCATGCCTTTGCCAAAGTCTGTACATCCTTCGAGACTCTCAAAGTCTGTATAGCCAATGCACTCAATTGAAGTCCGTACATTGGTCTTCATATTCGAAGTCCATACATTGGTCTTCATATTCAAAGTCTGTACATCGCAGCTGTGGTGAAGTCTGTACAGCCATTCTCTTATCAAAGCCCAAGCGTTCAAAGCCAAGTCTATACAACGCCAAGTCTGTACACTCCTCATCTGTTTCTACGCCTGGCCAAGTCCATACACTCAACATTTCCCTACGCTTTCCTGGCCAAGTCTGTACATCACTAAGTGTGTACATTGCATGCTGCTCAAACGTTCAAAGTCTTCAAAGTCTGTACAGCGTCCATCTCAGCCAGCGTCTCATGCTGCGACTTAGGCAAGTCTGTACATCGGCCTCATGTTATGTTCGGTGCAGTATTCAGAGGGGGGGGTGAATGAATATGACTTTTAAAAAACCTTTCGGCAGAGTTAAAAATTTCGCTCACTAAAATGCTAGTTCGTAATTTAGACAAACTTGAGGGCTAAATGGCAGTTGTGGAACTAACCAAACACACAGTGAGATCACTGGAGATCCAACAAGACAGAATTAGTCAATCTGAAAACTAATAAATCTTCTGCTCAAACATACGCCAAACACATGGAGCGCCCCTATGCAATCACCTAGCGGAAGCACAAATCGACAAATCAAACCAAGGTGCACAAGGGGATTTTAGGTGATTCGGTCCAGCAGACCTACATCCACCCCACACTCAACCCGAGTGTGGCTTCCACTAGCTCACGCTAGAAACCACAGACTCAGTCTGCAACAGGTGCTGGCACACAGCTTGACCAGGGGAACAACCTCCCCTCTTCCTCCCAACCGGAGGGACACCCCAAGTGACTCCCAGCCACTTGGAAACCAGAGACCGAAGTCTCTCTTCCTCCAGACCAGGAGGGAAACCTGGACTTGCAACCACAAGCCCAGAACCGGAGGACTAGCCTCCCTTCCTCTAACCAGAGGGAAACCACAAGTGACAACCTGTCACTTGCAACCCGGAGATCAGATCTCCCTTCTCCTGAACCAACAGGAGGAACCCAATCCCCAACAGGGCAATCGGAAGACCAGATAACCAAATGAAAAGAAGAAACAAAAACACGAAATGAAAATAACTTCAGCAAACAGAAAGCTGAAAAATGAAATGCACAATGTGGCTCTCAACGGAGCTGACTGGCCTGGATCTGATCCACGGTCCAGTGAAGACAGATCTTCGAGCAGCTTCTTCCTTCTTCTCCACGAGCACTCTCGCTCACTCTCTATCTCTCTTTCTTTCTCTTCTGCTCTCCTAGGAGCTTCCTCTGCTACTTCTCTTCTTTCTTTCTCTCAACTCACGATCTCTCTTTCTCTTTCTCTTCTGCTCTCCTAATCTCTCCCTCTCTACTCTTCCTTCACGGCTTCTCTCTTCTATCTCTTCTTCTTCTTCTTTTCCTTCTTTTTCTCCTTTTTCTGGATCGAAGGGCTTTCTGCTCTTCTGGCTACTATCTCCCTCAATCCCCTTCTTCTGTGGAAGAAGGCTCATATATATAGCATCAGCAGCATCAGCCCCGACGTGTGACCTCCACATTTCCAGCCCTAATTATTCGGACCACGTGGCAGTCTCTCCGTAAGCTTCATTCCAGCCTCGGATCACGTGCTGCCCAGTCACTGGGGAATGTTCTTCCTCAGACCTGCAAGGAGATAAAAACCATTAACACTGAGGGCCTCAAGAACTAAAACTACATGAGGTATATGATAGCAATACACGATGCACTGTACTGAGAATGACACGAGATACACAAGATTACTACAGTACGAAATAAAGAGAGAATGACACGAGGTCAGATTAAAACAGCACGAGGTAAAACGAGAACGACACGAGATACATACTAATAAGGCTAACACTACAACGAAAACGACACGAGATACACAAGTGACACGAAGACACGATTACAAAAACAACACGACATAACAAACAGCTAAGAGAACGGCACGAAGTGCATACAGTAATAAAGCTAACACAACAAATCGACACGAAGTCACTGTAACAACGCAAACACTACGAAGAGAACGACACGAGACGAGAAAAACAATGACACGGAGTAAAAACGATGGTTAAACACGCGATCAGATAAAACCTGGACGAAGAAAGAAGGAAACAACACGAGGTCAGAAAAACAGACACGGCTATCACGACACGTGATGAAGCAGTGAAACTAGAAGAAGAAACGACTCGAGGAACAACAGTAAGTGACACTAACACTACAAAGGGAACGACACGAAATACACTGTAACAACTCGAGTACTAAGTTGATCGAACGTACGAACGACTCGAAGACGAGGACGACACGGAGACAACACGAAGTCATAAAAATAACTCGGCGACACAAACACAGAAACAGCAGAAACCGACACGAAGTGTGGTTACAAAACAAGAACGACACGAGATCTAGGAAAAGCAACACGAAGATAGAAATAACAATGAAGACTCAAACACAAAAATAACACGAAGATATAGACACAACACGAAGACACAAACACAACACGAAGACACAAACACAACACGAAGATGATGAATGCAACAGTGCAATGTCTAGA
Source organism: Amorphophallus konjac (assembly GCA_022559845.1). Taxonomy (NCBI): domain Eukaryota; kingdom Viridiplantae; phylum Streptophyta; class Magnoliopsida; order Alismatales; family Araceae; genus Amorphophallus; species Amorphophallus konjac. The sequence continues at coordinate 211,439,525 of CM040121.1, forward strand.
CTTGAAATCCAATGCAAACGGCTGTACAGACTTAGAGAATAAGCCAGTGTATAGACTTGAGGATTGAAGGCGATGAACAGTGAATCAGTGTATAGACTTCAAAGTTCATTGAAGGATGTTCAGACTTTGTTCCACCGACCAGAGTATTGACTTTGCAAGCGTGAGACGTTGAATGAGACGGTGGCTGAGACGAACGCTGTATAGACTTTGAAAGTCTTGAAGGATGTACAGACTTTGAGGGCTTTGAAGGCCAATGTACAGACTTGTAACACTTGAGGACTGATGTATAGAGTGTACAGACTTGAAAGTCTGAAGCCAATGTGTAGACTTGAAAACGCCGAGGCCAGTGTACAGGCTTGCCACCGACCAGTGTATGGACTACCTCAGCCTGAGGCACAGTATGGACTTCAACTCTGCCACTGACCAGTGTACAGACTTGAGAATTTAAGGCCACGATGTGTAGACTTTGGCTTGGAACGAAGGTAGGAATGAGGCTGTATAAACTTGGACCACAAAGGTAGTGTACAGACTTGGAGACTTAATGAGCAATACAAAGGAGACAAAGCAACATGGCGTCAACCCAGCTGATCCACTGCGTCCACGCAGCTAGTGAACAAACAGCCAATGCATCAACCCAATCTCCAACTGTGTCAACGCAGTGCAAGAACAATTAGCCACTACGTTAACCCAATCTAGCCATATTCATGAATTAGCTATTCAAGCAAACAATCAAATATTTAAGCATTCAATCAGTCATCAATATTAATTAGCACAACCTCAGTGTGACTCATTGTGTGTCAGCCATCATCAAAACCACACAGGGGCACAACAATCTCCCCCTTTTTGATGATGGCAACACAATGAGTTACACTGACTCAAATTAGATGCTTCTCCCCCTTTGCCTTCAGCAAAAAAAAACATTAGTTGACGAGAGAATTAAAAACTCCTCCTTATGACTAAACTGCCCCTTTTTACTTTAACAAAACGAATAATCCAGAGATGTCATATGAGATGAGGGAAGCTCAAAGTCAGAAGCTATTAAATCCAAAATCTCCCCCTTTGACAAATAACTTATGCAGAGATGCGAATGCAACAAATACTCCTCCTTTGACATGGCAGAAGATATAGGGCTAGTGCAGAGAATAAAAAAAAAATGAAGATCTCCCTTATGCAATGAAACAACTCTCCCCCTATCAACATGCATGATTGACTACTCTCCACTAGAAGCACAGAAATGGACTCTGGTTATCCAATAAATCAGTCTGAAATCAGCCATTACAAAGAATCTGAATTCTGGTGAAAATACCGCAGAATCAGAACTTATGGCAGAACAAGATGGAAGATTCCAACAGTGTGAAGAGAAATACATCTCAGGAATCAATCTGAAATCCACCACCATAAGGAATCTGAAGTTCAGAGGGCTGCAAGTGAACAAGGTAATAATGGGAGTGGCACCTCACATTTGTATGGTCAGAAAAATGCAGATGGAATCAATCAACTGATAAGAGATGAGTGGACTAAACAATTTTTGTTGATCATGCAAAAATCTGATCATGAGGGATTTGAATGCAAGGTCACAAATAATATGAACATGATTCAGTGTGACAAGGAATGCCTCCCCTGAATAGATGCCAATTAATATGCAAGTGATGCATGACATGGAAGCTCCCCCTCAATAAGTGGAATCTTATGAGATAGATGAGAGGAGACCACAGGGGCAAACAAGGAGAAGTTCAGGTCAATGAACCAATGACATGAGCAGAAGAATTTCAGATAAGCTTCAAATAGAATGAATTCAATCAGATTTTCAAGGAAATGTCATTCTCATAAAACCAAATCAGAATATTTCAAAATCTTCCATTATAAGGGCTTATGAATGAATTTTATTGATCAGCATGGTTTAAACATGATGTATGCAGAGTTTTTCAATAAAATTCTATATTGATATCTAAAATCATGGTTTAATAAACATGAACCAAGCCCTCATATTTATCTTGATAAATCTCCCTTTCTCTTACACAATCAACTTTATTGACTTCTTTTGGAATTACATGCATCAGTATTGAAATCAAGCAATTTTGAAGTCATATAAGTTTGTCTAGGGTTGTAGCAATATGATTTTAGCATCAATATTCAGATATTTCATTTCGCTCAACAATTTTCCATGCTACAAATTTTACGAGCACTCTAGTTCAGTGCACACATTGTAACTAGAGGATATACCTTGATCAGAGGCCAATATCCCTAAACACTTAGTGTGACTAACTGTCATGCTTCATATGAACAGAGATAGCATTTACACATCATGATACACTGCAAATCATTTCTTGATGAGTGAGTTATATTTCTCAGTGTGCATGCCATTGCTCTGCCTAATTTTCAATTATTCTTAATCAGAGTTAACCATGATATCTCATGACACAGTCCTTTGGACATGTGTTTCTCAATGACCAAGGTCATTGCTCTGACAATTACTTTACCCTTTAGACAATTCGGAAACATTCATTTGCTTCAAAATAATATTAATTTCATGTACTTAACCAATTGAAGTCATGTATTCAAGAGTGCAGATTTCAGAAGTTTTCACCAGACTCAACATGAACCAAATGGTTAAGGTTTATTAAACATGCTTCAGATATGTCAAAAAATTTTAAAGTTAAACTCCATGAATACATTAAGCTTAAACCACATGAGTTATTTCAGACATTCATGAAAATGTATAATGGAAGTTTTCTAGTTCAAGAATTTTCAGATTTATGATCGAGATAATCCCATTGAAATCTTCATGAAAGACTGATAGAAATCTGAAGCCAAATGATACCAATTGTTACCAATTGATAGGAGAGATATTGAAGCTCAGTGTTTCCTAATTATGATCAAGGTTTGGTCAAATATAATCAATGAAAGGGATATGCACACAAGGCAAGATGTCAGAAGGTCAGGCAAATTCCAGGATGTTCAAAGTTAACATGCAATGAACTCTGACATAAATGTATGCACATGACTATCTTCATGCAATGTATTGACTCCCCCTGATACTATGCATTCAATAACCCTTTTTGATATTTTTAATGCAGTAAAGTGCAATTGCAATTAACCACATGCATGCAAAGATTCAACATTGAATGCTATGCAAAGACATGCAACATAATGCAGTCCTACATGCATTGAACAACTTCATTGACAGTCATGCAAATGATGTATGCAGACATTTGACACATGCATTGACTGTATGCACTAACTGAACCATTCACAACCAGCAAGTTATGCATTTAATAACAAACATGCAATGCATTGACACACAACACATGCATCGACTCTATACATTAAAGAACCGTTTAGCTTAGTGCAAAATGCAGTGCATCTAGCACCTTATTCATTTAGTGCAAACAACTGCATAAGAAGAGCATCAAATATATTCAGAATTGAATTCAGTGAAGAGATCATCAAAATTCAGACAAGCAGATCAACATGAAATTCACATATTTCCATACTCACAAATTCAGATAATGAAATTAAAACAGATTTCAGAACTGACCTGAATTGAGTCCTGGGGTTTTCTTTTTGAGTGCCTTGGTTAACCCCTTTTATTTCTCCTTCCAAGGCACACTTGCAGCAAGTCAATCAATTTGATCTTGCAGGAACCCAAGCTGCCTTGGGTCCTATATAAGCCCTAACAGGTGTTCTAAATAATTTCTTAGCAGTATTATCATCATGATCCATCAGGTAACAGTTATCCATGAGATGACCAAAATTTCCACAATCTCTCCATGATGTAACAAACCTTGAATTCTTTTTGTGGACATTATTATCATCATGGAATCTATGTGAATTTGTATGAAAATTTTTGTTACTTGCATGAGGTTTTGATTTAGCATTGCCTGCCCACAAGCATTCAGAAGCTCGGTGGCCAGGTTTTTCACATTCAAAACATACAAGAATCTTTTCTGTAAAAATAGGTTTATTTCTGCCAAGAAAATTTCTATTTTCAGGGAATTTATCAAATTTGGAATTAAAATGTTCTCCCTGAGCATACCAACAGTCCTTGACTGCATGCCCATACTTGCCACATTCAGAACACCTTAGGTGCTTACCTCTTGAACCATTATATCCCCATGAAGTCTTAAACCAACACTCAACAGCTTTATGACCACGTTTGTTACAGTTATAACAAATGATGTGTTGGTTTGAAGCATACATGCTTCTTTTGGGGTGATGATGAGCAGAAGACCTAGCATGCATTTTATCATCTTGTTTCATGATGAAACAGGCATCCATGAAATGACCATGCCTACCACAGTAATGACAGATGTATCAGACTTCCTAGCAGCATGATTTCTACCAAATGAATTTCTCGAATGCAATGTTTCACTTGCATGCCCATCTTCAATCAACAGTCTGCAACCATCCATTACATGGCCTACCTTGCCACTATAATGGCGTGAAACACTCTTATCAGATGCATACGGATAATTAATTGAGCTATGAGTAGTATGCATTGAGTCATCAGTTGCAGTATAGGTAGCAGATTTAAAGACACAAGTAGGGACATGTTTATCCTTGTTTATCTTACCATTTTTGCTCATTTGTTTACTCTTGTTCACAACTTTTATTTGTTCTTTATTTTTCTGGGCCTTGAATTGGAAAACAGATGATGTAGGTATTTTAGGAGGCCTAGAGCAGCTTACAGTGTCAGAGCTGCGAACAAAAGTAGTGTACAACTTTTTCATAACAGATTTTTCAATTTGGGATTTGCATCCTTGCTCTCCACTTGATTGACTGGCGTTATCACACAAAGGGACATTCATCTTCTCTTTTCCCTTGATAGTTTTAGACATGGAACGAACAAGTTTACTTATTTCAGATTGGAGAGAACAAATTTTGAGTTCTGAATTAGGCATGTCTTCCTCACATGTGATAATTTATCTTTGCATGACATCATTCAAGTTTTTAACTATTTCTAGTTCCTGTTTCAGTTTCAATTCATTCTCAAATTGAATTTCCTTATCAGCAGATTTTTCTTTTTCAAATGACAACCATTTTTCAGAAAAGACAGTATTAAGGACCATTAGCCTTTTATTTTGATCTTTTAGATGAGAATTTTCTTCAATCAACTTGTTTTCAAATTCTTCTTTCAAATTCAATTCAGATTTTAGATTTTCATTTTCAGTCTTTAGACTTGTGATTTCAGCATTTTTCTCTTTTCTTAATTTTCTCTTTTCTGACTTAACTCTTTCATATTTTTCAAGAAGATGCTCATGCATGGCAACTTACTCATCATGGCTAATATCCTCGGTCTCAGAGATTACCTGGGATGAGGACTCATCTGATTGATCACTCCTTCTTGCCATGAGACATTCTTCTTCCTGTTCCACGTGTGTTGTAGTCACTCTATCAAACATTTCCTTTGCAGTGCTACAATCTGAGAAAGAGGAAAAATCATCAGAACCGATTGCAGCCTTCATTAAATTTAGAGCTCTCACATTATCATCATTTTTCAACTTGTGAACATGAGTCCACTTGGACTTATCCTTAGGAAGTTCATGTGGACTGTGAGAGATAACCTTCCACAATTGTGGATTAATAGAGTTAACATGCTTGTGCATACGATATAGCCAGAATTTAATATTTGAATCACTGAATAGTGGAGGATGAGCCATGGCAGCACAACAGATAAATGCAATAGGAATATTGATGCACTAAAAACAAATTAGCACTGAAAACCAGAGATCGAATCTGCAGGTCGTTGGGCCTTGTATGCAGACACCGCTCTGATACCAACTGTTATGTTCGGTGCAGTATTTAGAGGGGGGTGAATGAATATGACTTTTAAAAAACCTTTCGGCAGAGTTAAAAATTTCGCTCACTAAAATGCTAGTTCGTAATTTAGACAAACTTGAGCGCTAAATGGCAGTTGTGGAACTAACCAAACACACAGTGAGATCACTGGAGATTCAACAAGACAGAATTAGTCAATCTGAAAACTAATAAATCTTCTGCTCAAACATACGCCAAACACATGGAGCGCCCCTATGCAATCACCTAGCGGAAGCACAAATCGACAAATCAAACCAAGGTGCACAAGGGGATTTTAGGTGGTTCGGTCCAGCAGACCTACATCCACCCCACACTCAACCCGAGTGTGGCTTCCACTAGCTCACGCTAGAAACCGCAGACTCAGTCTGCAACAGGTGCTGGCACACAGCTTGACCAGGGGAACAATCTCCCCTCTTCCTCCCAACCGGAGGGACACCCCAAGTGACTCCCAGCCACTTGGAAACCAGAGACCGAAGTCTCTCTTCCTCCAGACCAGGAGGGAAACCTGGACTTGCAACCACAAGCCCAGAACCGGAGGACTAGCCTCCCTTCCTCTAACCAGAGGGAAACCACAAGTGACAACCTGTCACTTGCAACCCGGAGATCAGATCTCCCTTCTCCTGAACCAATAGGAGGAACCAGATCCCCAACAGGGCAATCGGAAGACCAGATAACCAAATGAAAAGAAGAAACAAAAACATGAAATGAAAATAACTTCAGCAAACAGAAAGCTGAAAAATGAAATGCACAATGTGGCTCTCAACGGAGCTGACTGGCCTGGATCTGATCTACGGTCCAGTGAAGACAGATCTTCGAGCAGCTTCTTCCTTCTTCTCCACGAGCACTCTCGCTCACTCTCTATCTCTCTTTCTTTCTCTTCTGCTCTCCTAGGAGCTTCCTCTGCTACTTCTCTTCTTTCTTCTTCTCAACTCACGATCTCTCTTTCTCTTTCTCTTCTGCTCTCCTAATCTCTCCCTCTCTACTCTTCCTTCACGGCTTCTCTCTTCTATCTCTTCTTCTTCTTCTTTTCCTTCTTTTTCTCCTTTTTCTGGATCGAAGGGCTTTCTGCTCTTCTGGCTACTATCTCCCTCAATCCCCTTCTTCTGTGGAAGAAGGCTCATATATATAGCATCAGCAGCATCAGCCCTGACGTGTGACCTCCACATTTCCAGCCCTAATTATTCGGACCACGTGGCAGTCTCTCAGCAAGCTTCATTCCAGCCTCGGATCACGTGCTGCCCAGTCACTGGGGAATGTTCTTCCTCCGACCTGCAAGGAGATAAAAACCATTAACACTGAGGGCCTCAAGAACTAAAACTACATGAGGTATATGATAGCAATACACGATGCACTGTACTGAGAATGACACGAGATACACAAGATTACTACAGTACGAAATAAAGAGAGAATGACATGAGGTCAGATTAAAACACACGAGGTAAAACGAGAACGACACGAGATACATACTAATAAGGCTAACACTACAACAAAAACGACATGAGATACACAAGTGACACGAAGACACGATTACAAAAACAACACGACATAACAAACAGCTAAGAGAACGGCACGAAGTGCATACAGTAATAAAGCTAACACAACAAATCGACACGAAGTCACTGTAACAACGCAAACACTACGAAGAGAACGACACGAGATGAGAAAAACAATGACACGGAGTAAAAACGATGGTTAAACACGCGATCAGATAAAACCTGGATGAAGAAAGAAGGAAACAACACGAGGTCAGAAAAACAGACACGGCTATCACGACACGTGATGAAGCAGTGAAACTAGAAGAAGAAACGACTCGAGGAACAACAGTAAGTGACACTAACACTATAAAGGGAACGACACGAAATACACTGTAACAACTCGAGTACTAAGTTGTTCGAACGTACGAACGACTCGAAGATGAGGACGACACGGAGACAACACGAAGTCATAAAAACAACTCGACGACACAAACACAGAAATAGCAGAAACCGACACGAAGTGTGGTTACAAAACAAGAACGACACGAGATCTAGGAAAAGCAACACGAAGATAGAAATAACAAAGAAGACTCAAACACAAAAATAACACGAAGACATAGACACAACACGAAGACACAAACACAACACGAAGTCACAAACACAACACGAAGACGATGAATGCAACAGTGCAATGTCTAGACTTGAAATCCAATGCAAACGGCTGTACAGACTTAGAGAATAAGCCAGTGTATAGACTTGAGGATTGAAGGCGATGAACAGTGAATCAGTGTATAGACTTCAAAGTTCATTGAAGGATGTTCAGACTTTGTTCCACCGACCAGAGTATTGACTTTGCAAGCGTGAGACGCTGAATGAGACGGTGGCTGAGACGAACGTTGTATAGACTTTGAAAGTCTTGAAGGATGTACAGACTTTGAGGGCTTTGAAGGCCAATGTACAGACTTGTAACACTTGAGGGCTGATGTATAGAGTGTACAGACTTGAAAGTCTGAAGCCAATGTGTAGACTTGAAAATGCCGAGGCCAGTGTACAGGCTTGCCACCGACTAGTGTATGGACTACCTCAGCCTGAGGCACAGTATGGACTTCAACTCTGCCACCGACCAGTGTACAGACTTGAGAATTCAAGGCCACGATGTGTAGACTTTGGCTTGGAACGAAGGTAGGAATGAGGCTGTATAAACTTGGACCACAAAAGCAGTGTACAGACTTGGAGACTTAATGAGCAATACAAAGGAGACAAAGTAACATGGCGTCAACCCAGCTGATCCACTGCGTCCACGTAGCTAGTGAACAAACAGCCAATGCATCAACCCAATCTCCAACTGCGTCAACGCAGTGCAAGAACAATTAGCCACTACGTTAACCCAATCTAGCCATATTCATGAATTAGCTATTCAAGCAAACAATCAAATATTTAAGCATTCAATCAGTCATCAATATTAATTAGCACAACCTCAGTGTGACTCATTGTGTGTCAGCCATCATCAAAACCACACAGGGGCACAACACCTCATTCGTTCAAGTCTATACATTGAACTGCTCTTCAAAGTCTGTACAGCGTCCGTCTCAGCCAACGTCTCATGCTGCGTCTTAGGCAATTCTGTACATCGGCTTCATTCGCTCAAGTCCACACATCCACAGTGGTTCACCAAGTCTATACATTGGCATACTGTTCATGCTTCAGTCATCAAACTCTATACAGACTTCAGCGTCTCATTCTGCGTCTTACATCAAAGTCTGTACATCGCCTTCAATCTTCAAGTCTATACATCATGGGCTTCATTCCTTCTAGTCTGTACATCCTTCAAGGGCCAAGTGTATACATCGCTCACAGGTCACACGTTCAAGTCTGAAATCTATACAGCCTTGGTTTCTGCATTGAAGTCTATACACTGGTTGAGCTTCGTGAAGTCTATACAGTGGCTGAGCATTGTGAAGTCTACACTTTGGTAAGGCTAGTTCATGCATTGTTCATCATCTGTCTTGTTCACTGTGTCGACGCTGTCACTGGATGCGTTGACACATTGGCTAGTTGCCAAGGGCGTGAGCATCTCGCTTGAGGAGCTGAGGCGACGCTGCACGATGGAAGCGTTGACGTCTTGGGCTGATGTCCAAAGGTCTTTTGATCAACATCAAGTATGTACAGCATGAAGTCTGTACATTGGTTTTTGTCTTGAACAGAAGGCCTAAGTCTATACACTCTCCTGTTATGATAATGCATTCTTCAGCAAGTATATACACTGAGCACGCATGAAGACTTCTAAGTCTATACACTCCCTCACTCTGTACACACTTGCTATATTGATTTCTATAAGTCTATACATTGCTTAACTATGTACAGCCTGTGTTAATTTTGTTCATCGACTGAACACTTCTTTAATCATGCAGGTGTCTAGCACGTGATCCGAGGAGCTGAAATGCTGACACGTGGCCAAATATCTGGGCGGGAATGTGGAGGACACACGCGCCCAGTGTTGCCTCTGCTCGAGCTGCTATAAAGGGGAGTCTCGGTTGTCTTAAGAAGTTTGATCGAAGCCTTGAGAGCAATAGCAGAAAAGCAGAAGTGCTGAGAGTTCGATCCAGTAGAAGAGAAGAGACAGAGAGAGCCTGCGAAAGAAGAAGAAAAAGAGTGAAGAAGCAGAAGAGAAAGAGAGAGAGAGAGAGAAGGAGTTCGTAGAGAAGAAGTTGGGAAAGCTTGAAGTTCTGCCCTCTGGCGTTTGGATCAAATCCAAGCCAGATCTGCTCCCTTGAGAGCTACATTACTTGTATTTCATTTCCAGCTTTTGGCGCTGTGATTTTTCATCCTTCTTATTTTCCTTTTTATTGTCTTTCCATCTTTGTTCTTCCGATTGCCCTGTTGGGGATCGGGTTCCTCCTGTTGGTTCAAGAGAAGGGAGATCTGATCTCCGGGTTGCAAGTGACAGGTTGTCACTTGTGGGTTCCCTCTGGTTAGAGGAAGGGAGGCTAGTCCTCCGGTTCTGCGCTTGTGGTTGCAAGTCCAGGGGTCCCTCCTGGTCTGGAGGAAGAGAGGTCTTCGACCTCTGATTTCCAAGTGGCTGGGAGTCACTTGGGTGTCCCTCCGGTTGGGAGGAAGAGGGGAGGCTGTTCCCCTGGTCAAGCTGTTTGGCAGCGTGTGTTTGCAGACTGAGTCTGCCTGTTCTAGCGTTTGCTAGTGAAGCCTCACTCCGGTTGGGAGTGAGGGGTGGATGTAGGTCTGGAGGACCGAACCACCTAAAAATCTATTGAGCAGTGGTTTGATTGCTTGATTTGCTTCCGCTAGATGCTTGGATTGGCTCGCCCCACTTGCTTGTTCTTTTGCTTAATCAAATTAGCTTAATTCTGGATTTTGCCTAGCATCTGAGTTTTGATTTGGCCATTATTAATAGCAGGATACATTCACCCCCCTCTGTATCCGGGCCTAGCACCCTAACATTGACAAGCTCAGAGATTATCTGAAGACACCTCCAGTGCTGGGCGCACTGGTAAAAGGATAGCCGCTGGTTCTATACATAGCAGCCACATATAACTCCCTGGGGGCAATGCTAGCCCAGAGCAATGAAGAAGGGAAAGAACAAGCCCTCTACTACCTCAGTCGAAGAATGGTCAGAACTGAGGAGAGGTACACCTATATCGAGAAGATCTGCATGGCACTGGTCTTCGCGGTCAAGAAGCTTCGACACTATATGCTGTCGCATGAAGTTAAGCAAATCTCTAAGGAAGATCCGCTTAAATATATCATATCCCAACCCGCACTCAAAGGTCGTTTGGGCAAATGGGCGGTGATCCTTATGGAGTTTGATATCTCCTACATACCGCAAAAGGTCGTCAAAGGCCAGGCCATCGCAAACTTCTTTGCTGAGCATCCAGTGCCTGAAGACTACCTGCTGGAACCAGAGCTTCCTGAAGATGAAACCCTAGAAGTCGGCCAGGTGTAGCCCTCTCTATGGCAGCTGTATTTTGACGGTGCTTCCAGAATTGACACCTCAGCTACTGGGTCAGCCAGAGTCAGAGCGGGGGCAGGCATAGTCCTAAAATCTCCCGATGGAGAAGTCGTGTATACATCTTGTTCGATAAACAAGTCATGCACAAACAATGAAGCAGAATATGAAGCCCTCATAATCAGGTTGCAAATTGCTCTGTCGATGGAGATCCAAATGTTGGAAGCATTCGGAGATTCCATGCTAGTCATAAAACATCTGGAAGGAGAGTTCGATGTGCGGAAGCAAGAACTCCTCCCTTACTATCAACTGGCCCTCCGATTGATGGTGATATTCTACTTCGTCAAAATCAGGCATATTAACCGAGGACAGAATGCTTAGGCGGATGCCCTTGCCAAGCTGGCTAGCTCTTTGGCAATCCCGCCAGACACAAGCCTGAATATAGCCGTAATCAACCGTCGACAGGTCCCCAGCGTGACGGAGGTTCTGGCTGATGAACAAGAAAATGAAGCGGCAGCTGTAGAAGAAGTTCAGCAGCCCGATTGGCGGGAGCACCTTCTGCGTTGGTTCCGGCACCAACAGCTCTCGAAAGAAAAAGAACAAAGAATGAAGCTCCTAAGGATCAAAGACTCTTACGAGATGAGAAGTGGAACCTTGTTCCGAATAATGGCCGATGTCTGAAGGAAAGTTCTACTCCGTTGCTTGTCTTCGGCAGAAGCTGGGCAGGTAATGCAAGAAGTCCATGCCGGGTCAACTGGAGCACACCAAGCCGGGCCGAAGATGAAAATTGAAATAAATAAATTGGGCTATTATTGTCCCTCCATGTTTGATGATTGCTGCAAGTTTGCTAAAGCTTGCCAAAAATGTCAAGAGCACGCCAACGTGTCCAGGAGACCGCCGGTGCCACTACACCCCACCCTACCAAGTTGGTCGTTCGCCCAATGGGGCACGGATGTGGTAGGGCCACTGCCAGCATCCTCGTCAGGGTGTAGTTATATCTTAGCAGCCACAGATTACTTCTCCAGATGGGCGGAAGCCGTTGCGCTAAGAGACGTAACGGGAGAATTGGTCGCAAGATTCTTTCGACAGAATATAATATTCCGGTTTGGGGTTCCCAACCGAATTATCTCTGATAATGGCAGCCATTTCAGAAACCAGAGGGTTTATCGGCTGGCTGATAAATACAAGATTGACTGGAGGACCTCGTCCCCCTATAACCCTCAAGCCAATGGACTTGCAGAAGCCTTCAATAAAACATTATGCACACTGCTAGCAAAGACCGTCAAGTCTAATAAAAAGGACTGGGAAGAAAAGATGTACGAAGCACTTTGGGCCCATCGTACGGTTTATTAAACCCCAACCGGTTGTTCGCCATTCTCCCTCGTATACGGGTCAGAGGTTGTGGTGCCGATTGAATTGGAGGTCCCCTCACTGCGAGTTGCCATCCAGCACGGTTTGGTTAGCGGCGAGCAGACCAATATAGAAAGAAGATTGGAAGAGCTTGCCGAGCTCGAAGGAAAGCGTCTCCACGCGCAACAAAATATTCAACTCTACCAAGCTTGCATGGCCCGTGCTTTCGACAAGCTGGTCAAAGGTCGAGAATTCAAGAAGGGTGACCTAGTAATGGTCAAAATAAGAGAAGTGATGGCCTCCAATCCCAAAGAGAAATTGGTTGAAAACTGGGTTGGACCATACGTCATCCGCCGAGTATATGAAGGGGGTGCGTACGTCCTTGTAGATCACAAAGGAGTCGTCCAGTTCTCTCCCCTTAATGGAAAACACTTGAAGCTGTATCACGCAGCTCAACCGGCATTCTCAGAATGACCAGGACCTACCTTAGTCTAGTGGCACTCTGCCCTAGCTAAGCTCTTCCTACCTTGGTTTAGTGGCATTCTGCCCTGGCCGAGCTCTTCTTACCTTAGTCTAGTGGCACTCCGCCCTAGCTAAGTTCTACCTACCTTAGTCTAGTGGTATTCTACCCTAGCTAAGCTCTTCCTACCTTGGTCTAGTGGCATTCCGCCCTGGCCGAGCTCTACCTACCTTAGTCTAGTGGCACTCTACCCTGACTAAGTTCTTCCTACCTTGGTCTAGTGGCATTCCGCCCTAGCTGAGCTCTACCCACCTTGGTCTAGCAGGCATTCCGCTCTGGCCGAGCTCTTCCTACCTTGGTCTAGTGGCATTCCGCCCTGGCCGAGTTCCATCTACCTTAGTCTAGTGGCACTCCCCCGTAGCTAAGTTCTACCTACCTTAGTCTAGTGGCACGCTGCCCTAGCTAAGTTCAACCTACCTTAGTCTAGTAGCACTCTGCCCTAGCTAAGTTCTACCTATCTTAGTCTAGTGGTACTCTGCCCTAGCTAAGCTCTGCCCACCTTGGTCTAGTGGCATTCTGCCCTGGCCGAGCTCTACTTACCATAGTCTAGTGGCATTCCGCCCTAACTAAGTTCTACCCACCTTGGTCTAGTGGCATTCCACCCTGGCCGAGCTCTACCTACCTTAGTCTAGTGGCATTCCGCCCTGACTAAGTTCTACCCACCTTGGTCTAGTGGTACTCTGCCCTAGCTAAGCTCTGCCCACCTTGGTCTAGTGGCACTCCGCCCTGGCCGAGCTCCCAAAAGATATATATATATATATATATCATACAATACAACATTGCCATTACGGGCCTTACGCCTGAATCGGCACAAAATCTATCCTTTGCGTTAGCATTTTCTTCTTGCTAACGAATAAACTCCTTTTCCGACGCAAGACTTCGTGTTCTAGCCAACTCTTCTACAATATTGCCATTACGGGTCTTATGCCTGAATCGGCATAAAATCTATCCTTTGCGTTAGCATTTCCTTCTTGCTAACGAATAAACCCCTCTTTCGGCGCAAGATTCGTGTCCTAGCCGACTCTTCTACAATATTGCCATTACGGGCCTTACGCCCAAATCGGCATAAGATATATCCTTTATGTTAGCATTTCCTTCTTGCTAATGAATAAACCCTTTCTCGGTGCAGACCTCATGTCCTAGTCGACCTTCACTCAACATCACCATTATGGACCTTACGTCCGAATTGGCTGAAGCTACTCCTTTGCACTGGCTGAAGCTCCTCTGCCAACGAATAAACCACCTCTACTGGCATGAGACCCTGCGCCTCAGTCGGTAGCTATCTGACATCACCAAGGGGTAAAATATCACATGTTGACCTCTCAACATCCTCCTGTTATGTAAAAAAAAAAAGAGTGAAAGAAAAGAAAAAATGGGGCTTAAAATAGAGGTGCCTCACCGGCCTTGTTCTTACATTTGGACAAGGGCAAAAATGGCTATAACCCGACTGTGGCGAAAACCCGAAAGCGCGCCGTGGGCAAAATCGGGTACCCCGTCACGTGAAAACCCGAAAGGGCGCGTGGGCAAAAACAAGAGGGGGGCTGGCTTCGGTGAAAACCCGAAAGGGCGCTTAAGTTAGTAATGTGGTAATTTAAAGTTCCTCTTCACCCCCATCCCAATGAAACTCTGGAAAGGGTGATCACCCCAGACCCTGCCGGAGATCTTTTCCTCAATATCCTTTCGACCCTTGCCATCATCGGCAAGACCGGTCGACCTTTTCCCTTAACCTGGACCTTCCATCCTCGTTAATGAATAAACTAATCCCTTGCTTCAATACTTAACCAATGTCAATAAACAAACCCGCTTCCGACCCTCGCCATCATCGGCAAGGCCGGTCAACCGTTTCCCCTTTAACTTGGATCTTCCGTCCTCGTTAACGAACAAACCTATCTCTTGCTTCGGCATTTAACCAATGTCGATGAATAAACCTGTGACCGACTCTTGTCATCACTGATAGGATCAGTCGACCTTTTCCCCTTAACTTGGACCTTACACCCTCGTTAATAAACCTATCCTTTGCTCGGCATTCATCCAATGCCAATGGACGAGGCACTCTTGGCCCTTGCCATCATCGGCAAGACCGATCGGTATTCCCTTAACTTGGACCTTCCGTCCTTATTAATGAATCTATTCTTGCTTCGGTATTCAACCAGTGTCAACGAACAAACCTATGCTCAACCCTCGCCATCATCGGCAAGGCTAGTCGACGTCTAGTTAGCCCGGACTTCCTCATCCGTTGCTAACAAACGAGCCCATGCTCATCCCAGATTCATTCCGTGAATCAAACAAGAAGAGTGAGTCAAAAAAAGAAGAAAAAAAAGAGAGAGAAAAAAAAAGAGGCTTAAAATAGAGGTGCCTCGCCGGACTTGTTCCTGCATTAGGACAAGGGTAAAAATGGCTATAACCCGGCTGTGGCAAAAACCCGAAAGGGCGTCGCAGGCGAAATTGGGTACCCCACCACGTGAAAATCCGAAAGGGCGCGTGGACAAAAGCAAGAGGGGGGTGGCTTCGGCGAAAACCCAAAAGGGCGCTTAAGTCAGTAAAGTGACATTTTAAAGTTCCCAACCTACTTCTGACCCTTGTCATCATCGGCAAGATTGGTTGACCTACTTCTGACCCTTATCCCCATCGACAAGATCGGTCAACCTCCTTGCGACCCTTGTCACCATCGGCAAGATCGATCAACCTACTTTTGAACCTTGTCATCATCGGCAAGATCGGTCGACATACTTTTGACCCTTGTCACCATTGGCAAGACCGGTCAACCTCCTTGCGACCCTTGTCACCATCGGTAAGAACGGTCGACCTACTTCTGACCCTTGTCACCATCGGCAAGATCGGTCAACCTCCTTGCGACCCTTGTCACCATCGGCAAGATCGGTCGACCTACTTCTGACCCTTGTCACCATCGGCAAGATCGGTCAACCTCCTTGCGACCCTTGTCATCATCGACAAGATCGATCAACATACTGGCGGCCCTTGTCACCATCGGCGAGATCGATCAACCTCCTTGCGACCCTTGTCACCATCGGCAAGACCGGTCAGCCTACTTTTGACCCTTGTCACCATCGGCAAGATCGGTCAACCTCCTTGCAACCCTTGTCACCATCGACAAGACCGGTCAGCCTACTTCTGACCTTTGTCACCATCGGTAAGATCGATCAACCTCCTTACGACCCTTGTCACCAACGGCAAGACCGGTCGGCCTACTTTTGACCCTTATCACCATCGGCAAGATCGGTCAACCTCCTTGCAACCCTTGTCACCATCGGCAAGACCGGTCGGCCTACTTCTGACCCTTGTCATCATCGGCGAGATCGGTCAACCTCATTGTGACCCTTGTCATCATCGGCAAGATTGGTCGACCAACTTTTGACCCTTGTCACCATCAGCAAGATCGGTCAACCTCCTTGCGACCCTTGTCACCATCGGCAAGACCGGTCGGCCTACTTCTGACCCCTGTCATCATCGGCGAGATCGGTCAACCTTGTTGCATCTCTACGATTTTGATGATGTCTCACACTATAAATCAATCTTCTATCTCTAGAATAATTCATGCTTCATCATGTAGGACTGTGCAGTTCATATGGTTGTCAGATAAATATGCACTACTTGATCATGTCTACACAATGTCTGCATAGTCTGGACACTGATGGGTCGACGCTCCACCTCTGATGGGTCGACTCTCCACCTCTGATGGGTCGACGCTCCACCTCTGGTGGGTTGACGCCTCCTTTACTCTCCAAGTCCATACATTGAATTTCATATTCAAAGTATGTACATTGGTCTTCACCTGAAGTCCATACATTGAACTTCATATTCAAAGTCTGTACACCCTCCGCTAAGCCTTCAGAGTCTGTACAGTCATTCCTTGAGTTCATGTCCATACAACGGCACTGCAGCTTGCATCTAAAGTGTATACATCCCTTCAAGGGGTCAAGCCTATACATTCTCCCGTTCATTCCAAAGTCTACACATCGCCCTTCATCTTCCAAGTCTATACACACTCTGTTGAACCCCAAGTCTATACATCGTCTCCCATTTGAAAGTCAATACATTGTCCCTCGTCTCACACATCATGACCCAAAGTCTGTACAGCCTCTAGTCACTGTACAAGTCCATACACTGGCTGCACTGCACAAGTCTATACATTGGCTTGGGCATCCAAGTCTAGACATTGGTTCACTATTCATGCCTTGATTCGAAGTCTGTACAGCGAGTGACGTTCATCAAAGTCTGTACAGCCAACGCCTTCATTGATTCCATGTCCGTACATCAATGTGTCAAGCCTCCCAAGTCTGTACAACCACTGTCTCACTTGGACTTTAAGTCTATACACTGGTCGGTGGAAGCAAGTCTATACATTCGACTGTTCAGCCTGTGATCAAGTCTGTACGGCCAGGGAGACCATTAAGTCTATACATTCATTCACTGTAGCTTGCACGAGGTGAAGTCTGTACATTGGCATTAGTTTTCCAAGTCTGTACAGCCTTCTGTTGAAATTCCAAGTCTGTACATCAGACTGCTTGAGCAAGTCTGTACAGCGGTTGCATTCTCAGGTAAAGTCTATACATTGGGACTTTTACCTACGTTCTGAACTGAACTGAGTAAGTCTATACATACCTCATATCTTTTACCTACGCTCAGTTCAGTAAGTCTGTACACTGGGAACTTTACTGACGTTGCCTTGCCAAAGTCTACACACTGTGAACCTTCAAGTCTGTACAGACTTTACTTGTTCAAGTCTGTACATCGTCCAGCTCTTTGGCAAGTCTACACATCTCTACGTCTATACACTCAGTTATCCTTCAACCCTATACACTCGATATCACCTTCAAGTGTATACACTCTCAAGTTGTTCATACTTGCTTAATTGCTGTTTCTAAGTCTACACATTCGATGCCTTCATGCATTGTTCTCTTCGAAGTCTATACATCGACGTCTATACATTGAAGTCCATACATTGCATACAGTTGTGCTTCACAAGTCTACACATTGCTCCTCTTCATTACAAGTCTGTACACTCGTCCTCCTTCACACGATCAACTATTCATCCATTTTCTTGCCTGCTGAATGAAGTCTACACACTGAGATCGCATGAACACTTACAAGTCCATACACTGAGCTCGCATGAAGAACTTCAACTCTACACACTCTCACACTTGACACACTTGCCTATTTGACATCCCTGAGTCTATACACTCGAGGGCTTCATACACTTTACAGAAGTCCACACATTTCCTCTGTTGTGCTAATGCATTATTCAGCTAGTCTATACACTGAGGTCGCATGAGGACTCACAAGTCTATACACTCCCTCAGTGTACACACTTACTCATCTGCTATTCTAAAGTATATACATTCATTGATATTTGACTGAACTAACTAATTACATTTCCTTGTTTCTGCCTGCAGATGATTCAGGTTAATGATTGGGCACGTGAACCGAGGATGATACCTGGCACGTGATCCGAGAATGCTCTGGAAAATGAGGGAACTAGACTCACTCGTTTGAAGGCCTGAAACTCAGGTCGAATGCCATATAAAAGGTGCCTTCTGTGATTAGATGGATAAAACTGGAGAAAAAGTTGAAGAGCAGAATCCCTGAGCAGAAGAAGAAAAGAGAGAGAGCCTCCACGTTCTAGGAAGAAGATAGAGAGAAAAGATTTGAGAGTATTGCTGTGAGAGAAAAGTCTGAGTGACAGAGAAGAGTCCAATTTACTTCTTCGGAGGCTACATTTGATTTTGGTTTTTCTGAAACGATTGTTGTTCATCGTTGGTCTTGTTTACATTTCTGTTTTTCTTTTCATTTCTTCATATCTCTGATTTCGAGTTGTTACCCTCCAGTGTTTGGAGGAAGGGAGAGTTACTCCAGTTCCCCTCTGGGCTGCAGAGGAAGAGAGATCTGTGATCTCTGGTTTTGCCAGTGACGGGTTGTCATTAGCAAGTTCCCTCCGGGTTGGAGGAAGGGAGAGCCATCTCCGGTTCAGGTCTTGCTGGTAGCAGTTCCAGGTGTCAAGCTCTGTGGGTAGCAGAGTTTGGTTAAGGGATTTGTTTCCCTTGATTATTTAAGCTGTGTGGCAGCATATTGTTCGCAGACTGAGTTTGCAGTTTTCTAGCAGTGGCTAGTGGAATCCTCACTCTAGTTGGAGTGAGGGGTGGATGTAGATTGTGGACTACAATCGAACCACCTTAAAATCTCTTGTCTCCTCTGTGGCTTGGTATTATTGTTTATACTTTCCTTCTGTTCGGCATTGTGTTTGTGTGTGGATGGCCTCTTCCAATCGCACCTTATTATCCTGTCTTAGTTTCTCATTGCGTTAGCTGCATTGTTTAGCCATATCTGAAGGGTTGTATTTCGAAGTAGTGAGTTTCCGCTGAAGTTTTGTAAATTGGGAGTGATCTATTCATCCCCCCCCCTTCTATATCATCGGCAAGATCGGTCGACCTACTTCTGACCCTTGTCATCATTGGCAAGATCGGTCGACCTACTTCTGACCCTTGTCATCATCGGCAGGACCAGTCGACCTGCTTTTGACCCTCGTCACCATCGGCGAGATCGGTCAACCTCCTTGTGACCCTTGTCACCATCGGCAAGATCGGTGGACCTTCTTTGTGACCCTTGTTACCATCAGCAAGACCGGTCAACATTCCCCTTAACCAGGATCTTTTGTCCTCGTTAAGCAACAAGCCTCCTTTGCTTCAGCATTTTAACCCATGCCGATGAATAAACCCTACCCTCAGTCTCCGTCACCATCGGCGAGTCCGGCTAATAAGCCTTCTGACCGTATTCCCTGGTCTTAGGAGGCCTCTACACCCTTGTCCTTTAGACTTTCAACCTACATTAGCCATAGTTTGGCCCCGAGGATAGTTACGACGTGGTGGAGTGAACACCTCACCCCTTTGCTGAAGGCGTGAGCGCTCTCCTGCCCTAGTATCTTGCATACTCGGACTAAGCTAACGGGCGAATAAAAAGAGTACAAAGTAAAAAGAGAATGAAGTCATGATTTCACGGCAAACAAAGATATTTCATTCCTATGAGGCAGCAAGATACATGTTACTCGGGGCATACCCCGGGGTACATGAAGTCTACTAAAACAAAAAGTCAAACAGAAAAAACTATTGCAATGGGCATCGGAAGATGTCCTCTAGCTCAAAAATACCCAAGGAAGGGTGGCGGGTCAGCTCTTACAGTCGAGACTCGGCAGCCTCCAGCTGTGATAGTTTCTCTTCAAGAGAAGCGGCTTGCCCTTCGGCAATTTCCGCTTCCTCTATACTCTGAACTTCCAGACGCTTGGTCTCCTGAAGCTCGGCTTCGGCCCTAGAGAGTTCGGCGTGCAGTTCTGCTATCCGAGCTGTGAGGAAGGTTCGGTGCTGTGAAGTGGTACTGGCTGCATCTCTCATCTTCCCCGCAGTCCCTCTTAAGAAGGCAAGAGCAGTTCGGCATTCAGCCCGCTCCAATGTTATGGCCGTCAGTTGATCAGTTACCTCTCGGCCCAGAAATTCCCGTCTATTCACATACTTCAACTGCAGTATTACTCGTGGCGTCCAGTCGTCCATGGGACAGCCAAAGGCTAGCAGCGAGCGAGACAGGTGCTCCACTAAGCCCCTCATCTGTACAAAAGTCAAATCTCGGTTGGCTGCTATAGTCTGCTAAAGGGTCCCCAAGAATTGCCACACTAGGTCGCTTGATGATTGAAGACCAAGTGGTGACATCTCGGGGAGCTCAAAGTCTACTCTTCTATCCACGGCGGCCCAGATATCGTCGCTCATCTCAGCAGATGACGACGGCATGATCTGCAAGGCGCTTGCACTGGAACCAACTCCAGCAGCTGATGCAACAGACGGAGTCTCGATGACAGCAACCTCTGCCAGCCTCTTGAGGTGGAGCTGCACTGGGAACATCGATAGCCGAGGATACTTGCCCCTCACCCCCAGCCTGGTTGATCTCCATATGACCAGTTTCAGTAATAAGAGCCAAGGCCATGGAAGCCCCGGCTTCTTCTTCAATAATTTCTCCCGCTTATATCTCGGGAGGGCCACCTTTCTCTAGGGCCAACTGTTGTTCGGCTTCAAGTGGCTGAGGTTCCATGACTGTTGCCGATTCGTCAGTACCCCCAAGTACTCCAGGTCCTTCTGGACCCGCTACTGTCGCATAGTCTTTGGGATATCGCAGAAGGTTGGGTGACCCGTGCTTAAAGCTGGGAGTGGTATCTGCACCGTTATGGTTGGCAGTACCACCTCAGTCTGCACCAAAAATGTATGTATCAAATAGCTGATACGAAGAGAAGGGAAGAGCAGTAAAGTGCAAATGGTAGGGGATTTCTTACCTCAACTGGCACTAAGCTCAAACCTCTAAGGGCGGCCTCTGTGGCTCTAGCCCCTTCACTTACGAGTGATCCCAACGGCCCAGGGCCACTTCATGCCAACCGAGGTGGGCTGAAAGTTGTATAATCACTTTCATAAGCTGAAGATGCCCCAGCATTCTCGGTCTCCGTATCAACCGGTGAGAACTCCTCATCACTGGAGCCGCCACCATAATCGACTTGCTAGGAAGAGGAAGAGTCCTCTGCCCGTTCTGGATGCTCCACCATCGGAGCGGATGTCTTGCTAATAGGGACATCACCCTCAGCAAGGACTCCCTCAATCGGCTCTACACTGGGAGCGTCAGTTGAATGAATCTCGAGGGCAGGCTCGACTTGCTCCCCAGCAGTAGTTTCCTCCACAGCCCCGATTTCAGGAAGTAATGTCGGTTGTGTTTCAATTGAAATTTAAAACAAGAAGCTGTCAATCCCACTGAAGACATGAGGGCTCGCGGAGGCCCCGTGAACAGACTACAAATTACCTTCCATCTCCTGCCTGGGCATCGGAGAAGGTAGATCTCTCTCCATAGGAGCTATGGGGACTTCCTCTGCCCCTTCTCCAGTCACGGCGCCTGCTGCTGCCTCTAGTCCAACGACTGCAGCAACCGTGCCGGCAACTGTAAAGAAGGATTAGCCAAGGTAGCTAGAATGAGCAAATAAACTATAGAAGAATGAAGATCTTACCTCCAGCTTTAGGCCCCTGCGCGTGAGAAGCCTCAAACTCTTCAAAAGATACAACCGGAGGAAGGACGATTGCTGGTTCCTTTTCTGCAGCCTTCCTCCGGCCTGCCCGTGTCACTCGGGTCACTACCGCTTTGGCCTTGCCAACAGCCTCCCTTAACTGGGATCTGGTTCACTTTCGTGAATCACCAGGAGGCAATGGTGTCGTGGTCAGGGCCGGCTCGGGAGTCTCGAAATATGTCGGCTTCTGAGCTTTTATTATTAGCTCCCTAAAGTGCCGAGTCTCCTCCAAAGTGAGTCGGACTGCATACGCACGAAGGTGAGAATGATATATGCTGCAACGAAGAAAAGAAGCTGGCCGAAAGGCCGGAATAAAGAAATAGAACATACCTGTTGGCCCCGTATAGAAAGGGAAAAGAGGACAATAAAACAGTGATGGCACTTTGTCTCTCGAAGCTACCTCGCGAATAAGCCAACACAAGTTGATGTGACACAGCCCAAGGATGACTAAGTAGGTAATGAACAACCTAGGACCTAGATCCACAAGCATACAAGCACTCAATGATTCTCACAATAACGTCTTACTCACACGGCACACGCGATCACCCGGCGGGGCCGGGGGATGATGGCAAGGGTCCGAGGCGGGACCCAATGAGTCTAATGGACTTAGTTGGCTTAGGCTGACCCCGAAGAGTCCAGGATTCCCAACTTAGTGGGCGGCTGGCCCGCAGGGCGGGGTTTTGGGTGACACTCTCTCTCGGTTCGCGGTGGGCACCAACAAATGAGCATACAAGTACGGGCCCTCTTCTCACCGTCCGACGAACAATCAAAGCAATACTAAACTTGCAGGAGTAAGGCTATCAAGGTTAGTATCAGAGGCTCACCTGATCGGTGTGAAGACACTGATCCTGCTCGGAGACGTGGGCGCGCCGGGAGGCGAGGGTATACACCCGATCGCCGCGGCGATGTAGCTTGACCTGAAAGTGCAAAGAGTACAACACTACGCCTCTCGCAGGAGGGGTGATCTTGGGGTGGGGATTAAGCTTATTACATTCAAAACTACCTCCACGCAGGGAGGGGCATTCAGCCGGCCAAGCGGGGTGGGGAATTAAGCAAAGGAAACCCGACTTGCCGAACTCCGCCGATTCTGCCAATCTGCAGGTTCGCTGGACAGTGGGGCGGTGATGATGCTGCCAAAAATTCCACAGAGCTCAGATCTTGATCCGACTTGCGCCAAAAGCTTTCCAACGGACCAAGGATGATCTCTGAATTTTTGCTGAGCTTGGTAAAGTCTTTGCTGGCCGGGGCAGAGTCTGGAACCGGACTGATTGGTTCTGCCTCTGTCTAGTGCAGAACAATGTGGCTGATTGCAGAGGGTGCCACAATCTCTACCAAGCTCTGATTGAGACGAGAACTGAACCGTTGGAACCGTGGTCGAGTCTTATTTCTTTCAGCACCAACGGTGTGGTCGGCAGATGTCGGAGAAGACCGGGACGATCAGATGAGTAGAGGGGTGTCGGTTCTGGCTCCTGTAAACTGACCTGATACACTTGGAGTAGAAAATTCGTAACTTTAGATGCCGATGTCCAAATGTAGCTCTGCTTCTTGAGGATGAAAGAGGACTTGAGAGGAAAGATTTTTTCTGAAGAACACTTGATCTGGATCCCAAAGGGTTCGTCGTGGTCGAGCTTCCACTCTCGCTCTGGTTCCCTGCCTGAGAGGTCCTGCGCAGTCGAGGGAGAATCGCTCCTACCAGCAGCTCGGATCTCGGATGTCGACGAAACCACCTTGCCTTGAAAGCTCTCTGGACGACCTTTCCAGATATGTAGGCCTTGACACCAGGAGGATCAGGGAGAGGCCGGAGATGATGCGACTTTCAGGACCAGCTCCTGCAGCCTGCGACCTGCTACCTGGAACTGCAACCTTTCAAGAATCAAGGGAGTGGAAGGGGGTTAGCAAAGCTTGTGAATGATGGCTGAAGGTTTAGGGAGAGGGGGAGGACGTGGCTAGGGCTCCAGGAGGGTCTGGAGTGGCAGGGATAGATGGAGAGGGGGGCTGGAGCAGCTAGAGGTGGAGATGGGGGGTGGGGGTGCACTAGAGAGAGGGTGAGTGTGAGAGGAGGATGGGGGCGAACTTGGCTATGGGAGGGAAGGGGAGGTCGACCTGGAGCTGGTATGGGGGTGGAGAGATGGGAGGGAGATTCAAAATGGCCTTGGGAGGGACCCCTTCAGCCTTGGGAAGATGGAGGGGTGCCTAGGGAAGTGATTGGGGTAGGTGGTGGTTGGGAAGTAGGGCTTAGATTGGTGGAGGGTTGTTGGGACTAGATGAAGAGTAAAGGAGGGTTGTGGGAAGTTGTGGGGTATTAATGGAGGTAGGTGGGGGTTGGAAGTGGTTGGGAGGAGGGAGGAGAGAGGAGAGGTTCGCCCCTTTCCTTGGGGAGAGAGAAGGAGAGATAGAGAGAGAGATAATGAGAGAGTAAGAGAAGAGAAAGAGATGTGGAAATATTGCTATTCAAATAGATTCATCAAAAGTTGAGTACATGAGGAGAGATGGGCCTATATATAGGCAACCATTCTTTACATGACCAAAATGACCTTGACATTAAGATAAAAGACTCAACAAGTCCTAGACTCAACCCATTAGGCCCACACTAAGGTACTAAGGCCCAATTACACAAAATAAGAGAAATAAACTAGATACCAAGACTCAATAAAAGAAAGTACATACGATAAGACTCAAGAAAATGAAAATACATAAGATGGGATCATGGAAAAGGAAGATAACATGTAGAGACCAAAGCCATCCCATATCAAAAAGTGTGCAGGCAACCGAGCTAGAAGGAGGGTCGTGAGATGCCCTCATCAAATCCCCCGGGGTGGGGAGAACTCGACCCTGTCGAGTATGAGTCCGCCTGACTGTCGTAATGCTCCAGCATGTCGGGGTCCAAGCGGAGCAGATCCTCCCGACTCACCCACGTATCCTCTATCGGGGGACGGTTCTTCCACCTAACCAGGTAGCGCTGATACACCTTGTGCCTAGTAATGATACTCTGCTCATCCAGTATTGCCTCTACCTGCTCTCGTCGGTCTCTCAAGCTAGAAAGTGGAGTCCCTCTGGGAGTGTCTCTCTCAAGGAGGGGTAAAGGCTCGAGTTCCTCACTAGGTTCTACCGTGGGGCCCTTGTAGAGGACCAGATCCGCCACATTAAAAGTAGGATGTACCCCAGAACCCTCAGGTAGGTCTAGCTCATAAGCATTACTGCCAAGTCTTTTCAGAACTCGAAAGGGTCCCGAA
Organism: Amorphophallus konjac; assembly: GCA_022559845.1. NCBI lineage: Eukaryota > Viridiplantae > Streptophyta > Magnoliopsida > Alismatales > Araceae > Amorphophallus > Amorphophallus konjac. Next base: position 211,464,984 of record CM040121.1, read on the forward strand.
CCCCGGGCCCTCAACTTGGAGGCAGGCCCCGGAAGGAGTCGCTCCGTCCTCACCATCACCGAATCTCCCACTTGGAACTCGCAGTGGCGCCGGTGAGCATCTGCCCGCCTCTTGTAAGCCTCATTGCTCTTTCCTATATGCTTGCGGATGTCATCATGCAACTCCTTGATATGCTGTGCAAAGGACTCAGCTGAGACTGACACTCTAGCATGTGGGGGAAGGGGAATAAGATCGGACGGCTTTCTAGGCCTATAACCATGCACAACCTCAAATGGACTCTTGCCTATGGACCTATTGACAGAATCATTGTAGGCAAACTCGGCTTGAGATAAGAGGAGATCCCAATTCCCAGGGTGGTCCCCTACAAGGCAACGGAGCAAGTTCCCAAGGCTTCGGTTGACGACCTCAGTCTGGCCATCGGTCTGAGGATGGTAAGCAGTGGAGAATTTAAGGAGGGTTCCCATTAGGTGCCAAAGAGTCTTCCAAAAATAACTGATAAATTTCACATCCCGATCAGACACAATAGTCTTAGGTAATCCATGGAGTCGGACCACCTCATCAAAGAATAATCGGGCAACCCTAGAAGCATCGGAGGTTTTGGAACATGGGATAAAGTGGGCCATTTTAGAGAACCTATCAACCACTACAAATATGGAATCATGTTTGCGCAAGGTCTTTGGTAGGCCAAGGATGAAGTCCATGCTCAAATCCTCCCATGGTCGGTCTGGTATGGGTAGGGGTGTGTAAAGCCCAGTATTCTGCTTCACTTGTTTGGCTGAGGTACAAATGCAACATTGTCCCACAATGTGGGCCACATCCTTCTTGAGACTAGGCCAATGGAATTGCCTCTCAACCAACTCTATGGTCTTTTGGACCCCAAAGTGTCCAGCTAGGCCACCACTGTGTAACTCCCAAACCAAGAAGTCCCAAAGTGAAGTCCGGGGTATGCAAAGCCTAGCTCCCTTGAATAGATACCCTTCTTGAAGTATGAACCCCTCATGTTCCTTGTGGGGCTGAGTGGAAAGGGTGTTGTAGTGAGTCCCAAAGTTGGGGCAAGTTGGATATTCTCCTTTGATTCTTTCAAACCCGTTTACTTCCACTTGGATGGTGGAGAGTAAGGCTACCCGCCTACTTAGCGCATCGGCAGCGCGGTTCTCACTACCCATCTTATACTTGAGGACAAAGGTGTAAGCTTGAATGTATTCTACCCATCGGGCATGGCGGGCATTGAGCTTTTGTTGGGTGTTGAGGTACTTCAAAGCCTCATGGTCGAGAAGATCACAAACTCCTTGGGTAGGAGATAGTGCCTCCAATGCCGAAGGGATTGAACCACGGCATAAAGCTCTTTGTCATATGTGGAGTACCTAGTCCTAGCCTCACAAAGTTTCTCGCTAAAATAGGCTACCGGGTGACCCTCTTGGCTAAGAATGCCCCCAATCCCTACCCCGGATGCATCACAAGTGACTTCGAAGACTTTTGAGAAGTCGGGTAGGCAAAGGACCGTGGCTTGGGTTATTTTGTCCTTGAGCTCTAGGAAGGCTTTTGAGGCTGCCCTAGTCCACACAAAGGTGCCTTTCTTGAGGCAATCCGTGATAGGAGTGGTGATGGTGCTAAACCCACGGATGAATCTCCTATAGAAGGTAGCTAGCCCGTGAAAGCTTCGGGCCTCATGAAGGGTCTTGGGTTCGGGCCACTCAAGAATAGCTTGGACCTTTTCGGGGTCCATGGATACCCCTTGGGATGAGACCATAAATCCTAGGAAGGCTAGTTGATTGGTCAAGAAATGACACTTCTCGGGGTTAGCAAAGAGACTCTCCTTCCTAAGAATGGTGCACACTTGTGTGAGGTGATCGAGGTGGGCTTCCTTGGATTGGCTATATATGAGAATGTCGTCAAAGTAGACAACTAAAAATATGCCAATGAAGGGGCGGAGGACCTCGGTCATGAGGCGCATGAAGGTGCTTGGCGCATTAGAAAGGCCAAAAGGCATAACAAGCCATTCATAGAGACCGTCCTTAGTCTTAAAGGCGGTTTTCCACTCGTCCCCGGGCCTAATGCGGACTTGATGGTAGCCACTCTTGAGGTCAATCTTGGAGAAGATGGTGACTCCAGCTAGCATGTCTAACATATCATCTAACCGAGGGATGGGGAACCTATACTTGACCGTTATCTTGTTGATGGCTCGGCTATCCACACACATGCGCCAAGTTCCATCCTTTTTGGGTGTGAGAAGAGCTGGGATGGCACAAGGGCTTTTGCTAATCCAGAGGAAGCCCTTTTTGATGAGCTCCTCAATTTGCCTCCTGAGCTCGGCATGCTCGGTGGGGTTGAGGCGGTAGTGTGGGAGGTTGGGCAAGGTGGCCCCAGGCACAAGGTCGATGGCATGTTGCACATCGCGCATGGGTGGTAGTTTGTCCGGAAGTTCCTCGGGAAATACATCATGGAAGTCCTCAAGGAGTTGTTGAATTTCTATTGGGTGTGGGTTGGTTGGGGTGGACTCCCCGAGGCAAATAACAATGGCACACACATGTTCTCCCTGGTTGACTTCTTTCTCAAGCTCTTTCCTAGTGATGAGGTGTAGGCTCCTAGGAGGCTTATTGATCATACTAGGGTTAGGGCTTGATGGGGTGGGGTTTGGTGGGTTTGGAATAGTGGGAGGGGTAGGGGATCCCTCAAGGGAGGGGGATGCCTTCTTGGGGAGGGGGCGGGGTGGAGAAGGGTTGAGTTGGATTTTCTTCCCCTCATGAATGAAGATGCAAGTGTTTGTCTTTCCTAGAAAGGTGGCATCTACATCGTAGATCCAAGGTCGTCCTAGGAGTATACTCCCAACTTCCATTGGTAGGATGTCACACCACACTTGGCCTTGATAGGATTGGAATGTAATGGGGACAAGGCAACGAGCACTAACGGGTATGGAGGTGGTATCAATCCATGCTACCCGATATGGGTGGGGATGCGGGGAGGTGGTAAGGCCCAAAAGTTTGACGGTATCGGGTGACACTACATTCACACTACTCCCATTGTCCAAGATGACCTTCCTAACATGGCTCCCTATCCGTATGTAGGTATGGAATATGGTGTTTCTTCTCCAATCATGCTCTTGGGTTTGAGTGAGGGTGCACCTAACCACTCCGAGGTGGGAGTCGGTGGGTGGAGAGAGTTGTTCTTGGTTGGTCTCTATGTAGTGGTTCTCATACTCCTCCTCCCATTCAAGAGAGGGTTCATATACCTCAATTTCCCCTTCAAATTCAGCTTGGGGTTGGGGGTTGGTCTCCTCTATGAGCAAGTTAGATGCTCCCTTGGTGGGGCATTGGTTGGCAAAGTGTCCATACCCATAGCACCTAAAGCATTGCTGCCCACTTTGATGGTTTGGGGTCATCTTAGTGTGAGGGGGAGTGGGTGTCGGATTGGGCCTATTGGGAGTTGTGTTTAGGGGCCCACTTGTGGGGCGGGATGGTGGTGTGTCACTAGGAGGGGTGACCCGGGTGGGAGGAGCTCCCATGGGTGTGGGAAGGAGACCTCTATGGGGAGGTGGAGGGTTGGCCCGAGGTGCCATGGCTTTAGGGTCCATCCCCCGAGGGGAAACCATTCGTGTATACCGAGAGAATTTCTCGGCATCCCGAGCTACTTGGTAGGCTTGCTCTAAAGTGGCTACTTGACGCATGAATAACTCCTTTTTGATATGGAATTGAAGTCCATTCCTAAAGCGGGAGAGTGTGACGGCGGGGTCCTCTTGGACTCCACACTTGAGAAGGTAGTAGTCAAACTTCTCAATGTACTCCATAACGGTCTTTCCTTCTTAGGTCAAGGCTTGCCACTCATCTAGGAGGTTTTGATGGTAGGAGGGTGGGACATATTTGAGTTTCAGTTGGTCCTTCATGGCCCCCCATGTGGTGATGGGAGCTTCCCTCCTAACAATCCTTAATGCCTTAATATTCATCCAATGAGTCTTGGCTAATTTGGTTAATTGCATCTTTGCAAGCCGGACTCTCCTATCCTCGGTCATTGGGTACCAATCAAAATATTGGTCCATGGCTGCCTCCCAATCTAAGTAGACGCTCGGGTGATGAGACCCATCAAAGGTGGGAGCATCGACTTTCACAAGTCTCATTAGTTGGTCATCCGGGTTGTCCTGGGGGAGTCTCTCATTCCTTCTAGGAGGTGGGTCTCTTTCCGGCTCGGGAGGGTGGTCAAGGTTGAACTCTCCTATGGCTGGCTCCACATGTGGAGGTGGTTCTCTCCTATCTCCTACCCTTGGAGGAGGCCTATTTTCCTCAATTTGCTCAAGCCGGGCCGTTATATCATCAAGCCGTCCCATAATATTGGTCATACCTTCCACAAGAAATCTAATGTGGTCGGGAAGCTCATGCTCATTGTGAGCGGGATTTCCTTGGGGATTGGGATTCATGGTGGTATTAGAAGAGGAGGGATTGACTTGATAATGGACTCCACTACGAGTGGTCATGCAAAGTTGGGTGGGCTATGCAAGGGTGTGCGGATGCACCTATGAAAGACTTAGTGTGACCCAAGACAAGACTTGTAAGGACAAGCCTTCGACCGCTCTGATACCACTTGATGTGGCACAGCCCAAGGATGACTAAGTAGGTAATGAACAACCTAGGACCTAGATCCACAAGCATACAAGCACTCAATGATTCTCACAATAACGTCTTACTCACACGGCACACGCGATCACCCGGCGGGGCCGGGGGATGATGGCAAGGGTCCGAGGCGGGACCCAATGAGTCTAATGGACTTAGTTGGCTTAGGCTGACCCCGAAGAGTCCAGGATTCCCAACTTAGTGGGCGGCTGGCCCGCAGGGCGGGGTTTTGGGTGACACTCTCTCTCGGTCCGCGGTGGGCACCAACAAATGAGCATACAAGTACGGGCCCTCTTCTCACCATCCGACGAGCAATCAAAGCAATACTAAACTTGCAGGAGTAGGCTATCAAGGTTAGTATCAGAGGCTCACCTGATCGGTGTGAAGACACCGATCCCGCTCGGAGACGTGGGCGCGCCGGGAGGCGAGGGTATACACCCGATCGCCGTGGCGATGTAGCTTGACCTGAAAGTGCAAAGAGTACAACACTACGCCTCTCGCAGGAGGGGTGATCTTGGGGTGGGGATTAAGCTTATTACATTCAAAACTACCTCCACGCAGGGAGGGGCCTTCAGCCGACCAAGCGGGGTGGGGAATTAAGCAAAGGAAACCCGACTTGCCGAACTCCGCCGATTCTGCCAATCTGCAGGTTCGCTGGACAGTGGGGCGGTGATGATGCCGCCAAAAATTCCACAGAGCTCATATCTTGATCAGACTTGGGCCAAAAGCTTGCCAACGGACCAAGGATGATCTCTGAATTTTTTCTGAGCTTGGTAAAATTTTTGCTGTCCGGGGCAGAGTCTGGAACCGGACTGATTGGTTCTGCCTCTGTCTAGTGCAGAACAATGTGGCTGATTGCAGAGGGCGCCACGATCTCGACCAAGCTCTGATTGAGACGAGACCTGAACCGTTGGAACCGTGGTCGAGTCTTCTTTCTGTCGGCATCAACGGCATGGTGGGAAGATGTCGGAGAAGACCAGGACGATCAGATGAGTAGAGGAGTGTCGGTTCTGGATCCTGTAAACTGACCTGACACACTTGGAGTAGAAAATTCGTAACTTTAGATGCCGATGTCCAAATGCAGCTCTGCTTCTCGAGGATGAAAGAGGACTTGAGAGGAAAGATTTCTTCTGAAGAACACTTGATCTGGATCCCAAAGGGTTCATCGTGGTCGAGCTTCCACTCTCGCTCTGGTTCCCTGCCTGAGAGGTCCTGCGCAGTCGAGGGAGAATCGCTCCTACCAGCAGCTCGGAACTCGGATGTCGACGAAACCACCTCGCCTTGAAAGCTCTCTGGACGACCTTTCCAGATATGTATGCCTTGACACCAGGGGGGTCAGGGAGAGGCCGGAGATGATGCGACTTTCAGGACCAGCTCCTGCAGCCTGTGACCTGCTACCTGGAACTGCAACCTTTCAAGAATCAAGGGAGTTGAAGGGGGTTAGCAAAGCTTGTGAATGATGGCTGAAGGTTTAGGGAGAGGGGGAGGACGTGGATAGGGCTCCAGGAGGGTCTGGAGTGGCAGGGATAGATGGAGAGGGGGGCTGGAGCAGCTAGAGGTGGAGATGGGGGGGTGGGGGTGCACTAGAGAGAGGGTGAGTGTGAGAGGAGGATGGGGGCGAACTTGGCTATGGGAGGGAAGGGGAGGTCGACCTGGAGCTGGTATGGGGGTGGAGAGATGGGAGGGAGATTCAAAAATGGCCTTGGGAGGGACCCCTTCAGCCTTGGGAAGATGGAGGGGTGCCTAGGGAAGTGATTGGGGTAGGTGGTGGTTGGGAAGTAGGGCTTAGATTGGTGGAGGGTTGTTGGGACTAGATGAAGAGTAAAGGAGGGTTGTGGGAAGTTGTGGGGTATTAATGGAGGTAGGTGGGGGTTGGAAGTGGTTGGGAGGAGGGAGGAGAGAGGAGAGGTTCGCCCCTTTCCTTGGGGAGAGAGAAGGAGAGATAGAGAGAGAGATAATGAGAGAGTAAGAGAAGAGAAAGAGATGTGGAAATATTGATATTCAAATAGATTCATCAAAAGTTGAGTACATGAGGAGAGATGGGCCTATATATAGGCAACCATTCTTTACATGACCAAAATGACCTTGACATTAAGATAAAAGACTCAACAAGTCCTAGACTCAACCCATTAGGCCCACACTAAGGTACTAAGGCCCAATTACACAAAATAAGAGAAACAAACTAAATACCAAGACTCAATAAAAGAAAGTACATACGATAAGACTCAAGAAAATGAAAATACATAAGATGGGATCATGGAAAAGGAAGATAACATGTAGAGACCAAAGCCATCCCATATCAAAAAGTGTGCAGGCAACAGAGCTAGAAGGAGGGTCGTGAGATGCCCTCATCACAAGTCTCCTATCTTCTCACTTTGCTCGGCCAACAATGCCAAGTCTGTATGGCTGCGAGAAGACAGGTGATAATACAAGCTCAGATGGTCCAGTCCCCATCCGTCAGCATACTTGAATGAGACATGAAGGGTACGGTCCAGCATATCTTCACTTGGGCCACCCACTGAGAGCCCATGGGAACGAAGAAGTGCAAACAGCCAAGGGGTGTTATCATACAAGGCATCCCACCTATCTTCCCTACGGATGAAAGTCCGATAAGGATGCAATCTATCAACCTCGGGATGCCAGTCGGCTACGACCGAGATAGGCTCCTCCATCGGCAGAGGGAGTTGGAACCACTCGTTCACCGCTTACACGGCCTAATCCCCGAAGCGTCTTCACATAGTCATCCCTGTCGATTACAGGTAGCTTCGGATCTACTTTAGATGAACGACTCTTCGCAGCTTTCTGGGCTTCCAGATAAGCCCTCACCTCTGTGTTGGTCCAAGACTTAAGCTTCATCAAGTAAGAAGGTTCAATGTCGAGGACTGGCTCCGGCTAGGTGTCCAAAAATCTGTGCTCCGCAACTGCCCAGCAGTCCCGGCGGGAGCTCCGGTAAAATCCCATCCGTGCATTCCACCACTTAACATATTCAGGGGTGACGCGGGGGAAACGAGCAAGGGTCGGCACCCTGAAGGAGACATCTACTCGGCGGTGAAAGTAGTCCCACCATATTCGGGCGTCATCAGTGGATTCTTGCCCGGCTCTGTGCCTGTTTGGCAACGCAAATTGCGAAGAGGAATGAGGAATGTGCTGATCATAGCCAAAGTTTCGGCTGAAGCGGAATGGATAATATGGCTCCAGCCACAGAATCCCACTCTTCCGGAATACAAGGACGCTTGGTCTAATAGCCAGCGCCCAATCAACCAGTTCCTGCTCCAGAATGGGTCTTGTGCACCTCGCGCCAGAGATCGGATGGATATATTCTTCTGTCTTAAAAAGCTTGCACTGCCTTGTCCTGTTCACTAATGGGCTTGAATGAGTAGCCAGGCTCCAGAAGTGAAGAACCTCGGGCGAATCCATGGGAACCCGGGCCAACTTGTCCCGAATGGCAAAGAGTTGTTCTGCTACCGATGCCAGTTCAGCACTCGTGAACTCTATCATCCGCGGAATAAGATGAGCCGATTGTAATGCCCGAGGAGTAGCCTCCGAGAACAGGGTGTAGACCCAAGCATTGAAGAAATGTAATGGACCAACCGTCCGCAAATTCCTCGGGAGTCGCGACTTGTGCAAATCTCCCAGCATCTTGAAAACAAGGCACAAGGCTACTGGGCAAAGGGACAGCTTCGTGCCCCAAGCCATCAGACATGCGGGGTAGATGGCCTCCGCTCTGATTACGCTCTCGTCGCCCTATGGGAGAGCAAAAGAACAGATCCAATAGGTCAGATATGCAGCACAGTGAGTGACTGCGTCAACACCGGTGGGTTTCGAGTCCTCCCTTTGCCCTCCCCTCAAAGATAATGATGCAGCGGCCTATCGCCGGACCCCCTTCTTTCTCTTCGGAGCCATCAGCGCTACTGTTGGGAAGTCCTCATACTTCTTCTTCCTGCTGAAGAAATGCTGGAGCCAGGTGCCCATCCGCACTCGCCTTTTCTCCCCCGGCTTTCGAGCCTCCCTCGTGTCATATGACGAGCGGCAAAGGGTACGGTACACCTTCATCAGATAACGATAGGCGTAACCTGCCAAGTATCGACCTTCGCTGTCGGTCTGATCCTTTAGCCAGTCTGGCCAGCAAACCTCCTCATACGGTTCTCCGTCGATAGGTAGGCCACTGAGTTGCGAGAGGCTCCATAGATCTAAAGAAGTCTCTCCCTCCGAAGTATAGAAAGTGGTGTACTCGGGGTAGAATACTTCGATCATGCCGCAGCATAGACCTCGGGATATGGGGTAGCGGTACCTTTAGGCGTACACGCTGTGATATATGCCAGCCCTGGTCAAGATGGGAGCGTAGTGTTGCAGCACATAATCTATAAATTCCACTGCTCCGGGTCTGAATGCATGGGCGTCGGTGGCCCTCAGTTCGGCAAACCACCCCACAGATATCTGATGCTTAAAACAGACCGCCAGGCATTCCAACAGCAAGGATTCCTGTCTATACCCCCATTTCAGCGGGGCAAGAAACAAGCCAAAGATCGGCTTCTCCCGGTCTACATGGCCTGTGGAATCATTCCACCGAGCAGGCACGAATTAAGGGGCCCTAGTCAGCAGCCCATCTTCTAAAGCCAAATCTTGCAGTCCAAGCACAACGCTCCATTTCCTGACTTCCCCGGGAAGGTAGATAGGCCTTCCCCGCACCACACATTCTGTCAAGCTGTCCCTCTCCACCAGCAGCGCTTGCTCGGCTTTGCGGACAAGGAATAGGTCTCTCTTCCCTTGAAGATTGAAGCGCCTAAGGAAGGACATCAGATGCTTGTCCTTGGGGTAGTCCCTCCTGACAGCACCTTCCCGGTCATACTGAAAAGAGTCTCCCCCGAGGATGAGGAGACGGCTAGTGTCCACCGTGTCGGTCTCCGAATCTGAGGACTCTGCGACTACGGCAAGCTGATCGTGCCCCCGATCTAGGGAATGAACGTTCTCCCATGTCACCACAGCACAGGAGGCAGAAGAAGAAGAGCCAGATGTCATTTCTATCTGTAAGAAGGCATATCAAAGAATAAACAAGGTTAGAAAACAGTTGATCAAGACAAATTTCTGACAAAAATTTCGGCAGAGTCTCCCCAACACGGGAGATTGCCAAAGAAAAGCGGGAGCAAGTCCACCAAGGGAACGGTCCCTAAAAGCAGCCATCGGCATTACACCGGGGCCAAACGGGACACCCGGGGGAGTAGCTCCGAGGGCAAGCCCTACTAGAAGCCTCCTGGGGCCCAAAAAATGGGTTTTAAAACCCGAATGATCAACACTCTCACTCACCTGCTCGAAGGGGTCGGCCGCGGTCGCTCTCAACTCGCTCGGTGCCGTGGGGAGGAAGGGAATGAAGAGAGAGAAAGTTCATTTTCAAATGAGGAGGGCTTGAAGAAAAAATGAAAGAGGAAGGCTTATATAGGGAGTTACCTCCCTTGGTTAATCCGGTGCGCTATTTAGCACGCCGTATTAACCCCTTCAACCGAAGGGCGCACCGGTTATGGGCGCGCTGAATTAGCCTCTTCCAAACACAAGAAGCGCACCGGATTAAAACTCCGATCCTCAGGGGCGCGCCGAATTGACCCTTTCAATGCCACGCCAGATTAGCATTCGCGGAGGATTAAGGGCCATTTCGAGCTTCCGTCAATCGAAGAGGAGATCCCTCCAGGCGAAGCTCATCCGTCGGTCTTGCTACACTCGTGCCTTGCTCGCAACACCCACGGCTGGGGGGCATTTGTTGGCACTCAACATATGATCAACGGTGATCAAGCCTCAAAGACGAATGACGCGGCTCACTGAAGCACAGAAGCTGATGGATATCAACGTATTGAAGCCCTCTCAAGCTACCAGAGCCTCAGGTCACCCTGTATGAACACCGGGGACTTCACCTCAGGAGAATAGAGATGAATTCACAACCAACCGACAGTGCGACCAAGCCTGCCCAATGAACCGGCATCGACTTCGTCATGCCGCATACACTACACCTGTTGTCTGACCAAGGACAACGGCCTACCCGGTGGCCTGCCACCTTATGAAAGACTCTCCTGAGATGAAAGAATGCCCTTAGCTCTTCAGAATGGAGGACCGAGGGCTCTGTAGATAGAAGATCATGATTACCTGGCATGGGTACGGCTTCTCGCCAAGATGGGTCCGTTAGTGGCCGAATGATCGCCTCGTCGCGGCGGAACTATCTCGGGTGCTACTCCACTCTTTGAGAAGCTTTGAACACAAGTCAGGCCGAGCTAGCAGCTCAAATCATAGTGCCGAAAGTCGTGTCAACGGAAAACCAGCGTGTTCAGACCAAAGATACTCGAGGTTCCGAGAGGGGCCATACATCATCCCGAGAGCTTCATCGAGGCTTCCCGTCAATGTTTTGAAGGACTGCGGCGAGATGAATGGTCGCGGTGACTCCCGGGACCATCCCCGGACTCACCGGCTAACCCGTGTCAAGCAGAAGAAGCAAATACGGCGTGCCCCTCACCGGCGTGCTCCCTTATCTGGCGCCCTCAGTTCCGGCGCGCCCAAAAGCATGGAGAACTTCAATCTCGGTGCGCTATTTCCCACGCCGGATTAGGCTCTTCTATATAAGGCCACTTGGTTCGACTAAGTGAAAGAGAGAACGATCGAGAGAAAGTCGAACATATAGAGAGATCGAGTGATCGCCGGGGAGAGGGTGACCACCAATCAGAGCCAAGGGAGAGAAGGTTTCTTTCTTGGGGAAGAAGGGTTTCCTTCAGAGAGCCTCCTCGCTGCCGCCGTCTTCCTCTATTCTGTCGGAATACCTCGGAGCCGGAGAAGGAGATACGATACTCTATTTTCTGGGAGGAGATTTAGGTAGGTTTTGTGTTTTCCGTCCGAGGTCTTCCTTCGGCTTCTCCCTTCCACTGCAATGTAAGTGGAAGGGGGGAAAGGGGTGATGATATGAGCCCATCTCCCCCCCTCTCACCATCTCTTTCTTATGCTTTCTTCTGTAAACCTCTCTGCAACTATCGAGCGGTGTCCGTGCGACAACGCCGGCGCCGGAGCTTTGTAATGTGTGTATTGGCTCCCCGTCCGTGGGATGAATGATATGAGTATGCTCCCTAACAGATTGGATGCATAATGTTATGTCTCTCTCTCGCTTTCTTCTCAATTTGCATGTCTAATCATAGCTCCGGGTACCCGTCTCTCAAATCTGGGTTTTTCGATGTCGGATGTGCCCTGGAACTCCATGGGATATATAAATGTTCCCCCCTCCGCAGGGCCTTCATGCCAACATGCCGATTGTGTTTTGCATCGTCTATTTTGTGGGTGCGTGACTAGAGGCATGCTTATGTATGCACCTCTGGCCGTCCCAACTGTGGGTCGATTCTTCAACGACTCTCTGCAATATCCCTTGCCCCTTTCTCTGCACAGCAACTATATGACTCCGTGGGTGTTAGTCTAACCTCGTGAGCATTAACATACTAACTCTGTGAATGGCAATCTATCAATGAACTAAATGCATCTCATACCGAATATCTCCTTTCCTTCCGTTTGTGGCTTACAGTCATTGGATTGTCTCAATTCCGTTGACCTTGTCCCAGTAATCCGGGGAGGGGGACATCCCCCACTATTTCATAGAATCATCGATTGGCCAAAGGGGCTCCATCTGTGAGTGATGGATATTCCCTACGGGCCACAAAGCGAATATCAATAGGGGCTTAAGCCCGGCAATTTGAATCCATAGTCCTTAGGGACCTTGTGGTGACTAAGGGAGGTGTGCCCCTCATAGGCCAGTCCTCGAGGTTTCCTTCCCTAACAGTCATCTTTCTCTCGGGTATAGTGCAGACTAGAGGTCGCTCACCCCTCGTAGGCAGATCCTCGGGGTTGTTGCTTCCCTCATTAGTCGCCTTATCTGCTTGTTCAACCCACGGAACCATGGTGCCCCTTGTAGGCTAGTCCTTGGGGTTTCCTGTCCGATTGGGATCTACTGGCTGCCATCGTGCTGTCCGGCTAATTAGAGGCTTACTCCACACGTGAGTATGACCCTGTTTCTCCCCTGCAGTCCTTCAAGGACGGGGGAGATGCTGCCCAATTTTTGTCAGGCTTCTTAACTAATAAAGTTATCTCTGTGAATTAGCCTCAATAAAACATCAGTTCTTAAGTAATAAACTTTCGTGCTTGAGTACGAACCTCGCACTAGCTCATAATGTTGCTCTTGGAGAGCCCTAGACTCTAATTCAACAAGCAGTCAACCCAATTAATTCCAAAACCCTCAACAACATCTTAATAGACCAAAATGGTATCAAAAAATCTTCAAAATTTAACTAAAACGGCGCAGTCCTTATCCGACGCGCCCTAATACGGCGCGGTACCCCCCCCCCCCCGCTCCGGATTAGCCTTACACTCATAATTTCATAGTTTTATGTGACTCGTTCCTGACGCGCCCCAAGGCCACCGCGCCGGTTTAATGCATGCTATGGCCGCGCCGGATTAAGACCCTTTTGCCTACGTTTGGCCGCGTCGGGGAAACCTATCCCTACGTGTGGTCACGCCAGTTTTGAATCATTACGCTCTTCTAATCACTCACTCATCTTCAGAGCGATTTTCGCCTCCCGCAGTCGAGATTAATAAACCTCAATCATGATGTGATACACCTTAGGACTTAGACAAGCAAGCACATTCACAATCAAAAGGGCCAATTTGGGCCACCGCTCTCCCGTCGCTCACCCAAGTCCCGGGGTAACTTGGCAATGCCAAGGTGAGGTTGAGGGGTTGGACCCTTGCTGGTAGAGGGCCAGCAAGGCCAAGATTTGATTCCCAATGGATGTGGATGCCCAATTCAATGGGGCCGACAAAGTGCCAATGGCACCGGTTACTCTCTTCCCACGGTGATCACTCAAGACAACGGGGCTTGAGGATCAAGCTCTCACTCTCACGGGCAGCGGAACTAAGAACTAATATTGAAAGACAAGCACTAAAGGGAGTGAGGTTTGAGCATTTACTCGACCGGTTTGAAGAAACCGGTCCCGCTCGGAGACGAGGGCGAGCGGGGAGGCGAGTGGATCCCCACACGCCGCGGCGGTGTAGCTTGACCTGCTCAATCCAATTACAACACTACTCCTCTCGCAGGAGGGGGACCTTGGGGTGGGGGTTAATGGATATTACAGCCAAAACTACCTCCACGCAGGGAGGGGCCTTCAGCCGGCCAAGCGGGGAAGGGAATTGGAGAAAGGAACACCGAAGACGGGAGGTTGCCGATTCTGCCCGGTTCTGTGGGTGCTGACAGGTGATTGAAGAGTTGACTGCTGCAGCTGCTACCGAATTTTGTTGTGGGCGAAACCATCTGGGAAATCTTCTTAGGAGGCAGGGGAAGTCGTCCAAATTTTGTTAATTTCTTCTGTCGTCGATGCCGGTCTGGGTGGAGGCCCGAACATGGAGGCAGACTCTCGGACTGGCAGCTCCTGATTTTCAATAGCAGGTTGCAGAGGATGCCCCGACAGCTCCCGAACTCGGAATCAAGCACAGTTGGAGTCCTTGGAACCGTGGATGATCCGTCTTCGCTGAAAAACTGACAGGGAAGCCAAAAGATGCCGGAGAAGGCCAGGGGACTCTGAACACTGCTGACAGGTCGGTGCAGACTGTGGGTAGCAGAACTGCGTAGATGAGAGAGAAAATGGATAACTCCTGATACAGGATGCCGAACGGAGTTCCGCTTCTTGATTCTGAAAGCAGATAGGGAGAGGAAGAACTTTTCAGAAGAGCTCTTGAGCTGATTCTTCCGAGGTTCGTCGTGGTGAAGCTTCTACGCCGGTTCTGGTACTCAGCCGGGGCAGCTCTGTGCAATTGTGGGAGAACGGAGCTCCCGGGCAGCACACAGCTCGGATGAAGATGAAACCACTTCCGTTGCGAAGAAGACAGGTAGACTCTTCTGTGGATGCCTCTTGGACCTTCAGATTTGTAGGGAAGTGGTCGTGGTGGCCGCTGCAAGCTACAGGTTCATTTGCAACTTTTGGACTGCCAGCAGTAACTTTGACATAGCCTTCAAATGACCTAAAAAGAAGAAGAAGGGGGTAGTATATGGGGAAGGGGGGGATGAAGAATGCTGGAGGGGAGGTATGGGGGGTATGGAAGGTTGCTAAAGGTAGAGGGGAGGTGGAGGAAGAAGGGGGAGGGCGCAGGTTTCAGCTGGAGGAAGGGGGAGGGGGTGTGCAAGGGTGGTGAGAATGGAGGGAGAAAGGGGCGACCAAGGCTAAAGGTAGGAGAGAGGGGCGGCCAAAATCCTTTGGAGGGAAGGTTTTTCAAATTTGAAATGGGCCTTGGGAGGTGGAAGGCTGCATGGGGAAGGTGGGATAATGCATGGGGAAGAGGAGGGGTGGTTGGTGGTTGGGAAGGTGGAGTAGGGATTGGGGGTTCAATCCTTGGTACTAGGAGAGGGAGTAAATGGGATGTGGGGAAGTGGAGTGGCCTTAATGGAGGTAGGTGGGGGTTGGAAGTGGTTGGGAGGAGGAGGAGAGAGAGAAAGTGGCGACCCAAGGAGAGAGAAAGAGGGAGAGAGAGAGAGAGGTGGGGTGGGGAGTCTCTCCCCTAGGGCTTCTCACCCCAATGTTGGAATCACTCCATTAGAGCTAAGTTTGAACACTCAATTGGAAATCTTTTGCATTCATTCATTCATTAGTCCAAAATGAAGGAAATGGGGTCCTATATATAGGCAACCCATATTTTACAATAAGACCCTGACAAAAGACTCAATGACAAATAACTGAGGGGATAAGGGGGGCTCTTGGGCCAAGCCTAAAGAATTGGGCCCAATAGCAAACTAAACAATCTAATGACACTCAAACTTAGGAAAAATAAATACAAGACCTAGGGACATGACTCAAATAAAATGAAAATTACATCAAATGACTCAAATAGATAGCACAAAAAGAATAATTGGGCCTTTATAGAGAGAGGCCCGAACTCAAACGACGCCGGAGTGTGAAGAAGACCCTAGCCAAAGGGAGTTGTGGATGATGCCTCCATCAAATCCCCTGGGCTGTGAAGAGCTCGACTCCGTCGAGTAGGGGTCCATCCGACTATGGTACCGCTCGAGGAGGTCCGGATCCAACTGCTGGAGATCCTCCCGACTCACCCAAGAATCCTCCGAAGGAGGCCGATCCTTCCACCTGACGAGATAGCGCTCATATACCTTGCTCGAGTGGTAGTGACTTGTTCATCCAATATTTGTTCAACACGTTCACGCTGGGCTCTCTTGGCTGGTGGTCTCTCCTCACGGGTGGGTGCTCTCTCAAGGGAAGAAGTAGGCTCAATCTCCTCACTAGGTACCACCGTGGGTCCCTTATATGGCACTAGGTCGGCGACATTGAATGTGGGACTTACCCCATATTCCTCAGGGAGATCTAACTCATAGGCATTTGCACCAATGCGCCTCAGGACCTGGAAGGGACCAGCCCCACGTGGCCTAATTTGGAGATGGCTCCCGGGG
This sequence comes from Amorphophallus konjac, assembly GCA_022559845.1. Taxonomy (NCBI): domain Eukaryota; kingdom Viridiplantae; phylum Streptophyta; class Magnoliopsida; order Alismatales; family Araceae; genus Amorphophallus; species Amorphophallus konjac. The sequence goes on from CM040121.1 coordinate 211,481,049, forward strand.
AGAGCCTCTCCGTCCTTACCATCACAAAGTCACCCACATGGAATTCTTGGTGACGCCGGTGAGAGTCGGCCAGCCTTTTATAAGCCTCATTCTTTTTGCTGATGTGCTTGCGAATTTCTTCATGCAATTCTCTAATGTGCTGTGCAAAAGACTCGGCCGAAATGGACACTCTAGCATGCTGGGGAAGGGGAATGAGATCGGAAGGTTTTCTTGGCTTGTACCCATGCACGGCTTCAAATGGACTCATCCCTATGGACTTATTGATGGAGTTGTTATATGCAAACTCAGCTTGTGGTAGAATGAGATCCCAATTTCCCGGTCGATCCTCAACAAGGCATCTAAGGAGGTTCCCTAGACTCCGATTGACAACTTCGGTTTGGCCATCTGTTTGGGGGTGGTAGGCAGTAGAGAATTTGAGGAGGGTACCCATCATGTGCCAAAGAGTTTTCCAAAAGTAGCTAGTGAATTTGACATCCCTATCAGAGACTATGGTCTTAGGTAGCCCGTGGAGACGGACAACCTCATCAAAGAACAATCGGGCCACATGGGAGGCATCGGAGGTCTTGGAGCATGGGATGAAGTGGGCCATCTTGGAAAACCTATCAACTACCACATAGATGGAGTCATGCTTTCTTTGAGTCTTGGGTAATCCTAGCACAAAGTCCATGCTCAAGTCTTGCCATGGACGGTCGGGGATGGGGAGTGGAGTATATAAGCCAGTGTTTTGCTTCACCTGTTTGGCCGAAGCACATGTTCGGCATTGACCCACTATCTTGCCTACATCTCTCTTGAGACTTGGCCAATGAAACTGTCCCTCAACTAGAGCAATGGTTTTGTGGACTCCAAAATGTCCAGCTAGCCCTCCCACATGTAATTCCCAAATCAAGAAGTCACGGAGTGAGGTCCGTGGGATGCAAAGCTTTGGTCCCTTGAAGAGGAACCCATCCTCTAAGACAAATGCCTCATGTTCCTTGCTAGAATGGGTGGTCAAGGTGGTATAGATGTGCCCAAAGTCGGGGCAGCTAGGGTACTCATCCTTGATCCTATCAAATCCGCTCACTTCCACTTGGATAGTGGATAACAAGGAAACTTTCCTACTAAGGGCATCTGCCGCTCGATTCTCACTCCCGGCTTTGTGTTTGATGACAAAAGTGTAGGATTGGATGAACTCAACCCATCGGGCATGTCGGGCATTTAACTTTTGTTGGGAGTTGAGGTATTTGAGGGCCTCATGGTCGGAAAAGATGACAAATTCTTTGGGCAACAAGTAGTACCTCCAATGTCGGAGGGATTGAACCATGACATAGAACTCTTTGTCATAAGTGGAGTTTCTTGTCCTAGCATCACATAGCTTCTCACTAAAGAAGGCTACCGGGTGTCCCTCTTGATAAAGAATTCCTCCTATCCCTATCCCGGATGCATCACATGTGACTTCAAAGACTTTAGATAAATCGGGAAGGCATAGGACCGGGGCTTGGGTCAACTTCTCCTTAAGTTCTTGGAAGGCTTTAGAGGCTGATTTGGTCCACACAAAAGTCCCCTTCTTGAGACAATCGGTGATAGGGCCAGTGATAGTACTAAACCCTCGAATAAACCTCCTATAGAATGTTGCCAATCCGTGGAAACTTCGGACCTCATGAAGGGTGTGGGGTTCCGGCCAATCAAGAATAGCTTGGACCTTGTCGGGGTCCATGGAGACACCCTTGGTAGACACCACAAATCCTAGGAAGGTGATGGATGTGGTCATGAAGTGGCACTTCCCTAGGTTGGCAAATAGGCTCTCTTGTAGGAGGACGGTGCAAACTTGCCTAAGATGGTCAAGGTGGGCCTCTTGGGATTGACTATAGATGAGTATGTCATCAAAGTAGACCACTAGAAAGATCCCAATGAAAGGCCTAAGGACCTCCGTCATAAGATGCATGAAAGTACTTGGGGCATTCGAAAGCCCAAAAGGCATGACTAACCATTCAAAGAGACCATCTTTGGTTTTAAAAGCTGTTTTCCATTCATCCCCGGGCCTTATCCTAACTTGGTGATAGCCACTCTTAAGGTCAATTTTGGAGAAAATGGTGGCTCCGGCTAACATATCAAGCATGTCATCAAGCCTAGGGATGGGGAACCTATACTTGACGACGATCTTATTAATTGCCCGGCTATCCACACAGATCCGCCAAGACCCATCCTTCTTGGGAGTTAGAAGGGCCGGGACAGCACATGGACTTTTACTTATGCGAATGAAGCCCTTCCTAATGAGTTCCTCTATTTGCCTCCGAAGTTCGGCATGTTCCGTGGGATTGAGGCGATAATGAGGAAGGTGTGGGAGAGTGGCCCCCGGGACTAGATCAATTGCGTGTTGCACATCACGCATGGGGGGGAGTTGGTCCGGGAGCTCCGTTGGGAACACATCATGGAATTCTTCTAGGAGTTGTTGGATTTCTATGGGATGTGGGTTGGTGGGAGTGGGTTCTCCTAGGCAAATGATCACCGCATATAGAGGTACTCCTTGAACTATCTCCTCTTCAAGTTCTTTCCTAGTGATGAGATGAAGACCCTTGGTCAACCCCGAGGTCCCACTTTGTTTGGGAGTTTGGGTGAGGGATGGGGTTAGAGGGGTGGAGTTCCCCGAGATTTGTGTGGTGGTGGGGTGGTGTCCTTGAGGGAGAGTGTCCCTCTTGGTCATGGGACGTGGTGGGGAGGGGTTAAGATGAATAGTCTTACCCTCATGTTCAAAGGTGCATATGTTGCTCCTACCCAAGATGGTGGCATCTACATCATAAAGCCAAGGTCTTCCTAGTAGGATGCTACCTACTTCCATAAGTATGACATCACACCATATTTGACTATGGTATGAAGAGAAGGTGAGGGGCACAAGACATTGGGTGTTGACCGGGATGGAGTTGTTGTTGATCCATGAGACCCGATATGGACTTGGGTGAGGGGTGATGGCAAGCCCAAGAAGCTTGACGGTATCGGGTGATACGGCATTGACACAACTTCCGCTATCTAGGATCACCTTCCTTACATGACTCCCTAGCTTAACAAAGGTGTGAAAGATTGAGGTTCGACGCCAATCCTCTTCTTGGGGTTTGGTGAGGGTGCATCTAATCACTCCTAGATGGGAGTTGGTAGATGGAGTGGTGTGATCTAGACCCGATTCTAGGTATTGGGTTTCATACTCCTCTTCCCAATCTAGTGAGGCTTCATGGTCCTCAACAACACTCTCAAGTTCCTTTTGGGGTGGAGCTTCTTCCTCAATAAGCAAGCTAGATAATCCCTTGGATGGACATTGCCCCGCAAAGTGGCCAAACCCTTGGCACCTATAGCATTGTTGACGCCCGCTACCCGGAGTGGTTCTTACATTTGGGCCTTTGGGATTGTCTACCCTCCGTGGGAGGGGGTGACTAGGGGTGGGCTTGTTTGGAGTGATGGGGAGAGGAGGGTTGTAAGGCCTTAATAGGGCACTCCCACTTGGATTAGGGGCTTTCATGGGTGTGGCCGGAATGGGTCGTGGTCCCATGTTTTTGGGATCGGCCGGTCGGGGAGTAGCAAATCGAGGGATCCTAGAGAATCTTTCTACATCCCTAGCTATTTGATAAGCTAGCTCAAGGTTATCAACATCTCTCATGAAAAGCTCTCTCTTGATGTGACTTTGAAGCCCATTCCTAAAGCGGGACAAGGTAACGGCCGGGTCCTCATGAACTCCACACTTCAAAAGATAGGAGTCAAACTTCTCAATATATTCGACCACGGTCTTCCCCTCTTGGGTGAGGCTTTGCCATTCATCTAAGAGCATTTGATGGTAGGATTGGGGAAGATATTTGTTCCTAAGTTGGTTCTTCATACCCTCCCAAGTGTCAATAGGCTCTTCCCGCCTAATCCTTCTTAAACCCTCTTGGTTTAACCAATAGGTTTTGGCTAATTTGATGAGATGCATTTTGGCCAACCTTACCCTCCTTTGGTCGGTCATAGGGTACCATTCAAAGTATTGGTCCATGGCGGTTTCCCATTCTAAGTAGACACTTGGTTCATGGGAACCATCAAAGTTTGGGGCCTCTACTTTAATCATCCTTAAGAGAGGGTCATCGGGGTCGTCCCGTGGACGCCTTTCATGAATGTGAGGGTGGCGGGGTCTCTCATGGTCATGGTAGGGGTCAAGGTCCAAGTCCTCCCTATAAATTTCAGCATGTGGATGATGGGCTCTTGGTCCATTGTTCCTTGGGTGGAACTCGTCCCTATGAGGCTCAACATGTGGAGGGTGGACTCTTGGGTTATTGTTCCTTGGGTGGAACTCATTCCTATGTAACTCACCATGTGGCGGATGGACTCTTGATTCATTATTCCTTGGATGGGGCTCTTCCCTATGAGGTTCAACATGGGGAGGGTGGACTCTAGGCTCATTGTTCCTTGGGGGGAACTCGTGCTCTTCTAGCCGAGCAATTCGAGTGGAAAGGGACTCAAGTTGGGCAAGAATGTTTGTAAGGGCAGCATCTACCCTATTCATTTGGCCTTGAGGTTCCTCCCTAGGAGCATCTTGGTTGAGTTGAGGATTGGGATCCATTGGTGGATTTGAAGATGATGGATCGGGTCGGTAACTAGCACCACTACGGGTGGACATGCAAGACAAGGGGCAAATGATGTTGGACACACAATGCAAAGGTCCTAGGACTTAGACTTGATAGAGACAAGTCAAAGACGTGCTCTGATACCAATTGATGTGATACACCCTAGGACTTAGACAAGCAAGCACATTCACAATCAAAAGGGCCAATTTGGGCCACCGCTCTCCCGTCGCTCACCCAAGTCCCGGGGTAACTTGGCAATGCCAAGGTGAGGTTGAGGGACCCTTGCTGGTAGAGGGCCAGCAAGGCCAAGATTTGATTCCCAATGGATGTGGATGCCCAATTCAATGGGGCCGACAAAGTGCCAATGGCGCCGGTTACTCTCTTCCCACGGTGATCACTCAAGACAACGGGGCTTGAGGATCAAGCTCTCACTCTCACGGCCAGCGGAACTAAGAACTAATATTGAAAGACAAGCACTAAAGGGAGTGAGGTTTGAGCACTTACTCGACCGGTTTGAAGAAACCGATCCCGCTCGGAGACGAGGGCGAGCGGGGAGGCGAGTGGATCCCCACACGCCGCGGCGGTGTAGCTTGACCTGCTCAATCCAATTACAACACTACTCCTCTCGCAGGAGGGGGACCTTGGGGTGGGGGTTAATGGATATTACAGCCAAAACTACCTCCACGCAGGGAGGGGCCTTCAGCCGGCCAAGCGGGGAGGGGAATTGGAGAAAGGAACACCGAAGACGGGAGGTTGCCGATTCTGCCCGGTTCTGTGGGTGCTGACAGGTGATTGAAGAGTTGACTGCTGCAGCTGCTACCGAATTTTGTTGTGGGCGAAACCACCTGGGAAATCTTCTTAGGAGGCAGGGGAAGTCGTCCAAATTTTGTTAATTTCTTCTGTCGTCGATGCCGGTCTGGGTGGAGGCCCGAACAGGGAGGCAGACTCTCGGACTGGTAGCTCCTGATTTCTAACAGCAGGTTGCAGAGGATGCCCCGACAGCTCTCGAACTCGGAATCAAGCACCGTTAGAGTCGTTGGAACCGTGAACGAGCCCTCTTTGCCGCAAAACTAACGGGTAAGCCAAACGATGCCGGAGAAGGCCAGGGGACTCTATACTCTGCTGATAGGTCGGTGCAGACTGTGGGTAGCAGAACTGCGTAGATGAGAGAGAAAATGGATAACTCCTGATACAGGATGCCGAACGGAGTTCTGCTTCTTGATTCTGAAATCAGATAGGGAGAGGAAGAACTTTTCAGAAGAGCTCTTGAGCTGATTCTTCCGAGGTTCATCGTGGTGAAGCTTCTACGCCGGTTCTGGTACTCAGCAGGGGTAGCTCTGCGCAATTGTGGGAGAACGGAGCTCTCGGGCAGCACACAGCTCGGATGAAGATGAAACCACTTCCGTTGCGAAGAAGACAGGTAGACGCTTCTGTGGATGCCTCTTGGACCTTCAGATTTGTAGGGAAGTGGTCGTGGTGGCTGCTGCAAGCTACAGGTTCATTTGTAACTTTGGGACTGCCAGCAGCAACTTTGACATAGCCTTCAAATGACCTAAAAAGAAGAAGAAGGGGGTAGTATATGGGGAAGGGGGGATGAAGAATGCTGGAGGGGAGGTATGGGGGGTATGGAAGGTTGCTAAAGGTAGAGGGGAGGTGGAGGAAGAAGGGGGAGGGCGCAGGTTTCAGCTGGAGGAAGGGGGAGGGGGTGTGCAAGGGTGGTGAGAATGGAGGGAGAAAGGGGCGACCAAGGCTAAAGGTAGGAGAGAGGGGCAGCCAAAATCCTTTGGAGGGAAGGTTTTTTAAATTTGAAATGGGCCTTGGGAGGTGGAAGGCTGCATGGGGAAGGTGGGATAATGCATGGGGAAGAGGAGGGGTGGTTGGGAAGGTGGAGTAGGGATTGGGGGTTCAATCCTTGGTACTAGGAGAGGGAGTAAATGGGATGTGGGGAAGTGGAGTGGCCTTAATAGAGGTAGGTGGGGGTTGGAAGTGGTTGGGAGGAGGAGGAGAGAGAGAAAGTGGCGACCCAAGGAGAGAGAAAGAGGGAGAGAGAGAGAGAGGTGGGGTGGGGAGTCTCTCCCCTAGGGCTTCTCACCCCAATGTTGGAATCACTCCATTAGAGCTAAGTTTGAACACTCAATTGGAAATCTTTTGCATTCATTCATTCATTAGTCCAAAATGAATGAAATGGGGTCCTATATATAGGCAACCCATATTTTACAATAAGACCCTGACAAAAGACTCAATGACAAATAACCGAGGGGATAAGGGGGGCTCTTGGGCCAAGCCCGAAGAATTGGGCCCAATAGCAAACTAAACAATCTAATGACACTCAAACTTAGGAAAATAAATGCAAGACCTAGGGACATGACTCAAATAAAATGAAAATTACATCAAATGACTCAAATAGATAGCACAAAAAAGATAATTGGGCCTTTATAGAGAGAGGCCTGAACTCAAACGACGCCGGAGTGTGAAGAAGACCCTAGCCAAAGGGAGTTGTGGATGATGCCTCCATCAAATCAGTAATAAACCAAATAAGGACAAGACCATTCAGGTCCGAGCCATTTCATCATTATGCTTCTACTGTCATGTATGTTATCATCATGCTTTCGTTATCATGCCTACATTACCACTTTCATCTCTCTCGGCGGAGATTAATACACTTGATTGATCATTGGTCATCTTCATAACCCTATTAACATGCTTAGCATAATCATGAGCATCACGCATGCATGCTTGCATAGACCCTCGGGTATATCAAATGGCACTGACGGAAGTCTGGGTTACGCCCGACCGGAAGTCTTTGCCATGCGCGATGGTGGTCTTTGGACCTATGTTCTCCACCACGTATCGAGGGTCTCCAACTTAATGAACCATGTCTCTCTTGCATGATAGATAAAAGCATTTCACGTGACCTCGTCATATTCATACTTTTGCATCTTGTTTCAGCTTCGAACGGCCCGCTATCTCGGCAATTAGTCAAAGGTTTTCTCCCTTATGGGGGATGTAATTAACGTCATAGCCTTTATGGTATGGCGGACTGCTAGTCCCGATCCGAATCTCACTCTCGCCCACAAGGGTCAGAATGAGCGCACAATAAACTTGTCACTTCCGTGACTGGCAGGTCTGCGTAGTCAATTAACCAATTGTTTATTTATTAATTAACTGGTTGATTGACCCGAACAAAATGACCCAACAAAATAAACCATCCCAACATCATCCTCGGAACTAGCTGTGCCGACTGGAGAGCCCGAGGAGCAGCTTCTAGGAATAATGTGCAAACCTAGGCATTGAAAAAATGAAGTGGACCGACCGTCCGTAGATTCCTGCGAAGATGAGATCGATGCATGTCTCCCAGCATTTTTTATATTAAGCACAATGCAACCGGGCACAATGAAAGCTTCATGCCCCATGCCATCAGATAGGAAGGGTAAATTGCCTCCGCCCTGATCACGCTCTCGTCGCCCTGTGGAAGAGCGAAGGAGCAAACAAATACGCAGCATAATGGGTTACTGCATCAATGCCAACAGGATTAGGTCCTTCCCGTTGACCTTCCTTCGGTGATGGAGGGAAAGCAGTTTGCTGTCGAACCCTCTTCTTTCGCTGAACAGGAGCCGGCACTACCGAAGGGAAGTCTTCATATCTCTTCTCCCCTATGAAAAAATACTAAAGCAAGGCACCCATCCTCACGCACCTCTTCTCTCCGGGCTTGCGTGCTTCCCGGGTATCGTATGAAGAACGGCAAAGAGTACGATACGCCTTCATCAGATATCGGTAGGCGAAGCCAGTCAAATATCACCCTTCACCGTTAGTCTGATCTTTTAGCCAATCGGGCCAGTAAACTTCCTTATATGGCTCACCATCAATCGAGAGGCCGCTTAGCCGGGAAAGACTTTAAAGGTCTAATGATGTCTCTCCATTTGAAGTATAAAAGGTGTTGTACTATGGAAAGAATACCTCAATCATACTGTAGCATAGACCTTTGGAAATGGGGTAACGATACCTCGATGCATACACGATGTGGTACACGCCGGCCTTAATCAGGATTGGAGCGTAATGTTGCAAGACGTAGTTGGTGAATTCCACTGCTCCCGCCCAGAAGGCATGGGCGTCAGTAGCCTTCAGGTCGGCAAACCAACCCACAGAAATTTGGTGCTTGAAGCGCACTGCTAAACAATCCAACAATAATGGATCTTCTATATACCCCCACTTCAGCGGGGCTAAGAATAAGCCGAAAGATGGTTTCTCCCAGTCAACATGACCTGCGACGTCGTTCCATCTGGCCGAGATAAATTCGGGGGCTCTGGTCAGTAGCCCATCCTGTGGAGTCAGCTCCTGGAGTCCAAGCACGGCACTCCACTTCCTAGGCTCAACCGGCAAATATATGGGTCTTCCCCGCGTAATGAAGTATGTTAAACTATCTCGTTCAGCAAGTAGTGCCTGCTCAACCTTCCGAACGAGGAACAAGTCCCACTTCCCCTGAAGATTGAATCGCCTCAGAAAGGACATCAGATGCTTGTCTTTGGGGTGGTCCATTCTATAACTGTCATGGCGATCGTACTCGAAGGAATCACTCTCGATCATTAACAGACGGCTAGTGTTTACTGTGTCAGTGTCTGAATCAGAGGACTCCGCAACTATGGCCAGCTGATCATGGCCTCTATCTAAAGAATCGACATCCCCCCAAGTCACCACAGTACGGGAAGAGGAGGGAGAACCAGATGCCATGGTATTTTCATCAAAGGAAACACAAAAGAAAATAAACAAGGTCCAAAAAGGGTTGGAAACAAAATTCTGACAAAATTTTGACAGAGTCTTGATGGGGACATCTAGATGGGGGCCTAGTGGCCCAACCCGTTTGGTGGAGAGGTCGCTCCCATCCCATGGCCCATTAGGTCGGGCCCATCTAATTTTTGGGCTTTTCTCTTTTATTTATGATGTAATTTTTTTATATTAGCATTTAGTTCTTAGTGGGTCAGTTAATTGGGCCCAAAAAGTCAAGTTAGCTAGTGGGTCTAGTTCAGCGTCATAGGTTACTTATTGTTACCCCCGGATAGTGGAGTCTTTTTTCTATTTGTTAGGGGTAAGAATGGTCTTTTGTAACCATTGGCCTCTCCTATAAATATGGGACCAAAGGGCCTCATTTGAGTTAGAGAATTATTGAATGAAAAAAATTGAGTCATCATTGGAAGAAGAGCCTATACCGGTGGAAATATATGAGCCGGTCCCGGAGTTGATTGACCTATACGAAGAGCAAGAACTTGAGTGGGCGATGCCACAAGACGTCAAGGAACCTGTCCCTCCCGACGCGCTTTACCAACTACCGGATCAGCCCCATATTGACTCGGTGTTGCACGAGTTTTGCATGACCCATGAGAAGCGTCACCCGAGCATCTGTCACTTGATCAATTGCCCCGAACCTTGGTCATACCCTCCGACGGTCATCACGATCGTACTGCCCCACTTTAAGATTCGACGATGAAACTTTTCTAACTGGGGGGGTATGATGGGGACATCTAGATGAGGGCCTAGTGGCCCAACCCATTTGGTGGAGAGGTTGCTCCCGTCCCATGGCCCATTATGTTGGACCCGTCTAATTTTTGGGTTTTTCTCTTTTATTTATGATGTGATTTCTTTTTATTAGCATTTAGTTCTTAGTGGGTCAGTTAATTGGACCCCAAAGGCCAAGTTAGCTAGTGGGTCTAGTTCAAGGTCATAGGTTACTTATTGTTACCCCCGGATAGCGGGGGCTTTTTTCTATTTGTTAGGGTAAGAATGGTCTTTTGCAACCCTTGGCCTCTCCTATAAATAGGGGACCAAACGGCCTAATTTGAGTTAGAGAATTATTGAATGAAAAAAATTGTGTTCAAGGAAATCCCTTGGTTTTCTCTCCCTCTCTCTCCTGGTCGCACCTCTCTCTCTCATTCTTTCTCTCTCTCTCTCTCTCTCTCTCTCTAGGGTGCAGACCCCTCTCTCTCTTCCCCAACCTTGGTCGAACCCCCTCTCTCTCCTCTTGCCACATCAGCAAGGGAATCTCCCCTCCCTCAATCCCTCCTAAAATCTCTCCCCAAATCCCTCCCTTCTACTAATACCTTTCCTAATCTAGTTTCCCCCACTCATTCAAAATTCAAATACCTCCCATATTCTCTCCCTCCCTCCACAATAATTCAAATCCTTTCCTAATCCCCTTGCCACCTCAGCATCCATTCTAAGAAGAGAACCCTAGAATCTCTCCCACCTTCCCTAGAATTAGCCACACCTCTCCCCTCTCCTTGCACAACCAGCCGCACCCCACCCACTCTCTCTCTAACCCTAGCGCACCCCAACCACCCCAGCAGCCTAGGTTGATCCAAGCACCCTCCCATCTCCTCTCCCACATCCCCCCATCCTCCAGGCTCATCCACGGAGCCACCGCGAGCCCTCGTCGTCATCCTCATCCTCGGCTTTGAAGATCTCTCTACTCTGCTACCTGCAGATCCGGGTCAGGTTCTGAGACCCGACTTCTAGAAGCTACACCGATGACCACGGCATGAATCAGCCCAAACCCTCTTCTATGGGTTTGTTTTAATCCGAGTCTACTTCGCTCCAGAAGTGGTCTCGCTTCGTTTCAACCTCAGCATGGATCGTGGCGTCATTTTCCGTATGACTGTGCAAGGCCTTTGCGAATCTGCTCGCACAGGTAGTGAAACGAGATTGCAGATCGCACCATGCCTTCCCTGTTGATCTTTTGGTCAATCCCTTCCTCGCAGGCGTACCTCTAGATGTTCCGAAGCCATCCCAAGTGGTTTGATCACGTTATGATCTATGTGCTTGGCGTACCACCCCAAGTATCCTGCCCATGTCTGTCTGCTCGCCCAGAAGACAGAGGCTCACAACATAGGCGACCACGACCCGTCCAGTGCTCCGATGGTCTTCAAATTTTAATGGTGAGTAGAACTCTCAGTTCTCCATCCAACCACACCTATCCCGCTTTGTTTGGAGGTCTACAATGAGAGTTCCACTGCTTGCACTGCGACTGCGCCAACCTGTCCTGTGAGGCAGAACTGTGCAGGTTGGCTTCTCTGCTTTGGCCCGCCCACCAGCGACCTCGGATCTTCTCCAAGCTTTCAGGAGTGTGTCTGCACGTCATCTTCAGCCCGTGGGCGCTGACGGAGTCACCATCTGACCTCCAAGCATGAAGTTACAGTAAAATCTCTTCAATTCTATCCAGCAGGATAGACACAGGGCAGTAGGCCCATTTCCCTTTCCCCGTGTTCCCCCCTCCTGCGTGAGGGTAGTTTTGTATTGATCAATACTGTCCCCATGATCCCCTCCCTGTGTGGAGAGTAGTGCCAGAAGGCTGTACTCACAGGTTCACACCAAAAGCCGTCGTCAACATTCCCATGCACGCGCTCGTTCCGCATCAAATTTGGTATCAGAGCAAGTTCCCAGCTTGTTCCTACAAGCCAGGTCCTAGAGAGGGCGATATGAGTTCCCATCCGGTGATCTCTACAGCAGCCCTACCAAATGGCGCCCCCACCGTGGTATCCATCCATGAGATGGAACCCGGGAATTGGGTCTCTCAAGACATCATCGATGCCCTAACCAAGACCGGTCAGATTATACGTGATGGAGATCAAGTCCTTGTAGAGTTCGAAACATGGATCGACCGGGTTCCCTACTTTGATGGTGCATTGTGCCACATTAGCACATTAGCCGGTCCTCGCATATTACTCGGGAGGCCCTAGCTTAACGAGAGGCATGCAACCATCGACCCGGAGTGGCGGACTTGCCAAGGGCATCATCCGCATGTATCGGAGGTCTTCACAATCCGCAATATGTGTCCCCCTCCGCCTATGGAACTAGAAGTCCCAACAATTGAGTCATCATTGGAAGAAGAGCCTATACCGGTGGAAATATATGAGCCGGTCCCGGAGTTGATTGACCTATACGAAGAGCAAGAACTTGAGTGGGCGATGCCACAAGACGTCAAGGAACCTGTCCCTCCCGACGCGCTTTACCAACTACCGGATCAGCCCCATATTGACTCGGTGTTGCACGAGTTTTGCATGACCCATGAGAAGCGTCACCCGAGCATCTGTCACTTGATCAATTGCCCCGAACCTTGGTCATACCCTCCGACGGTCATCACGATCGTACTGCCCCACTTTAAGATTCGACGATGAAACTTTTCTAACTGGGGGGGTATGATGGGGACATCTAGATGAGGGCCTAGTGGCCCAACCCATTTGGTGGAGAGGTTGCTCCCGTCCCATGGCCCATTATGTTGGACCCGTCTAATTTTTGGGTTTTTCTCTTTTATTTATGATGTGATTTCTTTTTATTAGCATTTAGTTCTTAGTGGGTCAGTTAATTGGACCCCAAAGGCCAAGTTAGCTAGTGGGTCTAGTTCAAGGTCATAGGTTACTTATTGTTACCCCCGGATAGCGGGGGCTTTTTTCTATTTGTTAGGGTAAGAATGGTCTTTTGCAACCCTTGGCCTCTCCTATAAATAGGGGACCAAACGGCCTAATTTGAGTTAGAGAATTATTGAATGAAAAAAATTGTGTTCAAGGAAATCCCTTGGTTTTCTCTCCCTCTCTCTCCTGGTCGCACCTCTCTCTCTCATTCTTTCTCTCTCTCTCTCTCTCTCTCTCTCTAGGGTGCAGACCCCTCTCTCTCTTCCCCAACCTTGGTCGAACCCCCTCTCTCTCCTCTTGCCACATCAGCAAGGGAATCTCCCCTCCCTCAATCCCTCCTAAAATCTCTCCCCAAATCCCTCCCTTCTACTAATACCTTTCCTAATCTAGTTTCCCCCACTCATTCAAAATTCAAATACCTCCCATATTCTCTCCCTCCCTCCTAATTCAAATCCTTTCCTAATCCCCTTGCCACCTCAGCCTCCATTCTAGGAAGAGAACCTCAGAATCTCTCCCACCTTCCCTAGAATCAACCGCACCTCTCCCCTCTCCTTGCACAACTAGCCGCACCCCACCCTCTCTCTCTCTCTAACCCTAGCCACCCCAACCACCCCAGCAGCCTAGGTCGACCCTAGCACCCTCCCATCTCCTCTCCCACGTCCCCCCATCCTCCAGGCTCATCCACGGAGCCACCGCGAGCCCTCGTCGTCGTCCTCGTCCTCGGCTTTGAAGATCTCTCTACTCTGATGCCTGCAGATCCAGGTCAGGTTCTGAGACCTGACTTTCAGAAGCTACACCGACAACCATGGCGTGAATCAGAATAAACCCTCTTCTGTGGGTTTGTTCTACTCCGAGTCTACTTCGCTCCAGAAGTGGTCTCGCTTCGTTTCAACCTCGACACGGATCGTGGCGTCATTTTCCATAAAATTGCGCAAGGCCTGTGCGAATCTGCTCGCACTGGTAGTGAAGAGAGATTGCAGATCGCACCATGCCATCCACGTTGATCTTTTGGTCGAGCCCTTCCTCGCAGGCGTACCTCTAGATGTCCCAAAGCCATCCAAAGTGGTTTGATCACGTTACGATCTCTATGCTTGGCGTACCACCCCGAGCATCCTGCCCCTGTCTGTCTGCTCACCCAGAAGATAGAGGCTCACCACAAAGGTGACCACGACCCGTCTAGTGCTCCGATGGTATTGTGTATGTGATTTTGATGATTATAAAATGACTTTGTTGCTTGGCCTTGTGCATGAATGGTTATTCATGTCTTCATGTGCTTGAACTCATTATCCTCTAGCTATGAAGTATGAAATGATTGTGGAAATGATTACATAATGTTGTTATTGGGATATCATCATGTGGATGCATTTATGACTCTATTAAGGCTCATATGTGCTTTGATGTTAGCACATTGCATATACATTGCATATTCACTTGGTAAGATTACTTTGTATTCAATGAGAAAGCATTTGTGGAAAACATGCTTGAATAAATGTCATATTGAGCCTCCTGTCATGCATGTATACTTTGGTAATGCTAAATGAATGATTGAGATGTAAATACCATTGCTAACCCCTAAGGTAATGATGTGTGGATTGATGAGTTTGGATGATGATCAAATGGAATGTGACTCAATATTGTTTTGCATGGCTTGGCTCCTCACTCTTTAAATTCTAAAATTAGTTGCATCATGTAATGGTGACTGATGCTCGGAATTATTTCACAAGAACTTATGGTTCTATTAGAGAAGGTGAAATGAAATGGGTTGGTTTGTAAGGTTAACATTGAAGCAAAACTAATTTTCTCTTTGTGCTTTGCAGGCTGGAAGAACTCCTTACAACCCTCTTTTATCATCCCAAAACTCACAGTGAAGTTGGAGCTTTCATTCTTAGCAATATAGGCCATTGGGCCCTCTGTAGGAACAGGTGTCGACACCCAGTGTCGACTCCTGCTTCTAGGATGCTCTGTTAGAGCAATTTCAGAACCTGGGAAGATAGGTGTCGACACCAGGTGCCGACACCTACCTGCACTAGTTCTGGCAGCAGGCCAGAACACCAGGTGTCGACACCTAGTGTCCAGCACCCTGTTTCTGGCTTTTTGTAAACACCTGGGCACCAGGTGTCGACACCTGTGTGACGCCGTGAAAGATGACATTCATGTTCGAGCACCGAAAGTCCATCAAACCCAGTCAAATCGCCCTCAAATCACTCCTTAATTTGTGGATCTGGTCCCTAAGCTGTCTCTTGACCATCCTAAACTCGTATATACATCTCTTTGGGTCATGAACCCTAATTATGAAGTAAGATCTGAATTATTTTCTCTTGTTCTAACTCTTGTCAGTGCAGGGACGCAGCAGCTGCTCCAGGGCTTCTTCCATAACGTTTTGGGCGTGAAAGTGAAAGTAAGAAGGCTCCTTCCAAGTCTCCAAATGACCATCTACTGGAAGCTACGTGGAAAATCAACATACAACCATTGTCCTCGCAAGAATCGATCATCTTTCTTCAAGAACGGTTTTCGTACTGCAGAAGCATTCAAATACGTTTGAAGGAGAGACAAGGGGGAGCTCTAATCACTGTAAAATCTCCCTCATTCTGATTTCTCAAAATCTTTGTTGATAGAGCTTGAAAATCTGCTTTAGGACATTTTTGGAAAACTTTATATGTCTTTTGTCCACTCTCTCTTACACATATATATGAGCTGCGATTTTTGTGATACAACAATTCTAATGCTCATATATTCTTTCGTATAGGTGAAGAAAAGAGGGAAAACGTGGTGGAGCTCTTGCAAGGAGGATATGATCTACCACCGTGAGGATCTGAAGCCCGTGGAAGAAGGAAAAGAGGAGTGGCATGAGGAGAGGAAGAAGATGATGTCAAAATCATGATCATCCGTCAACGAGCCTAGGAGAACCAGATTTTGTAGAAGAAGGGGGAGCTCTATCTTTGATGCATCTTTCTAGTTTTCATCTATAGAATTTGTTTTAGGAAGTCATAGCATATATTTGTCTTTGTTTGATATACATTTGAGAGAATACTTTGTGTGGGTGTTCGGAGAAAGGGTTCTCCGAGTGTTTGTGTTGACGTGTGTACGTCGTTTTGTGCGGAGTATATCCGCGTGTGTGCTTGGTCGTATCTTGGGGTGTGTTCCCCGTGTGTGGTTGTAAGTTTACTCCCGTGTGGTTGGGTAGGCATTGCCCTACGTGTATGTGGACTGAGCTGTGTCTCAGTGTGAGGTATTTGTGCGGGGTGTGTTCCCCGACGTTGTGTGTGTGTGTGCGTGCTGCTGTGGCGGCAGTTTGAGGCAAGGCCTCATGTGTGGATTGCTGCGGAAGTAGCGTGTGTGGTGTTGGGGTTCGTCCCCGTGTTGCTACATTTTGTAGCGTGTAGTGGAGCCTCACCGGTTTGGTGAGGGGTGGACGTAGGGAGTCAGTCGTGGTCCCGAACCATCTTAAAAATTCCCGTGTCTTGTGGTTTGATCTTTGTGATTGTGTGATTCACTATCTTATCTATTTATGCAATCGTGTGAGCTCGGTGAGATTGAGTGAATTAAGTTTAAATCTTTTTAGATTAAATTCATCAATCTTATCAATCTTGTTAATTCCGTTGTGTGCTAGTTTGTGTTTTTAATTGGACATTGTTTTTACTAGAAGGATCTATTCACCCCCCCTCTAGATCCGCGTTCCTACACTATGGGACCCAACAATTGGTATCAGAGCGAGGCTCTGTTGTCCCTAGATCTTGCAATCTACAGAGTGATCCTAGTACATTATACAATCATGAATTTTTCTGCTGAACATATCTCAATGAACTGTTTGCCAATCTTTACTGGTTCGGACTTTAATTCATGGCTAGGCAAACTGTGTGTGCTGATCAATTCTATTAATCCTTGTCTCTGGAAATTGATTTGTCATGGTCCACACATATTACCTCTAGATGAGACCAAGTGGTCCAATCAGGATAAGATGATGCACCATGATAATGTTACTGCTTTTAGTTTATTGAAAGCTTCCGTGAGTACTAACAAGTATCCATTTGTATCTTCTTGTAAGACGGCGAAGGAGCTTATGGACCGGTTGATCAAAGCTCAAGAGAAGGAAAGGTTAAAATGTCTCATGGCGGATGATGCTGATCAACAAAGTGACGAAAATGCAGAAGAGGTAAATTCTGATTCTGAAGAATTTACTCTTGATGATCTTGTTGATGCTTATGATGAGTTGGAAAAACAATATAAGAAAGTCAAGTCGAAAAATAGAAAATTGAAAAATAAAACTGAAAATATGCTCCATGAAAATGAATCTTGTGATAAATGTTCTGAGCTTGATAACTTCAATGAACGTTTAGAGCATGATGTTGAATGTCACAAAGAAACCATTGCTTGGTTGAGAAATGAAAATGTTGCCCTCAAGAACAAAATCGATCAATTGGAGAAAACTGAAAAAGATCTAAGAAACAAAATGGAATCAAACTCTATTGATCAGGATATTTGCAATGAATTGATTATGAATGATAAACTTGCAAATGAAAATGAAGAACTTAAAAAGGAGAATAGTGCGATGCTAAATCAGATCTCCCTGCTTGAAAGTAGATTGAAAAATCTTGAAAATCTTGAAAAAGGAAAATCTATGATTGTTGATGAATCTGATAAAATGCATGTGCTTGACCAAGAAATAGCTAACTATGAATTGCACATTGCATCCTTTGAATCTGAAATTGTTGACTTGAATGCATCCTTATTTAAGTTTGTAAATGGGAAAGAAAATTTGAACAAAATATTGGGGACTAAGGTGAATTTCCAAAGAGAGGGGCTGGGCTATAATCCTGTGAACAAAAAAAAATTTGAAAACAAAGTCTATACATCATATGTCTATAGTTCAAACATAGCCAGCACATCAAATGGGTCTCCAAATCAATCTGCTCCTCAAACAACAAAGAGATCAAATGAAAATCTGAAAAAGAAACAAAACCTGCATCAAAAGGCTAAAAATATTGTTGGTGTCATGATGAATATCAAGAAAAATCATGTTGCACACACACATGCATCCACAAAGAAAATCTCATGTTTTTATTATGGTGAACTTGGTCATATGATGCATGATTGCCTTTTGATGAAATCTGAAGATCTAGAAGCATGCAAGAAAATGAATGGCTTCACAAAGCCAAGAAAGTTGTTGAACATAAAAAGAACTTTTGATAACTCTTATGTTCATGCAAGAAGACCATTTGAAAGATTTGCTCCATTGAACGGTTTTCATTGTGGAAGGTTCGGTCACAGGATGAACAATTGCTTTAGTTTGAAAAATGATAACATCTCTACAAACCCACAGAAATTCCATGCTTATTCTTACAAGAAAAATATGAAGTCTTTTGGTTGTTGTCATTATTGTGGTGAGTTTGGACATACCATGCATGATTGCTCCTTAATGCATTTTGATGATATGTATGCCTAAAAATTGTGGAAGGCACCCACTAGAGGTGCAACTAACCATTCGAGACCCAAGAAAACTTGGGTACCCAAAATAACCAAATGAGAACTTTAATGCAGGAATGCCTTGAGGCCAATGCAGGTATGTTGACATCTTGTTTTGCAGGTGGCTTTACAACGTTGAAAAGCTTGAGTCCATGAGTTGATATTAATTTGTAAGTTGGTTGTTCATGCTTTGCGCACCTTGATTGTGTGAATTATCAGTTCATACTGCTAGAATTTAAGTCTCTAATATGCAGGTTTGAAGAGGCAGTCTTATGTGTTTTATGTGCATCAACCTTGTCTACACATGTGCTTAGACTTGGTCCTTCATGTGCATTGACCTGTGCTACACATGGACAGACATGGGTTCTTCATGTGTTTGGACTTGTACTTTATATGCATAGACTTGACTCTTTACACTATTGGGCTAAACTTGAAATTTCTGAACTGAACTTTGAACTCATGTCAGCTTGAGTGAATCAAACTTGAATGTGAACTTTAGAAATGTTCCGAATCACTTGCATTGATAGCTGCAACTCATCATACATACTTGCAGCTCATTGGAGATTGTCTTGTGGAAGAAAAGCACTAAAATTGGCCTTCTCATTTGTATTGAATTGAGATTGATATGAAATTGAGTTTATGATATTACAGGTTGAGAGAGAGAGTCTTATGTGATGAAAAGCCTTGAAGTTAGTTTCTTCATATGCATTGACTTAATATTGACATGAATTGAGCTCTTTAAAGTACAGGTTTGATTATGACCGTCAACCCTTGAAATCATGGTAAGAATTCAATGTTTGAATGTATCTCCATGTGTCTAGATTGGGTTTAATTCATGTATAGTATTTCTTGGCTTAGATTAACTGTCTTAGGTAGTTTTGCTTGTTTCCTCTGCTGGTGTCGACACCAAGTGTCAACACCTAGCTCTTGGGTCCCTTTTCTTTCAAAGGGATAGAACTCTTTCAAGTTGGTGTCGACACCAGGTGTCGACACCGGGTCTGGCAGATCCGGAACAGGTCTGCGTATTGGGTTTCGAAATGCCCATCTTGGGGTCCGATTAGGTTGAGCTTTTACCTCATTACCCTTAGGGTTTCTCTTCATATCCCAGAGGAGTTTTGGAAGGGTTTTGGCATGGGGTTCTTGGTCTTTTCATATCCTTATATGCTGCTATTTATAAGATGCAAATTTGGGGTTTCAAGGGAACTCCTTTGGCTAATATCAATCTATTTCTTGCAGGAGAGAAAGAAAGGAGCTTGAGCGGATTTCAACGCCAGATTTGATCTACTTCCATTGAGATTTAGAGCTTATTGATGAAGAAGACAGCAAGGGGAATAAAGCGAAGAATTTGAGGATGTCAATAAAGGTAACTCAAAGCAAAGGTGAGAAAATAAAGTGTTTGGTTGAAGTTCTATGATCTTGATGCCAGTGCCATCTCTTGACAGATAGTGATTTTGAAGTTTTGAATACCCTTTGGTTACTTTTGACTATGTGGAAAATGAATGCTTGGCTAAAAAGAATTAAAAAATCTGAGAAGTATATATGAGAGTGTAGCCATTGAATGTCTTTTTCAAGTGGAATTTCTTGTGTATGTGTGAAACCATCTGAAATTTCTGGTATACCAAAATGTGTTACCGGAATGGTATGTTAGACCTATCAGAAAGGCATCACTTTGCGAGAGCTGAGCCTTCGGACCAAAATCTCCGCCTCGTACCAGAATTCAAAAAATTGAATGTTTGGTTCTAGATCAATTTTAAACTGTCATTCAATGCTCATGTGTTTGCTAAACCCCCGATGTCATATGGGAATGCATTATATTTTTTTGATCATCATTTCAATGACTACATGGTATATAAAATGGTGACATGTGGAAGGGCAGGTCAAGCCTGTCTGAAAGTTATCACCATGCGTGAGAATGTGCCTCCGCCCGGTACCATGAATCATCTATGCATATGGCATCAAACTTAAATAAATTTTCTGAAATCATGCATTGATTAAGGGGGAGTCTTGCAAGCTGAAAATTTTGAGATTGATGTTTTTTCATTCTCTCAGCATGATGATGTTATTCTGTGGTAGAACATTTTGAGGACTGAATTTGATCAATGTTCCGTGGTCCTTACCAATGTGCTACTCATCCTTTTAGATAAAAGAAAAATGCTTTCAAGGAAAAGTTCACATGTGATGATTTTAATGCTTTGAATGAATTTTTTGAATTCTCTTTTCAAAATAAAATTGTGTTCTCACATTAAAAAAAATTTTTTTTGCATGTCATGCATTAGTTGTATTAGATGCATATAGAGTTGTCATGTGAAATCTGAAATCTTGCATCACATTGCATATATGCATACCATTTTCTGCATATCATTCACATAGTGCTCTTGGAAGATGAAGCTCGTCGTGTGTCTTGTTGTATAGTTGACATTTTCAGCATGCATATAGTGCATATTTTAAAATGCATCATTTTGAACATTTCATGTTGCATAAATGCCAAAATGAATACTTTCAACATTGGTATCATATCTTTGGGGCCAACATTTCAAAGAACTGAAATTGCATACCTTTTCATTTTGTATTGCACATTGCATATACTCCCATTGTGTGCTTGCATGTTATTATATGCTATTCAACTCCTTCCTTGAAACTTCTAAGGCCGTATACTCCATTGTTAAATAATGTTACATCTGAGTCTTAACAAGTGTGCTTCATGTCAAACTCTCAGGGGGAGCATTTCATGCTTATTGCATTTACATAGGGGGAGCTACACTATCTTGTTTTGAGTTAAATTTTCTTCATATATGTTAAATCAAATTCGCACACCTCATGCACTATAATGTGAAATTGAGTGTTATTCATAAGGATATAAGAATTTTATTTCAACACTCTAAAATAATTCAACTTGCTGCATGAATGATAAAGAGACAGTTGAGGAAAAAGCTGCCTGCCTCCGCATACAAAAAATGGATGAAATGAAAGGCAGAGCAATGCTTAGTCTCACTGAGTAAATTGGGCACATGTCACCTGAGACGTGATGTGGTTCATTTCTGAAAAGTGTTGACTAAAGTACCACTGTTCAAAATGAGGTGAAATGGTTCAGTATTCTGAGTAACCGGGGACTCTGGCATGAGCTCCATGTGTCTCCTCGCGTAAAAAGGAATTATTTGAACATGATCATTCTTAGAAAAATTCAGATTGTCAATGTGAAAATTTCTGATGATAAATTTGATTGAGGCGGAGCGAAGCCTCCAATACGCTGCTCTCTAGATTGACATGCAGTCTGTGTAATTATTATTGTGTTTAATTGAAAATCTGGTTATCCATATGGCTAGTATTCATTCTCATGTTACTCACTTACACATAGAAATTTGATTTGATATGTATTCTGAAAATTTGATTAACTGCATGACCTGCTGTATGTCTTCTCCTATCTATCTGCACACTCCTCTTGGTGTAATCATGAGCACTCTGATCTTAATGACTCACCTGCACTTTTCGTACACCTATCCCTTTACTCTAAATAAAATGGGGGAGCAATACTGCATGTCTATATATATATGTGCTTGGCGATCAATCATACTTGATCATCTTACTTGCATTCTGCATGTCCATATTGTCCACATTTGCATTTCATAGTTGTGCAATTAGTTCATGCATATTATGCATATTGTTTCTCTTTAGAATTCCATTATCCGTAGGGTTTTGTCAATGTTGTTTTTTGGTTTTACTGTCATCATGGATTCCCAATCCTGATCCCCATTTCTGATTATGTCAAAGGGGGAGAGAGCGTTATAGCATAATATTTTATCATCATCAAAATGGGAGAGATTGTTGTGTATGTGATTTTGATGGTTACAAAATGACTTTATTGCTTGGCCTTGTGCGTGAATGGTTATTCATGTCTTCATGTGCTTGAACTCATTATCCTCTAGCTATGAAGTATGAAATGATTGTGGAAATGATTACACAATGTTGTTATTGGGATATCATCATGTGGATGCATTTATGACTCTATAAGGCTCATATGTGCTTTGATGTTAGCACATTGCATATACATTGCATATTCACTTGGTAAGATTACTTTGCATTCAATGAGAAAGCCTTTGTGGAAAACATGCTTGAATAAATGTCATATTGAGCCTCCTGTCATGCATGTGTACTTTGGTAATGCTAAATGAATGATTGAGATGCAAATATCATTGCTAGCCCCCAAGGTAATGATGTGTGGATTGATGAGTTTGGATGATGATCAAATGGAATGTTACTCAAAATTGTTTTGCGTGGCTTGGCTCCTCACTCTTTAAATTCCAAAATTAGTTGCATCATGCAATGGTGACTGATGCTCGGAATTATTTCACAAGAACTTATGGTTCTATTAGAAAAGGTGAAATGAAATGGGTTGGTTGGTGAGGTTAACATTGAAGCAAAACTAATTTTCTCTTTGTGTTTTGCAGGCTGGAAGAACTCCTTACAACCCTCTTTTATCATTCCAAAACTCACGGTGAAGTTGGAGCTTTCATTCTTAGCAATATGGGCCATTGGGCCCTCTGTAGGAACAAGTGTCGACACCCAGTGTCGACTCCTGCTTCCAGGATGCTCTGTTAGAGCAATTTCAGAACCTGGGAAGAGAGGTGTCGACACCAGGTGACCCTGTTTCTAGCTTTCTGTAAACACCTGGGCACCAGGTGTCGACACCTGTGCGGCACCGTGAAAGATGACTTTCATGTTCGAGCACTGAAAGTCCATCAAACCCAGTCAAACCACCCTCAAATCACTCCCTAATTTGTGGATCTGGTCTATAAGCTGTCTCTTGACCATCCTAAACTCGTATATACATCTCTTTAGGTCATGAACCCTAATTATGAAGTAAGATCTGAAATATTTTCTCTTGTTCTAACTCTTGTGAGTGCAGGGATGCAGCAGCTGCTCTAGGGCTTCTTCCACAATGTTTTGGGCGTGAAAGTGAAAGGAAGAAGGCTCCTTCCAAGTCTCCAAACGACCATCTACTGGAAGCTACGTGGAAAATCAACATACAACCATTGTCCTCACAAGAATCAATCATCTTTCTTCAAGAACGGTTTTCATACTGCAGAAGCATTCAAATACGTTTGAAGGAGAGACAAGGGGGAGCTCTAATCACTGCAAAATCTTCTTCATTCTGATTTCTCAAAATCTTTGTTGATAGAGCTTGAAAATCTACTTTAAGACATTTTTGGAGAACTTTATATGTCTTTTGTCCACTCTCTCTTACACATATATATGAGCTATGATTTTTGTGATACAACAATTCTAATGCTCATATATTCTTTCGTATAGGTGAAGAAAAGAGGGAAAACGTGGTGGAGCTCTTGCAAGGAGGATATGATTTACCACCGTGAGGATCTGAAGCTCGTGGAAGAAGGAAAAGAGGAGCGGCATGAGGAGAGGAAGAAGATGATGTCAAAATCATGATCATCCGTCAATGAGCCTAGGAGAACCAGATTTTGTTGAAGAAAGGGGAGCTCTATCTTTGATGCATCTTTCTAGTTTCCATCTATAGAATTTGTTTTAGGAAGTCATAGCATATATTTGTCTTTGTTTGATATACATTTGAGAGAATACTTTGTGTGGGTGTTCGGAGAAAGGGTTCTCCGAGTGTTTGTGTTGACGTGTGTACGTCATTTTGTGCAGAGTATATCCGCGTATGTGCTTGGTCGTATCTTGGGGTGTGTTCCCCGTGTGTGGTTGGGAGTTTACTCCTGTGTGGTTGGGTAGGCATTGCCCTACGTGTATGTGGACTGAGCTGTGTCTCAGTGTGAGGTATTTGTGCGGGGTGTGTTCCCCGATGTTGTGTATGTGCGTGCGTGCTGCTGTGGCAGCAGTTTGAGGCAAGGCCTCGTGTGTGGATTACTAGAGAAGCATCGTGTGTGGTGTTGGGGTTCGTCCCCGTGTTGCTACATTTTGTAGCGTGTAGTGGAGCCTCACCGGTTTGGTGAGGGGTCGACGTAGGGAGTCCGTCGTGGTCCCGAACCACCTTAAAAATTCCCGTGTCTTATGGTTTGATCTTTGTGATTGTGTGATTCACTATCTTATCTGTTTATGTAATCGTGTGAGCTCGGTGAGATTGAGTGAATTAAGTTTAAATCTGTTTAGATTGAATTCATCAATCTTATCAATCTTGTTAATTCCGTTGTGTGCTAGTTTGTGTTTTTAATTGGACATAGTTTTTACTAGATGGATCTATTCACCCCCCCTCTAGATCCGCGTTCCTACACTACGGGACCCAACAGATGGTCTTCAAATTTTAACGGTGAGTAGAAATCTCAGTTCTCCATCCAACCATGCCTGTCCCGCTTCGTTTGGAGGTCTACAGCGAGAGTTCCACTACTTGCACTGCGATTGTGCCAACCTATCCTGCGAGGCAGAACTGCACAGGTCAGCTTCTCTGCTCTGCCCCACCCACCAGTGACATCGGATCTTCACCAAACTTTCAGGAGTGTGTCTTCACGTCATCCTCAGCCCGTGGGCACCAACAGCGTCGCCATTTGACCTCCGAGGGTGAGGTTACAGCAAAATCTCTTCGATTCTATCCAGCAGGATAGACACAGGGTAGCAGGCCCATTTCACCTTCCTCGTGTTCCCCCTCCTACATGAGGGTAATTTTGTATTGATCAATCCCGTCCCCGTGATCCCCTCCCTATGTGGAGAGTAGTGCCATAAGGCTGTACTCACAGGTTCGCACCGGAAGCCGCCGTCGACATTGCCATGCACGTGCTCGTTTCGCATCAAGTTTTCCCTTAGCTGGGGAGCGTGCCAGAAGAAAGTGGGAACACATCCATTGAGAGACGATCCCTGAAATAGGCCGTGCGTATCACACCGAGGCCAAACAGGACACCCAGGGGTGTAGCTCCAAGGACCAGCCTACTAGGAGCCTCTCGGGGTCTAGAAAGAAGGGGTTTAACCCCCCGGATCAACCAACATGGAGTCACCACTCTCACCATGATTGCTGTCGTTGCCACCGCCGGTGCCGTCATCACGAGCGCAAGAGGGGAAGCCCGTCGCCGTGAGCAGAAGGGGAGAAGAGGAGATGAGGGAGTTAGGGTTCAAAATCTGAGTGGAATGGGAAGAGAGAGAAGGAGAACGACTTTATAAAGGGGGGCTTCGAAGGGCCTAATCTGGCGCAGGGTTAGGGCGCACCGTTTTAGCGCCCTCCCGCACCGGTTTGGCCAATTTTGCGCGCCAAAATCGGCCACGCCGAATTAAAACCCCACGCCGTTTTAACGGCATTGCAAGCCCCGCACCGTTTTATGGCACGCGGCCGTTTAAGGCCAAAATGCCATCTTCGCGTCGTTTTAAGGCCGTTATGAAGCCACGCCATTATAATGGTGCCACAGATGTGCCGAATCAATGGGATGTGCTGATCAAATGAAGAGTATGCTCAGTCAAAGTACATCCACTGGTCCCGCATCACTCATTCCTCGCTTGCGACACCTGCGGTTGGGGGGCATTTGTTGGCATCCGAAATATAATCAAAAGGTAATTACGCCTGAACGATGGAAGAATACGGCCCGCCAAAGTGCAAAAGCCGAAGAAAATCAACAAACAGGGGTCCTCTCGGACTACTGAAGTCTCAGGTCACCTGAAAAGAGCATCCGGGACTCCACGATTCAACACCTCGGGATGTTCGGAAGAAACATACAACAAACCAGCAATGTCGTACGGCCTGCCCAGCAAATCGGCGTCGACTCGGTCGTGCCGACCAAACCCCATCCTTCGTCCGATCAGGACGATAATATATCTGGTGGTCCGCCACCTAATAAGAAACCCTCCCGAGGTGAAGGAACATCCCTAGCTCCTTAGAACAAGGTGTCAAAGGCCATATCAACGGAAGACCTGAGTGACTCGGTGCGGGTACGTCTTCTTACCAGACAGGTGCGTTTGTGACCAAATAGCTGCCCAGCCAGGGCGGAAGTACTTCAGGTAGTGACCCACTCGTTGGGGATGCTGCGAATATGAATGAAGCCGGCCTAATGGCACGAGAGCATAGTGCCGAAGGCCATGTCAGCGGGAAACCTGAGTGACCGAACTAAGGGCACGGACAGCGCTGGAATTGGCCGATCAATGGCCTGAAGGCTTTCCCGATACTTCACATGACGGTTCCATAGGATCAGAATGATATGAAGGTTCGAGTTGACTATCGGAGCTAGTCCGAGATCCACAGATCGACTCGGCCCGAACAAATGCAAAAGGGAGTTGAACCCGACGCCGTCTAAATCTGGCGCCCTCCCTTCCACCGGCGCCGTCTGATTCCGACGCGCTAAGACCACTCGAGCGGCCCTTAACCGGCGCGCTCACTCCCCGTGCCGGATTAAGTAAACCCACTTAAACCCTAGAAGAAGGCTTCATTCGCGAACAAAAATCAGAGAGGGAGAAAAAAAGAGAAAGAAAAAGAAGATTGGGGAAGAAGAAAGCCGGCCTGAGCGAAGAGTCTTCTGTGCGATCGTCTTCCATTCTTCTGAAGAAGAGAGAGACCTGGGGTGAAGAGGGAGGCGATCGATTCCGATACTCTGTTTTCATTTCATGAAATAGAGGTGGGTTTTGCGCAGGCTCTGGCCATTTCCCATCCCCTTTTCCCTCAAGCTACCATGGGATGTAATACATACGGGCTATGATATGAGCCCAGGGTCTTTATCCTCCTATTCTACGTCTTCTCTCAATGTTTCTTTCATTTTCCCTACCTCTAGGTGTAACCTCCAGGGGTTGTGATGTATTGCCGCCGGTCTCTGAGCGACAACGCTGGACTGTGCCCATATATACTTATATATCGTCTCTATTCTTTTTCTGTAATACTAATGGCGCTTTGGGTGTGAGTACCTCTACGAATCTTAGTGATTCCCTTCTGCTCCGCTGCATTTCTCTTTATGTTACTTGTTCGTCACCGTTTGATTTTCTCCATCATCGTGGAATACACCCTGGGCTACCCAAGGGCCATATTAATGACATTCCCCCTCCCCGGGGTACGTCTTCTCAGTAGGTTGATTATATCGAGCATCTAGCGTATTTATTGTGGGTTTCCTCTATTTGCTGGAGATATGTGTACCTCTGCCCATTCTCGGGACCGGATCCCTTATTGCCCCTTCATTCGTGACCATGAGCTGGAGGGAATGCGACCGTCCCCACAGCCTGGATGCTGTGTGCCTAATATTGTAGTCATCTTCACGTATGCCACCTGCTAAATGTTCGAGCATTTGCCTTATACAACCATATCTGTATGCCATTCCCCTTTTGAGCTCCGTAGCTCATGTGTTTATGATTAACTCCCAAATGCTAACCAACTAACTCCCCCGTGCCCAATCTATCATCGATTGCTTGATAGTCAAATGGCCGATTACTGTATTTTTCTACCTCAAAAGGGATTGGGTGAGGGTCAGTCCATATGGCCCATCTCCCCCCTTCTTGTTATATGGGAGATACGAGGTGCCATTGTGTGCATCATGCTCCTTACAATAGTATCGATTTACTAGCCGGGGAAGGGGAACATTCCCCATCAAATACTTCTGTCATCAGTCCGCTAAATTGCCAAATACCTGCAAGGCCTCATCCTCTAGTGACGTGGAGCCTAATGGGCCATCAGGGCGAATATAAATGGATCCTTTGATCCAACATTAAATCAAATCCACATTCCTCTGGGGAATTGTGGTGGCCATGGGTCACGAAACCCCTTGTAGGCTAGCCCTCGGGGTCTCCTCCCATTTAGGCTAACCCGTTGAATTGTTACTATCCCACTGATCATTGGTGCCTATAACGCCCAGCAATTTTGAAGGCTAAATAGGAATAAATATTTAAGATTTGGAAGAAAAGATAACCTACACATGATGATATTTACATATTTCTCTAAAACGTTAATAATATTGAATAAATAAGAGTGTGGGTATATTGTCCTTAGAATGAATAAATGACTAGTTAATATTTCCTTTAGAGTGAAAATAAATATACTTCACAGAAATTGAAACCTGCCTCTGATACCCAAAATAATGACTAATAAGTTAAATAAAGCGTGAGAAATAAAATCCCCAAATGAAGTATTACCTTAATCAAACTCTCAATCAAGTAAGACCCTAGTATAAATCCCAACCCACGAACCATCACCCTTGGATCCTCACCCATATGTATATATATATATATATATATATATATATATTGAAGCCTTAACAATTGAAATCCATTAAAAAGGGGCTTAACATATGGACCACACGTATGGGTTAGTATAGGTACATAATGGGCTTTGAAAAATACATATATATATATATCCATAACCATAATGGGCCATATGGGATGGTAAAGATATGTATTTATAGAATAGGCCGCAACCCTGGGCCTTAACCCTAAGTTATTGGGCCTTGGATATACGAGTATTATTATAGCCACACCAAATTAATGAAATATAAAACGCCAATAGTAAATCGATAGCCGTATAGACCTTGCATATAAAAATAGCTTAAGGCTAATGGGCCTCATATATATATATATATATATATATATGAATGATAAGTAAAACCCACGTATATGCATGAGCTAATTTCATATTTGGGCTCTCACCCATACACCCATTGGAAGCCAACCCTAAACCGATCTACGTAGTTAGGGCCTAAAGCCCATACAAGTAAACCCACGCATAAGATGTAAGTTTTAAACCCATAAAACCTTAAAAACCCATACAATACTCAACGGGCCAAGTTAAAATAGCCATAAGCATTTTTCTGGCCTAAAGCCCACGCCCACAGGATGAGGTTTTAAAATCCATAAACATGCAAGAACCCAACTGTTATATACGTATATGATAGGCTTAATCGAATGGGCCAACCTCACAAACTAACCCAAAAACGTACGCATGCCATGCATGCTCGTGCGTTGGAGTTTGCCTTAGGGTTTTCACCTGCAAACGAAGGCAGGCGACGACAGAACGGGAAAGGTTGAGTAACGCATGGCAAACTCTTGAAAACCTTCCCCTTCTTGGCCTTCAAACCCTCTAGATATCTCCAACCCTTTATAAGTAAACCCCCAACGAACATGTAGCACTTACTGTTGGTTTTGAAGGAGGACCCGACCTTGCTGCTGTGGTGTACGTGAAGAACCCCCTCTGAAGGCTTCTTCCTCCTTCTTCATCCACGTCTTCGTGCTGCCCCATTCATCTACCTGCTGCTGCGTTTGCTACTACTGTTAGAACCAAGCGGCTTCTTCTCATGCCTCCTTATTCTCCCGTTCATTTTTCTCTCCGTTCAACCCAAAGCAAGGTAAGTTTTCTCCTCTCCAGGCCAAACGCGTTGAACTGCATGCCGCATGGTCATATTCTCGCAATCCCTTTTTGCATGGCTCTCGTACCGTAATTGTTCTGCATGTTTTTCCTTTAGTACAGCAAGTTAAAAACAAATTTTTATCCATGTAACCACTTAACTAAAAATCACAAATTTTATATCACTAGAATCCCCATGATTTCCCCTAAATTTTCATATCTTTATATGGGGTATTAACTAGTAACATTAACTAGTTAGTATTTTAATAGCTTTTGCAAAGATACACGACGAATCATAATTTTTACTGTAGCATGTTAATTATAGATTTTTGCTTTGGTGATTTGTTCGTGGGCGTCAAAGTGTCCTTTGGCCATGAAATTTTACTGGAATGTTGCTGGGATAACGAACAAGGTCGTGGAGATGGTATCTCCTTTTTCCCATCCTAAAATAAGCCTCCTCTCAAGTAAATT
The DNA here is from genome assembly GCA_022559845.1 of Amorphophallus konjac. NCBI lineage: Eukaryota > Viridiplantae > Streptophyta > Magnoliopsida > Alismatales > Araceae > Amorphophallus > Amorphophallus konjac. The sequence goes on from CM040121.1 coordinate 211,511,207, forward strand.
TTTTTTTGAACATCATGTTAGGTAGGGTTTTTCGGGCTCTTCGTTTTGATATATAGATTGTGCGATTCCGACGTGTATATGTCAAGAATTTGAGAGTTAAAGCAACTTTTTACTATTCATCAATTTAATAATATCCTGTCACCGTAACTCTTTTAATATATATATATATATATATATATATATATATATATATATATATATATATATATATATAGTTTTACCATGTCAAACCCACTAGCCTTTGTGACCTATTTTATTATTTTCTTTTTTATCCTTATCATTTCAAAACCTTATCTATCAATATTCTTTCAAAAATATAGACATATATTGTAATATGCATCCTTTTAGAGAGACGCTATTTTATGAAATAATAAATTAAGTAGAAACAAGATATGAATCGACGTCTTTTCAAAGAGACCAAATTCTTATTTAAATTATTAAAATGAAATAAATGAGAAAAAAATCAAGGAATTAACGTCTACATGCATGGACGTGACTTAATATAATTTTATTTTTAATTAAGGAAAATTCTAGAATTAACGCATTCTTAAATAGACGCGAATTTCTTGTCTCGCAGTTTTATCGACTTTCGACCCATACCGCGGGTCTTTCGACACTCTCATCTCACGTCCGCAGATGGAGTCTCTATTTCACGTTGTTTCACGCTTACACACTCAACTATTGGTGATGATTGGACCCTCTGTGGGATATTCCTTCCTTCGGACTGGGGCTTTCCTCATTGAGATATCCGTAAGACTCCGCTAACCTTGGATTCCCTCAAGGTAGTCAAGCTGGTTGTACCCTAAAAACCCTAGAACCCATGAATGTCACGTCACTCTGAAGAAACGTGGTAGCCTAGCCCTCATAGAGCGTTGTTTCTGGCCTCTTTTGAGAAGTCTATCTTTGTCTGGAATTGGCGACCAGGGTAGTGGACGCCAATTGAAATGAGCGACCGTGTATATGGACACTATTTCTTCGTGTTTGTCCTGTTCACAGGAATTGGCGACCACTACAGTGGACACTGTTTCTATAATTAGTGGCGGTCTGAGTGGACGCCAATTACCTAGATTCATGCATGTCTTGGTTTTCATACGAGATTTATCGCTATGACATCCTTACTCAAGTTCTATCCTTGAAATCTCTATTCTATGAATTTATCTTATTATCCAACAATGACTTATTCCTTTGAAACTCTATATTGGCTATAAACTATAGTGAATGTCTTAATATTACATGATTCATTGCTTGCACATATAGCGTCCGATCTGGTCCTGAGAGGAGCACCTGAAAGTACTTGTGCCCATGGGAGCTATATTGATCATGGTGTGGCATTGCACCAAAGTGCATGACTAGCTTGATTTATGACATTCCACAATCTCTCTAGTGCTTGACATTACTTGACATGACATGCGTGACTTGCGTGGCCCGACAAGGGTAGTACTTGAATGAATGAATGACCAATATCTCATGACATGATTTGATATTACATGCTTGATATCATTGTTAACTTTACTTGATATATCTCAAAATTTTACTAGTTCATCCTTATTATTTCTTGTTATTCCACTCTCGATATTATCTTGCATTCTCTCATACATGATCATGGCATATTGCATAAATCGTTAATCACTTTAAGCAAGTCTGGATTAGAGATATAATTCCTACTGAGCTTTTCGCTCATCCAATTTATTCCAACATTTTTCAGGTAACCCGGTGGCTAGCGAGATCGAGACTTACACGGGAGGGACAAGTGTGCAAAAGAGCTCCGAGAACTAGATGACCTGAGTCTTTTACTTTTCTTGTGTCTAATATGGTGTATGTTATCTATTTGTCATGTATAAGTCATGTCGGTACTTCGTCCTTTTCTCTTTTATATCCTTTAAGTCTGTAGTGGAGTCGATAAGTTGTAATGATAATTTATATTCAATAAAAATTTATTTTTATCATCTTTAGTTTTATGTGCTTGTTCTGATTGACACGACTATTTAACTGCCACGTTTCGAGCAAACGACACGTTCTACTGCTATAGGTTCGGGACGTGACAGAGGTGGCGAGGACACCTGAGCTCGAGATCGACGCGACACGGTAGAGCAATATTATCGGACGCGCAGCACTATTCGAGACTTGCAGGCATCGTTATGGCTAGGAGACGGCATGGAGAGCTACCCATGAGTTGGAGTCTTCTATTTGTTATCACTCTGGATTTTTGTAGGCCGAGTTGTGGCCAGTTGGACTTATTTAGCATCATTTTGTATCCAGTAGGCTAGGTGAGGGCTAGTGGGCCACTTCTTGCTCTAGGCCCAAGGAGGACTGGGCTGGCCGCTGTTGATTTATATTGGTTCCTTTGCAAATGAGAGGTGATGTCAACAATAGAAATATGAATAAGCAATGTGCAATATCCAATCAACCTATGAACATGTGCAGAATGAACCTAGGCAATCAACATGGAATCTAAGCATGGGCATGCCATCTCTATCAGAAATAAGCAAGGGAAAAGGAAAAACACACGTCGGGGCATGGAGCAAGGGAATAAAGGAAAACACACACCGTAAGTGTGGAACAAGCAAGTAGAAGCAAGTAAAGAAGAGATATGAGGAGAGGGAGAGGACTACTGCCCAAACTAGAGGATTGTGATCGCCACCAAAGCAATTTAACTAGCCAAAGCTAAGATAAATACCTTGGAAATAGGTGGATGCAACACCCGCCCACGGGAGAGAGAAAAACTGCACTCCTGCGAATAATAACGGTCGAAGACTGGCACGCCAGAGAAGTTAGCGATCTCACGATAAACCGCCAGAGAACTTTAGTGCTCCAATATACAACCGCCAGAGAACCGCAGAACAGCAAGCTTTGGGACTTTTGATCTCCACTTCTTCCAGCTAGCCAGAAGACTTGGGCCTCGTGCTATGGACCTGTGAAACCTGCAAAACGTGTAGAGAACACAGAGAAACAACTCAAATTAGCCCGATGATAGGTGTAGTAACTATAAGACAAAGAAAACTAGAAACATGCAATTAGAAGGGTGGATACCTGGGAGGTTGGTTTTTTAACCCCTGTGGGGCGTTTTAAAAGATAGGAGAAGTTTTAAAATGATGCAGAAGATGGAAGAACGTGAGAGAGGAAGAGGGAAGATGCCTTGGATGCTATGGGGGGAAAGAAGAACTAAAAACACAAGAAAACACTAAGACCCTTGGAACTTGATACTCCCTGGACTTAGGAGGTAGATGGACGTGGGAAGTAGTTCTCCTTGATTGGTTCTAGCTCCAGGATGCAGCAGCACTTCGATGCAAACTCCAGAAATCTCCTCCTTAACCCATGAACTCAAGGGTTCTATTTATAGACCCTCAAAGTCTAAGCTCGAGTTGGAGGGATAATGACTCAAAATTAGGCCAAAAACCAGATAATCCTTGAATATAATACTCCCAAGAGTCCATAGAAACAAACAGGAACTTCTAAGGACCCGTATTGAGGGAGAAATCATAGAATCAAACTTTCAATCCGGCCACAGCGTAGCAGAGAAAGAGCAGTCCTACTAGAACTCTCTGTCTGATAAAACGGTCTTACGATAAACCGCCATAGCCATTTGACGGCCGAAGGATGGACCGCCACCCAGCGTTATCCAACAACAAATAAAGCCAACGGGCAAAGTTTTCGTAATAAGGACTCTGCAAGAAGGTGGCGGTCAAAGGCTCATGCGCCAGAAGCATATGACGGTCCCACGATAAACCGCTAGAGCACAACGGATAAGATAAGATAAGGCTTGAGAAAGGTTGTTGGCTTTTGGACTCTGGCGTCAGCAAGCGGTCGAAGGAAGGAGCGCTACACGTCAGCAAACGCACCAGGGATAGGCCGCCGGAGACAATGGGGTGGTAAATAGCATGAAAGCTTGCTAAGCTTCATCCAACGGATAAAGAATGAGGAGCGAGACCCAACCAAGGAGAGGTAACCCAAGAAATAGACCTCAAAACTGACCAAGAAGGCCTAGTAAGGGTGAACAACTCGGAGCATCAAAAAGATGAGCAAGGAAATGGCCCAACGCATTGGTCATAAAATGGGTGTCAACAGATGCCCCTCCTTAACGTCCTCTTTGCAGGGGAGCGAGCGGAGGTGAAGTGAAAGTGACATGGAACATGGAGGTGAAACGGAAATGATGCGGAGTGGATTGAAAAGCGGGCGTTAAGGTAAACCGACACCCGTCCTCAACCAACGAGCGATAGGAATCTTTCGAAAAACTTTGAACTAATCACAAGGAATGGCCAAACTGAATGACGCATGTCTGGAGGAACTAACAACTAAAGGAAAAACACGACCAACCTCCTCACTAGAACATACAGCTGATAGGCGGTCGGAGCAAGTGGAAAAGTAAAGAGACGAGTAACTAAACTCCAGACAGGAATCCTCAGCTAACTAGACCACGCAAAAAGACTGAAGGAACCCTTCCAACTCAGAGTGAAATGACTCTCCTTACTCAAGACCATGGATACATAGTTATCCACCATTCCTGAGACACTTAGACAGATGAGGGCGCGTGAATGCTCAAAGATGCGCATGATGCATGCTGGGCTAAAATAAAGAAATCTTTAAATCGAATGTCAAGAAAGATAAAAATAACAAGATACTCGAGAATAGTATTGCTAGACCGGACAAATCAGGGTCAAGACACTATCTGTAACCACGGCGTGGAAGATAGAACCATCGTCCCCCAACTCGGCCAACCTAACGGCCTATCCAACGATTAAACATGTGCACTTAGATCATCATCATTTTTGTTAAAGGGGAACATCAGATCCTAGAACACATGAATGACCAGCCACTTCTCGAGAAAATATATCATAGATACCATATAGTAATGCATTAAGGGACCAGGGATCGGGATACTTACCTGACTTACCTGCCCGGTGAGCGGTGATGAAGCATGATGGCGTTCATGATTTTGCAAAAAATAAAAAGGTTAGCCATCAACAAAATAGAATAGATATATAAACTTTAAGCACAACAATAATGGATAAAGCTTTGTAATTCATCAAACAATTTAGCCCACAAACGGTCTAAGACAGAACTGCTATAATGACTCTGACGGCCTAACCATGAACCGCCAAAGGACGTCGGTTCACATCCTTCGAGGAAGGAGGCTCTGATGGCAAACGGTCGACGATATGACCGCCAGAGGTAGTTTAACAGTCTAACGATAGACCGCTAATTTTTTTGAGTGTTCAAAAAAAATAAACCGATCGTTCAGTTCCCCCCCCATTCACGTATTCAACCCAAAAAATGCCCAAACCACCCAAAATTGAGCCACCCCCGTCCGACGACTCCGGCGACCACCACGCATGAACCCTCACTAGCGACCACCGCGATGATGAATAAGAAGAAGAAGGCGATAAAACGCCTTCAACGGCGACTGGAGAGAGAGAAAATGTCGCCGGTAGTGGCGGCAGATGTTCCCGCGAGAGATGAGGGGCCATCGGCCCAAATGGAGGGAGATGACGCCCCCACAGCCAAGGAGATCCCTAGGGAAGCTCTGGAGGAGGAGGAAGAGGCCCAGACGGCCGGAGAAGCACCCACGGTGGCCACCGGATGCCATTCATCGGAGGTAGGCCAACGGCCCCAAAAACCCAATTTTTGATTTTTTTTCAATTTTTTCATGGATGCATGTCTGTGAACGGATAAGGGAATTTGTCTGGGGACCCATTGGGACAGATTGATGGCCATTTTGGCCATTTCCAAAGGTTGGGGAAACGGGGAAAATAATGCCCACTCACGGGTACCGTAGTTGTCATTCCAGTGACCGCTACAACATCCGACGGCCCATACGGGGACCGCTAGAGGACTCAGACGGCCTATGATATGGCCACCAGAGGAACCAGAGGCAAAATATGAATTTTGTGTTTTTGTGTTTTTCCTTATCTGATTTTCTTTTGTTGTTCTAGTTTATATTAAATGCAATGAAAATATGATGCAATGACTGACTCGATGTCCTAACTGTGTGCAGGGGAAGAGACGGACCAGAATCTCATGGCTGTAGGTTCGGGCGGTGTACCAGGCATTGCCCGATTACAAGAGGGATAGGCTGACTGCTATGGGGTTCAGAGAGGTGCTGAGCATCGAGGTCACCCGAGTAGACATGGCCTTGCTGTATGCTTTGCACGAGAGGTGGGATCCAGTTAGCCGAGCATTCATCTTCCCATGGGGCCACATGATCCCCACATTAGAAGACATGGTGAGGATCACCGGACTGCGAGTCCACAGAGCACCGGTGACAGGCTGCACGTATGGGGATTATCGAGAGATGTCCCAGGAGCTGCTGGGATTGGATTTGCTGAGGCCGGGGCATCAGTCGTCCATGCTGGGATGGAAGATACTCCAGTAGAGTCTGGGGCTTAGAGGAGCTGCAATCTCAGTGGGAGAGCTGCCTGAGGGACATATTGGAAGAGTGATTGAGCAGGTACGACCGAGAGTGGCAGCAGAGCCGGGATCGGAAGGAGATATCATCTTACGACGCTTCTTGATCTTACTTTTCGGGAAGCTCCTTTTCGCGACTAGAGCTGATGGAGTGAGCGTCCGACTCCTCCCTCTGCTGAGAGACTTGGAGGGAGTAGGAGGACACGCTTGGGGAGCAGTAGTCCTGGCGTTTCTGTTCAACTCCTTGAGCACGATCGACCGGCAGACTATGTTGGGTGGCTTCTCGCCTTTCTTATAGGTAAAAATGCCCTAAATTCTAAACTCTAAATGCCCTTCTATATGCTTGCTATTGTTATATGCTGATACTGACTTATGCAGATTTGGAGCTTTCTATACCTCCCTGGCATCGGACGAGGGAAGGAGCTGCACTCCGAGCCGATCCCCATCGCGAGATGGTGGGTGGTAGCTCGGGACATGGGATCGATCCTGCGCCTAGCTCGGGCGATCCAGGACGACATCGACACATTCCCATATGCATCAGTAAATTCTAGACTCAAACTCTCTAAATGCTTATGAATGCTTATGAATGTTTATCTAAATGCTTCTAAATGTTTCTAAATGCTGACATTTACTCAATTGCCCTTTTAGGTGCGCTGGACACCATACCGTGACGAGGGTCACGAGGGACAGCCTTCGATGGAGGCAACCTAGGCATACACCAGTCGAGAGATATGGCTCCATTGTATCAACATCGTCGAGCCTCTCCATCATCGCCTGATTATGAGGACGAGGGGAGTACACCAGCCAGAGGTGGAGTTCCCCGAGCAGGACGATGAGCGCGTCGGGAGATCGGCGAAGGGACTTAGTGGCGACATCGACTGGGTTACCCGAGCGATTGACCAAGTGCGGGACTGGACGCGGAGGGGTCGGAAGGTGAGGGCCCGAGCTGACAGCAACGAGGCCTACCTAAAGGCTTACGCTCAGAGGTACGGCGACCGGGTGGTCTGCGGCATCCGACGATCGGTATGACTTCTAAACTCATGCTCTTTCAATTAAATTACTTTATTCCTATATGCACTGACTCCATGATTTTCTATATGCAGCTAGAACCCCAGGGACGCATAGCGGAGCTGCAGGGCCTCCTCCACTCCACTGTGCAGCAGAGGGAAGAGCTCCAGCGTACACTGGACCTTCTGGTAAACTTCCTAAACTTTGGACTTAATTATGCTTATGATTATGATGAATGTGACTGACCCTGATTTCTAAAATGCAGCGAGCAGAGGGGACGCAGTGGCAGGGACCAGATGCTCCATCCTCATCGTCACAGCCTATGGGAGGCAGGGCTGAGCGAGATGCAGACTTCGCTCGGGCTGAGGAGGCCAAGGCTTCGCTCACGGAGAGGGTAAGCAAAACCAACCGAGTTCCTTAGACTTTAAATGCTTATGATTATGCTTATGCCTAAATGTGATGAATGCTAATGCATGCAAGAGAGCTGAGCACAGCGCTGGCTGAGGTGGAGCGTGCTAGAGTGGATACCGAGAGACTGAGAGCAGAGGCATCGGAGCCGACCCATCTCCGTGAGGAGGTGGCGCGATTGAGCGCGGGGCTAGTGGACTTAGAGCGCTACCGGACCGAGGCGCGAGAGGCTCGGCATCAGGCCTATGACATGAAGATTGAGCTGCGGATGATGGAGAGGACCGTGCGGATGATAGGCCGCAGACCAGAGCAGAGCGTATCCCAGAGCGGCGCTCGGAGCGGCTCGTTCCCCGACTTCTTGACTGGCTTCTCCGGCCATCGGAGGAATGAGGAGGGGGATAGGAGATGACGTCAGCGAGAGGAGGGGAGTGTCTCCATGGCCCCACCGGTGAAGAGACCGAAGGGTGCTGGTGACAGCGACGGCCTGGGAGGTGGACCGGTCGAGTGACTTGTACTTTTTCTTTTTCTTTTGATGCACACATGTACATGACTTTTGAAAATGGAATGAAATCTTTTTGTTTGTTTTATTAAGATGCATGAATGTGAATGTTTGAATGGATGTGAAGATGAATGACAGACAGGAGGTTTGAGTGAGGGACAGAGAGAGAACAGGACTGATGACTGAGGGGGAAACAAACTTAACAAAAATTTGGAAAAACCTGACAAATGGTCTAATTTAAGACTGCCAAAGTCTGTAAAATGGTCAAATAAATGATCACCAGAGAGGCGGAGATAGGAGGTGGATGAAGGGAAACAAACGGTCCAATTATGTACCGCCTGAGGACTCTAGCGGTCTTACGATAGACCGCTAGTGGAAAAAACTGTGGAATCCGAGCGGGACTCTTCCGTGAGAGTCCGAACTTCGGGGAAAGATGCCTTAATCTACACTAGAACTCCATCTAACTTAGGATAAGGCTACCCAACCTCAATCCTAATGCCTTAACCTCAAAAAAAAACCTCTAAAAATAGGAACAAGGCCCAAAATCGCCGCTCACACCAATTCTCTGCTATAAGTCCCAAACTTCATCAAAAACTCCAAAAAACACCATGAAGAGGACCTTTGAAGCTAGTGCTATGGGGGAGATGGTCTACACCGGGCGTAATGCAGCTAAAAAGGAGCATGGGGAGTTTCAGCGGCTGACTTCAATCCCCAAGCATTTGAGCTCAAGTTCTTCAAGAGAGGTAAGTTGCAACTTTAATTCAAAATTTCATAAATTTCTGAACTTTCATTCTTCTCATGATCTTCCTCTCTTCTTCCTTTTCTTTTCCTTTTCTTCTAGCTTCTTCCTGGCCCAAGGTGTTACTCCAACTTGAAGTGGGTGGTTCCCTTGATAAAAGAGCTTCCCTTATAAGTCCTTTCAATCCTAAGGTCTTGGCACCTTCAACCTTTGTTAGTTTTGGCCAAGAATTTCCAAAAACTTTCATATGACTGGCCTAGCATTTTAGCCCTTATGGAGTTGTGGCATCCTCAAACACACACATTCGTATTCCCATCCTTTGAAGCCACGGTCCTATTAGAGGAGGTAGAAACCTACCTAGCCCTCCCTAAGACTAAGATTGGGGATGAAGACCTAGTGTGTCATACGGTTAAACCCATAGACCCTTCACTCATTCTAGGGGATTTCATACACAACCCAAAGGATGTTAGGACCATGATCAGCCCACGCCACATCCATTTGATACCTATGGCTCAATGGATCACCGCTTTTTGTAAAAACAAGAGCGGGAGATTTGAAGTCATAGCCAAAGCTACCTCGGTTTGCTTGTGCGGGGTTTTCCTTTTCACCACCATCGACCACCTCTTGGACATCCAAAACCTTGGTATTATCAGTACGTTGTGGTGGGGTTTATCTATTTCCCAAGCGGTCCTTTCATACCTCTATGAAGGGCTTAGCTCAGCTTGCTTAGGAGGACCTCTCTTCGGCTCCATGATCGTCCTTGAGTGTTGAATGGGAGTGAGAATCAAGTTCTTACCCAAGGAAGATTTACCTTCAGCTAGCCGGATATTCGGGAGTCACCCACTCTTCTATATAGGAGGCACTTTTGGATTCTCTTCACAGGTTGAGTGTCGTACGGCGGACAGGAAAACAAGAGATGATTGGCGCCTCTACCTCAACACATTACCAATTGAGAAGTTTGTGATGCGGCCAAGAATTCTTCAAAGCACTATCCTTAGAGTTCCTCGGTGACCAGGCTTAGACTTACAGCTAGTGGGGAACACTACTATGGCAATCTACAACCTGCACCAGTGCTATCTTCAAGTTGGGCTATCACGCACTACGGTTCCTGCACTATCACACTTCCCTCCCCTTCAAGCTAGGAAGATGGGGATCGAGGAGGACGAGCAAGCCGTCCGGAATGCATTGATCATGTGGGAAATCAGCCAGGTGCGTGCTTGGCAAGCAGATGTGGCAGAAGATGAAGAAGGATACTGAGCTTATGTGAAGGAATTACGCAAGGTCTGGCCTCGCGCGGATGAAAGATTGAATGTAATTTAAGCTTTCTTTTCTTGATGTATTTGACATTATCAACCAAATGATGTATCTTGAACTTAGTAGAATGGAATAAGAGCTTTGTTTTGAAAACATGTGGAATTGATTGCACGATTGAGCTCAAATTAGCTAAAAAGCAAAGTTTATGTCTGACATAACGGTCTATTCTAGGGCCGCCGACATGTTCTAGCGGTCTCACGATAAATCGCTAGAAGAATGACTCAAAAAAAACCTGAGAGTTTACTGTTCTCGGGAGAAATTAGCGGCCGAACCATGGGCTGCCAGAGAAGCTTAGCGGTCTACAATAAGAGCGCTAGAGATAGTTTACTGAGAGTTGAGGTTTTTCAGCCTTCGGGAGACATTAGCGGTCGAATCACGGGCCGCTATAAGGAAGTGGTGGTCTAATATTAGACCTCTAGAGAACCAGAAACTGCAAACTTGTGAGCTTTGAATCTTGAGCGTTGAACCTGCGTTCTACACACGCTTAGACAAAAAATAAGTTAGATCTGTTCTTAGACTCAACCCCTTGCCTAAAGCAAGTCAGAGAATGATCGGTTCTTGATATTTGGTCAAGTGGTAGAGCCTTATTAAATAGGCGGTAAAATAATGAGAAAATGCAATGCATGCAATGCAATATGATGGTTTTTTTGGATTTTTGAAAGTATTTGATTTTCTATGGGGTTTTGAAATATTTGTTTTTTGTGGGTTTTGAAATATATGATTTTTGTATTTTGAAATATCTGATTTTTTTGGGTTTTAGAATATATATTTTTTGTGGGTTTTAAAATATATGATTTTTTTGAGTTTTGAAATATATGATTTTTTTTGGTTTTGAAATATCTGATTTTTTGGGTTTTGAAATATCTGATTTTTTTGTATTTTAAAAGCCAATTTCGTCCCAACAACAAGGGTCATACCTGTCTTGATGAGGACATCGCTTACCACTTCCCACTTCTCCACGGGTCCGGATAATTGTCATTATGTTCAGCTTGATTTCCTAAGTTCAGCTATGTATTTTTATATCTTTCTTGAGTCATTTTGATGTAATTTCCCCTTTGTTTTGAGTCATGTCCCTAGGTCATCATGCTATTTACCTATGTTTGTTAGGCTAGGGGGTCATATGGGTCCAATTAAATGGGCCTGGCCCATGGGCGCCCTCTTCCTTCCCCACCCCCTTGCTTATTTGCTTTTAGCACTTTCTCCAGGGACTTTTTGTAAATGTTGGGATTCCTATAAATAGGACCCCAACTCCACTTGAGTTCAGTAATGAAAGTTTGAATGAATTTTGAGCATTAGTGCACCTCTCTCTCTCTCTAGCTCTCTCTCTCTCTCTCCTCTTCTCTCTTTCTCTAAAGGGGGCGACCCTTTCTCTCTCCTCTCCCCTCTCTCTCTCTAGGTCGACTAGCTCTCTCTCTCCTCCCCTTGCCACCTCATCCTCCACATCAGCCCTCCCCACCCTTTCACCTTCCCAAGACCATTAACCCCCATTTACTCCCACCACTCCCCAAGCAACCCTCCCCCTTCCCCATACAACCTTCCATCTTCCCAAGAGGAATCCCCACTTCCCAAGCAACTCTTCCCCTCCCCAAGGCAACTCCTCCCCTTCCCTAGGCTTCCATTAAACACCTCCATTAACCCTCCACCCAAATCAAAGCAACATCCCCCCATTCCCTAGGCCATTTTGCGCCCCCACCTCCTCCTAGCTAGACCCCTCCTCCTAGCTAGACCTCTTGTGCATCCACCCTCACCTGCTAGCTCCGCCCCTACCATCCTCCCTCACCTCCCTCTTCAATTTGTGTGTGCAGCCACAACCTGCAGATCAGCATCCTGTTGCAGTGCCGCCCACGACCTCATCTCGGAACTCCTGGGGGCGTGGCCTACATCGACAGAAAGGTCTGCGAGTCTTCTTCCAAAGCGAGGTGGAATCATCTCATTCCGACGTCGCTACAGTTTGTGGTGCCCCATTCTTCCCCGGCTACACTGGGCTCCCTCTACAGAGCATTTGAACCCGGTTCGACGCTGCACCACGCCAAAACAACAGAATATTCAGACCACGAGCCCTCAACAAACTTCTTCCTCCTCCAGTCCTCTACCAGAAGCAAGAAGCAGAACTGCATTCGGCATCCGGAGGCCAGAGTTCTCTTTTTTCTCCCTCTGCTGGTTGGGTCTGCCTCCCATAGTCTGCAGCGACCAACCTCCACTCTTCGGAGTCTCCCTGTCCACTCCAGCATCAGACGGCTTCTCCGTCAGTTTTTCTGCGAAGAGGGCTTGTCCATGGTTCCAGAAAATCCGGCGGTTCATAATTTGGAGTCCGGGAGCGGTCGGGGCAACCTCTGCAAGTTGCTGTCAGAAACAGGAAGCTGCTGCGTCCAGATTCAGTCACTCTGTTCGAAGCTCTTCCCGGACCAGCACCTTCTTCAGAAGAATTCAGAAAATTTCTGAGGCATCCCCGTTCCAGTTACAACGCATTCGCCCCTGGTCTCTTCATCAGTAAAATTTCAGAACGAGATCTACGACCTTGACACCGACTGTCAGTCAGCCATCGCAGACAGCCGGCAGATTCGGCGTCGGCTTCTCCGCCCGCTTTTCGGCGAATCTCCCCTCCCCGCCTGGCCGGCTCACCGCCCCTCCCTGCGTGGAGGTAGTGTTTGCATGTAATACAAATCATCCCCACCCCAAGCCCACCCTCCTGCGTGAGGCGTAGTGAGTGTTATTATTAAACAGGGATCAAGCTACACCGGCGCAGTGTGCGGGGAACCCACACTTCCCCGCTCGCCCTCGTCTCCGAACGGGGTTGGTTTCTTCAAACCAACCAGGTGAGCTCTGACCTTTGCTCCATTTCCTTCTGGTGCTTGTTCATTTATTATCCGTAGAATTCGCTCCGTTGAGCAAGCGAGAGAGTGTCCGACCCCACGTGCTCCACTTACGAGCGGTCACCGTGGAGTGTGTGAGAGAGGGACTTAGTGCTCCAAGTGGCACCCGGCCAGCCCCTTAATTATGGGCTTCGTACCTTCGGGAGGGCAACCCTAGCCTAGCTGGCACTCTACCAGCAAGGGTCTTGTTCCATCACCTCCCCTTAGCATCATTTAGTCACCCCGGGCTCGTGTGTGTGCGACGGCGAATTGGCCCGATCTGCCAACTGAATTGCTATGTGGTTGTGATTGCGGAATAGGTCCTAAGTTTCTGTTTGCTTGCTGCATACCCCATGGTCGTTTCACATCAGTTGGTATCAGAGCAAGTTCTAGACTTGTCTCTACTAAGTCTTGTCCTAGGGCACATTGCATTGAGGTCATCCGAGCATCCAAACCATGTATCTCACCAGGCACCCCGATGACTACTTCATTATCGGGCAGGAGTTGCCCCGCTTCGATGGGTCCCGAAACCCTCACACATATAGGAAATGGGAGACCTCCATGGATAGATACTTCCACTACTACTACATGACCGAGGAAAGAAAAGTGCGCATCGCCAAGACGACCCTTGGTCCTTTCGGCGAGACGGAATGGAGAAAGCTTGAGATTCGAAGGGGGATTGAGAGACAAGAGCCCATTCACTCATGGGAAGAGATGAAGGTAGAACTTAGGAAGATCCTCATTCCAAAACCTTCCCACTCTTCCAACTCAAGCACCCATAGCCCAATGAGCACTCCCACTCCCCCTTTCCCTCCCCATCAACCCAAAACCTCTATTAGGACCCAAACCCCACCACCCAAAGGATCCCTAGATTTATTGGAAGAGATAAGGATTGAGATCAGGAAGATCTTCACTCCCCAACCTTCCCACTCCTACCCTGAGAACCATAACCCGAGGAGCACTCCCACTCCTCCTTTCCCCACCACCCAACCCAAAATTCTCCATCAAACCCACACCCCACAAACTTCCAAAAATCCTTCTTCCACCCCTTTCCAAAAGGAACTTAAAGAGGTAACCGAAGACTATGAGGCTCCACTAGATTGGGAAGAGGAATATGAATCACAGTGTCATGGGTTAGGCCGAGAAGTTCCCCTCCCAGGTGGAAGAAGCATCATGGCTCACTCCACCCTCACCACTCAAACCCACGTGGACCCCATGTCCACCCCTCCACCTAGGCCCGTGACAGCCACCATTCCCCAATCCAAAGTTACTCACCCAACCCACCTTCCACTTCCAACTCCTATCCTACCCAAACCTAGTCCCCCGCTACTTCCACTCCCAACCCCAACCCAAGTCCGGCCTCACTCACCACCCCGGGTACACCATGCACCAACCATCATCACCCCACCCCCAATAGACCTCCCCATTCCCTTGAGAGAGGAGACCACAACCATCCACATGGGAGTAGATGCTAGTCCGGAACCCATCCCAATCCTTGAGGAAACCCAAGTTCATATCTATGGTGAGGAAGAATCACAAATGTCCCCTTCACATAGCTTGGACCCCCAAGAGCCACAAGCCTTCACAAGTAGCACCGTAATCATAGAGGGGCCCCTAGCTAGATGGCTAAAGGAGAGATCACTTCACCCCATCGTGTCCTATGTTTACCCACCCATGGAGCAAAACCTTCCCATTGTACCCTTATCCACCTATCACACCACAATCCAATCATCCTATCAAGTGGAAACATTAGGGGATCTTCTTAAGGGTATAGTTTGGCAAATGGAGCTAACTGGCATGATGTCTACAATAACCGACCGACCTAGGAGCCTTTACCTCCTACACCTATGTGTCGGATCAATCTCCTCCATTTACACTGTGGGTTGCTACACTAGTAATCTTCTGTTACTCCTCCCTACACCCGACGAGCCCGATGCTATTCACAAACTAGAGTTGTTTGTCTCGGGTAGAACATCTAGTCCTCCATTCATGACCGACCATCCCACCAAAAACTTTGGCCTGATCATATTACCTGGGGAGGAGAGTCCGCTATCCATTGGTTATGAGGACCATAAGGACCTAGAGCTCCTCTCCTTAGGTGACCCTTACCATGACCCCTTCGACCCCTTCCTATGCCCCCCCACCTTACTCACCACCAACCTTTTCCCACCCCAACCGACCTTATTAGACCAAACCCACTCCATTTTTCTTGACCCCTTTGACCCCCATGAGTGGAAACTCCCACACCAAGCCATATGCATAGGAGGAACCATTTGGATGAAAATACATGTGCCACTACATTGTGCATCATTTGGTAGGGCTACTAAGCCTAGTCATGTCATACATGTCATGCACACTTTTAGCCCAATGCATGACTGGCTCACATTTGGATGTGCTGGTCCTCCCTCATTCATCATTGATCATATGCACGTTAGGAGCATCTACGGGTGTCCAGCTCCCCCGGCATTCATCACCACCTTATGTAATAGGTTCTCCTACAGATACCAGGGCCCTCCCACCATTGTTATGAAGATTAGGTATGATAGGGCCACTAGTAGATGTCCCGGTCCTCCTAGGTTCATCAAAGTCCACGTGACACCATTGCATGTTAGGTCCACATTTGGTTGTCCGGGCCCTCCCTTCATCGCTAAAGGATCATTCACAACTCTGCATGGTAACATCCGCAAACACACCAACAAAAGCAATAAGGTGTATAAGAAATCGGCCGATTCCCACCGACGCCACCAAGAGTTTCGCGTGGGTGACTTTGTGATGGTGAGAACTGAGAGACCTTTCCCTGGGAATGTCTCAAAACTGAGGTCGCGTGGATCAGGCCCCTTCTAGGTTCTGAGGAGGATCGGCACAAATGCTTACGTGTTGGACCTCCCCGAGGAGTACGGAGTAAGTCCCACATTCAATGTGGCTGACTTGGTGCCATACAAGGGTCCCACGGTGACACCTAGTGAGAATATTGAGCCTGTTCCACTTCTTGAGAGAGTCACCACCCATAAGAGAGTTCCACCAACCCAGAGGGGCCAACGTGAGCAATTGGAGCGGATATTGAATGAACAGGTTACGGCCATCTGGAGCAGAGGGATGGGCACTACCTCGCTTGGTGGAAAGGACCGGCTACCTTTGGTGGACTTGAGAGCAACCTCGCTGTGGCTTCCTCCGCATACGATGGATCTTTACTCGATAGAGTCGAGTTCTCTGCACCCCGGGAGTATGATGGGGACATCGCTTACCACTTTCCACTTCTCCACGGGTCCGGATAATTGCCATTATGTTCAACTTGATTTCCTAAGTTCAGCTATGTATTTTTATATCTTTCTTGAGTCATTTTGATGTAATTTCCCCTTTGTTTTGAGTCATGTCCCTAGGTCATCATGCTATTTACCTATGTTTGTTAGGCTAGGGGGTCATATGGGTCCAATTAAATGGGCCTGGCCCATGGGCGCCCTCTTCCTTCCCCACCCCCTTGCTTATTTGCTTTTAGCACTTTCTCCAGGGACTTTTTGTAAATGTTGGGATTCCTATAAATAGGACCCCAACTCCACTTGAGTTCAGTAATGAAAGTTTGAATGAATTTTGAGCATTAGTGCACCTCTCTCTCTCTCTCTCTAGCTCTCTCTCTCTCCTCTTCTCTCTTTCTCTAAAGGGGGCGACCCTTTCTCTCTCCTCTCCCCTCTCTCTCTCTAGGTCGACCAGCTCTCTCTCTCCTCCCCTTGCCACCTCATCCTCCACATCAGCCCTCCCCACCCTTTCACCTTCCCAAGACCATTAACCCCCATTTACTCCCACCACTCCCCAAGCAACCCTCCCCCTTCCCCATACAACCTTCCATCTTCCCAAGAGGAATCCCCACTTCCCAAGCAACTCTTCCCCTCCCCAAGGCAACTCCTCCCCTTCCCTAGGCTTCCATTAAACACCTCCATTAACCCTCCACCCAAATCAAAGCAACATCCCCCCATTCCCTAGGCCATTTTGCGCCCCCACCTCCTCCTAGCTAGACCCCTCCTCCTAGCTAGACCTCTTGCGCATCCACCCTCCCCTGCTAGCTCCGCCCCTACCATCCTCCCCCACCTCCCCTTGCCACCTCTCAACCATTCCCCACCACCGAAGCAACCTCATCCCCTTCCCCTTCACCAAAGGAACCACCCCTCCACCCATTCTCTCTTCAATTTGTGTGTGCAGCCACGACCTGCAGATCAGCAGCCTGTTGCAGTGCCGCCCACGACCTCATCTCGAAACTCCTGGGGGCGTGGCCTACATCGACAGAAAGGTCTGCGAGTCTTCTTCCAAAGCGAGGTGGAATCATCTCATTCCGACGTCGCTACAGTTCGTGGTGCCCCATTCTTCCCCGGCTACACTGGGCTCCCTCTGCAGAGCATCTGAAACCGGTTCGACGCTACACCACGCCAAAACAGTAGAAGATTCAGACCACGAGCCCTTCAACAAACTTCTTCCTCCTTTAGTCCTCTACCAGAAGCAAGAAGCAGAACTGCATTCGGCATCCGGAGGCCAGAGTTCTCTTTTTTCTCCCTCGGCTGGTCGGGTCTGCCTCCCACAGTCTGCAGCGACCAACCTCCACTCTTCGGAGTCTCCCTGTCCACTCCGGCATCAGACGGCTTCCCCGTCAGTTTTTCTACGAAGAGGGCTTGTCCACGGTTCCAGAAAATCTGGTGGTTCATGATTTGGAGTCCGGGAACGGTCGGGGAAACCTCTACAAGTTGCTGTCAGAAACAGGAAGCTGCTGCATCCAGATTCAGTCACTCTGTTCGAAGCTCTTCCCGGACCAGCACCTTCTTCAGAAGAATTCAGCAAATTTCTGAGGCATCCCCGTTCTAGTTACAACGCGTTCGCCTCTGGTCTCTTCATCAGAAAAATTCCAGAACGAGATCTACGACCTTGACACCGACTGTCAGTTAGCCATCGCAGACAGCCGGCAGATTCGGCGTCGGCTTCTCCGCCCACTTTTCGGTGAATCTCCCCTCCCCGCCTGGCCAGATCACCGCCCCTCCCTGCGTGGAGGTAGTGTTTGCATGTAATACAAATCATCCCCACCCCAAGTCCACCCTCCTGCGTGAGGCGTAGTGAGTGTTATTATTAAACAGGGATCAAGCTACACCGGCGCAGTGTGCGGGGAACCCACACTTCCCCGCTCGCCCTCATCTCCGAACGGGGTTGGTTTCTTCAAACCAACCAGGTGAGCTCTGACCTTTGCTCCATTTCCTTCTGGTGCTTGTTCATTTATTATCCGTAGAATTCGCTCCGTTGAGCAAGCGAGAGAGTGTCCGACACCACGTGCTCCACTTACGAGCGGTCACCGTGGAGTGTGTGAGAGAGGGACTTAGTGCTCCAAGTGGCACCCGGACAGCCCCTTAATTGTGGGCTTCGTACCTTCGGGAGGGCAACCCTAGCCTTGCTGGCACTCTACCAGCAAGGGTCTTGTTCCATCACCTCCCCTTAGCATCATTTAGTCACCCCGGGCTCGTGTGTGTGCGACGGCGAATTGGCCCGATCTGCCAACTGAATTGCTATGTGGTTGTGATTGCGGAATAGGTCCTAAGTTTCTGTTTGCTTGCTGCATACCCCATGGTCGTTTCACATCATGTCTCACTCGGAATCTCCTGAGATCGGCGTGGTTTGAAATGACAGTCCCTGGCCAGGGCCAATTTGCATGACGATTCTACCGAGGCCATACCCATGGTATTGTCTAGTCCTAAAAGAAAAAAATAGAATATAGGGATAAGCTTAGGCCAGGTATAGAGATTTTTAGAGTTTGAATCCTTCTCACAACGACCCGTTCAGAGATTCGGTCTGTTGAGTCGGGACTTTGTGTCCGTCATCGAACCTTCATCCACCCTAGACACGCAAACGACCGGGCTCATAACGTCCCGCGGGGAAACTGTACTGCCACTCTTGCCATGCCTAGTTTTATCTTTTTTTGCGGAGCTATAGACTTTAAGATACGGACTTTTGAAATAGACCTTTGTTCTCTGTCACGATTGTTGCTCCTTCTTTTTCTTTTCTTTGGTAAATTGCTCTTCTTGTGGAACCAGGTCATAACAGATTGCTCCTATTTAAGACATCTTCTCATCATGGTGTCTAGATTAGTCATCGCCCCCCTTATTTATCTCTTGCCCCTAGATTTAGCCGAGGAAAGAAACGGACAGGGACTTTGACTTCCCCCGGGTATGGCCAAGGAGAAACGGTGTCTACATAACTGGGGAACCCGACTAGGAATGCCGTGAAGTGTGTGATTTGCTGAACTTGGGGTCCTCCTTCGTATTCGAGGAAGGGACACCTCGCTACCGGGCGTTCATTAGCCTGACTCTAAGGATAAAAGCGCTTAAGATATAACCCATTCCAAGCGTGAGACAATTCCTCACCTTCTGCGTTAACTAGGCGATATGCGTTCCCTGGATAAGCCTCTCTGATGACGAACGGACCTTCCCAGTTGGGTTGCAATTTGGACTTAGGACCTCCGGACCTAATAAATTTACGTTTCAAAACCATACCACCTACTTGAAATTTGCGTTCGATCACCTTCTTTTGAAAATAACGCGCAACTCTCTTTTGATAAACGGACACGTGATCGGCCGCATTCATCCTCTTCTCATCTAGGAGTTCCAACTGGACGAGCAACGTCTCTCGACATTCATCGAGATTAAGTTCCTTATCGAGCTGCACCCTTAGGGAAGGGACCAAGATCTCATATGGGAGCACCGCCTCCATCCTGTAGGTGAGAGCATACGGGGTTTGCCCCGTGGGAGTACGAACAGAGGTGCGGTAAGCCTATAGAGCTTCCACTAACCGTTCAGGCCAATCAGAAAATTTGTGAGATTCGTACGTTTGCTTTATAATTTTAAGAAGGGTTTTATTAGTGGCCTCGGATTGACCGTTGCCTTGAGGATAATATGGAGATGAATGATGCCATGTAATATTGAACTTCTTACATAGGTCCTTGAGCTCTTGAGAAACAAATTGGGGTCCATTATCGGTGATGCTGCTGCTTGGCACTCCGAACCATGAGATGATATTCTTTATGATGAAGTGGCACACCATTGTTACTTTGATTTCCGCATACGCTTCCGCTTTGGCATACTTGATGAAGTACTCAGTGGCGGTAAGGATGAAGGATTTTTGCTTAGTTTCAGAGTTAGGATCACCAAGTGGGCCGATAATGTCGAAAGCCCACATGGAGAATGGCCAAGGAGCAGAGAGAGGATGTAGAGATGAAGTTGGAGCATGGATTTTTTCAGCGTGGAGTTGGCATTTAAGACACCTCCGGACATAGAGGGAGCAATCTTCCTCTAGAGTGGGCCAATAATAGCCCTGCCTAAGGATTTTCTTCGCTGGAGCCTGGCCATTAACATGACCTCTACACTCACTAGAATGGGCTGCTTCGGCCACTTTCCAAGCTTCATCATCGTCTAGGCATCTCATGAGCATTCCATTGAGAGTGCTCCTGTACAATTCTCCAGCAATGATAGTGTACCTTGAGGCGGCTCTTCTAATTGCCTTACGCTGTTCGGCATTTTCCCCTTCTGGGAACGATCCATCTTTGCAATACAGCTCTATTTCATGGTACCATGGTAATTCTTCTTCTTCAAGGATCTCTTCTAATTCCGTGAGAGACACTTCCTTCAAATCTTCCTTCTCAACCCTAGCCTCTACAGTCTTCCTAAGGTTGTGATACCAAGGATCCTGAAGAGTGGGAGTGTCCAATCTATGAACGACGATAGTCTCAGTACTCCGACTGAGAGAGAAAGATAAAGAGGAAGCAAGTGATGCCAGTGCATCAGCCAGAATATTCTGCGATCGAGGAGTATGGATGTAGATCAACTTGCAGAATTACCGAGCCAGGAGAGTGACCAAATCTTGATATGGCTTGAGCTTCGGGTCCCGAGTGCGGTAAGTGGACAGAACCTGCCACAGAACGAGCTGAGAGTCTCCTATGATGTTTAGGTAGCGTGTGCCTAAGAGGTAGGCGTGCTTCAATTCGGCTAGGAGAGCCTCATACTCGGTGATATTGTTGGTAGCAGGAAATCGGAGCTGATAAGCAAAGGGAATTGTCACCCCTTCCGGAGTGAGGAGAACGGCACCTATCCCTCAGCCTTGGGAGTTGAGCGCACCATCAAAGTGCAGAGACCAGAAGGGATGGTGGGTAAGAACAGAGAGATGCTCATTAGGGAAATCATCCTGAATAGAGTCTGTGCAAGGGATAGGAAGATGGGCAAGATGCTCAGCGATGGCATATCCCTTGATTGCCTTCTGAATGACAAATGTGATATCAAACTGAGAGAGGAAGCTCTGCCAGCGAGCTAACCTTTGCCTCGGCCGAGTCCATTCTAGAGATCACCCTAACTGGGTGGGCTAGAAAATAGTGTTTCAGTTTCTAAGCTACCCACACTAAGGCGGCACAAGTCTTCTCCATAGCGGTGTATTTGGTCTCGGCCGGGTTAAACAACCTGGAGAGGTAATAAGCTGCCCGCTCTTTGCCTTCGTCATCTACTTGTGCTAAGACCACCCCTAGGGAGTCCTCGATGACAGAAATGTATAGGATCAGAGGTTTCCCAGGGACATGAGGTTGCAAAACTGGGGGATTGGTCAAATATTCCTTTAAATCCTCGTAGGCCTTTTGACAGGCTTCATTCCATTCAAACTTGACCCCCGCCTTTAGTAATTCATAAAACGGGCGGCATCTATGAGAATGTTGGGATATGAATCTTCTAATGAATTGCAATCGACCAATTAATCCTTGGAGTTCCGTGATGTTCTTAGGTGGAGGCATGTTCGTGACAGCCTTTGATTTATTAAAATCAATCTAGATCCCCCGTTTGCTTACTATGAAGCCTAGCAACTTTCCTGAAGAGACTCCAAAAACACACTTCTTCGGATTCATTTTCAACTTATACTCCCTAGCTCTTTG
This sequence comes from Amorphophallus konjac, assembly GCA_022559845.1. NCBI lineage: Eukaryota > Viridiplantae > Streptophyta > Magnoliopsida > Alismatales > Araceae > Amorphophallus > Amorphophallus konjac. Next base: position 211,533,364 of record CM040121.1, read on the forward strand.
GAGCACCTTAGCTAGAATGGAGGGGTGTTCTTCCTTGGTTCTCGACTTCACCAAAGTGTCATCCACATAAGCTTTCATATAGATGTGCATCATATCATGGAAGATGGCCATCATTGCCCTTCGATAAGTGGCACCCGCGTTCTTTAGACCAAACGGCATAACCACGTAGCAATACGTACCCCAGGGCATCGTGAAGGAGGTTTTCTCTTGGTCCTCGGGAGCGATACGGATCTGGTCATATCTTGAATAACCGTCCATGAATGATAATGCTTCATACCCGGTGGTGTTGTCGACCAAGACATCTATGTTAGGTAGCGGGAAATCATTTTTGGGACATGCCTTATTGAGATCCCTGAAATCGATGCAAATACGCACCTTTCCATCCTTCTTGATGACAGGGACAATATTTGCCACCCACTTAGGATATAAGACGACTCTGATAAACTTGGCCTTGTACAACTTATCGACCTCTTCCTTAATTCTTAAGGCCATGTGGGGGTGAAATATTCTTGACCTTTGTTTCATGGGTGTTGCCCCTGGTTTAAGTACGAGTCGGTGTTCCACTAAAGTGGGGTCAAGACCCAGCATGTCCTCATAAGACCAGGCAAAAGAATCCCTATACTCCCTTAGAACCTTGATTAGATCTTCTTCTACCTGCGGAGGAAGATTAGCGGCAATGATAATGGGCATGGGGTCTTCTTCAGCTCCAAGATTTATTTCCTTTGTAGGTTCATCCACCGCCAACGATGGCTCATCGAACCTCTTTAATCCTTGCGCATACAGATCGGCGGTGTCATCTACGTTGCTATCCTCATCATCGACCGGGTCCTTTTCATCCAGGACTTCATAAACACCTAGTCCGTCGTCGCTCCACACCCCTTCTTGCTCCTCATCTTCTTCTATCACAATCGCCGTAGCTATAAATTCCGGACACTTCAGAAGAGCGTGACATCGCTGAGCTAGATCCTGCAAGAACCTATCAGGAACGGATTTAGAATGATGCACAAGCAGGCGCGGCTCAGGCGAGGAAGGGTTGGATGACCTAGAACAAGACCCTACTTCTCTAGATCTAACGGACTCTTCTTTCCTAGACTTGACGGACCCTACATCTAACCTAGGAGAAAGGAAATCTAGTGGGAAGGAAGCTGCAGGGACCTCATGCCCCTGGGAGTAGGATGGAGACAAGATAGCGTAATCTTCCACCGAAATCTTCGTTTCAAATTTGACGTTTTTTTTGGAGATCAGTGGAGATCATGCAGCAAGAGGGAGAGGACGGTGGGGGAGGAAGTTGAAGAGGGAAGAGAGACAGGAACAAGACGTTGAAGAAAGGATCAGAGGAGGAAAACCACATATCTGAGAGATTAGAGGAGGGGGTCCACATAGTGGAGAGATCAATGGGTGGGCATTGCCCACATGCACATGGGATAATCAACAGCTCAGTTGGGAGTTCTGTGAAGTACGGATCAATCATGATTGGAGGTGAACGGGGTATAGATTCCAGTTGCTGGAAGAGAGACATGAGACGAGAGGCAGACCAAGTAAAGACAATGGGTGAGCTCCCCTTCTCCCGCGGACGGTCAGCTGGTTTCTTCGGCTTCCATTGCACAAGTCGTACTTCCTGATTCTTCTGGCAATAATCTTCTTCAAGTAACATCCTGGCAAACGCTCGGCTGTAGTCGAGCATATCATCAACTGGCACCTTCGGCAATAGGGGCGGACTGGCAACTGTGCAACCTGTGGTTTTCTTTTCAGACTGTGCTGACTGTGGATTCAATGTACCTGGCTGGAGAGGCCCTTTTATGAAATGCTGGTGGTAATCCCAAGTAAGTGGCCCGGAGTCACCCAAAATCGATAATACGGACTCTCGATAACCGAGACCCCTTCGGCTCATTTTTCTTTCTTTGGGGACCGGTTTGGTCCGCCCTTGTAATTGTGCGTCGAGGCCTCTCCCCGGTTGATAGCCTAATTTCAGTATAATATCCCAACCCTTGGAATCTCAGATCTGGGGTTTCACTTTAATGTTGACGGGTGCAGTGGCGGGCTTGCGTGGTGCATAAGACCATGGAAAATCCAGATCCAACACATAAACAACTGGCCAAGTGCTGGGCCACAGAGTTGGCAAAATCTTCTCTGATATAGCCTTTACTAACTGGACCGTGGACAAGCTTTTCACCTTAACCACCCTCCCTTGAAAGGGGAATTTGAGGCACTGATGTGCAGTGGATGGCACGGCGCTAAGAGTATCAATCCACGGACTACCCAAGATGGCCTTGAACATAGGGTCGATGTCCAGCACATAAAATTCAATGGGCATAGTAAGAGGCCCAAGTTCAGCCTGAATGGTGACAACCCCGTGACATGCTCTCCGTGAGTTGTCATAAGCTGCTATGGTAGTCAGGGTGGGCCGTAGAAGCTCTTCCGATAAATTGCAGGCCCTGAGAGTGCTGAGCGGGCAAACATTGATAGATGCCCCTGTGTCAACTAATGCTGCATCCACACTGACTTTGTTCAAAATAATAGTAATGCAAAGCGGCATCTGCCGAGCTTTTGGAGGTGCTAGCTCATCCTTGGAGAACGTGATTGCTGGTCCTTTGGAAATAGTAGCCAATGCTGTAGGTAAACTGTCAGCTGCCACGTCTTCACTAACCATTACCTTCTGAAGAAAATTCCTCAATGCATCCTGGTGAAGGGTAGATCTTTTTATAAGCTCCAGCACAGAGATTTTGGCGGGCACCTGGTCTAAGTGATGCAACAAATCATATTGGGTACTCGGCAGTGGCTCAGTCTCTTCTTGATCGGCAGTCGGTTGCAAGGACTGGGAATTGGAAGTAGAAGCATAATTGCGATGAAACAAACGCCCGCTCCGCAGGGCGAGATTCTGCGCTGGCACGGCATATGATGACGGTATAATGGGCCCGATGGGATGGATGAGTGGTGTGGAAGAGGGTGCGGTGGAAATAATGGGAGTGGGAGTGGAGATAAGGGGTTGTGGTGAAAGGATAATGGGTGGAGGGTTAGTTGTAGGCGCGGTGATGATGGGTGCAGGCGGAGGTGGAGGTGTAAAGGTAAGCGGAGGCGTGGGCGGAGGGCTAGTCGTAGTGACGGTAGCAAGGGTGACGAGCAATGGGCGAGAGGCTGGTGATGGAGTGGAGGTAAAAGGGGTAGTGGATGGAAGGACGAGTGGTCTAGCAGGCGGAGGAGAGTTTTGATATGTGGGTGTAAGGATGGTGGGAGTGGAAGAGGCGCGATAGTTGTGGTGGAGGGCCGAGACTTGTTGTACTGAACCGTCGTCATCATAAGACCACCCGGCATCGGGAGCCGGGGGTTGAACAAGATTAATCTGAGCCGATGCCGGCGGCTGAGGCTGCGAAGCGGGAGGATGATTCGGCATGGGGTTATGATGGATCCCCAAGTCTTGAACTGGCTGCGGTTGTTGCTGTAGTGGCTGCTGCTGGGGCGGCGGTGCCTGTGATTGCTGCACTTGCTGCCTCGGTGCTTGCCTTCTCTTCTCTTTTATTTCCACAATGGCCTTGTGCATCTCGGCCCAATCTATCCGCGGCCCTTCATGAAGGTCATAGACTAAATCTCTAAACTGAAAACATCCTTCAATGGTATGCCCCGGCTGCCTGTGGAACATGCAGTACTTTGTCTGGTCAACGGTCGGGTTCCAGATAGGCCGTTCCGGAGGAAGTTGAACAGCATTGATGGACATGAGGGCCGAAAAGATGTCTGTGAGGGTTTCTGGAAAAGGAGGATATTGGGCTCTCTTTGGCCCTGGGCGCTTATTGTTGTTGTTGGTGTAGCCGTTGGCTGGAAGAACATTGTGGTATTGCTGAGATTGTGGAGGTTGTTGAGGAGCGGGGAATGTGTTTTACGGAGCGGCAAAGGTAGGATTTTGTGGAGCGGAGAAAGCGGGTTGGGTGTTTTGTGGGGTGGAGAATTGGGGAGTGCGGGGGTTTTAGGGAAAGCGGAATGGTGCGGATTGGAAGGGGAAGGTGACAGCTTGCACCTGTTCATTCGTTTGGACCCCCTCGGTGACAGGCCCTTGAGGTTTCTTATGGTATTTGGGCTTTTGGGCCTCAAAGAGTGAGTGGATTGGGGAGTCCTTAAATTGTGTCTGAATGAACCGCGCCCGGTTATACAGTTGGTGCATATTGGCTATGTCATTCATTGCTAGAATGTTGCGGAAGGTCGGAGTAGCATTGGAAATCAACAGTTTGACCTTCTCTTCCTCTGGAATATGGCCTGGCACCCTGGCGGCCATCTGCCTCCATCTATCGGCATAAGTAACAAATTCCTCATCTGGTTTCATTTTCTCAGCCACCAAGTCTGTGAAAGAGTATTCCGGGCCGACCCTATCTTGAAACCTCTAAATGAACTTGTCCTTCACTATCTTGAAACTCTCGGCATCTTCCAGTGGCAGAGAGTAAAACCATTCAAGTGCAACCCCATCTAATGATCGACAGAATAAGTACGCCATAAGGCGATCATCATACTAAAACTGGGCCGATTCATACAGGAAGTCCCTCACATGGATGAAGGGATTGCCGTTCCCATCATACTTGCGATAATTGGGGAGCTCGGATTGTGGGGGGAATCAAATATTTTGAAAGCTCAGAACTGGAACATCTGCCAAGGATTGTGGGCCAACCCACTTCTGAAGGAAGTCAAATTGTTGTTGCATGGCGGCCCATTTATCTAACAACTCCTGCTCCCTAGATGGAGTAGGGATGGTGAAGGAAGGAGGTTGAATCTGAGGAGCAGAAGGATAAACATAAGGAAGAGGAGGAGGAGGCCCATAAGAAGGATATTGGGCCGAAGAGTGACCCACATTGGCATGGACTTGGGCCGCCCCTTGCTGAGAGCGCATGAAATCGGATGGGCCAACTAGAACTTGCGGCACCGATGGAATAGCCTGATAACAATCCGCTTGGATTGAAGAATGGAGAATGGTCTTTCCCTTGTCAACAGATTGATGGGCCAACCCAGAAGACTGGCCCGCTTCTAAAGTAGAAAATCGGATGGTCCTGGGCTGGACCGGAGTAAGGTCAATTGGACTGGGCTGGATGGCGGACCCATCAACCCTAGGCTGAACAATGGAAGTATTAGATAGGCCCTGTGTAATCGTGGGAGGTGGGGTGTTGGGCCCCTGCATGGCCTGATAAACAGCCTGAAGTTGGGCTCGATCCAATTGGGCCATCATTTGTAGAATAGAATTGGCAGAAGGAGGAGAAAGGGATTGAGTGGATTAGGCGCCCTCCATAGGGATAGAGGACGGAGGAGGGACGTACCCCTCTCCAGAATGGAAGGAGATAGCCCTAGAAGAATCCTCTAGAAGCCCTTGAGGAAGAGACTCTTCTTGGGAACGGGGGAGATCAAAAGAAGCCATGGTGGACTCGAAGAGAGGATTGGAGTAGAACTTGGAAAAGGAATCGCCCCTAGGAGATGACTCCAAAACGCAAACGACACAAAACAAACACACAATGAGTAACTTAAAGTAGATGGTTTTAACAAAAGATGTAAGTGAGAAGAAGATAAAAAATAATCAAAGTCAACCAAGTTGTCTAGATGATGCTCAAAGTTTTTAATTATTTTCTCCTTTAGAACCTTAGTAGCTTGATTAAAGTGTGCTCTCAACAATAGGTTCTTAATAGGGGAGAGGTATATGGCTTGGTTAACTCTAGATGTAATCACTCCCTCACTTATGCAATCCTAGACATGGTGTGGGAAAGGTACAACCGACCCGACGTCCATGTGGGAATCCACGGCTCACGGGGACTTATGGAGGTCCCTGATGTGATCTCCTAGTTGGCCCCAAGGAATATGGAGACGAGAGGTTCACACACCAAGGTAGGAGAATGCAATCTAAAGTATGAATAGTGTATGACCCTATGTGCACCGGAGTGCATGCAAATTCTAGCCTAAAAACTAGCAATCCAATATGCACACAATGATATGAATATGCCAAACAACTAAGGAGGAGACCAGATAGCACCCAAGTATAAAAATCGTAGCAGAAACTGTGGAAATAAACTGTACCTTGGTATGCGTACCTGTCACTAGAGTGGCGGTCTAATATGAGAGCGCCAGAGAGATGAGACGGTCTACTAATAGACTGCTCTTAGGCCTTTAACGGTCGAACGTCCAACTGCCAAAAGACCCAGAGAACCAGAAACGGCAGGAAATAAAGGGAAAATCCGGGGAAAACACGGGCAATAGGGGTAAAATAAAGAACAACAGGTAAAACAGAGATCCAACACGATTGGCACTAGATGTCCCACCGTGATCGCCAAAAAATTCTATTGATTTATATTGGTTCCTTTGCAAATGAGAGGTGATGTCAACGTAAGCAATGTGCAATGTGCAATATGCAATCAACCTATGAACATGTGCAGCATGAACATAGGCAATCAACATGGATTCTAAGCATGGGCATGCCATCTCTATCAGAAATAAGCAAGGGAAAAGGAAAAACACACACCGGGGCGTGGAGCAAGGGAATAAAGGAAAACACACACCGTAAGTGTGGAACAAGCAAGTATAAGCAAGTAAAGAAGAGATATGAGGAGAGGGAGAGGACTACTGCCGAAACTAGAGGATTATGATCGCCACCAAAGCAATTTAACTAGCCAAAGCTAAGATAAATACCTTGGAAATAGGTGGATGCAACACCCACCCATGGGAGAGAAAAAAACTGCACTCCTACGAACAATAACGGTCGAAGACTGGCACGCCAGAGAAGTTAGCGGTCTCACGATAAACCGCTAGAGAACTTTAGCGCTCCAATATACAATCGCTAGAGAACCGCAGAACAGCAAGCTTTGGGACTTTTGATCTCCACTTCTTCCAGCCGGCCAGAAGACTTGGGCCTCGTGCTATGGACCTGTGAAACCTGAAAAATGTGTAGAGAACACAGAGAAACAACTCAAATTAGCCCGGTGACAAGTGTAGTAACTATAAGACAAAGAAAACTAGAAACATGCAATTAGAAGGGTGGATACCTGGGAGGTTGGTTTTTTAACCCCTGTGTGACGTTTTAAAAGATAGGAGGAAGTTTTAAAATGATGCAGAAGATGGAAGAATGTGAGAGAGGAAGAGGGAAGATGCCTTGGATGCTATGGGGGGAAAGAAGAACTAAAAACACAAGAAAACACTAAGACCATTGGAACTTGATACTCCATGGACTTAGGAGGCAGATGGACGTGGGAAGCAGTTCTCCTTGATTGGTTCTAGCTCCAGGATGCGGTAACTCTTCGACGCAAACTCCAGAAATCTCCTCCTCAACCCATGAACTCAAGGGTTCTATTTATAGACTCTCAAAGTCTAGGCTCGAGTTGGAGAGATAATGACTCAAAATTAGGCCAAAAACTAGATAATCCTTGAAGATAATACTCCCAAGAGTCCATAGAAACAAACGGGAGCTTCTAAGGATCAGTATTGAGGGAGAAATCATAGAATCAAACTCTCAATCCGGCCAAGGCATAGTAGAGAAAGAGCAGTCCTGCTAGATTTCTCTGTCCGATGAAATGGCCTTATGATAACCCGCCATAGCCATTTGACGGCCGAAGGATGGACCGCCACCCAGCGTTATCCAACAACAGATAAAGCCAACGGGTGAAGTTTTCGTAATAAGGACTCTGCAAGAAGGTGGCGGCCAAAGGCTCATGCGCCAAAAGCATATGACGGTCCCACGATAAACCGCTAGAGCACAACGGATAAGATAAGATAAGGCTTGAGAAAGGCTGTTGGCTTTTAGACTCTGGCGTCAGTAAGCGGTCGAAGGAAGGAGCGCACCACGTCAGCAAACGCACCAGGGATAGGCCGCCAAAGATAATGGGGTGGTAAATAGCATGAAAGCTTGCTAAGCTTCATGCAGCGGACAAAGAATGAGGAGCGAGACCCAACCAAGGAGAGGTAACCCAAGAAATAGACCTCAAAACTAACCAAGAAGGCCTAGTAAGGGTGAACAACTCAGAGCATCAAAAAGATGAGCAAGGAAATGACCCAACGCATTGGTCATAAAACGGGTGTCAACAGTCGCCCCTACTAGTGGGCCCCCCACATTGGGATGTGCGCCCCCTTCCCATACCAATTAGGGTTAAGGTTTTGGGCGCCCCCCCCCACCCTTCCCTCTCCTCCTTGGAGATGGCCGCCCCCCCCCCCCTTCCTAGTTTTTAGCTAGACTTCCTATTTTCCCACTCCTCCTTTCCTATTGCGTAGGGAGTTCAAATTAAATAGGATTTCTTTTAGTTTTCTTTTAGGAAATTAATTAGGGTTTCCCCTTCCCATATATAATTGATGTAATTTCTTTTGATGAGGAATTAATGAATGGAAAAAGTCTTTTGAGAAGAAGGCTGCGCCCCCCCTTTCTCCCTTCTTGGTGGGTGCGACTCCCACCTCCCCTCCCCTTCTCTTCCTCTTGGGTGTGACGCCCAAGATCTCTTCTACAGGTTTGCTGCTGCTACCCCGGCATCCAAGATCCTTCCTCGGCATCCCTCCTAGCCCGGAGAAACCCCGCTCGAGTTGGTGCTGCAAGCGAAGAGGCCATGGAACCCATCTCCCTAGTGCGCCCCTGGCTGACTGCCTGTTGGACAGAGCCACAGAGGTCGAGTTTTTGCACCCCCTTCCCGCCTTTTGATGGCATCCACTTCTTCTGAGCTTTTCTTCCTCCATATGTCCCCCACTCCTAGTTAAAATTTCACGCCCTAATTCGTTCTGTGTCCGAAGTTGTCTTCATACTCCCTTTTCCCGCGCAGACTGTCTCTGTGCAGACCTGCAAGGATAGAAGCAACCACAGGCCACATCTCACCCCCAAAACCTTCTCCAAAAGCCCTGAGATTTTGAACACTTCTTCCCCACATTCTAACCCATCCTCCCTAATTTTTTTATATATTTTTTGAGCCCATATACCCCGCGCCCCATCGCCCCATTTCTCAGGTTTGCAGTCTGCCTATGCAAACCAGCAGAACAAAGCCACGCCCAAACTGTCTCCCTCGCCCAAAACTTCCATTACACACCACCCCGCCATCCCATATCCATTCTTCCACGACCCTCCCCTAACCTCCAAAGAAAACCCAGCCCCAAAAGCCGCCCGGAAGCCCGGGTACCACCCCCTTCTTTCACCCTCTGTCCCGCTGCAAGCAGACTGGATAGAACACATAGGGGTCCGTTCCAAAATTTGCCCTGGCTACCACGGTCACCTGCATTGACTCTCCTTCCTATGGAGACATTGGGACACTCCCACCAGCGCCCACACCAAGTTTCGTGCTCAACGGATGACCAGAAGGCCACGCCCCAGGCCCCTCTTCTTGATGTTCACCTGTGCCTGCGTAGACCGGACTGCAGTTTGCCCACTGTTCGTGCTCACGCCGGAGGTCCACGTCAGCGCCCTCAGCTTCCAGCTTCTTCCTGGAGGCTCGTCATCCACTACAACGTGCTGCCAGGGACGTTGGCACCTTTCTCGGCCTCTGTGACGCATCATCCTTTCTGCTGGTCCCAGTCCGTACCGTTTCGCAGCACGTGGGAGTTGCGGTTCTTCGTCCACTCGCGGCTCGTCACCCCACTTCTCACGACCCCCGGATCGCTATGTAGCCTTTTACCTCCTTGCGAGGAGTGGGCAGTGTTTGCATTGTACTACTTTAGCTTTTGTACCGGAGGTCATGTGATTTAGCCGGGCTTCTTCCCCACGCCTCGAGCGTGGAGGTATGCATCCGCTTCCTTGCTTGGTTAGCTTGCTTATTTAGTATTTACTCTTGATGCCGTTGCTTGTGTGCGTATTAGGTTCCTAACCAGTTCTTTATACATATACTTCAATGCTGCGGTGAGAGAGTGTGACTGTCCCGTGACTTATCCGAGTCACGAGTGTGGAGTTTCCCACCCTAGACTCACCGGTTTCTCTACCATGCGGAAAGACGCGCTTCCCTCTTTGGGGTGCTTGTGAGCTTGAGTTACTTGTTTCTTTGGCATAGCTCCCCTCTTGGAAATCTTAGGTGTCGAGTCGATGCCATTCGAGCTATTGTCGTTGCTGGTCGTAGTTGTCATTTAGGCCCGTCATTGCATAGAGTCTTAGTTCGCATAGCGTCCCGCATCAATTTTGGTATCAGAGCCTTAGGTTGTCTAGGGTACATTTGAGTCATTAGGTTTCTCTAAGTTGCATTTGAGTCGACATTCCACCTTTTTCTTGCATCACCTTTTAGAGTGTGTCTAGATCCTTAGAGTTTCCCCTTGTTCCTTAGAGTCTTGCATGCCCACTCGGCGTGGCACCGATTACCAGCGCTCGGTCTCAATGGCTGACCCTAGGAATGCTATCCCTAGTGATCTCCCTCTTCAGGATGTGATGCAGGCCCTCATGGGTCAGATGGATCAGTCCGATAGGAGCTTTAGAGATCATGCTGCACTCATGGAGGGCTGGATGAAGGCCATGGAGGACCGGATGGAGGCTTTCGATCGGACCATTCAAGGTCTGGTTGGACGGCCCAACCAAGGTAGAGTTCCGCGTGAGGATGTCCCCGGGCAGGCCCAAGGCCCACTTGACCCTGCCCCACGGCCCGCACACCCTAGTGCCGACAATCGAAGACCGCATGTTCAGGAGTTTGAGGATTTCGGGTACGAGAATGAGTTTGAGGGATATGGCCGTGCCCAGCATGGCAACCAGCCCTATAGGGACGAGGAGGATGAGCGTGTTATTAGGTCCGTGCGGGTTGATCCTCCCACCTTTGATGGGTCCATGGAACCCAAGGTTTATCTTGATTGAGAGGCTTGCATGGATCGATATTTTGAGTGGTTCGAGATGACAGACTATCGGAGAGTTTGATTTGCTGAGATGAAGCTGCTTGGCAAGGCACAAACATATCGGACGAACGTAGAGAGACTGCAGATGCAGCAACATCAGCCCCAGATTGAGACATGGTATGATATGAAGACCAAGCTTAGGCAGAAATACCTTCCTGCCTCCTACCGATAGCATCTTATTGATAGGTGGCAGAGTCTCAGCCAAGGGGATCGGACTGTGGCGAAATACATCGCTGATTTTGATGTGTACTACTTGCAATGTGGGGTCACGAAGGAGAGTGCCATGACCATCTCTCGCTTCCGTCGAGGTCTACGGCCGCACTACCAGTATGAGTTATTTCGCCGCCATGTGACGACCCTGGGGGAGGCTTATCAGGTCGCTCTCGAGCTAGAGTAGTTTGACTCCGAGTTTGCTCCAGTCCAGCGCCCGAGGCCCACATATCATCATGGGTCAGATCCTTGTGCTACGCCTAGACCTTATCCTCGGGGACCCATGGCCCATCCACAGGAACCCGCTCGCCAGGACCTCACTGCCCCTAGGCCTTCCCCTCCCCCTCCGAGGGATTATCCCTCTCGACCCCAGGCTCCAGCCCCTGCCCCTCGGCCCCAGTAGCCCATCATTCCTGCCCGACCCCAGCTTCCACCACCCCCAGCCCGTCGTGATGACAAGGGAAAGGGGCTGATGATTGGTGGAGCACCTCAGGGCACTGGGTCTCGTCATGAGTGTTATAGGTGCAGAGGAGTTGATCATTATGCTGTTAGTTGTCCTCCCTGACCTTCTTTGGTCATTAGGGATCCTTCGACCGGTGAGCCCGCACCGGGGATCGTACCCGTCAGTTATGAGGCTGACCAAGAGCTCGCGGAGGAGTTTTTCGATGAGCTGATTGAAGGCGAGCAGTTAGATGTCCAGGGTACATAGTACCAGGATGATGTTCAGTTGGGCGTTGTCAGGTGTATCTTGACCCAGCCGCTGGTGAGTGATGACTGGCGTCGCACCACCATTTTACATACCTTTTGCATGCTGGGTGGGAGAGCCTGCAAGGTGATCATTGATAGCGGGAGTTGTATTAATGCTATCTCCACGGGTACTGTCACACGCCTAGGGTTGACCCCCATGGACCATCCATCCCCCTATCGTGTGTCATGGGTAGATTCCACTTCTATTCCGGTCAGGCTGCGGTGTCTGGTGCCATTGTAGTTCCATGCCTACCAGGACGAGATCTGGTGTAATGTGTTGCCTATGGAAGTAGGCACTATTATCCTGGGAAGGCCTTGGTTATTTGATCGGGATGCTACCCTCCATGGCGGGTCAAACACATGCACATTCGACCATAATGGCCATCGGATTACCCTTCACCCATCCCAGCCGAGGAGTCCTTCCATCTGGGGTCCCACTGGGCCTAACACCCCGACTCCTGCTATTCCAAGGCCCAGTACCCCATCACCAGCTCAGACTACGACCGTATCTCCGGTTGTCCCCACTCGGAGTGTTCCTCCGACTAGGAGGTTGATGCTAGTCAGCTCCCGGGAGTTGGAGCGTGACTTTGTTAGAGGGGACCCTATCTTTGCCATCGTAGTCCGAGAGGTGGGTAGAGAGACGGAGAGTGATCTCCCATCTGATGCTGTTGATGTCCTTCGGGAGTTTGCTGATGTGTTTTTTGATGATTTACCCGAGGGTCTTCCACCCATGCGAGACATTCAGCATGCTATCGACCTGATTCTGGGGTCCTCATTGCCCAACTTGCCACATTATAGGATGAGCTCTGCTGATCACGCTGAGCTTCAGCGTCAGGTCGAGGAGTTGATGACGAGGGAATCTCTTTGTGAGAGCATGAGCCCTTGTGCCGTCCCTGCATTGCTTGCCCCTAAAAAGGACGGTACGTGGAGGATGTGTGTGGATAGCCGTACTATCAATAAGATCACAGTGAAATATAGATTTCCCATTCCCCGCTTAGATGACATGCTTGATATGATGGCGGGAGCCACTGTGTTTTCTAAGATCGATCTGAAGAGTGGCTATCACCAGGTGAGGATCCAGCCCGGTGATGATTGGAAGATGGCCTTTAAGACCAAAGATGGTCTTTATGAGTGACTGGTCATGCCCTTTGGGCTGACCAATGCTCCCAGCACCTTTATGCAGATGATGACCCAGGTTTTTTGACCTTTGATTGGCGTCTTTGTGGTGGTCTATTTCGATGATATCCTTATCTATAGCTGCACTCAGGAGGCCCACTTAGACCATCTGCGGCAGGTCTATCTTATCTTGAGGAGAGAGAGTCTTTATGCTAACCCTAAGAAATGCGCTTTTATGACTAGTCAAGTTACCTTCTTGGGGTTCATTGTGTCTAGCGAGGGAGTCTCCGCCGTCCCGGAGAAGATCAGGGCCATAGTGGTGTGGCCCGAGCCTCGTACTCTTCATGATGTCCGTAGCTTTCACGGACTGGCAACCTTCTATCGCTGTTTTATTCGAGGCTTCAGTTCCATCATGGCCCCTATCACTGATTGCATCCGAAAGGGGACGTTTGAATGGACGAAGGGCGCCTCAATCACATTTGGGCTCCTCAAAGAGCGCATGACTCAGGCACCTATTCTTAAACTTCCTGACTTCACGAAGGTGTTTGAGGTTTCATGCAATGCCTCTGGGGTTGGTATTGGTGGTGTTCTGAGTCAGGAGACCCATCCCATTGCATATTTCAGCGAGAAATTGAGCGATGCTAAACTGCGTTACTCCATGTACGATAAGGAGTTTTACGCAGTTGTGGAGGCCCTTCAGCATTGGAGACATTACTTGTTGCACCAAGAGTTTGTTTTATTTTCTGGTCATGAGGCACTCAAATATCTCCATGCCCAGAAGAAGCTCAATTCTCATCATAGTCATTGGGTAGAGTTTCTCCAGGATTATACCTTTGTGTTGAAGCACAAGGCCGGTGCGGAGAACCGGGTGGCCGACGCTCTGAGCTGTCGCGCTTATCTTCTGACCACCATGAGTGTAGAGGTTGTAGAGATGGATAGGATGAAGGAGGCATATGCGGAGTGTCCGAACTTTGGTCCGATCTATACCACCCTTCAGGCAAGATCGTCCCGAGAGCACACCGACTATATGTTGCAGGACAGTTACCTTTTTCAGGGGAGTCGCTTGTGTGTCCCGCAGACTTCAGTTCGCGACTTCCTCACTTGGGAGATGCATGCGGGAGGTCTATCCGGCCACTTCGGTCGGAATAAGACCATCTAGGCAGTCGAGCATCGATTTTATTGGCCTAGTTTGAAGCATGACGTTGCTCGTATAGTGGCCCAGTGTCGTACCTACACTGTGGCCAAGATGAGGAAGTAGGTTCAGGTCCTTATACTCCTCTTCCTGTGCCTGATAGGCCATGGCAGGATAGCAGCATGGATTTTGTTTTGGGGTTGCCACGGACCGCCCGCAGGCATGATTCCATCTTTGTGGTGGTCGATAGATTCTCGAAGATGGCCCTCTTCATTCCTTGTTTGAAGACTTCTGATGCCACTAGGGTTGCTCGTTTATTCTTCTCATGTGCAGTGAGTCAATTCGGACTCCCTAAGTCCATTGTGTTGGATCGTGATGTCCGATTCACTAGCTACTTCTGGAAAATCCTTTGGCATATGATGGGCACGTAGCTCAAGTGCTCTACTGTGTATCATCCCCAGACTGATGGGCAGACTGAGGTAGTCAATAGAAGTTTGGGGAACCTCTTGAGATGCGTGGTTAGGGAACGCGAGAGGGACCGGGATCTGGTCTTGCCACTTGCCGAGTTTGCATGTAATGACTCAGTCAATAGGTCCACGGGCATGAGTCCTTTTGAGATTGTCACAGGATATAGACCTAGGAAGCCAGTGGATCTAGTTCCCTTACCCATACATGCTAGAGTGTCACGGTCTACAGAGTCGTTTATCGAGCATGTAAGGGGTTTGCATGATGGTATTTGTCACCATATAGAGACCAGCAACGAGAGATATAAAGAGTTGGCTGACGCTCATAGACACCCCCATGAGTTCCAGGAGGGAGATCATGTCATGATCCAGATTAGACCGGAACGGTTTCCTTCTGGAGCCGTAAAGAAACTACAGGCTCGTGGTGCCGGCCCCTTTAGAGTTTTGAGGCGAGTTGGATCCAATGCATATGTTGTAGACTTGCCGGAGGACTATGGTATTAGTTCCACATTCAACGTCTCGAATTTAGTTGCATATAGGGACCCGTCAGTGATCCCCAGTGAGTTGTTTGGGCCTTCTTCACCCCTTGTGAGCGAGCCCTCCCCTGAGAGCCCACTTCCAGCCCCGTCACCTCAGCAGCATGAGCGGATAGAGTCTATACTCGATGAGTAGGTGACTACCACTAGGAGTGGCGCGTATCACCACTACTTGGTACGTTGGAGGGGACGGCCCGCGTCCGAGGACACATGGATAACTGGGGCAGAGCTAGAGAGGATGGATCCGGATTTGCTCGAGCGATACTGGAGCGACCGAGACCCTTACTCGACAGGGTCGAGTTCTTCTCGCCCGGGGAGAGTTGGTGAGGACACCTGAGCTCGAGATCGGCGCGACGCAGCAGAGCGACATTATCGGACGCGCAGCACTATTCGGGACTTGTAGGCATCATTATGGCTAGGAGACGACATTGAGAGCTACCCATGAGCTGGAGTCTTCTATTTGTTATCACTCTGGATTTTTGTAGGCCGAGCTATGGCCAGTTGGACTTATTCATTTTGTATCTAGTAGGCTAGGTGAGGGCTAGTGGGCCACTTCTTGCTCCAGGCCCAAGGAGGACTAGGCTGGCCGCCCCTACTAGTGGGCCCCCCACATTGGGATGTGCGCCCCCCCTTCCCATACCCATTAGGGTTAGGGTTTTGGGCACGCCCCCCACCCTTCCCTCTCCTCCTTGGAGATGGCCACCCCCCCTTCCTAGTTTTTAGCTAGACTTTCTATTTTCCCTCCCCCCTTTCCTATTGCGTAGGGAGTTCAAATTAAATAGGATTTCTTTTAGTTTTCTTTTAGAAAATTAATTAGGGTTTCCCCTTCCCATATATAATTGATGTAATTTCTTTTGAGGAGGAATTAATGAATGTAAAAAATCTTTTGAGAAGAAGGCTGCGCGCACCCCCTTTCTCCCTTCTTGGTGGGTGCGACTCCCACCTCCCCTCCCCTTCTCTTCTTCTTGGGTGCGACGCCCAAGATCTCTTCTATAGGTTTGCTGCTGCTACCCCGGAATCCAAGCTCCTTCCTCAGCATCCCTCCTAGCCCAGAGAAACCCCGCTCGAGTTGGTGCTGCAAGCGAAGAGGCCATGGAATCCATCTCCCTGGTGCACCCCTGGGTGTCTGCCTACTGGACAGAGCCACAAAGGTCAAGTTTTTACACCCCCTTCCCATCCTCTGATCGCATCCACTTTTTTTGAGCTTTTTTTCCTCCATATGTCCCCCACTCCCAGTTAAAATTTCATGCCCTAATTCATTCCGTGGCCGAAGTTGTTTTCATATCCTCTTTTCCCATGCAGACTACCTCCGTGCAGACCTACAGGGATAGAAGCGACCACAGGCCACATCTTGCCCCCAAAACCTTCTCCAAAAGCCCTGAGATTTTGAACACTTCTTCTCCACGTCCTAACCCATCCTCCCTAATTTTTTTATATTTTTTATGAGCCCATTTACTCCGCGCCCCATGTCCCCATTTCTCAGGTTCGCAGTCTGCCTGTGCAAACCTGCAGAATTGAGCCACGTCCAAACTGTCTCCCTCGCCCAAAACTTCCATTACGCGCCACCCCACCGTCCCATATCCATTCTCCCACGACCCTTTCCTAACCTCCAGAGAAAACCCAGCCCCAAAATCCGCCCGGAAGCCCCGGTACTACCCCTTTCTTTCACCCTCTGTCCCGCTGCCAACAGACTGGACAGAACGCATAGGGGTCCGTTCCAAAATTTGCCCTGGCTACCACGGTCACCTGCAGGGACTCTCCTTCCTATGGAGACATTGGGACACTCCCACCAATGCCCACGCCAAGTTTCATGTTCAGCGGATGACCAGAAGGCTGCGCTCCAGGCCCCTCTTCTTGCTATTCACCTGTGCATGCGCAGATCGGACTGTAGTCTACCCACCGTTTGTGCTCACGCCGGAGGTCCAGGTCAGCACCCTCAGCTTCCAGCTTCTTCCTAGAGGCTGTTCATCCACTACAGCGTGCTGCCAGTGACGTCAGCACCTTCATCGGCCTCCGTGACGCGTCGTCCTTGCTGCTGGTCCCAGTTCGTACCGGTTCGCAGCACGTGGGAGTTGCGGTTCTTCATCCACTCGCGGCTCGTCACCCCACTTCTCTCGACCCCCAGATCGCTGTGTAGCATTTTACCTCCCTACGAGGAGTGGGCAATGTTTGGATTGTACTACTTTAGCTTTTGTACCGGAGGTCGTGTGATTTGGCCGAGCGTCTTCCCCATGCCCCGAGCGTTGGGCAGTTGTCCTTACTACTTTAGCTTTCAGGTGGGCAGTTGTCATTTAGGCCAGTCATTGCATAGAGTCTTAGTTCGCATAGCGTCCCACATCATGAGGTGGTATCAGAGCTTCGACTTTCAAAATCCTTAGGTCATCAAGTCCAAGTGTAGGTTAAGTTACCATGTCAGTCATCCTATAGGAATTTTATGAGAATTGGGTAGTTCCTTGGGCCAAGTAATAAAATATGTACAAGACTACGGTAGTACGACGCGAAAGGGTAATAAAATTTTCAACTTTAAAATTATTTTTGCTGGTGTCTAAGCTTCTCTTGAAATGAAAACGAGAAGGTTCATGAGTAAGTTAACACCCGATTTCGTTAAAGGGTGGCGAGTCCGTCGTAAGGAATTTCAAAGTAATAAAAAGAGAAAGAATAATCTGTTGCAAAGGAAATATTTTTACTGTCATAAATTGGGTCATCAGGCCGAAGTGTGTTGGAGGAAGCGCGAAGCATGCCTTCGATGCGGAAGCCTTGAACATAGGATAGTCGAATGCCCCACTCAAAACCCAAAACTCCAAGAAGGAACTCAAGTCTTAGTGGAAGCCGAGCCTGCCAAAGAAGAAGTTGTGGAAGGTACCCCTCATCCGTAATCTTAAATTAGTCCTTTTTCATTTGAGACACCTTAGCATCATAGTAAGTTATAGCTAGTTCCCCATCCTAAGTAGAGGGTGGTGAATTTGGGGACCAAATTCTTTTTAGTGGGGGAGGGTGTAACACCCGGCAATTTTGAAGGCTAAATAGGAATAAATATTTAGGATTTGGAAGAAAAGATAACCTTCACATGATGATATTTACATATTTCTCTAAAACGTTAATAATATTGAATAAATAAGAGTGTGGGTATATTGTCCTTAGAATGAATAAATGACTAGTTAATATTTCCCTTAGAGTGAAAATAAATATTCTTCACAGAAATTGAAACCTACCACTGATACCCAAAACAATGACTAATAAGATAAATAAAGTGAATAAAAGTGTGAGAAATAAAATCCCCAAATGAAGTATTACCTTAATCAAACTCTCAATCAAGTAAGACCCTAGTATAAATCCCAACCCACGAACCATCACCCTTGGATCCTCACCCATATATATATATATATATATATATATATATATTTAAGCCTTAACAATTGAAACCCATTAAAAAGGGGCTTAACATATGGACCACACGTATGGGTTAGTATCGGTACATAATGGGCTTTGAGAAATACATACATACATACATACATACATATATATATATATATATATATATATATATATATATATATATATATGTATGTATGTATCCATAACTATAATGGGCCATATGGGATGGTAAAGATATGTATTTATAGAATAGGCCGCTACCCTGGGTCTTAACCCTAAGTTATTGGGCCTTAGATATACGAGTATTATTATAGCCACACCAAATTAATGAAATATAAAACACCAATAGTAAATTGATAGCCGTATAGGCCTTGCATATAAAAATAGCTTAAGGCTAATGGGCCTCATATATACATATATATATAGACCGCATATATGAGGTTTAGTAAATAACAAATGAGTTTAGTTATATATATATATATATATATATATATATATATATATATATATATATATATATATATATATATATGAATGATAAATAAAACCCACGTATATGCATGAGCTACTTTCATATTTGGGCTCTCACCCATACACTTGTTGGAAGCCAACCCTTGGTAACTATATTTATAACTATCAAAAACCAATCTACGTAGTTAGGGCCTAAAGCCCATACAAGTAAACCCACGCATAAGATGTAAGTTTTAAACCCATAAAACCTTAAAAACCCATACAATACTCAACAGGCCAAGTTAAAACAGCCATAAGCATTTTTTTGGCCTAAAGCCCACGCCCACTGGATGAGGTTTTAAAATCCATAAACATGCAAGAACCCAACTGTTATATACGTATATGATAGGCTTAATCGAATGGGCCAACCTCACAAACTAACCCAAAAACCTACGCATGCAAAAACCTACGCGTTGGAGTTTGCCTTAGGGTTTTCACCTGTAAACGAAGGCAAGCGGCGGCAGAACGGGAAAGGTTGAGTAACGCATGGCAAACTCTTGAAAACCTTCCCCGTCCTGGCCTTCGAACCCTCTAGATATCCCCAACCCTCTATAAGTAAACCCCCAACGAACATGTAGCACTTGCTGCTGGTTTCGAAGGAGGACCCGACCCTACTACTGCGGTGTACGTGAAGAACCCCCTCTGAAGGCTTCTTCCTCCTTGTTCATCCACGTCTTCGTGCTGCCCCATTCATCTACCTGCTGCTGCATTTGCTGCTACTGTTAGAACCAAGCGGCTTCTTCTCCTGCCTCCTTATTCTCCCGTTCGTTTTTCTCTCCGTTCAACCCAAAGCAAGGTAGGTTTTCTCCTCTCCAGACCAAACGCGTTGAACTGCATGCCGCATGGTCATATTCTCACGATCCCTTTTTGCATGGCTCTCGTACCGTAATTGTTCGGCATGTTTTTCCTTTAGTACAGCAAGTTAACAACAAATTTTTATCCATGTAACCACTTAACTAAAAATCACAAATTTCATATCACTAGAATCCCCATGATTTCCTCTAAATTTTCATATCTTTATATGGGGTATTAACTAGTAACATTAACTAGTTAGTATTTTAATAGGTTTTGTAAAGTTACACGACGAATCACAATTTTCACTGTAACATGCTAGTTACATATTTTTGCTTTGGTGATTTGTTCGTGGGTGTCGGAGTGTCCTTTGGCCATGAAATTTTACTAGAATGTTACTGGGATAATGAACAAGGTCATAGAGATGGTATCTCCTTTTTCCCATCTTAAAATATGCCTCCTCTTAAGTAAAATTTTTTTGAACATCATGCTAGGCAGAGTTTTTCGGGCTCTTCGTTTTGATATATAGATTGTGCGATTCCGACATGTATATGTCAAGAACTTGAGACTTAAAACAACTTTTCACTATTCATTAATTTAATAATATCCTGTCACTATAACTCTTTTAAATATATATATATATATATATATATATATATATATATATATATATATATAGTTTTACCATGTCAAACCCACTAGCCTTTGTGACCTATTTTATTATTCCCTTTTTTATCCTTATCATTTCAAAACCTTATCTATCAATATTCTTTCAAAAATATACATATATATAATATATATATATGGTAATATGCGTCTTTTTAAAGAGACGCTATTTAATGAAATAATAAATTAAGTAGAAACAAGATATGAATCGACGTCTTTTCAAAGAGACGTAAATTCTTATTTAAATTATTAAAATGAAATAAATGAGAAAAAAAAATCAAAGAATTAACTTCTACATGGATGGACGTGACTTAATATAATTTTATTTTTAATTATGGAAAATTATAGAATTAACGCCTTCTTAAATAGACGTGAATTTCTTGTCTCGCAATTTTATCGACTTTCTACCCATACCGCGGGTCTTTCGACACTCTCATCTCATGTCCATAGATGGAGTCTCTATTTCACGTTATTTCACACTTACACACTCAACTCTTTGTGATGATTGGACCCTCCGCTGGATATTCCTTCCTTCGGACTGGCACTTTCCTCATTGAGACCTTCGTAAGACTCCGCTAGCCTTGGATTCCCTCAAGGCAGTCGAGCTGGTTGTACACTAAAAACCCTGGAACCCTTGAATGT
Source organism: Amorphophallus konjac (assembly GCA_022559845.1). Lineage (NCBI taxonomy): Eukaryota > Viridiplantae > Streptophyta > Magnoliopsida > Alismatales > Araceae > Amorphophallus > Amorphophallus konjac. Next base: position 211,554,345 of record CM040121.1, read on the forward strand.
CATGTCACTCTGAAGAAACGTGGTAATTTAGCCCTCATAGAGCGTTGTTTCTGACCTCTTTTGAGAAGTCTATCTTTGTTTGGAATTGGCGACCAGGGTAGTGGACGTCAATTGAAATGAGCGACTGTGTATATGGACGCTATTTCTTCGTGTTTGTCATGTTCACAGGAATTGGCGACCACTACAGTGGACGATGTTTCTATAATTGGTGGCGGTCTGAGTGGATGCCAATTACCTAGATTCATTCATGTCTTGGTTTTCATACGAGATTTATCGCTATGACATCTTTACTCAAGTGTTGTCCTTGAAATCTCTATTCTATGATTCTACCTTATTATCCTACAATGGCTTATTCCTTTGGAACTCTATATTGGCTATAAACTATAGTGGGTGTCTAAATATTACATGACTCAATGCTTGCGCATATAGGGCCCGATCTGATCTTGGGAGGAACACCCGAAAGTACTTGTGTCCATGGGAGCTATATTGATCACGGTGTGACATTGTACCGAAGTGCATGACTAGCTTGATTTATGACATTCCACAATCTCTCTAGTGCTTGATATCCTTGTGAACTTTACTTGATATATCTCGAAATCTTACTAGTTCATCCTTATTATTTCTTGTTATTCCACTCTCGATATTATCTTGCATTCTCTCATACATGATCATGGCATATTGCATAAATCGTTAATCACTTTAAGCAAGTATGGATTAGAGATATAATTTTTACTGAGCTTTTCGCTCATCTAGTTTATTCCAACATTTTTCAGGTAACTCGGTGGCTAGCGAGACCGAGACTCACATGGGAGGGACAAGTGTGCAAAAGAGCTCCGAGAACTAGATGACCCGAGTCTTTTACTTTTCTTGAGTCTAATATGGTGTCTGTTATCTAGTTGTCATGTATAAGTCCTGTCGGTACTTCATCCTTTTCTCTTTTATCCTTTAATTTTGTAGTGGAGTCGATAAGTTGTAATGACAATTTATATTTAATAAAAATTTATTTTTGTCAGCTTTAGTCTTATGTGCTTGTTCTGATTGACACGACTATTTAACTACCACGTTCCGAGCAAATGACACGTTCTACTGCTATAAGTTCAGGGCGTGACAGTGCTCCTCGTAGGCTAGCCCTCGGGGTTTTCATCCGTTCGGGTTCGCCGGTCGCCTTCTTGACCTCCCGGCATTCAAGAGCTTACCCCAGTCTCTGTGGGTAGGTTTCCACTTTTCTCCCGTGACCCTCTGGGTATGGGGAAATGTTGCCCAATTTTCATGTGGTTCGTTTAACTAAGCTCTGCTAAAACCCAAATTGTGATGACTGTAAGCATATCCTGGATTGAGAACAGAGTGTGTTTGAGTATTAACCTCGCACAAGTCTTGATTTATCATGCATACAGGACAATTGAAGACCTAAATTCACTTAAGAACCATCACAAATGGTCAATAAAATAGTTGTTCATTGAATCAAATGGCAATAGAATTCAAGCAGATCCCCAAATGATGAAAACCCTTCAAAAATAAAAAATGCCCTTAACCAGCGCGCCCTAATCCGGCGCCCATACCCCGGCGCCGAAATAACTTCCCTCTCAAAACCACAAAATCCTTAACCCCATCTATACGGCGCGCCCTTCACACACCGCGCCGGATTTGTCTTCCTTTATACCCCGCGCCGCTTTCAACATCTACCACGTCGGTTTAACCTATCCCTACACCCCGCGCCAGATTAGAGCTCAACCATCCCCTCGCGTCGATTTAGCCCCCACTTATACTTCTATCAATCCTTCTGCACCCCATCTCTCTATCATACTTAACTCATAAACACTCTATAATCAACCAATAAGAAAATCATTGCTAGTTCTCATCCATTAGTTGTTTTGGGTCTACTTTTGCCATGCATCTATACATACATGCGCCCATGCCCGCTCATTATTGCTGCATATCTGTCATTATTCCAAACCTCGGTATATCAAATGGTGATTTGTTGAAGGCCAGATCAGGTCTGACTGGAGGCCTTCACTAAGCGTGATGGTGGTCTTCGGACCTACGCTCTCTGCCACGTACCGAGGGCTCAGGATAATGAATGTGATCGAACTGCATGTTTGCGCTTATGTTCAGTTCTTGCATTATGTGATATCCATCTGTTAATCTGCTTATGCTTATATATATTTACCCAGCCCCGGCGGTTCATTATCTTGGAAATTAATCAAGGGTTTTCCTCCTTTTTGGAGGATGTAATTAACGTCATAGCCTGTATGGTATGACGGACTATCGGTCCCGACACGGACTCCACTTTCGTCTGACTAAGTCAGATCGAGCGCACAATAAATCTGTCACCTAGTGACTGGCACGCCTACGTAATAAATCCAATAAATCTAACAAACCCAATAATTAATATATTAATAAGATCTCATCTCCACATATTCTTAGTAGGATGCCGAGCTGGTTGTACCCTCAAAGCCCATTTGTCTAGAAAGCACTCAAGTTATACGCATTTTTTTTCTGTGTCCTAGATAGTAGCGACCCTCAGGAGACCGCCACAGTCAAGTAGCGACCGTCATGTGATCATTTTCTGCCAGAATTCCAGTGTGTCGACTCTTTCTTTCTCTGGCGTCGACTCTACCTGATTGCGGCCATCCTAGGACCACCACATTCGGGTTGCGGCTAGGCTGGGACCGTTATTTTCAAGAAACGGCCCTGGCGTGACCGTTTCCTATTCCAGAGTGTTTAACCTGGGGTTTGACCCAAGGGTTGACTTTTCTATGTTCTTATATGGTCCTCTAATTGTCTAGACCCCAAAACCTTATTCAAAAAGCTATCTAATGAATTGTGGAAGTTAAAGAATGTACCGTTATGCTGCCGGATTCCTTCTGTGGCATGACCTTGTCTTTAATTCGGTCTTTGAACTCTCATGATCATATTTGGTACGTTCCTACCTTGATATTGTTATCATGAGCTCTTGCTTGAACTTGTTACATTATTGGCTGATTTATTTATATCTTGTGGAAGTAGCTTGATTTATAACTTGAAGATGCATATCGGGCACTGATTGTATCCAAGGGCTCGATGCTAGCCCCTCGGATGATTGTCGGAAACATACTATAAATCATGGGGTATGATGAACACTGGCATCATATTACGCCGAGAGTACTTTTTTGGAAACGGGTGAAATCCACGAGGACTATCATGAAATTATTACATGCTTGTTACATGACTTTCTAATGCATAGCCGTTAAGGTTATGAAAAGTGCATTCTCATACATGCAAGTGCATTCTTGTTACATGAAAGGTTGTATTATATTCTTACTTGATCATGCTCATATATCATCTCAAATCTCTTATCTTGGTCATATCATGTTATTGTGTTACCTTAGTTTTATACACGTGATTTATCACCTTTTTCCTTTATCTTACTTTCTCGAGCTAAAATGTTAATCATTTAAACATTGCCTTCATACTGATACGAAGATACCTATTGGGCAAGTGTGCCCATTACCCTACTTTCCTCTTTTCAGGAAATTCTAGTGGTGCGGATTCTGACTACTCAAGTGTCCTCCAGTGTCATGAGTTAATTATAGTTAGCCAAGTCGAGTCATGTCATGTAATTTTCCTTTTTAATTGAGTCAAGTTTATTCAAGCATCAGTTCAATAAAGGTTGTAAAACTTTGGTCGTTAGTTTGGATTAATAAAGTTGAGATTTTGAATATATCCTTGTGCATTCCTCTTTTATGTGTGAATGTGTTGTGCTCTGTGTTATGCTTCATGACAACTAAAGCGGCATGAAGAAAATTAATTGGTCCATGACCTGGAGTTAGCTGTTGTTATTTTTGCCTTGAAGATATGGCGGCACTACCTTTATGGGGAGAAGTTCACTATATTTTCGGACCACAAAAGTTTGAAAGATCTGTTCACCCAAACAAAGCTGATGTAAGACCCCAAATTATTTAATTGAGCCCAATATTTCTTATTAAGCTTTTATTAATTGAGAATAGAATTTTATTGAATTAATAATCGAATTTCGGATTTATTAATATTTAATTCGTTAGAAATAGTATAAGTGAAAATTTGACTACCTTAGAAAAATCTGTAAAAATAGTAAACAGATTAAGGTCGAGGTAGATAACAACTTTTCCTTCTGGCATTAAGCCATTGTAAATTCGTGGTAAGATCTATTTAGAGATTAAACCCAAAAGTGCACACTTTTGACCCATACCTAACCCTTAGATTAAAACATGAAATTCGACCTGAATACTCAACCAAATTAACTCAAATCAGGGGCAAATGAACGGCAATGAGCTGAGGATTAATAGCCCTCAATCAATTCGACTCAAACCTAGCCCTAAAACGTGCTGCCGACATAGTTTTGGTCAAGTCAAAGATTTCGGCGCCGTTTCTAAACACGTAGCTTGCAGCAGCGAATACTCCCAACTCCGAAGGCTCCAGAAGCTCTATGAGCTATCAAAATGAAGCCCTACGAGTCTTCTTTCATTTGGCTGCTGTGGGGTTCGCTGAAGTTTAAGATCTGGGGATATCTAGCTCGATTTGTGGAGGTGGGTCAGCAGGCCGTTGGCTTCCCTTCATCCTTCTTTGATCCATCGATTGAGGTAGGAATTCTCAACCAAATTTTGATCATGAGTATAGAAAGTTGTTCATCTCGTCGAGATCTATCCATTGGGACTGAAAGCCCCAATTTTCATCAGGTGTGGAGTGAGTTATCACGGGTTTTCTAAGGTGCTGTCCAAGTGTTCTTCATTCTAGGGTTTGAGTTTTCTCTCTCCGATTTGAGGTAGGATCTAACAACCAAACTATAATTAATTTATATGATGTAATAAGCATGTTGTTAGCTTTCATTTAACGTAGAAATCCCCAATTTTCATTGATCATGCTAGGAGAATTTCGATGTTTAGTAAGAGCATGTCTAGAACTTAATTCATGTAGTGTTCCTCTAAGTTAGAGCTTGATTTCGGGCTAATTTTGAGCCCTGTAACTTGATCTTCATGTAGCATACCATACATGGTTGGATTCATAATCGAGTCAGCTTTCTTTTGACACCAAACGCCCTAAATTCCGTTGTGTATGTTAAGAGAATTGCATGATTTAGTAGAAGTAGGTCAGGAACTAGGGTTTTCATGAATTTATCATATATAAGTTGAGATTCAATCAATTTCTGTAACAATTCGTGTTTCAAAATTGTAGTTTTATGACCCTAGAATGTCTATTAATATTCTTAGATCATGTGGTTTTGATTTCAACTCAATTGGACCCCATTTGGATGAGTTCATGTGGTTTTCGGTGGCAACTCACGTTGCTGTTCTTGCAGGGGTCGACCCCAGGGGTCGACCCGTTTTCTGGGCAACCCTGCAGGCCCGAGGGTCGACCCCAGGGGTCGTCCCCTCCTATTCCTGCATGGGGGTCGACCCCAAGGGTCGACCCATCCAGCTCCCTGCATGGGGGTCGACCCCAGGGGTCGACCCATTGCACAGGAATGTAGGGGTCGACCCCAGGGGTCGACCCATATGAAGGAAATGGTGGGGGTCGACCCCAGGGGTCGACCCATCTTCAGAAATTGCTGGGGTCGACCCATTCAGCTTCCAGACCCCAGTTTTTCAAGGGTCTACCCCAGGGGTCGACCCGTACACCAGAAACCCGGTTTTCATCATTTTTTGACCCGAAGATGGATCCGAATCAGTGGGGAATCAACCCATTTAACTTAGACCCACTGAAATTATATTTTTGAAGAACAATTGACCTATTCATGTACCCCCCTTGATTTCAAATTTGCATTGGTCCTTTCTTGCAAACATAGTACAAAACACGATGTTTACCATCTCCATTACAACACTTACATTGGTTAAATAGAAACTCACATAAGTAATGATTAATGGTGTAACTAAAACCCCTGATAATGCATTCTATTTCACCGCTGTGAGAGCTTGTTCTTTACCTCGACAACTTGTTCTAGTTTGTTGGCACTTTGGCTAATACAAATGATAATGGTTAATCATGATATCTTAACTTGGTGATTAGGATTAATATATTGATTAGCTTGTTTGATTGCTGCTGTTTTACAGTAGCGCAGTACGATTAACTCTTGTTGTGACTTGGTTTCGATCTCCTTGATGATTATACTTACCTTGAAATTCTGGAAATGAATCTCTTTCCTACTTGAAGTTGTTATTGCTACTTAGTTTAAACCTTGGAATTCTGGCCATAAACTGTGGAAGTCTAGATTCGTGGGATCTTTGATCCAAAGAAATCAATGCCTGGCAAACAATTAAGGGCTCGGTCTAGTCCTGGGAAGAGCGCCCGAACACTACGTGTACCCCCGGGGAGGTGAATGACTAGGTGTGGCATTTGGCACCAGTACTTGACATGTGTTAAATCTAGGACTGTCCACTACTCTCTACATTACTTTCTACTACTTTTCACTTTCCACTCTTCACTGTTCTATACTCTGCTTGTTGTTACTTTACTTGCTTATTACTTGGACGTGGAAATGAAATTACATACGTGCTTGACATGACTTGAATTGTCTTGATATGGCCAACTTTTTATCGTTATCTCCTGTAGTAAATTCTTGTCTTACCATTCTATTCATTATATTTCTTGACCTTGCAAGATCTTTGAATTTTGTTTCGTGATATCATCGTTATCTTTTTATTGTTTTATCATTTGTAGCATGACATTTTAAAATGTAATTAAACTGTTAATCACTTATACATATCTGTTATTTCCTACTGAGCGTCAGCTCATAGTTGTGTTTTCCCCCTTTTCCAGGCTGTTCAGGTGACGCACTTACCGATGGGGAAGGGCAGGAGTGATGTCTTGAGTGTATCAATTCTAGTGTGTTAGTAGTGTGTTATCTTACTTTTAGTTGTGTTTTGGAGAGCATTTAGTCTCAGTCATGTTATTGAGCTTTAGTGATTGATTATTCCAGTTGTATTAAGTTGAACTTGAGGTTATTGTATCAGTTGTGGTTTGTTAATGATCATTTAGTATTTCCATCTTGTAGCACTTGTGTATTATTTTAGATTAGTTCTCTCTCTTGCCAGCGTGTCTCTAACTGTACGTCCCGATATTTCTGCCTTGTTCGGGGCGTGACAGTTTAGTTGGTATCAGAGCCCTAGGTTTCACATTCCTAGGTTCCCTAAGTTTAGGTTTTCTTGCATTGCATCCCAATAATCGGTATATCAAAAGGTGTTGTCCGAACGTTAGGCTACGCCTATCGGGAAGGTCACATACTTGCGCGAGTGGTCTTCGGACCGATTACCTCCGCCAGGTACCGAGTTTTGGTCGTGTCTAGGTGCACTAGATCCCTAACCTTGTGAAAGTTTAAGACCTGACCTGTGAGATTGGGTAGAACTTGGGTTAAGTTCGTTCCTTAATCGTGCTTTATCTATCTTATTGGACCTAAGTAACCTATTTCTCGTGTAGATGGTAGCTGATCGTGCTGAATGGAGGAACCTGCAGCGTACGGTTCAAGGCCTTACTCAGGCCCTTCAGCAAGTAGCTCAGGCAGGAGCGGCACAGCATGGCACCGGTGATCTATATCGGAACTTCCGAGGGATGAATCCGCCAAGGTTTGCGGGTTCGACCGACCCTGACCAATCCGAGCACTGGCTAGATGAGATGGGGAGGATCTTTGAAGTTATGCAATGCACCAACCAGGAGCATGTCCTTTTGTCCACATTTCAACTGGAACATGATGCACGTACTTGGTGGGATTCTATCAAGGCAACTCTCGGTGATCGGCAAGTTATGTGGGAAGAGTTCGAAGAATTCTTCAACAGCAAGTATTTTTCTGATAGAGTGCAAGAGAAGAAAGCGGCAGAGTTCGCGGCCTTGAAACAACGAGGTTTGTCCGTGGCAGAGTATGAGGCTCAATTTGCACGGCTTTCTCGTTATGCTACTCATCTCATTTCCACCGAGAAGATGAAGGCGAAGCGCTTTCTCAATGGATTGAAGCTTCATTATATCAACCAATTGGCACCGATGGAGATTTCCACGTATTCCGAGGTGGTAAGGAAAGCACAAGTTTTGGAGGATACTCTTGAAATGATGGAGAGAATCCGTGGGAAAGGCACCAAGAAAGAATTACCTACGGGTTCCGGGAGTGTCAAACCCGGGTATACCAAGAAGAGGCCTGTTAGTGGACCTGGTTCATGGAGCGGGTCCGGATCGTGGAAGGGCAAGATGCCGAGGCATGAAGACAAGAAGCCTGGCCCTATTGTTCCATTCAAGGGCGTGTGTAACTATTGTGATCATCCGGGTCACAAGATAGAGGAGTGGTGGCACAAGCTAGGCGCCTGTTTGCGATGTGGAAGCAAGGAGCACCGTATCCCCAATTGTCCTCTCATATCGGAGCAAGCTACACCGGCAAAACCTCTAGTCTTCAAGAAACCAAAAGGCAAGCTTCAAGCTTTACATGCAGATGAAACTGGGATTTCTGATGATAGCGGACTCGTCGAAGGTACCCTTACTATAATCGATAAGCCCGCATTTGCTCTCTTTGATACTGGTGCAACACATTCTTTTATTTCACGGAGATTTGCTAAGTCATTAGCTGTGGAACCTGTTTTGATGAATACTCCGTTAGAGATTTCAACCCCTATTGGCACTAGATCAACAATCCAGTATTTCTATCCTTCTAGTAAGGTTATGATTGGTGAGCAGAACTTTCCAGCAGATTTAGTCTGCATGGACATGAAGGATTATGATGTAATCCTAGGAGCAGATTGGTTGGCCAAGTATGAGGCCAATGCTCACTGTAGTTCTAGCTCAGTGACTTTTACTGGACATTCTGGTTTATCTTTTACGGGAGTCAAGCACCATAACTCCGTACCGCTCATCTCGGCTCTTCGAGCTGATAAGCTTTTGAGGCATGGGTGTGAGGCTTTTCTAGCCTTTGTCTGTACAACTCCTGAGCAGCAGATGGAGATTAAGGACATTTCTGTTGTCCAAGATTTTTCTGACGTCTTTCCAGAAGAACTACCAGGACTTCTGCCTGAGCGGGAAGTTGTCTTTTCTATTGATCTTATTCCTGGCACATCTCCTATTTCCAAGGCTCCTTATCGTATGTCTCCTGCGGAACTGCGGGAATTGAAGCAGCAGCTGATGGAATTGCTCGAGAAGGGTTTTATACGTCCTAGTACTTCTCCTTGGGGAGCCCCTGTACTATTTGTCAGGAAGAAAGATGGTTTGATGAGGTTGTGCATTGATTATCGGTAAATAAACCAGCAGACTGTCAATAATAGATATCCATTGCCAAGGATTGACGAACTATTTGACCAGATAGCAGGAGCTCAATATTTTTCTAAGATCGATCTTCGATCTGGATATCACCAGTTGCGGATTAAGGAGGAGGATATCTATAAATCAGCTTTCCGCAGTAGGTATGGTCATTTTGAATTTGTCGTTATGCCTTTTGGTCTAACGAATGCTCCAGCAGCTTTCATGCAGTTGATGAACAATGCATTTCGGCCCTATCTTGATCAATGGGTCGTGGTCTTTATTAATGACATCTTGATCTATTCCAAGAGTGAAGTGGAGCATGCTGAACATCTGAGGATGGCATTGCAGTTATTGAGAGATCATCAACTTTATGCCAAGTTCAGTAAGTGTGAATTCTGGCTGCAAGAGATGTCCTTTCTAGGATATATCATTACGAAGAAAGGTATTTCAGTTGATCCTTCGAAGATTGAGGCAGTGAAGAATTGGGAGCAGCCTACTAGTGCAACTGAAATCAGAAGTTTCGTAGGCCTGGCAGGCTATTACCGAGGATTTATCCATGATTTCTCTAAGATTGCGGTACCTCTTACTAGATTAACCCGCAAGGAAAACAAGTTTGATTGGTCAGATGATTGCCAGCAAAGCTTTCAGACTTTGAAGGAGTGTTTGACTACTGCGCCTGTATTGGCTTTACCTTCTGGTGAAGGAGGTTTTGTTGTTTATACTGATGCTTCAGGTATTGGCTTGGGCTGTGTACTCATGCAGCATGGAAAGGTGATTGCCTATTATTCTAGGCAGTTGAGGAAGCACGAGGAAAAATTATCCTGTTCATGATTTGGAACTTGCAGCCGTCGTCTTTGCTTTGAAGATATGGAGGCATTACCTGTATGGAGAAACCTTTACAGTGTTTTCAGATCATAAGAGTTTGAAGTATTTATTTTCTCAAAAGGAACTCAACATGAGGCAGCGGAGATGGTTAGAGTACTTGAAAGACTTCGACTTCTCGATTGAGTATCATCCTGGCAAAGGTAATGTTGTGGCAGATGCATTAAGCCAGAAGCCGGTAGCTAGATTGTCAAGTCTCATGTTACAAGAATGGAGATTGTTGGAACAATTATCTAGTTTGGATCTTAATATTGACAATGATCGGGTCTTGATTGCTCAGATTCAACTTAAACCTGAATTATTGATAGAGATCAAGTCCTTGCAAGATAATGATCCCGAGTTGCTAGAGATCAAGGGAAGCTTGAGCAGCAGACCTGACTTCATGTTGGCCGATGATGGTAGATTATTATTTAAAGGCAGAACTTGTGTTCCGGATGAGGCTACAATAAAGAACAAAATTCTTGAGAAAGCTCATAGATCCAGATATACCATTCATCCTGGAGGCACTAAGATGTACCGAGATTTGAAAAGGTCCTTTTGGTGGCCGAATATGAAAAGAGAAGTTGCAGATTTTGTGAGTAGATGCTTGGTATGTCAGCAAGTTAAGGCCGAACATTTCAGACCAGCAGGGAAATTGAAACCACTCGACATACCCCAATGGAAGTGGGAAAGCATTGGCATGGATTTCATTATGGGTCTACCTAGGACTCGTGGTGGATTTGATGCGATATGGGTGATTGTCGATCGATTGACAAAGTCGGCTCATTTCTTACCAATTAAGTCCAAGTGGACGATTGATGTATTGGCTGCTTTGTATATAAAGGAAGTGGTGAGATTGCATGGTATTCCAGTGAATATAGTATCTGATCGAGACCCCAGATTTACTTTACATTTCTGGAAGGGACTGCAAGAGTCTTTGGGTACCCGTCTGAATTTCAGTACTGCTTTTCATCCACAGACAGATGGACAGACTGAAAGAACCAATCAGATAGTGGAAGATATGCTGCGAGCTTGCATGATTGATTTCGGTGGTAATTGGAGTGAGCATTTGGCATTAATTGAATTCGCCTACAATAACAGCTATCAGTCTAGTATTCAGATGGCTCCTTTTGAAGCACTATATGGTAGAAGTTGTCGTTCCCCGTTGTGTTGGGACGAGGTAGGTGAGAAACAGTGGCTTGGACCAGATCTTGTTTCGGAATCATCACAGAATATCTGTGTTATCCGAGACCGGTTACAAGTAGCCCAGTCAAGACAGAAGAGTTATGCCGACAACAGGAGAAGAGCATTGGAATTTCAGGTTGGCGAGCATGTGTTCTTAAAGGTCTCTCCGACGAGAGGGATCCGAAGATTTGGCATTCATGGTAAGCTGAGTCCGAGGTACATTGGTCCATTCGAGATTCTAGATAGAGTGGGAGAGGTGGCATACAGACTGGCTTTACCACCGCATCTGTCTGGCGTGCACAATGTTTTCCATGTGTCTATGTTGCGGAAATATGTGTACGACCCCACTCATATCATTCAGTAGTTGGATTTTGAACTGAAAGAAGATTTGACCTATGAGGAAAGACCTGTCAAGATTCTGGACCAGAAGCAACAGCAACTCCGGAATCGTTCGATACCGATGGTCAAGATTCAGTGGAGTCGGCGTGGGACCGAAGAAGCTACATGGGAGTCTGAAGAGATTATGCGGAAGCGGTATCCCGATCTATTCTAGGTGAGCGATCTTTTGCTACTCTCAATTTTAGTGCAGTGAATTTGGAGGACCAAATTCCTTTAAGTAGGGGAGGGTGTAAGACCCCAAATTATTTAATTGAGCCCAATATTTCTTATTAAGCTTTTATTAATTGAGAATAGAATTTTATTGAATTAATAATTGAATTTCGGATTTATTAATATTTAATTCGTTAGAAATAGTATAAGTGAAAATTTGACTACTTTAGAAAAATCTGTAAAAATAGTAAACAGATTAAGGTCGAGGTAGATAACAACTTTTCCTTCTGGAATTAAGCCATTGTAAATTCGTGGTAAGATCTATTTAGAGATTAAACCCAAAAGTGCACACTTTTGACCCATACCTAACCCTTAGATTAAAACACGAAATTCGACATGAATACTCAACCAAATTAACTCAAATCAGGGGCAAATGAACGGCCATGAGCTGAGGATTAATAGCCCTCAATCAATTTGACTCAAACCTAGCCCTAAAACGTGCTGCCGACATAGTTTTGGTCAAGTCAAAGATTTCGGCGCCGTTTCTAAACACGTAGCTTGCAGCAGCGAATACTCCCAACTCCGAAGGCTCTAGAAGCTCTATGAGCTATCAAAATGAAGCCCTACGAGTCTTCTTTCATTTGGCTGCTGTGGGGTTCGCTGAAGTTTCAGATCTGGGGAGATCTAGCTCGATTTGTGGAGGTGGGTCAGCAGGCCGTTGGCTTCCCTTCATCCTTCTTTGATCCATCGATTGAGGTAGGAATTCTCAACCAAATTTTGATCATGAGTATAGCAAGTTGTTCATCTCGTCGAGATCTATCCATTGGGACTGAAAGCCCCAATTTTCATCAGGTGTAGAGTGAGTTATCACGGGTTTTCTAAGGTGCTGTCCAAGTGTTCTTCATTCTAGGGTTTGAGTTTTCTCTCTCCGATTTGAGGTAGGATCTAACAACCAAACTCTAATTAATTTATATGATGTAATAAGCATGTTGTTAGCTTTCATTTAACGTAGAAATCCCCAATTTTCATTGATCATGCTAGGAGAATTTTGATGTTTAGTAAGAGCATGTCTAGAACTTAATTCATATAGTGTTCCTCTAAGTTAGAGCTTGATTTCGGCCTAATTTTGAGCCCTGTAACTTGATCTTCATGTAGCATACCATACATGGTTGGATTCATAATCGAGTCAGCTTTCTTTTGACACCAAAAGCCCTAAATTCCGTTGTGTATGTTAAGAGAATTGCATGATTTAGTAGAAGTAGGTCAGGAACTAGGGTTTTCATGAATTTATCATATATAAGTTGAGATTCAATCAATTTCTGTAACAATTCATGTTTCAAAATTATAGTTTTATGACCCTAGAATGTCTATTAATATTCCTAGATCATGTGGTTTTGATTTCAACTCAATTGGACCCCATTTGGATGAGTTCATGTGGTTTTCGGTGGCAACTCACGTTGCTGTTCTTGCAGGGGTCGACCCCAGGGGTCGACCCGTTTTCTGGGCAACCCTGCAGGCCCGAGGGTCGACCCCAGGGGTCGTCCCCTCCTATTCCTGCATGGGGGTCGACCCATCTAGCTCCCTGCATGGGGGTCGACCCCAGGGGTCGACCCATTGCACAGGAATGTAGGGGTCGACCCCAGGGGTCGACCCATATGAAGGAAATGGTGGGGGTCGACCCCAGGGGTCGACCCATCTTCAGAAATTACTGGGGTCGACCCCAGGGGTCGACCCATTCAGCTTCCAGACCCCAGTTTTTCAGGGGTCGACCCCAGGGGTCGACCCGTACACCAGAAACCCAGTTTTCATCATTTTTCGACCCGAAGATGGATCCGAATCAGTGGGGAATCAACCCATTTAACTTAGACCCACTGAAATTATATTTTTGAAGAACAATTGACCTATTCATGTACCCCTCTTGATTTCAAATTTGCATTGGTCCTTTCTTGCAAACATAGTACAAAACACGATGTTTACCATCTCCATTACAACACTTACATTGGTTAAATAGAAACTCACATAAGTAATGATTAATGGTGTAACTAAAACCCCTGATAATGCATTCTATTTCACCGCTGTGAGAGCTTGTTCTTTACCTCGACAACTTGTTCTAGCTTGTTGGCACTTTGGCTAATACAAATGATAATGGTTAATCATGATATCTTAACTTGGTGATTAGGATTAATATATTGATTAGCTTGTTTGATTGCTGCTGTTTTACAGTAGCGCAGCACGATTAACTCTTGTTGTGACTTGGTTTCGATCTCCTTGATGATTATACTTACCTTGAAATTCTGGAAATGAATCTCTTTCCTACTTGAAGTTGTTATTGCTACTTAGTTTAAACCTTGGAATTCTGGCCATAAACTGTGGAAGTCTAGATTCGTGGGATCTTTGATCCAAAGAAATCAATGCCTGGCAAACAATTAAGGGCTCGGTCTAGTCCTGGGAAGAGCGCCCGAACACTACGTGTACCCCCGGGGAGGTGAATGACTAGGTGTGGCATTTGGCACCAGTACTTGACATGTGTTAAATCTAGGACTGTCCACTACTCTCTACATTACTTTCTACTACTTTTCACTTTCCACTCTTCACTATTCTATACTCTGCTTGTTGTTACTTTACTTGCTTATTACTTGGACGTGGAAATAAAATTACATACGTGCTTGACATGACTTGAATTGTCTTGATATGGCCAACTTTTTATCGTTATCTTCTGTAGTAAATTCTTGTCTTACCATTCTATTCATTATATTTCTTGACCTTGCAAGATCTTTGAATTTTATTTCGTGATATCATCGTTATCTTTTTATTGTTTTATCATTTGTAGCATGACATTTTAAAATGTAATTAAACTGTTAATCACTTATACCTGTCTGTTATTTCCTACTGAGCGTCAGCTCATAGTTGTGTTTTCCCCCTTTTCCAGGCTGTTCAGGTGACGCACTTACCGATGGGGAAGGGCAGGAGTGATGTCTTGAGTGTATCAATTCTAGTGTGTTAGTAGTGTGTTATCTTACTTTTAGTTGTGTTTTGGAGAGCATTTAGTCTCAGTCATGTTATTGAGCTTTAGTGATTGATTATTCCAGTTGTATTAAGTTGAACTTGAGGTTATTGTATCAGTTGTGGTTTGTTAATGATCATTTAGTATTTCCATCTTGTAGCACTTGTGTATTATTTTAGATTAGTTCTCTCTCTTGCCAGCGTGTCTCTAACTGTACGTCCCGATATTTCCGTCTTGTTCGGGGCGTGACAGCTGAATATGAGGCAAAGGAGATGGCAGGAATATTTAAAAGACTTCGATTTTTCCATACAATATCATCCTGGCAAAGCAAATGCGGTGGCTGATGCTCTCAGCAGGAAGCCGATGGCAAAATTATCAAGCCTTAGGAAAGGTATGACCTGTCTCATAGACGATTTCTTATATTTGAATTTAGATATTGATAAAGAAGAAGAAGGATGTATTATCGCCAATATCAAGGTGCAACCTACCTTAATTGAAGACTTGGCCAAGTTACAAGGAAATGACCATGTCCTAATGGAGATCAAGACTAATATTGACCAACGGCCGGAGTTCTCTGTTTCGACCGATGGAAGACTATTATTCAAGGGTCGGATCTGTGTGCCGGATCATGCCAACACTAAGAAGCTGATTATGGAAGAAGCTCACAAATCCAAATACTCGATTCATCCTGGTGCTACCAAGATGTATCAATATTTGAAGAGAAATTTCTGGTGGCCCAACATGAAGAGAGAAATAGCGGACTTCGTTTCGCGTTGTCTTACTTGTCAATAAGTCAAGGCGGAACATTTACAGCCTGTTGGAAAATTACATCCCTTAGAAATTCTCAAGTGAAAATGGGAGAGTATAGGGATGGATTTTATCATGGGGCTACCGAAGACAAGAGGTGGACATGATGCCATTTGGGTAATCAAAGACCGATTGACTAAATCTGCACACTTTCTGTAGCGACCCAGATTCTGGATACCCGGCATACCCGGTAGGACTACCGGATACGCGTGATACCGCATGGAACCCGCGAGGCCTCCCAAGAGCGGGAAAGCTCCGAAGGGAAAAAGGCACGTGTAGAGTACATTGAAGCCACAGAGATAGTACAGTAAGCAATTAAATTTCATTAGATCGGTTTGTTAAAGTAGCAGAAATAAAATTACTTTTCAATTAACTGTTCAAATTAACAATTATATCCTAGAGTCAGTCCAAAGCTAAAGACAACAAGTCTAGCACAGTACAGTCGACAGAAAGGAAAGACGGACCAAGAAGTCGGCGGTAGCCCGACGCAGGTACCAGCTGGCAG
Source organism: Amorphophallus konjac (assembly GCA_022559845.1). NCBI lineage: Eukaryota > Viridiplantae > Streptophyta > Magnoliopsida > Alismatales > Araceae > Amorphophallus > Amorphophallus konjac. The sequence goes on from CM040121.1 coordinate 211,570,481, forward strand.
TAACGGCACGCAACGAGCACGCACACTCCAGGAACCACGCGGAAGCAGAACGAACAACGCCACCCCACCTGAAAGAGCAGGGGTGAGCCACGTGTCACTGGCTCAGTAGGGGTCACGGGGATCCCCACTGAAAAACACGCAGTAACACGGAACAACAAACACAAAACAGCAGGTGTAGCAAAGCAGGAAAAGCTACACTACAAAGCTGTAAAACTACGCTACAAGCAGTAGTAAGCAGACGGGAAGTAGGAGTAGGGAACAAGTACGAAAGGGGAAAAACCCGCGCCAGACAAGCGACGGCCGAACTAACCTCGGCACCCCAAACTACTCCAAGCAACAACAGAAGGGCGACTCTGATCCAGCAAAGTTAGAAGTTACCGATCTGTCGACCCGACACCAGGTCCAAAACGAAGACCTGCTAGGACGGATAAAACAACCACAACGGCCTACACGATTGGAACATCGTGTACGCAACCCCAGGCTCATCTTGGACACAGCCAAGAACAGACCACACAGCCAGGGAAGCAAATCTTGGGCAAGGCCAAGACTAGCCGACACGGAAAGGAGAACACCGGCTCCGAGAAACGCGAGAGTCGCCGGTCAAGTGATAGGAGTACCCTCACACTAGAAGAACAGCCAGATGAGTCCACTGATGTCTTACACTGCGCCACAAGTGTCACGTCTACCTGACCGTGTGCAGCACGGAGGAGACTAGACACACTAAGAACCAGGTCCAAGGAACAACGACGTTCCCAGGAAAAACGGCACCTCACGGACACAAGACCGCAGTACCACGCTGCGAGTGACTAGTCAGGGTCACGCCCGTTGATGCAAGTCCTCAGTCCCTGACCACGTGTGCACACACTGACCACTACCTATGTCACGCCCCGTACTCTATACCGTCGAGGTATTGTCCGCTTTGGCCTACTGGCCTCACGGTTTTATCCCTTTCTAACAGTGATCGGCTCCAGAATGGGGGACTTCCCGGGTAGGTCACCCATCCCAGTACTACTCCCCATTAAGCACGCTTAACTTCGGAGTTCTTTTCAAGAACTGAGCCGATACTTCAAAAGGCACCTCGATGATATAGAGTACAACTTAGCTATATTTGAGGGTGTTACAACCTAGGCCAAGCCTCTAGCTAGTATTCCCCTCGGTAGGATGCTACCGTTGGCCGGGGCCCACGGAACTAGCTTAAAAACCGTGTAACGGGAAACTGCCCGTCCACCACTCCCGGTGGGTGACGTACTAAAAAAAAGCCTACGTCACAGGCTACGACTAGTGGAGGTTCACAAGGCACGGACTCCAAAGCACAAGTGCTAGAGTACAGACAGTCTACGGAAGCCCTGTCACACGTACTGCAAAGCACCACTGGCAGTACAACCACTGCCAACCGACTCAGGACCAGGCAACTAGACCTACCACGTAACGATCCCGAGTCGAACGACTCAAAGGCAAGATCATCACAAACAGCGGAACAAGCTGCCAATCGGTCTAATCCTAAGCCACAAGAAACGACACTCCACAGAAAACAACTCACGGAGACCTGAGGGGACACTAAAGACCCTCAGACACGCCTAGATATGCAAACCAAGGTAAGACGATACCTCGAGGCATCCAGAACCAGTATCTCGGACTGGACGAAAATCGCCAAGACACCCACACGCAAGGTCACCCGTCAACCGCTGGGACACCCCGGGTTGACCGGAACCCAACCAAAGACACACACAAGAGTAGAATAGAGAATCCTACCACAAGCAAGAAGACTTCTGGCTACCTTACAACGTAGTCCTAGCCCTCATAGGATGGCAGGAGACATCCATGGGACAACAGGCAGACCACAAGGCCAAGCCAAGATAAGCAGAAACCAAAATCACGGAAATCGGAGCACAAGGCATGTAACGCACCACCCTTAGACCGCTACATGACCTGACGGTCTAACGCTAGGCCGTTACATCCAACGTGACGGTCGGGGAACAAGCCGTCACACACACCGCCCTAACCAGCTCCATAAACACAAAGGCATGTAACGGACAGCACCGGGCGCGTTACACCAGCCTGACGCGCCCGACCGGGGCCGTCAGGGCCAACAACCCTCAAACTCAAAACACACTCGGACCATGTAACGCGCTAGACCAGGCGCGTTACAGCCACCTAACGCGCTAGGACAAATGCGTCAGGGCCAACAAAACCCAGAACAACGACTGACTGAGAGGCATGTAACGGTCCCGACTGGACGCGTTATAACCGCCTAACGCACGGGGACGAGGCCGTTAGAGACAACGACGCAACCACCCCAACTCAACCAAAACAGCATGTAACGGCCTGGGGCAGGCGCGTTACACACACCTAACGCACGGGAGCACGGCCGTTAGGCGAACCGACTCACTTGGTCAAACACGGTCAAACAGAACGTAACGGCCTGGGACAGGCGCGTTACGCACACCTGACGCGCTAGGGCAGGCGCGCCAGGGGAACCGCCTCAAAATGTCAATGCCAGTCAACCAGAATGCAACGGCCTGGGGCAGGCGCGTTACATTCACCTGACGCACAGGGGCAAGCGCGTCAGAGGAACCGACTTAACCCAAACATAAAATGACAAAATAGACGTAACGCGTCTCACGGGATGCGTCATAGAGATGTGACGCGCCACCCCTGGGCCGTCACACTCTCAAAACCCCGAAGAACTCAAATCAACCCAGACGCTGTAACGGTCAGTCGTGGGGCCGTCAGGGCATGTAACGGTCCCTGGAACGACCGCCACACCAGCTACGGCGGGAAAATGGAGGGTTGGCCAAATCGGCCTATTCCACGCCCCATTCATGCCGAAGCGCAGGGGAAACAACCCTCGATGATGAACAACAACATAAGAAGGCTAAAAAGCGCACATGCAAGCACAAAAATACAAGATCAGGGCGATTCCAATGAATCCACCCTAAATAGGTCAACGAGGTTCCCGGGCTCCTACCGGCCTCGAATGACCACCGATCAACACAAAACTAGCATGGTTGGGATCCTAACATCCCAACAGTCAGTTCAACACTAACCGAGCTACAAATGGTTGCCATTTTTCGACGAACCCTATAAAACCCGAAAATCACGGTTTAGGCTAAACAAGCCCAAACTCGGCCGTTTCCGCGCCAAACGAAGGGCAAGGGCAGGGAAAACGAGCAGGAGGAAGTGAGGAACCATCACCCTACCTCCACCGAAGAAACCGTGCCCCGAAGGGACTAAACCTCGTCGAAAACCACGCCGCGAGCTTGAACATCGGCTTTGAATCCACCGTTCGGGATCACGCCAAAACCATTCCGATCCTCGCTCCATCACGCACCTCGACAGCTTCCTGACATCGCCACCTCACCAACGGACCCCTCCGTCTGCAGTCGGAGGCGAGAAGGTGGGAGAACGAGAGAGAACGGGAGAGAGAGAGAGAGGCGAACGTGCGAATGAGGAGAGGGAAAGAGGAAAGGAAAAGAAAAAGAAAAGAAATTAGGAAATTTTCCTAATTTTTGAAAATTCCGAAAATGCGCCTAAAATGTACAAATTCAAAAAAATATACAAAAATAGCCGAAACGACCGGCTCAAAGAGTGCATCATCGTTGTAGCATCCGTGAGTCGATGAACTGACAAACAAACTCACCGTAGGGTTCCGTAACTATTACGAGAGAAAAACCCACACGGCTCGTAAAGCTCAACTCGGAAGCCACAAAAGTGAACCGAAACTCACCGAAACCAATCCAAAAGATCCAATGAAGATCCTACAAGACCTACCAAGGATCCAGGGCATTACATCCTCCCCTCCTTTAAGGAATTTCACCCTCGAAATTAAGGACTAACAAAGGAGAAGCAGGGAAGAACAACCCAACAACACAAATCTCGAGAGAACACAATTCAGAGGAACACTGTCAGACCACAATCACGAGCACATGCTCGGGATCGAGCACTGTTGAGTCCCAAATGTGGCAATCAAGAGGGGAGGGGTGAATTGATTGGCTAATAAAATTTTGCTCCTCTTAAGAAAACAATGCTGATTAAACAAACAACCACTAATACTCGCACGAACAGGATCACACTCGTGAATGCGTGCGGAATGTGTTTGAATAGCTGGTGTGGTGATCTCTCAACTCACCGTGAAGCCCACTCGACAAGAATCGGAAAAATCACAGCACATGAGACACACGGATTTTTTAGGTGGTTCGGTTACACATCCGTGTCCCCTACGTCCACCCCTCACACTTGAGGATTAATGCTTCACTAACGAGTGAATCACACACACACGCTGTTTAGAACAGCAAACACACACACACACACACGGCTTCCGATCTGGTAGCCAAACGCGCACAAGCGCACATACACACACACGTTCGTGTTTCCGAACACGAACACCACACACAAATATCTGATATGATGATTACAAACGTATGCTCAAGTTTAAACTAAATGATTCAGAATGGAAAGAGTGAAGAAATATTGATTTATCCTGATTGGAGCTCCCCCTTTCTCTTCTGCGAATTTTATCAAGCACTTGTGCAGCACGACGACCGTTCTTCACGATCTTGGCTCGGATGGTGGCTGAATCTTGATTTCGCTCACAGCTAGCAGTAGAAGCTTGATTGGAACCTTGATTCCTCCTTCTTCCCTTCACATTCACGGACACACCAAGGTGGAACAAGGGCTGGAGGTGGCTGCTGCGACCTGCATACACAAGTGTTAGAAAGAAAACCAAAAATTAGGAGATACGAATTCTTCTTAGGGTTTTCATCCCAATAGGATTATATATATGCTAAGGGCGGTCAAGGGATGTCTAGGAGACAAGATCCGCACATCAAGGAGTGGTTTAGGGATAGCCACACAAGTGTGGTTGGACCATTTGGTCGAAACTGCAAAAGTCTTCATTCACGGCGCCGCCCAGACTAGAAAGGGTCGACCCTTGGGGTCGACCCTCGTGAGGGGCCAGATGCCCCTGGCAGCATGGGTCGACCCTTTCAGGAACCGTTGCTGTCTTCAAAAAATGGCCTTCTGGAGTTTACAGGGGTCGACCCTTGGGGTCGACCCTTTCTGGAGCCTAAACAATTTGAGGGAAAAGGGTCGACCCTTGGGGTCGACCCATGATGAAACCAGTTCTGGAATTTAATTCCACAAGCAGGGGTCGACCCATTCAAATGGGAATCTGCCTGGCAGCAATGGGTCGACCCTTTTTCCTGCACTTTCTAAAAAATGAAGATAAAACAAGGCTAAGTGCAGGGGGTTCAAGTTGGGGTTTTAAAACAAGAATGCTCCACATCTAGACATAAGTTCTAACAGTGTAATGGAGGATATTAGGATCGATCTCACCAATCGTCCTTCAGTAGTTTAAGAGCTTTGGCCTGTCAAGAACAAAGTTTGAATTAGTTCCACATGTTGCACATTGAAACCAAAATACTTACAATGAGTTGTTGTGCTTGAGCCTCCTCAAATACCAAGTCTTCAAGTGATGTGTTCATTTCCAGAGCGTAGTTATGCTCATTTTCAGTTCATACAACACATTTGATCATCATCCAAAAAAAACCATAAGTCATATACATGAGGAGGGGGTTCAACAATCTCCCCCTTTTTGATGATGACAAAATAATAGAGACCACATTGTAAAGCATCCACCATTCCATATACATGAATCAATCCAACAGTTTAAGGACATGGTCAACCAGAAATCCAAATATAAGATTGATCGTAATGTGGCATATTTCCAAAGTTTTCTTGCCGACAATTAGTGGAAAAGGAACAAGGTTTGTAATGCAAATGACAAGATGCAATGCATGAAAACTCAAAGGAAATGCAACAGAACTAATGAACTAGAAACATGATAAAAGCACACATTCATGCAAGCACACATCACACACTAACATATAATAGCCGGGGCACATATAGGCCAAGAGTTCTCCCCCTTTGACATCATCAAAAAGGAGGGGGTGAAATAAGGACGCCAAGTGGAATGAGCATCATAGCCTAATCAACACGATCATCCGGAGTGGAGGGACCTGGTGGACGCCTAATATATGTCGAAATTTCGTCCAACATGTGGGTTTGGTGGGCCAAAGCATCAGTGACGTAGCGAGAGTGCTCTTGATGAGAGAGTTTCAGATCTGATAGTTCAAGTTGCATAGCTGCCATGGTCTCCCCATACTCGTCTAACCGATCATCAATAGAATCCAAACGGTCCATGATTAGTTGTGCCTCCTCAGAAGGCATTCCTGCTGTAGGAACATGAGCATCTGCAGCCTGCTCTTCATTGTCATCCTCATTATCTTCTGAACTGTCTGGTGGTACTGCCCTTTTTATTTGACGAACTAACACGCCATCTTGCTCTTCAAACCCCATGTGGTGACAAATAGATTGATAGGTGTAGATGTCTGCGTCACGGATAGTTTGAGATGCTTCTCTTGACAAATTTATATCCATATAAGTAAAGATGGCTGTTAAGGCCGCAACATATGTCAAAGTACGGTGCTTGTGCATCATGCTTGAACATATGTGATCAAGAATAAGCTGTGGAAATTTAATGGGAATTCCAGCAAAGAAGCATGAAAACAAGAACATGTGTTTCTCCGTAACCTTGTCATGGCCTCCTCCACATGGCAATAAAATAGTTGTAATCATTCGGTGCAGTATACGTTGCAAAGGAGGGAATTGGTTGGCATTTAATCCGGAGACCGACCGGTCACCCATTTCTTCAGAAGTCATATAGAGGTAAACAGTGGCATCCGAAATTTCTACATCTCCAAATGCATACCCTTCATTTGGCAAGTCAAAGGCAAGACCCAACAAGTGTGGTGATAAAATAATTTCCTGTCCATTAACCGTTGTAACTAGAACATCACCCGAAACCCCCAAATTGCTATAAAATTGGTGTACCAGATTGGGGTAAATGCGGCGATGTGCAGACATGAAAATGTGCAAGTTTGGCTGGCTGCATAATAGATCAACTAATCCACGTAGATGGCGACTAAGATTTTCAAAGTTTACTGCCCGTGGACGTAGAACGGTCCGATCCAAGATTTTGCTTGCGGGCTGAGATGCGGCGGTTTGAGATCGAGGCCCTTGCCTAGAGCTCGATGCCTCACCTCTGCGAGAAGCACGCTTCTTCGGGGCCATCTAAAACACAAACCGAAAGAACCTACCGATGTGGTATAGATCTTGATGGTTCAACCAAGGAGAAATGCGAGAAGTGTGAATCTATGATCCTCCACAGACATCAGAAGCTTACCTCAAGGGAATGAAGATCAAAAGATGACGCTTTAAACCACAAGGGGAAGATTTCGCGCGGATGCCACCCGGAGAACCGCGGCTAGGGCTTGATGTCTTGGATGCCAAGGAAGGGTTGTTTAGGGCTTGCAAAGGTTGGTGGCAAGGCTAGGAGGGGGGCAAGAGATGTTTTATAGCCATGGGAGGGTTCCAAATTAGGGTTGGAACCCTTGTTGGAACGGCTTGGGTGCGGGTGAGCCGCCCCGCCGGTTTGGGTCGACCCAATGGGTCGACCCGTTGGGTCCCTTACCCCCTGGCCGAACCGGGTGCGTGAGGGTCGACCCCAAGGGTCGACCCAATTTTTGGGTTTGCAAGGGGTTGACCCTATGGGTCGACCCTTTTACTGGTTTTCAACAATATGAAAGAGTAACCCAATGAAAAATTCAAGGAATGTTTGGCTCGAGTCCCTAATTGTAAAATGTATGAAATCAAGGAATTTTTGGATAAAATGGGATGTATGCAATTGGGGTGTTGGTAGTCAAAATTTGGAAATATATGAGACGTATAATGTCGTTTTTATCTGAATTTCTGACTTTGAACAAATGAGCTCCTTTGTGGGCATAAAATTGTATCCAAGGTGATTTTGGCCATAGAAGTAACAATGAATATGGGTGAATACAATATACATAGTAGAAACGCAGAAGCACACCAAAATGATTTTTCACACAATTTGATTTTTCTTTTGTTTTTCACACAACATGATGCATATGCATGACAAGAGAATTACTATATGCATGAAACTAATGCAATTACATGTAATGAAGTGACCTGTATATACATGATGCACATGGTTATGAATCACTCTTCTATCCTACAAACCCCTAGTTCTCTTCTAAATGTAGTGAACTTGTCTTCACTTAGAGGTTTGGTGAAAATGTCGGCAATTTGACGATCGGTCTCAATGAAACTGATTTCTACATGACCCTTACTCACATGATCTCTAATGAAATGATGTCGAATTTCAATATGCTTGGTTCTAGAGTGATGAACAGGGTTTTTGGACAAGTTTATGGCAGAGGTGTTGTCACAAAGAATTGAGGTGTTTTTAAAAGATATGCCATAATCAATCAATTGTTGTTGGATCCATAACACCTGGGCTACACAACTACCGACAGCCACATATTCAGCTTCGGCAGTAGACAATGCCACTGAATTTTGTTTCTTGGAGGCCCATGAAACCACGCAGCCCCCAAGAAACTGTCAATACCCACTAGTGCTTTTCCGATCCACTTTGCAACCCGCATAATCGGCGTCAGAATAAGCAATTAAATCAAGACTCGAATTGCGTGGAAACCATAGTCCGAAATTAACTGAACCAGCAACATATCTGAAAATTCGTTTAACGGCCGACATGTGTGATTCTTTTGGGTTTGACTGAAATCTAGCACACATGCAAACAACAAACTGTATGTCGGGCCTACTGGCAGTTAAATATAATAGAGAACCTATCATGCTTCTAAAGAGTTTTTGGTCCACTGATTTACCTGTCTCATCTTGATCAATTTTTATTGAGGTAGACATAGGAGTTGGTTGTGGTTTTGTTGATGTCAAATTAAACTTTTTTAGCAACTCCATTGCATACTTCTTTTGATGTATGAACATCCCATCAACAGTCTGGTTTACCTGCAATCCCAAGAAGAAAGTCAGCTCTCCCATAAGACTCATTTCAAACTCACTTTGCATCAATTTGGCGAAGTCTTTACTGAGACCATCTTTAGTGGAGCCAAAAATAATGTCATCAACGTAAACTTGAACAATTAAGATATCCTTGCCATTCAACTTTGTAAAGAGGGTTTGATCAACATTACCTTGTTTGAATTCATGTTGAATGAGGAATTCACTTAACCTTTCATACCATGCATGGGGTGCTTGTTTCAGACCATAAAGTGCCTTGTCCAGCTTGTACACATGGTCTATATACTTTGTGTCTTCAAACCCCGGTGGTTGCTCCACATACACGTCCTCCTGGATATAGCCATTCAAAAATGCACTCTTAACATCCATTTGAAATAATTTGATATTATGACAACATGCAAATGCTAAGAGAACCCTCACTGCCTCAAGTCTTGCTACTGGAGCAAAAGACTCATCAAAGTCAACTCCTAATTCTTGGCTATAGCCCTTGGCTACTAGCCTGGCCTTGTTCCTAATTACCACTCCTTGATCGTTTGTTTTATTTCGAAACACCCATTTGGTTCCGATCACGGAGTGATTCTTAGGAAATGGTACGAGAAATCACACTTTGTTCCTTTGGAACTGGTGTAGTTCTTCTTGCATGGCCATGATCCATGACTCATCTTTCAAAGCCTCTTCAATGGAGTGAGGTTCAGATTGAGAGAGCAAGGCTAATAAATCATGAGTTTCAACTTCCCTGAAGGAGGCTCGTGTCCTTATCCCTTCTTGTACATTGCCCAATACATTGAAACTAGCATGCCCAAGCCGGCGATGCCAGAGCCAAGCATCATCATTGTTCCTTGCAATTAAACATAAATTCTCATGAGAGAAATCATTCAAGTCTATCATATAAACATTGTTATACCTGAAACCAATGAACTTTATCTCGTGAGTATTCCTATTCAAAACAGTGCAGTGGTTAGAATCAAAAATCACATTGCATCCCTTATCACAAAGTTGGCTTATGCTTAAGAGATTATGTTGCAAACCCTTCACAAGCAATACATTTTCAATGGTATGATTTTGATTCTTACCTATCTTACCTTCTCCGATGATTTTACCTTTGTCCTTACCACCGAATGCTACCGTCCCACCATCCTTTTCATGCAGGTCCACAAACCATTCCTTGTTTCCCGTCATATGCCGAGAGCAGCCACTGTCCAAATACCATTTGTTCCTTTGAGCTCTCGAGTAGACCTGCAATTCAACCAAAGTTCTTATGGAGATTTTGGTACCCAAGCTAGCTTGGGTCCATGATGGTTAGAGGCATGATGCATATATGATCTATTTCTGAATCCAACAGAATTTTCTTCATCATATTTTAGAATTCTACAATCATACATATCATGACCCATTTTTCCACAATAGAAATAAGTGATGGCTCTATCTCTTTTTCTCCTTCTACCAACATTTGAAAAGGAGTTATGCATATGTTTCTTTGATTTGAAGGATGATGAACTTATGGGTGCCCAATGGGTTGTCTGAGCTTTTGATTTTTCAAGGATGGCAAGGGCATCCTTTAGCTCTTTTATTTGAGCCATTTGAGATTGGCTTTGTTCTTCAGCCTTTATTTTGGCTTTATTGCAAGCAATGCTTTCAAGCTTTTCTTGTTCCATATCATTTTTCAATTCTTTATGTATTTTTTGAAACGTAGATTGTTCTTCTCTCATGCATGAAATCTCTTCTTCAAATAGTTCAATTTTGGATGCTAGAATTTCATTTTCATGCTTCATGTTTTCATTTTCTGATTTTAAAGCATGGCACTCTTCACATGATTTTTTAGCATGCACAAAATGATCAAATTTCTTTTTAAAATTTATGTTTTCAGATTTGAATATTTTACATTTTTCACATAAAGATTCATATGCAATTTGCCATTGTTCACAAGTGAGAGTTTCTGGTTCAGAATCTACCTTATCTCCTTCGTCATCATTTGCCATGAGACATAGATTCTGGACTAGCTCATCTAGTCCATCTTCATTTCCAGATTCCTCCTGATCTTCGTCGCTCCATGTGGCCACCATGGCCTTGGGCTTTCTGAACTTGCCTTTCTTCACCTTCTTGATGAGATCGGGGCACTCACCCCTCATATGGCCGGGTTTCTTGCATTCATAGCAAATCACTTCTTCTTTCCTGCTACTTTCTCCTCTGTTTGGTCCTTGCCTTCTTGGTCCCTTTCTGAACTGACCACCAAAGTTTCTTGTTCTTTTGACGAACCTTCTTGCTCTTTGTGTGATCATGGCAACTAATTCCTCATCTTCAGTGTTGCCAATTGAATCATTTTCACTGCCCTCTGAATCGTGTGGATTCACCTTTAGGGCCATTGTGGTGACAACTTTCTTTTTCTTGTGATCCTCCTCGCTCCTTTTGATGTTTATCTCGTAAGTCATCAATGAGCCAATTAACTCGTCCAGAGTTAAAGTGCTTAGATCCTTGGAGTCTTCAATTACAGTGGCCTTTGTATGCCACTGTGGAGAAAGGGATCTTAGGACTTTTCAGACGAGTTCCTTGTTGGAATATTCCTTGCCAAGTCCCTTTAGTCCATTGGTAATTTCTGTTAGCCTTGCAAACATATCAGAAATTGATTCTTCTGGCTTCATTATGAACAGCTCGCAGTCCCGAACTAAGAGGTTGGCCTTTGTTTCCTTGACTTCCGATGTTCCTTCATATATAAGCCGCAGCTTATTCCACATCTCCTGCGCAGAGGAACACATAGATATTCGTGAGTATTCGTTAGGATGAACAGCACATTGAATTATATTCATAGCCTTAAAATTCGTTGAACACTTATCTATATCTTCTTCATCCCACTCATTTTCATTTTCAGATAAAACATATGGACCCGTACTTATGACACGCCATACATCGTAGTCCTGGGCACGTAGGAAAACAGACATTCTGTTTTTCCAATAGGGGTAGTTTGATCAATCAAAGAACGGAGGTCTTTGAATGGAATGCCCTTCGGGCATCATCCCTTTGTTTGCCATATGAACGAGATCAAACTCTGTGACCGTGTGGTCGAGACTAAATAGAGACCAGCGCTCTGATACCAATTGTTGAGTCTCAAATGTGGCAATCAAGAGGGGAGGGGTGAATTGATTGGCTAATAAAATTTTGCTCCTCTTAAGAAAACAATGCTGATTAAACAAACAACCACTAATACTCGCTCGAACAGGATCACACTCGTGAATGCGTGCGGAATGTGTTTGAATAGCTGGTGTGGTGATCTCTCAACTCACCGTGAAGCCCACTCGACAAGAATCGGAAAAATCACAGCACATGAGACACACGGATTTTTTAGGTTGTTCGGTTACACATCCGTGTCCCCTACGTCCACCCCTCACACTTGAGGATTAAAGCTTCACTAACGAGTGAATCACACACACATGCTGTTTAGAACAGCAAACACACACACACACACACACACGGCTTCCGATCTGGTAGCCAAACGCGCATAAGCGCACATACACACACACGTTCGTGTTTCCGAACACGAACACCACACACAAATATCTGATATGATGATTACAAACGTATGCTCAAGTTTAAACTAAATGATTCAGAATGGAAAGAGTGAAGAAATATTGATTTATCCTGATTGGAGCTCCCCCTTTCTCTTCTGCGAATTTTATCAAGCACTTGTGCAGCACGACGACCGTTCTTCACGATCTTGGCTCGGATGGTGGCTGAATCTTGATTTCGCTCACAGCTAGCAGTAGAAGCTTGATTGGAACCTTGATTCCTCCTTCTTCCCTTCACATTCACGGACACACCAAGGTGGAACAAGGGCTGGAGGTGGCTGCTGCGACCTGCACACACAAGTGTTAGAAAGAAAACTAAAAATTAGGAGATACGAATTCTTCTTAGGGTTTTCATCCCAATAGGATTATATATATGCTAAGGGCGGTCAAGGGATGTCTAGGAGACAAGATCCGCACATCAAGGAGTGGTTTAGGGACAGCCACACAAGTGTGGTTGGACCATTTGGTCGAAACCGCAAAAGTCTTCATTCACGGCGCCGCCCAGACCAAAAAGGGTCGACCCTTGGGGTCGACCCTCGTGAGGGGCCAGATGCCCCTGGCAGCATGGGTCGACCCTTAGGGTCGACCCTTTCAGAAACCGTTGCTGTCTTCAAAAAATGGCCTTCTAGAGTTTACAGGGGTCGACCTTTGGGGTCGACCCTTTCTGGAGCCTAAACAATTTGAGGGAAAAGGGTCGACCCTTGGGGTCGACCCATGATGAAACCAGTTCTGGAATTTAATTCCACAAGCAGGGGTCGACCCATTCAAATGGGAATCTGCCTGGCAGCAATGGGTCGACCCTTTTTCCTGCACTTTCTAAAAAATGAAGATAAAACAAGGCTAAGTGCAGGGGGTTCAAGTTGGGGTTTTAAAACAAGAATGCTTCACATCTAGACATAAGTTCTAACAGTGTAATGGAGGAGATTAGGATCGATCTCACCAATCGTCCTTCAGTCGTTTAAGAGCTTTGGTCTGTCAAGAACAAAGTTTGAATTAGTTCCACATGTTGCACATTGAAACCAAAATACTGACAATGAGTTGTTGTGCTTGAACCTCCTCAAATACCAAGTCTTCAAGTGATGTGTTCATTTCCAGAGCGTAGTTATGCTCATTTTCAGTTCATACAACACATTTGATCATCATAAAAAAAAACCATAAGTCATATACATGAGGAGGGGGTTCAACAAGCACGACACAAGTGAACACAAGTCTAACACCTCCTAAACAAGGGCAACGTCGTTCACGTCTCACTAGGGAAAAGAGACACGACTGCCACAACAACAGACAACCAACCGAGAAACACAATGACAAGCACGGCGAGTATCAGCTTAACCAAGAGAACACAATCTCCACAGCTGACAGCTCGACGACATCATCGGCTCCAGTGCCAAAGGCCACAGGGAACACCTGGCACACAGGACACCAACGACAACAGCAGCACCGGACCACAAACACAATCAAGTCAGTCCTCACTCATATATTACATCTGATTGAGTCGCGAGCTAACTCTAGGAAAAGAGCACAGCAAGGCTAACCGACAAGACTTGGTCCACACAGAGACACAAAATCATAGAGAAATAGCACTTACAGAAACAACACAACGGCAGCACCTGCAGGATTCCGGCTCCGCACAACACGCAGGGCCACAGAATACCACTGCAAGCAGGGTCACAACAAGGCACAAGAACAGCTGAGCACGCGACCACAAGAAACGGGTCACGCATCAGACTGCTCACCAAGAGAAGACCCACAATAACAAGAAACAACAACAATCTCGGGGAATGCAACTCAAGGACCACCAACACACCTCGAGAGCACAACACCCAAGAGAAGAAAATGCAGAGTAGAGGGTACTCAATTAGCAGGAATGCCAACAAATTCCCCAACACTCGCAATTGCCAATGCCAACAGCAGAAAACCACCAACAATGGCACGGCAACAGACGACATCAAGGCACAAGAAGCCAAGACGAAGTCCCATCAAGAAAGAACAAATCTCTCGACCAGTGGGTAACCAACCCACACACTTCCGCTGCACTCTCAACAACGCGCACAGGCAACCGAACAACCTAGGTAGTCGCACCTCAGCACACACCAGGCGTCATTGCAATCAATGAAGATCGCAAATCACACGCCACGAGTACCGATCCCGCGAACAACCAATCACAAGGAGCCTAAGTGCAACAGGAGAAGAGCACCAGCTTCAGCACAAAGCACAAAAGAATGCTAACCTCAGCTTACCTTCACGTCCTGAAAATGATAAATGAGCCCTCACCATACATCGGCCGCTGGACATGGCGCGACAACTACGGTACGCGACAGCTCTTAACACCATCATGGAATCCAAAGCCAAGCAACCGTATAGCAGAGAGCAGATCAGGCTCAAACAAAACTGTCCACACTTAAGCAGACACAGGACAAAGGCATCACTAAGATAGCAATTCCAAGGCAAACCTCGAAAAAGATTCCACCAGAAGGGACGAGAAGCAGGAAGCTCAACCACAAAAGCTCACCAAGAAGGGAAAATCCTAGCTTGCCTGAGCAACTTCTCCAACATGGAATCAAATCGAGCACTTCAACAGAAGCGAAACACATTAGGAGCTGAACAGACTCAAGCTGGGATGACCAAGACAATGTGAGAACGTGTACGGTCATCAAACCAAGGCCAAAGGTCAACAGCAACCTGAACAACTTACAAGAAAATCCACGAATAACGTACTGCAGATTCAAGCCTTCTGGTGAACACTGCCAAGTACAACATGATCGAGACAAACATAACAACAAAAAGAAACACCTCATCACAACCTGACGAGAGTAGAACCATCTCGTACAGTGCCTGAACAGCACGCACAAGACAACATACGAAGAAAACAACGCGATAAACCATCGCAAACCGCAGCCAGCTGAAGACTGTACTGGACTTTCACGACTCTGGAAACTGTATATCTCATATTCCCATGTACTTCACACGACAATGCTCTGATAGCTCAGAAAAGAACTCCGAACATCTCAGAACACTGCTCTGATACCAATCTGTAGCGACCCAGATTCCGGATACCCGGCATACCCAATAGGACTACCGGATACACGTGATACCGCATGGAACCCGCGAGACCTCCCAAGAGCGGGAAAGCTCCGAAGGGAAAAAGGCACGTGTAGAGTACATTGAAGCCACAGAGATAGTACAGTAAGCAATTAAATTTCATTAGATCGGTTTGCTAAAGTAGTAGAAATAAAATTACTTTTTAATTAACTGTTCAAATTAACAATTATATCCCAGAGTCAGTCCAAAGCTAAAGACAACAAGTCTAGCACAGTACAGTCGACAGAAAGGAAAGACGTACCAAGAAGTCGGGGGCAGCCCAACGCAGGTACCAGCTGGCAGCAATGGCACGCAACGAGCACGCACACTCCAGGAACCACGCGGAAGCAGAACGAACAACGCCACCCCACCTGAAAGAGCAGGGGTGAGCCACGTGTCACTGGCTCAGTAGGGGTCACGCGGATCCCCACTGAAAAACACGCAGTAACACGGAACAACAAACACAAAACTGCAGGTGTAGCAAAGTAGGAAAAGCTACACTACAAAGCTATAAAACTACGTTACAGGCAGTAGTAAGCAGACGGGAAGTAGGAGTAGGGAACAAGTACGGAAGGGGAAAAACCCGCGCCAGATAAGTGATGGCCGAACTAACCTCGGCACCCCAACCTACTCCAAGCAACAACAGAAGGGCGACTCTGATCCAGCAAAGTCAGAAGTTACCGATCTGTCGACCCGACACCAGGTCCAAAACGAAGACCTGCCAGGATGGATAAAACAACCACAACGGCCTACACGATTGGAACATCGTGTACGCAACCCCAGGCTCATCTTGGACACAGCCAAGAATAGACCACACAGCCAAGGAAGCAAATCTTGGGCAAGGCCAAGACTAGCCGACACGGAAAGGAGAACACCGACTCCGAGAAACGCGAGAGTCACCGGTCAAGTGATAGGAGTACCCTCACACTAGAAGAACAGCCAGATGCATCCACTGACGTCTTACACTGTGCCACAAGTGTCACGTCTACCTGACCGTGTGCAGCACAGAGGAGACTAGACACACCAAGAACCAGGTCCAAGGAACAACGACGTTCCAAGGGAAAATGGCACCTCACTGACACAAGACATCAGTACCACGCTACGAGTGACTAGTCAGGGTCACGCGCGTCGACGTAAGTCCTCAGTCCCTGACCACGTGTGCACACACTGACCACTACCTAGGCCAGGCCTCTAGCTAGTATTCCCCTCGGTAGGACGCTACCGTTGGCCGGGGCCCACAGAACTAGCTTAAAAACCGTGTAACGGGAAACTACCCGTCCACCACTCCCGGTGGGTGACGTACTAAAAAAAAGCCTACGTCACAGGCTACGACTAGTGGAGGTTCACAAGGCACGGACTCCAAAACACAAGTGCTAGAGTACAGACAGTCTACGGAAGCCCTGTCACACGTACTGCAAAGCACCACTGGCAGTACAACCACTGCCAACCGACTCAGGACCAGGCAACTAGACCTACCACGTAACGATCCCGAGTCGAACGACTCAAAGGCAAGATCGTCACAAACAGCGGAACAAGCCGCCAATGGGTCTAATCCTAAGCCACAAGAAACGACACTCCGTAGAAAACAACTCACGGAGACCTGAGGGGACACTAAAGACGCACAGACACGCCTGGATACACAAACCAAGGTAAGACGATACCTCAAGGCATCCAGAACCAGTGTCTCGGACTGGACGAAAACCGCCAAGACACCCACACGCAAGGTCACCCGTCAACCGCTGGGTCACCCCGGGTTGACCGGAACCCCACCAAAGACATACACAAGAGTAGGATAGAGAATCCTACCATAAGCAAGAAGACTCCTAGCTACCTTACAACGTAGTCCTAGCCCTCATAGGATGTCAGGAGACATCCACGGGATAACAGGCAGACCACAAGGCCAAGCCAAGACAAGCAGAAACTGGAATCACGGAAATCGGAGCACAAGGCATGTAATGCACCACCCTTAGACCGCTACATGACCTAACGGTCTAACGCTAGGCCGTTACATCCAACGTGACGGTCGGGGAACAAGCCGTCACTCACACTGCCCTAACTAACTCCAGAAACACAAAGGCATGTAACGGCCAGCACCGGACGCGTTACACCAGCCTGACGTGCCCGACCGGGGCCGTCAGGGCCAACAACCCTCAAACTCAAAACACACTCGGACCATGTAACGCGCTAGACCAGGCGCGTTACAGCCACCTAACGCGCTAGGACAAACGCGTCAGGGCCAACAAAACCCAGAACAACGACTGACTGAGAGGCATGTAACGGTCCCGACCGGACGCGTTACAACCGCCTAACGCACGGGGACGAGGCCGTTAGAGACAACGACGCAACCACCCCAACTCAGTCAAAATAGCATGTAACGGCCTGCGGCAGGCGCGTTACACACACCTAACGCACGGGAGCACGGCCATTAGGTGAACCGACTCACTCGGTCAAACACGGTCAAACAGAACGTAACGGCCTGGGACAGGCGCGTTACGCACACCTGACGCGCTAGGGCAAGCGCACCAGGGGAACCGCCTCAAAAGGTCAACGCCAGTCAACCAGAATGTAACGGCCTGGGGCAGGCGCGTTACACTCACCTGACGCACAGGGGCAAGCACGTCAGAGGAACCGACTTAACCCAAACATAAAATGATAAAATAGACGTAACGCGTCTCACGGGACACGTCAGAGAGATGTGACGCGCCACCCCTGGGCCGTCACACTCTCAAAACCCCGAAGAACTCAAATCAACCCAGACACTGTAACGGTCAGTCGTGGGGCCGTCAGGGCATGTAACGGTCCCTGGAACGACAGCCACACCAGCTACGGCGGGAAAACGGAGGGATGGCCAAATCAGCCCGTTCCACGCCCCATTCACGCCGAAGCGCAGGGGAAACAACCCTCGACGATGAAAAATAACATAAGAAGGCTAAAAAGCCCACATACAAGCACAAAAACACAAGATCGGGGTGATTCCAACGAATCCACCCTAAATGGGTCAACGAGGTTCCCGGGCTCCTACCGGCCTTGAATGACCACCGATCAACACAAAACTAGCATGGATGGGATCCTAACATCCCAACAGTCAGTTCAACACTAACCGAGCTACAAATGGTTGCCGTTTTCCGGCGAACCCTACAAAACCCGAAAATCACGGTTTAGGCTAAACAAGCCCAAACTCGGCCGTTTCCGCGCCAAACGAAGTGCAAGGGCAGGGAAAATGAGCAGGAGGAAGTGAGGAACCATCACCCTTCCTCCACCGAAGAAACCGTGCCCCGAAGGGACTAAACCGGGCCTAAAACCACGCTGCGAGCTCGAACATCGGCTTTGAATCCACCGTTCGGTATCGCGCCAAAACCATTCCCATCCTCGCTCCAGCACGCACCTCGACAGCTTCCCGACGTTGCCACCTCACCAACGGACCCCTCCGTCTGCAGCCGGAGGCGAGAAGGTGGGAGAACGAGAGAGAACGGGAGAGAGAGAGGCGAACGTGCGAATGAGGAGAGAGAAAGAGGAAAGGAAAAGGAAAAGAAAAGAAATTAGGAAATTTTCCTAATTTCTGAAAATTCCGAAAATGCGCCTAAAATGCACACATTCAGAAAAATATGCAAAAATAGCCAAAACGACCGGCTCGAAGAGTACATCGTCGCTGTAGCATCCGCGAGTCGATGAACTGACAAACAAACTCACCGTAGGGTTCTGTAACTAGTACGAGAGAAAAACCCACACCGCTCGTAAAGCTCAACTCGGAAGCCACAAAAGTGAACCGAAACTCACTGAAACCAATCCAAAAGTTCCAATGAAGATCCAGCAAGACCTACCAAGGATCCAGGGCATTACACTTTCTACCTATCAAAAGTTGATGGTCTGTTGATATCCTAGTAGCATTATACATGAAGGAAATTGTCAAATTACACGGTGTCCCTGTTACCATTATTTCTGATAGGGACCCTCGTTTCACTTCACAATTCTGGAAGGGTCTACAACAGTCATTAGGGACCCGACTCAACTTTAGCCCTGCTTTTGTGACGACCCATACTCCGGATACCGGGTAAACCCGATACCACTTGGAACCTGTGAGGCCTCCCATGAGCGAAAAAGCTCCGAAGGGATAGAAAGGTGTGTGAGAGAACATTGAACTTCTAGATATAATAGTAGGTAATTAAATTTTAATGATCAAGATTGCTAAAGTTGTAGAAATAAAATTACTTACTGCTATATCTGGAAGTTCAATGTACTCTCACACACCTTTCTATCCCTTCATAGATTTTTCGCTCTTGGGAGGCCTCGCAGGTTCCAAGTGGTATCGGGTTTACCCGGTATCCAGAGTCTGGGTCATCACAGTTGGTATCAGAGCAAGAGTTCAGTTTTGTTCGGAATTTTTCTGAGCTAGCTGAGCTTTTGTTTTTGAAGTACATAGGAATTCGAGATATTGCAGTGTTCGGAGTCCTTAAGGTCCAGTACAGTTGGCAGTTGGCGTAGGTTTTACGATTGTTTATCGCTTTATTTTCGTGTGTGGTCTTGTACGTGTTGTGTTGGCACTGTGCGAGATGGTTTTACTCTCGTCAGGATGTGACAGAGTGCTCTTCTTTTGTCATGGTGTTTGTCTTGACTATACTGTGCTTGGAAGAGTTCACCGGTGGGTGTGAATCTAGGGTGCGGTGTTCGAGATTTTTCCGTGGCTGGTGACTTTATCGTTGGTGTGATGACCGTGCACATTTTTATGTTGGTTTGGTCGTCCTAGCTTAAGATTTGTTCAGCCCTTGAGGTGTTGAGCTTGTGTTGAGGTGGTCGATTTGATGCCTTGTTTGAGAGAATGCTCGGGTGAACCTAGGATTTTCCTTCCGGGTGAGCTACTGTTAGTTGAGCTTGATTCTTCTCATCCTGTCTAGTGGCATCTTTTTGAGGTAAGCCTTGGAAGTGCTATCTCGGTGAAGCCTTTGTCCTATGTCTGCTTAAGTGTGGACTGTGTTAATTCTGAACCTGATTTGCACTTGTTCGACGGTTGCTTGGTTTTGGACCCAGTTTGTGTGTTTGGGGGCCGTTGTGCACCATGTTCGATGTGTCGTGTTTGACGGCTGATGTGTTGTGAAGGTTCAGTGATCGTTTCAGGACGTGAGGATAAGCTAAGATTAGCGTTCCTTTGTGCTTTGTGCTGAAGCTGGTACTCTTCATGGTATGCACTTTGGCGACTTATGATCGGCTATTAGCAGGATCGGTACTCGAGGCGTGGTATATTGCAGTTTCTGAATTGCGATGACACCGAGTGTGTGCTGAGATGAGGATGCCGAGTTGTTCTTGATGCCTGTGTGCATTGTATGAGTGCGCAGCGGAAGCGTGTGGGCTCATAACCCACAGGTCGAGGATCATTTGGTTGGGAGATTCTGGCTAGCTGAGAAGTTTATTTTTCCTCGATGTGACTTCGTCTTGGCTATGTGTGCCTTGATGTTGTCTGTTGTCATGCCATTGCTTGAAGCTTCATGATTGTTGGCATTGGCATGTGTGAGAATTGGGGAATGTGTCAGCGATTATGCTGGTCGAGTACCCTTTTCTTCTTCTATATTTTTTTTTTGGATGTTGTGCTCTCGAGACGGATCGTGGTCCTTGAGATGCGTTCTCCGAGATTATTGTTGTTGTTGCGGGTCCTTGTTGGTGAGCTGTTCACAGCATGGCTTGTGTATGTTAGCCGTGTATTCAGCCGTAATTGTGCCTTGATGTGACCCAGCTTGCAGTTGTGTCCCGCGATTCTGTGTTAAAAAAGGAGCCGGGATTCTGCAGGTGTTGTTGTTGTTGTTAGTTGGTGGTTGTGTTCAGCTTGGGAGGAGTTCCCTGTGAGTCTGATGTGGCATTGTGTGGGCCTAGGTCTTGTCGGTTGATTTTGTTGTACTCTTCTGCCATGATAGAGTGGCATGCGACTCGAATCAGATGTAATGTCTGAGTGAGGACTGAGCTGATTGTGCTCGTGGTCCAGTGCTATCGTTGGCGTTCTGCGCGCCAGTTTCGTTGTTCTTGGCACAGAAGCTGATGATGTGTTCAAGCTGTCAGCTGAGAGGACTATGTTTTTTTGTTTAAGCTGATGCTTGTTGTGTCTGCCGTGTGTTTTATCGGTAGCTGTTGCTGTGACATGAGTCGTGTCTCCTTTCCCTGTGAGACGGAAGCGAAGTTGTCCTGTTTCAGAGGTATCAGACTTGTGTTTTCTTTCAGTGCCGTGCTCATTCTGTGGGTCGATGTGCCTTGAGAACCATAGTGTGTGCCTGTAATTATGATCTGGTAGTGTCCCTCTAAACTGTGTTTTTTGAGAATCGTGTTATCGTGCTTTGTGTTTTGAGGTTTGGTTGATGCATGGTAAGCATTGCCAGCGTTTGGATTTGTTCTTCCCTGCTTCTTCTTGTTAGCTCCTTTAATTTTGAGGATGAAATTTCCTAAGGAGGGGAGGCTGTAATACCCTGGGTCTATCGGAGAGCTTTCGGATCGCTTTTGTGGGTCTTGAGTTGTGTTTTACGATCCATGTGGATTTTTCTCTTGTACAAGTTACGGAACCTAGTGGAGAGTTTATTATTAAGTTCAACGACTTGAGGACGCTACAGTTGCGTTGTGCTCCTTCCGAGGATCGCTTAGACTATTTTTTTTTATTTTTTTGAATTAGTGAATTTTCGGGCTAAAAATCGGATTTCACGAAAATTAGAAAATTCCTAATTTCCTTTTCTTTTAACCCTCTCTCTCTCCTTCCTCTCTCCTCATCGCCGTTCACTCTCTCCCTCTCGTTCTCTCTCCTCTCTTCTCCTCTCTCCGCAGGGCGCACGACCGTGGCGAGGTGGGCGAGGCAGGAACGTCGTGGAGTTATCGTGGAGCGTGCTGGTGTGAAGGATGGAGCGTGGCGTTGGCACGATCCCTTGGTGGATTCAAAGCCGGTGTGTTCGGGTTCGTGTGATAGTTTTCGACATGGTTTAGTCGTTTCGGCACGCGAGAACTTTGGTGGAGGTAGGGGGACAGATGCTCTACTTCTCTTCTGTGTTCCTTCGCGATTTGGAGTCGAATGGTGTGAGTATGAGCGGGTTTTACCGCATTTGGGTGAAAGCATGCTTCGGGGGGTGTGAGCCGAGCTCACCTTTCCAGGCGACGGTTTTCAGTCTAGATGGTTTCATTCAAATCCCTGACATGTTGGGAATCCATTCCCGCCAGTTTTATTGCATTTGGTTGAGAATCGGAGTCGGTATGAGCCCAACAATCCCCGTGATTCATTTTGGGTCAATTCGGTAGAATCGCCCGTTTCTTGTCGTTTATGCGACGATTGGAACCCTTCTGGACTGTGGAAGGTTTGTATTGCCATTAGGATTGTTTCCCCTTCGTTTTAGGGTGAACGGGGCGTGGAAAGGCCGGGTTTTGGCCCTTCCTACGGTTTTCCCGCTGTAACGCCTTGGCGGTCTTACCGGTGACCGTTTTTATCTCTTAAGCGGTCCTGGGGTGACCGTTTTGGTTTTTTGTCGGTTTAAGTCAGTTAGGGTCTTAGCGGTCATGCGATAGACCATTTTTCTTTGCTTGCGGCCCATTGGAGGACCGCTAAGCTCTGTCAAGCGGTCCCTTGGAGACCGCTAGGCTGGGTGTGTAAGTCGGTTTAGCTAAGTGGTCATGCAATAGACCGTAAGGCTGGCTGTGGCGGTCTGTGAGATGACCGCTAAGCTTCGTTTATGTCAGTTCAACGGTTTTTAAGTCGGTTTGGGCTAGCGGTCCTAGCTCCGACCGCGTGGTGCCCTTGGCGGCCCTTTGGGAGACCGCTAGGCTTCGTGAGACGGTTCTAAGGAGACCGTTTGGTGGTTTGACTGGTTAAGTCGGTTCGGGGTTGACTGGATTATGCGGCCAGGTGAATGTCCGCTATAGTCATCTTGCGGCCCTTCGATAGACCGCATGCCCCTTATATTTTTGTAGTTTTGTTCATTCGGGTCTCTGAGTGTAGCGCTCATCCCCACGACCGTTTCACTCAGATGGCGGCCCTTAATGATCCGTTTATGGCTTTGTGCGGCCCTTTGGTGACCGTCATTTGCCTGTGTTCTTTGTGTGAGGGTAGCGGCCATTTGGCTGACCGCTTGGTTTGCCTAGCGGCCTGGCATGTGACCGTTTCATTCCTGGAGTTCTATTTTCCTGATGTTTTGGCCTCCAATTGTCTTGGCTTTTCCTTGTGGTTTGCCCGTTGTCCCGTGGATGTCTTGGATATCCTATGAGGGCTATGACCAGATTATAGGGTGGCCAGGAGTGCCATTATATCGAGTAGTGTTCCTTATTGCTTCAGAGTCATGATTGGTTTCTGGTCAACCCGGTGTGATCTAGTGGTTGACATGTGACCTCGTGAATGTCTCGGTGATCCTCTACGGATCGAGACATAGTTTTGGATGCCTTGAGATACTATCTTATCTCGGTTTATGTGTCCATGTGGTTTGAGGGTCTTGGTTATCCCTCAGGTCTCCGTGATTCATGTCATGCGGATATGTAGATCCGGTTGTCCTGTGTCGTTTCCTTTATTGGTGTTTTACTGTGCTTTGGCTTAGGGATTATGTTGATTGGAGGCATGTTACCATTTTTGTGCGACGATCTTGACCTGAGTCGTGAGACTCAAGGATAGTTGTGTCAGCAGTTCTAGCTGTCTATCCTGTGTCTGGTGTGCTACCTTATGTCTTGTGCTTAGTGTTTCATAGTACGTGCGATAGTGCGTGCTTAGCCTGTCTGTACTTCAAAACTGATGTTTTGGAGCCTCTGTGTCTAGTGAGCCTCCACTAGTCGTAGCCTGACGACACTTTCCTGTGTGTCAGCCCACCTATGAGTGGTGGCGGGGTAGTTCCCGACAGATAGTTTTTAGGCTAATTTTCGTGGGCCCCCTTGCCTTACGGTAGCGTCCTACTGGGGGGAAAACTAGCTAGAGGCCTGGCTCAAGGCATTGAGCTTGTGGGTGAACACGTGGTCAGGGGCGTTTGGACGAGCGCCGACGGGCGTGACCCTGACTAGTCACTCGTTACTATGGTACTGTTGTTCCTTGTACTTGGTTCTTTGTGAGTGTCTTAGTTACTGCCGTTTTGGGCGAGTACGAGATACCTGAGGCGCAGTGTAAGACGTCAGTGGACGCATCTGGCTGTTCTTCTAGTGAGGAGGTGCTTCTGTCACTTGATGCCTGACTCTTGTGGCTTGTGTTTTCGTGACTGGTTTTCGAGTAGCCTATGTGTGGCTTCACTCGAGGTCTAGTCTTGTGTAGCGTACATGACGGTGAGCTCGTGTATGTTCGTGCCTTTGACTGTGTAGGCCTTTGGTAGGCTTTTGTCTATTTTGGTAGGCTTAGGCTTTTCACGATAGGGTTTCGTGATTTGACGATGGATCGGTAATGCCCGAGTTTGTGAGATCGGGGTTCACCTTTCTGTTGAAGTTGGAGTAGTTTAGAGAGCCGTGGTTCGATCGGCTGTCGTGTTTCCTTGTTACGGCTTTACTCTTTCCTTTAGCTGTTCTTACTCCTGCTTTAACAGCTTTACTATTGTAGTTTAGTATTGTAGTTACTTCTGCTCCTACTTTGTTACTGCTTTGCTTTAGCGTAGCATTGCTGCTTTTGCGTTGTTTCCGGTAGGGTTCTGCGGGATCCCTACTGAGCCAATGACAGGAGGCTCACCCCTGACTTTTCAGGTGTAGCTGTGCTTCCTCGTGTTGTGAGTTTCGCTGTGCGGTAGTTCTGTTGCCAGTGTCGAGCTTCCCTCGACTTGAGGGTACATTTCCCTTTCTGTTGGACTGTACTTGTCTTCCTTTGGACTGGACTCTGTTAGTTTTAATTTGTTATAGAAAAAGTAATTTTATTTTTGCTACTTTAGCAATCCTGATCATTGAAATTTAATTGCTTACTGCTATATCTGGAAGTTCAATGTACTCTCACACACCTTTCTATCCCTTCAGAGCTTTTCCACTCGTGGGAGGCCTCGCAGGTTCCAAGTGGTATCGGGTTTACCCGGTATCTGGAGTCTGGGTCGTCACAGCTTTCCATCCACAAACTGATGGTCAAACTGAAAGAACAAACCAGGTGATAGAAGATATGCTCAGGGCATGTGCTATTGACTTCGACGGAAGCTGGCACGAACACTTGCCGTTAATGGAGTTTACATACAATGATAGCTACCAAGCTAGCATTCAAATGGCTCCATTTGAGGCCTTATACGAGAGAAGTTGTCGATCACCCATCTGCTGGAATGAAGTTGGGGAAAAGTAATTTCTAGGTCTCGAAATCATCTGGGACACCACTGAGAAGATAAAGCTTATTCGTGAAGGACTTCAGATGGCTCAAGACAGATAAAAGTCCTATGCTGATAATAGGAGACGAGACCTGGAATTTCAAGTAGGAGACCATGTGTTTCTCAAGGTTTCTCCGGGTCGAGGTATTCGAAGATTCGGCAGTAAAGGCAAGCTCACACCAAGATTTATCGGCCCTTTTGAAATTCTTGAAAGGGTTAGTGAAGTCGCGTATCGCATTGCTTTACCTCCTTAGTTGGCTGGAGTCCACGATGTGTTTCACGTATCTATGCTTAAGTAGTATGTCCCTGATCCATTCCATGTCATAACTTATGATAATCTGGAGATACAAAAGGATATGACGTACGAGCAAAGGCCACTCAAAATAATTGAACGGGAGGTACATCAACTTCGAAATAAAACCATTCCCATTGTAAAAGTCCAATGGAACAAGTTTTGGCCACACGAGGTGACATGGGAGATGGAAGAAAACATACGGAAGCGATTCCCAGAACTATTTGACTGTAAGTAAAAATTACACTCTCCATAAACTACCATGCAAGGAATTTGGGGACCAAATTCTCTTTAAGTGGGGGAGGGTGTAACACCCTTGGCAAGTTTATGAATTCTTCTGGGATTAATTAGTAATTAAATAGAATTATTAGGCATTAAGAGGCTTTTAAATGCATTTTGGGTTAATTAAATTAAATTGAAAGACCAATTAATAACCAAGTCCTTTGGCCCACTTAAATCAGGCCCATGAACCAATTTCTAAACCCAATAAGCCTAAGCCCAAATCTAGAAACGTCCTTGGGATAAAATCCCCAATTTAATTAGATAATTTAGGGGATAAATATAGAGGAATTTGACTAAATTTTAAATTTTGGCGCTCGGCAAGGTTGCGGTCTATTGAGCAATTGCCACCTAAATATAGCGGTCTAGCTTTGACCGCTACTTGCTTTCAACGACGCAATGGCGAGAGAGGTGAAAAGCTCACATTTTTCCCATCCTAATCACCTTGGATCGAGTCTATCTAGCGTGGGAAGCAATCTAGAACTCTTGAGGATCGATTCTACTCCAAGATTTGGACTCTAGGTCGATCTAATCCCTCAAACCCTAGGCCAATTTTATACATAGGCCTAAACTTTGACCTGCGCGAACCTTCATTTTGGCTCACCTAGTTTGACAGTAAGTAGATGTTATTTCACATTGGTCCTTTAGAACTATTCGTTCCCTTTACTATTGACTAACTCCTCACCAAATTTCATGTTAGGAGATCAAGCCCTGAAGGAGTTAGAAGCCTCGGAAGTCCCTGGATCGCTGCAGAGTGCACAGGAACAAGTGAGATTTCCTAAGGGAGATCAGCGGATTAGGAACACTAATCGAGGTAATTTTGAGTTAAGTCTTTAGAGTTAATTTTTCCCATATATGTCTTCTTCTCACCCTCCAAATTTCGTGAACATAGGTCAAGAGGGTAAGGAGAACGAGGGATGAGAAGTTGCTGGTTTGGCACAGGATGTGTAGAAACTAGGTTGTTCTCCCAGTCCAAAATTGGAAGTCTAGAGCCTAGTACAAAGGTAGGTTATCTCATGAACGGAATAAACAGTAAGTTAGGATTAAAAGACCTTAATTTTCTTGTGATTTCATGCACTGTACTTAGAGAATTTGATGTTTTATTTTCATCGCGCAAGTAGCATATCGCTGCATGCATATCCTTGCATTTTAAGAAAGAAAGATGATCACTTTGGTTTAATATATGCAAACCCATGCATCTCCGTGCGTTATTTTCATTCTATCATGTCTTAAGTACATGTTTAGCATGTTTCTCCTTGAGTTATTGCCCTAGCATAGGCCTGCATGAACTATTTTTACTTTTCTGTCTGAGAGAAAGAAGGCGGTCCATCTGAGACCGCTACCCTTAGATAGCGGCCGCCCGATCGCTAGTTGATGATAGCGGTCGTTCTTGGACCGCTATATGCTTTCTGTATCCTGCTTATATGTATATGTAATCCCTAGCATACCTGATAGAAATCATGCCCTAACCCTGTTATTTCTGGCACTTTCTTGTAGTTAGAAGTTACTATCTTATGTTCATGGTTCCTGTTATGTTTAGATTCATGATTTGCATGCTTTAACTTTACTTTCATAAAGGTTATTTCATGACCAAAATCATATATTATTGTACTTAAATCTCTTCTTATGATACTTGTTTCATGAGTGTTTTTTAACGTGGTTTCATACGTCTCACTCTCATCTAAAGTGTCTTTCTGGTTAAGTACATAGCGCATACCCCGGTATGTGACTATTAGTTACACTTGCACGTTCTAGGAACACCTCTTGGACTTGTGAACCTCTCCGCCGGATATTCCTTCTGCCGGACTAGGGCATCATGTTTCAAGGCCTCTGTAAGTCTCCGCGTGCCTGGGATTCCCACTAGGACGCCGAGCTGGTTGTACTCTCAAAGCCCATTTGTCTAGGAAGCACTCAAGTTACATGCATTTTTTTTTCTGTGTCCTAGATAGTAGCGAGCCTCAGGAGACCGCCACGGTCAAGTAGTGGCCGTCATGTGATCGTTTTCTGCCAGAATTCCAGTGTGTCGACTCTTTCTTTCTCTGGTGTCGACTCTACCTGATTGCGGCCATCCTAGGACCGCCACACTCGGGTTGCGGCTAGGCTGGGACCGCTATTTTCAAGAAACGGCCCTGGTGTGACCGTTTCCTATTCCAAAGTGTTTAACTTGGGGTTTGACCCAAGGGTTGACTTTCCTATGTTCCCATATGGTCCTCTGATTGTCTAGACCCCAAAACCTTATTCAAAAAGCTATCTAATGAATTATGGAAGTTAAAGAATATGCCGTTATGCTGTCGGATTCATTCCGTGGCATGACCTTGTCTTTAATTCGGTCTTTGAACTCTCATGATCATATTTGGTACGTTCCTACCTTGATATTGTTATCATGAGCTCTTGCTTGAACTTGTTACATTATTGGCCGAACCTTTATTTATATCTCGTGGAAGTAGTTTGATTTATAACTTGAAGATGCATATCGGGCACTAATTGTGTCCAAGGGCTCGATGCTAGCCCCATCGGCTGATTGTCAGAAACATACTATAAACCATGGGGTATGATGAACACTGGCATCATATTACGCCGAGAGTACTTTTTTGTAAACGGGTGAAATCCACGAGGACTATCATGAAATTATTACATGCTTGTTACATGACTTTCTAGTGCATAGTCGTTAAGGTTATGAAAAGTGCATTCTCGTTACATGCAAGTGCGTTCTTGTTACATGAAAGGCCATATTATATTCTTACTTGATCATGCTCGTATATCATCTCAAATATCTTATCTTGGTCATATCATGTTATTGTGTTACCTTGTTTTTATACACGTGATTTATCATCTTTTTCCTTTATCTTATTTTCTAGAGCTAAAATGTTAATCATTTAAACATTACCTTTATACTAATACGAAGATACCTACTAGGCAAGTGTGCTCATTACCCTACTTTCCAATCTTTTCAAGAAATTCTAGTGGTGCGGATTCTGACTACTCAAGTGACAGATCCGAGGGCGAGAGCGATTGAAGAACGAGCGAAGCCCTAGATTCCTCCAGTGTCATGAGTTAATTATAGTTAGCCAAGTCGAGTCATGTCGTGTAATTTTCCTTTTTAATTGAGTCAAGTTTATTCAAGCGTCAATTTAATAAAGGTTGTAAAACTTTGATCGTTATTTTGGATTAATAAAGTTGAGATTTTGAATATATCCTTGTGCATTCCTCTTTTATGTGCGAATGTGTTGTGCTCTGATTATCATGCTTGCTTGAAGAGTATATGTAACACCCTCAAATATAGCTAAGTTGTACTCTATATCACCGAGATGCCTTTTGAAGTATCGGCTCAGTTCTTGAAAAGAACTCCGAAGTTAAGCGTGCTTAATGGGGAGTAGTACTGGGATGGGTAACCTGCCCGAGAAGTCCCCCATTCTAGAGTCGATCACTGTTATAAGGGACAAAATCGTGGGGCTGGTAGGTCAAAGCGGATAATACCTCGATGGTATAGAGTACGGGACGTGACAGAATGGTATCAGAGCTATATCCCAGCCGAAAATGTGAGAACTAAGTGCCATGCAGGGCAAAGTGCTACGCTATGGGAGCCACCTCTTAAACCCGCAATGGGACAAAGTGCTACATAGTGGGAGCCATCTCTTGAGCCTGTAGGGGCCACCTCTAGAGTCCTACCTGCCTGGGAGTTTGATTGTGTGCTATATGTGCCCAGTGACGAGGACATCGCCTATATAAGAGGGTTGGATTGTAACACCCTCAAATATAGTTAAGTTATACTCTATATCACCGAGGCACCTTTTGAAGTATCGGCTCAGTTCTTGAAAAGAACTCCAAAGTTAAGCGTGCTTAATGAGGAGTAGTACTGGGATGGGTGACCTGCCCGAGAAGTCCCCCATTCTGGAGCCGATCACCCTTAGAAAGGGACAAAACGGTGAGGCCGATAGGCCAAAGCGGACAATACCTCGATGGTATAGAGTGCGGGGCGTGACAGTATAGCCGACTGTCTATGTTCCCGATATTCTTCGATTGTACATATATCTCAGGGCGTGGCAGTCGTCACCAATTATTGCATCCTTAGATAGTGATCCAGGAGGCTAATAGCTTTGAGAGCATAAACTCCGAGTTCCTCTCTAAAAAAACTGTGAAGAGTTTATGCTCCTTAAGCTATTTGGCAGATGCCTACCACTCAAAACTAGGTCGGGATGATGGACTTCTCAAATTCTCGACCGCGCCTAATAACAAATGTAGCATGACGGATCTCCATCAAATTCCGGACTAAGTCTGTTACTAAGTCGGGATGACGGGTTTCTCGAACTCTTGACCAGACGATCCCGGAGGTAGGCAAATAAATCCTCCGGTTATGCATTAGATAGGTTTTTTTAAACCCAACATGCATCATATGGATCCTTTTTAGTATAAAAAAATAAAAAAAATAAAAACAAAAAAAGAAGAAGAAAAAAATGCAAGCATGACATTCGGGTATTATGTAAACGAAACCGAGGAGGCAGCACGAATACTTTAACCCCCCCATAGTTTCTCTTCCTCGTGCCGGTTGTCCGTGTTTTTCAATTTCGCTGAACTCATATGAGCGAGTGTACGTGATTCCACTCCGATTCGACCTGTAGCAATCTGAATTTTTAAAATGAGTAAAATAATATTATTTAATTACCATCTCGAGTCAAAATTTTGAAAATAATTATTATTATTATGGAAAAATATGTATCATGTAGAAAATGATATTTTCAGCAAAATTGTCTGAAGGAAGAAGTCCAAAATAAAATTGGATTAGGCCCAAACCAGAGATTTAGGGTTAACGCGGAGCTTGTATGACCCAGCCCAAATTTGATTGAATTGAACCCTAATTCGAGCTCTAATGGGCTCCAATCGGACCCAAACCCTTGGCCCATGGTTGAGGATCGATTTCCCTAGTAAACCCTAACCCTAGGAGCCTCGATTCGAAGCGGCGGCGGTGGATTTGGTCAACCCGTGAAAGTGTCACCGCTTTCTCTCCCTGGACTCTTTAGGATCGATTCGAAACCCTAGAGCCTCTATAAACTCTATACATAGGTGGACACGCCCTCTAGGAACCTTCATTTGCTCGATCGACTGGAGGCATGCGGGATCGAAGGGGAATCAGGCGAGCAAGGGCAGTTCGTGTTAGGGTTCCGACGAGGTTCCTTGTCTTCACTTTACGTCCATCAAAGGTAGGTTTCTCTCAAGCTAAATTTTTAATAATTCATGTCATCTTGTGCGTCTTCAAATGCTCTTTCTATTGGTACTAGTTTGCCCAATTCTATACACTATACTGGTCAAATTAGTACTTTTAATCAAGGCGTGTTGGGGTTCGCCGAAAGGCGGGGATCGGGTTCAAGTGGCAGTTGACCCAGTGACCACCACCTGAGGTCGCGGTCGCCCAATAGACCGCCACCTGGTGCTCGTTTTCAAAAAATTAATGTGTTTATGAACGCGTCAATCATATGGACGCCTCCTTTTTAACGCGTCTCCATCCTTGGACGTGTTATTCAACAGTAAAAATATAGTGTTCTTATTATTTTATGTGAGAAATATTATCTACGTCAGTCCCCATAGACGCCTTCTTTTAGGCACGTCCACTAGAGTGGATGCCTTCATGTGGTATTTGCAATATATATATATATATATATATATATATATATATATATATATATATATATATTATGATAGCGGTCCCTTCAAGACAGTCTTCTAGAAATGGCAGCCTCTTGAAGACCGCGTTCTGACCCTGTTTTCCAACAAGAATCCAGGTTATTTTCCCCGTGTTATGCTATGTTATTCATTGTCATACCGCATGCTATGTAACACCCCAGATTTTTTAAAATATAAGTACTAAGTAATTTTAAGGGCTTAATGGTCTATTAAGAAGAAATTAAGGATTATTTAAACTATTTAAAGGCCTTATATTCATTAAAAGGCTCAGCCCCACTTAAATTGCCCCATAGACCAATTTCTAAGTTTTTTAGGCCCAAGCCCATTAATAAAAATGTAAATTAGGTAATTTACGGATTTAAATGAGATATACACATCAACTTAGGGGATAAATAAGAGATAATAAGAAAATCTGGATTTTTTGGATTTGATGCACCCTTGCGGTCTATCGCGTGACCGCCAGGCTCTGGAAAGCGGTCCTAGCTAGATCGCTAGGTGACCCCAGTTCCGTGAAGGGAAGAAAACGTAAAAAACTTGAAATTTGGGCGACCTAATCACCTTAGATCGAAGCTACCTGGCATGGATGACTCTCTAGAACTTTCTAGGGATTAACTCTACTCTGATTTAGGACTCTAGGTTCGTTCTAATCTCCAAAACCCTAGCTAACCATATAAATAGACCTTAAGTTCAACCTGAAAGACCTTTACATTTGGCTCGCATGGAACTAAGGTAAGGAAACATTATTTGAGGTAGGATCTTTAGAATATTTTATTCACAATAGTAAGGTCTAACTTTCCTTAAAATTTCATCTTAGGAGATCAAGCCTACAAGAAGTTAGAAGCATGCAAAGATGCTGGATTAGCACCGGCAACCCAGGAACTAGTGCGACGGCCCAGTGAAGATCAGAAAATTAGAAGCCCTAAACGAGGTCTTTAGGAATTCTAGCTTTAGAACATTCTGTTCTCCTTTGTATCCTCTCTTTACCCTCCAATTTTCATGGAATTAGGTAAGGAGAATCAGGAGATAGAAGGATGGGAAGTTGCTGATTTAGCACAGGACGTGCAGAAAATAGGGTCTACTTCCAATCAGAAATTCGAAGTCTAGGAGTGCTACCAGAGGTAGGTTATCTCATGAAAGGCTTAAACTCGAAGTCCAGGATAAAAGCCCTTTGATTTCAGCCGATTTCTTGCATTGTACACCGAGAATTTTATGATTTATTGGGACTATGCATCTAGTATACTCCTCATGCATAATTCTTAGCCCTAATTAAGTTAAAAGGAGAATTTTCTTGTTTATTACACAAACCCACGCATATTGTTGGCCTATACTCGTTCTATCATGCTTTAAAGTATATTCATGTTTATTTTCATGTATGATATGCCCTAGATTAGTTTATTATTATTGAGTTTTCTATTATCCAGGAAGAAACGGTCTTCCTGTAGACCGCCAAAAACCCTAGCGGTCGCACGATAGACCGCTAGCCACAAGAGACGGTCACCCACTAGACCGTTTGCGTTTTTCTGATCTCTGTGATATTGTTAACCCGAAACATATTGTAGATTAGCCCTAATTATTGTATGATAAGCCTAGTTAAGTAGGTTTTACTCCTGTTTCAAGTGATATTTTCATATACCTAGTTATGTTAACATTACATTCTAGTAGATTTTATGATTCTTTATGCACTTAGAATTATTTTTAAACATATGTTATTTTCATGACCAAATCATATACTTTTGTAATTAACTTAAGTTTATGTGATTCATGGATTAGTCATGATTTGATCGTTGTTACCACTATCTCTCTTCTAGAGTCATTTTCTTAAGTACATGGCACATATCCCGGTATGTTGTCATTAGTTACACCTTTTCACAATAAGTACATAATCTTGGACTTGATAATCTCTCCATTGGATATTCCTTCCAACAGATTAGGAAATCTTATTTCAAGGCCTCTGTAAGACTCCGCGAGCCTGGGATTCCCACTAGGACGCCGAGCTGGTTGTACCATTAAAAACCCAATTGCCTAGAAAGTACTTTACTAGTGTTTTAATGAGTTCTGGACCTTAGCGGCCTAACGTATGACCGCCAGAGTCTGTTAGCGGCCTATTGCTAGACCGCCAATTTCACCTAGGGGCCCTACCCTAGACCGCATGGTTCCAGCTCCTTTTTTTTCAATGTTTAACCCATGATTTTACCTTTGGGTTGAGTATCCTATGATCCTAGATGATCCATTGATTATCTAGAACTTATCTTGATTCAAATAAGCCATTAACAAATTATGGAAATAAAGAATGTACCGTTATGCTGCCGAATTTTCTCCATAGCATAACCTAGTTATTAATGCATTTCTTGAATTCTAATGATCAATTATTGTTACCTTATCATGGAATTATTGTTGAACTTGTACGTTATTGGCCACATTATTGTTATAATCGTGGAAGTAGCTTGATTTATATTTGAAGATGCAGTTCGAGCACTGATTGTGTTCAAGGGCTCTATGCTAGTGCCCTCGGCTGATTGTCGGAAACATACTGTAAACCATGGGATATGATGCTACTGGCGTCGTATTGCGCTGGGAGTACTTTCTTTATAAATAAGTGAAAATCCACGGACATGAACAAAGATCCACGTAAATTCACCAAGTACTTGCTATTAAGCGAAACGTACTTTCTTGCGTGTTACATGACTTTCTAGTGCATAGTCTCCATGATTATGAAAAGTACATTCTTGTTACATTCTTGTTCATGGAAATGTCAAATTGACATTCTTGTTATATACTTGATCTATCATATTCTCATATCTCGTCATAATCGTATGTTGTTACTTTGATTTTATTCACATGTTTTACCATATTTGCATAATTTATGTTACTCTCTAGAGCTAAAATGGTAATTACTTAAACTTGCCTTTATGTTGATACGAAGATACCTACTGGACAAGTGTGCTCATTATCTACTTTCTCAAATGTTTCAGGAAGTACAGATGAATCGGATTCGGATTATACAAGTAGCGGGTCCGAGAGCAATTGAAGGTCATGTGGACGAGAGGAGCCTTAGTTTTCTAATGTCTGGTCAAGTCATTATGTAATTTTTATTTTCTTGAGTCTATGGTGTAAGAATGTTAAGAGTCAAAGATCTTATGTATACTGATGGTTATTTATATGAAATAAAGATTAAGGTTTTAGTGAATTACTTGTGCAATTACTTTGTGTAATTGTCTGGCGCTCTGATTATATAGCTTGCAAGAGGCTTAACATGCCGGCTGTTCACGTTCCCGATTGTTTCTGCTGCATAAATCTCGGGGCGTGACAGTTAAGGTGGTATCTGAGCCTAGGTCTAAGAATGTAACACCCGGTAATTTTGAAGGCTAAATAGGAACCTAATATTTATGATATTTAAAGAAAAAGATAGCTTACACTTGATGATAATTATCTTTTCTTCTATAAATAGATGATAATGTTGAATAAATAAGAATTTGGGTATATTATTATTAGGATAAACAAATGGCTCCTTAATTTCCCTTTTGAATAAAAGTGAACATTTTCCTAGGATCGAACCTGCCTCTGATACCCAAGATAATGATTAAGAAGGTAAATAAAGTGAAGAAAATTATGAGAAATAAAATCCCTATATGAAGTACTACCTTAAGCAAACTCTCAATCGATTAAGACCCTAGTATATATCATGACCCACCTACAATATAAGCTTAATACAACCTCATAAGAAATGGGCTTAGCATTCAAGGCCAACTCATGTACACTAGCAGACCCTTATAACCCCACGCATGGATTAGTATTAGTACATAATGGGCTTCGAGAAGCATATAAACATATATATATATATAAAGGGCCATATGGAATGGCAATGATATGTAATTATAGAATACCATGGGCCTTAACCCTAAGTTATCGGGCCTTGGATATGCGAGTGTTATTATAGCCACACCAAATTAATAAAATATAAAACACTAATGGTAACCCGATAGCCATATGGGCCGTGCATATGAAATTAGCTTAAGGCGAACGGGCCTTATATATATATATATATATATATATACATGTAAAATATTAATAGTTATAAGCCGCGTATAAGAGGTTTAGTAAATAATAAATGGGTTTAGTTATATATATATAGAGGGTGTAACACTCCGGATAAGTTAATAAGAAATAAACATAGTCTAAATAAAATAAACTTGCGTAAAAAGGCCAATGGAAATAATTAAGGCACTTAATGGGCCTTAACCTATGGATTTCCTTCTTCCATTAACAGAAAATATATAAAGCCTTAACCCCCTTAAACATAATCAGTGGCGTAGAAAAACTTTAATCTTTGGTAAAAGGCCATTAGAATGAAAATACAGTTACAAACTAGATGTATATACATATATAGTATATAACTCACGCATGTGGGCTATCACCCAATCACATAATGAAGCCACCCATGGTATATATATATAAACGATCAACCAAAACCCATGTAAATGGATGGGCCTTCTCACAAAGGCCAACCCAACCCAAATAACCACCCATGTACACTACAGTTAACCCAACCCATTAAGACGTCGACGATGAATGGGGGGGATTGGTTTAGGGTTTTCCGTGGGAGTTTTAGCAGGCGGTTGCAGATTCCGCAGGGGGAGGAAATTACGGGCCAAATTGTAGAAACCTACTTCCATTAAAACTCTAAACTTCACTAGACTCTCCCTCCCCTATAAAAAGTCTACACCGGCGAGCCAGTGAGATCCTGTTGATGCTGCTGCCGCCAGAAGACCGTGCCTCTTCCTCCTGCGATGTGAAGGAGTTGCAGAGTTCTTCATCCTCCATTCTTCTGTCTCCTACAGCGTGAAGGGGAGGGGCCGCTCTTCTACTTCCTGTTGTTGCAGACATTGCAGTGACTGCTCTTCCTCCTTCCTCCTACTGCTACCTGCAACCGTGAGGAGAACGTTGCTCTTCTTCCCTTCAACCCTGGCTTTCCTATACTTTGTTCTGCACGTCCAAAGGTAGGTTTTCTCAAAGAATTGAAGCCCAAGACAATAGTAATTAAGTGCATTTACATGTTTTGTTCTCTAACTTACGGTTTACATATTTAGTTTAATTAATTAAATAATCACAACATGTTTAAACATTTTATATCCATGTAATCATATATCTAAAAATTATAAAATATAAGTGACTAGAATCCCCATGATTTATCCTTAATTTTCATATAGTTATATGATGTATCAACTAATTAATAATTAAATTTAAAAAATAAATGAGTTAAAACGATTTACACGACAAATAGCATTGTAACTGTAGCATCTTAGTTACCGCGTTTTATTTTATCGGCCTTTTCGTGGGTGCCGTAATGTCCTTTGGACATGAGATTTTACGAGTATATTATTGGGGTGGAGACCGAGGTAGCGAGGGTGGTACCACCATTTTCCGTGCCTCTTATCTCACGATCTCCCATCTCTCAACGAAAAATTATTTTGAACACCCGATTAGGTAGAGTTTTTCGAGCCCGTCATTTCGATATATAGTATGCGCGATTCCGACGTGGTTACGTCGAGAAACGGGTGATTTTAAGAAGTTGACAATTTCACTATTTAAACAATGTCAATTGTAACCGCTGCTCATTCTTTATATATATATATATATATATATATATATATATATATATATATATATATATATATATATATATATATATATATATAACTCTTAACTATATCTTTAAAAATCTATATCTACTAAACTATGTAACATAAAACTATAAAAATTATATATCTGGAATCTTCATATTTTTCTCCTAATTATCATATATTCTATTTCTCTAAACTTTTTATATAAATAAATGTGTCTTTGAATGTATACTTTAAAATTATTCAATTAAATAGGTATTGATGTGAAATCTTGTTGAATAAATTAAGTTAAAAATTATAGAATTAACGTCCCTCCAAGTGGACGTAAATTAATAAATGACGCCACCATGGGTTTCAATTAATATAAGTTTATTTAATTATAGTTAATTTTAGAATTGGATGGACGTAAATTCTATAATTAACGCATTCATGTTTTCACCGTTTTCTTCCAGTTTTGACCCATACAGTGGGCCTTTTGGCACTCTCATCTCACGTCCGTAGATGGAGTCCCTGTTTCATGATTGGTTCACGTTATACACCTCAACTCTTGGTGACATACGAGCCCTCCGTTGGACATTCCGTTCCTTCGGACTGGCAAGTTAGTCATTGGGACCTCCGTAAGACTCCTCGTAACCTTGGATTCCCTCAAGGCCGACTGAGTTGGTTGTACCTTAAACATCTTGTACTCTTTTTAATGCCATGTCACTCTGGAGAAACGTGGTAACCCGGCCCTTTCATGGTGCTATTCTTGGCCCATGAGAGAATTTCGTAGCCAGTGGAATGAGTTATCATTTCACTAGGCGAATTATTGAATTAGGTAACCTATGGTTAGATGCCAATTCTTCAGCTTGCTTCATGTCCATTGAATTCATGACTCTTGTTAGTCATTTATTCAAAGTATCATGGCAACCTATCTAGGTGCCATTTCCACCTAGTTTATCAACATGTCACGGTTTGTCTATGCTCTTTGCGTGGGTTTATCGCTAGTCTATCCTTACCCAAGGGCCTTGCCCTTAAGTTCTATAAACTCTACTTCTCGTTCCATTATAGCTTGTTCTTTGGAACTCTCTATTGGCTATGAACTATAGTGGATGTCTATATCTATTTTTAATGCTGTGCATATAGGGCCCAA
Organism: Amorphophallus konjac; assembly: GCA_022559845.1. NCBI lineage: Eukaryota > Viridiplantae > Streptophyta > Magnoliopsida > Alismatales > Araceae > Amorphophallus > Amorphophallus konjac. Next base: position 211,609,297 of record CM040121.1, read on the forward strand.
TCTGGTCCTAGGAGGAGCACCCAAAAGTACTTGTGCCCATGCGAGTTATATTAATCATGGTGTCTAGCATTGGTGTAATGCCCTAGATCCTTGGTAGGTCTTGCTTGATCTTCATTGGATCTTCTGGATTGGTTTCGGTGAGTTTCGGTTCGCTTTGGTGGCTTCCGAGTTGAGCTTTACGAGCCGTGTGGGTTTTTCTCTCGTACTAGTTATAGAACCCTACGGTGAGTTTAGTTGTCTGTTCCTCGACTCGCGGATGCTACAGCGACGATGTACTCGTCGAGCTGGTCATTTCGACTATTTTTACGTATTTTTCGGAGATAGGGCCAGAAATCGGATTTTTCAGAAATTAGGAAAATTCCTAATTTCTTTTCCTTTTTCTTTTCCTTCCTCTCTCCTTCCTTCTCATTCGCCGCCGCCGTCTCTCTCTCCCGTTTTCTCTCCTCTCGAGCCTCCTTGGCTCTGGCTGCAGATGGGGTACCTAGAGGCACGTGTTGGGGATGCTGTGGAGCTGGCTGGGTGCGCGACGGAACGAGGATCAGAGTGGATTTGGCGCGATCCCGAATGGTGTATTCAAAGCCAACGTTTGAGCTCGCGGCGTGGTTTTCGGTGCGGTTTAGTCCCTTCGGGGCACGGTTTCTTCGGTGGAGGTAGGGTGATGGTTCCTCACTTCCTCCTCTCTATTTTCCCTGCCCTTGCATATCGTTTGGCGCAGAAACGGCCGAGTTTGGGCTTGTTTATCCTAAACCGTGATTTTCGGGTTTTGTAGGGTTCGCCGGAGAACGGCAACCATTTGTAGCTCGATTAGTGTTGAACTGACCGTTGGGATGTTAGGATCCCATTCATGCTAGTTTCGTGTTGATTGGTGGTCATTCGAGGCCGGTAGGAGCCCGGGAACCTCGTTGACTCGTTTAGGGTGGATTTGTTAGAATCGCCCCGATCTTGTGGTTTTGTGTTTGCATGTGGGCTTTTTAGCCTCCTTATGTAGTTTTTCATCGTCGAGGGTTGTTTCCCCTGCACTTCGGTGTGAATGGGGCGTGGAACGGGCCGATTTGGCCAACCCTCTGTTTTCCCGCCGTGACTGGTGTGGGGGTCGTTCCAGGAACCGTCACAGTCCCTGACGGCCCCACGACAGACCGTCATAGCACCTGGGCGATTGTTAGTTCTTGGTGGTTTTGATGGTGTGACGGCCCAGGGGTGGCGCATCACAGCACCCTGACGCATCCGGTGCGACGCGTTACGCCTATTTTGTCATTTTATGTCTGGGTTAAGTTGGTTCCTCTGACGCGCTTGACCCCGTGCGTCAGGTGAGTGTAACGCACCTGCCCCATGCCGTTACATTCTGGTTGACTGACTTTGACCATTTGAGTCGGTTCGCCTAACGGATGTGTCCCTGTGCGTTAGGTGTGTGTAACGCGCCTGCCCCAGGCCGTTACACTTCGTTTTGGCCGAGTTTGGGTGGCTGTGCCTGTTGATTCTAACGGTCATGCCCCTGTGCGTTAGGCCTGTGTAACGCGTCCGTAATGGACCATTACATGATGTTTTGGCTGAGTTGGGTGGCTGCGTCGTTGGCTCTAACGGCCGCGCCCCCGCACGTTAGGTGTTTGTAACGCGTCCGGTCGGGACCGTTACATGCCTCTCAGCCAGTTGTTTCTTGTCTTGGGTTTTGTTGGCCCTGACGCGCTTGTGTTGCCACGTTAGGTGGCTGTAACGTGTTCTGTCTAGCGCGTTACATGGTTCGAGTCTGTTTTGAGTTTTATGGTCTGCTGGCCCTGACGGCCCCGGGTCGGGCGCGTCAGGTTGATGTAACGCGCTCGGTGTTGGCCGTTACGTGCCTTGTGCGTTTTTGAGGTTGGTTAGGGCGGTGTGTGTGACGGTTCCCTTGTGATCGTCACGTGTGTGTGACGAGTCTGCGTTGGACCGTCACGGTTGGAGTGTAACGGCCTGAGCTAGACCGTCACGTTCGTGTAACGGTCTAGGGGTGGTGCGTTGCAATCCTTCTGCCCCGATTTCCGTCGTTTTGGGTTCTGCTTGTCTTGGCTTGTCCTTGTGGTCTGCCCGCTGTCCCGTGGATGTCTCCTGACGTCCTATGAGGGCTAAGACTACGTTGTAAGGTAGCCAGGAGTCTTCTTGCTTGTGGTAGGATTCTCTATCCTACTCTTGTGTGTGTGTCTTTGGTCGGGTTCAGGTCAACCCGGGGTGACCTAGTGGTTGACAGGCGACCTTGTGTGGGTGTCTTGGCGGTTCTGTCCAGTCCGAGACACTGGTTCTGGATGCCTCGAGGTGTTGCCTTACCTCGGTCCGTGTGTCCAGGTGTGTCTGAGGGTCTTCGGTGTTCCCTCAGGTCTCCGTGAGTCATTTTCTGCGGAGCGTTGTTTCTCGTGGCTTAGGATTAGACCGATTGGCGGCTTGTCCCGCTGTCTGTGACGATCTTGCCCTCGAGTCGTTCGACTCAGGATCGTTACGTGGTAGGTCTAGTTGCCTAGTCCTGAGTTTGTTGGCAGTTGCCGTACTGCCGGTGGTGCTTCGTAGTACGTGTGACAGCGTGTCTGCCCATCAGTACTCTAGCACATGTGTTTCGGAGTTTTGTGTTTTGTATGCCTCCGATTGTTTTAGCCCTAGGCCTTTGAGTGCCGATCCGCCTGGTGGTGGCGGAGGGGTGTTCCCGAGACACGGTTTTTAAGCTAGTTCCGTGGGCCCCGGCCAACGGTAGCGTCCTACTGAGGGGAATACTAGCTAGAGGCCTGGCCTAGTTAGTGGTCAGTGTGTGCACACGTGGTCAGGGACTGAGGACATGCACCGACGGGCATGACCCTGACTAGTTACTCGTAGTTGTGGTACTGCGGTCCTGTATCCGTAGTTACCGTTCTTCCTTGGGACTGTTGTTCCTTGGACCTGGTTCTTGGTGTGTTCAGTCTCCGTCGTCCTCGGGACGAGCTTGTAGACTTGACACTTGTGGTGCAGTGTAAGACATCAATGGACGCATCTGGCTGTTCTTCTAGTGTGAGGGTGCTCCTATCGCTTGGCCTGTGACTTTCGGTGTTTCTCGTGGCTGAGACTCCCGGCATTTCTTGGCTGGTGACTCTCGCGTCACTTGGCGTTTCTTGTGCGTCGTGACCTTCTTGGGTTAGCCTTTCTGTGGCTGTGCTCGAGGTCAGTGTCCTGTCGCCTGCATGACGTTCTGGTCGTGCGTGGGGCAGTGTGTACGACGCTCCGGTCGTATTTGTTTTGTCATTTGTCTAGGTCTTTTCTAGCCTTCGCCTGTTGTTTGGCTTGCGTTCTGGAGGACGAGATGGTAAGGCCCGACCGCGCGAGATCGGGATTGACCTTCCTTTAGTCCTGCTTGGAGTAGTTTGGGGTGCCGAGGTTAGTTCTGCCGCCGCTTGTCTGGCACGGGTTCTTCCCCTTCCTTGCTTGTTCCCTACTCCTACTTCCCGTCTGTTTACTACTGCTTGTAGCGTAGTTTTACAGCTTTGTAGTGTAGTTCCCGCTTTACTACACCTGCTTTTTTCGTTGTTCCGTGTTACTGCGTGTTTTTCAGTGGGGATCCGTGTGACCCCTACTGAGCCAGTGACACATGGCTCACCCCTGCTTTTCAGGTGGGGTGGCGTTGTTCGTTCTGCTTCCGCGTGGTTCCTAGAGTGCGTGCTCGTTGCGTGCCGTTGCTGCCAGCTGGTACCTGCGTCGGGCTTTCCCCGACTTCTTGGTACGTCTTTCCTTTCTGTCGACTGTACTGTGCTAGGCTTGTTGTCTTTAGCTTTGGACTTGACTCTGGGATATAATTGTTAATTTGAACTATTAATTAAAAGGTAAATTTATTTTTGCTACTTTAGCAAACCGATCTAATGAAATTTAATTGCTTCTGTTATATCTCTGTGGCTTCAATGTACTCTACACATGCCTTTTTCCCTTCGGAGCTTTCCCGCTCTTGGGAGGCCTCGCGGGTTCCAAGTGGTATCACGTGTATTCGGTAGTTCTACCGGGTACATCTGGTATCTGGAATCCGGGTCGCTACAATTGCACCGAAGTACTAGTCTCTCTTGATCTTTGGCATTCCACAGTCTCTCTTTCTCTCATGACTTGCGTACATGACTTGACTTGCGTGACTCGACTCGCGTGGCCCGGAATGGGCAAGTACTTGCGTGAAATAGCCAATAATTTATAAATTCTCCCATGAATATCTCTTGTTTAGGACTCACTTGGAAGTTTTGCATAACGTTGTTAATCTCTTGCTAGTTTTGTTTCACTTGCTCGGTTAATTCTACATGCATAGTCTTACCTGCATTTACATATGAAAAATGTAATTACTTAAACCAATTGCTTGGTCTTGTGATATAATTCCTACTGAGCTTTCGCTCACCCATTTTTATTCCAATATTTTTCAGGTAATCAGGTGACTAGCGAGACTGAGACTCACATGGGAGGGGCAAGTGTGCAAGCGAGCTCTGAAAATTAGTGAACCCGAGTCTTTTACTTTCTTGAGTCTAGATGATATTCTCTATTTAGTTTGTCATGTCTAGATCTGTTAGTGTGTCTCTAATTCCTTTTCTTTCTTGGTATGGTTCTTGATTCTTTTTATTAAAGTTGGAAATTTGTAATAGACTTATATTTGGAATAAAATTTTCATTTATTACATCAAATTAGTTGGTGTCATGTTTCATGCTCTTGATTATTCACGACTGTTAACTGCCACGTTCCGAGCAAACGACACGTTCCGCTGCTATCGGTTCGGGGCGTGACAAAGAAAGTCCTAAGAAAATGACACGTCATAGGCTATGTCCAAGGTTTAAGGACCTGTACCTATGAATTAGGAAAGAAATTACGAACCCATGTGAGTTTTGGGTAGAACCCGGGGTGAGATAGTTATATAGAAATTATCTTAGGATAAATCTTCCCGATTCTAGGGAAAATAACTAAAGGTCCACTTTTTCAGGTACCCCACCCTCTTAATGGCTCACCGTGTCAACTGGGATGAGATGCAACAAACAGTCGCGGGTCTCACGCAGGCTCTACAGACGGTGGCTTAAGCTGGCACACGAGTAGGCACAGGATATTTACATGGAAATTTTCAAAGCATGAATCCTCCAAGATTCTCCGGATCTTCTAACCCAGACGAGGCGAAAAATTGGATTGACGAAATGAACAAGATATTCAACGTCATTAAATGCACTGATCAAGAAAAAGTTCGTCTCGCCACCTTCCAATTGAACAAAGATGCGAGTACTTCGTGGAAAGCTATTCCGGCACCGCCTGCAAACGCACCACACACTTGGGAGGGATTTCTCACACTATTCCGAGCAAAGTATTTCTCCGAGCACGTTAAGGAGAGAAAGGCCACAGAATTCACCGCACTTCGCCAAAGCATGCTGTCCGTGACAAAATATGAGTTCCAATTCTCTCGATTAGCACCTTATTCTCCCACCTGGTTAGCACGGACCTATTAAAGGCCAACCGATTCATGGACGGTTTAAGGCCCGGATTTATTCAACAACTTGAGTCTCAAAATATCCACACCTATACAGAAATGGTCCAATGGGCACATCTATGTGAAAGAACCCTGGAGAAGGTGGAGAAACTCCGAGGGAGGTAAGAAAGGTCAACCCGAAAATATGATAGGCAAGAAGAGAGAGAGGTGAATGATGACGAATGCCGTCATAGTAAGAGGTCCCGCAATGGGAACGGTAATAGAGAAAGAAATGGAAATGGCAAGGGGAAAAGTAAAAAAGTTAAGGGAGAAGAAGGAACGCAAGTCGCCACGGCTTGCTCATTCTGTGAAACATTTGGGCACTCAGCTGAAGAGTGTTGGAAGCGTCTTGGCGCTTGTCTCAAATGTGGAAGTCGGGAGCATCGCTTGCCCATGTGTCTTCTTATCATGGAACAATCTTCGAGGGATAACAATGGACGCGGGCGACGAAGCCGACTAAATGCCATCCTGGACGAGGAAGGTAAAACGATTGAAGGTACCATCCTAACCTATTCACATTGCCTTAAATATTAGTGTAAGTAATTAGCTAATTAAAACACATACGCTCTCCATAAAAATCTATGCATTGAATTTGGGGACCAAATTCTCTTAAGTGGGCGAGGGTGTAACACCCCATATTTTTTAAAATATAAGTACTAAGTAATTTTAAGGGCTTAATGGGCTATTAAGAAGAAATTAAGAATTATTTAAACTATTTAAAGGTCTTATATTCATTAAAAGGCTCAGCCCCACTTAAATTGGTCCATAGACCAATTTTTAAGTCTTTTAGGCCCAAGCCCATTAATAAAAATGTAAATTAGGTAATTTGTGGATTTAAATGGGATATACACATCAACTTAGAGGATAAATAAGAGATAATAAGAAAATCCAGAGTTTTCAGATTAGATGCACCCTTGCGGTCTATCGCGTGACCGCCAGGCTCTGGGAAGCGGTCCTAGCTAGACCGCTAGGCAACCCCAGTTCCGTGAAGGGAAGAAAACATGAAAAATTTAGAATTTGGGCGACCTAATCACCTTAGATCGAAGCTACCAGGTATGGATGACTCTAAACGAGGTATTTAGGAGTTTTGGCTTTAGAATATTCTATTCTTTTTTGTATCCTCTCTTTACCCTCATATTTTCATGGAATTAGGTATGGAGAATCAGGAGATAGAAGGACGGGAAGTTGCTGATTTAGCACAGGACGTGCAGAAACTAGGGTCTACATCCAGACAGAAATTCTAAGTCTAGGAGTGCTACCAGTGGTAGGTTATCTCATGAAAGGCTTAAACTCAAAGTCTAGGATAAAAGCCCTCTGATTTCAGCCGATTTCTTACATTGTACATCGAGAATTTTATGATTTATTGGGACTATGCATCTAGTATACTCCTCATGCATAATTCTTAGCCCTAATTATGTTAAAAGGTGAATTTTCTTATTTATTACACAAACCCACGCATATTGTTGGCCTATACTCGTTCTATCATGCTTTAAAGTATATTCATGTTTATTTTCATGTTTGATATCTCCTTGGTTAGTTTATTATTATTGAGTTTTCTGTTACCCAGGAAGAAGCGGTCTTCCTATAGACCGCCAGAAACCCTAGCGGTCGCACGATAGACCGCTAGCCACAAGAGACGGTCACCCACTAGACCGTTTACATTTTTCTGATCTCTGTGATATTGTTAACCAGAAACATATGGTAGATTAGCCCTAATTATTGTATGATAAGCCTAGTTAAGTAGGTTTTACTCCTGTTTCAAGTGATATTCTCATATACCTAGTTATGTTAACATTACATTCTAGTAGATTCTAAGTGAAAAGAAAAGGAGCAGAAGAGGAACAAAGAATATCGTAGAAAGAAGAAAAGAGCGTCTTTTTATCCCCATTTTTTTGACCTAGCGGTTAAAAGAATTTGAAATTATGGTTCTTTATACACTTAGAATTATTTTTAGACATATGTTATTTTCATGACCAAATCATATACTTTTGTAATTAACTTAAGTTTATGTGATTCATGGATTAGTCATGATTTGATCGTTGTTACCACTATCTCTCTTCTAGATTCATTTTCTTAAGTACATGGCACATATCCCGATATGTTGTCATTAGTTACACCTTTGCACAATAAGTACATAATCTTGGACTTGATAACCTCTCCATTGGATATTCCTTCCAACGGACTAGGAAATCTTGTTTTAAGGCCTCCGTAAGACTCCGCGAGCTTGGGATTCTCACTAGGACGCCGAGCTAGTTGTACCATTAAAAACCCAATTGCCTAGAAAGCACTTTACCAGTGTTTTAATAAGTTCTGAACCTTAGCGGCCTAACGTATGACCGCCAGAGTATGTTAGCGGCCTATTGCTAGACCACCAATTTCACCTAGCGGCCCTGCCCTAGACCGCATGGTTCCAGCTCCTTTTTTTTTCAATGTTTAACCCATGGTTTTACCTTTGGGTTGAGTATCCTATGATCCTAGATGATCCATTGATTATCTAGAACTTATCTTGATTCAAATAAGCCATTAATAAATTATGAAAATAAAGAATGTATCGTTATGCTGCCGAATTTTCTCCATAGCATAACCTAGTTATTGATGCATTTCTTGAATTCTCATGATCAATTATTGGTACGTTCAATACCTTGGTTACCTTATCATGAATTTATTGTTGAACTTGTACATTATTGGCCACATTATTGTTACAATCGTGGAAGTAGCTTGATTTATACTTGAAGATGCAGTTCGAGCACTGATTGTGTTCAAGGGCTCTATGCTAGTCCCCTCGGTTGATTGTCGGAAACATACTATAAACCAAGGGGTATGATGCTACTGGCGTCGCATTGCGCAGGGAGTACTTTCTTTATAAATAAGTGAAAATCCACGGACATGAACAAAGATCCACGTAAATTCACGAAGTACTTGCTATTAAGCAAAACGTACTTTCTTGCTTGTTACATGACTTTCTAGTGCATAGCCTCCATGGTTATGAAAAGTACATTCTTGTTACATTCTTGTTCATGGAATGGCCAAATTGACATTTGCTATACGCGCACGGGGAGTCACTTGTTGTTTTATCCTCGCAGCGGGGGCGCACACTCGCCTTTTACGGAAGGCCGAGATAGGTTGACTGGGCACGCGGGGATTCCGGGGGTATTGAGAAGAGGGCAGAGAGAACAATGGGAACGCAATGGAAGGGATGGCGTATGGTTCATAATTCTGGGAGACTGGGACAGGGATGGCTAGGTGCAATGCGGGTGTGCTTGTCGATTTCTTGACAATCACCTATGGAACCAAGGATTGACCGGGGAAGTGTAGCTAGGATTCGGCACATTACTCGAGAGATTAGGTGACACGTGGATAGAAGGGGTTCCAGGGGTGCATGATGTGACATGATCGATTGATGTGACACGACCCCTCGGACCTAGGTTCGCAAGCAACCGAACCGAATGGCGGACTCACCCAAGCGGGTTCACCCGCGTCACGCACACCCGGGTCCGTAGGTGGACCGACAATAGTGGTGCGGGTCCAAGGTTGGACCTTTCTATTCCGAGGGTTTGTCAAGCTTAGGATGGACCCCCAAAGGGCCTGGGATGCCCAATTCTGTGGGCGGCCAGCACGTCAAGGGCATGGGATGTAATGGTTCTCTCGCAACTCACCCGCGGTAGTCACTCAAATATTAGCGAATTCGGGATCGGGCACTCACTCACCGACCGACGACACTAAGATGCCATACTAAACAAGCAAAGTAACTCCAGAAGAGAAGTGCAACCAGGAGCTCACCTGATCGGCGTGAAGACGCTGATCCCGGCAGGAGACGAGGGCGAGCGAGGAAGCGTGGGCTTACCCGCACGCTGCGCCGATGAAGCTTTAGCCAAAGACCTGCTAGTACATGCACTACGCCCTCACAGAGGGGGTGGACTAGGGGTAGGGATGATCAATTACAACCAAAACTACCTCCACGCAGGGAGGGGCGGTCAGCCGGCCAGGCGAGATCGGACGGAGAGCTAAAGGAGTCGCCGAATGAAGACTTCGCCGATTCTGCCCGCTTCTGGAACTGCTGGATAGGTGGACGATGTTGATACCACCACGGGCTCTACCGGACTCATAAGTCACCGAAACCTGTGCCAAATCCTTGCTGATTGGCCTGGGAAGACTCCTGAATTTTGGTAGAATCTCTGGACGTCGTCAGAGGTTGGGGCCGGCTCTGGGACTGGGCCACTTTGTTCTGACTCAGACTGACTCTAGAACTCTGCAGCAGGAAGAAGAAGCCGCCACGAACACTCCTGAGCTCCGAAGGTGATGCAGCTTATATCAATACGACCGTGGGAGGGTCCTTTTCGAGCAGCAACCAGAAATAATATCAGAGGAGGTCGGAGCAGAGAGATAGAGCTCGTAGAGTGAAGAGGTGTATGTGAGGTCCTGACAGGACAGACCTGCGCACCTGGGGTAGAAAAATCAGAACTTTGTGCTTCGGGCTTCAAATGGTGCTCCGTTTCTTGGCGATGCTAGGGGACTTGTAGGAGGAGACTTCAGCCAAAGAATCACGTCCAAAATCCTACAGGAGCGGCCGTGGTGGCACTTTAACTGGGCCTCTGGTCTTCTGCAGGAGTCGAGTTGCGCAGTCGAGGGAGAACGGATCTCTCGGTCAGCACAGACGTTGGACGGATGCGAGACCACCTCGCCTGCGAAGCCGCTTTGAAGATCTTTCTGGAAATATATGGTGTGACTTCTGGAGCTTAGAGATGAGGACGGGGCAGACTCTGAAACCTGCGGATCCTCAACCCCTAGCGACCTGAGAACAGAGTGAGAGAGTAGAGTGTATATGGAGGTGGGAAAGGGTAAGAAACTTGAAAGGGGTGGCTAATGGAAGTTGTGGGAAGGAGAATGGAGGGATCTATGGGTGATGGAAGGGAGTGGGGGGTGCTGGGGTCGCAGCTAGCAGGGGGGAGAGGTGGAGTGCACAGGTTGCCAAGGTGGAGAGGGAGAGAGGGGGGGAAATCTCTCCCTTGGTTTGAATGGGTGGTTAATGGTGGGTGGTTAATGTGGCCTTGGGGATGGGAAAGGGTGTGTTGGGGAGAGGAAAGGTTGCTTGGGGTTGGTGAAGGGGTGTGTGGGAGAATGGGATTCTTCCTTGGGAGATGGAGGGGTGGCTTGGGAAGAGGAAGGGTTGCCTTGGAATGGTGAGAGGTGCTTGGGGCTTGGTGAAATTAATGGAGGACTTGATGGAGCCTTGGGAAGATGAAAGGTTGGGGCTGATGTGGAGGATGAGGTGGCAAGGGAGAGAGGAGAGAGAGGATGGTGCACCCTAGAGAGAGAAGGGGGGTCGCCCCTTTTAGAGAGAGAGAGAAGAGAGAGAGAAAGAGAGAGAGGGGAATCCACCCCTTAGACAGAGAGAGAGAGGTTCTCACAATTGTAGTGGAATTTCAAATTTTCTTTCAATAATTCATTAGTTCTCAAATGGGAGATTGGGGTCCTATTTATAGGAATCTCACAATTTAACATAAGTCCCTGACTTTTGGACTAATAACAAGAAACCAAGGGAAGGGGGGGTGCCCATGGGCCTAGCCCATTGAATTGGGCCTATTAACCTACCAAACTAACATAATGACTCAAGACTTAGGTAAATGACTCATTAACCTAGGTACTGGATTTAAATAAAAGGAAAAGTACAAGATAAGAAAATAAAAATTACATCATATGACTCGAAATAAAGTGGTGAACAAGATGAAGCATAGTTGGCGAGCATCGGGATCCTCGAACAAATGGGATTGCTGGTGATGTCCCCATCATACCCCAGGGGTGCGGAGAACTCGACTCCGTCGAGTATTGATCCACTGGGGAAGTGGTCATCTAAAGCAGCTCGGGGTGAACCTCAACCTCCAAACTCAACCCTGCGTCTGCAACCAGGGGACGGTTCTTCATCCTCTCACGGTGGCTTGGGCACACCCTCTTGCTGGCGATGGTACCCTGCTTGCCTAGTATTGTCTCTGTGTGCACACGTCGGGCTCTCATGCTGATTTTTGGTGGCTCTCCGAGGGTATCACTCACAAGGGAAGATATAGGCTCAAGGTACTCACTAGGATCTACCGCGGTGCCCATATAGGGTGCCAGATCCGCCACGTGAGAAATGGGGTGAATCCCAAAACCCATTAGTAAGTCCAACCCGTAAGCCGGGTTGCCAAAGCCACTCGAAACTTGGCAAGGTCCAAGTCCTCGTGCCCTCAAGTTGGAGGTGACCCTAGGGTAGATCCACTCCAATGTCACCATCGATAAGTTGCCTACTTGGAATTCCAAGTGGCGCTCGCAAGCTTTTGCCCGCTCTTTGTGAACCCCACCACTCGTTGGTAGATGCTTGCGTGAATGCGTATGCCATGCACTATGATGCGGTGTGGGTGTGAAAAGCTTGGTGTGTAAAGGTGGACCAGGACAACCATATGTAGACCAATCATGCTTTGACGCCAAGAAGACTTTGATGGAATTGGGAGGACCGGGGCATCCATAAGTGGACCTATCATGCAATGATGTCGTGTAGACTTTGGTCAACCTAGGTGGGCCAGGGCACCCATAGGTGTACCTATCATGCAAAGTGGTGATAAATATCGGGGGACCCAGACATCCGTAGATGCCTTTGACATGTGTATGACCAATGTTAAATGAGGGAGGGCCGATACACCCGAATATGAACCAATCATTCATCCTACTTGACATGTGGGTGATATGAAAGAGTGGACCCGACTTAAGAATCATATCAAGTGGTGTTGTACGCCAAGACTTATGCACTTTTGTACCAAAGATGTCTCCTATGTGTGGGCTTTTGGACCTCCATTGGAATGGGTCAAAGGGGTCTAGGAAGGTGGATATCATGAAGTGAGGCACTTCCTCAATCCCTAAGTGTGTATTGCCCAAAGTCATGGCTCCCATGGTGTAATCTGAGTCTTAGGAGAGATGGGCTTGGTCCAACATGGTGGGTGAGGGTAGGAAGGAGTGGGTGATAAGTGATGTGGGTGGACCACATGGGTTCTTGGGTTCCCATTGGGAGGGGTCAAAAGGATCAACATAAGTGTATCCGGGGGAAAGGAGCTCTAAGTTTATCTCAACATCCTCAAGGTCCTCACAATATGGTGGTGAGTCATCCTCCTCCAAAGTAATTGGTACAAGATCTTTAGTGAGTTGACCGTTTAAGGTATTTGGGGTCTCAATGGGTGGGGAGTAGACCGGAGTGGGTTCTTCCTCCAAGGGGAGAAATAGAAGAATCTCAATAGTGCAATGCCAACTCGTGCAAACGGAAGTGATGGAGCCAATGGTGGGGTTGGCAAAGTTAATGGTGCTAGGCTCCGAAGGTCCCATGGCAAGCAAGCCGGTCAAGTTGACTTGCCAATATAGGCAATCCACTAGGTCTCCCAAGTCTCCCGTGAAGTAGAAGGTTTGTAAAGTGACATGGGGAGACCGGGTGGAAACAATTTGGGATTGATATCCCAATTGTGGTGATCTCAGAAGGGTGGGACTTTGCTTGAGCCATTGGAGTATGGACTCATCTATGGTGACAGTGTGCGGCTCATGAGGACCCAGACTAGGAGGGGTGGGTGAGTTTTGTGGCTCCTCCTCCTCAACGGTGTGGGCTTGGGTTTCCTTGAGGGTCGGGAGGGGGTCTAGGTCGGTCTTACTTCCAAGGGAAGAGGTGTTTACTTCCAAGGGATCAAGTGTTTGGATCATGGGCTCCTCTTCCAAGGGGAGGAATGGGTCTTTTGGTGGAGGAGTGGAGATAGCCGGCTCATGGTACTCCCGGGGTGGTGAACATGGACAGGCCTGGGTTGGGCTTGATAGGGGAAGTACTTGGGTTGGAGTTGGGGGTGGAAAAGTGGTTGGTTGAGGAGGTCCTGATTAAAATGCGTAGATCTTTCTAAGATCGGCCCTCATTTCAACCCAAGATTCAATGGGTGCTTCCCCTTTGGCTTCTCTCAAACGTACAATGTACTCCCATTCTTTCCGAGCTTGGCGCCAGAGCAAACTCTTGGCATAGTTGACTTGGATAGGCCATGACAGGGTGAACCTCCCAAAGTGTCGGTCTATGGACTTCTCCCATTCTAGATATATGCTAGGGCGGGATCCATCAAACACAAAAGCCGCTAATGGGTCTAAGGATGGCGAATAGGCTAAGTAGGAAGTGGTCATGATAAACGGGTGACGAATGCAATGGCCCTAGGACAAGACTTAGTAGAGACAAGTCTAGAACTTGCTCTGATACCAAATTGATGTGACACGACCGATTGATGTGACACGACCCCTCAGACCTAGGTTTGCAAGCAACCGAACCGAATGGCGGACTCACCCAAGCGGGTTCACCCGCGTCGCGCACACCCAGGTCCGTAGGTGGACCGACGATAGTGGTGAGGGTCCAAGGTTGGACCTTTCTATTCTGAGGGTTTGTCAAGCTTAGGATGGACCCCCAAAGGGCCTGGGATGCCCAATTCCGTGGGCGGCCAGCAGGTCAAGGGCGTGGGATGTAATGGTTCTCTCGCAACTCGCCCGCGGTAGTCACTCAAATATTAGCGAATTCGGGATCGGGCCGATGCGACACAACCCCTTGGAACTAAGATTGCAAGCAACACAACAATTAGGCAACGTCACACAAGCGGACTCACGCGCGTAGGCACACTCGGGTCCGTAGGTGGACCGGCGATGGTCATGAGGATCCGCGGTTGGGCCTCAATGTTCCAAGGGTATGGCCAGCTAGGGATGGACCCCAATGGGCCAGGGATGCCCAATATCAAGGGCGGCCGGCACGTCGAGGGCGTGGGATGTAGGGTCGCACTCTCAACTCACTCCGCGGTGGTCGCTCAAATCGAAGATATTTTTTAGATCGGGCACTCACTCACCGACCGACGGCACTAAGAGGTATTACTAAACAAGCAAAGAAATTCCAGTAGAGTAGTGCAACCCAAAGCTCACCTGATCGGTGTGAATACACCGATCCCGGCCGGAGACGAGGGCGAGCGGGTAAACATGGGCCACCCGCACGCTGCGTCGATGAAGCTTCAACCTGTTAAAATTAATTACATCCACTACTCCTCACACAGGAGGGTTGGACTAGGGGTGGGGAAGTAAGGTTTACACGCAAACACTACCTCCACGCAGGGAGGGGCGCTAAGCCGGCCAGGCGGGGAGGGGAGATTAGACACCACTACACGCTGTCCTATAGGACAGAACCGCGAAGCTCTGAAAGGTACCCCACGCACGGGACTCCGAACGCGACGCCGCTAGCACCAAAATGTTTCTGGAGAAGTCCAGGGGTGCTCCTGAAAGTTTTGCCTTGTTCTGAAGTCGCTGGAGGGCGTGGCCGGCCGATGAAGAGGTCATGCACAAACCTATCTCGCTGGACAGATCTGCACCGCCGTGGTGCAGTCGCCGGTACGCTCGCTGTAGAACTCCGAATGAGGCGGGACAAACTCGGTCGGATGGCTGACAGAGAGGTATAAGTACCCTCAAAAGATGGAATCCATTGAATTCCAGAGCCGGGCGTAGTCGCAGATGTAGTGAGCTTCTGATTTCTGGGAGGACTGCCAGACAGGGAGGTGAAGGCCGTGTTGGAAATCTCTGCACCGAGATCAGAATGGAACGAAACCACCTGCGTTGGTTTTGTGTCGTCAAGGGGCACAACGTTTTTGAAGATGTCCTGGGGCGACGATGAACAGGTTGGGCGTGGGATGCTCTGCAAGGTAGACACACAATCTGGGTAGACTGGGTGGCCCCTGATCTGCGCAGTCGTGGGAGAACGAACGCCACGCACTGTGTCGAAGTCGGAACGAGGCGAGACCACCTCGGTAGCGTTGAGGACGTGGAGAATAAGCAACTCCCAGAAGAGAGTTCAGGCTGACTCGCGCTGTTGACATCGGTGCAGGCTCTGCTAAACGGACCTCAGGTTCTGGCTCAAATCTGGCGCAGCCGCACGAGAATGGACCCTCCGGACAGTAGGGATGTTGGATTCTGGCGAGACCACCTCAGCTGCGAAGCTATCTCGACGATCTTTCCGGCGATGTATGGTACATCTTCAGGTGATTCCGTATGACTCCGGGGCAGGTTCTGCAAGTCGGGTCCCAATCTGCTACCTGCGAACTGGGCAGTGTTAAAGAAGGGGGGGGGTTGTTGGTGGAGATGGGAAGGTAAGGGATGGAGGGGTAGCAAAGAGGGGTGGGAGGTTACTGGTTGTGGATGTGGGAGGGAGGTTTTGGGGGTGTGAGAGGGGAGAGGGGGAGGTTGGCAGGGGGCGGACCTGGTGTGGGGAGTGGGCTGGGAGGTGGTGGATGGTGGGGGCGCAAATGGCCTAGGGGAATGGGGGTGTCTCTTGAGTGTGGGTGGTGGATTAATGGAAGGGTTAATGGGGGCCTAGGGAATGGGAAGGGTTGCTTTGGGGAGGGGAAAGGGTGTCTAGGAGAAGGGATTCTCCCTTGGGAAGGTGGAAGATTGTATGGGGAAGGGGAAAGGTTGCTTGGGATGTGGAGACACTAAAGGGGAGTAATGGGTCTTGGGGAGGTGAAAGGGTGGGATGCTGAGGTGGAGGGTGATGTGGCAAGTAAGGGAGGAGAGAGAGGGGGCGAAATTGGGAGAGAGGGGGGGGAGGAGAGAGAAGGGTTCGCCCCTTTCAGTGACAGAGAAGTAGAGAGAGAGAGAGCTAGAGAGAGAGAGAGAGAGAGAGATGCATAAATCCTTGTGGCAAACTTTTATCAATACTTCATTAGCTTCCAAATGAGGGATTGGGGTCCTATTTATAGGAATCCCACATTTTCACATAAGTCCCTGACTTTTAGACTACTAACACTTAACCAAGGGAAAGGGGGCGCCCCTGGGCCTAGCCCAAATAATTGGGCCCATTAACCAACATAATGACTCTAGACTTAGGTAAATAGCTACCTAACTTAGTTATTGGACTCAAATAAAAGGAAAAGTACATGATAAGAAAATGAAAATTACATCATATGACTCGAAATATAGTGGCGGACAAGATGTAGTATAGCTGGCGAGCATCTGGATCCTCGAACAAAGGGGAAAGCTTGTGATGTCCTCATCATACCCCCGGGGTGCGGAGAACTCGACTCCGTCGAGTATGGGCCCACCGGGGGGAGCGGTCCTCCAAAGCAGCTCAGGGTGAACCTCAACCTCCAAACTCAACCCGCATCTGTGACCAGGGACGGTACTTCATCCTCTCAAGGTGGCTTGGGCAGCCCTCTTGTTGGCGATGGAACCCTGCTTTCATAGTATTGCCCCTATGTGTACACGTCGGGCTCTCAAGGCTATTTTGTGGGAGCTCTCCGGGGTGTCCCTCTTGAAGGAAGGTATAGGCTCAAAGCACTCACTAGGATCCACCGCGGTGCCCATATAGGGTGCCGGGTCTGCCACGTGAGAAGTGGGGTATATCCCATAACCCATTGGTAAGTTCAATCCATAAGCTGTGTTGCCAAAGCCACTAGGAACAGGGAAAGGTCCAAGTCCTCATGCCCTCGAATGGGAGGTGACCCTAAGGTAGAGCCACTCCGACGCCATCATCACCAAATCGCCTACTTGAAATTCCAAGTGGCACTCGCGAGCTCTTTTCCGCTCTTTGTGAACCTCACCGCTCATTGCGAATTGCTTGCGTGTATACGTATGCCATGTACTATGATGCGGTGTGGGTGTAAAATGCTTGGTGTGTAAAGGTGGACCGGGGCAAACGTAAATTGACCTATCATGCTGTGATGCCTTGTGGACCTTGATGAATTTAGGTGGACCGGGGCAGCCACAAGTGGCCCTATCATGCATGGGCTTTATGACAATGGTTGGGGGGCCATGGTATCTGTAGGGGAACCTTTCACACAAAGTGGTGATGAGTGCCGGGGGACCCGGACACCCGTAGATGCTCCTAACATGCATATGATCAATGATGAATGAGGGCGGACCAGCACATCCAAATGTGAGCCAGTCATGCATTGGGCCTAAAGTGTGCGTGACATGTATGAGGGGATTGAGCTTACTAGCCCTACCAAATGATGCAAAATGTAGTGGCACATGCTCTCCCATCCAAATGGTTTCTCTTATGTGTATGGCTCGGTGTGAGGGTTTCCACTCATAGGGGTCAAAGGGGTCTAGGAAAATGGAGTGGGCTTGGTCCAATAAGGTCGGTTGGGGTAGGAAAAGGTTGGTGGTGAGTAAGGTGGGGGGGCATAGGAAGGGATCAAAGGGGTCATGGTAAGGGTCACCTAAGGAGAGGAACTCTAGGTCCTCATGGTCCTCACAATCATTTGATGGCGGACTCTCCTCTTCGAGTAAAATGATCGGGCCAAAGTTTTTGGTGGGATGGTCGGCCATGAATGGAGGGCTGGATGTTCTACCCGAGACAAGCAACTCTAGTTTGTGGATAGCATTGGGCTCGTCGGGTGTAGGGAGGAGTAAAAGAAGGTCGCTAGTGTAGCAACCCACAGTGTAAATGGAGGAGATGGATCCGACACATAGGTGTAGGAGGTCAAGGCTCCTAGGTCGGTCGGCTACTGTAGTCAACATGCCAGTTAGCTCCATTTGCCAAGCTATACCCTTAAGAAGATCCCCTAATATTTCCACCTGATAGGATGATTGGTTTGTAGTGTGATAGGTGGATAAAGGTACTATGGGGAGGTGTTGTTCCATGGAAGGGTAAGCATGGGGCAGGGTAGAATGAGCCCGGTTCTCCACAAGCCATCTAACCAAGGGCCCACTTATGATAAGTTCACTCCAAATTTGGGGTGGCATGGAAGGTGAAATTTCTTTCTCATTTTGGCCATGACTTTCCTCCAAGGTGGGGAGTGGTTCTGGGGTGTTCCCTACTAGGGGGTCGGGTGTGGAGATCATGGTTTCTTCTACCAAGGAGGTGAGTAGGTCCTTTGTGGGTGGGGTGATGATGACTGGCATGTGGTGCTCTTTGGGTGGTGGGTAATGGGGGACATGGGATAGAATGGGGAGGGGTAGTAGTGGAGGCCTAGGTTGGGGTAGGATTGGGGTTAGTAGTGGAAGATGGGTGGGTTGAGGAGGATTGGGTTGATGGGTTTTGGGGGGTGTGTCTCTTTTAGGGGAAGATGGTGGGTTGGTGGTGGGGACCGTGGAAGCTTGTGGGGTGTGGGTTTGATGGAGAATTTTGGGTTGGGTGGTGGCCAATTTGGTTTGAATGGTGGTGGTGATCGGGATTAGAATCACTTGGGGTGGTGGAGTTTGGGCCCTAAGGGAGGTCTTGGGTTGACTGGGAGGGAAAGGGGGAGTGGGAGTGCTCCTCGGGTTATGGTTCTCAAGGTAGGAGTGGGAAGGTCGGGGGGTGAAGATCTTCCTAATCTCAATCGTTATCTCTTCCAATGAGTCTAGGGGTCCTTTGGCTTCCCATCCAAATTCATCCCGAGGTGACCAAGCTCTAGATTCGTGGTTCCTTTTTGCTTCGAACCGGTCAAGTCGGGTGGTGAGGGTATCTAGATAGTTATGAATCTTGTTGGTGACAGCGTCAAATTGGTCCATGGGTATTTGGGGCATCTCCCTAGGGTGGTCATGCAATGGAGTGATGGAAAACATGATGCAAGGGAGACTCAAATGTCAATGCCCTAGGACTAGACTCGTAGAGACAAGTCTAAAACTTGCTCTGATACCACTTGATGCGACACAACCCCTTGGACCTAAGATTGCAAGCAACACAACAATTAGGCAACGTCACACAAGCGGACTCACGCGCGTAGGCACACTCGGGTCCGTAGGTGGACCGGCGATGGTGGTGAGGATCCGCGGTTGGACCTCAATGTTCCAAGGGTATGGCCAGCTAGGGATGGACCCCAATGGGCCAGGGATGCCCAATATCAAGGGCGGCCGGCACGCCGATGGTGTGGGATGTAGGGTCGCACTCTCAACTCACTCCGTGGTGGTCGCTCAAATCGAAGATATTTTTGAGATCGGGCACTCACTCACCGACCGACGGCACTAAGAGGTATTACTAAACAAGCAAAGAAATTCCAGTAGAGTAGTGCAACCCGAAGCTCATCTGATCGGTGTGAATACACCGATCCCGGCCGGAGACGAGGGCGAGCGGGGAAGCGTGGGCCACCCGCACGCTGCGTCGATGAAGCTTCAACCTGTTAAAATTAATTACATCCACTACTCCTCACACAGGAGGGTTGGACTAGGGGTGGGGAAGTAAGGTTTACACACAAACACTACCTCCACGCAGGGAGGGGCGCTAAGCCGGCCAGGCGGGGAGGGGAGATTAGACACCACTACACGCTGTCCTATAGGACAGAACTGCGAAGCTCTGAAAGGTAACCCACGCACGGGACTCCGAACGTGACGCCGCTAGCACCAAAATGTTTCTGGAGAAGTCCAGGGGTGCTCCTGAAAGTTTGGCCTTGTTCTGAGGTGGCTGGAGGGCGTGGCCGGCCGACGAAGAGGTCATGCACGAACCTGTCTCGCTGGACAGATCTGCGCCGCCGTGGTGCAGTCACCGGTACGCTCGATGTAGAACTCCGAATGAGGCGGGACCAACTCGGTCGGATGGCCGACAGAGAGGTCTAAGTACCCTCAAAAGATGGAATCTATTGGATTCCAGAGCCGGGCGTAGTCGCAGATGTAGTGAGCTTCTGATTTCTGGGAGGACTGCCAGACAGGGAGGTGAAGGCCGTGTTGTAAATCTCTGCACCGAAATCAGAATGGAACGAAACCACCTGGGTTGGTTTCGTGTCATCAAGGGGCACAACTTTGTTGAAGACATCCTGGGCCAACGATGAACAGGTTGGGCGTGGCATGCTCTGCAAGGTAGACACACAATCTGGGTAGACTGGGTGGCCCCTGATCTGCGCAGTCGTGGGAGAACGAACGCCACGCACTGTGTCGAAGTCGGAACGAGGCGAGACCACCTCGGTAGCGTTGAGGACGTGGAGAATAAGCAACTCCCAGAAGAGAGTTCAGGCTGATTCGCGCTGTTGACATCGGTGCAGGCTCTGCTAAACGGACCTCAGGTTCTGGCTCAAATCTGGCGCAGCCGCACGAGAATGGACCCTCCGGACAGTAGGGATGTCGGATTCCGGCGAGACCACCTCGGCTGCGAAGCAATCTCGACGATATTTCCGACGATGTATGGTACGTCTTCAGGTGGTTCCGTATGACTCCGGGGCAGGTTCGGCAAGTCGGGTCCCAATCTGCTACCTGCGAACTGGGCAGTGTTAAAGAAGGGGGGGTTGTTGGTGGAGATGGGAAGGTAAGGGATGGAGGGGTAGCAAAGAGGGGTGGGAGGTTACTGGTTGTGGATGTGGGAGGGAGGTTTTGGGGGTGTGAGAGGGGAGAGGGGGAGGTTGGCAGGGGGCGGACCTGGTGTGGGGAGTGGGCTGGGAGGTGGTGGATGGTGGGGCGCAAATGGCCTAGGGGAATGGGGGTGTCTCTTGGGTGTGGGTGGTGGATTAATGAAAGGGTTAATGGGGGCCTAGGGAATGGGAAGGGTTGCTTTAGGGAGGGGAAAGGGTGTCTAGGAGAAGGGATTCTCCCTTGGGAAGGTGGAAGATTGTATGGGGAAGGGGAAAGGTTGCTTGGGAAGTGGAGACACTAAAGGGGAGTAATAGGTCTTGGGGAGATGAAAGGGTGGGATGCTGAGGTGGAGGGTGATGTGGCAAGTGAGGGAGAAGAGAGAGGGGGCGAAATTGGGAGAGAGGGGGGAGGAGAGAGAGAAGGGTTCACCCCTTTCAATGAGAGAGAAGTAGAGAGAGAGAGCTAGAGAGAGAGAGAGAGAGAGAGAGATGCACAAATCCTTGTGGCAAACTTTTATCAATACTTCATTAGCTTCCAAATGAGAGATTGGGGTCCTATTTATAGGAATCCCATATTTTCACATACGTCCCTGACTTTTGGACTACTAACACTTAACCAAGGGAAAGGGGGCGCCCCTGGGCCTAGCCCATATAATTGGGCCCATTAACCAACATAATGACTCTAGACTTAGGTAAATAGTTACCTAACCTAGTTATTGAACTCAAATAAAAGGAAAAGTACATGATAAGAAAATGAAAATTACATCATATGACTCGAAATATAGTGGCGGACAAGATGTAGTATAGCTGGAGAGCATCTGGATCCTCGAACAAAGGGGAAAGCTGGTGGTGTCCTCATCACGGGCACTCACTCACCGACCGACGGCACTAAGATGCGATACTAAACAAGCAAAGTGACTCTAGAAGTGAAGTGCAACCAGGAGCTCACATGATCGGCGTGAAGACGCCGATCCCGGCCGGAGACGAGGGCGAGCGAGGAAGCGTGGGCTTACCCGCACGCTGCACCGATGAAGCTTCAGCCGAAGACCTGCTAGTACATGCACTACACCCTCACAGAGGAGGTGGACTAGGGGTAGGGATGATCAATTACAACCAAAACTACCTCCATGTAGGGAGGGGCGGTCAGCCGGCCAGGCGAGATCGGACGGAGAGCTAAAGGAGTCACCGAATGAAGACTTCGCCGATTCTGCCCGCTTCTGGAACTGCTGGATAGGTGGATGATGTTGATGCCACCACGGGCTCTACCGGACTCAGAAGTCACCGAAACCTGTGCCGAATCCTCGCTGATTGGCCTGGGAGGACTCCTGAATTTTGGTAGAATCTCTGGACGTCGTCAGAGGTTGGGGCCGGCTCTGGGACTGGGCCACTTTGTTCTGGCTCAGACTGACTCCAAAACACTGCAGCAGGAAGAAGAAGCTGCCATGAACACTCCTGAGCTCCGAAGGTGACGCAGCTTATATAAATACAACCGTGGGTGGGTCCTTTTCGAGCAGCAACCAGAAATAATGCCAGAGGAGGTCGGAGCAGAGAGATAGAGCCCGTAGAGTGAAGAGGTGTCTGTCAGGTCCCGACAGGACAGACCTGCGCACCTGGGGTAGAAAAATCAGAACTTTGTGCTTCGGGCTTCAAATGGCACTCCGTTTCTTGGTGATGCTAGGGGACTTGTAGGAGGAGACTTCAGCCAAAGAATCACATCCAAAATCCCACAGGAGCGGCCATGGTCGCACTTTAACTGGGCCTCTGGTCTTCTTCAGGAGTCGAGTTGCGCAGTCGAGGGAGAACGGCTCTCTCGGTCAGCACAGACGTTGGACGGATGCGAGACCACCTTGCCTGCGAAGCCGCTTTGAAGATCTTTCCGGAAGTATATGGTGTGACTTCTGGAGATTAGAGATGAGGACGGGGCAGACTCTGAAACCTACAGATCCTCAACCCCTGGCGACCTAAGAACAGAGTGAGAGAGTAGAGTGTATGTGGAGGTGGGAAAGGGGAAGAAACTTGAAAGGGGTGACTAATGGAAGTTGTGGGAAGGGGAATGGAGGGATCTAGGGGTGATGGAAGGGAGTGGGGGGTGCTGGGGTCGCAACTAGCAGGGGGGAGAGGTGGAGTGCACAGGTTGCCTAGGTGGAGAGGGAGAGAGGGGGGGAAATCTCTCCCTTGGTTTGAATGGGTGGTTAATGTGGCCTTGGGGATGGAAAAGGGTGTGTTGGGGAGAGGAAAGGTTGCTTGGGGTTGGTGAAGGGGTATGTGGGGGAATGGGATTCTTCCTTGGGAGATGGAGGGGTGGCTTGGGAAGAGGAAGGGTTGCCTTGGAATGGTGAGAGGTGCTTGGGGGTTGGTGAAATTAATGGAGGACTTGATGGAGCCTTGGGAAGATGAAAGGTTGGGGCTGATGTGGAGGATGAGGTGGCAAGGGAGAGAGGATGGTGCACCCTAGAGAGAGAAGGGGGGGTCGCCCCTTTTAGAGTGAGAGAGAAGAGAGAGAGAAAGAGAGAGAGGGGAATCCACCCCTTAGAGAGAGAGAGAGAGAGAGATTCTCACAATTGTAGTGAAATTTCACATTTTCTTTCAATAATTCATTAGTTCTCAAATGGGGGATTGGGGTCCTATTTATAGGAATCTCACAATTTAACATAAGTCCCTGACTTTTGGACTAATAATAAGAAACCAAGGGAAGGGGGGGTTCCCATGGGCCTAGCCCATTGAATTGGGCCTATTAACCTACCAAACTAACATAATGACTCAAGACTTAGGTAAATGACTCATTAACCTAGGTACTGGATTTAAATAAAAGGAAAAGTACATGATAAGAAAATAAAAATTACATCATATGACTCGAAATAAAGTGGCGAACAAGATGAAGCATTGTTGGCGAGCATCGGGATCCTCGAACAAATGGGATTGCTGGTGATGTCCCCATCAGTGTGAGTGCGCAGGTGATTATGGGGATTCGTGTACTAGATGTCTTTCCCCATCGGTCGCAAGCAACCGGTGTTTATTTTACATCGGATTGAATCCGAATACCTTTTTTTCTACTGCCGAAGAGAGAGTTAGGGATCCTGGGAGCCGCGACGTCGGGAGGACTTAGTCCGTGCAACATCGATAGGGCAACAGCAACACAACAGGGATAACTGGGGGTAGAGAGACTGGTTCCGGCGAGGAGGGGGATCCGCTCCCTGACTGGATTACATGACTTATATGCGATGAAAGGCATTTATATGGGGGCATGAGAGCCCGATTACAATTGCTTGCAAGCCACGGGACAATTCCGTCATCCATGACGGTCCCCGGGTCATTGCATTATTGTGTGGGTAGTTCCGTATCTGTAGATAGTGCCCGTCAGAGGTCCTGTGACCCAACAGGATGACGGCCGAGGGGCGTCACAATGTATTCCCGACATGAGACAGTGTCGAGGTCGGGGCAGTAGGGGTGCCGTAGGCACCATTTTGCTGGGAAGCTGAGTGGTCGGGTGCCGCGGGCCGCGATGTGACTGGAGTAGCTGGCAGTCGGGTGCCAGGGGCACCGTTGTGACTGGAGTTGAGTGATCGGGTGTCACGGGCCCCGATGTGACTGAAGTAGCTTGCAGTCGAGTGCCGGGGGCACCGTTGTGAGTGGAGTTGTTGGCAGTCGGATGCCGGGGACACCGTTGTGATCGGAGTTGTTGAGTGATCGGGTGCCGCGGGCCCCGATGTGACTGGAGTAGCAGGCAATCAGGTGCCAGGGGCACCGTTGTGACTGGAGTTGTTGAGTGATCGGGTGCCGCGGGCCCCGATGTGACTGAAGTAGCTGGCAGTCGGGTGCCGGGGGCCCCATTGTGACTGGAGTTGTTGAGTGATTGGGTGCCACGGGCCTCGATGTGACTGGAGTAGCTGGCAGTCGGGTGTCGGGGGCACCGTTGTGACTGGAGTAGCTGGGTGATCAGGTGTCGCGGGCCTCGATGTGACTGGAGTAGCTGGCAGTCGGGTGCCAGGGGCACCGTTTTGATTGGAGTAGCTGGGTGGTCGAGTACCGTGGGCCCTGAGATGACTAGAGTAGCTGGCAGTTGGGTGCCAGGGGCACCGTTGTGACTGGAGTTGTTCAGTGATCGGGTGCCGCGACCCTGATGTGACTGGAGTGGCTGGCAATCGGGTGCCGGGGGCACCGTTGTGGCTGAACGAGGCGGGTGCCATGAAGCGGCTGAAACCCGAGTACATGTACATATGCTCAACTGGTTTCATGCTGTATGAGAGCCACTTGGGCTTTACAAATGGACCAAGGAGGCCAAAGTGCAACTGGCGCAACCCACGGGACAATTCCAACATGTCGGTCGGTCCCCGGGTCAATGCTGGATAAGGCGGATATCCGCATGTTTTACAGAGGGTCCCTCTCATGGCACAGGCCATGTTTGCTTCACGAAACGAAGGGCTATGACTGGATAGCTGGAGAAAGCATCGGGCTGGTGTCTGGGCGAGGGTCGGTCACGGCTCGAGTCGAGCGGTCGGACGTGGCCTCATGACTGCAGGGAAGCGTGACGTCATAGTGCGTGCGTAGTTGCGGTCGGCGGGCACGCGAGGGGAAGTCCTGGCAGGAGGGGGCATTCACCCTTGTCATAACGTCGCACACGTGGCGGGGGTAGACTTGTGTGTCATGGCAGAACACCGTGTGAGGGATGTACAAGCGACATACCCTCGGCGTCCTTAGCCGACAACCAAGTCACCCACACATAATTCTCCTTGCTCGTTGCCTGGAGCCGCTTGAAGTTTGGAGATCACTGGAAGCCTTGATTCATGCATATGCTGGATGATCCCCACCCCTTGAGCTTCTAAGGGGTTTTATAGAGAAGTTGAAGGGTCAGGATGGGTTTAGGAGGACTAGGTTGATAGGTTCAAGCTAGCCCACGTAAACCCAATTGAATAGTGCATCAGGGATGGGTTTAGGAGGACTAGGTTAATAGGTTCAAGCTAGCCCGCGTAAACCCAATTGAATAGTGCACGGGCTGAGTAGGGGAGAAAGGTTTTACGCGTACTAGCTCATAGGGTTGAGATGGGCCGCGTAAACCCCTCCCCTGGGTGGAGTTTAGGTGGACCAGCCCAATGGGCTCGTCTGGTCCGTGTAAACCCTTCCACGGAGGGTGTTTTTTAGTAAAAAGTGGGCTGAGAAAGGTTTAGGCAGACCAGCCTCAGGGGGTGAGGCTGGTCCGCCTAAACCCCCTCCAAGGGGGTTTAGGCAGACCAGCTTGGGGGGTCCAGGCTGGTCCGCCTAAACCCCACCCCATGGGGGTTTAGGCAGGCTGGTTTGGGCTTTTTTAATTTTTAAAAAGTCAAATTTTTTTATTGAAGGGAAGTGGTTTACGCGGACTAGGATGAGGGCTGAGGCTGGTCCGGGTAAACCCCCTCCCCATGGGGTTTAGGCGGGTTTGACTGGGGGTTTGACTGAGGGTTTGACTATGGATTTGACTGGGGTTTGACTGAGGGTTTGACTGGGGGTTAACTGAGGGTTTGACTGGGGGTTTAACAGGATTTGATTGGGGGTTGACTAAGGGTTTGACTGGGGGTTGACTTGGGATTGACTAAGGGTTGACTGAGGGTTTGACTAGGGTTTGACTGAGAGTTTGACTGGGGGTTAACTGAGGGTTTGACTGGGGGGTTTAACTGAGGGTTTGACTGAGGGTTTGACTGGAGATTTGACTGAGGGTTTGACTGGGGTTTGACTAAGGGTTTGACTGGGGGTTTGACCAGCTATAAACAGGTCGATCCGCATGCGAGGCCGCACGATGGTGGTGCATGACGCGGTGGGTTACTGGGAGTCCTGAGTCGAGCTCTGACTTGTTGTAGAGTGGCTGGAGTATACGCGCCTACCAGGTGCTCGGGGAAATTCCCGACACGCGTGTGTGGGCCGTACAAGGTTCTTGTGAGCTCTTGAAGCTTATGGTTGGCCCAGATGGGTCTTCCTTTGACTTCAGAGGGCTGGAGGGAGGTGACTCGAGGGTAGACCCCGGCCTCATTGCTGGGTGCCACATGACGTGGCTTGTAGTCAGGGCGGCCCAGGGGTTGGCTCGGGTAGCTGTGCTGGGTGCGGGTAAACCCACAGACTGAGTGATCGGGGGTGGGCCCGATCGATTGTTGATGTTGCCATGGGTCACGGCTAGCCGGTTAGGACCCTTGGTTGGGCCCGGTGACTGGGGCGTTGACATGATGATGCCATTTGTCTGGTGGTCGGGGTGACCCTCGCTCCTTGGTGAAGAATCGTATGATGCGGCAGGCTATTCTGAGTCCCGAGTTAACCCTATTGTTGAAGCGTCGGCGGTGTGATACCGTATGCAGGGTGTCCGGGGGTGATCCCCGAATCTTCACAGAGTGCCGTAAGGTATGGCAGGTTGTCCCGAATCCCGAAACTGACCCGGTTGTCGAGAAACTGGCTGGCATAGTGCCATTTACTCGGGGCCGATCTCCGGATGTGTTATGCCGCTTGACCTGGTGAAGTGTCTCGATTTCTGAGCTCAACTCGACTGGTAGAGCAGCTTTGGCGATGTGCCATTTCACTCTAATTAGGGAGTATTTCCCTATGCTTAATCCTCGAATAATTCGAGAAAATAAGCCGGTGCCAACAAATACCCCCCACGGGGCGTGCGTCGGAGGCAAAGACGACGGCGTGCGGCCCGTGCGCCTTTCAGGCTTGATTTCCCCCGACCTTATTAGCGTGGTGGGAGTTACTTGTTCTGAGGGTTGACGCTCCCGTTGTGATCTTTCATGCGACGGTGGTACGTTTGCAGAAGAACGTTAAGTCCGAGTGGTTGTAGAGTTGGATTTCAGAGGGATCTGAGTGGCTGGATACACGCGTGGTGCTTGAAGTTGTAGCCCGCTATCCGCGACTTGGGAATTCTATTCCCGTTTGTCTTGCGTGTTGGGCTTGTGGCAGAGGTGTGCAGGGCCCGCATCGCGGGAGTAATCTGGTCTGGATGCCGAACTCCCCATATAGGTGGTCACCTCGACGGTTGATGGTGTGACTGTACTGGACGGTAATGTCGAAGGCACGAGAGGCCAGGGGAGCCTGGTGTAACAATGCCCCTGGCTTTGTTGCCTATGTCTGGGGCCTGCCTTGCGCAACGAACTTTGTGGATTTTCTGAGGAGAGGCGGCTCGGTGGAAAGGACCCTCCCCCATTGGAAATCTGAGACAGGGGGAGGCCAGGACTGTCGAGTCCATCGCGCCTCGTAGGGTGGTTGGCGAGCAATGGGAAACCACTTGTGGCTCCCTTTT
This sequence comes from Amorphophallus konjac, assembly GCA_022559845.1. NCBI lineage: Eukaryota > Viridiplantae > Streptophyta > Magnoliopsida > Alismatales > Araceae > Amorphophallus > Amorphophallus konjac. Next base: position 211,637,288 of record CM040121.1, read on the forward strand.
ATCATCTGAGGTTACAGTAGCGGGAGCCATGTCTTGCCCCCGGAGGTGGACTTGTATACTGAGATTTGTATTTTCTCAGGTTTTCCACCTTGTCTAAGTCAAGGAGTGCTATGAGCATTTTTCACTCCCTGGCCTATTCCCCTTGTGAGCGTGACGGTAGCCGACGATGCTGAGTAGGGGGTTCGAGACTCCCCAATGTTTAGAATCGGAGGGCCACCTATCCCTCAGCTTCTGGGACCACTGGTTGGTGACGAGACGGCCGCTACTTTGACGAAGGCATTATGGTGAGGCCTGTGGTCGGTCGCTAGCCGCCTACCACTGCTGTGGTGGTTGACTTTTCTATGGGGTGCTGGCATTGTTCGTTGACCGCCCATGGGGTCACATTAGCCAAGCTTGGCGTCGACCGTCCTATGGGAGGGGCTGGTTACAGCTCTGAAGCATTGTAGCTGGAGTTGTGTTGTAGGGCTCTCGCCAATCGTCAAGTTATAGTGCTGGAGGCCACTCTGTCATGGTTGGATGTGACTGGGATTATAGCTGGTGGGTCAGGGGTTACAGGGGGAACTGGGATCATACTAGGGCTTCGAAGTTGAGAGATTCCAGCTCCAGCCAGGGCCGCCATTGCATGGACAAAGTGGTAGGGGCCGGCTGGTTGGCTGGTGGTGTCAGGGAATCAGGAAAGGTCGGAGTAATAGGGGGATGGGTGACGTTAACCGAGGAGTGGGCAGCTACGGAGCAGTCATAGGGACCACACCCAAGAAGTAGAGTGACCCGATGACTGGGGCGAAGCTGCCGAAGACAATCGGCGTCATAGGTGTGTTGGTCTGATGCTGCTAGAGGCAAGATTCGGTGAGACATGTTGGTCTGGTGTTGCTGGGAATCAGCCTTGATAAGGTATCTTGGCTTGATGTTGTTGGAGACCTGCCTCGGGGAAGCATGTCGGCCTGGGGTTGCTGGGAATCAGCCTCGACAAGGTATCTTGGCTTGATGTTGCAGGAGACCTGCCTCGGGGAAGCATGTCGGCCTGGGGTTGCTGGAGACCCGCCTCGACGAGGCACCTTGGTCTGAGGTTGCTGGAGACCTGCCTCGGTGAGGCATCTTGGTCTAAAGTTGCAGGAGACCTACCTCAGTGAGGCATCTCGGTCTGAAGTTGCCGGAGACCTGCCTCGATGAGGCATCTTCGTCTGAGGTTGCTGGAGACCTGCCTCGGCGAGACGTCTTGGTCTGAAGTTGTTGGATTTGCCCCCAGAGAGGGGTGTTGGCTTGGAATCGTATTCGGTCGATCCTCGCGGGGTATGGCCAAATGTTGATGCTACTGGCTAACCGCCATGGTGAAATAGCCGAAGTCGAGGTCGCCCGACCCTTTAAATAGTACAATGACCACAAATGATGTTAGACACATAATCATCATAATATGGTGAATGGTACCTGTTCATGTGCTGGTTGATCGCCGAGGTGTATCGACTAGGTGTTAGCGCAGCGAAGAGTGATATAGAAGGGGGGGATGAATAGATCACTCCCAATTTGCAAAACTTCAGCGGAAACTCACTACTTCGAAATACAACCCTTCAGATATGGCTAAACAATACAGCTAACGCAGTGAGAAACTAAGATAGGATAATAAGGTGCGATTGAAAGAGGCCGTCCACACACAAACACAATGCCGAACAGAAGGAAAGCACAAACGATAATACCAAGCCACAGAGGAGACAAGAGATTTTAAGGTGGCTCGATTGTAGTCCACAATCTACATCCACCCCTCACTCCAACTAGAGTGAGGATTCCACTAGCCACTGCTAGAAAACTACAGACTCAGTCTGCGAACAATATGCTGCCACACAACTTGAACAACCAAGGGAAACAAATCCCTTAACCACACTCTGCTACCCACAGAGTTTGACACATGGACCTGCTACCAGCAAGACCAGAACCGGAGATGGCTCTCCCTTCCTCCAACCCGGAGGGAACCTGCTAATGACAACCCGTCACTGGCAAAACCAGAGATCACAGATCTCTCTTCCTCTGCAGCCCAGAGGGGAACCGGAGTAACTCTCCCTTCCTACAAACACTGGAGGGTAACAACTCAAAAACTGATATATGAAGAAATGAAAGGAAAAACAAAAATGTAAACAAGACCAACGAAGAACACAAATCGTTTCAGAAAAACCAAAAACAAATGTAGCTTTCGAAGAAGCAAATTGGACTCTTCTCTCTCACTCAGACTTTTCTCTCACAGCAATACTCTCAAATCTTTTCTCTCTATCTTCTTTCTGGAACGTGGAGGCTCTCTCTCTTTTCTTCTTCTGCTCAGGGATTTTGCTCTTCAGCTTTTTCTCCAGTTCAGTCCATCTGATCGCAGAAGGCACCTTTTATATGGCATTCGACCTGAGTTTCAGGCCTTCACACGAGGGAGTCTCGTACCCTCCTTTTCCAGAGCATTCTCGGATCACGTGCCAGGTATCATCCTCGATTCACGTGCCCAATCATTAACCTAAATCATCTGCAGGTAGAAACAAGGAAATGTGATTAGTTAGTTCAGTCAGATACGAATGTATATACTTTAGAATAGCAGATGAGTAAGTGTGTACACTGAGGGAGTGTATAGACTTGTGAGTCCTCATGCGACCTCAGTGTATAGACTAGCTGAATAATGCATTAGAACAACAGAGGAAATGTGTGGACTTCTGTGAAGTGTATGAAGCCCTCGAGTGTATAGACTCAGGGATGTCAAATAGGCAAGTGTGTCAAGTGTGAGAGTGTGTAGAGTTGAAGTTCTTCATGCGAGCTCAGTGTATGGACTTGTAAGTGTTCATGCGATCTTAGTGTGTAGACTTCATTCAGCAGGCAAGACAATGGATGTATAGAGTTGATCGTGTGAAGGAGGACGAGTGTAAAGACTTGTAATGAAGAGTAGCAATGTGTAGACTTGTGAAGCACAACTGTATGCAATGTATAGACGTCGATGAGAACAATGCATGAAGGCATCGAATGTGTAGACTTAGAAACAGCAATTAAGCAAGTGTGTCAAATGAGAGAGTGTATACACTTGAAAACAGCATATAGGCAAGTACGAACAACTTGAGAGTGTATACACTTGAAGGTGATATCGAGTGTATAGGGTTGAAGGATAACTGAGTGTAACACATAGAGATGTGTAGACTTGCCAAAGAGCTGGACGATGTACAGACTTGAACAAGTAGAGTCTGTACAGACTTGAAGGTTCACAGTGTGTAGACTTTGGCAAGGCAACGTCAGTAAAGTTCCTAGTGTACAGACTTACTGAACTGAGCGTAGGTAAAAGATATGAGGAATGTATAGACTTACTCAATTCAGTTCAGAACGTAGGTAAAAGTCCCAATGTATAGACTTTAAGAGAATGCAACCGCTGTACAGACTTGCTCAACCAGTCCGATGTACAGACTTGGAATTTCAACAGAAGGATGTACATGTTGGGTTCGATGCAAGTATTCAGAGGGGGGGTGAATGAATATAGCCTATAAAAACTTTCACCCAATATAAACTTTCGCTCAATTAGAATTTCGCTCACTCAATAGATTAAACACTTAGAACAAAATATGATCAAATCATCTAATGAACCTATGATCAAACACTTGGAGCGCCCCTATGCAAACATCTAGCGGAAGCAAACCATAAGCAATCAAACCACAATGCAAGAGGGGTTTTTAGGTGGTTCGGTCCTGCAGACCTACATCCACCCCACACTCAACCCGAGTGTGGCTTCACTAACAGCTGGGCAACACAGCTTGCCAACAGACGCTGATACATAGCTTACCCAGGGGAACAACCTCCCCTCTTCCTCCTACACGGAGGGAACCTCTAGCAACCCACGGTCACTAGAAACCAGAGACTCACGTCTCTCTTCCTCTATACCAAGAGGGAACCCCACTAGTAGCAGCCCCGCTACCAGTGAACCAGCCAGTAGCACTCTACTACCAGCAATCCACCAGAGGCCTAGCCTCTCTTCCTCCTAGCCCGGAGGGAACCCACAAGTAGCCCCCCTGCTGCTTACAAACCGGAGATCAGATCTCCCTTCTCCTGACCCACTAGGAGGAACCCGACCTCACTACTGAGAATCGGAAGAACAAGGATAACCAAATGAAAAAGGAAAAACAAAAAACACGAAATGAAAATAACTTCAGCAAACAGAAAGTTGAAAAATAAAATTCACAATGTGGCTCTCAACGGAGCTGACTGGCCTGGATCTGATCCACGGTCCAGTAGGAACTTCTTCTGCTACTTCTCTTCTTCTTTTTCTCAACTCACGATCTCTCTTCTTCTTCTTTTTCTCAACTCACGATCTCTCTTTCCCTTCTCTGCTCTCCTCTTCTCTCTCACTTTATCTCTTCTGCTTCTTCACTCTTTTTCTTCCTCTTTCGCAGGCTCTCTCTGTCTCTTCTCTTCTCTTCTCTGCAACTCTTCTCTTCTGCTTCTTCACTCTTTTTCTTCTTCTTTTCTTTTTCTGGATCGAAAGGCTTTCTGCTCTCCAGGCTTCTTCTTCGATCTGTCTTCTACAGAGGATGAAGACTCATATATATAGCAGCAGCAGTAGCACACTGGGCGCGTGTGGCTTCCACGTTTCTTGCCCTAAAAATTCAGACCACGTGGCAGCATCCTGGTTCACGAGCCAGGCACCTCGGATCACGTGCCCTTCATTAGCCTCTTCAGTCACTGGAGTTGAGGTGGCGTTAACGCACTTGCTTCAAGGGGTTGACGCAGCCTTCAAAGACATTCTACCAGCAAAACTCAAGTCTGCTGCGTTGACGCTTCCAACCCGTGTCGTTGACGCATTGATGCGTTAAAGTGAGCAACCAGCCTAGCCTTTTTAACTGTTGCGTCGAAGCTGCTCCACTGCTGCGTTGACGCGTAGGTGATCCAGTGATCAGGTCTTCAGCAGATAGATGTGCTGCGTTGACGCTCTCAGCATGCTGCGTTGGCGCATGGAGCTTCAGCGTCGATGCTGCCAATGTACTCCAGAGGCTGCAATAAGGGATACTTGAACTGCTGCGTCCACGCTACTTGATCAATGCGTTGACGCACCAGAATAATCCAGGAGCTTCTTTCTTGATTGTTCGAACTGCTGTGTCTACGTGTCAGCATTTCAGCCTCTTGGATCACGTGCCAAGTCTTGATGGCCTGAATCATCTACAGACAGACAGAGGAAAATGAACTTAGTTCAGACGAATGTATATACTTAAGTAGAGCTGCCAGTGTATGGATTTGAATAGTGCAGCGAGTGTACAGACTTGGTAAAGCAAGGTCCAGTGTATAGACTTTGTAAAGTGAAGTCCAGTGTATAGACTTCAGTTAAGTTCAGGCCTCTAACAACGAGTGTATAGACTTGGGTCTAACAATTGAATGTATAGGGTTGAAGACTTAACAATCGAGTGTATAGACTCAAGGTTTAACAACCGAATGTATAGAGTTGAAGCCTGACAACCCACTGTGTAGACTTGAAGCTTGGAAGGATGTACACACTTGACCAATTCAAAGGTGAATCAAGTGTACAGACTCTGAGTCCAAACCCAACGGCTGTACAGACTTAGAATGTGAAGACTGATGTACAGACTTCATTATATAGACTTAGAGAACCTGAATCAATGTGCATACTCACAGCGTTGCCGCTGCAGACTTGGGAATGCTCATAGCGTTGACGCTGCATGAGACGTAGGCTGTACAGACTTAGCCTAAGACAATGCATGAACTGACGTTGTATATACTTAGCCAATGCAATGCACTATAAATGTATGGACTTACATGAGATGCTCATTGAGACGCTCAATGTATACACTTCAAGCCCAGTGTATAGACTTTGCTACCCAAACAATCAATGTTCTGATGGGTCGACACATCAGCAAGGGTGGGTCGACCCACTACTGTTCAGACTGTAGATACATGCAGAGACATGATATCTGACAGAATGCAATGCATATATATATAAAGAACAAATGCCATCAATGCTAAACATCATCATTCATGTTGCTATCATATGCAGAATGCTCAAGAATAAGAATGCACAGAAATGCACTTTATTTATTGCAATCATCAAAACACAATATCAAATGCACTCACTATCTTGCTATCATCAAAACCAAATAGCATTGCTATCATCAAAGAAACATAGCACATGCTTGTGCCTAAGAGGCACAACACTCTCCCCCTTTTTGATGATGGCAACATAATGTGACAGTGAGTCACACACAAGATTTTCTCCCCCTTTGACATGATCAAAAAGAGAAAAATAGTAAAAACAAGAGTGCAAAGTGCATTATGCATGCAAATTCCTCTAGAACATTCTCCCCCTGAATGTAAGACTCCCCTAAATTATTTCTCCCCCTAAATAATAACTCCCCCTTTGAGAAGGAATATGAACAGATAAACAAGGAAGAGAAGGTAGGAGGGTCACTTGACAACAGCTGAATCATAGGTTCCGAAAGGAAGCATGATTATAAACAACTGTTAAAGTATAAGAATCAGCAACATACAATTTTCAAAAATTCAGGTTTAACAGTGATAAATCTAGAGTAAAACACCTCACCCCTGAAAAAAAGTTTATAGACTCCATTTATAGCAATGAATCTAGGGCACATTAATAGATAAGTCAGAAATAATATCCTTTTGTGATTAGACAAGGAAATTCAAGAGAGGCAACTTGAACATGTATCGATAAAAATAATTTTTACTCATTGACTTTTGATTTTTCGAAAGGTTACAGCAGTTTGAATTTCACTTTTGAAATTTTTTTTTTCAGAACCTGAACTAAGTAAATAGATCAGTGGCATTTATGCTGTTGACATTAGGTGTACACCTTGATCTGAGGCAAGTACCCCCAGTTACTAGGCATAAGCTACTAGACCTATTTCAGATCAAAACCCACAAAGAATAGTCTTCACTTTTGACATTAAGGGTACACCTTGATCAGAGGCCAGTACCCCCAGTTACTTGGTGAGAACTCCCCCTATAGATTTGACCCTTTGAACAGAGATATTCTGAAGCACTTCATGACTATGAGTTCTCCTGCTTCATTGGAGGAGATCACAATTTCTCAGTGTAATTCAGCCATTGCTCTGTCACTATGTTCAGTTCATAGCATTTATGATCTTATTTACTGCTGCCCTAATCTCTTTTAGAGTGATTGTTTGAAAAACAGTACACACTCTTATTCACCTTTTCTAGAAATTTCCAGATCAACACATTAGGCATTACAAAAACTTTTTCTAATCTTACCATGAGACAAAGATTAAGAGCTATAAAAGTTTTTCTTTTATCTCAGATTCTGAAGGCAGACATTTGACTCTTCAATTTATAAAGGTTAAACCTTTAGTTCTTTTCAATTTGTGAGAGTGATTCTTATAAAAGAACAATTGAAATAATCACAACTCAATGTACTAAACCAGAACCAGAACTGTTGTTTAGTGAAGGTTAGGGAACTGATAGCAATAGGCATTGAGTTCTTGGAGCATCTGATGTCAAAAGATATGAAAGAACTAGATGGGGACAGTGAGAAGTAGCAAGGATTCAATGAATTGATCAGAAAAACTCTCAGCTCCCCCTGACAACAAGATGCAAAGATTATGCTATGCACTAGGCTGTTCTACATGCAGACTATGCAATAATGAAACATGATGCAATTATGCAATCAATTTAAGTTTATGCATCTAACAACAAGCATGCAGTCCATTGACATAAAGTTCATATAAAGCATCGACCAAAAAAAAATGATTGTGTAGAGCATCTAACAGCCCATTTATTCAGTGCAATAATCAATGAGAAGATCATCAGATACATGCAAAGTAAAACTCAGAAGCTGAGTCTGGAATGCAGACTGATCAGCTAGACATGAAGAGATCATCAACAATCAATCAAGTAAATCACATGAAGCTCACATTTTTCATGCTCACAGTTTCAGATAATGGAATTTAAAACAGATTTCAGAACTGACCTGAATTGAGTCCTGGGGTTTTCTTTTTGAGTGCCTTGGTTAACCTCTTTTATTTCTCCCTCCAAGGCACACCTGCAGCAAGTCAATCAATTTGATCCTGCAGGGACCCAAGCAGTCTTGGGTCCTGCATTTACCCTGACACTCCTAGCAAGTTTTCTCAACAGATTTTTCGCATGTTTATCATCAAATTCCATCAGATAGCAATTATTTATGGAATGACCAAGCTGACCACAGTAGTGGCATGATGCAGTAGTTCTGAAGTCTATTTTATGCACATTCCTATGAGCAGGAATTCTAAGTGCATATGCATGAACATGTTTATTACCAGAATTAAAATTCTATTTACCAAAATCATCCAGCCAGCAATCAGCCGCTCTATGACCTGGCTTCCCACAGTTAAAACATGCAATTTTTTTAAAATGTTTTGCAAGGAATTTAAAAACATGGGAGTTAACATGATTCTTCTGAACATGCCAACACTCCTTGACTGTATGGCCATACTTCCCACACTTAAAGCATGTTGAAGTTCTTCTACCAGAAGCAGTTTTATTTGCAGGAAGATTTACAAGTTTTAAATTGACTTTCTTTCCCTGAGCATGCCAGCAATCTGCAGCAATGTGGCCAAACTTCTCACAACAAAAACAATTTAGATTCTTTTTCCTAGAATCATGGTTTCTAGCATGAAATTCTTTAACATTCAGATTACCCTTTTTCTGATCAGACAGAACTTTTCTAGCATGCTTTCTATCATCTTGTTTCATCACAAAACACTCACTCATACAGTGTCCATGCTTACCACAATAATGACAAGAATAAGAACCATTAAATTTCTTTAAAACATGGCACTTATCAGATGAGTTTTTAGCATGCAGATAATTCCTTTGAGTTTTTGGGGTTTTCTGATTTTTATTTCGTTTTTGAATTTCCTGAACAGCATACACATATGAAGAAGAAGTTGAAGTGCTAGCTAAGCCAGAGCTACGAATAAAAGTGGTGTACAGCTCTTTCTTCTTAGCTTGCTTAATTTCAGAAATGTTATCAATCCTTTCACATTGATCACTTACTTCATCTTCAGAGGATATTTTCATTTTGCCTTTATCCTTATCAACCTTAGATGAAGTACTATTCAGCTCAGTAATTTTACTTTCCAAGGAGATTATAAGATTTTTTGAATCAACTTTCTCCTTCTCATAACCAGCCAGTTTTTCTTTTAACAAACCAATTTTTTTTTCCAAATCAGCAGTGTGTATTAAAAAACTAGCAATTTCTTCATCACTGCAATTGATACACTCTTTCAATACTGATTTCTCTTTTTCAATTGTCATCCATCTTTCAGAGAAAATAGTGTTAAGAACCATTAGTTTTTTATTTTGTTCCTTCAGATAAGCATTTTCTTCTTTTAGAGATTTGATTTGTTCCTTTTGTAAATTGTGATCAGAATCAAACTCATTTATCATTTCTTCCAAGACAACACAAGCTTTACAAGAATTATCTTCTCTATGTGATCCTTTTCAGATTTCAAAATTTTCACTTCTTTTCTCAATTTTTTGTTTTCAGATTTTAATTTCTTGGATACTTTGAACAATTATTCATACATCACTATCAATTCATCAAAAGAGTATCCTTCTGATTCGGATTCAGAATTTAGCTTGGATGAGGATTCCTTATCATCCCGGTTGGCCATTAAGCATATTGACTTTTCTCCTTCTTCACTGTCCGTGGTGTTCCCTTTGAGTTTTGAGAATTCTAGACAGTCAGCCTTTGTGTGGCCAGCCTTCCTGCATTTGTAGCAACCGTTAGAGTCAATAATCTTGGCAGGATTAGAATTATACCTTATTTGCTTTTTGTCATTACCATGCTTTCCTTCTCTTTTTCTCAGGAATTTCCTGAATTCACTGATTACCATTGCAATGTGGTCTCCATCAATTTTAGACCGCGAGAGGCTACTTTTCTCGCTTGATGATCCACTGTGGCTGGATCTGTTTGCTTTGCTGGAGCTAGCCTTCAGCACGATTGGCTCCATTGCAAACAATCTGAAAGCTCGGAACAAACTGAAGCACCGAGACCAGATGAACAAGACAAGGCACTAAGTCGGTGAAACTAAACAACGAACACAGAAAGCACACTCTAAGATGCACCAAACAAATCAGCAGGATCCTCTGCAGATTGTTAGATCTGATAGATCAGAAACCTACTCTGATACCAAGTGTTGGGTTCGATGCAAGTATTCAGAGGGGGGGGTGAATGAATACAGCCTATAAAAACCTTCACCCAATATAAACTTTCGCTCAATTAGAATTTCGCTCACTCAACAGATTAAACACTTAGAACAAAATCTGATCAAATCATCTAATGAACCTGTGATCAAACACTTGGAGCGCCCCTATGCAAACATCTAGCGGAAGCAAACCATAAGCAATCAAACCACAATGCAAGAGGGGTTTTTAGGTGGTTCGGTCCTACAGACCTACATCCACCCCACACTCAACCCGAGTGTGGCTTCACTAACAGCTGGGCAACACAGCTTGCCAACAGACGCTGATACACAGCTTACCTAGGGGAACAACCTCCCCTCTTCCTCCTACACGGAGGGAACCTCTAGCAACCCACGGTCACTAGAAACCAGAGACTCACGTCTCTCTTCCTCTATACCAAGAGGGATCCCCACTAGTAGCATCCCCGCTACCAGTGAACCAGCCAGTAGCACTCTGCTACCAGCAATCCACCAGAGGCCTAGCCTCTCTTCCTCCTAGCCCGGAGGGAACCCACAAGCAGCCCCCCTGCTGCTTGCAAACTGGAGATCAGATCTCCCTTCTCCTGACCCACCAGGAGGAACCCGACCTCACTACTGAGAATCGGAAGAACAAGGATAACCAAATGAAAAAGGAAAAACAAAAAACACGAAATGAAAATAACTTCAGCAAACAGAAAGTTGAAAAATGAAATGCACAATGTGGCTCTCAACGGAGCTGACTGGCCTGGATCTGATCCACGGTCCAGTAGGAACTTCTTCTGCTACTTCTCTTCTTCTTTTTCTCAACTCACGATCTCTCTTTCTCTTCACTGCTCTCCTCTTCACTCTCACTTTTTCTCTTCTGCTTCTTCACTCTTTTTCTTCTTCTTTCGCAGGCTCTCTCTGTCTCTTCTCTTCTCTGCAACTCTTCTCTTCTGCTTCTTCACTCTTTTTCTTCTTCTTTCTTTTTCTGGATCGAAAGGCTTTCTGCTCTCCAGGCTTCTTCTTCGATCTGTCTTCTACAGAGGATGAAGACTCGTATATATAGCAGCAGCAGCAGCACACTGGGCGCGTGTGGCTTCCACGTTTCCTGCCCTAAAAATTCGGACCACGTGGCAGCATCCTGGTTCACGAGCCAGGCACCTCGGATCACGTGCCCTTCATTAGTCTCTTCAGTCACTGGAGTTGAGGTGGCGTTAACACACTTGCTTCAAGGGGTTGACGCAGCCTTCAAAGACATTCTACCAGCAAAACTCAAGTCTGCTGCATTGACGCTTCCAACCCGTGTCATTGACGCATTGATGCGTTCCAGTGAGCAACCAGCCTAGCCTTTTTAACTGTTACGTCGAAGCTGCTCCACTGCTGCGTTGACGCGTAGGTGATCCAGTGATCATGTCTTCAGCAGATAGATGTGCTGCGTTGACGCTCTCAGCATGCTGCGTTGACGCATGGAGCTTCAGCGTCGATGCTGCCAATGTACTCCAGAGGCTGCAATAAGGGATACTTGAACTGCTGCGTCCACGCTACTTGATCAATGCGTTGACGCACCAGAATAATCCAGGAGCTTCTTTCTTGATTGTTTGAACTGCTGTGTCCACGTGTCAGCATTTCAGCCTCTTGGATCACGTGCCAAGTCTTGATGGCCTGAATCATCTACAGACAGACAGAGGAAAATGAACTTAGTTCAGACGAATGTATATACTTAAGCAGAGCTGCCAGTGTATGAATTTGAATAGTGCAGCGAGTGTACAGACTTGGTAAAGCAAGGTCCAGTGTATAGACTTTGTAAAGTGAAGTCCAGTGTATAGACTTCAGTTAAGTTCAGGCCTCTAACAACGAGTGTATAGACTTGGGCCTAACAATTGAATGTATAGGGTTGAAGACTTAACAATCGAGTGTATAGACTCAAGGTTTAACAACCGAATGTATAGAGTTGAAGCCTGACAACCCAATGTGTAGACTTGAAGCTTGGAAGGATGTACACACTTGACCAATTCAAAGGTGAATCGAGTGTACAGACTCTGAGTCCAAACCCAACGGTTGTACAGACTTAGAATGTGAAGACTGATGTATAGACTTCATTATATAGACTTGGAGAACCTGAATCAATGTGCATACTCACAGCGTTGATGCTGCAGACTTGGGAATGCTCACAGCGTTGACGCTGCATGAGACGTAGGCTGTACAGACTTAGCCTAAGACAATGCATGAACTGACGTTGTATATACTTAGCCAATGCAATGCACTATGAATGTATGGACTTACATGAGATGCTCATTGAGACGCTCAATGTATACACTTCAAGCCCAGTGTATAGACTTTGCTACCCAAACAATCAATGTTCTGATGGGTCGACGCATCAGCAAGGGTGGGTCGACCCACTACTGTTCAGACTGTAGATACATGCAGAGACATGATATCTGACAGAATGCAATGCATATATATATAAAGAACAAATGCCATCAATGCTAAACATCATCATTCATGTATATGCAGAATGCTCAAGAATAAGAATGCACAGAAATGCACTTTATTTATTGCAATCATCAAAACACAATATCAAATGCAGTCACTGTCTTGCTATCATCAAAACCAAATAGCATTGCTATCATCAAAGCAACATAGCACATGCTTGTGCCTAAGAGGCACAACACTCTCCCCCTTTTTGATGATGGCAACACAATGTGACAGTGAGTCACACACAAGATTTTCTCCCCCTTTGACATGATCAAAAAGAGAAAAACAGTAAAAACAAGAGTGCAAAGTGCATTATGCATGCAAATTCCTCTAGAACATTCTCCCCCTGAATGTAAGACTCCCCTGAATTATTTCTCCCCCTAAATAATAACTCCCCCTTTGAGAAGGAATATGAACAGATAAACAAGGAAGAGAAGGTAGGAGGGTCACTTGACAACAGCTGAATCATAGGTTCCGAAAGGAAGCATGATTATAAACAACTGTTAAAGTATAAGAATCAACAACATACAATTTTCAAAAATTCAGGTTTAACAGTGATAAATCTAGAGTAAAACACCTGACTCCTGAAAAAGAGTTTTAGATTCCATTTATAGCAATGAATCTAGGGCACATGGTATTAATAGATAAGTCTGAAATAATACCCTTTTGTGATTAAACAAGGAAATTCAAGAAAGGCAACTTGAATATGTATTAATAAAAATAATTTTCACTCATTGACTTTTGATTTCAAAGGGTTACAGCAGTTTATTTTTCATTTTTCAATTTTTTTGAAACTGAACTAAGTGAGTAGATCAGTGGAATTTATGCTGTTGACATTAGGTGTACACCTTGATTAGAGGCAAGTATCCCCAGTTACTAGGCATAAACTACTAGATCTATTTCAGATCAAGACCTACAAGGAACAGTCTTCACTTTTGACATTAAGGGTACACTTGATTAGAGGCCAGTACCCCCAGTTACTTGGTGAAAAACTCCCTCTATAGATATGACCCTATGAACAGAGGTAGTCTGAAGCACTTCATGACATACGAATTTTCCTGCTTCTTTGGAGGAGTTCACAGTTTCTCAGTGCAATCAACCATTGCTCTGTCACAATGTTCAGTTCTTTACATTTGTGATCTTATTTACTGCTGCCCTTATTTCTTTTAGAGTGATTGTTTAAAAAATCATTACATACTCTTATTCACCTGTTCTAGACATATCCAGTTCAACACATTTAGGCATTACAAAAAACTTTTTTTATTTTAGCCATGAGACAAAGATTAAGAGCTATAAAAGTTATCTTTTATCTCAAATTCTGAAGTGCAGACACTTAACTCTCCAATTTATAAAGGTTAAACCTTTAGTTCCTTTCAATTTGTAAGAGTGATTCTTATAAGTGAACACTTGCAATAATCACAACTCAATATACTAAACCAGAAACAATTGCTGTTGTTCAGTGAAAATGATGGGGAAAAGATAGCAGTTGGCATGAAGGTTCAAGAGCAACTGATGTCAAAGAATACGAATGAATTCAATGGGGACAGTGATAAGTGGCAAGGATTCAATATGATGAACTCAGCTCTCAGCTCCCCCTGACACCATGATGCAAAAGATATGCTATGCAGCACACTGCTCTATATGCAAACTATGCAACAATGAAACATGAGACAAGTATGCAATCATTTTAATTTTATGCGCCCAAGTCATTTATTTTTAGATTTTTCAAAATTTGATTATATGCAGGACACTGCTCTACATGAAGACTGGACCCATGGTACTAGGCGGAGAACCTGGCCTCAAAGACCATCTCACACATGGTAGGAACCTCCGGGCAGATTTCCCTGCCTTTTAGTAACTTACCATATGATATACCAGGGTTAACAAGGACAATGCAACATAAAGCAGTCCTACATGCATTGAACAGCATCAATGACAGTCATGCAAATGATGTATGCAGACATAAGACACATGCATTGACTGTGTACACTAAATGAACCATTCACACTCAGTCCAAGTATGCATTCAACAACAAGCATGCATTGCACTGACACAAAACACATGCATTTACACAAAGTCTATATAGTGCATCAACTGTATACACTAAAGAACCATTCAAATTCAGTTCAACATATAGCAAGAGAAGAACATCAGATATTCAGAATAAAACTCAGTAGCTGAGTCTGGAATGCAGACTGATCAGCTAAGCAATAAGAGATCATCAGACATCAAACGAGCACATCAACATGGAATTCACATTTTTCATACTCACAAATTCAGATGATGAATTTAAAGCAAAGTTCAGAACTGACCTGAAATGGAGTATCCTGGGGTTTTCTTGTTGAGTGCCTTGGTTAACCCTTTTTATTTCTCCCACCAAGGCACACCTACAAGATAAAATCAAGTTGATCCTGCAGAACCCAAGAAGTCTTGGGTCCTGAATTAACCCTCACAGGTGTTCTGAATGGTCTTTTAACAGAAATATAATCATAGCCCATCAACTTATGGCTGGACAAGAAATAACCAAATTGACTAGACTTACCATGATAACTAACAGAATTTAAGTTCCTTTTATGCACCTTATTGAAAGCATTAAATTCATGTGCATGAACATTAAAATTTCTGTTGTGTGCATGGGCATTCTGTTTTCTGAACCCTGCCACCCAGCAATCAGAAGCTTTGTGGCCAGGTTTTCCACAATTAAGACATGAGAATTTCACAAATTATTTTGCATGGAATTTGACAGCATGGGGGTTAATATGATTCTTCTGAACATGCCAACAGTCCTTGACTGTGTGGCCATATTTTCCACATTCAAAACATGAAGAATTCATTCTGTCAAAATTCTTATAGAATGCATGTCCTTTTACAGGGATTTTAGCAAGTTTGGAGTTAATTGTTCTTCCCTTAGCATGCCAACAATTCGCAGCAATATGGCCCAATTTGCCACAATGAAGACATTGAATCTTCTTTTTATGAGATGCATGATTTTTGACAAGAAATTTTCTATCATGCATTTTCTTAGCAGAAAGGTCATCATGTTTCATTAACCTACAATCATGCATGAGATGACCTATTTTATGACTGTAAAAGCATTGAGTTCTTTTGGTTTGAACAGAAGAAGGTTTCTTCATAGAAGACTTCCTAGCATGAATTCTATCATATTTCAAATCATCCTTTCTCATGACAAAACAAACATCCATCTCATGGCCAGATTCACCACAGTAATAGCATTTAACATTTTTGACACCAGATTTGTTGGCCTGAACTTTCTTAGCATGCTGATTATTATCATTCTTTTTCAAAACTTTTCTTTTCTCCTTCGTTTTCTTGTTTTCCTGATTAGCATGCACACTTAAAGAAAAAGCTGAAGTGCTAGCTAACTCAGAGCTACGCACAAAAGTTGTGTGCTGTCTTTTTCTCACTTCCTGTTTACTGCCTTCATGAGAGACTTTCTTCTTAGTGACAGCCTTTGGTTTTTCTTTGTTCTTAAATGACTCAGACAGAGAATTATTCAATTCAGTGATTTCATTTTTGAGAGAGGAAATGAGTATTTCAGAATCTGTGATCTTTTCATTAAGTAAGACATTAATGGCTTTGTAGCTATCAATCTCTTCTATTAATGTACTCACTCTCTCACATTCATTTTCACCTGAACTCTTCCCTTTTTCCAGCATTAAAAGTCTCTCAGACATAGCAGAATTAAGCAGCTTCAGTTCTTCATTCTCCTTTCTAGTTTGTTCATTCTGAACTAGTTCATTAGTTAAGATTTGATCATTTCCTAATGAGTTCAGCTTATTTTCTAGTTCAAAAATCTTGTCTGTGAGTTCCTGATTTTTATTTTCTAAAACATAGATTTGTTCCTTACTCACATTCAGATTAGCTAAGCACATTTCATGAGATTTTTTCAGATCTTGACATTTTTCACAATGAGCATTTGAATTAATCTGATCACATTTCTTTTTCAGCTTTCTATTTTCAGATTTCAAATATTTACATTTCTCAGAAAGTTCCTCATTTATTTTCCATAATTCATCAATTGAAATCTCTTCGGATTCAGATTCAGAATTTACCTTGGATGAGGAATCTTCATTATCCTGGTTGGCCATCAAACAGCTATCATTCTGTTGGTTATGCGCAAAGATAACTTTGTCATATATCTCTTTTCCAGAATTGCACCTGAGAACAAAAGGATACATATCAGTATTAACTACAACTCTCAAGATATTAAGAACTATGGTATTATCGCGATTCTTAGAGCTGTCCTCACTAGACCAATTGGTCTGATCTTTAGGTAAACGGTGTGGGCCTTTAGATATAAGACTCCACAAATGTGGACCAATTGAGTCTATGTACACAGCTAGGCCTCCTAGCCAACTTTCAAAGTTAGAACCATCATAAACCAGAGGACGACCCATTTGAACAAGTGGCAGACAGATTCAGCGCAGTAAGACAAATGACAGGAAATGCAGCAAAATCAAATAAGCAAAGTAAAGCACTAAGACAGTGAAACAAAATAACGAGCACAAGAGATCCACTCTGAAATGCACAAAAACTAGCAGGATCCTCTGCAGATTGTTAGATCTGATAGATCAGAGACCCGCTTTGATACCAAGTGTTGGGTTCGGTGCTTAGTATTCAGAGGGGGGGTGAATGAATATATCCCTTTAAAAACCTTCACCCAAATAGAATTTCACTCAAACAAGATTTCGCTCACTCAGAACAGATTAAAACACTCTAAAAAAACTGATCAACTCTTCTGCTCAACCAGAAACCAAATACTTAGAGCGCCCCTATGCAATCATCTAGCGGAAGCAAACAGATAGAAACATCAAACCACTGCACAAGGGGTTTTTAGGTGGTTCGGTCCAGCAGACCTACATCCACCCCACACTCAACCCGAGTGTGGCTTCCTGCTGACTCACAGCTTGAACAGCTGGGCATCACAGCTTGCCATACCTCAGTTGGGCCTCACAGCTTGCCATCCGCAGAGCATCACAGTTTGCTTCCGCTGGGCAATACAGCTTAGCCATCGCTGACTCACAGCTTGAACCCGCTGGGGATTACAGCTTAACCCGTCCGAGACCAAGTCTCGCCAGCTGAGGATTACAGCTTTACCTGTCCAGTGGAGACCTCCACTGCATCCGCTGACTAACAGCTTGAAGAAGGGATAAAATGGAAAACGAAAACAGAACAAGACAGCAATCGGAAAGTTGAAATAATGAAGCACAAATATAGCTCTCGAAGGAGCAGTTCTGGCTTGGATTTGATCCAAAAGCCAGAGAACCTCAACCTCTCTCTCTTTCTCTTCTTTCTCTTCTGCCCTTCTTCTCTTTCTCTTCTCTTCTCTCTTCTTTCTTCTTCTGCTCTCTTCACTCTTCTTCTTCTCTTCTGCTGGATCGAAGTCTCTACACTTCTATCTTTTTCTTTCTCCACTTCGATCACTCTTCATCTGAAGACGAAGACTCATATATATAGCAGCAGCAGCAGTAGCAAGGGCGTGTGCTCTCCACATCTCCTGCCCAAAAACCTTGGACCACGTGTCAGTCTCTCAGCCAGCATCAGCACACGTGTCACGATCCTGTCTGCCCTTCCAGCCTTGGATCACGTGCCCTTCATTAGCCTCCACGAGCAGAGCACCTGTCAGACAGAGTATCGGAATATCAGGTTAAGTGAAGAGCTCTGTATAGACTTGTAAAGACGATCATGATGTATAGACTTGTAATGTAAAGTACGTTGTATAGACTTCATGAAGATACTGTGAACTCGAGTGTAGTGTATGGACTTCACTATGCAGACTTGCCAAAGACAAGGCTGTACAGACTTTGGCAATATGAAGACTTGGACAGACAATTGACAATGTATGGACTTCACGATGTACAGACTTGCCAGGATGAATGAACGATGTACATACTTGGGCAAACACAGTCTGTATAGACTTTACCAGTGTGCAGACTTTGAAGAGCATTCAGCAATGTGCAGACTTCACTGCATATGAAGCAGCGTATAGACTTAACCAAGCAATGTACACACTTGTTGAGTTGACACTACAAGACACACTGAGTTGACGCTACATGAAACATGGACAGTGTACAGACTTTATGAATGAAATGCATTGTGCAAATGAGAAAGTCTATACAGACTTTGTGAAGCGTGACTTCAATGTACAAACTTTACTGAATGAACGTTGTGAATACGAGTCCAGTGTACAGACTTAGCCGTTGCAGACCAATGTATGTACTTGAGATCTAATGCAAACGGCTGTACAGACTTGAACACGGGAGCTCTGTACAGACTTGATCAAGGCAAAGGCAGTCAAGTGTATAGACTTCAAAGTGGAACGACTGTAAAGTGAACAGTGTATAGACTTCAAGGGAAACGACGGTAAAGCTACCGATGTATAGACTTGAAGGGAAACATAGGTGAAGCTTCCAATGTACAGACTTGGAAGAACACTGTTGAATATGTAGACTTGATCAAGAGTCCAATGTGCAGACTTGCCACCGACTAAAGTATAGACTTGGTGGTCGTGAGACGGTGGCCAAGACATTGTACGGACGGATGTATAGACTTCGCCTAACACTACAAGAAAAATCGCAGATAGCGACCGACATATTCGGTCGCTATTCAGTCGTAGATCGGTCGCAAATATACATTGCGACCGAACAGATACTATCTAGCGACCGAATATGTCGGTCGCTATATAATAGTCGCTATATAGCGACCGACATAATTCGGTCGCAGTATCAGTCGTTACCAGAGACCGATTATAATCGGTCGCCTGACCGGTCGCTAATAATTCGGTCGCTATTCAGTCTCTATTCGGTCGCTAAATTTGTTGTATTTTTAAAAATAAAATTAACCTATCGGATTGATTCGGTGGCCAGTCGGTCGCCAGTCGGTCGCCAAGTATAATTATTTAATAAAAGAA
Organism: Amorphophallus konjac; assembly: GCA_022559845.1. NCBI lineage: Eukaryota > Viridiplantae > Streptophyta > Magnoliopsida > Alismatales > Araceae > Amorphophallus > Amorphophallus konjac. The sequence goes on from CM040121.1 coordinate 211,656,866, forward strand.
ATATAACGTATAGTCGCTATTCGGTCGCAATTCAGTCTCCATGCGGTCGCTAATTTTGCATTATTTTTTTTTAAAAATTTATTTAAACTGATAAATAAATTACCTGATAAATAACAAATTCATAACATAAATATAAAATCAACTACACAGACAACAATATCGACAAATCTCAAATTCATCACATACAAACACCTGATAAATAACAATTTCATAAAACAATAATAAATCAACTACACGGATCACAATCTCCACGAACCTCAAATTACACACAATTAAAATAAAATCACAAATTAATCATACATCCATAATAATAAAATGACAACATACACAACTAAAATAAAATCACAAATCCTCCACATATGTCTCATCCTGGTCGTCGTCTCGTCCAACATCATCCTGGTCGTCGTCTCGTCCAACATCTCGCGACGGATGATCCTGTATATCATTTAAAAAAATTATAATCAAATCCTTAATAAAGAAATCAAGCATTAACAAGACTTAATAAAGAAATCAAGCATTAACAAGAGTATGCCAATAGTTTAAGCCAGCTCATTTTCATATATATAAATACACACACACAATATAAGTTCAAATTTCATCTTGTATTTTAAAAATGAAGTTTGAGCGCCGAGCTCAAACCGGGCATCCGATTTGGATTCCGTCAGTTCTGACAAGTCACTTTCATCTCCCCGGTCGTATTGGAATGATCGGCACGGCCATCCGACCGGTATTTCGAATTTTAGACCCCCGGACCCGTCCTAACAGTTCATTTGAACTAAGTGTATTTTAAAAATGAAGTTTGAGCGCCGAGCTCAAACCGGGCATCCGATTTGGATTCCGTCAGTTCTGACAAGTCACTTTCATCTCCCCGGTCGTATTGGAATGATCGACACGGCCATCCGACCGGTATTTCAGATTTTAGAACCAAATGCCCCGTCCTAACAGTTCATTTGAACTAAGTGTATTTTAAAAATGAAGTTTGAGCGCCGAGCTCAAACCGGGCATCCGATTTGGATTCCGTCAGTTCTGACAAGTCACTTTCATCTCCCCGGTCGTATTGGAATGACCGGCACGGCCATCCGACCGGTATTTCAGATTTTAGACCCCCGGACCCGTCCTAACAGTTCATTTGAACTAAGTGTATTTTAAAAATGAAGTTTGAGCGCCGAGCTCAAACCGGGCATCCGATTTGGATTCCGTCAGTTCTGACAAGTCACTTTCATCTCCCCGGTCGTATTGGAATGACCGGCACGGCCATCCGACCGGTATTTCAGATTTTAGACCCCCGGACCCGTCCTAACAGTTCATTTGAACTAAGTGTATTTTAAAAATGAAGTTTGAGCGCCGAGCTCAAACCGGGCATCCGATTTGGATTCCGTCAGTTCTGACAAGTCACTTTCATCTCCCCGGTCGTATTGGAATGACCGGCACGGCCATCCGACCGGTATTTCAGATTTTAGAACCAAATGCATAAGTTGCTGCTTCTCGCTGCCTCCATTCAGGTTTGTTAATGTTTTCTTCTATAAATGGCATAACAAGAGGCACAATGTCATCTCCCACGGTCCGTGCAACCAAACCCAAGCATGTTCCTCCAGCCATTTAAGAAGGATTAAAAGTAAAAAATAACAAATATATGAAGTGCATTTTAGTATAACAAAAGATCTATAAAACATCATCTCCAAACAAAGCCAAGTATGATGTTAAAGGAGGAAGTTAAAAGAGATGGTGACATCCGAACCTGAAATGGCCCCTCTTCATGCAAAAATAGAAGACCTTTTGCAGCACAGAGTGCCACCTTCATCCGGGTAGCCCAGTCAATGGAAGGCCCCTCAGATCTCCCATGAAGTAGTCGATCTAAGCTTCCATGATAAAGCCTCTCGTATACCAGCAATCGTTGATCAGAGCCCTCACGTGCATGAAAACCAAGCAATTTACATAGCAATGGATGCTGCAATGATGCAATCAGAAGTGCTTCATTCACAAAGTCCTTTATCCCCTGCAAGATGTGGCATGCATATTTTATCAGATTGCTGATGTTTAAAAAAGTTTCTCCCAGGATAGCTGGAGCAAATGGCCTTCAAGGAATACAAAAAACATGACCACAACTAATGGTTCACAAGAGAATGCATAGAAATTGAAAATTCTTGAAGCCCTAACTTCGCGAATGTACATTGTAAAAACATAATGATCAATAGTTATTGCTCTCTCCTGTCGAGCACCATTATTCTGAGGTAAAAACAGAAATAGGGGAGCATCAGCAAATAGGCGACTATCAGCCAGGAAGAAACTGAATATGTCTGGGATATTTATGGCAAAAAAGTGAGGAGGCTAAAGACCTTATGGAATCTCCTGGCCACATAAACAGACAATTCATGTAATGTTGACGTAACCTAAACCTATACAGTTGACATCACAAGGGAGCCACACAATGAAGAATGACCATAACATTGCATGATTCTATTTAGATTGGTCATCAAAAAGTGAATATAATACAACCAAGCCAAACATGCCCAGAAACATCTACGGGAAACCAATTACATCTAAGTTTCCAAAAGAAAAATCAGGTGCATCCCTAAGGTCTCTGAAGTACAAAATCAACATAGATATGTAGATGTAAATTGTTCAAGGAAAGAATGGTGGTACATTCTACCTGGTTAGATGGTAGAAGACGAGTGACAGTAGCTTCCAGTTTCTTTGAACCCAGGGTGTCATCACCAAATGAAGCTACGTAAACCATTGAGGAAAGGCCTTCTGACACACATCTATCAGAGGAGAAATTTTGACAAGCAGAAGCAACCTCTTCAAATGAGAAGTTTTTGAGTCCCCCTAATGGTGGAAGGGGCAGAGGGCCAGAAGGGAGAGCAGGATTGTTGGAATTATTTGCTTTGAAGCTTCCCATATTCTTTAATACGGCAGTACCCTTAGGCGACGGAAGTGGGAGAGGTTGAGGATTTGCAACTCGTTGATCCTTTGCCAACACTCCACGACTCTTGTATTCTTGTTCTTCAAATTCAACCGATGCAAGCTGATCTTGGTCAGCCACATGTAGGCTAGAAGGAGCAGATAACGCTCTAATTCTGCTGTTGCTGATTCGATTAGCCACTTGATTTGGTTTAGCTCTCGTCCTAAAACTTGGGGGAGCAGATTGGAGAGAACGTCCATGTGTCTCTGGCTCAGGGACTGTGGCCGGAGGCTTCTCCTTGACACTGCCATGCTTCCTGGAAACTTGGTTGGATTTCTTCTTTTTACTTTTCAAGACTGTAAAGCAACCCATATTTGGCTTGTCCCTTACTTTCTCTTACAGAAATTTTCCTGAAAGCAGAAACAATATCCCGAATTATAAGAAAGTCCTGTAGACAAATGCATGAGTTCAAAGAGGAAGGTGCAAACGTAAAAAAACTGAACACAATATGCAATGTTTATATCCACTAAACAGGACACAGCAACGATGGTGTATCAAACTCTACCATGTAAAAGAAGAAAAATAAATTTCTCATAAAACAATCAACCAATGAACTCATAAAAATTGTCAAAAAGAATACTCAGAAGACTGAATTTCATTGTAATGTTCAATGACAAGAATTGGAACGAGATGTACTGCTTTCTAAATAGAGAAAACCAAAAGAATGATTTCAAGAAAAGCAAACAGCGAAACTTCTTCTCATAAACACTAACATGTATTCAAGCACATATATGGTATAACCTAATAACTAGCCTAGTTTCACGAGCAAGAATTCCATGAAAATTAGGCATCGAGAAATTAACGAAGCATCTTACTGCTGTTATAAATATCTCCACATTTACTATACCTTTTGGTCTTGCTTTAAAGAACAGCCTGAATGATAAAAGTTCCTATACAGTGGTCCAAAATTATGAAGATGTCAAACGTTTATTGAAGCAATAGTTTTCAATAAGGAGACTATCTCCCCACCACACAAACCCAAACCCAAATATGGCTAAGGTAAGCTGCAAATATTAAGCAAAAAGTGCCATTTAAGAAGGATTAAAAGTAAAAAATAACAAATATATGAAGTGCATTTTAGTATAACCCAAGCATGTGGGACGGGAAGGGGAGGAAGGGAGGAGACCGTCGGAGGCAGAGGGGGAGGCGGAGTGGGACGGGAAGGGGAGGGGGATCAGAGGGGTCAGGCCGGAGGGGGAGGGGCATGGGGATGGGAAGGAGATCTGAGGGGGACGGGGGCGCAGGCCGCAGGGGGGAGGGGAGGGGAGCAAGCCGGCGACGGGGCCGCAGGGGGGAGGGGAGTAGGCCGGCGGGGGAGGGGAGCAGGCCGGTGACGGAGGGGGAAGGGAGAGAGAGAGAGAGAGAGAGAGAGAGAGAGAGAGAGAGAGAGAGAGAGAGAGAGGTACCTGCGGAGGGCGACGACGGCAGGGCGAGCGGCGACGGCGACTCGACGCGAGCGGCGCGGCGACGGGCTCCGGCGGAGGGGGGCTCGGGCGGGAGGCAGCACGGGGAGGGGGGCTCCGGCGGAGGAGGGGGGCTCGGGCGGGAGGGCTCGGGCGGAGGGGGGGCTCCGGCGGAGGGGGCTCGGGCGGGAGCGGGGAGGGGGGCTAGGGCGGAGAGGGGGCCGCAGGGGAAGGGGGCTCGGGAGGGGGGGCTCGGGCGGGAGGGCTCGGGCGGGCGGGGGTCGTAGTAGGAAGTATAACGGCATCAGCGACCGACTGGAGACCGAAGTTAATTCGGTCGCAATAATAGCGACCGATTAGCGACCTATATACATGCGGTCGCTGAAACGGTCTCGGTTATGCGACCGATTATTTCGGTCTCCGAATTGGTCTCTATTTGGGACCGACTAGCGACCGATTAAATCGGTCGCTAATTCGGTCGCTATAGCCACTTTTTCTTGTAGTGTAAACACTGTCCGATGTACAGGCTTTAGTCTGAAGCGTTGTATGGACTTGCAAGAGACGTACAAAGAGACACTGCCTGAGACGATCAACTGTACATACTTGCTAAATGAAATGTTTCGTAAGACACATCAAGAGACGGTCAACGAGATGCTGACTCTGTACAGACTTCAACTTAAAGATGCACGATATATAGAGTTCACCTTTGAAACAAATGTACAGACTTTGAGGCAGAAGCCACGGCTGTACAGACTTCAGAAGAACAATGCATGAGCAAGCCTAACGGATGTACAGACTTTAAGATGTGTAGACTTTGCCAAAGAGCTGGACGATGTACAGACTTGAAACAAGGCGAAGTTTGTACAGACTTGAAGATTCACAGTGTGTAGACTTTGGCAAGGCAACGTCGGTAAAGCTCCCAATGTACAGACTTTCAAAGTTGATCGTAGGTAAAGACTCCAATGTGCAGACTTGGAGTTGCAACGTAGGAACAGATGCCAATGTATAGACTTTGGCAAGCAACGATGTACAGACTTTACCTATTAGTTCAATGTACAGACTTCGAAGCAAATGTGAAGCCAATGTACAGACTTGCCACCTACCAATGTATAGACTTGGTGGAAGTCATGCAATGTACAGACTTCACGATGAAAGCATGAACAGTCCGATGTATGGTCTTGGCAAGCCTAAGACGCTGAATGAGACGGTGGGGTCTGTATAGACTTTGCTCAAAGCCTTAGATGCTAAAAGAGACGGACGCTGTACACACTTTATGTCCAGTGTATAGACAATGCCTTAGACTCTAAATGAGATGCTAAGAAGATGCATTGTATGGACTTTGAGAAATGCTTCAAGTGGATGTCTGTACAGACTTCATGAATGTGCAGACTTGACAATGAGATGCACAATGTATAGACTATGCACATGCATGAAGAGCCCTGATGATGTATGGACTTGCTAATGCAATCTAGGGCGATGTGTAGACTTTGTCCACGAACTGTGCACATACATGAACGATGTAAAGACTCTGAAATGCTTTACCCTGCAGTGTATAGACTTGCTAGTCATCAAACTACATGCAGATAGAAAAGGAATGCACAGAGCAGAAATCAAGCACAACCAATATATCAGTCATACACATGCATTCTCCACAAAATAAGTTATGTTGCTATCATCAAAACACAATCTCATAAAGCACTCACTGTGTTGCTATCATCAAAATAAAACATCATTGCTATCATCAAAATAACATAGCACATGCTTGTGCCTAAGGGGTACAACATAGAGCACATGCATCACATGATTTTGAAATAGAATTGAATTTTATTCTAGGCATGCCTCTCACTAAATCATGCTTGACCAATTTATTTAAAGTAGTAAAGCTAGCATGACCTAGACGTCTATGCCATTCAAAAGCATCATTTTCAGAATTCGTAGATAAACAAATATTAGATTCAGATTCCTCATCTAGGTCTACCATGTAGACATTATTAATCCTGTTGGCTACAAATTTAACCACATCAGAATTTATTTCAAAGATTTTGCATGAGTTTTCATCAAACACAACCCTGTGACCCTTGTCACATAACTGACTAATGCTAATCAGGTTGTATTGAAGACCTTCCACAAGTGGAACTTTTTCAATGGAGTTTGTGGAAGACTTACCTACTGTACCAACTCCAATAATCTTACCTTTGTTCTTTCCTCCAAACTTGACCAGACCCCCTACCTTCATCTCTATCTTGCTGATCTTGGATCGGTCACCTGTCATGTGCCTGGAGCAGCCACTGTCGAGGTACCACTTGTTGTCTTCAGCTGCCAGGCCGACCTACACAAATAACATCAAGCAGAGTGATTTGGAACCTAAGATGAATTGGGTCCAAGGACATTATTCAAATCTCTAATCAAATGTTTAGGAATCCAAATTTGCTTCAGCATGGATTTCCCTGGCACCTTTACTTCTGGTTTATTGAAACTAAGTCCAGCTGGTCTGGAGAAGTAAGTTCTATTCCATTCATTAGGCTTGTCACTCCTAGGATATCTCTTGTAAGTTTGTTGATCAACAGATTTTTGAAGATGATGATCATTTCTCCAGTAGGTCCTCTTTGGACCCATCTGATTGTAGTAATTCCAGCTTTTCTTCTGATCCACTTGCGTGGTCCATTTACCATTTATGTTCTGATTGGTAGGCTTAGTGAAGTTCTTCACAGAATTCATTCCCATTTTAAATGGTTGACCAGCACTATTTTTAGAACTTTCCTTCTGACATTGAGTTCCCTTACTGCTGTTTGAGCTGGATGGTGTGTCCAGCTTTTCTTTTCCCTTCTCTGGGCAGAAGGTAATGGTTTTGAATTGTAAGGGTCTTTTGTTAGTTGGGTCGTAGCCTAGACCCTCCTTATTGAAGTTAACCCTAGCCCCCAGTATAGCATCCAGACTAGATTTTCCTTGGACAAAGTTTTCCAAAACTTTCTGTTTGTCTTCCAACTCCTTTTGAAGGGACTCAGAATTTTTTAGAAGTTCACCATTGACTTTCTTAACAGCTTCATATTTTTCTGAGTTCACTCTACTTTCATTCAAGCTTTCTTCAATTCTTATTTTGAGTTCATTGAGCTGATTTTGACTTTCTTGGTTTTCTCCCTTGAGCTTATCATTTTCTCTTCTTAGTGAGGTCATTTCTTCTAGTTGCTCTTTTAGTTTCTGATTTTCCTCACAGACCTGGGTTTGTTCTTTAACATTAGTATTAAATTTTCTTTTCAGAACCCTATGCTCTTTACTAAGAGAATTGAATTTATCTAATAACTCAGCATAAGCATCTTCCCAGTCATCAATCGTAAAATTTTCAAAAACATTGGTTACCTCCTCTTCACTGTTTGCCATAAGGCAAATTCCTTCTTCATGCTCCTCTGAGGAAGTATCTTCAGGATCTTCTTCCTCCTCGCTCCATGTGCAGACCATCGCTTGTGGCTTCTTCTTCTTCTGCACTTTTGTGTTCTTCTTCTGGAAGTAGGGACCCTTCTTCTAAAGATCTGGGCATTCGCCTTTCATGTGTCCCTGTTTGTTACAATGATAACAAGTCAGTCTCTTAGGATTTCTATCCCTATAATTGGTAGATTCAACATTCTTGTTAAAGGAGTATGGCCTTTTCCTCCTAAAGGTCTTCCCCTTTCTCCTTAAAAATTTACTGAACTGACGAGTGAGCATTGTCTGCTCCTTCTGGTCGAGATCTGAGAAGCCATCAGACTCACCGCTACTGCTGCTGCTGCTGCTACTGCTACTCTTGTTGCGGGATGCCTTGAGAGCTACATTCTTAGCCTTCCTATCACTTCCTTCACCACCTCCTTTGAAATTCATCTCATAGGTCATGAGGGATCCTATGAGTTCATTCACTGTCAAGGTCGTCAGATCTTTTGACTCTTCAATCACGATGGCCTTAGTGTGCCATGCTGGGGATAAGGATCTAAGAATTTTCCTAACTATGTCTGCCTCAGCTAGATCCTTCCCTAGCCCCTTAAGTGTGTTCGTGATCAAGGACAACCTGGCATACATTTCAGTAATATTCTCCTCTGCATTCATCCTAAACAGTTCATACTTAGAGGTGTAGAGGTTTACCTTCGAGGCTTTCACTTGAGCTGTACCTTCGTAGATTAATTGCAGCTCATCCCACATTCGCTTGGCAGTCCTGTAGGTAGATATACGGGCATATTCCTCTGGGTGAACAGCACACTGGATGATGTTCAGCGCCGTCCAGTTGAGTGAAGATAGCTTGACATGGTCATCTGTCCACGCGTCCTCGTTCGGTGGCAGATCATACGGGCCAACTGTGATTACCCTCCACAGCTTGTGGCTCTGTGCTCTGATAAACACTTCCATCCTGTTATTCCAAAAGAGATAATTATTACCATCAAAAAATGGAGGGCGACTAATGGATTGACCTTCAGCCATGAAGCTTCTAGGACCATTAGCATTTCCCTGACCGTTTGTCCACATGATGCAAACCTGCTCTGATACCAAATGTTAGCGCAGCGAAGAGTGATATAGAAGGGGAGGGATGAATAGATCACTCCCAATTTGTAAAACTTCAGCGGAAACTCACTACTTCAAAATACAACCCTTCAGATATGGCTAAACAATGCAGCAAACGCAGTGAGAAACTAAGACAGGATAATAAGGTGCGATTGGAAGAGGCCGTCCACACACAAACACAATGCCGAACAGAAGGAAAGCACAAACGATAATACCAAGCCACAGAGGAGACAAGAGATTTTAAGGTGGTTTGATTGTAGTCCACAATCTACATCCACCCCTCACTCCAACTAGAGTGAGGATTCCACTAGCCACTGCTAGAAAACTGCAGACTCAGTCTGCGAACAATATGCTGCCACACAGCTTGAACAACCAAGGGAAACAAATCCCTTAACCACACTCTGCTACCCATAGAGTTTGACACCTGGACCTGCTACCAGCAAGACCAGAACCGGAGATGGCTCTCCCTTCCTCCAACCCGGAGGGAACCTGCTAATGACAACCCGTCACTGGTAAAACCAGAGATCACAGATCTCTCTTCCTCTGCAGCCCAGAGGGGAACCGGAGTAACTCTCCCTTCCTCCAAACACTGGAGGGTAACAACTCGAAATCAGATATATGAAGAAATGAAAGGAAAAATAGAAATGTAAACAAGACCAACGAAGAACACAAATCATTTCAGAAAAACCAAAAACAAATGTAGCTTCCGAAGAAGCAAATTGGACTCTTCTCTCTCACTCAGACTTTTCTCTCACAGCAATACTCTCAAATCTTTTCTCTCTATCTTCTTTCTGGAACGAAGAGGCTCTCTCTCTTTTCTTCTTCTGCTCAGGGATTTTGCTCTTCAGCTTTTTCTCCAGTTCAGTCCATCTGATCGCAGAAGGCACCTTTTATATGGCATTCGACCTGAGTTTCAGGCCTTCACACGACGGAGTCTCGTACCCTCCTTTTCCAGAGCATTCTCGGATCACGTGCCAGGTATCATCCTCGGTTCACGTGCCCAATCATTAACCTGAATCATCTGCAGGCAGAAACAAGGAAATGTGATTAGTTAGTTCAATCAGATACGAATGTATATACTTTAGAATAGCAGATGAGTAAGTGTGTACACTGAGGGAGTGTATAGACTTGTGAGTCCTCATGTGTCACGCCCCGAGCCTTTATTTACAGCGGAAGACTTGCTCGGGGAGCGCGAACAGCCGGCATGGTAAGCCTCTTGCAAGCAAGAATAATTCAGAGCGTGAGACAATCACACATATAGATGCAATTGCACAAGATGTAATCAAACCTTAACTTTATTCCATAATCAATTAATATTCAAAAATACATAATTTGACTTTTTCACTAATTGACTCAAGAAATAAGAAAAATTACATTGACTCCATCTAAACACTTGAAACTGCCTAAGTCTTCTCTCTTATCAGGACAACTCTTAATCACTCTCGGACCCGCTGCTCGAATCACCCGAATCCGAATGTGAACTATATTCATCTCCTGAAAATCATTGAACAATAGGTCATGAGCACACTTACCCAGTAGGTATCTTCACATCAATATGAAGGCACTATTTAAGTAATTATCATTTTAGCTCTAAAGAAATAAGGTAAAATCATGCGAATGCGAATCAATCATGCGATCAAATCAATAGAAACAAGATAACCATGTAAGATAGAATGATCAAGAATGAACTAGCAAGAATATAACAAGAACATGATATTGGCCTTCCATGAACAAGAATGTAACGAGATTGTACTAGCAAGCCACATATTCCTCACTTTAGCTGTCACGCCCCGAGCGCGGAAGATACCTGGAGACGCGTGACGAGTTTATATCAATCATGTCAATCAGAGTGGTCGTGTATTCGACACAAAGACAGAGATGCGCAAAATAGCAAGATAACCCAATCCTTTATTTCATAATGGATAGACTATTACAAATCCAATACTCTGTTTAATGAAAAGAAAAGTACATAGTTGACTCAAGAAAAATAGGAAAAAGACTAGATGACACTTGGACAAGCTCTAGCTCTTTCACTCTTGACCATTCCCATCCGATTGACTTCCATCGTCGTCGGACTTACCTGAAAAGTAAAAAGGGACAAACGGGATGAGCGAACGCTCAGTAGGAAATTATATCTCAAGTACTAGCAAGGGGTTTAAGTGATTACATTTTTCATGAATGCGATAAAGCTATGCATGCTCGCATAAAACGACAAGATAGAGACAATGTAATATCAAGGAAATAAGATGAACTTAATCATGAACTTTCAACAAGATAACAAGTTTATTCAAGATATTCAAGCAAGTACGTTTAACAAGTCATGTCAAGAACTTTGGCTATCATGTATCAAGCAAGTAAATTACCCTTTTTCGGGCCATGCATTTCATGTCAAGTCAAGTACGATTCAAGTACAAGATGTGTGTGGAATGTCCAATCAAGCAAGTCAAGTACTCGGTATAATGCCAGATACCTTATCATTTTAACTCCCATGGGCACAAGTACTTTCGGGTGCTCCTCCCATGACCAGATCGGGCCCTATATGCGCAGGCATTTATCATGTGTTTTGACATCCACTCTTGTTTATAGCCAACATAGAATTTCAATAATCAAGCTTGTAGACACGTATGACAACTTTGATAGAATAGAGTCCAAAATATGACAAAGGACATAGAATGGCGATAATAACGGTATAATCATGATATCGATAAAATTCTAGGTAGAATATGGTTCCCTTAACTTGGGTACCATGACAAATCAATATGGACATTCTTTATATAGAATTGAGGTCCACATGAACAGTATATCAAAGGTAAGATACCCTCATTCTTATCATAGAATTGAGGTTTACAAGAATGACATGATATGGCATGATATCATCATCCCATTAAGAATTTCTTATGATACACTCTTTGTATAATCATAAGGGCCGGTATCCCATGTTTCTTTAGAGTGACATGGCATCAATGGTGTAATGGGTTTTTAGGGTACAACCAGCTCAGTCGGCCTTGAGGGAATCCAAGGCTACGAGGAGTCTTACGGAGGTCTCTATGACTAACTCGCTAGTCCAAAGGAACGGAATATCCAATGGAGAGCTTGTATGTCAATGAGAGTTGAGTGTGATCGATGAAACAACGTGAAAAGTGGGACTATACTCACGGAGTGGAGAATAGTGCCGATATATATATTATATAATATGAAACCATCGGTTAACAGAATCAGGATAAAAAATCATTTTTACAGTAAAATAACTACTTATGCCAAGTCATTTCTCAAGTAAATAACGCCTAACAGAAGGGCGTTTACATATGTTTCTATTTTGCAGAATTTTCAATAATTCAGTAATTTATCTAAAAAGCGCCCTGGGAAGGGGCGTTTCTTCATGATTTGACGACTATACCAGAAGGCGTCTTACTATTTATAATTTTGGACAGGATAAAATAAATTTCAGGAATTATCAAAAACGCGCCCTGGGCAGGGGCGTTACTATTTAATTCTATTTTTTAGAATAGATAAATTTCAGGATTTTAACTGATAAACGCCCTAGGAAGGGGCGTTGCCTTTCAGATTCACGCCCTGATCGAGGGCGTTAACATATGGCAAACGACCTAGTCTAGGTCGTGAATTCAAGGAATTCAGGAATAAAATTTCAAGAGACATGATACATGGTCATGATAGGAAAATTAGTAGAATTTCATAGGTAGAGTCATGCAAGATATTAGAATCGATATCTCATATTTAATGAATTTTTAAACAGGATCAATTATTAATTACATGCGATTTCCATAAAAGTAACGCCTGTGTGCAGGGCGTCAAATATGAAATTGACGACCTGGACAGGGTCGTTTCTTGTAAATTAGCGCCCTTGACAGGGGCGTTTCTTTCAATAATATTCCAGAAACGAAAATAAAACTGTATGCATGCTATGCTTATACATATATCTTGCGTTATTTTCATTTGGGCTACAATAACTTAAGAAAACCTACCTTTAATGGTTGATTTGGATATGACCGGTGAAGGGCTTTGATGAGAAGAACAAGATGGAACGTGAAGAACTTGAGAAGCCTAGCCTCCTAAGCCTCAACTTCAAACTAAATAATCGTAACAGCAGCAAGGTGGATGAACCCTACAGAGGATAGGTTGAAGATATTAGTTTTCTTGAAATCCCTGGACTGTAGGTAGAGGAAGGGGTACTTACACACGGATGAAGAACTCTTGTTCCTCAAAACGTAGAGCCTCTTAACCTGTTAATAGGAGGAGAAGAATAATCAATATTCTTCATGCATCGTGGAAGAGAACTATCAGAAAAACTCACTGTTCTTCAACTTACCGTAGCAGGCGACTGGTCAAATAGGTTTAGGGTTGTTCGATCAAGACTATTTATAGGATTTTGGAGTCCTAACAAAAGTAGTGTTTGATTGAGGGTAACATATCCCTAATAGAGTCCTTACTCTAATAGACACTTACTAGATTAGGTTAATCTTTCCCTGGATAAGCTCTGGGTCGAACGGTTCCCAAATGGAATTAACGCCTTTGGTCAGGTCGTCGATTCTTTAATTGACGACCTTGTGCAGGTCGTGTCTTAAGAAGCGCCTTGAGGAAGGGCGTTTCATGTTTCTAAAACACGCCCAAGATTGGGGCGTTTATTGGCTTACCGTCTTTGGCGTTGGAATTTGACGCCGTCAGGTGAGGGCGTCCTTTCTTTAGTCACGCCGTATATAGAGGCGTTTCTTTTTAAATTAACGCCTTACTAAGAGGCGTTATTTGTAATATGTTTTATTTCATCTAATTAACCCTATTCTTATTATCTGTATTACTTCTGTAATATATATGTTTTAATTCATTTCAAATATTCATTTGTCAGGGTTGCTACACCCTCCCCCACTTAAAAAGAATTTGGTCCCCAAATTCAATTGCATATTCTGTATACACGCGGAGAGTGTAGAGTATATACCTCTTAGAACAAGTTGGGAAATCATTTCTTCATAGATTCCTCGGTCTCCCATGTCGCTTCGTGTTCAGAATTCTTATTCCATTGCACCTTAAGCATGGGAATAACCTTATTCCTTTAGAGCTCGTATTTCACGATTTAAGATTTTCATAGGCTTCTGTTCATATGTGAGATCTTTCTTGATCACCAGATCTCCATGTTCAATAATGTGTGATGGGTCGTGTACATACTTTTTCAACATGGATATGTGAAATACATTGTGTACTTCGGACAATTGAGGAGGCAATGCGATGCGATAAGCAACCTCGCCAACTCTTTCGAGTATCTCAAATGGTCCGATGAATCTTGGCGTAAGCTTGCCCTTAACACCAAATCTTCGTATGCCACGTCCAGGCGATATTTTAAGAAATACATGATCTCCAACCTGGAATTCAAGATCTCTTCTTCTTGTGTCAGCATAAGCCTTTTGCCTGGTCTGAGCAACTTGTAATCTTTCTCTGATTACTTGTATCTTCTCAGTTGTATCCCTTACCATGTCTAGACCTAATAGTTGTTTCTCTCCAACTTCGTTCCAGCATAAGGGTGATCGGCAACTCCTTCCATATAAAGCTTCGAAAGGTGCCATTTGGATACTAGCTTGGTAGCTATTATTATATGTAAATTCCACTAGTGGCAAATGTTCATGCCAGCTTCCACCAAAGTCAATGATGCAAGCTCTTAGCATATCTTTAACAACTTGATTAGCTCTCTCGGTCTGACCATCCGTTTGTGGGTGAAAAGCAGTACTAAAGTTGAGCCTTGTTCCCAACGAATGTTGTAATCCTTTCCAAAAATGAGAAGTGAAACGGAGATCTCTGTCAGACACGATTGAGACAGGAATTCCATGTAACCTGACTATTTCTTTGATGTATAGTGCATCTAGCACATCAATCGACCATCGGCTTTTTATTGGCAAGAAATGTGCCGATTTAGTTAATCGGTCAATGATAACCCAGATTTCATCATGTCCTCCTTTAGATTTAGATAAACCCATGATGAAGTCCATACCAATATCCTCCCACTTCCACTTAGGAATATCTAGAGGATGTAGTTTTCCAGCAGGCTTTTGGTGTTCCGCCTTGATTTGTTGGCATGTGAGGCAGCGTGATACATAGTCCGCGATTTCTCTTTTCATATTGGGCCACCAAAAGTTCCTCCTTACATCTTGATACATTTTGGTTGATCCTGGATGAATAGTGTACCTTGATCGGTGAGCTTCATCTAAGATCTTCTTCTTTAATTCCGGACAGTCGGGTATACAAGTTCTACCTTTGAATAATAATCTTCCATCAGAAGCTAATTGAAAATCAGATTGTCCTTCTAATCTGCCTTTGATTTCCACTAATATAGGATCATCATCCTGAAGGGCTTGTATCTCAGATAATAAATCTGACTGTATGCTTACATGAGATAAGGTGACACATTTGGCTTCCTTGTCCAAGCTTATATTGAGCTCGGAGAATTGTTCTAGCAACCTCCGTTCTTGTATCATATAATTGGCTATCATTGCTCTCGGCTTTCGACTAAGGGCATCAGCAACATAATTACCCTTTCCGGGATGGTATTGTATATTGAAGTCGAAGTCCTTGAGATATTCTAGCCAGCGTCTTTGTCTCATGTTTAGCTCCTTTTGTGAGAATAGATATTTGAGACTCTTGTGATCGTAGTATACAGTAAACTGCACTCCATATAAGTAGTGTCTCCATATCTTTAGGGAAAATACCACCGCGGCCAGTTCTAAGTCATGGACGGGGTAATCCTCCTCATGCTTCTTCAGTTGACGTGAAGAGTATGCTATGACCTTTCCTTGTTGCATTAGGACACATCCGAGGCCAATGCCAGAAGCATCTGTGTAAACCTCGAATTTCTCTCCTTCTATTGGTAGAGCTAACACCGGAGCTGTAGTAAGATGATCCTTGAGAGTTTGGAAACTTCTTTCACATTCTTCACTCCATTCATATCGGATCTCCTTGCGAGTTAATATTGTAAGTGGTACGGCGATCTTAGAGAAATCTTTGATGAATCACCGATAATAGCCTGCAAGACCTAAGAAACTTCTGATCTCACTTGCATTAGTTGGTTTTTTCCCAGTTTCTTACAGCTTCTACCTTTGATGGATCAACAGATAGACCATCCTTGGATATCACATGTCCGAGGAAAGTCACTTCTTCAAGCCAGAATTCACATTTGCTGAGCTTTGCATATAATTGATTTTCCTTCAATACTTGCAATGCGATCCTTAAATGCTCTTCATGTTCTCCCTTAGTCTTGGAATATATCAATATATCATCAATGAAGACTACTATGAATTGATCCAAGTAAGGCCTGAATATGCTATTCATTAACTGCATGAAGGTAGCAGGGGCATTGGTTAGTCCAAAAGGCATAACAACAAATTCGTAATGGCCATACCTG
Organism: Amorphophallus konjac; assembly: GCA_022559845.1. Lineage (NCBI taxonomy): Eukaryota > Viridiplantae > Streptophyta > Magnoliopsida > Alismatales > Araceae > Amorphophallus > Amorphophallus konjac. The sequence goes on from CM040121.1 coordinate 211,673,157, forward strand.
CTTTTGAATGCAGTCTTATGAATGTCATCATCCTTGATTCTTAACTGATGATATCCCGACCTGAGATCAATCTTGGAAAAATATTTGGATCCGGAAATTTGATCAAATAACTCATCGATTCTCGGCAGTGGATACTTGTTTTTGATAGTAAGATGATTCAACTGTCGATAGTCGATGCACAATCTCATGGATCCATCCTTCTTCTTTACAAATAAGACTGGTGCTCCCCACGGGGAAGTACTTGGTTTAATAAACCCTTTTCGAATCAGTTCCATCAACTGCTCCTTCAATTCTTTGAGTTCCGCAGGGGACATTCTATAGGGTGCCTTTGAAACTGGACCAGCACCAGGGACTAAGTCAATGGTGAAGGCCACTTCTCTTTGAGGGGGTAATCCCGGCAAATCTTCCGGAAATACGTCTGGAAATTCTTGCACTACCTGAATGTCTTCTATCTTAGTGTCCTTTGTTTCCTTAACTGTGACAAATGCAAGGAAGGATACACATCCTTTCCTGACGAGCTTGCTTGCTCGAAGAGCCGAAATAAGAGGGGATTTGCTCCGACTCTTGGGGCGAGTAAAGACTAATTCTGGAAAATCTTTGAAAGCAATTTGGCTATTGCGGCAATCAACCGTTGCATGGTATTTGGATAACCAGTCCGCTCCCAGTATAACATTATACTCCTTTAGATCGAGGCACATGAGATCTATAGGTAAATTCCTACCTTGAACCATTACCTCACAGTTTTGATAGTGATGAGAAATATCATTTTCACTTCCTAGAGGAGTAGTTAGAACTATTTTTATCCATTCTGGTTCTAACGGTAACGGGTCGGCAAACTTCTTAGAAATAAAGGAATGCGATGCACCCGTATCAAATAAGACATAAGCACTTTTGGAACAAATTTTCAATGTACCTTCCACTAATCCGCCTTCTTCTTCAGGTTCAGTCTCCTGGATTGCATGAAGACGAGCATTCTTCGTCACCGGGTGTTTACCGTCACCGGCTTGGTCATTCATTAATGGACAATCGGGAATCCGATGTTCGCGACTCCCACAACGGAGACAAGCTCCTAATTTCCTCCAGCATTCTTCGGTCTTGTGACCAGCCTTGTCACAATGCTTGCATATTGTATTAGAAGGGGTAGTTGTGATAGATAAAGGCTTGGTCTTTTTGAACTTGAAATCTTGAGAGGATGAACCTCCATTATTGGGCCTCTTCTTAAAGTTGGGTTTGAAAGAACCCGAACTTGTGACTTGCTCCTTCTTATCTTTCCCACGGATCCTATCAGATAGTTCCGTGGCATCTTCAAGTAATTGAGCTCGGCGCACTATTTCGGAATAAACTTGGATGTCCATAGGCGCCAGTTGAGTAATGTAGTGGGGCCTAAGCCCATTAAGAAATCTACGGGCTTTCATCTTCTCCGTGCTAATAAGATGCTTAGCATATCTAGACAACCTGGAGAATTGAGCTTCATAATCTGCTAATGATAAAGATCGTTGCTTCAATGCAGCGAATTCTACAGCCTTCTTTTCTTGGACTCGGTCCGAGAAATATTTAGCATTGAAGTATTCCACAAATTCTTCCCATGTTACTTGAGTAGGATCGATGGTTGCTTCAATAGACTCCCACCAGCATCTAGCATCTTTCTCTAACTGGAATGTAGCTAATAGAACTTTGTCCTGATCCGTGCATTGCATGACACGGAATATGCGTTCGGTTTCCCGAACCCAATGCTCGGCATCGTCCGGATCGGTCGATCCCATGAACTTCGGGGGATTCATGTTCTTAAATGCTTGGTGTAAGCTTCCAGCTCGTGGAGCACCACCTTGTGCTACCTGTTGTAGCACTTGAGTCATCCCTTGGAGGGTACGCTGCATGTTGCGCCATTGAGCACGTTCGGCAGCCATTATCTTACAATTACAATAGCTACGTTAGTATTATATCACTGTGATCTTATTAAAAGACTTATTGACTCTCAACCCTTGGTTCTACCCAATCTCACTGGTTGAAAGGTTCAAACTTATCCTTGGACTTGGGTTTTTTTTTCCTAGGAATTGAATACCTTAGGCTCTGATACCACAAAAACTGTCACGCCCCGAGCGTGGAAGATACCCGGAGACGCGTGACGAGTTTATATCAATCATGTCAATCAGAGTGGTCGTGTATTCGACACAAAGACAGAGATGCGCAAAATAGCAAGATAACCCAATCCTTTATTTCATAATGGATAGACTATTACAAATCCAATACTTTGTTTAATGAAAAGAAAAGTACATAGTTGACTCAAGAAAAATAGGAAAAGACTAGATGACACTTGGACAAGCTCTAGCTCTTTCACTCTTGACCATTCCCATCCGATTGACTTCCATCGTCGTCGGACTTACCTGAAAAGTAAAAAGGGACAAACGGGATGAGCGAACGCTCAGTAGGAAATTATATCTCAAGTACTAGCAAGGGGTTTAAGTGATTACATTTTTCATGAATGCGATAAAGCTATGCATGCTCGCATAAAACGACAAGATAGAGAGAATGTAATATCAAGGAAATAAGATGAACTTAATCATGAACTTTCAACAAGATAACAAGTTTATTCAAGATATTCAAGCAAGTACGTTTAACAAGTCATGTCAAGAACTTTGGCTATCATGTATCAAGCAAGTAAATTACCATTTTTCGGGCCACGCATTTCATGTCAAGTCAAGTACGATTCAAGTACAAGATGTGTGTGGAATGTCCAATCAAGCAAGTCAAGTACTCGATATAATGCCAGATACCTTATCATTTTAACTCCCATGGGCACAAGTACTTTCGGGTGCTCCTCCCAGGACCAGATCGGGCCCTATATGTGCAGGCATTTATCATGTGTTTTGACATCCACTCTTGTTTATAGCCAACATAGAATTTCAATAATCAAGCTTGTAAACACGTATGACAACTTTGATAGAATAGAGTCCAAAATATGACAAAGGACATAGAATGGCGATAATAACGGTATAATCACGATATCGATAAAAATCTAGGTATAATATGGTTCCCTTAACTTGGGTACCATGACAAATCAATATGGACATTCTTTATATAGAATTGAGGTCCACATGAACAGTATATCAAAGGTAAGATACCCTCATTCTTATCATAGAATTGAGGTTTACAAGAATGACATGATATGGCATGATATCATCATCCCATTAAGAATTTCTTATGATACACTCTTTGTATAATCATAAGGGCCGGTATCCCATGTTTCTTTAGAGTGACATGGCATCAATGGTGTAATGGGTTTTTAGGGTACAACCAGCTCAGTTCGCCTTGAGGGAATCCAAGGCTACGAGGAGTCTTACGGAGGTCTCTATGACTAACTCGCTAGTCCAAAGGAACGGAATGTCCAATGGAGAGCTTGTATGTCAATGAGAGTTGAGTGTGATCGATGAAACAACGTGAAAAGTGGGACTATACTCACGGAGTGGAGAATAGTGCCGATATATATATATTATATAATATGAAACCATCGGTTAACAGAATCAGGATAAAAAATCATTTTTACAGTAAAATAACGACTTATGCCAAGTCGTTTCTCAAGTAAATAACGCCTAACAGAAGGGCGTTTACATATGTTTCTATTTTACAGAATTTTCAATAATTTAGTAATTTATCTAAAAAGTGCCCTGGGAAGGGGCGTTTCTTCATGATTTGACGACTATACCAGAAGGCGTCTTACTATTTATAATTTTGGACAGGATAAAATAAATTTCAGGAATTATCAAAAACGCGCCCTGGGCAGGGGCGTTACTATTTAATTCTATTTTTTAGAATAGATAAATTTCAGGATTTTAACTGATAAACGCCCTAGGAAGGGGCGTTACCTTTCAGATTCACGCCCTGATCGGGGGCGTTAACATATGGCAAACGACCTAGTCTAGGTCGTGAATTCAAGGAATTCAGGAATAAAATTTCAAGAGACATGATACATGGTCATGACAAGAAAATTAGTAGAATTTCATAGGTAGAGTCATGCAAGATATTAGAATCGATATCTCATATTTAATGAATTTTTAAACAGGATCAATTATTAATTACATGCGATTTCCATAAAAGTAACGCCTGTGTGCAGGGTGTCAAATATGAAATTGACGACCTGGACATGGTCGTTTCTTGTAAATTAGCACCCTTGACAGGGGCGTTTCTTTCAATAATATTCCAGAAATGAAAATAAAACTGTATGCATGCTATGCTTATACATATATCTTGCGTTATTTTCATTTGGGCTACAATAACTTGAGAAAACCTACCTTTAATGGTTGATTTGGATATGACCGGTGAAGGGCTTTGATGAGAAGAACAAGATGGAACGTGAAGAACTTGAGAAGCCTAGCCTCCTAAGCCTCAACTTCAAACTAAATAATCGTAACAGCAGCAAGGTGGATGAACCCTACAGAGGATAGGTTGAAGATATTAGTTTTCTTGAAATCCCTGGACTGTAGGTAGAGGAAGGGGTACTTACACACGGATGAAGAACTCTTGTTCCTCAAAACGTAGAGCCTCTTAACCTGTTAATAGGAGGAGAAGAATAATCAATATTCTTCATGCATCGTGGAAGAGAACTATCAGAAAAACTCACTGTTCTTCAACTTACCGTAGCAGGCGACTGGTCAAATAGGTTTAGGGTTATTCGATCAAGACTATTTATAGGATTTTGGAGTCCTAACAAAAGTAGTGTTTGATTGAGGGTAACATATCCCTAATAGTGTCCTTACTCTAATAGACACTTACTAGATTAGGTTAATCTTTCCCTGGATAAGCTCTGGGTCGAACGGTTCCCAAATGGAATTAACGCCTTTGGTCAGGTCGTCGATTCTTTAATTGACGACCTTGTGTAGGTCGTGTCTTAAGAAGCGCCTTGAGGAAGGGCGTTTCATGTTTCTAAAACACGCCCAAGATTGGGGCGTTTATTGGCTTACCGTCTTTGGCGTTGGAATTTGACGCCGTCAGGTGAGGGCGTCCTTTCTTTAGTCACGCCGTATATAGAGGCGTTTCTTTTTAAATTAACGCCTTACTAAGAGGCGTTATTTGTAATATGTTTTATTTCATCTAATTAACCCTATTCTTATTATCTGTATTACTTCTGTAATATATATGTTTTAATTCATTTCAAATATTCATTTGTCAGGGTTGCTACATTAGCATCTTATGCTTAAGAGCAAGTGCTTCGTGAATTTCTGTGGAATATCAAGCAAGAATGTCATGTTGTGCCGTGGATCTTCACATATTTATAGAAATAGTACTCCCAGCGCAATGCGACGCCAGTAGCATCATACCCCATGGTTTATAAAATAGTATGTTTCCGGCAATCAGCCGAGGGGACTAGCATAGAGCCCTTGAACACAATCAGTGCTCGATCGCATCTTCAGTTATAAATTAAGCTACTTCCACGCAGTATAACAGTAAAGTATGGCCAAGAATATAGCACTTCCAATAATTCCATGATAACAATAATAAATGAATGAATGCTTCAATTTCGAACAATATGAGTCAAAAAAAAAGATTTAAACAAGGCTATGCTCTTGGAAATAAATCGACAGCATAACGGTACTTTTCTTAACTCTCATTTGTTAGCTTACGTCAATTTTAGCAATATGATAAGTTCTAGATCATCAAGGTGTGTCTAGAATCATTGGAATATTAACCCTTGGTCAATCCTTGGGTTAACATATACAAGGTATGTAACGGTCAGGGTCTGGGCCGTTACATTATGTAACGCGTCCATGCTGGACCGTTACAATGACCAGAGTCCAGAAAGATAAAGATAGACTCAGAGGAATGCGACGGTCTGGAACTGGGCCGTTACTTGGCATGACGGTCTAGTCCAGGGCCGTTATTTTTCAAGAACCAGAAACCCGATAGTGTAATCTAATTAATGGGCTTTTATTGGTACAACCAACTCGGCGTCCTAGTGGGAATCCCAGGCTCGCGGAGATTTACGGAGGCCTTGAAACAATGATTTCCTAGTCCATTGGAAGGAATATCCAATAGAGAGGTCCTCATGTCCAAGATAGTTTCCTATAGTGCAAAGTGTAAACTAATGACATCGTACCGGAGTAAGTGCCATGTACTTATAGAATTTGACTCTATTGACAGAGAGAGATATATAATCTATGTGAAATCACGATGAAAACTCCGTTTTACAAGTCATGCTTTATAGTACAAAACTATACATTTAGGCTTTATGAAACTAGTAAAACTCAAAATAAAAGTGAGATATCAACCATGCAATACCTAATATGAACGATCTGATAATCATGAAATCAGGTTGCTACTTAGATATCGAGGCATAAACATAGGTAATAGTGGCATGATATATTCTGCCTAGGGTTGCCAGTACACAGATTGTAACGGTCTAGGGTCAGGGCGTCACAGTGAATATGACGGTCTGTCGAGGAGCCGTTACATGAAAGCAACGCGTCTGTTGTGGCGCGTTATTATCAACAGAGGAAAATAAGATATACAAAGACTGTGACGGATCATGGTAGGTGCGTTACATTCAAGTGACGGTCCTACTGGGATGCGTTACAGTATCTGCTAACAGAAAACAAATAAGAAACCTAAGAGGTCAATTCACATCATGTCTATAATCAAAATATCATGAGTTTCTTAGACATGACAACGAAGTAAAGGTCTTCTACATGCATAGGTAATTGTGAGTAGATGAACAACATGTTATAATCCTCTCTTATTAGGGCTAAGGGATGCATGATATGCATGGAACTATCAAAACATGGAATCAATGATCTATCATGCATGAAAAAAACCCATAAAACCAGAGGCTCTTTGTCCTATCAAGTTCTTTTTGCCGTTCATGAGATAACTTACCTCTTTCTTAGGTTGAAGTTTCTGGATTTGGTTGAGAATTCAGCCCTAGTTCTTCACCTTCCTTTGTGACTTTTCCAGCTACTTCCTTGGGCTCTAACCCCACGTCCTCTTGACCTAAGGATGTGAAATTCGGAGGGGAGTTAGTCTTAAGTATAATGAACAAAATTTTCAAAACAACTTACCTGAAATAATGATTCCTTACCTTCCTTCTTTACGTCCCAAAAGTAAGGGTCGCACAGTTCAAAACTATGCCCTATTTATAGAGTTTAGGTTAGGGTTTGAGGATTAGATCAATTCTAGAGTCCTTATTCCACTAAATCCTTATCCCTAAGAGTCCTTAGAGTTATTATGAGTCTTCTCATTCGATCCATAGTGGATAGGAGCATCAAGTTCCAATCTTTTCACGAGTTCCTTTCTTCACGGAACTTACAGGCGTGTAACGGTCGAGTGACCCTGCGTTACTTGGCTGTGACGGTCTCGCGATAGACCGTTACAGTCTTCGTAGTTAGGACTTTTAAAATATTAAAACTCTTTTGTTAATTATCTATATATAATTTGCATTTATTTTTTAAAATTAAAATACCATCTAGAATATGGGCCAAACTTAATGGGCTTGGTTTAAAACCTTTTGGATCTTAATTAAGTGGGTTGGGTTAATTGATTAACACTATTTGGCCTTATAATGACTTATTATTCAAATAAATCCTTTATAAATTCCTTTAACCCTTTCATAATTTCTAGAAAATTATTAAATAACCCAGGAAATACTTATATAAAGTTTTGGGGCTTTACATCATGCGACCTAAGTGTATAGACTAGCTGAATAATGCATTAGCACAACAGAGGAAATGTGTGGACTTCTGTGAAGTGTATGAAGCCCTCGAGTGTATAGACTCAGAGATGTCAAATAGGCAAGTGTGTCAAGTGTGAGAGTGTGTAGAGTTGAAGTTCTTCATGCGAGCTCAGTGTATGGACTTGTAAGTGTTCATGCGATCTTAGTGTGTAGACTTCATTCAACAGGTAAGACAATGGATGTATAGAGTTGATCATGTGAAGGAGGACGAGTGTTAAGACTTGTAATGAAGAGCAGCAATGTGTAGACTTGTGAAGCACAACTGTATGCAATGTATAGACGTCGATGATAACAATGCATGAAGGCATCGAATGTGTAGACTTAGAAACATCAATTAAGCAAGTGTGTCAAATGAGAGAGTGTATACACTTGAAAACAACATATAGGCAAGTATGAACAACTTGAGAGTGTATACACTTGAAGGTGATATCGAGTGTATAGGGTTGAAGGATAACTGAGTGTATACACTTAGAGATGTGTAGACTTGCCAAAGAGCTGGACGATGTACAGACTTGAACAAGTAGAGTCTGTACAGACTTGAAGGTTCACAGTGTGTAGACTTTGACAAGGCAACGTCAGTAAAGTTCCCAGTGTACAGACTTACTGAACTGAGCGTAGATAAAAGATATGAGGAATGTATAGACTTACTCAGTTCAGTTCAGAACGTAGGTAAAAGTCCCAATGTATAGACTTTAAGAGAATGCAACTGCTGTACAGACTTGCTCAACCAGTCCGATGTACAGACTTGGAATTTCAACAGAAGGATGTACAGACTTGGAAAACTAATGCCAATGTACAGACTTCACCTCGTGCAAGCTACAGTGAATGAGTGTATAGACTTAATGGTCTCCCTGGCTGTACAGACTTGATCACAGGCTAAACAGTCGAATGTATAGACTTGCTTCCACCGACCAGTGTATAGATTTCAAGTCCAAGTGAGACAGTGGTTGTACAGACTTGGGAGGCTTGACACAGTGATGTACAGACATGGAATCAATGAAGGCGTTGGCTGTACAGACTTTGATGAACGCCGCTCGCTGTACAGACTTCGAATCAAGGCATGAATAGTGAATCAATGTCTAGACTTGGATGCCCAAGCCAATGTATAGACTTGTGCAGTGCAGCCAGTGTATGGACTTGTGCAGTGACTAGAGGCTGTACAGACTTTGGGTCATGATGTGTGAGACGAGGGACAGTGTATTGACTTTCAAATGGCAGACGATGTATAGACTTGGGGTTCAACTGGATGTATGGACTTGGAAGATGAAGGGTGATGTGCATACTTTGAATATGAACAGGAGAATGTATAGACTTGACCCCTTGAAAGGATGTATACACTTCAGATGTAAGCTACAGTGCCGTTGTATGGACTTGAACTCAAGGAATGGTTGTACAGACTCTGAAGGCTTAGCGGAGGGTGTACAGACTTTGTATATTAAGTTCAATGTATGGACTTCAGGTGAAGACCAATGTACATACTTTGAATATGAAATTCTATGTATGGACTTGGAAAGCAAAGGAGGCGTCGACCCACCAGAGGTGGAGCGTCGACCCATCAGAGGTGGAGCGTCGACCCATCAGAGTCCAGACAATGCAGACAGTGTGTAGACATGATCAAGTAGTGCATACCTAACAGACAACCATATGAACTGCACAGTCCTACATGATGAAGCATGAATTATTCTAGAGATAGAAGATTGATTTATAGTGTGAGACATCATCAAAACCGTAGGGATGCAACACTAGGAAGTCCACTCGGCTTATTGCTAAGGTATATTGACTAGGAGCCATGATCAGCTGATCACTGAGGTGCCGATGAATGGATTGTCGCTGGCCGACCATTGAGGTGTAATGATTGAAGTGTGTGATAGACCAACCCTCGGGGGTGCATTGGTCTAGGGTTGCTGCGGACGGGCCTTCGAGGTATGTCCGTCTATGAGGTATCTTGACTGGTTCATGTGGTTGTTGTTGTAGATCCGCCTAGTTAAGGCATGTTGGTCTATTACTGGGAACTGGAGGTCAGAGGCTGGAGGCTGGAAGGCAAAGATTGGATGCGGGGACTGGAGATTGTGATCGAGATATGGGAGACTAAGTACTGGGGCTGGAAACTGGGGACCGGAGACTAGAAGCTGGGTGTTGGTACTAAAAATCAGGATTTGGAGGCTGGTCACTGGGACTGGGGACTGGGTACTGGGGCTGGGAATTAGGAGCTGTAGACTAGAAACTAGATACTAGATTTCGAGGTTAGGATTTGGATATTAGATACTAGGACTAGAGACTGGGCATCGAGACTAAAGATTGGGAATTTAGAGGCCAAAAATTGGGTACTAGGATTGGAGACCGGGATCTGGGTACCAGACGTTGGGACCGGAGTCCCACCTGCACGAGGTGTGCTGGCCTATTGCTAGAAACTAGAACTGAGGGTCGGGAACTGGATATTAAGATGGGTGTCACGCCCCGAGCGCGGAAGATTACCCGGAGGCGTGACGCGTCTATAAGGATTGTGTCAATCATGTAAATATCAGAGTGCGCAAATAACTAAGCTTTAACTCAAAATTAATACAAATAGTACGAGCTGACAATTGTCACAACTAATCAAAGGACAAATACATATGTTCCCAAAGTCCAACGACTAGGCTTCAAATCTTAAGCAGTTCTAATCAAGTTGACTAATACAAATGACATAGATGAATTGATACAACTGACATAAGTGAACTAATACAATAACACAAAGGACATCACAATTAACATGACAATTGATGACTCCATTCTACACTCATCACTCAGACTCATCCCCTTCCGTGTTCTGGCCGATATCCAAACTACCTGAAAAGGTTAGAAAAACAACTAGATGAGCGAATCGCTCAGTAGGAATTACATCTCAAGATTTAACATGCTTTAAGTGGTTTACAAGTTCGATTAATGTCAGTAAAGTTATGCATGTAGATGAGTAGATATCAAGGATTGTAAAAATCGACAAGAGCAGTGAAGGAATAACAAGTGAGAGTATAAGGATTCCAACTTCAATGCAGCAATAGCAAGAGATTCAAGCAAGTAATAACTGGAATTAATGAAAATCTATCCAAGAGAGTAAGAACTCATGTCAAGCAAGTAATAGAGAGTAATATAAATTCAAGCATGTAAAATTAAAATTGGCTGTTTATCAATTTCATTCAAGCAAAACTTTACCCTTCTGCGGGTCTCAAGTCAAATCAATCAAGTAATATCACGAGAATGAGTGGAATGTCTAAAGCCTAGCAAGCAAGTACTCCGGTGTAATGCCAAACACCGTGGTCAATAAACTCCCATGGGCACAAGTACCTTCGGGTGCTCCTCCCAGGATCAGACCGGGCCCTATATGCACAGCATTAATCATGTCTGTCGACATCCACTCTCATTTATAGCCAATATGGAATTTCAAGGTTTGACCAGTATGATATATAAGGTAGAATTATGGAATGGAATCCAAGGGCGCATTAATGTGTAGGGATGAACTAGGAGTGGAAACCAGTAACGTTTGATACACGGAAAAAAACTAGATAAGAGAGGTGCCTTATGGGCCACCTGACAATTTTAGAAACGACACCCTCACTGTGGGATGCCCTTCCTGGGAATTATACAGGGTTTAGAGGACCCTGTCAGGAGTTAAATATCACCTCTCAGGCTGCCATCTATCAGTGGAGATGGTAAAAGTGAAAGCCTAACGATCAGGTTAACGCAATGAGCCAGCTGTAGTTCATCGCGTCAACCCTGCGAACAGGCTGGGTCGACTCATCAGTTCATCGCGTCAACCCTGCGAACAGGCAGGGTCGACTCATCAGTTCATCGCGTCAACCCTGTGAACAGGTAGGTTCGACTCATCAGTTCATCGTGTCAACTCTGTGAACAGGCAGGGTCGACTCATCAGTTCATCGCGTCAACCCTGCGAACAGGTTGGGTCGACTCATCAGTTCATCGCGTCAACCCTGTGAACTAGCATGGTCGACTCATCAGTTCATCGCGTCAACCCTGTGAACTGGCAGGGTCGACCCTGTGAGCAGGCAGGGTCGACTCATCAGTTCATCGCGTCAACCCTGTGAACTGGCAGGGTCGACTCATCAGTTCATCGCGTCAACCCTATGAACTGGCAGGGTCGACTCATCAGTTCATCACGTCAACCCTGTGAACTGGCAGGGTCGACTCATCAGTTCATCACGTCAACCCTGTGAACTGGCAGGGTCGACCCTGTGAGCAGGCAGGATCGACTCATCAGTTCATCGCGTCAACGCGATGAACTGGCAGGGTCGACCCTGTGAACAGGCAGGGTCGACTCATCAGTTCATCGCGTCAACGCGATGAACTGGCAGGGTCGACTCTGCAGTTCATATTTGCTCAAAATGGCTTAAGGTATTAATATTTGATTAAACTAGGATATTAACCTTTGATTTAAGTTTATTTAGGTAAAACTGATGACATGGATAGATAGAGAAAACTGTAAGGATTATAGATCTTTATTCATGCATTCGTTTCATGCTTTAGTTACTTAAATATCAGATTTTTAACATGACGTATCATACAAGTTTTCATTTTTAAAGGAACTAAATGGAGACAAGGTTTCTAGATAGGCTACCTAACATATTAATTAGGTATGCTAGTTAGTTAGTAGATGAACTAACATGTTAATTAGGTATGTTAACAGGTTAGTTAAACTAATAAGTTACGTAAAAACATGATAAAATTTGCGTTAAACGGATATATCGTATGGATATGAAGTTAATACATGCCAACTACCCTAGATTGAAGCTAATACATGCTAATCAATGCTAATCATCTTGGGTATAAGACTACTACATACTAATTATCTTGGTATGAGGCTAATACATACTAATCATCCTAGATTTAAGCTAACACATGCTAATTATTCTAGGTATGAGACTAATACTTGCTAATTATCTTGTGTATGAAGCTAATACACGCTAATCATCATAGATTTAAGCCAACACATGCTAATTATTCTAGGTATGAGACTAATACTTGCTAATTATCTTGGGTATGAAGCTAATACACGCTAATCATCCTAGATTTAAGTCAACACATGCTAATTATTCTAGGTATGAGACTAATACTTGCTAATATTTGCTAATACATGCTAATTATTCTGGGTATAATGCTAATACATGCTAATTATCTTAGGTATGAAGCTAATACATGCTAATCATCCTAGATTTAAGCTAACACATGCTTTATGAACACTAAATATCGCATGGAAATGAGTCTAATTGGTGAGGACACGCGCCACGCTTCGCGACGGAGTACACGGATCTCGCCGGCATCCCTTTGGCTCGGTGATCACTTGGCGGACGCGCAGAGTTATCTTTAGTTATTTATGCTTTAGGCCATGCTGGGCCTTGGTTTAGTCCCTGCGTGGACACTTTATTTATTATTGTGGACCTTTGTAGGCCAATTGGGGCCAATTAGGCTTCCATTAGGTGATGTTAGGCTTATTAGTTAGGCAAGAGGGTTAGTGGGCCACCTTGTGGTCCACCCTTCTTGGCCCATTTGGGCTGACCACCTTCCCACATGGTTGGCCCATTGGGATTTGCGCCCCCCCCTTGTGGATTAGGGTTTTGGGCGCCCCCCTTCATCTCTTCCAAGAGGAAGAGGTGGCAGCCGCCCCCACTCCCACTTTGTAGGAGTGGAGTGCGCATCCCCCCCCCTTCCCCATCCGACCACACCCCTCCTCCTTTGGCCGCCCCCTTCCCCCAATTGCCTCCTAGATTCTAGGAAGCCTTGCGCCCCCCCTTCCCCCCCCTTGCCTTGTGCGCACCCCCCTCCCCTCCCTCTTGGCTAGGGTTTCAAACCTAGCATTCCCCCTCCCCATATAAAAGATCTCATGTATTTTCTTTGGAGAATTAATGAATACATGAAATATTTTGATTGAGCAGCCATTGGCGCAGCCACCCCTTGGAGAGGGCGACCCTCTCTTCCTCCTCTGCTCCTGCGACGGGAGCAACCCCGGAGTGCGACTCCCCATCCCCTCGGTGCGACGCCGAGGTTCTTCCTCCCTTCTACTTCGTCTCCGGTTCGAGTTCGCGTGTTCCAGATTCGGCCCCGAGTTGCAGCGGCGTCCCCATCCGGTGCGAATCGAATCCGAGCCCCTCCTTTTTTTGGTGGATACTTCTACGAGTCGTCAGCGCGTGGGCTTTGGTTTCGCCTCGATCCGAGGTCGGCACCACCCGTGGCGAGTTTTCTCGTGAGCTAGCGCAGGAGCCTCCCTCTCTGCGCGCCCAGATCCACCCTCCTTCTTGAGAAAATCCCACAGGACGGAAAACTCCGAGTTTGGAGCTGATTTCTTCAGGGTTTGTACCTCTCGTCGTCCTCTTTCCAACGCCGCCAACCTCGTCTCGTTCCGACGTCCGAGCTGTTCGTGGCGTCCGTTCCCGTGAGGTCGCGCGGGTCTGCCCAGTCCACCCGGTGCCAGGACAACCGGCGATTTCCAAAGTTCACAGCGTCCAACCACGACCAGATCTGATCGAGCTCTTTGGTCCGGACCTGCTTCTCTGCGTCCCCGACGTCCTCGCACAAGCGGGGCCTCGTTCGCCTACCGGAGCAGCGAGTTACCATTTTCCCCGCTCGACAGCGCAGATCTGGGAGCAGATTCCTTGTCCCCACTTGCAGGTGCGGCCACGGCTTCCACGGATGGAATCTGAGCACGCCTTTTGGCCGAGGCTTCCTCCTGCGACCTAACTACGCGCCCTCGCTGACGGCGCCCCAATCGGACTCCGGATCCATTCGTGGGAACGTTTACCACTGAATCGCGCGTTGCTGCGATTCTGCCGATCGTCATCCGGACCCTCCTCGTGGCCAACCCTTCACCGAGTGCCGCCCGTCAGCCCGTGTATCGGCCGCCCCGAATGGAATTGTTGTAGCCTGTTATCTCCCTGCGAGGAGTGGGCACCATTGCTGGCTTGTACCTATTCTTTCATTGTGTGTATCGGGGTTGTCGGTCTCGGCCGGGGTTCCTTCCCCACGCCTAGGCGTGGAGGTACGTGCGACGCTTCCCCCCCTTGGCATTTTGCTTTACTAGTATGTGATCTTGTATGCCGCGTGAGAGTGTAGGGATCCTAGCTAGCATTCAACACCGCGAGATCGTGAGTGAGAGTATCCCATTCCGTGGCCCTAGTCGAGCACCGAGCTCGGACTAGACTCCTATAGTTACGCGTCGGCTCCTTTGCCGCTTTGATCCACTCGCTTCCCTCATAGGGACGACCGTGGACTTGGGTTTCTTGTTGAGAGACGCCTCTCTTCGGAGGAATAGTACGGAGGTCGATCTCTCGGCTTGCCTTGTCACGTGTGAGTGCTGGCCGCACTTGGTCTTCATCATAGGTTTAGTCCATTTGTCAGTTCCGTCCCGCATCAAATTTGGTATCAGAGCTTAGGGAACCAGTTTGTTCTAACAAATTGGGGTCTTAGGTCATTCGAGTCTTTAGGTTGTCTAGGGTGCAATCGAGGCCTTAGAGTTATCTAGGTTGCATTGAGTCTCTTAGTTCATCTAGGTAACCCACCATTGCATTGTAATGTTAGGTTTGTGTCTAGTTAGAGTTTTGTCCTTGTCTCGTTGAGTCTTGCATGTCCAGCTCCGCGCCAACCCCATGGTGGTTCCTCGAGCCCACATGTCAGATTAGTCATCCCTATTGGCCCGATTCGATGCTCTTATGGTACGAACCCTAAGTGTCGCGCCTACCACTCAGTCGTCGGGAGACCCGATCCCTATACCGATGACCGAGTCATTCCAGCGCCCTGTCATGTCCACTGCCATCCTACCTAATGGGATGCATACGGAGATCGACTTCATCAGTAGGGTGTCGTCTAACTGTGTCTCACAAGACATTATTGAGTCACTCTCTAAGACTGGGGAGATTGTTCTCCGTGATGGTTTAGCTTTTATCGAGTTTCAACGGTGGTTTGGCCCCGTTAAATATTCCGATGGTGCTTGGTGCAAGATCAGCACACTTGCTGGTCCATGCATCATTTTAGGGCGAACTTGGTTGGAGGAAAGAAGTGCGACCATCGACCTGGATAGGAGGACCTGCACCTTACACCCATCTCACCTTCCCGGTGAGTTTGTCTTCCATGACGGCGTTATGCCGACCACCTCCATGTCATCACCTGGGTGTGTTCCAGTGAGTTACGAGGCTGAACAGGAGTTGATTGAGGAGTACCTAACTGAGGTTGAGGAGTTAGGGAGTGATCCCCTCCACATCATAGAGGACTCCGTTTCCCCTCCCGAGAGAGAGGCTTCACCCTTAGACCCTCATATAGAGACATTCTTACCTTCCGAGGGTGAACTGGTCATTGGTGAGTCTTTAGCTAGCTGGCTAAGGGAGGGTCCACTTCTAGATGTCTCCATTCCTTGCTATACACCCATGGGACCAGCCCTCCCAATAATACCCCTTAACTCCTTTCACACCACTTTTCGGTCCTTCTGCTTTCTTGAAAATGTGAAGGACTTCCTTAGGAGTTTAGATTATCAATGGGAGTTGACTTATATGTTGATCTTAGGGTCTGACCAACCCTATAGTCATAGCTTTACACTCCCTGCTTTGGGGTCTATTACCTCGGTCTACACCATAGGACATATCACATCCGAGGTCCTTTTATTATTTCCCATACCCGTGGAGGTTGATTTTGTCCCCGCTTATGGTTTCACGGTCCCGAGGGAGGAACCTTGCCTCCCTTGCCTTCCTCATGAGCCTCTTGCCCCATACATGAGAGTGCCTGAAGGTGATTATCTGCACCTGGGCGAATGTCGCACATGGGCAAGTATAGTGAAGGGACCTGTCGGGAGGGGTCATCATTTCTTTGACCCTTTCGAGCCCCTCCCAAGTGAGCCTCTCGACCCATATTCTTTTCCCCACCTTGTCGAGGAGGTCCACTATCATACACCACCTAGGCCTTCTAGTCAACACCTCACCTTACCGGCATCCAGATGCCCGAGCTTAGGAGGCCAGGGACACATGTCTCTTCCCCATGTTTCTTCATGTCCACCATCATATAGGGGTTTGTCTCATATAGGGAATGTCATGAGTGAGTTTGGGCAATTTAGTCCCCATGAGTCTACCACATTCCGTAGGACACCCATGCATGATAGATACTACTTTGGTTGTCCTGGTCCTCCCCGTGTTGTCCAATCATGTAGGAGTCATAGGCATGCTAGGTCTGTGTTTGGATGTCCAGGACCACCACTGCATTCACATAGGTATGAGTCAACACAGCTAGTTCGGAGTCTACATCATCATCACCCCCTCGAGGCCAGCAACGCACGTTATAAGGAATTAGCTGACGCGCATCGACGCACCCGTGAGTTCCAAGTGGGAGAGTACGTCATGATCAGGGTTAGACCTGAACGGTTCCCTTCGGGGGCCGTGAAGAAACTCCAGGACCGCGGTGCCGGACCCTTTCGAGTCTTGAAGCGAATTGGGTCGAATGCGTATGAGATTGAGCTGCCAGACGACTATGGGATCTGTTCGACGTTCAATGTTTCAGATCTGGTGGCATATCGGGATCCCGCGGTGATTCCCAGTGAGCTTTTTGGGCCTACCCCTCCTGTTGAGAGCATTACACCTTCTGAGCGTCCACCTCCTCCAGCCCCATTACAGACACGCGAGCATATAGATTGCATACTGGATGAGCAGGTGACCACGACCAGGAGCGGAGCCTACCAGCGCTTCCTAGTGCGTTGGAGAGGGCGCCCTGCGACAGACGACGCCTGGATCACACGTGGAGAGCTGGAGAGGATCGACCCGGACCTGCTGGAGCGCTACTTGAGCGACCGTGACCCTTACTCGACGGGGTCGAGTTCTTCCCACCCAGGGAGAATTGGTGAGGACACGCACCACGCTTCGCGACGGAGTACACGGATCTCGCCGGCATCCCTTTGGCTCGGTGATCACTTGGCGGACGCGCAGAGTTATCTTTAGTTATTTATGCTTTAGGCCATGCTGGGCCTTGGTTTAGTCCCTGCGTGGACACTTTATTTATTATTGTGGACCTTTGTAGGCCAATTGGGGCCAATTAGGCTTCCATTAGGTGATGTTAGGCTTATTAGTTAGGCAAGAGGGTTAGTGGGCCACCTTGTGGTCCACCCTTCTTGGCCCATTTGGGCTGACCACCTTCCCACATGGTTGGCCCATTGGGATTTGCGCCCCCCCCTTGTGGATTAGGGTTTTGGGCGCCCCCCTTCATCTCTTCCAAGAGGAAGAGGTGGCAGCCGCCCCCAATCCTACTTTGTAGGAGTGGAGTGCGCATCCCCCCCCCTTCCCCATCCGACCACACCCCTCCTCCTTTGGCCGCCCCCTTCCCCCAATTGCCTCCTAGATTCTAGGAAGCCTTGCGCCCCCCCTTTCCCCCCCTTGCCTTGTGCGCACCCCCCTCCCCTCCCTCTTGGCTAGGGTTTCAAACCTAGCATTCCCCCTCCCCATATAAAAGATCTCATGTATTTTCTTTGGAGAATTAATGAATACATGAAATATTTTGATTGAGCAGCCATTGGCTCAGCCACCCCTTGGAGAGGGCGACCCTCTCTTCCTCCTCTGCTCCTGCGACGGGAGCAACCCCGGGGTGCGACTCCCCATCCCCTCGGTGCGACGCCGAGGTTCTTCCTCCCTTCTACTTCGTCTCCGGTTCGAGTTCGCGTGTTCCAGATTCGGCCCCGAGTTGCAGCGGCGTCCCCATCCGGTGCGGATCGAATCCGAGCCCCTCCTTTTTTTAGTGGATACTTCTACAAGTCGTCAGCGCGTGGGCTTTGGTTTCGCCTCGATCCGAGGTCGGCACCACCCGTGGCGAGTTTTCTCGTGAGCTAGCGCAGGACCCTCCCTCTCTGCGCGCCCAGATCCACCCTCCTTCTTGAGAAAATCCCACAGGACGGACACCTCTGAGTTTGGAGCTGATTTCTTCAGGGTTTGTACCTCTCGTCGTCCTCTTTCCAACGCCGCCAACCTCGTCTCGTTCCGACGTCCGAGCTATTCGTGGCGTCCGTTCCCGTGAGGTCGCGCGGGTCTGCCCAGTCCACCCGGTGCCAGGACAACCGGCGACTTCCAAAGTTCACAGCGTCCAACCACGACCAGATCTGATCGAGCTCTTTGGTCCGGACCTGCTGCTCTGCGTCCCCGACATCCTCCCACAAGCGGGGCCTCGTTCGCCTACCGGAGCAGTGAGTTACCATTTTCCCCGCTCGACAGCGCAGATCTGGGAGCAGATTCCTTGTCCCCACTTGCAGGTGCGGCCACGGCTTCCACGGATGGAATCTGAGCACGCCTTTTGGCCGAGGCTTCCTCCTGCTACCTAACTACGCGCCCTCGCTGACGGCGCCCCAATCGGACTCCGGATCCATTCGTGGGAATGTTTACCACTGAATCGCGCGTTGCTGCGATTCTGCCGATCGTCATCCGGACCCTCCTCGTGGCCAACCCTTCACCGAGTGCCGCCCGTCAGCCCGTGTATCGGCCGCCCCGAATGGAATTGTTGTAGCCTGTTATCTCCCTGCGAGGAGTGGGCACCATTGCTGGCTTGTACCTATTCTTTCATTGTGTGTATCGGGGTTGTCGGTCTCGGCCGGGGTTCCTTCCCCACGCCTAGGCGTGGAGGTACGTGCGACGCTTCCCCCCCTTGGCATTTTGCTTTACTAGTATGTGATCTTGTATGCCGCGTGAGAGTGTAGGGATCCTAGCTAGCATTCAACACCGCGAGATCGTGAGTGAGAGTATCCCATTCCGTGGCCCTAGTCGAGCACCGAGTTCGGACTAGACTCCTATAGTTGCGCGTCGGCTCCTTTGTCGCTTTGATCCACTCGCTTCCCTCATAGGGACGACCGTGGACTTGGGTTTCTTGTTGAGAGACGCCTCTCTTCGGAGGAATAGTACGGAGGTCGATCTCTCGGCTTGCCTTGTCACGTGTGAGTGCTGGCCGCACTTGGTCTTCATCATAGGTTTAGTCCATTTGTCAGTTCCGTCCCGCATCACTAATACTAAATGCCTAGACTAATCATCTTAGATTAGCTACTAGTTTAGTTAAAAGTTGAGAGCACCTACTCGTTGGAAGATCGTAGCAGCAGAACCCTTCTTTGTAATCCCTGCAGAGCTTTGCCCCGACCTTAGCTAGCCTAGAATGGGGGTAGCAAAAGGGGTATGTTTATAGGGTTGTCATGGCCGAATGGGAGGCAAGATCTGAAATAATGGGGCTTTACAGCTTATACAGGCTGGAGAGATAAGGGATAATGTTTGAACAGCCAATCCATGGCTCAGATCGTAAAGTCTGTCTCCCACATTCATACACGATCCCTCTTCATTGTGCACACTTTCAAAGTCTGTACATCCTCAAAGTCTATACATTGGCTTCACAAAGTCTGCACATCACAAAGTCTGTACATTGCTATTGCTAGCCTATTCACTAAGTCTGTACATCACAAGTCTGTAGTACATCATCTCCCTCTCAAAGTCTATACAATGGCTTCCTCTCAAAGTCTGTACATCACTTCCTCTCAAAGTCTGTACATCACAAAGTCTATACATTGGCTATTGCTAGCCTATTCACAAAGTATGTACATCCTCTCCCTCTCAAAGTCTATACATTGGCTTCCCTCTCAAAGTCTATACATTGCCTGAGCATAGTCATGAAGTCTGTACATTGCACTGTGCATCATTCTTCCAAGTCTATACAACGAGGTGAAGTCTGTACATCCATTAGTGATCTTCCAAGTCTAATTGGCAGAAAAGGTAAATGGTGGATGTTAGGATTTGAACCCTGGTCATTGGGTTGAAAGGCAAGTTACTTAACCAACTACACTAGGAAGCCACTTGTTAAGTGAATACTCTTTACATATGATAACTACGTGTTCCAACTTCTTACTTAATCTAGAGTTTATCTAATATATTTTTTTTAGGAAATATTATTAATATATATATATATATATATTTTATACGGGATGCTACACCCTCCCCCACTTAAAAGAATTTGATCCCCAAATTCAATTACATTATACGGAGACAAGGAGGGTGAGAATTACTTACGGACTAGAATAATTCTGGAAATCTCCTTCTCATAGACTCCTCGGTTTCCCATGTAGCTTCTTGTTCTAAGCATCGATTCCATTGAATTTTTACCATAGGGATCGTCTTGTTCCTTAGAACTCAGATTTCTTGGTTGAGGATCTTTACTGGCCTTTGCTCATAGGTGAGGTCCTTCTGTATCACCAAGTCAGTGTGATCGATGACGTGTGAGAAATCGTGCACGTATTTCTTTAGCATAGAAACATGAAATACGTTGTGCACTTCTGACAGTTGTGGAGGTAGGGCGATACGATAAGCCACTTCGCCTACCCTTCCAGTACTTTGAATGGACCGATAAACCTTGGTGTTAATTTACCTTTAACACCGAATCTTCTAATGCCTCGGCCGGGAGATACCTTGAGGAAAACATGATCTCCGACTTGAAATTCCAGGTCTCGCCTTCTATTATCGGCATAAGATTTCTGCGTGGACTGTGCTATCATTAACCTTTCTCTAATGAGTTGTATCTTCTCAGTACAATCTCGCACCATGTCAGGACCTAGAATTTGTTTTTCACCGACTTCATCCCAGCATATGGGAGATCGGCAACTCCTGCCATATAATGCCTCAAAAGGTGCCATTTGTATGCTGACTTGATAGCTGTTGTTATATGCAAATTCGGCTAGTGGTAAGTGGTCACTCCAACTACCGCCGAAGTCTATAATGCATGCCCATAACATATCTTCCACAACTTGATTAGTCCTCTCGGTCTGTCCATCTGTCTGGGGATGAAAAGCAGTGCTGTAGTTGAGTCTCGTCCCCAAGGAGTGTTGCAGGCTCTTCCAGAAATAAGAGGTGAAGCGCGGGTCTCGGTCAGATACGATCGAGACGGGAACTCCATGTAATCTAACCATTTCCTTCATATACAGGGCAGCAAGTACGTCGACTGACCATCGACTTTTGATGGGTAAGAAATGGGCCGATTTAGTTAATCGGTTGATAATTACCCAAATTCCATCATATCCGCCCCTAGACTTGGGCAAACCCATGATAAAGTCCATGCCAATGTCTTCCCACTTCCACTTGGGAATATCCAGCGGATGTAGCTTTCCGGCGGGTTTTTGATGTTCCGCCTTCACTTATTGGCATGTGAGGCAACGAGACACAAAGTCTGCTACCTCCCTTTTCATGTTAGGCCACCAGAAAGTTCTTTTCAAGTCTTAGTACATCTTAGTGGCTCCAAGGTGGATTGTGTACCTCGATCTATGAGCTTCTTCTAGAATCTTCTTCTTCAATTCGGGATAGTCGGACACACATGTCCGTTCATAAAATAGTAATCTGCCATCAGGTGCCAGCTTGAAATCCAATCTCTCGTCCAGCTTTCTCTTTATCTCCACTAGCGAGGGATCCTCTTCTTGTAACTTCTTGATTTCAGGTAGCAAATCTGGATGTAGGCTCATATGAGATAGAATAATACACATGTTCTTCTCATCTGTGCTGATATCAAGCTCAGAGAATTTCTCCAGCAGTTTCCATTCTTGTATCATGCAGTTGGCCAATATTGTTCTCGGCTTTCGACTAAGGGCAACAGCTACGGAATTACCCTTACCAGGATGGTACTGTATAGTGAAGTTGAAATCCTTGAGATACTCGAGCCAACGCCTTTGCCGCATGTTCAGCTCCTTTTGGGAGAATAAGTACTTGAGGCTTTTATGATCGGAGTACACAGTGAATTGTTCTCCGTAGAGATAGTGCCTCCAGATCTTTAAAGCGAATACTACTGCGGCCAGTTCTAAGTCGTGAACTGGGTAGTTCTCTTCATGTTTCTTCAATTGTCGGGAAGAGTATGCAATGACTCTCCCATTCTGCATCAATACACATCCGAGACCAATACCAGAAGCATCGGTATATACCTCGTATTTTTCTCCTTCCATTGGTAATGATAAGACTGGAGCAGTGGTCAAGAGATCCTTCAAAGTTTGAAAACACTTTTCACAGTCTTCCTTCCACTCATAAGGCACTTCCTTGCGGGTTAACCTGGTCAGGGGAATAGCAATTTTGGAGAAGTCCTTTATAAAACGCCGGTAGTAACCAGCTAGACCCAAGAAGCTCTAAATCTCAGTTACATTTGTGGGTCGTTCCCAGTTCTTCACGGCTTCGACCTTTGATGGGTCAACAGCAATTCCGTTCTTCGAAATGATATGGCCTAAGAAGGATACTTCCTCGAGCCAAAACTCACATTTGCTGAATTTGACATATAGCTTGTTTCCCCTTAATATCTGCAATGCCTTCTTGAGGTATTCTTCATGATCCTCTTCGGTCTTTGAATAGATCAGAATATCATCAATAAAGACCACAATAAATTGGTCTAAATAGGGCCTGAATATGCTGTTCATTAACTGCATAAAAGCTGCGGGGCATTTGTTAGTCCGAAAGGCATAACAATAAATTCGTAATGCCCATACCTGCTTCGGAATGCAGTTTTATGAATATCTTCTTCTTTGATCTTCAATTGGTGGTAACCAGAACGAAGATCAATCTTGGAGAAATATAAAGCTCCAGATAGTTGATCGATCATCTCATCAATCCTTGGCAGTGGATACTTGTTCTTGATTGTAAGGTGATTTAGCTGTCGATACTCTATGCATAATCTCATCGATCCATCCTTCTTTTTGACGAATAGCACGGGTGCTCCCCATGGGGAAGTACTCAGCCTTATGAAACCCTTGTTCAATAACTCCATTAGCTGCTCTTTTAGTTCCTTCAGCTCAGCAGGGGACATTCTGTATGGTGCCCTGGAAATAGGACGAGCACCAGGGACAAGGTCGATTATGAACGACACTTCCCTTTCGGGGGGTAAGCCGGTTAAATCTTCTGGAAAAACATCGAGAAAATCCCGAATTACACGGATGTCTTCAAGTTTAACCTTCTCGACTTCCGTGGCAGTCACGAATGCTATGAAAGTCATGCATCCCTTATTCATAAGTTTACTAGCTCGGAGTGCTGATATAAGAAGTGATTTACTCCGAGGGCTATTGTAAACTAGCTCTGGGAAATCTACGAAAGTTACCTTGCCATGCCGGCAGTCTACAGTTGCTTGGTATGTGGATAGCCAGTCGGCACCTAGTATGACATCATAACCCTTTATATCTAGGCATATCAGGTCAGCAGGTAAATTATTTCCCTTAATCATCACTTCACAGTTTGGATAGTGATAAGTGCTATCAGACTCATTCCCAAGAGGTGTAGATATGACCAAATCTAACAGTTCATGTTTCTTAGAAAATGAAGCAGCAAAGTTCTTGGAAACGAATGAATGAGTTGCTCCGGTATCGAATAAAACTTGAGCAGTTTCTGAATAAATAGTGAGAATACCTTCCACAATTCCACCTTTAGTGGGTTCCGTCTCTTGGAGAGCTTGCAGACGGCCTTGTTTCTTTACCGGATGCTTCTCGTCTTTGGTGTCTTGTTCCTTCATCAGTGGGCAGTCTGGGATTCGATGCTCTCGGCTCCCACATCGAAGACAAGCTCCTAACTTTCTTCAGCATTCCTCGGTCTTATGACCAGCTTTATCACAATACTTGCAAATCTCCTTTGATGGTGTGGTGATGGAGAATGGCCTGTCATTCTTCTGGAATTTCTTCGCCTTAGAGGGCTCCCCTCCCATGAAGAATCGCTTCTTGTTGAAGGATTGTTTGAATTTTCCCGGGCTTGTGACGGGTTCCTTCTTGTCTCTTCCTCGGATTCTCTCAGATAATTCGGTGGCGTCTTCCAGCAGTTGAGCACGCTGAACCATCTCCGAATAGACTTGGATGTCCATCGGGGCAAGTTGTGTGATATAATGGGGCCGAAGCCCGTTGAGGAATCTTCTCGCCTTCATCTTTTCCGTACACACCAAGTGGGGTGCATACCTAGATAATCTGGAGAATTGGGCCTCATACTCGGCCACTTTCAAGCCCCGTTGTTTTAGAACGACGAATTCCGTGGCTTTCTTTTCCTGGATATGATCGGAGAAGTACTTGTTGTTGAAATGCTCCGTGAATTCATCCCATGTGACATGGTATTCTGGCAGTGTTGCTTCTATGGATTCCCACCAGCATCGAGCGTCCCGCTCTAGTTGGAATACGGCAAGTAAAACCTTCTCTTCATCCGCGCATTGCATCACACGGAAGATTCGTTCCATCTCCTTTAGCCAATTCTCGGCATCCTCGGGGTCGGACGAACCCATGAACCTTGGTGGGTTCATGTTACGGAAACTTCGGTGAAGATCTCCCGCTCCACGATTTGCTCCACCTTGGGCCACTTGCTGTAGTGCCTGTGTGAGGCCTTGCACGGTGCGCTGCATCTCACGCCATTGTGCTCTTTTCACAGCCATGATCCTACAAAAGAGTTAAGTATGATAAAGATCATATTTACTTGTAAGGTCGAAAGTCATTGTAGAACTTAACCCATGGCTCTATCCATCTCACCGGGTAAGGTATATCTATCCTTGAACTTGGGTTTTACCTATCCTTGGACTCAAGTTTTTACTTAGATTTCAATTTCTAACCGTTCATTTTTTCTAATTCCCTAGGTTTGAAAACCTAGGCTCTGATACCACGAAGACTGTCACGCCCCGAGCGCGGAAGATTACCCGGAGACGTGACGCGTCTATATGGATCGTGTCAATCATGTAAATATCAGAGTGCGCAAATAACTAAGCTTTAACTCGAAATTAATACAAATAGTACGAGCTGACAATTGTCACAACTAATCAAAGGACAAATACATATGTTCCCAGAGTCCAACGACTAGGTTTCAAATCTTAAGCAGTTCTAATCAAGTTGACTAATACAAATGACATAGATGAATTGATACAACTGACATAAGTGAACTAATACAATAACACAAAGGACATCACAATTAACATGACAATTGATGACTCCATTCTACACTCATCACTCAGACTCATCCCCTTCCGTGTTCTGGCCGATATCCAAACTACCTGAAAATGTTAGAAAAACAACTAGATGAGCGAATCGCTCAGTAGGAATTACATCTCAAGATTTAACATGCTTTAAGTGGTTTACAAGTTCGATTAATGTCAGTAAAGTTATGCATGTAGATGAGTAGATATCAAGGATTGTAAAAATCGACAAGAGCAGTGAAGGAATAACAAGTGAGAGTATAAGGATTCCAACTTCAATGCAGCAATAGCAAGAGATTCAAGCAAGTAATAACGGGAATTAACGAAAATCTTTCCAAGAAAGTAAGAACTCATGTCAAGAAGGTAATAGAAAGTAATATAAATTCAAGCATGTAAAACTGAAATTGGCTATTTATCAATTTCATTCAAGTAAAACTTTACCCTTCTGCGGGTCTCAAGTCAAATCAATCAAGTAATATCACGAGAATGAGTGGAATGTCTAAAGCCTAGCAAGCAAGTACTCCGGTGCAATGCCAAACACCGTGGTCAATAAACTCCCATGGGCACAAGTACCTTCGGGTGCTCCTCCCAGGACCAGACCGGGCCCTATATGCACAGCATTAATCATGTCTGTCGACATCCACTCTCATTTATAGCCAATATGGAATTTCAAAGTTTGACCAGTATGATATATAAGGTAGAATTATGGAATGGAATCCAAGGGCGCATTAATGTGTAGGGATGAACTAGGTGTGGAAACCAGTAACGTTTGATACACGGAAAAAAACTAGATAAGAGAGGTGCCTTATGGGCCACCTGACAATTTTAGAAACGACACCCTCACTGTGGGATGCCCTTCCTGGGAATTATACAGGGTTTAGAGGACCCTGTCAGGAGTTAAATATCACCTCTCAGGCTGCCATCTATCAGTGGAGATGGCAAAAGCGAAAGCCTAACGATCAGGTTAACGCAATGAGCCAGCTGTAGTTCATCGCGTCAACCTTGCAGTTCATCGCGTCAACCCTGCGAACAAGCTGGGTCGACTCATCAGTTCATCGCGTCAACCCTGCGAACAGGCAGGGTCGACTCATCAGTTCATCGCGTCAACCCTGTGAACAGGCAGGGTCGACTCATTAGTTCATCGCGTCAACCCTGTGAACAGGCAGGGTCGACTCATCAGTTCATCGCGTCAACCCTGCGAACAAGCTGGGTCGACTCATCAGTTCATCGCGTCAACCCTGCGAACAGGCAGGGTCGACTCATCAGTTCATCGCGTCAACCCTATGAACAGGCAGGGTCGACTCATTAGTTCATCGCGGCAACCCTGTGAACAGGCAGGGTCGACTCATCAGTTCATCGCGTCAACCCTGCGAACAGGCTGGGTCGACTCATCAGTTCATCGCGTCAACCCTGTGAACTAGAAGGGTCGACTCATCAGTTCATCGCGTCAACCCTGTGAACTGGCAGGGTCGACCCTGTGAGTAGGCAGGGTCGACTCATCAGTTCATCGCGTCAACCCTGTGAACTGGCAGGGTCGACTCATCAGTTCATCGCGTCAACCCTGTGAACTGGCAGGGTCGACTCATCAGTTCATCGCGTCAACCCTGTGAACTGGCAGGGTCGACTCATCATTTCATCGCGTCAACCCTGTGAACTGGCAGGGTCGACCCTGTGAGCAGGCAGGGTCGACTCATCAGTTCATCGCGTCAACCCTGTGAACTGGCAGGGTCGACCCTGTGAGCAGGCAGGGTCAACTCATCAGTTCATCGCGTCAACGTGATGAACTGGCAGGGTCGACCCTGTGAACAGGCAGGGTCGACTCATCAGTTCATCGCGTCAACGCGATGAACTGGCAGGGTCGACTCTGCAGTTCATATTTGCTCAAAATGGCTTAAGGTATTAATCTTTGATTAAACTAGGGTATTAACCTTTGATTTAAGTTTATTTAGGTAAAACTGATGACATGGATAGATAGAGAAAACTGTAAGGATTATAGATCTTTATTCATGCATTCGTTTCATGCTTTAGTTGCTTAAATATCAGATTTTTAACATGACGTATCATACAAGTTTTCATTTTTAAAGGAACTAAATGGAGACAAGGTTTCTAGATAGGCTACCTAACAGATTAATTAGGTATGCTAGTTAGTTAGTAGATCAACTAACATGTTAATTAGGTATGTTAACAGGTTAGTTAAACTAATAAGTTACGTAAAAATATGATAAAACTTGCGTAAAATAGATATATCGTATGGATATGAAGCTAATACATGCCAACTACCCTAGATTGAAGCTAATACATGCTAATCAATGCTAATCATCTTGGGTATAAGGCTACTACATGCTAATTATCTTGGTACGAGGCTAATACATGCTAATCATCCTAGATTTAAGCTAACACATGCTAATTATTCTAGGTATGAGACTAATACTTGCTAATTATCTTGTGTATGAAGCTAATACACACTAATCATCATAGATTTAAGCCAACACATGCTAATTATTCTAGGTATGAGACTAATACTTGCTAATTATCTTGGGTATGAAGCTAATACACGCTAATCATCCTAGATTTAAGTCAACACATGCTAATTATTCTAGGTATGAGACTAATACTTGCTAATATTTGCTAATACATGCTAATTATTCTGGGTATAATGCTAATACATGCTAATTATCTTAGGTATGAAGCTAATACATGCTAATCATCCTAGATTTAAGCTAACACATGCTTTATGAACACTAAATATCGCATGGAAATGAGTCTAATACTAAATGCCTAGACTAATCATCTTAGATTAGCTACTAGTTTAGTTAAAAGTTGAGAGCACCTACTCGTTGGAAGATCGTAGCAGCAGAACCCTTCTTTGTAATCCCTGCAGAGCTTTGCCCCGACCTTAGCTAGCCTAGAATGGGGGTAGCAAAAGGGGTATGTTTATAGGGTTGTCATGGCCGAATGGGAGGCAAGATATGAAATAATGGGGCTTTACAGCTTATACAGGCTGGAGAGATAAGGGATAATGTTTGAACAGCCAATCCATGGCCCAGATCGTAAAGTCTGTCTCCCACATTCATACACGATCCCTCTTCATTGTGCACACTTTCAAAGTCTGTACATCCTCAAAGTCTATACATTGGCTTCACAAAGTCTGCACATCACAAAGTCTGTACATTGCTATTGCTAGCCTATTCACTAAGTCTGTACATCACAAGTCTGTAGTACATCATCTCCCTCTCAAAGTCTATACATTGGCTTCCTCTCAAAGTCTGTACATCACTTCCTCTCAAAGTCTGTACATCACAAAGTCTATACATTGGCTATTGCTAGCCTATTCACAAAGTATGTACATCCTCTCCCTCTCAAAGTCTATACATTGGCTTCCCTCTCAAAGTCTATACATTGCCTGAGCATAGTCATGAAGTCTGTACATTGCACTGTGCATCATTCTTCCAAGTCTATACAACGAGGTGAAGTCTGTACATCCATTAGTGATCTTCCAAGTCTGTATGTTGCTAGCTTATAATGTATAATTAATTGGCACAAAAGGTAAATGGTGGATGTTAGGATTTGAACCTTGGTCATTGGGTTGAAAGGCAAGTTACTTAACCAACTACACTAGGAAGCCACTTGTTAAGTGAATACTCTTTACATATGATAACTACGTGTTCCAACTTCTTACTTAATCTAGAGTTTATCTAATATATTTTTTTTAGGAAATATTATTAATATATATATATATATATTATACGGTATGCTACAATGGGAGACTGGGTACTGGGACTGGAAACTGTTGTGCCCCTGTGATCATTGGAGTCTTCCTGTGATTTGGGTCATTCGACATCGTCTTGTGGTCATTTGAGTTATTGGATATTCTTGGTTTTGATAATAGCTAAACACTATAAGTCATTATTGTTTTAACTCTCATATGACTGACATACGTGATGTTTTATTCATAATAGATATGCCAATGAATTGCCAAGGAATGAAGTGGAGATGGTAAATGTGAAAGCTCAATGTTACGCCCTCGCACGCGGATCGACCTGCGCGGTCAGGTCGCGGGGGTTTCCGGGGGCGGAGCCCCCGGAACAAAATTTTGATTATAGGAACGATATAATCAACAGAAATCTTCAAGACTGTCAAGGGTGATGCCACAGACATGAACGAGCTGCTAAAGGAGTCAAGCGATGGAGCTAAAGCAGTTAACGGACCGACCCGGGAAAGCCCAGGGTCTGCCCAGCTGGCGGTCGACCGCCAGCACAGGGGCGATCGACCGCCCCAGCCAGCAGCCCACCGTCTGCAACTCTTTCAGTAGCGGTCGACCGCCAGCCCAGTAGCGGTCCATCGAAATTTCCAGGAACCGTCCGTGTGCAGGTTTCTCAGTAGCGGTCGACCGCCAGCTTCTGGCGGTCGACCGCCAGCCCCGAGCCTTCAATGTTGACTTTGTTTTCCACTTCGAGAAGAGCCCCTTTCCTCGTATTTGTTTAACCCCAAAGTCACCCAATCTTCCATAGATTGTGGATCTGGTCTGGGGGATGTCTAAGGACCATTCAAAGGTTATAAAACACATGCAAGAGGGTTAGAAACCCTAGTTTATCATTTGTGAATCCAAGGGAGATCAAAGGAGGCTACAAGGGTGAGAGGAGTTCGAGTACTGTAGCCGTGAATAGTACTCCGGGAAGAAGTTCTTCATCAAATCCTCAAGTGATTCAAGCTACTTGAAGAGGATATCAAGCCCAAGTTAAGAGAAGATAAAGCTGCATCCTTCATCCTCTTCATCATCTCAAGGGTGATCTAAACTGCATACTCAAACCTCTTCATCAACTCAAGAAGATCAAAAGGAAGATCCAAGCTACATCCATAGTCTTCCTCATCAACTAGAAGAGATTCAAGGAAGATCATCTCTCAAGGAAGAAGACACTATCGAAGCATCAGATTCAAGCTCCTGCAACTCAGACAAGATCTTTCTACTTTGAGCATATTCTATATCTTGTTTGAGTGATTTCATATTTGTTCTCTTTTCATTTCTTTCAAACAATTGAAACTGAAGATCATCCCTACCGGTGGTTAGTAGGAAGGCAATCGAAAGTTGTCCGATCTGTGGTGTTGACGTCTCTACCGGTGGTTAGTAGGAAGGCAATCAGTGGTCTTTCCAATTTACGGTTCAGTGCGTGGCACTAGTGGAGCCTCACCGGATTTGGTGAGGGGTGGACGTAGGACTGGGGATTCAGTCCAAACCACCTTAAAATCCTTTGTGTTGTGGTTTGATTGTGTGATTGATTTATCTTAGATGCATGCTTAGGTTCAATATCCATATTGTGAAATCATATTTCTAAGCAAATCATTTTATACGTCGCTAAGCTAGTTGTATTCCGCTGTAATTATTTTTAACTATCTATATAGAGGGTTGCATTGCGAAAAGAGGGACAGATCTATTCACCCCTCCCCTCTAGATCCGCTCTCCACTACTCAACAAGTGGTATCAGAGCCTAATCTCTCATTATGGGGTCCAACGACCTTGAGGGAAATGGTGGATTAGCGTCCAAAGGTTTCTTACCTGAAGGACATTCTGTTAATATACCTCCTTACTTTACTGGAACTAATTATCCTTATTGAAAACATCGCATGCAGGTGTTCATTCGTGCTCAAGACTACGAACTTTGACGAGTGATTAGCAAAGGTCTGTATGAGCTTACGGATAATGAGGAGTTGTGGACCAAAGAACAAATAAGATAATCCACTATCAACTGAAGTGCTAAACACATCATGCAATGCTCACTCCATCCAGTTGAATTCTCAAGAGTGGCTACCTGCACTTCTGCAAAACTAATGTGGGATAAGTTAGAGGTAATCTACGAAGGAACCTCTTAGGTATGAGAAACAAAAGCCAACATTTTAGTTTCTGAATATGAAATGTTCCGCATGAAGCCTGATGAGTCAATTCAGAATATGTATGCTCGGTTAACTGTGCTTACTGATAGTCTAACTGATTTGGGAAAGAAATACTCAGAACAGAAAATTGTGAGAAAGATTTGTTGAACATATCCGAGTGATTTTGATGATAACAAAACCCAGGACATTTATCTCCCATGTACTTTGTTTTCAAGCGAAGCTTCATGTTTTAAACCATCAATTTCACCCCATGTCAAATTTGTGTTAATGAATCCTTCCATGTGTTAAATCGAATATAAACCAACTTGTAATCAACTATAACACAAGCCCATTTTAAGCATTGAACCAATGGATAAGTTTCAAGTGAGCTAACACTTGATTTTTGCAGGATTGGAGACTGGCGGTCGACCTGTGGACCCTTGGCGGTCGACCTAAAATAACAGAACTCAAGTCTGGCGATCTGTGAACCTGGCGGTCGACCGCTAGAAGCTAGCGGTCGACCTATTTTCCCAGCAGCCAAATGGCTACAGGACGGCCCCTGGCAGTCGACCACTAGCCTCTGCAGGTCGACCGCCAGCCCCAAGCTGCCAACAATTGTTGACTTTTTATCATTTCGAGAAAAGCCATTCCTCTTGGATTTGTTTAATCCCAAAGCAACCAAACTCTCCAGAAATTGTGGATCTGGTCTGGGGGAGTCCTTGGACCATTCAAGAACCTATAAAACATATACAAGAGGGATTGGAAAACCCTAATGCTCATTGTGGATCAAAGGAGTCTATCAAAGGTGGGAAGGAGGAAGCTTGCACTGTAGACGTGAACAGTGCTCCGAGAAGATTTCTTCATCCTTCTTCCTCCTTTCAAGAGTGAAGATCAAGCCACATCTGAAGAAGATCAAGCCTAGATCAAGTGGATCTCAAGCTGCATCCAAAGAATCCTTCATGAACTAAGGGGGAGCACTAATCAAGCCCTTGTTCTTGTGTTTTTCATTTTCACATCCTTCTTAGTTTCAAAGTGTGATGGTTGTAATCCTAAACCATTTGTGTGCGTGTGGATCTTCACAGATCCGTGTGTGTGTGTGCTGTCAAGTTTGATTGCCTTTGTGTGTGTGTGTTTGATCTTGTATCTTTTCACAAGATAGTGTGTGGATCCTCACGTTTGGTGAGGGGTGGACGTAGGTTGCTGCTGTGGCATCCGAACCACCTAAAAATCGTTGTCTCCGTGTGTTTTGTTCCTTTTCTCCTATCCCTCTTCTGAGCATGCTTGTGGATTTAGTTTATTTGCTATCTTTAGATCTAGTTCTATTGATCAACATCAAATAGATCCTTGGTATATCAAAAGCTGGAATCAAACTGACAAGGTTACTCTTGCCGGAAAGACAACAGTTTGCGTGAGTAAATCTATGGATTTCTTAACTCCGCCTAGTACCAAAGGCTATTGCAGTGATTATCCTTGATTGATCTGGTTTTTACTGCATTGGTTTTTTAGCATTCTTGCATAATCTTAATATTGTGTATATCTGTGGTAAAATTTTGTGCTCACCCAATTCACCCCCCCTCTTGGGTGCCATTGATTACGGGACTTCAATTGGTATCAGAGCCAAGGCTCAATTTTATCAGATCTAACGATCTAGAGCAAGATCCGATCAATGGCAAACGAGGGAACTATGCCTGAGGGCCACTCAATTCATCATCCTCCTTACTTCGATGGCTCAAATTATTCCTATTGGAAAAATAGGATGCATGTCTTTCTAAGAGCCCAGGAGTATGAGATATGGAGAGTTGTGGACAAGGGTCCATACAAACTCGGGGATGACGAAGAGAAATGGACACATGAAGAAATTAAAAAATGCACTGTAAATTTCAATGCTATGAATATTATGCAATGCGCTATTCATCCTAATGAGTTCTCTCGTGTGTCTATGTGCAGCTCAGCCAAAGAAATGTGGGACAAGTTGCATCTCATATATGAAGGAACCTCAGAGGTTAAAGAAACCAAGGCCAACTTGCTCGTCAGCGATTATGAACTGTTCAGAATGAAGCCCGAGGAAACAATCTCAGAAATGTTTGCAAGGTTAACTGAGATCACGAATGGTCTCAAGAGCCTCGGGAAGGAGTACACAAACTCCGAACTGGTGAGGAAGGTCTTGAGGTCACTTCCATCCGCGTGGCACACAAAAGCCACAGTAATTGAGGATTCCAAAAACCTGTCTACATTGCCGTTGGATGAGCTCATAGGGTCTCTAATGACCTATGAGATAAACATGAAGAGAACCACTGAGGAGGACACAAAAAGGAAGAAAATTGTTGGACTGAAAGCTCATCAGTCTGATGATAACCTGCAAGAAGATGAATCTAGCGAAGGAAGCAATGAAGAAGAAGACTTGGCAATGATCACTCATCAAGTGAGGAAATTCTTGAGAAGGAAGAGGAACTTTCAAGGCAACTTCAGAAGGGACCCAAGGAAGTTCAATCAAGTTAAGGGTGAATCAAGCAAACCAAGTAGCATAATATGCTACGAGTGCAAGAAGCCCGGGCACATGAGAGGAGAATGCCCAGATCTGAAGAAGAAATTCAAGAAAGATAAATTCAGAAAGCCCAAAGCCATGGTCGCCACGTGGAGCGACGAAGAGGATGAATCATCTGATGAAGAAATTCAAGAGCTGGTGGAGAACTTGTGCCTTATGGCACATGAAGATGACTCAACCGAGGTAAATTCTGACCCGGACCGTATTTCAAATGAACAGTGGGAGTCGGAATATGAAAAGCTGTATACAAGATACAAAAAAATCAAAAGTGAAAATAAAGATCTCAAGAAAAAGATTGGTGAGTCAACCCATGATGATATTTATGTGAGATTTGAGAAACTTGAACAAGAATGGTTTGAGATATCTGAAGAAAAAGAAACTATGCTTCAAACAATTTCTGATCTTGAGAGAATTAAAGAGGAACTTTCATGCAAAATTTGTGAAATTGAAAACATATGTGAAAAACTCAAAAATGAAAAAGAAACTCTGACTTTCTCCATGTCAGAAATCAAAAATGAAAATGTGAGCTTGAATAAAGAAGTGACTGACCTACAATCCACTCTTTCTGTGCTTGTTAAAGGGAAACAGAACCTAGACAATATTTTGGGAGTTAAAGTTAACTTCCGAAGAGAAGGATTGGGGTACATACCCCAGAATAAAAAATCTTTTGAACACAAGATCACCACATCTCACGTGCATGGACAAGAAAATGACTATGCTTCATGTTCTCACACCAAACCCCAACATGTTCAGTCTAAGCCACACAGACACCAAGGAACATTCTCACATGTTAATTGCTTTCACTGTGGTAGATTTGGCCATGTGATGTCCAACTGCTGGTTCAAACAAAGCACACCTAAATATCATGCTCCATGGGCAAAAAGGACACATTCAAAGAGCTGGACTAACTTTTATGGACCCAAACTTGTTTGGGTACCAAAAACAATTGCATGAGAAAATTATCTCTTGCAGCTATGTCTTGAAGCCAGGGGGAGCAAATGGTATCTGGACAGCGACTGCTCAAGGCATATGACAGGGGACAAGAAGGTGTTCTCCAAGCTACAAGAAAAGGAAGGAGGTTCAGTTGCTTTTGGCGGGAAGGACAAAGGTAAAATAATCGGAGTTGGAGACATAGGTAAAAATTCTGAGACCTTGATTGAAAATGTTCTTCTGGTGAAAGGCTTGAATCATAACTTGCTGAGTATAAGTCAGTTGTGTGATAAGGGTTTTAAAATCATTTTTGATGTGACTCACTACCTTGTCATGTGCAAAGATTCAAATGAAATCAAATTCATCGGTAGAAGGAGCAACAATGTGTACACCATTGATCTTGATGCTGTTTCAATTGATAATGTGTGTTTGGTAGCTAACAACCATGAGAATGCATGGCTATGGCACCGAAGACTAGGTCATGCTAGTTTTGGAGTGATCTCTAAGCTGTCTAGACATGACTTGGTCATAGGTCTGCCCAAATTGAAATTTGAAAGCGAGAGAATTTATGAGGCTTGCACAAAAGGCAAGCAGACACGTGCCTCTTTCAAAAACAAAAATATTGTTTCTACCTCCCGGCCTCTAGAACTGCTGCATATTGATTTGTTTGGCCCTACCAGGATATCCAGTCTAGGAGGCAAATCTTTTGGATTTGTAATTGTTGATGATTACTCCAGATTCACATGGGTGATTTTTTTAGCCAATAAAAGTGATGCCTTGATGGAATTTCGAGTGTTTTGCAAGAAAATCCAAAATAAAAGAGGTCACCTCATCACTACCATACAGAGCAATCACGGTGGTGAGTTTGAAAATCATGAATTTAGCATCTTCTGTGAAGAGCAAGGATACACACACAACTTTTCATCACCAAGGACGCCACATCAAAATGGAGTAGTGGAGAGAAAAATAGAACGTTATTGGATATGGCTCGGACCATGCTTAGTGAGAACTCTCTACCCAAGTACTTCTGGGCTGAGGCAGTAAGTACAACATGCCACATCATCAACAGGGCAATGTTAAGGCCCATTCTAAAGAAAACTCCATACGAGCTCTACAAGGGTAAGAAACCAAACATTTTTTATCTTAAACCTTTCGGATGCTCTTGCTACATTCTCAATAACGGTAAGTCTAACCTAGGAAAATTTGATGAAAAGAATGACAGAGGCATCTTTCTAGGTTATGCAATCAATTCTAGAGCCTACCGTCTATTTAATAAAAGAACCTTGGTTGTTGAGGAAAGTCCTCATGTGATTTTTGATGAAACCGAATCAAAATTAACAAATCAAGCTTCTTCTACTGTGGATGCAGATGAAGCTCCTAAGAACTCAATGAGTGTCAAGACTAAGGATGAACCATTGAAAGCAACCTCAAGTAATAGTGAAAAAGATGAAAATCCTACACTCGAGACACTACAAGAACCACAAGTGCAGCATCCTGATCTACCCAGCTCCTCCACTCTTCTAAAGGATCATCCAGCTGTGAACATAATAGGCAATTTGGAGGATGGGGTAAGAACTAGGTCCTCTCTAAGGCAAGTAGAAGAGGAAGACTTGATGGCCTTGCTATCACAAGAAGAACCCAAGGATATTCGTGAAGCTCTTCAAAATGAATCCTGGATTCAGGCTATGCATGAAGAACTGCACCAGTTTGAAAGAAACGAGGTGTGGACTCTCGTGCCGCGTCCCAAGAACCATCTCACTATTGGAACCCGTTGGGTTTTCAGAAACAAGCTAAATGATGCGGGATTGGTGGTTAGGAATAAGGCACGGCTTGTAGCCAAGGGGTATAGCCAGGAGATGGGTATTGATTTTGATGAGTCTTTTGCACCGGTTGCTAGACTTGAAGCTGTTCGAATCTTATTGTCCTATGTTTGTTCCCTGAACTTTAAGTTATTTCAAATGGATGTTAAATATGCATTTCTTAACGGCTATATCAAGGAGGATGTTTTTGTAGAGCAGCCTCCAGGTTTTGAAGATTCTAAACATCCATAACATGTATACAAGCTCCAAAAAGTCCTATACGGACTAAAGCAAGCACCAAGGGCGTGGTATGAACGGCTCACCTCATTTCTGGTTGAAAATGGTTTCAAGAGAGGTAAGGTTGACCAAACACTTTTCACAAAGAGATCAGGTAAAGACATTTTAGTAGTTCAAGTGTATGTGGATGACATCATCTTTGGAGCTACTAACAATGTTTTATGTGATGAATTCGCAAAAATCATGCAAGGAGAATTTGAGATGAGCTTAATGGGGGAGCTGACTTTCTTCCTTGGATTGCAGGTGAAACAAACTTTAGAGTGAATCTTCATCAATCAAGCCAAATATACTATGGAATTGCTGAAGAAATATGGGATGGTAGAAGCAAAACCCATATCAACTCCCATGGCCACTACCACAAAGCTGGATAAGGATGAAAATGGTAAAACAGTAGACTCTACACTGTTTCAAGGTATGATCGGATCACTACTGTACCTTACAGCTTGCCGTCCTGACATTCAATTCAGTGTATGTCTCTGTGCCCGTTTCCAGTCCTGCCCTAAAGAATCTCACTTATCAACTGTCAAACGCATTTTTAGATACCTTATTGGCACTGTCGATTTTGGCTTGTGGTTTCCCATCGGTAGTTCTTTTGATTTAATTGCTTATACTGATGCGGATTATGCCGAATGCATTGTAGATCGTAAAAGTACAAGTGGGTACTGTCAGTTTCTCGGTGGGTGCCTTGTCTCATGGGCCTCCAAGAAACAACATTCAGTAGCTCTCTCAACGGCCGAGGCTGAATATGTAGCCGCCGGAAGTTGTGGAGCCCAAGTACTTTGGATCAAAAATCAATTGCTTGATTTGAATGTTGAAGTGGATTGTGTGCCCATCTTATGTGATAATATGAGTGCAATTAGTCTTTCTAAAAACCCTGTTCAACACTCCAGAACCAAACACATTGACATTCGGCATCATTATCTAAGAGATCATGTAGGTAAAGGGGTTTTTGAGTTCAAGTTCATTGACACACTCAACCAATTGGCTAACATCTTCACAAAACCCCTAAATCAGGATCAATTCAACAAAATCAGGAGAGAACTTGGCATGTGCAAGGGTGAGGGCATACGTACTTAGGTCTGCACTAGGCTATTTTTCCGTTGGTTAGATTATGTGAGATGCATGCATTGTGTGTATTTCATTTTTTATTGTGTATAACCATACCTAGCATGTGTGCCTGTACCTATATTTATATACACTTCTTCCTTGACTTTTTCCTAAAACTGCATATTCCTTGATAGATATATGTGGACTCGTGATCTAGTGCTCTAAGCAGTCTCTACTCAAGGGTTTCCGTGGTCGACTCATGCTTGATATCATTCGTGGCTTAGCAAAAGAGAAGAAAAGATTAAAAAAAGGGGGAAAAGAAAAAAAAATGTTCTGTGAAAATGGGGGAGTCCATAGGGTCATGGAGCCCGTTTCTATCTCTGGTGATCGCTGGCTCAACTCTTTTCCTCTCGGGGTCCACATTGGGGCTTCTATACCCCAGCGGTCGACCGCTGGCTTCGTGCCGGTCGACCGCCAGCGGTGAACCGCCCCGGTTCAACGGCGTCCGAACCCCAATATAAGGGGGTTTTCCTCCTCATTTCCCATTCTATTGCCTTCCACTCTCTCTCCCTTACTCCACCCTAAACCTAGCACACCTCTCTCCCACCATCTAAGCCCTCAAAACCCCTCATCTCCTTTCTCCCACCACGATCCGGCCAATTTATCTCCCCCTCGGAACAACTCATCGCCGGCGTTCGTGCTCTTGTGTCGCCCTTCCCTGATTTCCAGAGCGTGAAGAAGGTGTTCACAGTCCTCCCCGGTGTCTCTCTCTCCATCCCAAGGTAGAGGTATCACACTTTCAGCGGGTTTCTTAGTCTAAATGGCACCTAGAAGGAGTGCTCAGCGTCTTCTCCAAGGGGAACCCAGTGCTCGGAGACGTGAAGCTCCGGCCGCTCCTCCACCACAAGCTCCCGCACGCAGGTTACCTCCAAGAGCTATCATCGACCCTCGTCTTGTCGATTTTCAAGAGATGAATGAAATCCTACCCGACATTTATACAATTTTTTCAATGCAACCGGGGTGGCTTGACTTTGTCACTAGATACAACCGGTTCTATCCCTATCTAGTACAACAGTTCTATGGTAATTTTTTGGAAAGAAATGGAAGCTTGTACACAATGGTTCAGGGCATTTAGATCCGAATTAATTCAGAATTATTCAATCTTGCCCTAGGTGTCTCTTCACATGGTGCAGACATGATTTTTGGGCATGGTGAGGTTGAGGCAAGTTTCATTACCATGACGAGCTGTGATTTTGTCCGTGGTGTGAGTGACCTCATTGAGCTCAATGCCAACCACTTTCCCGCACTGCAACGGGGTCTCCATCATATGTTTACAACACTTATTTATCCCAAGAGTGGCAGCCGAGATGAAGTGACCGAAGTGCACCGATTTCTGTTCTATCATGTTATGAATGGCGAATTAATTAATATGGGATGGCTCATGACTCAGCTGATAAGTCGATGCCGGACACACTTACGGCGGTCCCTGCCTTATGCTTCTCAACTCACTGGAGTGTTCACTTTTGTCGGGGTCCCATTGGCAGATGAGCAGTTTGTTCTGGTCCGCCATGATGACATTTATAATCAGCATAAGATTTTCTCCGATATGGGATATTACCGTGATGCAAATGGCGAAATTCATCGTGATGTCCCAGTTTATGGGGAAGATAATTTCAGTGAAGAAGAAAATGAACTGGACCCCCAGCAAGATCACCAAGATGCACCTGCCCAAGTCCAGCCTGAAGATGTGCCTCCTCCACCGGCTCTCCCTCCACCACCGCAGTACGTTCACGGGGAGTCTTCCACTCAGGGTGCTGGGCATTCCACTTGGGGGGACTATGAGGCTCTAGATCGGCGCCTTTTAGGCATGGAAACCCACATTGACTCCTCTCTTGGGCGTCTGGACACTTTTATGGATACCATGACTGGACGAATGGACTCCTTCACCCACACTCTGGATGATCTCTCTACCCATTTGTCCATTCTCTTTGCCAGCCATGAAGATAACCATGAGGCTTTCCGCCTCACCAACCACTCCCTTCTTTCCATCCGTAACCAGCTTCTTCATCACGATGAGGTTCTCCATAACCTTGAGGATCATTTTCTTCCTCCTCCTCCTCCTGCTCCTGTTGGCTCCCACCATGGTGATGATCTCCCGGACGATGTTCATGTCACGGAAGCTGCGGATCACCCTGCTGTGTAGATGTTCTTGGGTCTCTAGTATTACTTTTGTCCACTTTTTGTATCCCATGCCTCTCATTTTTGCTGATGTCAAAGGGGGAGAAGTAGGCTATTAGGCTCATATATATATGCTATATGTGTGTGTGTGCCTGCTTGCATGCATGTTTGTCGTTTGCATTTTAGTTTGAGCACGTTGTATAGCATTTGGTTATTTGGTTATATTGCATTAGTGGTTTGCATTTAGTGGTTGCATTCCCTCTTTCACCTCTTGCATTCCGTGTACCCTGTATGGATCTAATGAGAATGAATGGAAGAATGCACTCCTTAAATTCACCAGATTGGCTCTCTCCTATCTCACTTCTTGTCAATATGGAAAATAAGTATTGAATGGTTGGTATGGATTCGTTGACGTGCTTGTGTTGGAAGTGATATGTTGCGTTGATATGGACGTGTTGAATGCCTTCACACCGTGAGTTCAAATGTTTCAACTTGATGGATTTCAACTGAATTTCAAATGAGATTGACGTCGCTTCCAAAACTCTCTCATAGGCACATTGGTGAAAATGCAAATCTAATGCCTAGTTTTTGTCATCATCAAAAAGGGGGAGATTGTTGAACATATCCGAGTGATTTTGATGATAACAAAACCCAGGACATTTATCTCCCATGTACTTTGTTTTCAAGCGAAGCTTCATGTTTTAAACCATCAATTTCACTCCATGTCAAATTTGTGTTAATGAATCCTTCCATGTGTTAAATCGAATATAAACCAACTTGTAATCAACTATAACACAAGCCCATTTCAAGCATCGAACCAATGGATAAGTTTCAAGTGAGCTAACACTTGATTTTTGCAGGATTGGAGACTGGCGGTCGACCTGTGGACCCTTGGCGGTCGACCTAAAATAACAGAACTCAAGTCTGGCGATCTGTGAACCTGGCGATCGACCGCTAGAAGCTAGCGGTCGACCTATTTTCCCAGCAGCCAAATGGCTATAGGACGGCCCCTGGCGGTCGACCGCTGGCCTCTGCAGGTCGACCGCCAGCCCCGAGCTGCCAACAATTGTTGACTTTTTATCATTTCGAGAAAAGCCATTCCTCTTGGATTTGTTTAATCCCAAAGCAACCAAACTCTCCAAAAATTGTGGATCTGGTCTGAGGGAGTCCTTGGAACATTCAAGAACCTATAAAACATATACAAGAGGGATTGGAAAACCCTAATGCTCATTATGGATCAAAGGAGTCTATCAAAGGTGGGAAGGAGGAAGCTTGCACTGTAGACGTGAACAGTGCTCCGAGAAGATTTCTTCATCCTTCTTCCTCCTTTCAAGAGTAAAGATCAAGCCACATCTGAAGAAGATCAAGCCTGGATCAAGTGGATCTCAAGCTGCATCCAAAGAATCCTTCATCAACTAAGGGGGAGCACTAATCAAGCCCTTGTTCTTGTGTTTTTCATTTTCACATTCTTCTCAGTTTCAAAGTGTGTTGGTTGTAATCCTAAACCATTTGTGTGTGTGTGAATCTTCACAGATCCGTGTATGTGTGTGCAGTCAAGTTTGATTGCCTTTGTGTGTGTGTGTGTGTTTGATCTTGTATCTGTTGAGTCTTGTTGAATCTTTACATGTTTTGATGATGACAACACTATAAGTCTTAGTAGTGTTCAGAAATATGTCTTCACTTCAGGTATACAAGGACTGTCTTCGTGTTGGTTGACACTTCGTCATGTTTGTATTTCCAACACGCCGTGTCGTCTTCTCTTACTTCATGTTGTTTATAATTTTCTGTCCTTCACTTCACTTCGTTGTTCGTATCGTTCCCTTTGTTCTTTAGTTGTTCATCTTCGTGTTGTT
Organism: Amorphophallus konjac; assembly: GCA_022559845.1. Lineage (NCBI taxonomy): Eukaryota > Viridiplantae > Streptophyta > Magnoliopsida > Alismatales > Araceae > Amorphophallus > Amorphophallus konjac. The sequence goes on from CM040121.1 coordinate 211,715,325, forward strand.
TTCAGTATGTGTCAATTTCGTCTTCGTGTCATTTTTACCTCGTGTCATGTTACCCCGTGTCAATTACTGTTTCGACTTCATGTCGTTATCAGTCCGCATCTTCCTTATGTTGAAATCACACCTCGTGTTGATTTCTGTTCTCAACTTCGTGTCGTTTTCCTTCTTGTCCTTGTTTGACTTCGTGTCAAATCACTGTCTGTCTTCGTGTTGTTTTCAACCCGTGTCGATTACTGTTTCGACTTCGTGTTAGTTTCACTACGTGTCGTGTTTTCCACACCACGTGTCGTTGTCGCTTTAGTAACCTCACCTCGTGTCGGTTACTGTTGTCTCCATGACTTCGTGTCGTTGTTGTTCCACTGCGTGCAGAACAGTGCAGCACCTCGTGTTGCTTTCTGTATACCACCTCGTATCGTTTCCCAGTGAATCTCGTGTCATCTCTTACGTCTACTCGTTCAACCCCGTGTCAACTTCTGTGTTCGTCTTCATGTTGATCTTTATCATTAGACCTCGTGTCCTTCTCACTTTGACCACACTTTGTGGTGCTTTACGTAGACCTCGTGTCGTACCTGTTTGCAACCACTTCGTGTTGGTTTCTGTTTTGTCTACATATATCTCGTGTCGTTCTTCTTTTTACCTTGTGTTGTTTTATAACCTTTACTTCGTGCTGTATTCACCTTGTGTATCTCGTGTCGTTCTCAGTGCATCTAGTATTGCTACTACATACTTCGTGCAGATCTAGTTATTGTGGCCCTGAGTTTTAATGGCTTTTCATCTCTTTGCAGGTCTGAGGAAGAAATATTCCCCAGTGACAGGCAGCACGTGATCCGAGGCTGGAATGAAGCCTGCTGAGAGACTGCCACGTGGTCCAAATTCTTAGGGCTGGAAATGTGGAGGTCACACGTCGTGGCTGATACTGCTGCTGCTGCTGCTATATATATGAGCCTTCTTCCACTGAAGAAGATTGATCGAGTTGGCGAGAAGAAGAGTCCATACAGAGAGCCACGATCCTGATAGAAAAAAAGAAAAGAGAAAGAAGAGAAGAGCAGAGAGTGAGAGATTAGGAGAGCATAAGAAAGAGAAAGAGAGAGATAGAAGTGTGAGCCGAAGAGTATAGAGGAGCAGAGATCGAGAGAGTAAAAGAGAAAGAAGAGAAGAGCAGAGAGTGAGAGATTAGGAGAGCATAAGAAAGAGAAAGAGAGAGATAGAAGTGTGAGCCGAAGAGTATAGAGGAGCAGAGATCGAGAGAGTGAAAGAGAAGAAGAAGAAGAGAAGAGAAGAGGAAGAAAAGCTTACCTGAAGATCTGTCTACTGGACCGTGGATCAAATCCAGGCCAGTCAGCTCCGTTGAGAGCCACATTGTGCATTTCGTGTTTCAGCTTTCTGTTTGCTGAAGTTATTTTCATTTATTGTTTTTCCTTTGTTTTCTGGTTTGCTGTGCTTTCCGATACTCTGTAGAGAGGTCGGGGTTCCTCCTGTGGATCAGGAGAAGGGAGATCTGATCTCCGGTTGCAAGTAGCTGGGAGCTACTTGTGGGTTCCCTCCGGTTTGGAGGAAGGGAGACTTGTCTCCGGTTCTGGGCTTGTGGATTCAAGTCCAGGGGTCCCTCCGGTTGGAGGAAGAGAGGTCTTCGACCTCTGGTTTGCTGGTGACTGGAAGTCACCGGTTGGTTCCCTCCTGGTCTGGAGGAAGAGGGGAGGTTGTTCCCCTGGTCAAGCTGTGTGGCAGCACCTGTTGCAGACTGAGTCTGCGGTTTCTAGCGTGAGCTAGTGGAAGCCACACTCGGGTTGAGTGTGGGGTGGATGTAGGTCTGCTGGACCGAACCACCTAAAAAATCTACTGTGCAGTGGTTTGTTTTGTGCGTTAGCTCCTTGCCTCCTACCTCCCATTCACAGGTCATGCATGCTGGTTAGCTGTGTTATCTTGGATTATTTATATTGTTCCTATCAGCCGTTACCTTGAGCATTGCACTTTGCTAGGTGTGTTTGGGTTGCACTCTCTGTCTGCATTTCTAGTTTGATCAGGTGGCTGCATTGTTGCAGTCCAACTGGTTGATCAATTGGTTGATTATTATCTTATCTCAGAAAGCTCATTATCCATATTCCGCATATCCGAGCTTTAGAGTTTTTTTTTTAATTTAGGCCATAATTTTTAGAGGGATACATTCACCCCCCTCTGTATCCGGGCCTTGCACCCTAACAGTTGGTATCAGAGCAGGTGTCTGCGTATAAGGTCCAGCGACCTGCAGATTCGCTCTTGCGGTCTTAGGTGCTTATTTGCCTTAGTGCATCAATATTCCTGCTGCATTGAATATTTCTGCTCTTGCTTCTATGGCCTGTCCACCTGTCTTCAGTGGTCTTGATGTCACCCAGTGGCACAGTGCTTTACGTGCTTATGTTAAGTCCGTTGACCCAGATCTGTGGAAAGTGATTTCACATGGTCCTAATGAACTACCAAAGAAAAGGTCCAAATGGACTAACAGTCACGAATCAATGTATGAGAAGAATCAGACAGCTATAAATCTGATGAAAGCAGCCACTGACAAAGCGTTTCATTCATGTTTCCTTGATTGCAGATCTGCAAGGGATATGTTGGAAATGATGAAGAGAAGCGGGAAAGGAAATCGAACAAGCTGCATGATGGCCAACAGAAGCGATCAAGGCAGCAATCAAACTGAAGAAGACGATGATGATGAGGTAAATCTCTTCGAGAACTTCTCTCTAGAAGATTGGGGGAATGCATATGCTGAACTATTTGAATCTCATGAACTGTTAAGAAAACAGTATAAAAAGTTGAAGAAGAGTACTCGGGTAGATAGTTCTAGCTCTCCATGTAAAAATTGTTCAAGTACGAAACAATCACATGATGCATGTCTGTCTGATAATCATATGCATAAAAACCAGAATGCAGAACTGAAGATGGAACTTGAACATGTCTACTCTGAACTGAACAATCTAAAATCTGAGGATGACTCTCTCAGAAAGTTCTCTGAAGAACAATTAGAGAAACTTAAACGAGAGAATGAGTTGCTGATTGAAAAATTTAATGCCATAAAATCTGTGAACATAGAAGTACAGAAAGATTTTGAAAAACAACAAAAGGATTTGAGGGAGTTTGAAGCTAGGAGAGAAACCATGGTTAACTCAGAAGATCAGCTTCTAATAAATGAGTTAATTCAAAATGGTAAGCTTAAAGAAGAAGTTGAAAAATTAAAACTGTTAAACAGTGCCATGTCTGAAAGACTTCTCACATTGGAAAAAGGGAAAGCTATCTGTACAAACGAGACTGAAGAGGTAGATGAGCTAAGAAAGTAAATTGAAGAATACAAAACAGCTAACAAGGTTTTGAATGAAGCTGTCAATTGTAGTGAACAAGAGATCACTAGTTATGAAATACACATTGCATCTCTTGAAAATGAAATTCAGGATTTGAAAGCTTCCTTGTCTAAATTTGTTGATGGGCAGAAAAACCTAGACAAGCTGCTAGGTGTAAAAGTCAATGTCAAAAAGGAAGGGTTGGGCTACAATAATCTCAATAAGAAGGCCTTGCAGAACAAAGTAATGACATCCTTTGTAAATACTTCAAATGTAGCCAATACATTAAAAGACAAACAGCCCATTGTTCAGAAAATTCTGGGAACAAAGATTAACTCTAACAAGGAAGGACTGGGTTACAGTCCAGTCATGAGGAAGGATGATGGAGTCAACCTGAAAACTGTCTTTGTCAAATCCTCTGAACAGGAAAAACCTTCTATCTCATCTCCACCTCAGTACAAGGCTAAGAAAACAGAAAAACAAAATAAGAATCATAAAACATCAAAAATTCAAAGGAACAATCTGCATGCTAAGAACTCATCAGATAAATGCCATGTTTTAAAGAAATCAAGTGGCTCATGTCATTATTGTGGTAAGTATGGACATCTTATGAGTAACTGTTTTGTGATGGAAAAAGATGACAACAAGCATGTTAGAAAATCTGTGTCTGGTCAGAAAAGGAATGTCAAATGTTCTAATTATGATAAAGTAGGACACACTACTGCTCATTGTTGGTTTGCAAGTAGTAAGGAAAAATCATGCTCATATTATACAAAACACTTTGCAAATCAGCATGTCTTTAACAAGAACCAGTACATTATATGTTTTAATTGCAACAAAATTGGTCACAAGGCCTCTGAATGCTGGTCAGGTTCCTTTAGAAGAAATTCTCTCGTTTGCTCTCACTGTAGAAAGCATGGCCACACAGTCAAGGACTGTTGGCATATTCAGGGTAGAAATGTGAATCTCAAACATGCCAAATTCCCTGTAAAAGAATCAACAAAACCTTCATGTCATCACTGTGGGAAGTCAGGTCACAGGGCTGCAACCTGTTGGCTGGCAGGATATCAAAACCAAACCAGTTTTGGTAAACAGAAATTTTACCCTGTTAACAGAAAATCTCATGTGTATGCACATAGAATTCATGCTAATAAAAATGTGCATAAATCAGATCAGAAAATCACTCCTGGAAATGTGCTGAGAAAACTTGCTAAACATAATAATGTCATGTCAGGACCCAAGACCTCTTGGGTACCTGTTTGTGCAAAATAAATCTTGTTTTGCAGGTGTGCCTTGGGACTGGAATAAAAGGGGTAATGATCCAAGGCACTCAAGAAGAAAACCCCATTCTCACATTGTTCAGGTAATCTCTCTACATGTCTCATTTTGAAACCTATTGCATATCTGGTTTGATGTACTCTTGCTTATCCTGCTCTTAGTTTCATCTAGTGCATGCATATTGAATCTGCTCTTGCATATTCATTCACCATCTGCAAGTTGCATTATTTCCTAAACATGCACTCTGAAAAATTCATGGAAATCTGAATTGCTGATAGGATTGTTAAGTTTACCCTGTTATTCATGACCTCTATGGTATATCAAATGGTAAGCTACCCAAGGCAGGGAAATCTGTCCGGAGGTCCTTACTATGTGTGAGGTGGTCTCTGAGACTAAATGCTCCGCCTAGTACCATAAGTCATTTGGTTGATCAGGGGAGCCAGTATGTGCATGATTCACATCTCACATGTTTAACCGTCTTGGCAAACACTGCATTCAATAAAAAATTAATACCTCCAAGAGTCGTGTGTGAGATGTCCTTGAGTGGGCTGAAAAGGAGCTTGTCAGGCCATTTGGTTTCTGAGGGCCGATGCAGTTTATGTGGTATTAAGATCTGTCATCTCATGAGGTTGCAGCTTGCTACTCAAGAGCTTCTCTGGATGTGAGACAGAACCTCCTCAAGAATTCTATATTTGGATGTGTCCTTAGTGCCTAATGTCTTGAGTGATCTCTCACTTGTTGGCTTGCTGATAGGAGTGCTGCTCATCTCATTTCATCTCTCTCTATTCGATCAGCCACCCCCTTATCTCTAACCTATCACTCTTGGTTCAGATTCTCTCTCGAAGAAATTGTGGTTTCAGTCTTCTTGCTCTTATCAAATAAGATCTGTATACCTTAAACCACCCAATATCAAGTGTAACAATCTACACCCGTTGATAAAGAACTTCAATGTTTGGGGGTTATATTTGGTCCTTGATCCTTCTAAGCTATCTCAAGTGTTGATCAACATTTTATAAAACTTTCTGTTAAATGAGAAAAACTTATTGAGGATCTCGACTTAACTGAAACTTATGTGAAAAGAGCTCTGAGATAAAAATGGTGTTAAGTAAGATATTTTAAAAAAAAATGAATGAGAAGTGCTACCAGGGAATACGCCATTATTTGTGGCAGAGCAATGGTTTTTATGGAGAAATAGACACTCTAGATCAATAAAGTCCAGAGTCTCTGTCATGATACAATTAGCTATCTCTGTGTAGAAATGTTAAAATAAAAAAAAAGGAAGGGGAAAAAGTCCTCAAAGAAAAATATCTTTGGCATAAAGGTAGTTCGTCCTGAGTAACCAGGGTTTCTGGTGTCTGATAAACATGTCTCCTTGTGTAAAAAGGGACTATACTACCTTGTGTTCAACAAATTGGTTGACTCTGTATGCCTTCTCGTCCATTAAATGAAGAAATGATTTCTGCTTGACATTAATGTGTTATTTCGTTGCTTGACAAACATAAGGTGCAATTTAATCGTGTCTCTCTCTAGGTTAAGCAACTTTAACAGCTAATTTTGTGATTATGCTGATTTAATATCTTGAGTTAACTGACCTTGGTTTTTGGAAGAATATAACCCGTCCACATATTGAAGGGCTAACTTAATATGGTGTAGCTGCGTTACATCAGAACTAAGGGTATTTTGGGTATTTACAGAAATAAGTGTGATAAGAGTAAAAAGCTACTCGACAACATTTTTTTTGTTCACACGTCTTCAACCTCAAACCCTTATTTCCCCTTGTCGATTCCTATTCATCCTCGTGCCGCTCCACCTTGAGCGTCTTCTTCAAACCTATCTCCATCTCTTCCCGCTCACCTTCTTCCCCCCACAGAGGTCCATTCCTCTCTTCAGTCTAGCATCGTGTCCAACAGCAGCCTGCAAGAGAGAGTTGATACTCTGAAAGTTCCGGCAGATGGATCAGCAAAGGTCAGCAGCTCCGGGTGACAGGAAGAGGAAGGGAAAAGAAATAGTTGAAGAGCCTTCATCTAAACAACAGAGATGTGTTGAGCCAGAACCTGCTGCGGAAGTCTCTTCAGAACAAGGTACCAGGTTTTCTCAGTCTACCGTGTTCTTAGAAAGTGGGAAAATCATTCCTCCTAGAATAATAGATTTCGGAGATGAAACCTTGGTCTCGAAGTTTCCAGAATTGTTGAAAATCTTTGAGTTTCAGGAGTGGAGAAATTTCTTAGAAAATCACCGTGTCTATTACCCTAGGCCGGTAATGGAATTTTACAATAACTTGTCCTTGAGCCGAGACAAGTCTACCTTGTTATCATCTGTTGAAGGGGTCGAGATAACTGTTACATGTGACTCCCTTCACAAAGCTCTCGGTATTCCAGATAAAGGGGAGGTAGAGGGAAGCTTTCGATACAGTCTCCATGAAGCTTTCTCTGTCATTACTGGTAAACCCAGTAACATTCATGATAAGGGGCAGTTGAAGCTAAAAGCTTATCAGACATCGTCATTTCCTCCTCTTCACAAGCTCCTTCAGAACGTCATTGCTTCCATTATCACCCCACAGACTGGGGCTAGAGGAAGAATTACAGACACGCAGAGATTTCTACTGTTTTGTCTGATTCAAAATGTGAAGATATGTCTGCCAGAGATCATTTTTAATGTCATGAAGGGATGCATTGGATCCAAGAGACATCTTCCCTATGCCGCCCATATGACAAACATCTTCAAGCATTCTGAGATTTGCTTGGATGGAGAGGCCGCATCAGAAGTTAAGGCCCGAAACATTTTTAATATGAATTTTGTTTCAGTGTTTTTGGGCTTAGAGGACTCTTCTATGGTGGGGCAAGTTAAGGTCCAAAAGGCCAGGGAATCACAAACTCAGGGGGAGCATTTGGAAGAATTTCAAGTCTTAGCCCCAACTGGTGAGCAATTAGTTTCTGAGATTGATCATCAGGAAACACCAGCTGAACAACCAGAGTCCACCTTGCCAGCTGCACCCACCGAAGTATCCTTCTCCTTTCAGAGGCTAGTTGAGGCTGCATCTGAGGACATCAGATTGTCTGACGAAAGCATTCAGACAGATCTAGATGCAACTATTGCTGGGCTATTTGATTCTTTTGGGAAGACATCTGAAGAGGTAATAGTGCCTGAAGAACAGCCAGCTAAAGAGCAAGACAGTACTGATCAAGATCTTGCTGTTTTTGTTAATGAAATTTTAAGAGAAACTGTTGAGCAAAGCTTGGAAGAGGCTACCAACTTGGTCGTATCTGAAAGTCTTGAGCAGGCCTTAGTTGGCAGCCCTGCAGATCAGGAACTCATGGAAGATAGAGAAAAGGTTCCTGTCATAGAACTAGATACAGAATCTTCAAGTGAAGAAGAGGTACTTGAAGGTATATTCCCTCAGAAAGAAACTCAAGCTGCAGATGAAGTTCAGGTCCCAGCCGAGAGCAGTCAAATGCCAGTACAAGAGGAAGCAGCTGAGAGGACTGAACCTCGCAGTGAATTTTTTGGTACACCTCTAGGTCCACCTAGACTTCTATCTGCAGAGGCACCCAACATTGAATCTACTCGGGCGCCCAACATTGAAGAGCTTCTCATAAACCTGACTCAGCAGATGCAAAAACAAGACAAGAAATTAGATGATCTGCTTACATTTGTCACTCTCAACATTAATCAGGTACATACCAGATTACTGAAGCTTGAGATATCTCTCCTCACTGAATGGAGACGATTCCTTCTAAACAAAAGGGCTTCAGATGATGCAAACAAATCCTTGATGGAAGGATTACAGGAGATTTGTTCAAAAATTGCAAAAGCTCTGAGAGAGTCACATGATGTTAATATTTCCTCCTTCAAAATGTCTTCTACCATAATAGATCATTGCTATGAGATCAGAACAGCTTTAGAATTGTTGAAGAAGTCTTCAAGTGCCCTAAGTCCAGGCATTCAGCAAATCTATGATAAGTTGGTCACCTTCTTATCAGAAATGACAACTCTGTCTGACAGATATGAAACGGTCAATGTTCGCCAAGACGACATTATTTCTGAAGTGGCAAATGTCAGAAGCACTGTGGCGTATTGGCTTGCTGAACTATCAAATGATTTAAAGGAATTTCAGTCTATCTTGGGTTCAACACCTGGTCACGCCTCTTCCAGCAGAACTCCACCTCAAGAACATTCTTCTGCTCCTCCAAGGGGGAGACCACCTCTTGGCAGGCCGCGTGGCCCCGCTAGATACTTTTCCTGAAAAGACTATGCTCTGTATTTTGTTGCCCTTTTGAGGCCTTCTCTCTCAGATTCTTGGACTTATTAATTTAACTCATATCACTTGCATTGTTGCATTCTTCTTGTTTCATTCTTTTTGATGATGTCAAAGGGGGAGAAATCAGGCTTTTTGAGCTCGTTGGTTTTTGCTAGCTCGTTCTTGAGAATGTTTAATGTGTTTGTGTTTTTCATTAAGAATGGCTATTTCGCCTTGGAGAAATCAGGCCGTTGCTAGCTCGTTGAGAATGGCTATTTAGTGTTTTTCCTTTCTCTGCAAAGACTCAAGACTCAAAGTGTTGCCATCCATCAAAAAGGGGGAGATTGTTGAGTCTTGTTGAATCTTTACATGTTTTGATGATGACAACACTATAAGTCTTAGTAGTGTTCAGAAATATGTCTTCACTTCAGGTATACAAGGACTGTCTTCGTGTTGGTTGACACTTCGTCATGTTTGTATTTCCAACACGCCGTGTCGTCTTCTCTTACTTCATGTTGTTTATAATTTTCTGTCCTTCACTTCACTTCGTTGTTCGTATCGTTCCCTTTGTTCTTTAGTTGTTCATCTTCGTGTTGTTTTCAGTATGTGTCAATTTCATCTTCGTGTCGTTTTTACCTCGTGTCATGTTACCCCGTGTCAATTACTGTTTCGACTTCATGTCGTTATCAGTCCGCATCTTCCTTATGTTGAAATCACACCTCGTGTTGATTTCTGTTCTCAACTTCGTGTCGTTTTCCTTCTTGTCCTTGTTTGACTTCGTGTCAAATCACTGTCTGTCTTCGTGTTGTTTTCAACCCGTGTCGATTACTGTTTCGACTTCGTGTTAGTTTCACTACGTGTCGTGTTTTCCACACCACGTGTCGTTGTCGCTTTAGTAACCTCACCTCGTGTCGGTTACTGTTGTCTCCATGACTTCGTGTCGTTGTTGTTCCACTGCGTGCAGAACAGTGCAGCACCTCGTGTTGCTTTCTGTATACCACCTCGTATCGTTTCCCAGTGAATCTCGTGTCATCTCTTACGTCTACTCGTTCAACCCCGTGTCAACTTCTGTGTTCGTCTTCATGTTGATCTTTATCATTAGACCTCGTGTCCTTCTCACTTTGACCACACTTTGTGGTGCTTTACGTAGACCTCGTGTCGTGCCTGTTTGCAACCACTTCGTGTTGGTTTCTGTTTTGTCTACATATATCTCGTGTCGTTCTTCTTTTTACCTTGTGTTGTTTTATAACCTTTACTTCGTGCTGTATTCACCTTGTGTATCTCGTGTCGTTCTCAGTGCATCTAGTATTGCTACTACATACTTCGTGCAGATCTAGTTATTGTGGCCCTGAGTTTTAATGGCTTTTCATCTCTTTGCAGGTCCGAGGAAGAAATATTCCCCAGTGACAGGCAGCACGTGATTCGAGGCTGGAATGAAGCCTGCTGAGAGACTGCCACGTGGTCCGAATTCTTAGGGCTGGAAATGTGGAGGTCACACGTCGTGGCTGATACTGCTGCTGCTGCTGCTGCTATATATATGAGCCTTCTTCCACTGAAGAAGATTGATCGAGTTGGCGAGAAGAAGAGTCCATACAGAGAGCCACGATCCTGATAGAAAAAAAGAAAAGAGAAAGAAGAGAAGAGCAGAGAGTGAGAGATTAGGAGAGCATAAGAAAGAGAAAGAGAGAGATAGAAGTGTGAGCCGAAGAGTATAGAGGAGCAGAGATCGAGAGAGTAAAAGAGAAAGAAGAGAAGAGCAGAGAGTGAGAGATTAGGAGAGCATAAGAAAGAGAAAGAGAGAGATAGAAGTGTGAGCCGAAGAGTATAGAGGAGCAGAGATCGAGAGAGTGAAAGAGAAGAAGAAGAAGAGAAGAGAAGAGGAAGAAAAGCTTACCTGAAGATCTGTCTATTGGACCGTGGATCAAATCCAGGCCAGTCAGCTCCGTTGAGAGCCACATTGTGCATTTCGTGTTTCAGCTTTCTGTTTGCTGAAGTTATTTTCATTTATTGTTTTTCCTTTGTTTTCTGGTTTGCTGTGCTTTCCGATACTCTGTAGAGAGGTCGGGGTTCCTCCTGTGGATCAGGAGAAGGGAGATCTGATCTCCGGTTGCAAGTAGCTGGGAGCTACTTGTGGGTTCCCTCCGGTTTGGAGGAAGGGAGACTTGTCTCCGGTTCTGGGCTTGTGGATTCAAGTCCAGGGGTCCCTCCGGTTGGAGGAAGAGAGGTCTTCGACCTCTGGTTTGCTGGTGACTGGAAGTCACCGGTTGGTTCCCTCCTGGTCTGGAGGAAGAGGGGAGGTTGTTCCCCTGGTCAAGCTGTGTGGCAGCACCTATTGCAGACTGAGTCTGCGGTTTCTAGCGTGAGCTAGTGGAAGCCACACTCGGGTTGAGTGTGGGGTGGATGTAGGTCTGCTAGACCGAACCACCTAAAAAATCTACTGTGCAGTGGTTTGTTTTGTGCGTTAGCTCCTTGCCTCCTACCTCCCATTCACAGGTCATGCATGCTGGTTAGCTGTGTTATCTTGGATTATTTATATTGTTCCTATCAGCCGTTACCTTGAGCATTGCACTTTGCTAGGTGTGTTTGGGTTGCACTCTCTGTCTGCATTTCTAGTTTGATCAGGTGGCTGCATTGTTGCAGTCCAACTGGTTGATCAATTGGTTGATTATTATCTTATCTCAGAAAGCTCATTATCCATATTCCGCATATCCGAGCTTTAGAGTTTTTTTTTAATTTAGGCCATAATTTTTAGAGGGATACATTCACCCCCCTCTGTATCCGGGCCTTGCACCCTAACAGTATCCTTTCACAAGATAGTGTGTGGATCCTCACGTTTGGTGAGGGGTGGACGTAGGTTGCTGCTGTGGCATCCGAACCACCTAAAAATCGTTGTCTCCGTGTGTTTTGTTCCTTTTCTCCTATCCCTCTTCTGAGCATGCTTGTGGATTTAGTTTATTTGCTATCTTTAGATCTAGTTCTATTGATCACCATCAAATAGATCCTTGGTATATCAAAAGCTGGAATCAGACTGACAAGGTTACTCTTGCCGGAAAGACAACAGTTTGCGTGAGTAAATCTATGGATTTCTTAAATCCGCCCAGTACCAAAGGCTATTGCAGTGATTATCCTTGATTGATCTGGTTTTTACTGCATTGGTTTTTTAGCATTCTTGCATAATCTTAATATTGTGTATATCTGTGGTAAAATTTTGTGCTCACCCAATTCACCCCCCCTCTTGGGTGACATTGATTATCGGACTTCAAGATTCTCAGATCATTGACTCTCGCATGGCACACAAAGGCTACCGTGGTTGAAGAATCGAGAGATCTCGCAACTACCAAGGTAGATGAACTCATTGGGTCATTAATGATCTATGAGATCAACCTTAAGAACAAAGAGGCTGAGGTGCCTAAGAAAAAGCCCCTAGCTCTTAAAGTAGGACCTAGCGGTCAAGGCTCTTCTGATGAAGGTGAGGATTCGGCAAGTGAGCGAGATGAGGATGACGTAGTCATGCTCACACGTAAGTTTAGAAAATTCATGAGAAAGGAAGGTAAGAGCTTCATGAGAGGAAGGTCAAAGGTAAGAAATAGTTTCAAATCTAATTCTGAAAACTCTAAGAAATCTGATAAAATCATTTGCAATTCTTACAATAAACCAAGACATTTCAAGAATGATTGTCCCGACAGATTCAGAAAAGCCGACAAATGGAAGGCAAGAAGAAGAACAAGGCCATGGTGTCCACATGGAGCGATGAAGAGGAAAGGGATGACGGAACTAGCTCCTCGGATAAAGAAAAAGAAGATCTCTGCCTCATGGCCAAAGGTGACGAAGAAACTGAGGTAAATTCTCCATTTGAAGATTATACAACTGATGATTGGGAGAAAGCATATATACAACTCATGGAAAAATATGACATGTACAAAAAGGAGAATAAATCATTGAAAAAGAAAATTAACTTGTTTGTGCATGATCATGATATGAATGATAAGAATGCTCTACTTGAAACTGAAATTGAAGATCTTAAGAAAATGATTGAGGATTTGGAAGAGGGAAGAACAGAAATGGCTGACTTGGAAACTGAAAATGAGGACTTAGGAATGAAATTGACAGCATGAAACTCAAAATGTAAACCTATGAAAAGGATAGCAAATTAAGCAATGAGAAGTATGAAGCTGTCAAACATGTCAACACTCAACTCTTGCAAAACATTAAAAACCTACAAAAAGAGTTAAAGGACAAACAACAATCTTTAGAAAAATTTGTGGATGGAAAATAAAACCTAGATGCATTGCTAGGTACTAGAATGAACTTCAACAAGGAAGGGTTAGGTTTTGAACCTACAAACAAAAGGTCAATTGGGTTAAAAACTGTCACATTTGTTTCATCTTCCGAAGCTTCCACCTCAAACACAACTCCCACACAAAACCAGCAAAAACAAAAGAAGAAAGGAAAAGAAAATGTTGAAGAAGAAGCCACTGAAATCCCCAAAAAGATTGCTCAAAAGCCTAAGAAAAGTCAACATTCCCCACAACACAGGTCGACACCACATTGGCCATCAAACATTCATACCGCCAAACAATTTCACATAGGTCGACACTGCCATAGGTTGACACCACCATATTTTTGGGGCAATTGTTATTTCTGTATGCATCAATCTCATAGGTGGCAAAACAATCATTTTCAACCCAAAACCAACCAACCGCCTCAATGGCTTAAGAAGCAAACTTCATCAAACTTCCACAAACTCCAACCAAGAGCCTCCAAATAGAAAATGAATGTCAAGATTGAAAAGAAAAATCAAATCCCTACTCTAAGCAAACAAAATATGAATGTTAAGAAGGTTTGGATTCCAAAAGAAATGGTTTCATGTTTTGAAAATTTGAAAAGTTTGATGGGACCCAAATTTGGTTGGGTTCTGTGGACATGCAAAATTGCACGCCCATACGTCCCAACTAGTCTAGCATCAACAACGACTCCAAATAAAAAACCATGGGGAAGATGGGCCATCCGAACTCTCCAAACAAACGCATATATTGCCGTGAAGCCGTCACCGGAGTCTCGACAGTGAAGAGAAATCAACCACCAAGATCCCCACAATCCATGGGCCTCGAAGAAAATTGGATGGGCCACAACTCGCGCTCACAACGGGCTCAGAACTGCCCATTTATCCCCTTCAGCAGCACGCCCCTTCAGCGGCATGCCCCCAGGGCCCTTCAGCGGCACGCCCCTTCAGCGGCACGCCCCCAAGGCTCTTCAGCGACACGCCCCTTCAGCGGCACGCCCTCAGGCCCCTCCAGCGGCACACGCTGTGCCCCTTCAGCGGCACGCCCTTTGGGCTCTTCAGCGACATACCCCGCTAGCCTTTAGCGGCATACCCTTTGCCCTCTTCAGCAGCATGCCCTTTAGGCCCTTTAGTGGCACGCTTGCCGTGTCTTCTAGCGGCACGGCCTTTTGGCCTTCTCAGCGACACGCTTGTTGTGCCTGCCAACGGCACGCCATTCAGGCTCTTCAACGGCACGTTTCGGCAGAAGAGATCTTGCGCCCATGCCCTATAGATCCATGGCGCGCAATGAGCTGTCCGAGGTGTCGACCGGAGGTTGGGCCACGCAGGCTACTCCTCTGCCACCAAGGACAGGGGAAGTCAAACCCCATCATGACCGGTTGCTTCCCGCCTCTGACTACCGTGCTCGAACGCTTCCGCCGTGGAGGATATAAAAACCCCTCTCCTTCGATACACAGAGAGGAGGACAGCGGACAGAGAAGAGAAGAAGAGAAAGCGAAGAGGAGGAGAAGAGAAGAAGAGGGAAGAGAGGAAGAGAGGGGAGAGGGCTCGCCACTCCACCCACCGCCGCCGTTCGTGCGAAGAGGGAAGAGAGGAAGAGAGGGGAGAGGGCTCGCCGCTCCACCCACCACCGCCGTCTGTGCGAAGAGGGAAGAGAGGAAGAGGAGAAGAAGAGAAGGGGAGGCTCTGCCTCCCCCTTCCTACTGCTCCATCCGCTGCCGTCCGCGCGAAGAGAAGAAGAAGAGAAGAGGAGTGAGTGAAGAGAGGGAGTGAGGTCTGGGAGGAGAGGGGCCGGTGTTCCACCCCAAACCATGTCTTGTTCTTTCTTGCTTTCCCATTTTCCCCATTTTCCTTTTGTTACAATGTATTGATAAGTGTGTATTTTTACCATTTAATTCATGATTATATACACTTGTATGAGCTTAAATTGATATGAAATATACACTTCTCACACTTATTATTGATTTTGAATCAAATGTTTAATTTTTGAAATTAACTAATTTTAATAACGATTTTTGTGTATTTATGCAGGCACGCAATACGAGGAAAGCTCCAAGAAATAAAGAAAAAGAAAAAAATAAAGAAGGAAAAGAAAATAAAAATATATGTTGAACTGGGCCAGAAACCCAAGAGTTGTTCAAAAAGAAAATAAAAAAAAATAGAAAAAAAATACATTTATTTGATATTTTTTAGAATTTTTCTAATGATATATACTAGATATATATATATATCTTATATATATAATAGAATTTAAAAAAAAACAAAAAAAAATGTTTAAACGCCTCCCTCCCCTTCCCGCCTTCGCCGCCCGCGCCATTGGCACGGGCGACGAGGCGAGGCGGCGAAGGGGGAGGGGGGTTCGTGGCGACGCGGCTCAGCCGCGTTCGACGTCGGCAGGCGACGCGGGGCGCACAGTGCCCGCGGAGCTCACGCGGAAGAGGTCGACGCGGCGGCGGCACACCGCCTTCACACGGCCGGCGCACGCGCGTTCAACGCAGGCGGAGGAGAGAGAAGGCGCCGGTCGGCACGTTGCGCCGGCAGAGAGAGAAAGAGAGAGAATGGGAGAGAAAAAGGCCAATAAAAAGCCCAGAAAATTGCAGAAAAAATTCCAGAAAATTACAAAACGTGTGCAGCACATGTCAACCCATATTTTGGGTCAAAATAGGAGCCATTTGGGTTGTTCACATTGGCCAAGTGTTCACATGTAAAGGGGTGTTATGTGTTGCCCTATATAAAGGGCCTTCATTTGTAAGTGTGGGTAGTTAGTTGTTAAGTTGTGAAGGTTGAGTTAGGGAGAGAGCTAGCTATGGATCACTTGTAATGTAATGTTGTTCTTTGTATTTTTGAAGTTTTTGATTGTTGGAGTTGTGTTTTTCCAAGCTTTTGAAGTCAAAGTTGTAAGTTGAAGTCATTTCAATACAAGTTTCATTTTGAAATTTAGTCTTTTCATAGCCTTATTTCTCATTGTTATGTTCTTCATTTCAATTTGAGTTCTTCATGAAAGTTATTTGTTTTCAAGTGTTCTTCAACTTCTCTGTTTAGCATTTCTTCAAATTCTTCCTAATTCATAGAGTTAATACCAATTTTCTTAAGTGCTGTTTTATGTGATTACTGTTCATCCGTGGTGATATCTTCTGTCATTTCTTCATTTTGAAGTCTTTTTAGTACTCAAATAACTCTGAGTTCTTCATAAGAGTTGTTCCTCTCTTGTAGATCTAAGTTTTATTCTTCTTGCACTTTGTCCAATTCTTCTTAGTTTGAGCTCTAGAATTAATTCCTTACTGTTCTATTTTTTTGTCAGTTACTGTTCATCCGAACCAATAGGTCATAGTTTTTCAAGTTTTTCATTAACTTCCTTTCATTTTATGATTCTATGATATTCATCAAAGTTTTTCATCTTTCAATTCTCTACAACTTTTATGTTTTCCACTTTGTCTAATTCTATCTAGATTGTAAGTTATTTAATTTCTTCCAAACTCTATTTTTACTGAAATTCTGTTATGTTTTCAAACTTAAATCTTCAAACTTGTTATATGCAAATCCGTTCTTCTTAAGTGTTTCAAACATACCCGAAGTGGTAAGTCTTCTTCAATTCATATCATGGCGTCGACTTCCAAGGCGGAGCGATCTTCATCAAAGGCTCGGCGTGGAAACGACGGCATTCTTCAATTCATTGGCTAAATTTCTTGCACTTATATCTTCTTTTTTCAAGTTGTAATTTCATTTCTGTTAATTGTAATCGCACTCCAAATACAAAATTTGCTGTTCCAAACATAAGGGTATTTCCAACTTGAGCTAAAATCAACTATTCTCTCCTCGTGGGATCGACTCGTATTCACCACTGTACTTGTATTTTCACCATCATTCGAGTGAGTGAGTGCGGTTATAAATTTTGAAATTTGTATGGCACGGCAATTTTAAACGACGACTGTCGAGCGCATCAAATTTTTGGCGCCGTTGCCGGGGAGTGAATTATGTTGCTAGTTGGATATTCTTGTGTTTGGTGTATATATGTGAATATTCATTTTGCTCTTTTTACTTGTGCAGGACAAAGAAAAAAATTTGAAAATCAAAGAAAGCGGAAGATCGGACATGAAATCCTATGGTTATGAAACGTTGTTGAAAGCCCGGCAACATTGCTAAAGGGCTGAAATCAAGAAACATGTTCTATCTTTCCACTTTCTGAAAATTTTTTTACAAAAATCTGAAAATTTCTTGAAAACTCTATAAAAATACAAAAACAATCAAAACAAAAGAAAAATTTTCATGCTGGTTAGTTAGGTTCATTAACTAAAAATAAAAACAAAAAAATCTTCATTTGTACCAAATAAAAGACCTCATTGCAAGAGTAGAAATTACACTTTCATGCTCTAGGTCATGCATCATTTAGCTTAGAATTTATCTTTGTTTAATTTCTGTATTGCATTTTGAAGATCGCGAGGGGCAAGGTACGTTCTACTGATCCCAGTCTGGCATTCATTTTGCATAAAGAACCCCTTGTTTGAAATTGTGGTGTGCATATTCATTTCAAAATACTTTAAGGGCAACACCCCTAATAAGATAAGGTGGGGATTTCATCACCCTCCCTTAGCCCGAAAATCACAATTTCCTTGCATCTCTGCATTACCTAGGCCTTAATAAAAGCCAGTAGACGTTGGCCCTAGGATCACACTGTGATTCCTGTGATATTTAGGTTTATCCTCTTATGAAAACTGGTGTCTAAGGCAAGACGGTCGGATGGCAAACGCCTTAAGCGGGATTGTGGTTTTGTATAATAAGGTCCCTACGAAAGTAGGGGGAACCTCCCACTTCCCCACCCCTTACCTGGCCGGTGGACATACTGAGGGTAAATTTAAGTTCATTTTAATCACTTTGTGAAACCACATTTGTAGGTCTGAGTCGCATCTAGGTCATTAGGATAATTTGTGTTAACTTGTTTGTGTTTGCATAAAAAAAAAAGTTTTGAAAAATTAAAAAAAATATATATATAATTTGAAATACTTAAGAAAAAAATGTAAAAAAAAAATTCATTTTATGGCCATTCATCTTGGAGGGAAACCCACGCCTATGAAGGAGCATTTTTATCCTTCTTCTTACCAGCCCTCCACCTGTATTCAACTCCCCGATATTCACGTTGATCAATATGAGATTCGCCCTAGTCTCATCCAGATGCTCCCATCTTTTTATGGGAATCTCAATGAAAATCCTTATAGGCATCTAGATGATTTTCTAGAAGTTTGCTCACTGATCAAAATTCAGAATTTTAATGATGATGCTCTTAAATTAATTTTATTTCCATTCTCGTTAAAAGATAAAGCAAAATGTTGGTTAAGGAGTTTTCGAAAGATTATCAGGACTTGGGAAGATATGCAGTTAGAATTTTTGAAAAAATTTTACCCCACAGGCCGAACCAACATGATGAGAAGGGCGATTACAGGATTTACTCAACGTCCGGGAGAGCAAATTCATGAATCATGGGAGAGATTGAAGGATTTAATAAGTCAATGCCCACATCATGGGTTGCCCAGATGGCGAATTATCTTTACATTTTATGAGGGGTTATCCAATTTTGATAGGCAGATGGTGGACATATATTGTGGAGGGGCATTTTTAAGCAAAAGTGAAGATGAGGCATATGATCTATTTGAGATTTTGAGTGAAAATTCAATAAATCGTGCCTCTATCTCATCTCATCAACAACTTGTAGGACATGTCAAACAGGCGGAAAATCCAATCCACACTTTCATGGAAGTGTGTGAATTCTGTGCCAGTCTCACTCACCATGTGAGTGAATGCCCTACTATAGCCCGACTCCCTCCCGCCATCCAAGCACAGGTCCAAAATTCCTTAGGATTCTCTCAGCTCAAGCATGTTGCAGATGATGATAATCTTGGCTGGAGTAATCACACAAATTTGCCTTGGATGGATTCAACAATCCAAACCCATTTGTCTACACCTCTACCCCAAGCAATTCACGAGCAGCCCATGTATACTCAACTTCATCTCAACTCATCTCACCCCGATTTAGGACTCAATGTCCATACTAAGGGTGATTCACCGGGCCACTACTGTGAAGCTCAAAGCTTGTACTCTCAGTCTACTTACCATGACTCTTCGTCAATATTCAACCAACCCCCTCGATACGTGAATGATGATGATGATGATCTGATGCCTGGCATTTTGGCTCAAGATATCATTATTGGGAGTGAGGGGGAGTGCGCAAGCCATACCATGATGAAGGAAGGGACGGAATTAGGGGATGAATTAAAGAATTCAAATGATCCTATTGATATCATCACCCCATTCTATGAATGTTTTGAGATTGAGAATATCACTGAGAAAATTAGTGGCCCAAACAACTTAATTGAGGATCTACATGTCGAGGAGGATTGCTTTATGATTCATAATCATGTTGATTTAGTGGAACTTAATTCTGAATCTTCTCCTCCCTTGGAAGAACTTGATGATGGGGCCTTGTTCGAAAAGTTTATATTTCATCTATCAACCCCATTTTTGGATAATTTGATTGAGAATCTTAAGGTGAGTGATGAGTATGATGAAAGCTCCGTCTTTGAAAAATTCCCATTTGATCTTACCTTTGATGAAGGGGCCGAACTGGAACAATTTACATTTGATCTTCCCAGTTCATTATTGGGAAATTTGATTCACAATTTTCGATTAAATGATGAGTGTGATAAAGGGGTTTTATTAGAAACTTTCAAATTTGATCTACCCATTGAGCCCGAGCCCCTCATGTTTGAATCATTGGATCAATTTGATTCTGGGCTCGTGCTACCCCTGCCAGATGAGCCTCTGCAATATGACATTCTGGGACCTGAGGGGGATGGACCAACAATTTTCACTTTTGATTTAACTCCCCATCAGGAAGACAAGTCGATTAGTACTCTTCTAACACATGAGGCTGTTACTGGGAAGACTGTGGCTAATCATGACACTCTTATCCCTAAGCCACCGTTAGATGACCAAGTTCCCAAGGAGGAAGCAGTCAATAAAGAGGTCATCAGGAGGGACGATACAGGTGAAAGGGACCGATGGATTGATATTGTGCAAGGGTTATACCTTGATCTTGATAAATTATTGGCCATATATCATTTTTTGATCTCTAAAGCTGAAAACTGGATCGCACACAGGGTTAATGTTACAAACAATCATGTGCGAGTCCTGCCTCTTTCTAGCCCCGGTCCATACATGTCTACTCTTGTCTTCCAATGGATTAAGGGCTGGAATTTGAAGGAAGACAAGATCACGTGGTGGCTCATTCTGAATGCCACGCGTTGGTTAATGAGCTAATGAGCTACATGGTGTCTGGCTGACGACATAAAAGTTAGCGCTTCTTAGGAGGCAACCTAAGTGATTTTTGTGTGGTAATAAATTGTTGTGGGAAATTAGATGTGTTTAGGGATTCGAGAGATAAGGACAAACGGAGAGCCAAGCAATAAGTATTTTATTACACACAAAAGTAAACAAAGAGATTACATCGGAATCCACCTTCTTTCTTCACATTGCCGCTCTCTGGGGCAAGATTCTCTAGAGGGTATTCCCAAGCCGAGAGCAGCGGTATTACTACCGCACTATGGACGCCGATCTGAGGGGGCAGCAAAGAAGCTACTGACACGAAAGCCACGCTCTCGTGCTCTTCGATAGCGTTCTTCGCCATCCTTCAGCCATTGCTCGGCTAGGCCGAGACTAGTCCTCAATTCAAAAAGTTGGGCCTCCAGGGCCCTCTTTTCCTCTTTCTCGGCCGATCTCTTGGCTTTCTCTCTATCTCTGTCCTGTTCTCTCTCAGCCCGTTCTCTCTCTCTATCTTCTCTTTCTAATTGAAGGGTGATTCTCAACTCCACAGTGTCCCTTGAAGAATCTTCATCTGGACGACGCTGTAGTTCTTCTTCCAGCTCAGTTATTCTCGCTTCCTTCTGAGTGGCATTTGCAAGTGCCTCTTGTGTTTCTTTCTCCTGCCACACATTTCATCTCAGGCAAATAGCAATTACTTGAATAAGGGATGTTAAATGGTGAAATCCTCACCTGTATAGAAAGCATCCCTTCTGCCTCTGCAGCCCGTTGTGTGGCATGAGCAAGTTGCTCATGGAGTTGATCCAGCTCGGATGTGGGAATCCATAGACTGGAAGAAACACCATCTGCTCCCATCGCCGAAGAAACTGCATCAAGCTGAGCACGCTGCACATGTGGTGACATTAAGTGGTTAGCGCCCTGAATCTCAAAGCCTACCCGGAATATGTACTGAAATACTTACTGATGAACCTAGAGCCGCTCTGGTATCACTCAGCTCTTGCTCCGTGTCCGCCAGACGAGCTCGTAAGTTCGTTATTATAGTATCACGAACATCCTACAGTTATGGCTTTTGAGTTCACAAACAAAGAAAAAAAAATTTAACAACAACATGTTGTAGAAGATACAAACATGGTTTCCTTACCTCTACAAGCCCTCCAGGCTGGAGCCTTTCTGCATACATTGCTCTGTAGAGGCGTAGGTAATCATCGCTATCTTGTGCTTGAGATTCCACGAGTGTGCCTCCCCGTTGCCAATCTTCATATTGTTCGGGGAAGCGCACTCTCCAATCAACACAGGTGGCTGGTCCACGCGTCTGCCTTCCGACGCTAGGTGACATGGTCATATCTACCCATTCTTGAGCCAGCCCTAGGGTCCGCATAGCTAATCGCAGTCTGAGGGGCTCGATTTCATTTAAGCAATGGAGCCAGAGGTCCCGTCCAAACCGGGCGCGGCTTCCAATTACCCAAGGCTGGTCAACATCGACCATGTTCATAAAAGGCCTCCAGTTCACCTTTAATGGGTTGCACGTATCTTCTCAGTTAAAAAAAAATAAAATAAATGAAAAAAAAATAAAAAAAATTGAGAAAACAATTATCCTACCATCGTTGCAGGGAACTCTTGCAATTCTCGTCTTAACACCATAAGTTGGTAGGGTAAAGGTGCAGTGCTCATGATGGGTTGCCACCGTCTCGCTAGAGGGACCGTCAGTGGTCGACAGTGTCGAGCCCTCCCCATTGGAAGGTAATAGTAGCTCCACAGCTACACCATCATGTGTCATTGATGAAAACACAAATAAAAATCAGAAAATAAAAAACAAAACAAAAATTTTCATTACCTGGATTAAAGGCGTAAACCCATTTAGTGTCATCTCTTTGTCTGTCCTTTGCGACAGACTTGTAAACAGATGTGCCAGCACAGCAGCTCCCCAGGCGTATTGTCCTACTCTTTCCAAGTCTACGAGCAGTTCTAAGAAATGACAGTGGATACTGTCTCCCTTGGACCCCAGCAACAACTTGCCTAAGAGAAAGAGGAGGAACCTCCTCAGATCCATATTGGTCCGCTCCCAATTGCTGGTATCCATACAATACATAGCACGGGCACTTCTTTCTGCCCTTTCCATAAATTCTTCTATGGACTCATCATCACGCGGACGCATGTCAGTAAGCCCTAAAGCTTCCATGATCGATGCCCTGGCTACTGACCTGTTCTTCCGATTATCTAAGTCCATCCCCAACAAGTTATGGGCACCTTCACGGTAATCCGCGTAGGTGACACCAGTCACTGCTTCCCCATCCACTTTGAGGCCCGTGATTCGGACCACATCTTCCAAGCTGGGTACCATATGCCCCCACGGCATCAGGAATGCCCTACTTACCGGGTCCCATCTTTCACGTAGAGCTTGGATCAGAGCAAGGTCGATCTTGAGTGGCTCAATTCTGAGAAAGGGCCCGAATCCCATCATGTCCAACCTCGCTTTCTGGAAGTCCGGGAGCCCTCGATATGCAGCCACGACCAGCTCCCACGAGATGTGTGACTTCATCACACTCTGCACATACGCCAGAAATGAGAAATGGGAAGCTTTCCAACGAAAGAACAGAGAAGAAGAAAGGAATGAAAGGCATCACTCACAAGTTGTGGAAGAGTCCTTTCACTCACAAGTCCTTCAACTTCAGAGAATCTCCTGGCACTACTGCCCGATCTACTCCTCTTCGAGGAGCGAGACGACTCCCCTTCCGCTCTGAAGCTCGATTCACCCTCCATTCTAAACCTTGAGCAACACTCACTACTCCCCTTTGCAACCTTTTCACTCGACTCTCCTCTCACAACTTCGATGTTCTCCAGTCGAGTGGGAAGGGGGGGGTATTTATAGGATTGGAAAGCAAGGGATCTACATCTCTCACCATCACATCTAGCCATAGCCTTTGCGACACGTCATCCTCCCGTTAATCTCGCACCCACTCTACTATGTGGAGTGGTCAAGTCGGAGACGTGCTTTATTGACTTTCTCTCTCTTGTTGGTCCAAAGATTCGTTATGTTTATTGTCCCGTTGTGGCCACCTTTCGCATAACACACACATTGAGGGGACATTTCTGCGAGAAATCTGGCTCCGTAACTCACGTTGCCATCATTGGTCGATTCCTTTTGAAATAAATGAACATTGGGTCCCACTCCTTGTGTTAATTCCTGGCTTCTGATATGATTTCTTGTTTTAGTATGTTTATTTTTCAGTTGTCAGGCCAAGCTGCACCGACGCCCTCGTCATTTTACCCCGCCATCAGGTTGTATCCTTCCATCCCAACTATATTATCTCTTTACATATCCTCTAATCTTTCTACTGTTTATGCCATTGAGGACAATGTCATTTAAGTTGGGGGGGGGAGATATTCAAAAATTTCAAAAATTTCTAACACTTTCAACAATTTTTTTTTACTTTCTTGAAGTGTCATGTGAAACAACAGTTTTCCCCGAGTTGAATTTCTTGATTCATGTCGCATGCAAAGTGATTCTAGAATGGAAATGGCTAGAGACTCGGATAATGGATAATTTATTTACTCTAGCCATGGGAAACTGATTTAAAGAATCTCTTTAAAAGTTCAGATGCACTTTCAAAGAAAAAAATAAAAGCACGTTGCACGCTAATGAAACAAGAAGGACAAGCCTTCTGTTATTTGAGACAGACTGTCTGATATTCTGCATTTTCTGAAGAAGAAATATGTTAGAAGCTTTCTGCCATAGAAAAGTATGAGAAAAAAATAAAGCACCATGAAAAATGCTCCGATTCTGAGTAACCGGGCCTACTTCACCTAAGACGTGTTGAGGTTCGCGTCAAAAGGAAAAGGGAACTTTGAACTGTGGCACCGGACCTACTTCACCTAAGACATGTTGAGGTTCGTGTAAAACAGTGAAGGGTAGTGCAGCATCATGTGTGTAAAGAAAAAAAAGGGGAAAAAGAAAAAGAAAAGGAATATATATATATATATATATATATATATATATATATATATATATATATATATATATAGTGATCCCAAAAGGGACATATCAATAAGGCAGACAAAAAGTTAGTGTGCATTGAACGCTCTAAGTAAGAAGTGCAGAATTGAAAGGCATTTGTTCAGAATAGCAAGTGGAGGATGCAATTGTCTTCACTGTGGACTTAGCATTACACATGCACAAGTGCTACTGAATTTTGATTAGATTCTTGATCATGTACCTGAATTTCCGACATAAGGCTAGTCTGTGGTAATTACTCCAGAATCCTGATCTTTAGTTAACTCTATAAAAGATGAACGGGAAATGAGGCCTGAATATCTTTAAACTCTTGTTAGTCCTAAATTTTTCATTATGTGCATTGCTAAGGGACTAGCAATGAGTAAGTTGGGGGGTGTGATAAGTGTGTATTTTTACCATTTAATTCATGATTATATACACTTGTATGAGCTTAAATTGATATGAAATATACACTTCTCACACTTATTATTGATTTTGAATCAAATGTTTAATTTTCTGAAATTAACTAATTTTAATAACGATTTTTGTGTATTTATGCAGGCACGCAATACGAGGAAAGCTCCAAGAAATAAAGAAAAAGAAAAAAATAAAGAAGGAAAAGAAAATAAAAATATATGTTGAACTGGGCCAGAAACCCAAGAGTTGTTCAAAAAGAAAATAAAAAAAAATAGAAAAAAAAATACATTTATTTGATATTTTTTAGAATTTTTCTAATGATATATACTAGATATATATATATATCTTATATATATAATAGAATTTAAAAAAAAACAAAAAAAAATGTTTAAACGCCTCCCTCCCCTTCCCGCCTTCGCCGCCCGCGCCATTGGCACGGGCGACGAGGCGAGGCGGCGAAGGGGGAGGGGGGTTCGTGGCGACGCGGCTCAGCCGCGTTCGACGTCGGCAGGCGACGCGGGGCGCACAGTGCCCGCGGAGCTCACGCGGAAGAGGTCGATGCGGCGGCGGCACACCGCCTTCACACGGCCGGCGCACGCGCGTTCAACGCAGGCGGAGGAGAGAGAAGGCGCCGGTCGGCACGTTGCGCCGGCAGAGAGAGAAAGAGAGAGAATGGGAGAGAAAAAGGCCAATAAAAAGCCCAGAAAATTGCAGAAAAAATTCCAGAAAATTACAAAACGTGTGCAGCACATGTCAACCCATATTTTGGGTCAAAATAGGAGCCATTTGGGTTGTTCACATTGGCCAAGTGTTCACATGTAAAGGGGTGTTATGTGTTGCCCTATATAAAGGGCCTTCATTTGTAAGTGTGGGTAGTTAGTTGTTAAGTTGTGAAGGTTGAGTTAGGGAGAGAGCTAGCTATGGATCACTTGTAATGTAATGTTGTTCTTTGTATTTTTGAAGTTTTTGATTGTTGGAGTTGTGTTTTTCCAAGCTTTTGAAGTCAAAGTTGTAAGTTGAAGTCATTTCAATACAAGTTTCATTTTGAAATTCAGTCTTTTCATAGCCTTATTTCTCATTGTTATGTTCTTCATTTCAATTTGAGTTCTTCACGAAAGTTATTTGTTTTCAAGTGTTCTTCAACTTCTCTGTTTAGCATTTCTTCAAATTCTTCCTAATTCATAGAGTTAATACCAATTTTCTTAAGTGCTGTTTTATGTGATTACTGTTCATCCGTGGTGATATCTTCTGCCATTTCTTCATTTTGAAGTCTTTTTAGTACTCAAATAACTCTGAGTTCTTCATAAGAGTTGTTCCTCTCTTGTAGATCTAAGTTTTATTCTTCTTGCACTTTGTCCAATTCTTCTTAGTTTGAGCTCTAGAATTAATTCCTTACTGTTCTATTTTTCTGTCAGTTACTATTCATCCGAACCAATAGGTCATAGTTTTTCAAGTTTTTCATTAACTTCCTTTCATTTTATGATTCTATGATATTCATCAAAGTTTTTCATCTTTCAATTCTCTACAACTTTTATGTTTTCCACTTTGTCTAATTCTATCTAGATTGTAAGTTATTTAATTTCTTCCAAACTCTATTTTTACTGAAATTCTGTTATGTTTTCAAACTTAAATCTTCAAACTTGTTATATGCAAATCCGTTCTTCTTAAGTGTTTCAAACATACCCGAAGTGGTAAGTCTTCTTCAATTCATATCATGGCGTCGACTTCCAAGGCGGAGCGATCTTCATCAAAGGCTCGGCGTGGAAACGACGGCATTCTTCAATTCATTGGCTAAATTTCTTGCACTTATATCTTCTTTTTTCAAGTTGTAATTTCATTTCTGTTAATTGTAATCGCACTCCAAATACAAAATTTGCTGTTCCAAACATAAGGGTATTTCCAACTTGAGCTAAAATCAACTATTCTCTCCTCGTGGGATCGACTCGTATTCACCACTGTACTTGTATTTTCAACATCATTCGAGTGAGTGAGTGCGGTTATAAATTTTGAAATTTGTATGGCACGGCAATTTTAAACGACGACTGTCGAGCGCATCATGTATTAGTCCCCTCGGGGCATTCCTCTTGTGAGAATAGAAATAGAAGGCTTGCAAATATTTTTGATGTCTTTCTAAGACATTCCTCGCGTGTTTGCATCCCTTGGTGTTTTCGTCTCCCTCTTCTTCCCCATCGGTTTGGCCTCCGATAGTGATCTTTCCCCCTTTGCGTTTCACCCTCGTAGGACCTCTGACCCTCACCCTCGCCCGTTCGCCTATGGGAGGGGTTACTCCCCTTGGCCTCTCAACAGCATGCTCTCACCCAGGGCCCTTCAGCAGCACGCCTCTGGCGGCCTTCAGCGGCATACCCATGGGGCGGTTGGCCGACATGCTCTATGCACTCCTTTAGCGGCACGCTCCTGCCACCCCTCAGCGGCACGCTGCCTAGTCACTCTTCCCCGACACGGTCCCTTGGACCCTTGCCAGGCACACCCCGTGCCTTCCTTGCCCGGTGCACCTTGCCCCTCGTTCACCGGCACAGTTCCCCGGCCGGTACCCCCCCTTGGCCGGCACACTACCCCCCCCCCTTGGCCCTTTGCCCGGCGCGTCTTGGCCCCCGTTCACTGGCACAGCCCTTGTTAGGGCCTTCCCCGACACGGTCCCTTGGACCCTTGCCCGGCACGCCCTTTTTCCCTCCTTCCCCGGCACGGCCCCTCAGCGGCACACCCGGGCTCCTCCTAGTCCGGCACGACCTCGAGGCTTCCTAGCCGACACACCAGCCACCACTCCCCTCCTTCTTGCCCGGTGCACCCCCGGCCAGCCTTGAAGAGGTTTCTCATCCGTCGTTCCCTCCGAGTTTCCCAGGGTTTCATTAAGGTGTTGCCGCTCTCGGGCGCCCACCTCTAGTTGTCAGGTTCCGCCACTCCTTGTGGACGCGTTCCCTATATCTCCCTTACGCTCGGGTCAAGGGGAGATGCTGCCGAATTTTTGTTAGAAATAATAACACGTTGAAAAGGCAAAAGATAATGATGATAATAATAATGATAATAAATTAATAAAAATCATGATAAATAAATAAACCTGAATATATATATAAGAAATAAACAAAAAATGTGAAATAATAATAATAATAGAAAAAAAAGAGAGAAAATATAGTAGTAATAATAATAAACAAAACGGAGAAATCATCCAGAATAAATACATAAAAGGGAAATAAGCATAAATATATATATATGTGCATATAATTTAAAGCCCAAATACAAAAATGGTAAAATCTATATTATAGCCCCGTCTCTCCCGTGACCCGACGCTGAAGGAACAATAATGCCGCCCTTGCAGGCTAGGCCTGAGTCTTGGGAGTTATCCCGAAATGGCCATGACCTGACCTCGCGTTGGGCTGACATTCCGATCAAGTCGGACTCGTTTCTCAGGCCGGATCCCTTCCGAGCCATTATTAAAATCGTCATACGTTCGGCAGACATTTGAACGGGTTCACCTCGATTTTCGCCACGTTTCTATTACGGACCTGTGTCCGAACATGAAAGGGTCCGTGAGTGACCAACATGGCCAACGGCTCCCATCTCGACATGGTCATAATCCAGCATTGCTCCGGGCCGATGGTTCGTCAAATCGGATTCATTCTATTGGGATTCGTTCCCGCTCTTTCATTGAAAGTGCTGCGACCTCAGCACACATTTGTACGGGGTTGTTTTCACCTACGTCGTACCTTCAATACAGACCTGCGTCCGAACATGAAAAGGTCCGTGAGTGACCGACAAAATCAGAATAGAACGAGATGGCTCCCGTCATCCCTGGACCCTTTGCATGGGAATGTCAACAAGGCCTCCGTGGGCCACGCTTAGGCCTCGGGTCCGTCCCGATTATGGTCATTGTATGACCCATATCCTCGGCCTATAGCACGCTCCCTTCGAACATATTTTTTGGTTTTTTTGGAATCTAGTCCCGGGACTCTTCCCCGTTGCCCTCCGGCACCGGAAACATTAATGATATTCACGCAAGCCACGTCTGGACCGCGAGAGGCGCCCCCGGTATGGTCCTGACTCGATCTCGCACCGGGCTGATAAATTCACCAGTTTCCTGCTATACTAGCCGAGATTTAACAGAATATTTTCATTGCCTCGGAATAATATATTTGACGTATCCCGGCATACATATGTTTCGGGTCTTCCCGCGATGATTGCGATATTCTCAAGCCGGACACCGGTACGAATAGTAACTGGTCCCATGAATGACCGACACGTTTCGAACGTTCGCTCCCCAAGAGATAGGGCTTTCCAGCTGGTTCAAGGGATACTCTCCCGTTGCCCCTTGGCACCGGAAATATTAAAGATGCTCATGCAAGTCTTGTTTCGACTGCGGGGGGCCCACCGCAGTATGGTCGCGGCTTGATCTTGCACCGAGCCGACAAACTTATCCGTTCCCGACCACTTTAACAGGGATTTAACTGAACATTTCTTGTTCCTCTCGATAATAAAATTGCCATATCCTGGCATACATATGCTCCGATTTTCCCATGACTATCGTGCTTTTCTCAAGTCGGACATTCGTCCGTACATTAAATGGTCAGTACACGACCGACATGACCGCGAATGTTTTCTTCTCACCCTCATATGGGGATTTTAATGCTTCCTAATAGGCCTTTCCATGTAATTAATGTCCTGGCCATGATGCCCTGATTCTCGAGGATTAATCAAGGGTGTTCCCTCGTATGGGGGATGTAAATGACGTCGTGATCTTTATGGCGCGGCGGGTTTTGGTCCCGACACGAACCACACAATCATCTGACCGAGTCAGATCGAGCGCACCATGGGCTCTTCAGAGCCCGAATAAATTGTCACTTCGTGACTGGCACACCCATGCACTTAATAGACGAACCAACCATTTCCGAACAGACGAACATCACCTAATGACTGAATTTTAGTGCGTCCACAAGTCTGGCACGCCTGGTGGGACTTAAACCACCCTTCATCTCTTTGTCAGGATTTAGGGCCTCATGGCCTCCTAATTAACGATGTTTGCCTACTTTGATGAATGGCAGGTGCTGTCTTCGCCAGTCCTATGGGGAGAAAAGCCATACTCGGTGCAGTTGCCTTCGTGGCCTCAAGGATGCTGCTTCGAAGCATATGCAGCTTCCAGGAATCATGGGGGCTGTTATAAAAAAAAAGAGAAGAGAAAGAGAACAGAAGGAAGGGGAAATCAAACCCCCTTTCCTCAAGAAGAAAGAGAAGAAAAGAAGGAAAGAAGGAAAGAAGGAAAGGAGAAAAGAAGAAAAGTAGAAAAGAAAGAAGCAAAAAAGGAAGAGAAAGAATCGACGAGAGAGGGTTGCATGCCCGCATCCGTCGACACCCGTGCTGAACAAAGACTACCACTGTGGGGTTGATGCGGTGGAGCGAACCACTCATCCCCTCCCTGAGGGGGTGAGCGCTCTCCCGCGCACCCGCCTTGGTTTATTACACAATAAAAGGAAGGAAAAAAAGAGAAAAGAGAGAAGAGACAAAAAAAGGAAAAAAAGCTGGCAAGCATTGTCCACCAAAAGAGCAAGAAGAAACCCGGCATCTCGCCTGACTCTAGGAGGGTCCAAGTCCGTGGTGCAATGACCCGGCCCGTTCCTCCTTCTTGCTGCCTCTATCCGGCATGAGACGGCCCCTCGAGTGGCTATTAAAAGACCCAGCAAGCCGCAACTGTAGCTTGATAAAGTGCTGCCCACTGCGGGGAATGCTTTACAGCAATGAGGCCAAGCACGGCCACCACTCCCGAAGAGAGCATGCACATACCCCTCCATGGGGGATAAGAAGGAGAGATATACCTTGCCACGAGGGCATAAGAGGCAAAAAAAAAGAGGGAGATATACCCCGTTCCCAGGGGCACATGAAGAGAATCCACCCGACTCAGGGGCACATAAAGCAAAAGCTACCCCCCCCCGGCTTCGGGGCATTTGAAGAAGAATCCGCCCTGACCTGGGGACATAAGAAGAAATAGAGTTGCACCCCGGCTTAGGGGCACTTGAAGAAGAAATACACCCCGATATGGGGGCACATGGAGTAAAAGACATACCCCGCCATGGGGGCATAAGAAGAAAAGAATTCACCCCGGCCTGGGGACACACAAAGAGAGAAACTCACCCCGGCTTAGGGGCATTTGAAGAAGAAATGTGCCCCGGCCTCGGAGTCCATGAAGCAACACACACCTCCCCCTTTGGGGGCATTTGAAGCAGGACAAACGACATTCCCCGGCTTAGGGGCGCATGAAGAAAGGAATGCACCCCGCTTAGGGGCGCATAAGCATAAGAAGAAGAGACTACCCCGGCCTGGGGTCATGAGAAGAAGCAGAGTTGCACCCCGGCTTAGGGGGCATATGAAGAGAAGTGTACCCCACCCTGGGGCATAAGAGGTAGAAGAATCAACCCCGACTCAGAGGTAACTGAAGAGAAATTCGCCCCCACCTCGGGGGGCACAAGAAGTAAGAATTCCACCCCCACCATGAGGGCACAAGAAGCAAGAATTCCACCCCCGCCATGAGGGCACAAGAGGCAACACCCCCGATTCGTGGGGGCATGTGGGACAAAGAATACACCCTGGCTTAGGGACATTTAAAAAAAAAATACATACACCCCCGCACGGGGGGCATAAGAAGCAAAAGATACACCCCGTGCTGGGGGCATATGAAGAGAATACACTCCATCCCGGGGGCGTAAGAAGCGGAAGAAACACACTCCGCCATGGGGGATAAGAAGGAGGAAACATACTCCACCATGGGGGCACAAGAAGCAACAGCTGCACCCCGGCTCAGGGGTAGATAAAGAGAAGTCCACCCCAGCTTAGGGGTATTTGAAGAAGAAACATACCCCGCCTGGGGGCATAGAAGCCGCAAAGAACATGCCTCGACTCAGGGGCATTTGAAGAAGCTACATCATGTCTTGGGAGCATAAGAAGAAAAGAGTCCACCCCATCTTAGGGGTATTTGAAGAAGAAACATACTCCACCTGGGGGCATAGAGGTCATAAAGAATACGCCCCGGTTTAGGGGTATTTGAAGAAGAAAGATACCCCGCCTCGGGGGACATTGCAAGCAGCGATACACCCTGCTTGGGTGCACAGGAAGCAAACCACACCCCGCTCCTAGGGGAACATAAAGAGAGTACACCCCGCCATGGGGGCACATGAAGAGGATCCACCCCGACTTGGGGGTACATGAACCAACAAAGAATACACCCCGCCTTAGGGGAATCTGAAGAAGAAGCATACACCCCACCAACGGGGGCACAGGAGCCATCGAGAACACACCCCACTTTGGGTGCACAAGAAGCAAACATCCCTGTGGACGCCAAAAAATGACGATGATGATCATGGCGACATTCGCGTCTACACATTAGAGTGCGAGTCGAAGACAGAACTGCCGAATAAACCTCATGCCTCGCCCGATCAGGACGAGAACTCGCTTGGTGGTCCGCTACCCGCTAAGGAAGCCCCCTAAGCAGAAGATACAGCTACAAGGCTCCGACCGGCCATGCTGAGAGATGAATCAGAGAAAAGTCGGGAACTCCGGCACAGTCTCGGCACGCACCGAAAGTCACGCAACGTCTGCGACCGAGTCCCGGAGGCTACGAACAGAATATTACGGAGGCCATACATCGCAACCGAAACATGCCGGGAATGCCAACATTCATATAAACGGCCTCAACTTTGAAAAGAATTCGTTCGGTACTTAAACCGGCGTGATATGCGCTTAAAACGGCGCCACTAAGACCGGCACGCCCCTTTCCTCTTCATTCCTTGCATTTTGGGTTAAACCGGCGTGGCCTTCATCTAAACCGGCGCGGCCTTCATCTTGGGTTAAACCGGCGCGCCCCCTTCATCTTGGGCTAAACCGGCGCGCCCCTTTTCCCCTTCATATGGGTTAAACCGGCGCGCCCCTTTTCCCCTTCATATGGGTTAAACTGGCGCGCACCCTTTCCCTTGCATCTCACGTTAATCCGCCGCGCAAACAAGCCGTCCCATCTATATTCCGATGCTCTTTTTGGCATCATTATGGTGTGCAGAGGACATTCAATGCCCATGACTCTACTTCTACCTTTGTTCGACAGCACACAAGCAGTAGCAGCAAGGCAAG
The DNA here is from genome assembly GCA_022559845.1 of Amorphophallus konjac. Lineage (NCBI taxonomy): Eukaryota > Viridiplantae > Streptophyta > Magnoliopsida > Alismatales > Araceae > Amorphophallus > Amorphophallus konjac. The sequence goes on from CM040121.1 coordinate 211,748,276, forward strand.
CTCCGGCAGATCTCTGAGCGTCCCATCCTCGGACGAGCAGCAGGGTACGGGACAAGTGAACAGCGTCCAGCATAGCCAGTCAACTCCCGACTTCGTTGCGGACGAGGTGGAAATGGAAGGAATGCTCCCAGGCTGGCTGATATATATAAGGGGCAGCATTGTGAAGCCGAAGAGGAGGAGGATCAAGAAAAAGGAGACAGAGAGGAAGAGGGACCAATAGAAGGGAACATAAGAAGAGAGAAGAGGAAGAGGGGAGAGGCTAGAGGGAAGGCTGCTGGTTCGGCTAAGGTTCCCAGCGTCCGAAGAGAAGAGGAAGCTACATCCATCCCCATCTGCAAGGTGAAGAAGAAAAAGAGAGAGGGTGAGAAAGAGAGAGGGGAGAGAGGGGGAAGAGCTTGTGCTCTGTTCCTCCTTCTCCCCCACCGATGTATCTTCTTTCCCCCACCTCAACACTTAGCTTTTCTTTTATCTTCTCCGTTGTATTCTCCCCCGTGCTTTGGGGGTAGATCTCCTTTCCCCTTGAGGATGAATAAAAGAGTGACTCTTGTGGGCGTAAATGGCATTCTATTGCTCTCACCTCTTCCCCTTTTCTTCCGTTTTCTCCCTTCCTGTTTTCAACATCACCTGGGGTCCTCAGAAGCTTGCCCTTCTATGGCATGAACTCTGAGGGAACCAGTTCGAAGGGTGAACATTCATGGCCACCTGTGGCCTACATCTGTCGCGTTCCACGAAGTCATCACCCGTGAGTGGTGAGAGCTCTCGAAGGCTAGTCCTCGAGCTTTCCAACACTCACATTTGGGTTATTGGACCGACATGAGGTCCAGATTTGAGGTGCACCCCGGAGTTATCCGTTTGGTGTTCCTTATTGCTCTCTGGCAACTCCCAGTCTAGGGGAGGTGCTGCCCAAATTTCGCCAGGATGAGAACACTCAAGAACAGACGAGCAGGATGAGTTCTCTGAGCATAAGAACAGACGAACAAGCCAAGCCCTCTGGGAGTAAGAACAGCATGTCTGAAGCCGTCTCTGAAGCAAACTAAATAAGTTCTTGCATAATTCCCCCTTAATAAGATATTCAATCTTCATGCTCGTTCATCTGAATAAACGATCAGAGAGCTTTAACCACCTTCTCTATCAACTTAACCCATCAATCAAGTGAATAAACCAATCAAATGTCAGTCTAAAGGTTGAAGAAACAAGAACGAAAATAGAAAGAATAAACAGATCACAAACAGAGTGAAATAAGGCTTAACCCGGCGCCCCCTTAATCCGGTGTGGGCTAATCCGGCGTGCTACCCCCCCCGTGCCGGATTAGCTCCACACTCAAATCCACTTCGGATTTCCGGAGCTCAAACCGGCGCGCCCCACTCTTCTTAGGCTATTCCGGCACGCCCCCTCTCCCTCCTTGGCATTAACTTAACCCGGCGCGCCCCCCTTTACACCTCCATAGCCGGCGCGCCTCCCTTGCATCATGTTAAACCGGCGCGCCTCTTTTATATAAAAAGGGGGAGGTAGATAATGATAATAAAAGGGAGAAGGGTTCAAATAAAAAATGCAAAGATCAAATAAAAAAAATTAAAGGAACTCTATTACCCATGCTTCAATTAAAATTTTGTTCCGGGGGCGCTGCCCCCGGAAACCCTCGCAAGGGGCGCTGCCCCCCTTGACCCCCGCGACCTGACCGGGCAGGTCGAACCCCGTGCGAGGGCGCACGTTAGTGAGCTCGGGCTACGCACTTAATAATTCACTCCCTCGGACTGGGTGGACACCTTATGGTATCGGACGTGGTTTACGGAATTTTCGACATGGCCATAGTCCGAAATCATCTCCGGCCAACAGTCTATCAACTCGATCCGTCTCTACCGGGATCCAATCCCGTATTCTCATTAAACTTGCCTCGTTCGTGGTAGACATTTGCGTGGTTTTTGTTATCATCTTTTATACTACAAACACAGACCTACGTCCGAACATGCAGTGGCCCATGAGTGGCCGACATAGTCTGAACATTCACGTCCCGAGACGGTTTCTAGCATAGTTCATCTTTCACTATCCTCCTGCATTATTAGTATTCCCTTTAGGCCGTAGGGCCCTTATTCCTGGCAATCAATCAAGGGTGTTCCCCCTTATGGGGGATGTAAATAACGCCGTGGCCTTTACGGCACGGCGGGTTTCGGTCCCGACACGAACCACACAATTGTCTGATTAGTCAGATCGCGCACACCATGGGCTTCCACAAAGCCCGAATAAATCGTCACTTTGTGACTGGCACACCCTCGCACTAAATAAATGAATTAACCCCGATCAACAAACGAACAGATTCCCCTTCAAATTTTTGTGCGTCCACAAGTTTGGCACGCCCGGTGGGACCGAAATTACCCTTCATCTCTTTGCTGCGACTAAGGGCCCTACGGCCCCTTTCTTGTAATACTAATTGTTTGATTGGCAAATGCAGGTTGCATTCCGAACACCAGGATGGCCTCCATGTTCGGCCAACAGGCCGTCGAGAGCCATGTTCGAAACGACTACTTGGCCGTCCCCCTCAGCTTCGGGAGCTTCCCTCCCACGGTAGGCTTCCCTAACTTCCTTGGGGTAGCCTTCACGAACCTGCTGGACGTGGAAGCGTCTGACAGGATTGAAAGCAACGCTCCCATCCAGGGGGCCGCCAAAGCTATTGTCGGCCGATCAATGGCCGAGACTTCCAAGACCGTCCAGACTGGGACGCTGAGTTGCAACGTGTACCACGTGCACCAAACTGCCGGCCCTTCTCACCCAGGGTCGGCCTCTCACCAAAGGAGGCTCCGAAGGAGCCATGCCACAACATCATACCGATGCCGGTTCTCCAGCACCGGCAAGTCGGCTGTCGTTGGGACTTTTCGGGTGCATCTTAACGGACAGCGTTTTGAGGTGATCCCGGATCGCATTGTACCCGCCGTACCAGTGCGCAACTCTCTTCAAGCACTGGAGAAGATGAAGGGCAAGATGACGCTCGCCACTCCGGCCCCAGCGCCGCGGCATCAGTCGGCCTCTAGGCCCACCAAAGCTAAGCAACTTTGAGTTCCCAAGGGGGCCCGGTTCACCTCACCAGCCCAGGCGAGGCCCAGCACCTTCTGCCCGGCAAGGGCACAACAAGGAGATCGGGTCAAGGCATCGGCCCCCGTCTACCGAACGACATTAACTACACCGGCCCCACCGGAGAACATCCACCGTCGACACTACCGACGTCACTATCAGGCTGCCCATGTGAAGCCTACAACCCACATGCCTGTTGCTGCCAATAGGGCAATATCACCGGCTTCTCCTCCTGACCAGGACTGGGAAGGAGTGGAGCAAGCCATGAAGAACTACTTGCGGGGCCCGGGGAGCACTCCGCTGGGTCGCCAGAGATTACTGGGGGCAGTAGCCTCTGCATTCAAAGAAGTAGAGACTCGGTCGGTGTCCACCGCCGAGTCAAGAAACTGCTCTGAGGAGCGTTATCTATCCCCGCTGAGGGAAGAAGTGAAGCCGCAGAGATCGGTCTTTGATAGATTGGTCTTTCCAGGTAGGCCATCGAGAAGAACAACAAGAAGAGGCAGAGACCTAAGAGTTTATACCTGCAATATGGCAGGGGTATCTGGCCGGTACGGGGCTCTACCAACTGAGCCCGAAGAAGTAGCCAGGCTTGCCACAAGGCCAGGACCTCTTACCAGAAGAGGGAAAGCGGCAGCTAAAAAGACACAAGTCCATACTGGAGGAGCTAACTATGAGGAACCTTCAACATCCTTGGCTGCCAATGTTATTACAGAAGGCACGGCAGGAGGACCATCCACTTCATCCGAAGAGGTGCCGATCGAAGAAAGGGGGGGGCACCTCTAGCCTTCCCATGAACGACCCTGCGGTATTGCACATGATGCAGCAATATCAGCGGGAGATCGAATTGTTAAAGAAACAGCTGACTGAAAGAGCCGCTCAGCCCTCAACATCCGGGCAGACTGAAGCATTACCAGAGACCCCTGGGGGCAACGGTCAGGCCTCGGAAGCTTCTCCACAGGCGACGGTATCTCCCCCAATACCTACCTACACTGGAGGCGTACCCCTGCATCAGCCACAACATGTCACACCGGCCCCGCCACTGAACCTGCCATTCCAGGGGTCCACTATTGCACCTCAGGCGACAGTGTTCACAATACCGCATATGCAACCGGCCCATTTCTATCCAAACCTGGTTGACCCGGCAACAGTAAGCAGACTAATGCTTGAACAAATGATAGATATGAAGTTGGCAGAGAGGAGCGATGGTGATCACACGCCATTCGACGTATACCGGGTACCTTACCCGGCACACTATGCTGCCAAGAGGCTACCAGCCGGCATCACCAAGCCGCCAAAGTTTGAGAAATTTAATGGGCAAGGGTCTCCCAGGGAGCACATTGCCTATTATGTGAATGTTATGGGGGATCTAGCGGCGGATGAAGCTTATCTCCTCAAGTTCTTTGGCTCGACACTTACCGGGCTCGCTTTCGAGTGGTATTCGAGCTTGCCCGCCGGGTCCATTACCGACTGGCCTGATATGCAGAAGAAATTCAAGGAAAGATTCTACATAGCTGAGAGGGAGGTAACCGTGGCTGAGCTTTACGCCACGAGATAGAGAAATGATGAGTCGGCACTCGACTACATAAAGAGATGGAGGAACCTCAGCATGAGGTGCAAACGTCCCCCGCATCAGGAGGACGCAGTACAGATCTGTAAACAGAATCTGAAGAAGGAGATCCTTGAGAGGATGATTGGTGCTGAGGTAAGGTCGTTCGACCGTCTGAACAACATAGTGGCAGAGATCGAAGCATTCCTTGCTCGATACTCTTCTGCTCCGGCTGCATCAAGTCAGAGGGTCATGCAGGCTGAGAGGAGGCCAACACCGCCAGAAGTTCATACACTGGACTTCGAAGCTTTCGAGAAACAGAAAGAGAAAGCCAAAGAGATGGCCAACACCTCCACTGAATGGTGGGAAGGTCCCTCCCTGCGGGAGAAGATGAGGAACAAATTGTATTCCTTTCCTCGAGACAAAGCCCGAGTCCTGTTTGAATGGGCCACCAGGTACAACAAGATCACATTACCAGATCCAAAGAGGCCTGGTGACTTGAAGAAGAAGGATGATCCTCGTTTTTGCCCATACCATCAGATGCTTGGGCATACCATTGAGGATTGTTACATCTTCAAGGATGTCATTGAGTCCTTGATCAAGAAGGGAGAGCTGGACATGGGGGAGCTCAGAGTGGATCCTCCGCAGCCACACGAGATGCTGAGCCTTGGCACCACTGTGAACATGGTATCTTTATACCAACAGCTACCTGAAGAATGGGCGGAGGCCAGTACACAGGCCACTTATTAGGCCTTCGTCATGGCGTCAGCTCATGACCAAGGAGGTTGGCAAGCCGCGCCAACGAAGAACAGAAGAAGAAGACAAGCTCCTCGGCCTACTCCAGAGGTTCGCATAAGGGGTGTTACACCCCGACCAGCACCACCACCTGTGACACCTATTTTGCATGACACAGCCCCCCGGCTCGTTATGAGACAGCCCACTCACAACAAGAAGAAACACATCCCGATGCGGGTGCACAAGGAAACCAGCCCTGCGGTTGAAAGACTCCAAGCTATTATTGACGGGCTTGAAGATTATGAGCAGCCCGAGATCCAGCCAGTGGAGTTGAAGGAGTATGTCCCCTGGGAGAAGTTCGAGTCACTCGAACTAGCTCCAGAAGCGGAAGCGGAGACGAAAGAAGAGCCTCTCTTGTGGGGTGAGCTTCCCCAAGAGCAGTTGCCAGCCACTGAAGAGAAAAAGAAAAAGAAGAAGAGAAGACATAGAAACAAGAAGAAGAGTGGGGTGGTCCTTTCTTGCAACACCCTCTCAGCATTATTTGACACAGCCCTCTCCTTGAGAGAGGAAATGCAAGAAGTGCCTGTTGAGCCGTCAGAGGTGAATCAGGCTAAAACATCCACCTCCCAACATACCACCAGGTCGGGAAGAGCATGGGGACGCCCTCCTCAGGCCAACCACATCATCCTGCTTGGGGGAGAACAACCATATCACATCCCCGAGCCTAGGGTCCAAGGCATGGAGATCCCCCCTCTATCGGGCCTCTACCCCGGAGAACCAAGTGGCCAGAGTGCCCCGTCATTCATTGAATTTCTTACAACTCAGAGGGGAGGAAAGTCATGCCCCCGCGAGTCCTGGCAGACCCAAGGGGCAGGCCGCCCCTCGGCTCCGTCTGCAGCAATCCCTCCTCGGCCAAGGGAAGAGCCCGACAACATCCCAAATCTTGTCGAGTTCTTGCAAGAAAAGGAAGTGACCCAGCAGGCCCCGCAAGCTCAAGCGGCATCCGACCCAGTGGAGGAGGCACCCGTTGAGCCGGCTCCCCAGGCCCAGACTGGGGGCAGGCGCAGTAGAGCTGAAGAAATGAAGTTGCTCGAAGTCCGAGCTGGCAACAGAATAGTCAAACACCTGAAGAAGAAGGGCACAACCTCACCGCCCAACGAGGTGAAGCAGAGTGACATCTATGGTGTCTTTGAAGCAGAAGATGGCGAAGATCAAGATTTCGTCGACTTATTGCCAGCACCGCCAGAAATTGAAGATGGCGGTCAGGCTACAGTAGACGAACTAATTGAAATCAACCTGGGCACGGAAGGCGACCCCAGACCGACCTTTCTAAGCGCCCTTCTTCCTCCGCAGGAGAAGAAACAATACATCAAGCTGCTGCAAGAGTTCCGGGACTGTTTCGCCTGGAACTACAAAGAGATGCCCGGCCTGAGCCCTGGCGTGACTCAACATATTCTGGCTATTGATCCTAAGGTGGAGCCGTTGAAGCAGCCCCCCAGGCGTATGAGGCCGGAGCTGATAAAATAGATTTGCAAAGAGGTCGACAAGCTCATAGATGTCGATTTTGTAGCTGAAAATCAATACACTACTTGGTTGGCCAACATTGTACCGGTGAAGAAGAAGAATGGGCAGATCAGGATCTGCGTGGACTTCCGCGACCTGAATAAAGCTTGCCCAAAAGATGACTTTCCGGTGCCCATCACTGAAGTGATGATTGATGCAACTGCCGGCCATGAGGCCTTGTCTTTCATGGACGGGTCGTCCGGCTATAATCAGATATGGATAGCTGAACATGACTGAATTCATACGGCCTTCCGATCACCTAAAGGGATATTCCACAACAAAAGGATGCCCTTCAGCCTCAAGAACACTGGCGCCACTTACCAACGGGCGATGACCAAGATATTCGACGAACTGCTATATAGCAAAGTCGAATGCTACATCGATGTTCTGGTCGTCAAGACAAAGAAAAGGGGGGATTACCTGAATGACCTTAGAGTCATCTTCGAGAGACTCCGGCCGTACGAGCTGAAAATGAACCCAATGAAGTGTGCCTTCGGCGTCTCCAGTGGAAAGTTTCTCGGCTTCATTGTCCGATATAGGGGGATTGAGATCGACCCCTTTAAAATAAAAGCCATCCAGGAGCTACCTCCTCCGGAGAATTTGGGAGAGTTAAGGTCCCTACAAGGCCAGCTAGCCTACATCCGAAGATTTATCTCCAATTTGTCGGGGCGCTGTCAACCATTCCACAAATTAATGATGAAGAATGTACCTTTCAACTGGAACCAGGAATGTCAGAAGGCCTTTGATCGGCTGAAGGATTACTTAAAGACCCCGCCTGTGCTGGGGGCACCTGTCAAGGGGAGGCCGCTTATTCTATATATAGCTGCCACCGAATGTTCACTGGGGGAAATGCTCGCCCAGAACAATGATGAGGGGAAGGAGCAAGCTCTTTATTACCTTAGCCGAAGACTAGTGGGGGCAGAAGCAAAATACACCCCGATTGAGAAGGTTTGTCTCGCCTTGGTCTTCGCAGTCAAGAAGTTGAGGCATTACATGCTCTCGCATGAAGTGAGCCTGATTTCTAAGGCCGACCCAGTCAAGCATATTCTCTCCCAGCCAGTTCTGAAGGGGCGTCTCGACAAGTGGGCAGTACTATTAATGGAATTCGACATCACCTATGTGCCGCAGAAGGCCGTTAAGGGTCAAGCCATGGCCGATTTCTTTGCAGCACACCCTGTGCCTGAAAATTCCCCACTGGCCACAGAGTTGCCTGAAGATGAAACACTGGAAGTGGACCAAGCCCGACAGATCGCCTGGCAGCTGCACTTTGATGGAGCTTCAAGAACAGAAACAACCCCGTCATGTCACACAAAAGTACGGGCCGGGGCCGGCATCATCCTTAAATCGCCTGAGGGAGAAGTATTGCACACATCCTGCTCCATTAACAAGCCCTGCACAAATAATGAGGCAGAATATGAAGCTCTGATCATTGGTCTCCAAGTCTCTTTACAGATGGAGATTAAAATATTACATGTGTTTGGCGATTCATTGCTGGTCGTCAAGCAGGTCCAGGGACAGTTTGACGTCCGAAAACCCGAGTTACTCCCTTACCATGCTAAGGCGAAACGGCTCATGCAACAGTTCTACCTCATTGAGATAGGCCATGTTGCCAGGGGGGAAATGCACAAGCCGATGCATTGGCGAAATTGGCAAGTTCATTAGCAGTCCCGCCAGACGGATCCCTCAACATCCGGGTGGTGAATCAACGCCAAGTGCCTAGCATGATAGAAGGGCCAGAAGAAGAAGAACTTGAGGTCGCCACAGCGGAAGCCATCAGCCTACCCGACTGGAGGGACCCTCTTTTGCAGTGGTTTAAATATCAGCAGCTGCCCAGGCAAAGAGAAGAGAAGATCAAGTTAATCAGAACAAAGGACTCTTACGAGGTCCAGAACGGGATCCTATTCCGAATTATGGCAGATGCCAAACGGAAGGTGCTCCTCCGATGTTTATCCATAAGAGAAGCTTGGAAGGTCATGAAAGAGGTTCACGCCGGAACAGTTGGGGCACATCAGGCAGGACCGAAAATGAAAATTGAAATAAAGAAGCTCGGCTACTATTGGCCGACAATGTTCGACGACTGCTGCAAGTATGCCAAGTCTTGTCAAAAATGCCAGGAGTACGCGACGGTGCCCAGGAGACCGCCCGTGCCCCTGCATCCAACACTGCCCAGCTGGCCCTTTGCCCAATGGGGAACAGACGTTGTGGGTCCACTACCCGCGTCATCGGCTGGGTGCAAGTACATCTTGGCCGCAACTGATTACTTCTCCCGCTGGGCGGAGGCTATTGCTTTGAAAGAAGTGACTGGGGAGATCGTCACCAGATTTGTCCGCCGCAACATCATATTCCGGTTTGGCACTCTGAACCAAATTATCTCAGACAATGGAAGTCACTTCCGCAACCAGAAGGTCTACTGGCTGGCAGAAAAGTACAAGATCGACTGGAGGATGTTGACCCCCTACAATCCACAGGCCAATGGCTTGGCTGAAGCTTTCAACCAGACTCTTTGCACTCTCCTGTCCAAAATTGTTAGTTCTAACAAGAGAGACTGGGAAGAGAAAATGTATGAGGCCCTGTGGGCGTATCGAACTGTGTACAAAACTCCAACGGGTTGTTCACCCTTTTCCCTGGTATGTGGCTCAGAGGCAATTGTCCCTATCGAGCTGGAAATACCCTCCCTCCGAGTCGCAATCCAATACGGGTTGGTCCGGGAGGAGCAGACAAATGTCGAGTGAAGGCTCGAAGAGCTCTCCAACTTGGAGGGGAAACGGCTCCAAGCCCAACAGAACATCTAGGTCTATCAGCCCCGGATAGCTCGCGCCTTCGACAAGCTTGTCAAGGAACGTGAATTCAAGAAGGGTGACCTCGTTATGGTGAAGAAAAGAGAAGTCATGGCTTCCAACCCCAAGGGCAAGCTGAATGAGAATTGGCTTGGACCCTATGTGATCCAGAAAGTCTACGAGGGCGGAGCGTATGTAATCGTCGACCATCGGGGGGAGGTTCAGTTTCCGCCCCTCAATGGTAGGCATCTGAGGTTGTACCATGCTCCGATTCCCCCATTCAAGGAATAATGCTTTTCTCCGCCCTGGCCCGGGCGAATTTGCATTACTATTGTCCAGATGGATTGGGCACTATTTATCTAGCATGTCAAAAAAAAGAGAAAAAAAAAGGAGGAGAAAAAAAATATAAGGAAAAAAAAGGAAAAGAAAATAAAAAAAAGAAAATAAAAAAAAGAAGACAAAAAAAGAGGAAAAATGGGGAGGAATCGGTCTCTCTTTATTAACACTCACTCTTATCTCCAAGAATATTTCAATAGACAAATCAACCATGTCAGCCTCTGACATCCTGTCGGCACTGACGAAGAACACCCCACCCGAACCTTTCGTTCGAGGTCGGGGAATCAACCTTTTCTCCTTGCGTTGGCACCAGCCCGTACCAACGAATATTTCAATAGATGAATCAACCATGTCAGCTATCGACATCCTGTCGGCACTGACGAAGAACACCCCACCTGAACCTTCCGTCCAGGGTTGGGGAATAAACCCTTGTTCCTTGCTTTGATACTAATCCCGTGTCAATGAATAAACCACGTTGGTCTCCGACACCCTATCGACATCGACGAATAAACCAGTGGCCCAGACCTTTCGTCTGGTTCCATGAACGAAAAGACCCTTGCTTTGGCACCAACCCCGTGTCAATGAATGAACCACGTCGGTCTCCGACACCCTATCGACATCGACGAATAAACCAGTGGCCCAGACCTTTCGTCTGGTTCCATGAACAAAAAGACCTTTGCTTTGGCACTAACCCCGTGCCGATGAATAAACCACGTCGGTCTCTGACTCCCTGTCGGCATCGATGAATGAACCAGTGGCCTGGACCTTCCGTCTGGTGCCATGAATAAAAATACCCTTGCTTTGGCACTAACCCCGTGTCAATGAATAAGCCACCTCAATATTACAACTCCAGTCCCACAGACGAATAAACTCGTGGCTTGGACCTTCCGTCCAAGTCGATGAACAAAAAGAACCTCCTTGCTTGGCTCGGACCTTTCGTCCAAGTCGATGAACAAAAAAAAAAGAACCTTCTTGCTTGGGTCGGACCTTCCGTCCAAGTCAATGAACAAAAAGAACCTCCTTGCTTGGCTCGGACCTTCAGTCCAAGTCAATGAACAAAAAAAAAGAGAAAAGAAGAACCTTCTTGCTTGGCTCGGACCTTCCGTCCAAGTCGATGAATAAAAAGAGCCTCCTTGCTCGGCTTGGACCTTCCGTCCAAGTCCATGAATAAAAAAGAACCGCCTTTGCTTGGCTCGGACCTTCCGTCCAAGTCCATGAACATAAAGAAATCCCTCCTTGCCTGGCTCGGACCATCCATCCCAGTCCATAAACAAAAGTGCATCCCATTACTCGGCTCGGACCCTCCGTCCGAGTCGGTGAATGAACAACTTTCCTAAACCCAGCACGAGTCAACAACTCCCTCTTTGGGGTTGGCCTCGTCTAAGTTGTTTGGGGCCTTTTGCCCGAGATGACACGTAGACCCTACGTTCCCGCTTCGGTATTCACCCCATGTCGATGACTAAACCCCCACTCTGACATCTCAGTCCGCGTGCATATGCGGTGAAGCGATCCCCTCATCCCTTCGCTGAAGGAGTGAGCGCTTTCCCGTGAATTTGCACCGGACTAGCATCCCACTGGCTCGGAAGAACAGACGTCATGTTGAAGAACTCTACACTAGCGGGCCCCACGCACTCATCCCTCGCTTGCGCCGCCCGTGAGTGGGGGGCATTTGTGGACGCCAAAAAATGATGATGATGATCATGGCGACATTCGCGTCTACACATTAGAGCGCGAGTCTAAGACAGAACTGCCGAATAAACCTCATGCCTCGCCCGATCAGGACGAGAACTCGCTTGGTGGTCCGCTACCCGCTAAGGAAGCCCCCTAAGTAGAAGATACAGCTACAAGGCTCCGACCGGCCATGCCGAGAGATGAATCAGAGAAAAGTTGGGAACTCCGGCACAGTCTCGGCACGCACCGAAAGTCACACAACATCTGGCACCGAGTCCCGGAGGCTACGAACAGAATATTACGGAGGCCATACATCGCAACCGGAACATGCCGGGAATGCCAACATTCATATAAACGGCCTCAACTTTGAAAAGAATCCGTTCGGTACTTAAACCGGCGCGATATGCGCTTAAAACGGCACCACTAAGACCGGCGCGCCCCTTTCCTCTTCATTCCTTGCATTTTGGGTTAAACCGACGTGGCCTTCATCTAAACCGGCGCGGCCGTCATCTTGGGTTAAACCGGCGCGCCCCCTTCATCTTGGGCTAAACCGGCGCGCCCCTTTTCCCCTTCATATGGGTTAAACCGGCGCGCCCCTTTTCCCCTTCATATGGGTTAAACCGGCGCGCCCCTTTTCCCCTTCATATGGGTTAAACCGGCGCGCCCCTTTTCCCCTTCATATGGGTTAAACCGGCGCGCACCCTTTCCCTTGCATCTCACGTTAATCCGCCGCGCAAACAAGCCGTCCCATCTATATTCCGATGCTCTTTTTGGCATCATTATGGCGTGCAGAGGACATTCAATGCCCATGACTCTACTTCTACCTTTGTTCGACAGCACACAAGCAGTAGCAGCAAGGCAAGCTCCGGCAGATCTCTGAGCGTCCCATCCTCGGACGAGCAGCAGGGTACAGGACAAGTGAACAGCGTCCAGCACAGCCAGTCAACTCCCGACTTCGTTGCGGACGAGGTGGAAATGGAAGGAATGCTCCCAGGCTGGCTGATATATATAAGGGGCAGCATTGTGAAGCCGAAGAGGAGGAGGATCAAGAAAAAGGAGACAGAGAGGAAGAGGGACCAATAGAAGGGAACATAAGAAGAGAGAAGAGGAAGAGGGGAGAGGCTAGAGGGAAGGCTGCTGGTTCGGCTAAGGTTCCCAGCGTCCGAAGAGAAGAGGAAGCTACATCCATCCCCATCTGCAAGGTGAAGAAGAAAAAGAGAGAGGGTGAGAAAGAGAGAGGGGAGAGAGGGGGAAGAGCTTGTGCTCTGTTCCTCCTTCTCCCCCACCGATGTATCTTCTTTCCCCCACCTCAACACTTAGCTTTTCTTTTATCTTCTCCGTTGTATTCTCCCCCGTGCTTTGGGGGTAGATCTCCTTTCCCCTTGAGGATGAATAAAAGAGTGACTCTTGTGGGCGTAAATGGCATTCTATTGCTCTCACCTCTTCCCCTTTTCTTCCGTTTTCTCCCTCCCTGTTTTTAACATCACCTGGGGTCCTCAGAAGCTTGCCCTTCTATGGCATGAACTCTGAGGGAACCAGTTCGAAGGGTGAACATTCATGGCCACCTGTGGCCTACATCTGTCGCGTTCCACGAAGTCATCACCCGTGAGTGGTGAGAGCTCTCGAAGGCTAGTCCTTGAGCTTTCCAACACTCACATTTGGGTTATTGGACCGACATGAGGTCCAGATTTGAGGTGCACCCCGGAGTTATCCGTTTGGTGTTCCTTATTGCTCTCTGGCAACTCCCAGTCCAGGGGAGGTGCTGCCCAAATTTCGCCAGGATGAGAACACTCAAGAACAGACGAGCAAGATGAGTTCTCTGAGCATAAGAACAGCCGAACAAGCCAAGCCCTCTGGGAGTAAGAACAGCATGTCTGAAGCTGTCTCTGAAGCAAACTGAATAAGTTCTTGCATAATTCCCCCTTAATAAGATATTCAATCTTCATGCTCGTTCATCTGAATAAACGATCAGAGAGCTTTAACCACCTTCTCTATCAACTTAACCCATCAATCAAGTGAATAAACCAATCAAATGTCAGTCTAAAGGTTGAAGAAACAAGAACAAAAATAGAAAGAATAAACAGAGCACAAACAGAGTGAAATAAGGCTTAACCCGGTGCCCCCTTAATCCGGCGTGGGCTAATCCGGCGCGCTACCCCTCCGCGCCGGATTAGCTCCACACTCAAATCCACTTCGGATTTCCGGAGCTCAAACCGGCGCGCCCCACTCTTGTTAGGCTATTCCGGCGCGCCCCCTCTCCCTCCTTGGCATTAACTTAACCCGACGCGCCCCCCTTTACACCTCCATAGCCGGCGCGCCTCCCTTGCATCATGTTAAACCGGCGCGCCTCTTTTATATAAAAAGGGGGAGGTAGATAATGATAATAAAAGGGAGAAGGGTTCAAACAAAAAATGCAAAGATCAAATAAAAAAAAATGAAAGGAACTCTATTACCCGTGCTTCAATTAAAATTTTGTTCCGGGGGCGCTGCCCCCGGAAACCCCCGCAAGGGGCGCTGCCCCCCTTGACCGCCGCGACCTGACCGGGCAGGTCGAACCCCGTGCGAGGGCGCACGTTAGTGAGCTCGGGCTACACACTTAATAATTCACTCCCTCGGACTGGGTGGACGCCTTATGGTATCGGACGTGGTTTACGGAATTTCCGACATGGCCATAGTCCGAAATCATCTCCGGCCAACAGTCTATCAACTCGATTCGTCTCTACCGGGATCCAATCCCGTATTCTCATTAAACTTGCCTCGTTCGTGGCAGACATTTGCGCGGTTTTTGTTATCATCTTTTATACTACAAACACGGACCTACGTCCGAACATGTAGTGGCCCATGAGTGGCCGACATAGTCTGAACATTCACGTCCCGAGACGGGTTTCTAGCATAGTTCATCTTTCACTATCCTCCTGCATTATTAGTATTCCCTTTAGGCCGTAGGGCCCTTATTCCCGGCAATCAATCAAGGGTGTTCCCCCTTATGGGGGATGTAAATAACGCTGTGGCCTTTACGGCACGGTGGGTTTCGGTCCCGACACGAGCCACACAATTATCTGATTAGTCAGATCGCGCGCACCATGGGCTTCAACGAAGCCCGAATAAATCGTCACTTTGTGAGTGGCACGCCCTCGCACTAAATAAACGAATTAACCCCGATCAACAAATGAACAGATTCCCCTTGAAATTTTAGTGCGTCCACAATCCCCCAGCATGTCGGGGCAGAAGAAGAAGAATTCCCCCCTCGGGGGCATAAAAAGCAAAGATATACCCGGTGCCCGGGGCACATGGAGAGAAAGACACCTCCCTTTGGGGGCACAACAAGGAACAAAGATACACCCTCGTGTCGGGGGCATATGAAGAGAATACACTCCATCTCGGGGGCGTAAGAAGCAGAAGAATCCACCCATGCCTGGGGGCATAATAAGCGGAGGACACACCCCACCTTGGGTGCAAAGAAGCAAAGATCCTACCCTGTATAGGGGCGTATGAAACCAAAGAATACACCCATGATTAGGGGAATACAAAGAGAAATAGACCCCACTCTAGGGCAGAGGAAGTAGAAGAATACACCCCGCCTTGGGGGCATATGAAGTCAAGAATCACACCCCCGTCTTGGGGGCATTTGAAGAAGAAGCATACCTTGCCTCGAGGGCCTAGAAGCTATAAAGAACACGCCCCGACTCAGGGGCATATGAAGTGAGGTCCACCCCGGCCTAGGGGTATTTGAAGAAGAAACATACCCCGCCCGGGGGCATAGAAGCCATAAAGAATATGCTCCGGCTTAGGGGTATTTGAAGAAGCTACATCCCACCTTGGGAGCCTAAGAAGAAAAGAGAATCCACCCCTGCTTAGGGGAATTTGAAGGAGTATACCCCAGGCTCGGGGTCCATGAAGCAACATGCACCGCCCCCCAGGGGACATCTGAAGCAGAACAAACAACATCCCCCGGCTTAGGAGGGGCATATGAAGGAAGGAATACACCCCGATATGGGGGCACGTAAGCGAAGAAGAAGAATTCACCCCGCCTCGGGTGCATAAAAAAAAAGCAAGAACTACACTCCGCCTCAGGGGTGGCAATACACTCCACTTTAGGGGCACTAGGAGCAGAATATACCCCGTGCCGGGGGCATGTGAAGAGAAAGATACCTCGCTCTGGGGCATCAGAAGCAGCAATACGCCCCACCTTGGGGGCATCAAAAGCAGCAATACACCCCACCTTGGGAGCATAAGAAGCAAACATTCCCCCCGGTGTGTCTGGGCAGAAGAAAAGAATTCACCCCGACCTGGGGACACTCGAAGAAAGAAGCACATCCCGCCACGGGGGCACATGAAGAGAACCCCTCCCGTCTCGGGAGCATAAGAAAGAGAAGAATACACCCTGGTCTGGGGGCTTTTTAAGAAACAACACACCCCTCCCTGAGAGACAAAGCTACACCCCGACCCGGGGACACATGCAGAGCATCCACCCCGCTCAGGGGGCACAAAGAGATACACTCCGCCCTTGGCGCATAAGAAGCAGAAGCATTTGCCCCGACCCGGGGGCACAGAAACGAAGAGACATACATCCCGACCTGGGAGCATATGAAGAAAGAATACACCCTGGCTTAGGGGCGTCAAAAGGAGAAACATACACCATGCTATGGGGGGCATAAGAAGCAGAGGAATTCACCCCAGCTTAGGGGCATAAGAAGAAAAAAAACACACCTCGGCCTGGGGGCACACAAAGAAAGGAACGCACCCAGCTTAGGGGGCATTTGAAGAGAGCTACACCCCGCCTTGGGGGCATTTGAAGAAGAAACATACCCCACCTAGGGGCATAGAAGCCGTGAAGAGTATACCCCGGCTTGGGGGCATTTGAAGAGAGCTACACCCCGCCTTGGGGGCATTTAAAAAAAACACACCTCGGCCTGGGGGCACACAAAGAAAGGAACGCACCCAGCTTAGGGGCATTTAAAGAGAGCTACACCCCGCCTTGGGGGCATTTGAAGAAGAAACATATCCCACCTGGGGGCATAGAAACCGTGAAGAGTATACCCCGGCTTGGGGGCATTTGAAGAGAGCTACACCCCGCCTTGGGGGCATTTGAAGAAGAAACACACCTTGGTCTGGGGGCATAGAAGCCATGAAAAATACACCCCACCTGGGGGCACAGAAGCGAAGAGACAGAACACACCCCTTAGGGGGGCGCCTACGAAATAAAGCTACACCCCAACCTGAGGGCACATTAAGAGAAATACACTCCAGGGCGGAAGAATTAATGAGAAAAGAAGAGCAGAAAAGAAAGAAAAAGGGACACATGAGGCAGACGTGGTCTTCGAGCCCGCCTCATCCCACAAAGGAAGAGAAGAAAAGAAAGAAAAAGGGACACATGAGGCAGACGTGGTCTTTGAGCCCGCCTCATTCCACAAAGGAAGAGAAGAAAAGAAAGAAAAGACACGTGAGACAAACGTGGTCCTCGAGCCCGCCTCATCACACAAAAGAGGAAGAGAAGAAAAAAAGAGACACGGGGCAAACATGGTCTTTGCACCTGCCCCTCCACAAAAGAAGAAGAGAAGAAGGAAAAAGAGCAATTACGGGGCAAACATGGTCTTTGCACCTGCCTCTCCATAAAAGAAGAAGAGAAGAAGAGAAAGAAGAGTCACGAGGCAGACGCGGTCTTTGCACCCGCCTCTCCACATAAAAGAAGAAGAGAAGAAGAGAAAGAACAGTCATGAGGCGAACATGGTCTTTGCACCTGCCTCTCCATAAAAGAAGAAGAGAAGAAGAGAAAGAACAGTCATGAGGTGAACATGGTCTTTGCACCTACCTCTCCACAAAGAAGAAGAGAAGAAGGAAAAAGTGTCACGAGGCAAACGCTGTCTTTGCACCCACCTCTCCGTAAAAGAAGAAGAGGAGAAGAGAAAGAACAGTCACGAGGCAAACATGGTCTTTTGAACCCACCTCTCCACAAAAGAAGAAGAGAAGAAGAAAAAAAGAGTCACGAGGCGAACATGGTCTTTGCACCTGCCTCTTCACACAAAGAAGAAGAAAAGAAGAGTCACGAGGCCAACTTTTATCTCCGACCTTCAGCCATTAAACAAATAGAAACCAACTAAACCTTCTGCCGTTAAACCGACTAAACCTTCCGCCGACGGGGCGTTAAATCGACTAGACCTTCCACCGACGGGGCGTTAAACCGACTAGACCTTCCGCTGACGGGGCGTTAAACTGACTAAACCTTTCGCCGACGGGGCGTTAAACCGACTAGATCTTCCGCCGATGAGGCGTTAAACCGACTAGATCTTCCACCGATGGGGCGTTAAACCGACTAGACCTTCCGCCGACGGGGCATTAAACCGACTAGACCTTCCACCGACGGGGCGTTAAACCGACTAAACCTTCCGCTGACGGGGTGTTAAATCGACTACACCTTTTGTCGACGGGACGTTAAACTGACTACACCTTCCGTTGACGGGGCGTTAAACCGACTAGACCTTCAGCCGATGGGGCGTTAAACCGACTAAACCTTCCACCGACGGGGCGTTAAACCGACTAGATCTTCCACCGACGGGGCGTTAAACCGACTAGATCTTCCACCGACGGGGCGTTAAATCGACTAGACCTTCCGCCGACGGGGCGTTAAATCGACTAGACCCTCCGCCGACGGGGCGTTAAATCGACTAGACCTTCCGCCGACGGGGCGTTAAACCGACTAGACCTTCCACCGACGGGGCGTTAAACCGACTAAACCTTACGCCGACGGGGCGCTAAATCGACCAACTCTCAGCCATCGGGGCTTCAAGTCGACAGATATCCCACCATCGGCCTCTGAGCTGACAGCTATTCAATTATCAACCTCCGGGTCGAAAGCTATTCATTCATCGGCCCCTGAGCCGACAGCTATACAATCATCAGCCTCTGAGCCGATAGCTATTCAATTATCAACCTCTGGGTCGACAGCTATTCAATCATCGGCCCCTGAGCCGACAGCTACCTCATCATCGGCCCCCTAGCCGACAGCTACCTCATTATCGGCCTTCGGGTCGACAGCTGTATAATCATTGGCTCCTAGCCGATAGCTCCCTCATCATTGGCATCCCAGCCAACAGCTTCCCAGTTAAAAAATAGACCTCTCACCTTGGCTCGAATCCTTCCCCGGCTAGAGAATAGAAGAATAAACCTTCCGTGTTGGTTCGGACCCTTCCCCGGCCAGAGAACAAAAAAGACCCCTCTCTTCAACTCTCGCAGTCTGCTTCCCACCTTCGGCTCCTGCAGCCGACTTCCCAATTTTGGCTCTTGTAGCTTGCTTCCAAATTTTGGCTCTTGCAGCCAGCTTACCTTTGGCCATCGTGGCCTGCTTCCCAATTCTGGCTCTCGTAGCCTGCTTACCTTTGGCCTTCGTGGCCTGCTTCCCAATTCTGGCTCTCGTAGCCTGCTTGCCTTTGGCCCTCGTGGCCTGCTTCCCTGATTTGGCTCCCGCAGCCTGCTTCCCATAATTTCGGCTCTTGCTATCCGCTTCCCAATATCTTTGGCTCTTGCAGCCTGCTTCCCAGAATTCGGCCTTTACGGCCTGCTTCCTAGAATTCGGCCTGCACGGCCCGCTTCCCGTAACTTTGGCTCCTGCAGCCCGCTTCCCAACTTCGGCTCCTGCAGCCTGCTTCCCATAATTTGGCTCTAGCAGCCCGCTCTCCTTAATTTTTGGCTATTGCGGCCTACTTCCGATATCAACTTCGGCTCTTATAGCCCGCTTCACCAATGTCCTTCCGGCCCTTCACGGTCTCCTTCCTCAGCACCTTGGTTGCTGCTTTGATTCTATATGCACATACAAGATACATATACGTAACGACAGTATGTTCTTACGCAAAAAAAATAAAAAGAAGAATGTTTGATCGCCCTATTTGCATGCTTGCTTATAATATAGAATAATACACCTCCTTAGAATTTTCTAGGACCGTGCTTCCTTGCTAAATAATATCACCCCGATTCCAGATCCACGTGCGTCACAGCGCACGCTCAAAGGGAACCCAATTATGACGGGTGCACATGTCAAGGGGAAGAGTCATGGCTAAATTACTAAGCCCAACTCACAAAATAAACCTAAGGCAACGCTCCCACACTTAGCACTTAATGTGTTCAATAGCTTTCAACCATAGGGATTGCCTGAATTCCTCCTTAGCACTCTACGGAGACTTGAATTCCTGCACTCGCGTGAAAGGTAATCGTGAGGAAAAAGCTGCCTACCCCCACTGTAAAAAAAAAAAAGAGAGAGAAAAAAAGAGAGAGAGAAAAAGATGATGCAAGAAAAAAGAGAGAAACGTGAATCCGAGTAGCCGGGAATCCCCATTGAGACATATGAGGAGACTCGCGCGAAATGGTGAAGCGAATTGCAACAAGGCCGAAGCCTAGTAGCCGGGAATCCCCATTGAGATACATGAGGAGACTCGCGTCGAACGGTGAAATCCGCTATCAAAATAAACAGATGGGGGCTATGCGAAACTACCAAAATCGAGAGCCTGAAACCTATGTGTAGGCGCTAGAGTAATCCTCAAGTGTCACTAGGAAAACCTGCGTATCCCTATGGTTAGGGTTCTTTGATTCACACATTTGCACCGCCACGCCACAGAGAATTGCCTCAGGTGAAAATGCGTGAATTTAGGCTATGCATGCAAGACGTGCGATATCCTCTTGACGGGTGCACCACCACTCAATTGTACCTCCTAACCCGCACTGCGTCTGCGAATTGTGGGTGATGTCCCTATCCTATCCCCTATAGAGGGAGCCGCCTTACGTATATTTACGTTATGCCTGCTAATGAATGCCTGCATGTTTGAATAATAATAATAATAAATAAATAATAATAAAAAAATGTGTGTGTATACAATAAACTCAATCTCGGCTATCGCAGCCTACTTTCCCAGCTCTGGCTCGTAGAGCCCAATCTTGGCCCTCACGACCTACCTCCCGCCCTCACGGCTCGCCAATCTCTTTACTTTGGCTTCTCTAGCCTGCTCTCTCAGTTTTGGCTCTTGTAGCCTGCTCCCCTTTGGCCCTCGTGGCCTGCTTCCCAATTTTGACTCTCGTAGTCTGCTTCCCTTCGGCTCCCGTAGCCCACTTTTTGGTATACTTCGGCCCCCGTGGCCCGCTTTCCCAATTTTGGCTCTGGCAGCCTGCCCCCCAAATTTTGGCTTTCGCAGCCTGCTTCCCTGATTTGTGGACACTAAATAAATTCTCACCCCATGTTTACGTGCAGGAGAATATAGAAGAGGAGAAAAGAGGAGGGAAGGTGAAGAGGTGAAAAGAAGAAAAGGAAACACTCTTGAAGTGCTCCAACGGCGCAGTAGCCTGCAAGCCCTCCAGCGGCACACTACTAAGTGCCCTCAGCGGCATACTCATTGTGAAGCCTCCAGCGGCACGCCCTTCTGCCACCCCAACGTTAGTTTTCGACACCCCGTCGGTACTGATGAAGAGACAGAGAGACCAACAAACCATGTTAGCTACCGGCACCCTGTCGGCACTGATGAACAGAAGAAGAGACCAACAAACCATGTCAGCTCCCGGCACCCTGTCGGCACTGGCGAAGAGACAAAGAGACCAACAAACCATGTCAGCTCCCGGCACCCTGTCGGCACTGACGAAGAGACAAAGAGACCAACAAACCATGTCAGCTCCCGGCACCCTATCGGCACTGACGAAGAGACAAAGAGACCAATAAACCACGTCAGTTCCTGGCACCCTGTCGACACTGATGAAGAGAAGAAGAGACGAATAAACCATGTCAGTTCTCGACACCCCGTCGGCACTGATGAAGAGAAGAAGAGACCAATATACCACGTCAGGTCCCGGCACCTCGCCGGCACTGATGAAGAGACAAAGAGACCAACATGTTACATTAGTCCCCGGCACCCCGTCGGCACTGATGAAGAGAAGAAGAGACCAATATACCACGTCAGGTCCTGGCACCTCACCGGCACTGATGAAGAGACAAAGAGACCAACATGTTACGTCAGTCCCCGGCACCCCGTCGGCACTGACAAAGAGAAGAAGAGACCAACATACCACGTCAGTCCCCAGCACCCCATCGGCACTGATGAAGAGAAGAAGAGACAAATATACTACATCAGTTCCCGGCACCCCGTCGGCACAGACAAAGAGAAGAAGAGACCAACAAACCACGTCAGTTCCTGACACCCTGTCGGCACTGACGAAGAGAAGAAGAGATCAGCAAACCATGTCAGCTCCCGACGCCCTGTCGGCACTGATGAAGAGAAAAAGAGACAAACAAACCATGTCAGCTCCCGATGCCCTGTCGGCACTGATTAAGAGAAAAAGAGACAAACAGACCATGTCATCGGCATCGACGAAGAGAAAAAGAGACCAGTACACCCACGGGCACCGCCCGGCTCATCCTTCGCATGCGCTACCCGTGGGTGGGGGGCATTTGTGGACATGCAAAATTGCACGCCCATACGTCCCAACTAGTCTAGCATCAACAACGACTCCAAATAAAAAACCACGGGGAAGATGGGCCATCCGAACTCTCCAAACAAACGCATATACTACCGTGAAGCCATCCCCGGAGTCTCGACAGTGAAGAAAAATCAACCATCAAGAGCCCCACAATCCATGGGCCTCCAAGAAAATCGGATGGGCCACAACTCGCGCTCACAACGGGCTCAGAACTTCCCATTTAGCCCCTTCAGCAGCACGCCCCTTCAACGGCACACCCCCAAGGCCCTTCAGCGGCACGCCCCTTCAGCGGCACACCCCCAGGGCTCTTCAGCGGCACGCCCCTTCAGCGGCACGCCCCCAGGGCTCTTCAGCGGCACGCCCCCAGGGCTCTTCAGCGGCACGCCCTTCAGCAGTACGCCCTCAGGCCCCTCCAGCGGCACACTCTGTGCCCCTTCAGCGGCATGCCCTTTGGGCTCTTCAGCGACACACCCCGCTGGCCTTCAGCGGCACACCCTTTGCCCTCTTCAGCGGCACGCCATTTAGGCCCTTTAGCGGCACGCTTGCCGTGTCTTCCAGCGGCACGCCCTTTTGGCCCTCTTAGCGACACGCTTGTTGTACCTGTCAGCGGCACGCCCTTTTGGCCCTCTCAGTGACATGCTTGTTGTACCTGTCAGCGGCACGCCATTCAGGCTCTTCAACGGCACGTTCCGGCAGACGAGATCTTGCGCCCATGCCCTATAGATCCTGGGCGCGCAGTGAGCTGTCTGAGGTGTCGGCCGGAGGTTGGGCCACGCAGACTACTCCTCTGCCACCAAGGACGGGGGAAGTCAAACCCCATCATGACCGGTCGCTTCACGCCTCCGACTACCGTGCTCGAACGCTTCCGCCGTGGAGGATATAAAAACCCCTCTCCTTCGATACACAGAGAGGAGGACAGCGGACAGAGAAGAGAAGAAGAGAAAGAGAAGAGGAGGAGAAGAGAAGAAGAGGGGAGAGAGGAAGAGAGGGGAGAGGGCTCGCCGCTCCACCCACCGCCGCCGTCTGTGTGAAGAGGGAAGAGAGGAAGAGGAGAAGAAGAGGAGGGGAGGCTCTGCCTCCCCCTTCCTGCTGCTCCGTCCGCTGCCGTCCGCGCGAAGAGAAGAAGAAGAGAAGAGGAGTGGGTGAAGAGAGGGAGTGAGGTCTGGGAGGAGAGGGGCCGGTGTTCCACCCCCCACCATGTCTTGTTCTTTCTTGCTTTCCCTTTTTCCCCGTTTTCCTTTTGTTACAATGTATTAGTCCCCTCGGGGCATTCCTCTTGTGAGAATAGAAATAGAAGGCTTGCAAATATTTTTGATGTCTTTCTAAGACATTCCTCGCGTGTTTGCATCCCTTGGTGTTTTCCTCTCCCTCTTCTTCCCAATCGGTTTGGCCTCCGACAGTGATCTTTCCCCCTTTGCATTTCACCCTCGTAAGACCTCTGACCCTCACCCTCGCCCGTTCGCCTAGGGGGGGGTTACTCCCCTTGGCCTCTCAACGGCCTGCTCTCACCCAGGGCCCTTCAGCGGCACGCCTCTGGCGGCCTTCAGCGGCACACCCATGGGGCGCTTCGCCGACACGCTCTATGCGCTCCTTCTGCGGCACGCTCCTGCCACCCCTCAGTGGCACGCTGCCTAGTCACTCTTCCCCGACACGGTCCCTTAGACCCTTGCCCGGCACACCCCGTGCCTTCCTTGCCCGGCACACCCCGTGCCTTCCTTGCCCGGCACACCTTGCCCCTCGTTCACCGGCATAGTTCACTGGCCGGTACGCCCCCCTTGGCTGGCACACTACCCCCCCCCTTGGCCCTTTGCCCGGCGCGTCTTGGCCCCCGTTCACCGGCACAGCCCTTGTTAGGGCCTTCCCCGGCACGGTCCCTTGGACCCTTGCCCGGCACGCCCTTTTTCCCTCCTTCCCCGACACAGCCTGTCACGCCCCGAGCGCGGAAGATTACCCAGAGGCGTGACACGTCTATATAGATCGTGTCAATCATGTAAATATCAGAGTGCGTAAATAACTAAGATTTAACTTGAAATTAATACAAATAGTACGAGCTGACAATTGTCACAACTAATCAAAGGACAAATACATATGTTCCCAAAGTCCAACGACTAGACTTCAAATCTTAAGCACTTCTAATCAAGTTGACTAATACAAATGACATAGATGAATTGATACAACTGACATAAGTGAACTGATACAATAACACAAAGGACATGACAATTTGATAACTTCACTCTATCACTCATCACTCAGTCTCATTCCCTTCCGAGTGTTGGTTGACATCCAAATTACCTGAAAATATTAGAAAACAACTAGATGAGCGAATCGCTCAGTAGGAATTACATCTCAAGATTTAACATGCTTTAAGTGGTTTACAAGTTCAATTAATGTCAGTAAAGCTATGCATGTAGATGAGTAGATATCAAGGATTGTAAGAATCGACAAGAGCAGTGAAGGAATAACAAGTGAGAGTGTAAGGATTCCAACTTCAATGCAGCAATAGTAAGAGATTCATGCAAGTAATAACTGGAATTAACAAAATCCTTCCAAGAGAGTAAGAACTCATGTCAAGCAAGTAATAGAAAGTAATATAAATTCAAGCATGTAAAACTGGAATTGGCTATATATCAATTTCATTCAAGCAAAAACTTTACCCTTCTACGGGTCTCAAGTCAAATCAATCAAGTAATATCACGAGAATGAGTGGAATGTCTAAAGCCTAGCAAGCAAGTATTCCGGTGCAATGCCAAACACCGTGGTCAATAAACTCCCATGGGCACAAGTACCTTCGGGTGCTCCTCCCAGGACCAGACCGGGCCCTATATGCATAGCATTAATCATGTTTGTTGACATCCACTCTCATTTATAGCCAATATGGAATTTCAAGGTTTGACCCGTATGATATATAAGGCGAAATTATGGAATGGAATCCAAGGGCGCATTGATGTGTAGGGATGAACTAGGAGTGGAAATCAGTAACGTTTGACACACGGGAAAAAAACTAGATAAGAGAGATGCCGTATATACTTTATATCTATTTGCTAAACATGCAATTGAGAGGGGCCTTGGGTTTGTATGTTTATGTTGTTATTCATGTAAGTTCTTGAGATTTTAACCTTTCTTAGTCCTTTTCATACTTTTTAGATCTTCATTTTAATTTCATGTCTTCTGCAAACTTGTTCATCCTTAAGTGCTTTACATTGTCTTATTCAACCTTTTTCTCTAATTCCTCTCCGTTTTCAAGTTATTGCATATTTTTCCACTTGCTGTCCTGGCACATTACTGTTCATCCGTGTTGATACCTTCTTTTGTTCCCTAGTTTTCATGCCCTTTCAATCCTCTTTTCTCTCTGAGTTCTTCACAAAAGTTCTTTTTCTCTTGTAGATATAGATTTTCTTCTTTTACCACTTCCTCCAATTCTTCTTAGTTTTTAAGTTATAATTAATTTTCTACGGTTCTATTTTCTACTCAGTCAATGTTCACCTGCGCCTATAGATCTCAGTTTTTCACATTTTTCACCTTCTTCCTCTCATTTTCTCTCTCTGCACTCTTCATAAGACTTCTTCCTAACCCTCCAATCTATAACTTTCTCTTCTTTCACATATTCTCATTCTCTCTAGATTTTTAGTTATTCTTCTTCTTAGAACCCCCTATTTTCAATATAATTTCAATGTGCTTTCAACTTGATCTTTTTCCACATTTTTCATCCTCTTGGCTACAATTTATTCTTTCACTATTTTTAGGTTTTAGTTTCTCTAATATAACATTTTTAACATGGTGGTTTCAGTTTCACAGAAATTGACATAATGACAGGCCCTTTACCAAAGCATGAACTATATCAAATATAGATATTAGCTAATACATGCTAATCGTCCTAGATTTAAGCTAACACATGCTAATTATTCTAGGTATGAGACTAATACTTACTAATACTTGCTAATTATTCTGGATATGAGGTTAATACATGCTAATTATCTTAGGTATGAAGCTAATACATGCTAATCGTTCTAGATTTAAGCTAACACATGCTAATTATTATAGGTATGAGACTAATACTTGCTAATTATTCTGGATATAAGGCTAATACATGCTAATTATCGTAGGTATGAAGCTAATACATGCTAATCGTCCTAGATTTTAAGCTAACACATGCTTTATAAACACTTAATATCGCATGGAAATGAGCCTAAGACTAAATGCCTAGACTAATCATCCTAGATTAGCTACTAGTTTAGTTAAAAGTTAAGAACACCTACCTTGTTGGAAGATCTCTAGCAGTAGCAGAACCCTTCTAGGTGACTGTGTAATCCCTGCAGAGCTTTGCCCCAACCTTAGCTAACGTAGAATGGGGGTAGCAAAGGGTATGTTATAGGGTCTGGTATGACCGGATAGGGGGCAAGATCTGGAATAATGGGGCTTTACAGCTTGTACAGGCTGAAGAGATAAGGGATAATGTTTGGATAGCCAATCCATGGCCCAGATCGTAATGTCTGTCTCCCACATTCATACACGATCCCTCTTCAATGTGCACACTTTCAAAGTCTGTACATCCTCAAAGTCTATACAGGCTTCTTCAAAGTCTGTACATCCTCTCCCTCTCAAAGTCTATACATTGGCTTCCCCTCAAAGTCTGCACATCACAAAGTCTGTACATTGCTATTGCTAGCCTATTCACAAAGTCTGTACATCACAAGTCTGTACATTGGCTTCCTCTCAAAGTCTATACATTGGCTTCCTCTCAAAGTCTGTACATCACTTCCTCTCAAAGTTTGTACATCACAAAGTCTATACATTGGCTATTGCTAGCCTATTCACAAAGTCTGTACATCCTCTCCCTCTCAAAGTCTATACATTGGCTTCCTAAAGTCTCAAAGTCTATACAGGCTTCCTCAAAGTCTGTACATCCTCTCCCTCTCAAAGTCTATACATTGGCTTCCTCTCAAAGTCTGTACATCACTTCCTCTCAAAGTCTGTACATCACAAAGTCTATACATTGGCTATTGCTAGCCTATTCACAAAGTGTGTACATCACAAGTCTGTACATCCTCTCCCTCTCAAAGTCTATACATTGGCTTCCTAAAGTCTCAACATCCTCAAAGTCGATACATTCCTATCTTTACCTACGTTACATCCTCAAAGTCTGTACATTCCTCAAAGTCTATACATTCCTATCTTTACCTACGTTGCGTCCTCAAAGCCTGTACATTCCTCAAAGTCTATACATTCCTATCTTTACCTACGTTGCTGGTCACTCAAAGTCTATACATTGCAGCTCAAAGTCTATACATTGGCCATTTGCTGCAACTCAAAATCTATACATTGCAGCACCGTCTCACTTAGAATCTTATTTTAACAAGTCTATACGCTGGCTGCTGCACTCGCAAGTCTATACATTGGCTGCTGCATGCTCACACAACCACTAAGTCTATACATTCTTGTTGTTGTGTTCGTGCATTCACAAGTCTGTACATCACTGTAGCTGCATCGTCTCATGCAGCGTCTCATTCAAAGTCTGTACAGCGTTCGTCTCAGCCAGCGTCTCATGCTGCGTCTTAGGCAAGTCTATACATTGCACTGTAGCTGCATTGTTTCACCTAAAGTCTGTGCATCGTCTCAGCCACCGTCTCATTCAGCGTCTCACGCTTGCAAAGTCTATACACTGGTCGGTGGAAGCAAGTCTATACATTCGACTGTTTCAGCAAGTCTACACAGCGATTGCATTCATATTGAAAGTCTATACATCCCTGTAGCTTTCACGAGACGAAGTCTATACATTGGACTATTGGGTAAAGTCTATACATCCTCTAGCTGGAACTGTGCAAGTCTGTACATCGCTGCTTTGCCAAAGTCTGTATATTGGCATCTTTTCCTACGTTGCACTTCCAAGTCTGTACGTTGCTAGCTTATAATGTATAATTAATTGGCACAAAAGGTAAATGGTGGATGCTAGGATTTGAACCCTAGTCATTGGGTTGAAAGACAAGTTACTTAACCAACTACACTAGGAAGCCACTTGTTAAGTGAATAATCTTTACATATGATAACTTCGTGTTCTAACTTCTTACTTAAGCTTCCTCTAGAGTTTATCTAATATTTTTTTTTATTTTGGAAATATTATTAATAAATATATATATATATATATTTTTATACGGGGTGCTACACCCTCCCCCACTTAGAAGAATTTGGTCCCCAAATTCAATTACATTATACGGAGACAAGGAGGGTGAGAATTACTTACAGACTAGAATAATTTGGGAAATCTCCTTCTTATAGACTCCTCGGTTTCCCATGTAGCTTCTTGTTCTAAGCATCGATTCCATTGAATTTTTACCATAGGGATCGTCTTGTTCCTTAGAACTCGGATTTCTTGGTCGAGGATCTTTACTGGCCTTTGCTCATAGGTGAAGTCCTTCTGTATCACCAAGTCAGTGTGATCGATGACGTGTGAGAAATCGTGCACGTATTTCTTTAGCATAGAAACATGAAATATGTTGTGCACTTCTGATAGCTGTAGAGGTAGGGCGATACGATAAGCCACTTCGCCTATCCTTTCCAGTACTTCGAATGGACCGATAAACCTTGGTGTTAATTTACCTTTAACACCGAATCTTCTAATGCCTTGGCCGGGAGATACCTTGAGGAAAACATGATCTCCGACTTGAAATTCCAGGTCTCGCCTTCTGTTATCGGCATAAGATTTCTGCCTGGACTGTGCTATCATTAACCTTTCTCTAATGAGTTGTATCTTCTCGGTAGAATCTCGCACCATGTCAGGACCTAGAATTTGTTTTTCACCGACTTCATCCCAGCATATGGGATATCGCCAACTCCTGCCATATAATACCTCAAAAGGTGCCATTTGTATGCTGGCTTGATAGCTGTTGTTATATGCAAATTCGGCTAGTGGTAAGTGGTCATTCCAACTACCGCCGAAGTCTATAATGCATGCCCTTAACATATCTTCCACAACTTGATTAGTCCTCTCGGTCTGTCCATCTGTCTGGGGATGAAAAGCAGTGTTGTAGTTGAGTCTCGTCCCCAAGGAGTGTTGCAGGCTTATCCAGAAATAAGAAGTGAAGCGCGGGTCTCGGTCAGATACGATCGAGACGGGAACTCCATGCAATTTAACCATTTCCTTCATATACAGGGTAGCAAGTACGTCGACTAACCATCGACTTTTGATGGGTAAGAAATGGGCCAATTTAGTTAACTAGTCGATAATTACCCAAATTCCATCATATCCGCCCCTAGACTTGGGCAAACCCATGATAAAGTCCATGCCAATGTCTTCCCACTTCCACTTGGGAATATCCAGCGGATGTAGCTTTCCGACGGGTTTTTGATGTTCCGCCTTCACTTGTTGGCATGTGAGGCAACGAGACACAAAGTCTGCTACCTCCCTTTTCATGTTAGGCCACCAGAAAGTTCTTTTCAAGTCTTGGTACATCTTAGTGGCTCCAGGATGGATTGTGTACCTTGATCTATGAGCTTCTTCAAGAATCTTCTTCTTCAATTCGGGACAGTCGGGCACACATGTCCGTTCATGAAATAGTAATCTGCCATCAGGTGCCAGCTTGAAATCCAGTCTCTCGTCCAGCTTGCTCTTTATCTCCACTAGCGAGGGATCCTCTTCTTGTAACTTCTTGATTTCAGGTAGCAAATCTGGATGTAGGCTCATATGAGATAGAATAATACACATGTTCTTCTCATCTGTGCTGATATCAAGCTCAGAGAATTTCTCCAGCAGTTTCCATTCTTGTATCATGCAGTTGGCCAATATTGTTCTCGGCTTTCGACTAAGGGCATCAGCTACGGAATTACCCTTACCAGGATGGTACTGTATAGTGAAGTCGAAATCCTTGAGATACTCGAGCCAACGCCTTTGCCGCATGTTCCTTTTGAGAGAATAAGTACTTGAGGCTTTTATGATCGGAGTATACAGTGAATTGTTCTCCGTAGAGATAGTGCCTCCAGATCTTTAAAGCGAATACTACTGCGGCCAGTTCTAAGTCGTGAACTGGGTAGTTCTCTTCATGTTTCTTCAATTGTCGGGAAGAGTATGCAATGACTCTCCCATTATGCATCAATACACATCCGAGGCCAATACCAGAAGCATCGGTATATATCTCGTATTTTTCTCCTTCCATTGGTAATGATAAGATTGGAGCAGTGGTCAAGAGATCCTTCAAAGTTTGAAAACTCTTTTCACAGTCTTCCTTCCACTCATAAGGCACTTCCTTGCGGGTTAACCTGGTCAGGGGAACAACAATTTTGGAGAAGTCCTTTATAAAACGCCGGTAGTAACCAGCTAGACCCAAGAAGCTCCGAATCTCAGTTACATTTGTGGGTCGTTCCCAGTTCTTCACGGCTTCGACCTTTGATGGGTCAACAGCAATTCCGTTCTTCGAAATGATATGGCCTAAGAAGGATACTTCCTCGAGCCAAAACTCACATTTGCTGAATTTGGCATATAGCTTGTTTCCCCTTAATATCTGCAATACCTTCTTGAGGTGTTCTTCATGATCCTCTTAGGTCTTTGAATAGATCAGAATATCATCAATAAAGACCACAATAAATTGGTCTAAATAGGGCCTGAATATGCTGTTCATTAACTGCATAAAAGCTGTAGGGGCATTTGTTAGTCCGAAAGGCATAACAGTAAATTCGTAATGCCCATACCTGCTTCGGAATGCAGTTTTATGAATGTCTTCTTCTTTGATCTTCAATTGGTGGTAACCAGAACGAAGATCAATCTTGGAGAAATATAAAACTCCAGATAGTTGATCGAACAGCTCATCAATCCTTGGCAGTGGATACTTGTTCTTGATTGTAAGGTGATTTAGCTGCAGATAATCTATGCATAATCTCATCGACCCGTCCTTCTTTTTGACGAATAGCACGGGTGCTCCCCATGGGGAAGTACTCGGCCTGATGAAACCCTTGTTCAATAACACCATTAGCTGCTCTTTTAGTTCCTTCAGCTCAACATGGGACATTCTGTATAGTGCCCTGGAAATAGGACCAGCACCAGGGACAAGGTCGATTGTGAACGACACTTCCCTTTCCGGGGGTAAGCCGGTTAAATCTTCTGGAAAAACATCGGGAAAATCCCGAATTACACGGATGTCTTCAAGTTTAACCTTCTCGACTTCCGTGGCAGTCACGAATGCTATGAAAGCCATGCATCCCTTATTTATAAGTTTACTAGCTCGGAGTGCTGATATAAGAAGTGATTTACTCCGAGGGCTATTGTAAACTAGCTCTGGGAAATCTACGAAAGTTACCTTGCCATGCCGACAATCTACAGTTGCTTGGTATGTGGATAGCCAGTCGGCACCTAGTATGACATCATAACCCTTTATATCTAGGCATATCAGGTCAGCAGGTAAATTATTTCCCTTAATCATCACTTCACAGTTTGGATAGTGATAAGTGATATCAGACTCATTCCCAAGAGGTGTAGATATGACCAAATCTAACAGTTCATGTTTCTTAGAAAATGAAGCAGCAAAGTTCTTGGAAACGAATGAATGAGTTGCTCCGGTATCGAATAAAACTTGAGCAGTTTTTGAACAAATAGTGAGAGTACCTTCCATAATTCCACCTTTAGTTGGTTCCGTCTCTTGGAGAGCTTGCAGACGGCCTTGTTTCTTTACCGGACGCTTCTCATCTTTAGTGTCTTGTTCCTTCATCAGTGGGCAGTCTGGGATTCGATGCTCTCGGCTCCCACATCGAAGACAAGCTCCTAACTTTCTCCAGCATTCCTCGGTCTTATGACCAGCTTTATCACAATACTTGCAAATCTCCTTTGATGGTGTGGTGGTGGAGAATGGCCTGTCATTCTTCTGGAATTTCTTCACCTTAGAGGGCTTCCCTCCCATGAAGAATCGCTTCTTGTTGAAGGATTGTTTGAATTTTCTCGGGCTTGTGATGGGTTCCTTCTTGTCTCTTCCTCGGATTCTCTCAGATAATTTGGTGGCGTCTTCCAGCAGTTGAGCACGCCGAACCATCTCCGAATAGACTTGGATGTCCATCGGGACAAGTTGTGTGATATAATGGGGCCGAAGCCCGTTGAGGAATCTTCTCACCTTCATCTTTTCCGTACACACCAAGTGGGGTGCATATCTAGATAATCTGGAGAATTGGGCCTCATACTCGGCCACTTTTAAGCCCCGTTGTTTTAGAACGGCGAATTCCATGGCTTTCTTTTCCTGGATATGATCGGAGAAGTACTTGTTGTTGAAATGCTCCGTGAATTCATCCCATGTGACATGGTATTCGGGCAGTGTTGCTTCTATGGATTCCCACCAGCATCGAGCGTCCCACTCTAGTTGGAATACGGCAAGTAAAACCTTCTCTTCATCCGCGCATTTCATCACACGGAAGATTCGTTCCATCTCCTTTAGCCAATTCTCGGCATCCTCGGGGTCGGACGAACCCGTGAACCTCGGTGGGTTCATGTTATGGAAACTTCGGTGGAGATCCCCCGCTCCACGATTTGCTCCGCCTTGGGCCACTTGCTGTAGTGCCTGTGTGAGGCCTTGCACGGTGCGCTGCATCTCGCGCCATTGTGCTCTTTCCGCAGCCATGATCCTACAAAAGAGTTAAGTATGATAAAGATCGGATTTACTTGTAAGGTCGAAAGTCATTGTAGAACTTAACCCATGGCTCTATCCATCTTACCGGGTAAGGTATATCTATCCTTGAACTTGGGTTTTACCTATCCTTGGACTTAAGTTATTACTTGGATTTCAATTTCTAACCATTTATATATATATATATATATATATATATATATATATATATATATATATATATTTCCCTAGGTTTGAAAACCTGGCTCTGATACCACGAAGACTGTCACGCCCCGAGCGCGGAAGATTACCCGGAGGCGTGACATGTCTATATAGATCGTGTCAATCATGTAAATATCAGAGTGCGCAAATAACTAAGATTTAACTTGAAATTAATACAAATAGTACGAGCTGACAATTGTCACAACTAATCAAAGGACAAATACATATGTTCCCAAAGTCCAACGACTAGGCTTCAAATCTTAAGTAGTTCTAATCAAGTTGACTAATACAAATGACATAGATGAATTGATACAACTGACATAAGTGAACTGATACAATAACACAAAGGACATGACAATTTGATAACTTCACTCTAACACTCATCACTCAATCTCATTCCCTTCCGAGTGTTGGTTGACATCCAAATTACCTGAAAATATTAGAAAACAACTAGATGAGCGAATCGCTCAGTAAGAATTACATCTCAAGATTTAACATGCTTTAAGTGGTTTACAAGTTCAATTAATGTTAGTAAAGCTATGCATGTAGATGAGTAGATATCAAGGATTGTAAGAATCGACAAGAGCAGTGAAGGAATAACAAGTGAGAGTGTAAGGATTCCAACTTCAATGCAGTAATAGCAAGAGATTCATGCAAGTAATAACTGGAATTAACAAAATCTTTCCAAGGGAGTAAGAACTCATGTCAAGCAAGTAATAGAAAGTAATATAAATTCAAGCATGTAAAACTGGAATTGGCTATATATCAATTTCATTCAAACAAAAACTTTACCCTTCTACGGGTCTCAAGTCAAATCAATCAAGTAATATCACGAGAATGAGTGGAATGTCTAAAGCCTAGCAAGTAAGTATTCCGGTGCAATGCCAAACACCGTGGTCAATAAACTCCCATGGGCACAAGTACCTTCGGGTGCTCCTCCTAGGATCAGACCGGGCCCTATATGCACAGCATTAATCATGTTTGTTGACATCCACTCTCATTTATAGCCAATATGGAATTTCAAGGTTTGACCCGTATGATATATAAGGCGGAATTATGGAATGGAATCCAAGGGCGCATTGATGTGTAGGGATGAACTAGGAGTGGAAATCAGTAACGTTTGACACACAAAAAAAAAACTAGATAAAAGAGATGCCGTATATACTTTATATCTATTTGCTAAACATGCAATTGAGAGGGGTCTTGGGTTTGTATGTTTATGTTGTTATTCATGTAAGTTCTTGAGATTTTAGTCTTTCTTAGTCCTTTTCATACATTTTGGATCTTCATTTCAATTTCATGTCTTCTGCAAACTTGTTCATCCTTAAGTGCTTTACATTGTCTTCTTCAACCTTTTTCTCTAATTCCTCTCCGTTTTCAAGTTATTGCATATTTTTCCACTTGCTGTCCTGGCACATTACTGTTCATCCGTGTTGATACCTTCTTTTGTTCCTGAGTTTTCATGCCCTTCCAATCCTCTTTTCTCTCTGAATTCTTCACAAAAGTTCTTCTTCTCTTATAGATATAGATTTTCTTCTTCTACCACTTCCTCCAATTCTTCTTAGTTTTTAAGTTATAATTAATTTTCTACGGTTCTATTTTCTACTCAGTCAATGTTCACCTGCACCTATAGATCTCAGTTTTTCACATTTTTCACCTTCTTCCTCTCATTTTCTCTCTCTGCACTCTTCATAAGACTTCTTCCTAACCCTCAAATCTATAACTTTCTCTTCTTTCACATATTCCCATTCTCTCTAGATTTTTCGTTATTCTTCTTCTTAGAACCCCCTATTTTCAATATAATTTCAATGTGCTTTCAACTTGATCTTTTTCCACATTTTTCATCCTCTTGGCTACAATTTATTCTTTCACTATTTTCAGGTTTTAGTTTCTCTAATATAACATTTTTAACATGGTGGTTTCAGTTTCACAGAAATTGACATAATGACAGGCCCTTTACCAAAGCATGAACTATATCAAATATAGATATTAGCTAATACATGGTAATCGTCCTAGATTTAAGCTAACACATGCTAATTATTCTAGGTATGAGACTAATACTTATTAATACTTGCTAATACTTGCTAATTATTCTGGATATGAGGTTAATACATGCTAATTATCTTAGGTATGAAGCTAATACATGCTAATCGTCCTAGATTTAAGCTAACACATGCTAATTATTCTAGGTATGAGACTAATACTTGCTAATTATTCTAGATATAAGGATAATACATACTAATTATCGTAGGTATGAAGCTAATACATGCTAATTGTCCTAGATTTTAAGCTAACATGCTTTATAAACACTTAATATCGCTTGGAAATGAGCCTAAGACTAAATGCCTAGACTAATCATCCTAGATTAGCTACTAGTTTAGTTAAAAGTTGAGAACACCTACCTTGTTGGAAGATCTCTAGCAGTAGCAGAACCCTTCTAGGTGACTGTGTAATCCCTGCAGAGCTTTGCCCCAACCTTAGCTAACGTAGAATGGGGGTAGCAAAGGGTATGTTATAGGGTCTGGTATGACCGGATAGGGGGGCAAGATCTGGAATAATGGGGCTTTACAGCTTGTACAGGCTGGAGAGATAAGGAATAATGTTTGGACAGCCAATCCATGCCCCATATCGTAAAGTCTGTCTCCCGCATTCATACACGATCCCTCTTCAATGTGCACACTTTCAAAGTCTGTACATCCTCAAAGTCTATACAGGCTTCCTCAAAGTCTGTACATCCTCTCCCTCTCAAAGTCTATACATTGGCTTCCTCTCAAAGTCTGCACATCACAAAGTCTTTACATTGCTATTGCTAGCCTATTCACAAAGTCTGTACATCACAAGTCTGTACATTGGCTTCCTCTCAAAGTTTATACATTGGCTTCCTCTCAAAGTCTGTACATCACTTCCTCTCAAAGTCTGTACATCACAAAGTCTATACATTGGCTATTGCTAGCCTATTCACAAAGTCTGTACATCCTCTCCCTCTCAAAGTCTATACATTGGCTTCCTAAAGTCTCAAAGTCTATACAGGCTTCTTCAAAGTCTGTACATCCTCTCCCTCTCAAAGTCTATACATTGGCTTCCTCTTAAAGTCTGTACATCACTTCCTCTCAAAGTCACATCACAAAGTCTATACATTGGCTATTGCTAGCCTATTCACAAAGTGTGTACATCACAAGTCTGTACATCCTCTCCCTCTCAAAGTCTATACATTGGCTTCCTAAAGTCTCAACATCCTCAAAGTCTATACATTCCTCAAAGTCTATACATTCCTATCTTTACCTACGTTACGTCCTCAAAGCCTGTACATTCCTCAAAGTCTATACATTCCTATCTTTACCTACGTTACTGGTCACTCAAAGTCTATACATTACAGCTCAAAGTCTATACATTGGCCATTTGCTGCAACTCAAAGTCTATACATTGTAGCACCGTCTCACTTAGCGTCTTATTTTAACAAGTCTATACGCTGGCTGCTGCACTCGCAAGTCTATACATTGGCTGATGCATGCTCACACAACCACTAAGTCTATACATTCTTGTTGTTGTGTTCGTGCATTCACAAGTCTGTACATCACTGTAGCTATATCGTCTCATGCAGCGTCTCATTCAAAGTCTGTACAGCGTTCGTCTCAGCCAGCGTCTCATGCTGCGTCTTAGGCAAGTCTATACATTGCACTGTAGCTGCATTGTTTCACCTGAAGTCTGTGCATCGTCTCAGCCACCGTCTCATTCAGCGTCTCACGCTTGCAAAGTCTATACACTGGTCGGTGGAAGCAAGTCTATACATTCGACTGTTTCAGCAAGTCTGTACAGCGATTGCATTCATATTGAAAGTCTATACATCCCTGTAGCTTTCACGAGATGAAGTCTGTACATTGGACTATTGGGTAAAGTCTATACATCCTCTACTTGGAACTGTGCAAGTCTGTACATCGCTGCTTTGCCAAAGTCTGTACATTGGCATCTTTTCCTACGTTGCACTTCCAAGTCTGTACGTTGCTAGCTTATAATGTATAATTAATTGGCACAAAAGGTAAATGGTGGATGCTAGGATTTGAACCCTAGTCATTGGGTTGAAAGACAAGTTACTTAACCAACTACACTAGGAAGCCACTTGTTAAGTGAATAATCTTTACATATGATAACTTCGTGTTCCAACTTCTTACTTAAGCTTCCTCTAGAGTTTATCTAATATTTTTTTTATTTTGAAAATTCTATTAATAATATATATATATATATATATATTTATACGGGGTGCTACACCTCCCCCACTTAGAAGAATTTGGTCCCCAAATTCAATTACATTATACGGAGACAAGGAGGGTGAGAATTACTTACGGACTAGAATAATTTTAGAAATCTCCTTCTCATAGACTCCTCGGTTTCCCATGTAGCTTCTTGTTCTAAGCATCGATTCCATTGAATTTTTACCATAGGGATCGTCTTGTTCCTTAGAACTCGGATTTCTTGGTCGAGGATCTTTACTGGCCTTTGCTCATAGGTGAGGTCCTTCTGTATCACCAAGTCAGTGTGATCGATGACGTGTGAGAAATCGTGCATGTATTTCTTTAGCATAGAAACATGAAATACGTTGTGCACTTCTGATAGCTGTGGAGGTAGGGCGATACGATAAGCCACTTCCCCTACCCTTTCCAGTACTTCGAATGGACCGATAAACCTTGGTGTTAATTTGCCTTTAACACCGAATCTTCTAATGCCTTGGCCGGGAGATACCTTGAGGAAAACATGATCTCCGACTTGAAATTCCAGGTCTCGCCTTCTGTTATCGGCATAAGATTTCTGCCTGGACTGTGCTATCATTAACCTTTCTCTAATGAGTTGTATCTTCTCGGTAGAATCTCGCACCATGTCAGGACCTAGAATTTGTTTTTCACCGACTTCATCCCAGCATATGGGAGATCGACAACTCCTGCCATATAATGCCTCAAAAGGTGCCATTTGTATGCTGGCTTGATAGCTGTTGTTATATGCAAATTCGGCTAGTGGTAAGTGGTCATTCCAACTACCGTCAAAGTCTATAATGCATGCCCTTAACATATCTTCCACAACTTGATTAGTCCTCTCGGTCTGTCCATCTGTCTGGGGATGAAAAGCAGTGCTATAGTTGAGTCTCGTCCCCAAGGAGTGTTGCAGGCTCTTCCAGAAATAAGAGGTGAAGCGCGGGTCTCGGTCGGATACGATCGAGACGGGAACTCCATGCAATCTAACCATTTCCTTCATATACAGGGCAGCAAGTACGTCGACTGACCATCAACTTTTGTTGGGTAAGAAATGGGACGATTTAGTTAACCGGTCGATAATTACCCAAATTCCATCATATCCGCCCCTAGACTTGGGCAAACCCATGATAAAGGCCATGCCAATGTCTTCCCACTTCCACTTGGGAATATCCAGCGGATGTAGCTTTCCGGCGGGTTTTTGATGTTCCGCCTTCACTTGTTGGCATGTGAGGCAACGAGACACAAAGTCTGCTACCTCCCTTTTCATGTTAGGCCACCAGAAAGTTCTTTTCAAGTCTTGGTACATCTTAGTGGCTCCAGGATGGATTGTGTACCTTGATCTATGAGCTTCTTCAAGAATCTTCTTCTTCAATTCGGGACAGTCGGGCACACATGTCCGTTCATGAAATAGTAATCTGCCATCAGGTGCCAGCTTGAAATCCAGTCTCTCGTCCAGCTTGCTCTTTATCTCCACTAGCGAGGGATCCTCTTCTTGTAACTTCTTGATTTCAGGTAGCAAATCTGGATGTAGGCTCATATGAGATAGAATAATACACATGTTCTTCTCATCTGTGCTGATATCAAGCTCAGAGAATTTCTCCAGCAGTTTCCATTCTTGTATCATGCAGTTGGCCAATATTGTTCTCGGCTTTCGACTAAGGGCATCAGCTACGGAATTACCCTTACCAGGATGGTACTGTATAGTGAAGTCGAAATCCTTGAGATACTCGAGCCAACGCCTTTGCCGCATGTTCAGCTCCTTTTGGGAGAATAAGTACTTGAGGCTTTTATGATCGGAGTACACAGTGAATTGTTCTCCGTAGAGATAGTGCCTCCAGATCTTTAAAGCGAATACTACTGCGGCCAGTTCTAAGTCGTGAACTGGGTAGTTCTCTTCATGTTTCTTCAATTGTCGGGAAGAGTATGCAATGACTCTCCCATTCTGCATCAATACACATCCGAGGCCAATACCAGAAGCATCGGTATATACCTCGTATTTTTCTCCTTCCATTGGTAATGATAAGATTGGAGCAGTGGTCAAGAGATCATTCAAAGTTTGAAAACTCTTTTCACAGTCTTCCTTCCACTCATAAGGCACTTCCTTGCGGGTTAACCTGGTCAGGGGAACAGCAATTTTGGAGAAGTCCTTTATAAAACGCCGGTAGTAACCAGCTAGACCCAAGAAGCTCCGAATCTCAGTTACATTTGTGGGTCATTCCCAGTTCTTCACGGCTTCGACCTTTGATGGGTCAACAGCAATTCCGTTCTTCGAAATGATATGGCCTAAGAAGGATACTTCCTCGAGCCAAAACTCACATTTGCTGAATTTGGCATATAGCTTGTTTCCCCTTAATATCTGCAATACCTTCTTGAGGTGTTCTTCATGATCCTCTTAGGTCTTTGAATAGATCAGAATATCATCAATAAAGACCACAATAAATTGGTCTAAATAGGGCCTGAATATGCTGTTCATTAACTGCATAAAAGCTGTAGGGGCATTTGTTAGTCCGAAAGGCATAACAGTAAATTCGTAATGCCCATACCTGCTTCGGAATGCAGTTTTATGAATGTCTTCTTCTTTGATCTTCAATTGGTGGTAACCAGAACGAAGATCAATCTTGGAGAAATATAAAACTCCAGATAGTTGATCGAACAGCTCATCAATCCTTGGCAGTGGATACTTGTTCTTGATTGTAAGGTGATTTAGCTGCAGATAATCTATGCATAATCTCATCGACCCGTCCTTCTTTTTGACGAATAGCACGGGTGCTCCCCATGGGGAAGTACTCGGCCTGATGAAACCCTTGTTCAATAACTCCATTAGCTGCTCTTTTAGTTCCTTCAGCTCAACAGGGGACATTCTGTGTGGTGCCCTGGAAATAGGACCAGCACCAGGGACAAGGTCGATTGTGAACGACACTTCCCTTTCCGGGGGTAAGTCGGTGAAATCTTCTGGAAAAATATCGGGAAAATCCCGAATTACACGGATGTCTTCAAGTTTAACCTTCTCGACTTCCGTGGTAGTCACAAATGCTATAAAAGCCATGCATCCCTTATTCATAAGTTTACTAGCTCGGAGTGCTGATATAAAAAGTGATTTACTCCGAGGGCTATTGTAAACTAGCTCTGGGAAATCTATGAAAGTTACCTTGCCATGCCGACAATCTACAGTTGCTTGGTATGTGGATAGCCAGTCGGCACCTAGTATGACATCATAACCCTTTATATCTAGGCATATCAGATCAGCAGGCAAATTATTTCCCTTAATCATCACTTAACAGTTTGGATAGTGATAAGTGATATCAGACTCATTCCCAAGAGGTGTAGATATGACCAAATCTAACAGTTCATGTTTCTTAGAAAATGAAGCAGCAAAGTTCTTGGAAACGAATGAATGAGTTGCTCCGGTATCGAATAAAACTTGAGCAATTTTTGAACAAATAGTGAGAGTACCTTCCACAATTCCACCTTTAGTTGGTTCCGTCTCTTGGAGAGCTTGCAGACGGCCTTGTTTCTTTACCGGACGCTTCTCGTCTTTGGTGTCTTGTTCCTTCATCAGTGGGCAGTCTGGGATTCGATGCTCTCGGCTCCCACATCGAAGACAAGCTCTTAACTTTCTCCAGCATTCCTCAGTCTTATGACCAGCTTTATCACAATACTTGCAAATCTCCTTTGATGGTGTGGTGGTGGAGAATGGCCTGTCATTCTTCTGGAATTTCTTCACCTTAGAGGGCTCCCCTCCCATGAAGAATCGCTTCTTGTTGAAGGATTGTTTGAATTTTCCCGGGCTTCTGACGGATTCCTTCTTGTCTCTTCCTCGGATTCTCTCAGATAATTTGGTGGCGTCTTCCAGCAGTTGAGCACGCCGAACCATCTCCGAATAGACTTGGATGTCCATCGGGGCAAGTTGTGTGATATAATAGGGCCGAAGCCCGTTGAGGAATCTTCTCGCCTTCATCTTTTCCGTACACACCAAGTGGGGTGCATATCTAGATAATATGGAGAATTGGGCCTCATACTCAGCCACTTTCAAGCCCCGTTGTTTTAGAACGGCGAATTCCGTGGCTTTCTTTTCCTGGATATGATCGGAGAAGTACTTGTTGTTGAAATGCTCCGTGAATTCATCCCATGTGACATGGTATTCTGGCAGTGTTGCTTCTATGGATTCCCACCAGCATCGAGCGTCCCGCTCTAGTTGGAATACGGCAAGTAAAACCTTCTCTTCATCCGCGCATTGCATCACACGGAAGATTCATTCCATCTCCTTTAGCCAATTCTCGGCATCCTCGGGGTCGGACGAACCCGTGAACCTCGGTGGGTTCATGTTACGGAAACTTCGGTGGAGATCTCCCGCTCCACGATTTGCTCCGCCTTGGGCCACTTGATGTAGT
This sequence comes from Amorphophallus konjac, assembly GCA_022559845.1. Lineage (NCBI taxonomy): Eukaryota > Viridiplantae > Streptophyta > Magnoliopsida > Alismatales > Araceae > Amorphophallus > Amorphophallus konjac. Next base: position 211,789,853 of record CM040121.1, read on the forward strand.
GCCTGTGTGAGGCCTTGCACGATGCGCTGCATCTCGCACCATTGTAGGCCATGATCCTACAAAAGAGTTAAGTATGATAAAGATCAGATTTACTTGTAAGGTCGAAAGTCATTGTAGAACTTAACCCATGGCTCTATCCATCTTACCGGGTAAGGTATATCTATCCTTGAACTTGGGTTTTACCTATCCTTGGACTTAAGTTTTTACTTGGATTTCAATTTCTAACCATTTATATATATATATATATATATATATATATATATATATATATATATATATATATATATATATATATATATATATATTTTTCCCTAGGTTTGAAAACCTGGCTCTGATACCACGAAGACTGTCACGCCCCGAGCGCGGAAGATTACCCGGAGGCGTGACACATCTATATAGATCGTGTCAATCATGTAAATATCAGAGTGCGCAAATAACTAAGATTTAACTTGAAATTAATACAAATAGTACGAGCTGACAATTGTCACAACTAATCAAAGGACAAATACATATGTTCCCAAAGTCCAACGACTAGGCTTCAAATCTTAAGTAGTTCTAATCAAGTTGACTAATACAAATGACATAGATGAATTGATACAACTGACATAAGTGAACTGATACAATAACACAAAGGACATGACAATTTGATAACTTCACTCTAACACTCATCACTCAATCTCATTCCCTTCCGAGTGTTGGTTGACATCCAAATTACCTGAAAATATTAGAAAATAACTAGATGAGCGAATCGCTCAGTAGGAATTACATCTCAAGATTTAACATGCTTTAAGTGGTTTACAAGTTCAATTAATGTCAGTAAAGCTATGCATGTAGATGAGTAGATATCAAGGATTGTAAGAATCGACAAGAGCATTGAAGGAATAACAAGTGAGAGTGTAAGGATTCCAACTTCAATGCAGCAATAGCAAGAGATTCATGCAAGTAATAACTGGAATTAACAAAATCTTTCCAAGAGAGTAAGAACTCATGTCAAGCAAGTAATAGAAAGTAATATAAATTTAAGCATGTAAAACTAGAATTGGCTATATATCAATTTCATTCAAGCAAAAATTTTACCCTTATGCGGGTCTCAAGTCAAATCAATCAAGTAATATCATGAGAATGAGTGGAATGTCTAAAGCCTAGCAAGCAAGTATTCCGGTGCAATGCCAAACACCATGGTCAATAAACTCCCATGGGCACAAGTACCTTCAGGTGCTCCTCCCAGGACCAGACCGGGCCCTATATGCACAGCATTAATCATGTTTGTTGACATCCACTCTCATTTATAGCCAATATGGAATTTCAAGGTTTGACCCGTATGATATATAAGGCAGAATTATGGAATGGAATCCAAGGGCGCATTGATGTGTAGGGATGAACTAGGAGTGGAAATCAGTAACGTTTGACACACGGAAAAAAAACTAGATAAGAGAGATGCCGTATATACTTTATATCTATTTGCTAAACATGCAATTGAGAGGGGTCTTGGGTTTGTATGTTTATGTTGTTATTCATGTAAGTTCTTGAGATTTTAGTCTTTCTTAGTCCTTTTCATACTTTTTGGATCTTCATTTCAATTTCATGTCTTCTGCAAACTTGTTCATCCTTAAGTGCTTTACATTGTCTTCTTCAACCTTTTTCTCTAATTCCTCTCCGTTTTCAAGTTATTGCATATTTTTTCACTTGCTGTCCTGGCACATTACTGTTCATCCGTGTTGATACCTTCTTTTGTTCCCTAGTTTTCTTGCCCTTCCAATCCTCTTTTCTCTCTGAGTTCTTCACAAAAGTTCTTCTTCTCTTGTAGATATAGATTTTCTTCTTCTACAACTTCCTCCAATTCTTCTTAGTTTTTAAGTTATAATTAATTTTCTACGGTTCTATTTTCTACTCAGTCAATGTTCACCTGCGCCTATAGATCTCGGTTTTTCACATTTTTCACCTTCTTCCTCTCATTTTCTCTCTCTGCACTCTTCATAAGACTTCTTCCTAACCCTCCAATCTATAACTTTCTCTTCTTTCACATATTCTCATTCTCTCTAAATTTTTCGTTATTCTCCTTCTTAGTACCCCCTATTTTCAATATAATTTCATTGTGCTTTCAACTTGGTCTTTTTCCACGTTTTTCATCCTCTTGGCTACAGTTTCTTCTTTCACTATTTTCAGGTTTTAGTTTCTCTAATATAACATTTTTAACATGGTGGTTTCAGTTTCACAGAAATTGACATAATGACAGGCCCTTTACCAAAGCATGAACTATATCAAATATAGATATTAGCTAATACATGCTAATCGTCCTAGATTTAAGCTAACACATACTAATTATTCTAGGTATGAGACTAATACTTACTAATACTTTCTAATTATTCTGGATATGAGGTTAATACATGCTAATTATCTTAGGTATGAAGCTAATACATGCTAATCATCCTAGATTTAAGCTAACACATGCTAATTATTCTAGGTATGAGACCAATACTTGCTAATACTTGCTAATTATTCTGGATATAAGACTAATACATGCTAATTATCGTAGGTATGAAGCTAATACATACTAATCGTCCTAGATTTTAAGCTAACACATGCTTTATAAACACTTAATATCGTATGGAAATGAGCCTAAGACTAAATGCCTAGACTAATCATCATAGATTAGCTACTAGTTTAGTTAAAAGTTGAGAACACATACCTTGTTGGAAGATCTTTAACAGTAGTAGAACCCTTCTAGGTGACTGTGTAATCCCTGCAGAGCTTTGCCCCAACCTTAGCTAACGTAGAATGGGGGTAGCAAAGGGTATGTTATAGGGTCTGGTATGACCGGATAGGGGGGCAAGATCTGGAATAATGGGGCTTTACAGCTTGTACAGGCTGGAGAGATAAGGGATAATGTTTGGACAGCCAATCCATGGCCCAGATCGTAAAGTCTGTCTCCCACATTCATACACGATCCCTCTTCAATGTGCACACTTTCAAAGTCTGTACATCCTCAAAGTCTATACGGGCTTCCTCAAAGTCTGTACATCCTCTCCCTCTCAAAGTCTATACATTGGCTTCCCCTCAAAGTCTGCACATCACAAAGTCTGTACATTGCTATTGCTAGCCTATTCATAAAGTCTGTACATCACAAGTCTGTACATTGGCTTCCTCTCAAAGTCTATACATTGGCTTCCTCTCAAAGTCTGTACATCACTTCCTCTCAAAGTCTGTACATCACAAAGTCTATACATTGGCTATTGCTAGCCTATTCACAAAGTCTGTACATCACAAGTCTGTACATCCTCTCCCTCTCAAAGTCTATACATTGGCTTCCTAAAGTCTCAAAGTCTATACAGGCTTCCTCAAAGTCTGTACATCCTCTCCCTCTCAAAGTCTATACATTGGCTTCCTCTCAAAGTCTGTACATCACTTCCTCTCAAAGTCTGTACATCACAAAGTCTATACATTGGCTATTGCTAGCCTATTCACAAAGTGTGTACATCACAAGTCTGTACATCCTCTCCCTCTCAAAGTCTATACATTGGCTTCCTAAAGTCTCAACATCCTCAAAGTCTATACATTCCTATCTTTACCAACGTTACATCCTCAAAGTCTGTACATTCCTCAAAGTCTATACATTCCTATCTTTACCTACGTTACGTCCTCAAAGCCTGTACATTCCTCAAAGTCTATACATTCCTATCTTTACCTACGTTGCTGGTCACTCAAAGCCTATACATTGCAGCTCAAAGTCTATACATTGGCCATTTGCTGCAACTCAAAGTCTATACATTGCAGCACCGTCTCACTTAGCGTCTTATTTTAACAAGTCTATACGCTGGCTGCTGCACTCGCAAGTCTATACATTGGCTGCTGCATGCTCACACAACCAATAAATCTATACATTCTTGTTGTTGTGTTCGTGCATTTACAAGTCTGTACATCACTATAGCTGCATCGTCTCATGCAGCGTCTCATTCAAAGTCTGTACAGCGTTCGTCTCAGCCAGCGTCTCATGCTGCGTCTTAGGCAAGTGTGTACATTGCACTGTAGCTGTATTGTTTCACCTGAAGTCTGTGCATCGTCTCAGCCACCGTCTCATTCAGCGTCTCACGCTTGCAAAGTCTATACACTGGTCGGTGGAAGCAAGTCTATACATTCGACTGTTTCAGCAAGTCTATACAGCGATTGCATTCATATTGAAAGTCTATACATCCCTGTAGCTTTCACGAGACGAAGTCTGTACATTGGACTATTGGGTAAAGTCTATACATCCTCTAGCTGGAACTGTGCAAGTCTGTACATCGCTGCTTTGCCAAAGTCTGTACATTGGCATCTTTTCCTACGTTGCACTTCCAAGTCTGTACGTTGCTAGCTTATAATGTATAATTAATTAGCACAAAAGGTAAATGGTGGATGCTAGGATTTGAACCCAAGTCATTGGGTTGAAAGACAAGTTACTTAACCAACTACACTAGGAAGCCACTTATTAAGTGAATAATCTTTACATATGATAACTTCGTGTTCCAACTTCTTACTTAAGCTTCCTCTAGAGTTTATCTAATATTTTTTTATTTTGGAAATATTATTAATAAATATATATATATATATATATATTTTATACGGGGTGCTACACAGCCCCTCAGCGGCACACTCGGGCTCCTCCTAGTCCGGCACGCCCTCGAGGCTTCCTGGCCGACACACCAGCCACCACTCCCCTCCTTCTTGCCCGGTGCACCCCCGGCCAGCCTTGAAGAGGTTTCCCATCCGTCGTTCCCTCCGAGTTTTTTGGGGTTTCATTAAGGTGTTGCCGCTCTCGGGCGCCCACCTCCAGTTGTCGGGTTCCACCACTCCTTGTGGGCGCGTTCCCTGTATCTCCCTTACGCTCGGGTCAAGGGGAGATGCTGCCGAATTTTTGTTAGAAATAATAATACGTTGAAAAGGTAAAAGATAATGATAATAATAATAATGATAATAAATTAATAAAAATCATGATAAATAAATAAACCTGAATATATATATAAGAAATAAATAAAAAATGTGAAATAATAATAATAATAGAAAAAAGAGAGAAAATATAGTAGTAATAATAATAAACAAAAAGGAGAAATCATCCAGAATAAATACAGAAAAGGGAAATAAGCAATAATATATATATGCATATAATTTAAAGGCTAGATAAAAAAATGGTAAAATCTACATTACAGCCCCGTCTCTCCCGTGACCCGACGCTGAAGGAACAATAATGCCGCCCTTGCAGGCTGAGCCTGAGTCTTGGGAATTATCCCGAAATGGCCATGACCTGACCTCTCGTTGGGCCGACATTCCGATCAAGCCGGACTCGTTTCTCAGGCCGGATCCCTTCCGAGCCATTATTAAAATCGCCGTACATTCGGCGGACATTTGAACAGGTTCACCTCGATTTTCGCCGCGTTTCTATTACGGACCCGTGTCCGAACATGAAAGGGTCCGTGAGTGACCAACATGGCCAACGACTCCCATCTCGACATGGTCATAATCCGACATTGCTCCAGGCCGATGGTTCATCAAATCGGATTCATTCGGGTGGGATTCATTCCCGCTCTTTCGTTGAAAGTGCCGTGACCACGGCACACATTTGTACGGGGTTGTTTTCACCTACGTCGTACCTTCAATACGGACCTGCGTCCGAACATGAAAAGGTCGTGAGTGACCGACAAAATCGGAATAGAACGAGATGGCTCCCGTCATCCCTGGACCCTTTGCATGGGAATGTCAACAAGGCCTCCGTGGGCCACGCTTAGACCTCGGGTCCGTCCCGATTATGGTCATTATATGACCCATATCCTCGGCCTATAGCCCGCTCCCTTCGAACACGTTTTTTGGTTTTTTTGGAATCTAGTCCCGGGACTCTTCCCCGTTACCCTCCGGCACCGAAAACATTAATGATGCCCACGCAAGCCCCGTCTGGACCCCGGGAGGCGCCCCCGGTATGGTCCTGACTCGATCTCGCACCGGGCTGATAAATTCACCAGTTTCCTGCTATACTAGCCGAGATTTAACCGAATGTTTTCAGTGCCTCGGAATAATATATTTGCTGTATCCCGGCATACATATGTTCCGGGTCTTCCCGCGACAATTGCGATATTCTCAAGCCGGACACCGGTCTGAATAGTAACTGGTCCCCTGAATGACCGACATGTTTCGAACGTTCACTGGTGCAGACACCAGGGCGATCACGTGACACGTCGGCGAACCGACGGTGCCATACGCGGAGCGCCAAGTGGACTACATCGGCTTATCTTCAAAATGGGGATAATTTGGCTTGAATTTGGACATTTTTTGGCATTGAATTGGGCTTGTAATGGCTATTGTATGTGTAATTTGCTAAAGGGCTAGTTGTAAGGCTCCTAATGGGCCAATTTGTTAAAGCCCTTAAAGCATTCCATAAGAAGGAATGGCCTTGGTCCATTTCTAATGGATCCATAAGCCATATGGGCTTCCTTCCTACATGGGTTCTCTAGATTGGATAATCTAGAGTGGGCTCTCTTCATTCATGGGCTTGGTTAAGCCATGGCCACATTTGTCCTTAAGCCATCAAGGTTGGAATGGGCTTGGTTAAGCCATGGCCACATGTGGCCCATTCAAGGCCCAAGATTGGGGCGCCCCCTCTTTTGGCTTATTAGACTAGGAATTGTGTTTTTTTTGTATTTCTTCCACTTCCATTCACCACATGGATTAATGGATGGCTGCTGGTCAAGGTCTAATGGCTGCTAGCCTACCATATATGGCTGCCACCTACCTTTGAATTTCAAAGGGAGGAAGCTTCCCCTCCCCCTTGTCACCTTCCCCTCCCATCACAATCAAAGGGGCGCAGCCCCCTTCCCATTCCCCTTGCATCCATCGAACTCCCTTCCCCCATACCCCTTCCATTTCCCTATAAGAAGGCATGTATAGTGTTTATGCTTAATAGAATGAAGTTTTGTTGAAAGAAAAGTTCATTAGAGAGTGATTCTCTTTGTGTGTTCTTGGGTGTGACTCCCATTGAGCTGTCCTGTGACTGGATAGAACTGGGTCGTGAGACTCGACCCCATATCCCCTTCTTCCTCTTATCTTCTTCTTCCACAAACATTATCCGTCATACCTCTGCAAGTTAACAAACTTTCAGCTTTGGTTTCGCATCGATCGGAGTTCGTGAGCAACGATGGCGATTTTTCTCGTGGAGGCACGCAGATCGGTTCCTGAATGCTTCCCAGAATTGAAGTTGTCTGTGTTTTAATTTTTGGAGCCCAACCCCGACGCCATCTGAAGTTAGTTCTTGAAGAGCAATCGTAATATTTCAAGTCCTCTTTGTGTTTCCGCTGGTTTCGCCTCGATCCGTGACCGGTGCTGATCGTGACGGTAGTTCTCGTGGGATCGCGTGGGCTGGTCTGAGCAGGCCTGGCTGAGAACTAGAATCAACTTTCAGAGCCTGCCCCGCTTCATCCGGCCAAGATCCGTGTGAGGGATCTTCATAGTATTTCTTCCTCTAGACGTCGCCTACCCTCTCCCACAAGGAACACCCTGATCCGACATCGGCAACCAGTTTCCCAACATTTTACCGTGTTTCTGTGCAGTTCTATGAGCACAAAACCAGAACCTCAGAAGATTCATCACTGCGCCTAGATCTAAAGTCATCTATTCGCGATATTCGGAGTGAAGATACTACATCCAGTCTCCGACATTCTCCAACAAACGGTGCTCCGATCGGGCATCGGATCCAGCCGTACCAGCCTCCGTAAGCTTGTTGCGCAGGGTGACCAGCGCGGGCAGAATCGGGTCGGCTTTCCGTCGGCGTACCCCAGCGGCTCTGGCACGCGTTCCTCGCCTCCTGCGAGTGTGGCCCGTCAACCCGGGTTCCAACAACCCCAAAGTTATTGATTGTAGCCCGATACCTCCCTGTGTGGAGTGGGCCAAGCTTCTGAAATTGTAAAGTTAATCTTGTGTGTATTGGGGTTGTTCGGAAATCGGCCGGGAATTCTTCCCCACGACTAGTCGTGGAGGTACGTGCTCGTTCCGATCCTTACATTTGCTGTTTAGTATGCTTTCTATATTGCTGCATTTGTGAGAATAGGGTCGATAGCTAGTTTCAAATTCACCGCGTTTGTGAGTTGTGAGCACCCGTTCCATAGCTCCAATTGAGCATCGAGCGCGAATTAGCACCCTAGAGGACGGTGGTTTCTTAATCGCCGCGATCCCCACGTTTCCCTCGCAAGGGACGATCGTCGGGCTCAAGAGAGTCACTGTTGAGAGACGTCTCCACCCGGAGAATACCACGGTGGTCAGCCGCCCGGCTTGCCTTAGTATGCTAGTGCTGGCCGCACTTCCAGTCCGTCGTAGGTCTTAGCCCGGTCGTCATCCGTCCCGCATCATTCACTCCCCAAGACATAGGGCTTTCCAGCTGGTTCAAGGGATACTCCCCCGTTGCCGCTTGGCACCGGAAATATTAAAGATGCTCATGCAAGTCTTGTTTCGACTGCGGGGGGCCCACCGCAGTATGGTCGCGGCTTGATCTTGCACCGAGCCGACAAACTTATCCGTTCCCGACCACTTTAACTGGGATTTAACTGAACATTTCTCGTTCCTCTCGATAATAAAATTGCCATATCCTGGCATACATATGCTCTGATTTTCCCGTGATGATCGCGCTTTTCTCGAGCCGGACATTCGTCTGAACATTAAATGGTCAGTACACGACCGACATGACCGTGAATGTTTTCTTCTCACCCTCATATGGGGATTTTAATGCTTCCTAATAGGCCTTTCCATGCAATTAATATCCTGGCCATGAGGCCCTGATTCTCGACGATTAATCAAGGGTGCTCCCTCGTATGGGGGATGTTAATGACGTCGTGACCTTTATGGCGCGGCGGATTTTGGTCCCGACACGAACCACACAATCGTCTGACCGAGTCAGATCTAACGCACCATGGGCTCTTCGGAGCCCGAATAAATTATCACTTCATGACTGGCACGCCCACGCACTTAATAGATGAATCAACTATTCCCGAACAGACAAACATCACCTAATGAGCGAATTTTAGTGCGTCCACAGGTTCCAAACACCATTGCTTAATTGCTTGTGCAGGAATGTCTTGCAGCCATGCATAACAGGTGGTACCTTGATAGCGGCTGTTCAAGACACATGACTAGAGACAAATCAAAATTTTATCTCTTGGAGGAAAAGGAAGGAGGATACGTCACATTTGGAGGAAACAACAAGGGAAAAATCATTGGAACATGTAATGTAGGTAAGAATCTCTCCAACTCCATTTGTAACATGATGCTAGTTGAAGGTTTGAAATACAACCTGCTTAGTATACATCAATTGTGTGATAAGGGTCACAAAGTGTTGTTTGACTCTCATGAATGCAGAATTCTTGAACCAAAATCTGACAAGGTAAAATTTTCTGGTAAGAGAGTCAACAATGTTTACATGATTGACTTAGATGATCCTGCTCATTTAAACCTTTGTCTTGCTGCACCAAAATCTGAGCTTGTATGGATATGGCATCGTAGACTAGGACATGCTAGCTACAATGTCTTACATAAACTCTTGAAGCATTCAATGGTGAAAGATCTGCCTGAACTATCTTTTAAACAAGAAAATAAATTATGTGATGCATGTGCCCTAGGCAAACAAACAAGAAAATCCTTCAAGGGGAGATCTGAAAATACATCATCCAAACCACTCGAGCTAATTCATATGGACTTATTTGGTCCAACAAGAACTGCTAGCTTAAGTGGTAGAAAATATGGATACGTCTTGGTGGATGACTTTTCTAGGTTCACATGGGTTTTCTTTCTCACACATAAAAAAGATGCTTTTTATGAGTTTCAGGCACTCTACATGAAGATAAAGCAGGACGATGATTTTAAAATTTCCAAGATTCAATCTGATCATGGTGGTGAATTTGAAAATACTGACTTCTATAATCTTTGCAGGGTTGAAGGCATTTCACACCGATTTTCTTCACCAAGAACCCCAGAGCAAAACGGTGTAGTTGAAAGAAGAAACCGAACTCTCATAGAGATGGCAAGAATCATGCTTGCCGAACGGTAACTTCCAAGGAAATTTTGGGCTGAAGCGGTAAACTCGGCATGTTATATTATAACCCGCTCTATGGTAAGGTCACACACCAAAAAGACTCCTTATGAGTTGTTGAAAGGTAAAAAATCATCTCTCTCACATATGAAAGTGTTTGGGTCAAAATGCTTCATCCACAATAATGACAAAAGAGACTTAGATAAATTCGAGCCCAAGAGCGATGACGGTATATTCCTTAGATATTCTGATAGATCTAGGGCTTATAGAATTTATAATGTCAAGAGTCAAACTGTGGAAGAATCACCCCATGTTTCCTTTGATGAATATCATGATGATTCTAAAACTGATAACTCTTGCAGGAAAAATGATGAAGATGGGGAATTCCTAAGCATGAAGGAAAAGAATGATCCTCCACAAGAAGAAACAAGAGAAGATGGTGACCTAGCTGAATCAAGTAATGCAAGGGATCAAGCTCCAGGAGAAGGTAATAATTCTACAAATATTAGAATTCTTAAGGATCATTCTTTAGAAAATGTCATTGGTAGCTTGAATGACCCACCTAGAACAAGGTCACATTTTAGAATTATGGAAGAATTAGATCAACTTGCTCTTGTCTCCCAGATTGAACCCAAGAATATTGATGAGGCATTAAAAGATGAAAACTGGATAAATTCAATGCAAGACGAGTTAAACCAGTTTGAAAGAAATAAAGTTTGGCATCTTATTCCTAGACCTTCATCATAATCTATCATAGGCACTAAGTGGGTTTTTAGGAACAAACTAAGTGAGGATGGCAAGATAATAAGAAACAAAGCTAGATTGGTGGCTCGAGGGTATAATCAAGAGTTTGGGATAGACTTTGATGAATCTTATGCCCTAGTTGCTAGACTCGAGGCCATCAGAATTTTACTTTCCTTTGCATGCTCCCTTAGAATAAAGCTGTATCAAATGGATGTAAAAGGTACTTTCTTGAATGGCTTGATCAAAGAAGAAGTCTATGTTGAGCAGACCCCTGGCTTTGAGAATTCTAACCATGCAGATTTTGTATACAAGCTAGACAGGGTGCTTTATGGACTTAAGCAAGCACCAAGAGCTTGGTATGAGAGACTAAGCTCGTTCCTAATTAAAAAAGGGTACACACGAGGTAAGGTAGATCAAACACTTTTCACCAAGAAGTAAGGTAAGAACATCTTGATTGTTCAAATTTATGTTGATGGTATTGTGTTTGGTTCTACTAAATCTGAAATGTGTGAGGAATTTACGAACCTCATGACTAGCGAATTTGAGATGAGCCTAATGGGAGAACTCCAATTCTTTCTCGGTTTGCAGGTCAACCAAGGACAAGATGGGTGCTTCATAAGTCAAGCTAAATACATCAAGGAGCTGCTGAAAAGATTTGACATGACGAACAGTAAAATCATTGAAACTCCTATGAGCACGATAACATCACTGGATTCGGATGAAAATGGTAAATTAGTGGATGCAAAGATCTATAGAGGTATGATCGGCTCTTTGCTTTACTTGACTGCATCCCGACCAGATATCCAGTTTAGTGTATGCCTTTGTGCTAGATTTCAAGCTAGTCCTAGAGAATCCCACTTTATTGCCGTCAAACGTATCCTTAGATATCTTGTCGGCACTCAAGATTTGGGATTGTGGTATCCGTCATCATGTGATTTATCTCTTATATCTTATTCTGATGCGGACTATGCTGGATGCAAGCTGGATCGCAAAAGTACTAGTGGCTACTGCCAGTTTCTAGGCGGGTGTTTAGTTTCTTGGGCCTCCAAGAAATAACACTCGGTTGCCCTCTCAACCGCAGAGGCAGAATATGTTGCTGCGGGGAGCTGTGGCACCAAGTGTTATGGATTAAACACCAACTCCAAGACTACTTAGTGGATCTTGGTTGTGTCCCGATTCTGTGTGATAACACTAGTGCTATCAACCTTGCAAAAAATTCAGTCCAGCACTATAGGACTAAGCATATTGAGATTAGGCATCACTTCATTAGAGATGAGGTCGGTAAGAAAAATTTTGAACTGTATTTTGTTGATACTCTAAATCAAATTGCTGATATTTTCACCAAGCCCTTGTGTAATGACAGGTTTTCAACACTCAGAAGGGAGCTTGGTCTTTGCCGACCTCAGGCCAATAAAAATTGAAATGATGATTTTGTTCAATTTAGTTGTGTGTTTTTACAGATTGGTGTCCATGCATTGTTTATATGTAAATATGTCATTTTGCATATGGTGTAGCATTGCATGTAGTCATGATGCATAATAAAATTTAATTCATGTTCATAATGTATTTCATGGTTTGTCATAATGCATATGGCCATCAGAAGAAGCCGCCACGAACACTCCCGAGCTCCAAAGGTGACGCAGCTTATATCAATACGACCGTGGGAGGGTCCTTTTCGAGCAGCAACCAGAAATAATGCCAGAGGAGGTCGGAGCAGAGAGATAGAGCCCGTAGAGTGAAGAGGTGTATGTGAGGTCCTGACAGGACAGACCTGCGCACCTGGGGTAGAAAAATCAGAACTTTATGCTTCGGGCTTCAAATGGCGCTCCGTTTCTTGGCGATGCTAGGGGACTTGTAGGAGGAGACTTTAGCCAAAGAATCACATCCAAAATCCTCCAGGAGTGGCCGTGGTCACACTTTAACTGGGCCTCTGGTCTTCTGCAGGAGTCGAGTTGCACAGTCGAGGGAGAACGGCTCTCTCGGTCAGCACAGACGTTGGACGGACGCGAGACCACCTTGCCTGCGAAGCCGCTTTGAAGATCTTTCCGGAAATATATGGTGTGACTTCTGGAGCTTAGAGATGAGGACGGGGCAGACTCTGAAACCTGCGGATCCTCAACCCCTAGCGACCTGAGAACAGAGTGCGAGAGTAGAGTGTATGTGGAGGTGGGAAAGGGGAAGAAACTTGAAAGGGGTGGCTAATGGAAGTTGTGGGAAGGAGAATGGAGGGATCTATGGGTGATGGAAGGGAGTGGGGGGTGCTGGGGTCGCAGCTAGCAGGGGGGAGAGGTGGAGTGCACAGGTTGCCTAGGTGGAGAGGGAGAGAGGGGGGGAAATCTCTCCCTTGGTTTGAATGGGTGGTTAATGGTGGGTGGTTAATGTGGCCTTGGGGATGGGAAAGGGTGTGTTGGGGAGAGGAAAGGTTGCTTGGGGTTGGTGAATGGGTGTGTGGGAGAATGGGATTCTTCCTTGGGAGATGGAGGGGTGGCTTGGGAAGAGGAAGGGTTGCCTTGGAATGGTGAGAGGTGCTTGGGGCTTGGTGAAATTAATGGAGGACTTGATGGAGTCTTGGGAAGATGAAAGGTTGGGGCTGATGTGGAGGATGAGGTGGCAAGGGAGAGAGGAGAGAGAGGATGGTGCACCCTAGAGAGAGAAGGGGGGTTGCCCCTTTTAGAGAGAGAGAGAAGATAGAGAGAAAGAGAGAGAGGGGAATCCACCCCTTAGAGAGAGAGAGAGAGAGAGGTTCTCACAATTGTAGTGGAATTTCAAATTTTCTTTCAATAATTCATTAGTTCTCAAATGGGGGATTGGGGTCCTATTTATAGGAATCTCACAATTTAACATAAGTCCCTGACTTTTGGACTAATAACAAGAAACCAAGGGAAGGGGGGGTGCCCATGGGCCTAGCCCATTGAATTGGGCCTATTAACCTACCAAACTAACATAATGACTCAAGACTTAGGTAAATGACTCATTAACCTAGGTACTGGATTTAAAGAAAAGGAAAAGTACATGATAAGAAAATAAAAATTACATCATATAACTCGAAATAAAGTGACGAACAAGATGATGCATAGTTGGCGGGCATCGGGATCCTCGAACAAATGGGATTGTTGGTGATGTCCCCATCATACCCCCGGGGTGCGGAGAACTCGACTCAGTCGAGTATTGGTCCACTGGGGAAGTGGTCCTCTAAAGCAGCTCGGGGTGAACCTCAACCTCCAAACTCAACCCTGCGTCTGCAACCAGGGGACGGTTCTTCATCCTCTCACGGTTGCTTGGGCACATCATCTTGCTGGCGATGGTACCCTGCTTGCCTAGTATTGTCTCTGTGTGCACACGTCGGGCTCTCATGCTGATTTTTGGTGGCTCTCCGAGGGTATCACTCACAAGGGAAGATATAGGCTCAAGGTACTCACTAGGATCTACCGCGGTGCCCATATAGGGTGCCGGATCCGCCACGTGAGAAATGGGGTGAATCCCAAAACCCATTAGTAAGTCCAACCCGTAAGCCGGGTTGCCAAAGCCACTCGAAACTTGGCAAGGTCCAAGTCCTCGTGCCCTCAAGTTGGAGGTGACCCTAGGGTAGATCCACTCCAATGTCACCATCGATAAGTTGCCTACTTGGAATTCCAAGTGGCGCTCGCAAGCTTTTGCCCGCTCTTTGTGAACCTCACCACTCGTTGCTAGATGCTTGCGTGAATGCGTGTGCCATGCACTATGATGCGGTGTGGGTGTGAAAAGCTTGGTGTGTAAAGGTGGACCGGGGCAACCATATGTAGACCAGTCATGCTTTGACGCCAAGAAGACTTTGATGGAATTGGGAGGACCGGGGCATCCATAAGTGGACCTATCATGCAATGATGTCGTGTAGACTTTGGTCAACCTAGGTGGGCCAGGGCACCCATAGGTGTACCTATCAAGCAAAGTGGTGATAAATATCGGGGGACCCAGACATCCGTAGATGCCTTTGACATGTGTATGACCAATGTTAAATGAGGGAGGGCCGATACACCCGAATATGAACCAATCATTCATCCTACTTGACATGTGGGTGATATGAACGAGTGGACCCGACTTAAGAATCATATCAAGTGGTGTTGTACGCCAAGACTTATGCACTTTTGTACCAAAGATGTCTCCTATGTGTGGGCTTTTGGACCTCCATTGGAATGGGTCAAAGGGGTCTAGGAAGTTGGATATCATGAAGTGGGGCACTTCCTCAATCCCTAAGTGTGTATTGCCTAAAGTCATGGCTCCCATGGTGTAATCTGAGTCTTGGGAGAGATGGGCTTGGTCCAACATGGTGGGTGAGGGTAGGAAGGAGTGGGTGATAAGTGATGTGGGGGGACCACATGGGTTCCTGGGTTCCCATTGGGAGGGGTCAAAAGGATCAACATAAATGTATCCGGGGGAAAGGAGCTCTAAGTTTATCTCAACATCCTCAAGGTCCTCACAATATGGTGGTGAGTCATCCTCCTCCAAAGTAATTGGTCCATGATCTCTAGTGAGTTGACCGTTTAAGGTATTTGGGGTCTCAATGGGTGGGGAGTAGACCGGAGTGGGTTCTTCCTCCAAGGGGAGAAATAGAAGAATCTCAATAGTGCAATGCCAACTCGTGCAAACGGAAGTGATGGAGACAATGGTGGGGTTGGCAAAGTTAATGGTGCTAGGCTCCGAAGGTCCCATGGCAAGCAAGCCGGTCAAGTGGACTTGCCAATATAGGCAATCCACTAGGTCTCCCAAGCCTCCCGCGAAGTAGAAGGTTTGTAAATTGACATGGGGAGACCGGGTGGAAACAATTTGGGATTGATATCCCAATTGTGGTGATTTCAGGAGGGTGGGACTTTGCTTGAGCCATTGGAGTATGGACTCATCTATGGTGACGGTGTGCGGCTCATGAGGACCCGGACTAGGAGGGGTGGGTTTCCTCGAGGGTCGGGAGGGGGTCTAGGTCGGTCTTACTTCCAAGGGAAGAGGTGTTTACTTCCAAGGGATCAGGTGTTTGGATCATGGGCTCCTCTTCCAAGGGGAGGAATGGGTCTTTTGGTGGAGGAGTGGAGATAGCCGGCTCATGGTACTCCCGGGGTGGTGAACATGGACGGGCTTGGGTTGGGCTTGATAGGGGAAGTACTTGGGTTGGATTTGGGGGTGGAAAAGTGGTTGGTTGAGGAGGTCCGGATTAAAATGCGTAGATCTTTCTAAGATCGGCCCTCATTTCAACCCAAGATTCAATGGGTGCTTCCCCTTTGGCTTCTCTCAAACCTACAATGTACTCCCATTCTTTCCTAGCTTGGCGCCAGAGCAAACTCTTGGCATAGTTGACTTGGATAGGCCATGACAGGGTAAACCTCCCAAAGTGTCAGTCTATGGACTTCTCCCATTCTAGATATATGCTAGGGCGGGATCCATCAAACACAAAAGCCGCTAATGGGTCTAAGGATGGCGAATAGGCTAAGTAGGAAGTGGTCATGATAAACGGGTGACGAATGCAATGGCCCTAGGACAAGACTTAGTAGAGACAAGTCTAGAACTTGCTCTGATACCAAATTGATGTGACACGACCGATTGATGTGACACGACCCCTCGGACCTAGGTTTGCAAGCAACCGAACCGAATGGCGGACTCACCCAAGCGGGTTCACCCGCGTTGCGCACACCCGGGTCCGTAGGTGGACCGACGATAGTGGTGAGGGTCCAAGGTTGGACCTTTCTATTCTGAGGGTTTGTCAAGCTTAGGATGGACCCCCAAAGGGCCTGGGATGCCCAATTCCGTGGGCGGCCAGCACGTCAAGGGCGTGGGATGTAATGGTTCTCTCGCAACTCGCCCGCGGTAGTCACTCAAATATTAGCGAATTCAGGATCGGGCACTCACTCACCGACCGACGGCACTAAGATGCGATACTAAACAAGCAAAGTGACTCCAGAACAGAAGTGCAACCAGGAGCTCACATGATCGGCGTGAAGATGCCGATCCCGGCTGGAGACAAGGGCGAGCGAGGAAGCGTGGGCTTACCCGCACGCTGCGCCGATGAAGCTTCAGCCGAAGACCTGCTAGTTCATGCACTATGCCCTCACAGAGAAGGTGGACTAGGGGTAGGGATGATCAATTACAACCAAAACTACCTCCACGCAGGGAGGGGCGGTCAGTCGGCCAGGCGAGATCGGACGGAGAGCTAAAGGAGTCACCGAATGAAGACTTCGCCGATTCTGCCCGCTTCTGGAACTGCTGGATAGGTAGACGATGCTGATGCCACCACGGGCTCTACCGGACTCAGAAGTCACCGAAACCTGTGCCGAATCCTCGCTGATTGGCCTGGGAGGACTCCTGAATTTTGGTAGAATCTTTGGACGTCGTCAGAGGTCGGGGCCGGCTCTGGGACTGGGCCACTTTGTTCTGGCTCAGACTAACTCCAGAACTCTGCAGCAGGAAGAAGAAGCTGCCATGAACACTCCCGATCTCCGAAGGTGACGCATCTTATATCAATACGACCGTGGGAGGGTCCTTTTCGAGCAGCAACCAGAAATAATGCCAGAGGAGGTCGGAGCAGAGAGATAGAGCCCATAGAGTGAAGAGGTGTCTGTCAGGTCCTGACAGGACAGACCTGCGCACCTGGGGTAGAAAAATCAGAACTTTATGCTTCGGGCTTCAAATGGCGCTCCGTTTCTTGGCGATGCTAGGGGACTTGTAGGAGGAGACTTCAGCCAAAGAATCACATCCAAAATCCCACAGGAGCGGCCGTGGTCGCACTTTAACTGGGCCTCTGGTCTTCTTCAGGAGTCGAGTTGCGCAGTCGAGGGAGAACGGCTCTCTCGGTCAGCACAGACGTTGGACGGACGCGAGACCACCTCGCCTGCGAAGCCGCTTTGAAGATCTTTCCGGAAATATATGGTGTGACTTCTGGAGATTAGAGATGAGGACGGGGCAGACTCTGAAACCTGCGGATCCTCAACCCCTGGCGACCTGAGAACAGAGTGAGAGAGTAGAGTGTATGTGGAGGTGGGAAAGGGGAAGAAACTTGAAAGGGGTGGCTAATGGAAGTTGTGGGAAGGGGAATGGAGGGATCTATGGGTGATGGAAGGGAGTGGGGGGTGCTGGGGTCGCAGCTAGCAGGGGGGAGAGGTGGAGTGCACAGGTTGCCTAGGTGGAGAGGGAGAGAGGGGGAAAATCTCTCCCTTGGTTTGAATGGGTGGTTAATGGTGGGTGGTTAATGTGGCCTTGGGGATGGGAAAGGGTGTGTTGGGGAGAGGAAGGGTTGCTTGGGGTTGGTGAAGGGGTGTGTGGGGGAATGGGATTCTTCCTTGGGAGATGGAGGGGTGGCTTGGGAAGAGGAAGGGTTGCCTTGGAATGGTGAGAGGTGCTTGGGGCTTGGTGAAATTAATGGAGGACTTGATGGAGCCTTGGGAAGATGAAAGGTTGGGGCTGATGTGGAGGATGAGGTGGCAAGGGAGAGAGGAGAGAGAGGATGGTGCGCCCTAGAGAGAGAAGGGGGGTCGCCCCTTTTAGAGAGAGAGGGAAGATAGAGAGAGAGAGAGGGGGGAATCCACCCCTTAGAGAGAGAGAGAGAGAGAGAGAGAGAGATTATCATAATTGTAGTGGAATTTCAAATTTTCTTTCAATAATTCATTAGTTCTCAAATGGGGGATTGGGGTCCTATTTATAGGAATCTCACAATTTAACATAAGTCCCTGACTTTTGGACTAATAATAAGAAACCAAGGGAAGGGGGGTGCCCATGGGCCTAGCCCATTGAATTGGGCCTATTAACCTACCAAACTAACATAATGACTCAAGACTTAGGTAAATGACTCATTAACCTAGGTACTGGACTTAAATAAAAGGAAAAGTACATGATAAGAAAATAAAAATTACATCATATGACTCGAAATAAAGTGGCGAACAAGATGAAGCATAGTTGGCGAGCATCGGGATCCTCGAACAAATGGGATTGCTGGTGATGTCCCCATCAGTGTGAGTGCGCAGGTGATTATGGGGATTCATGTACTAGACGTCTTTCCCCATCGGTCGCAAGCAACCGGTGTTTATTTTACATCGGATTGAATTCGAATACCTTTTTTTCTACTGCCGAAGAGAGAGTTAGGGATCTTGGGAGCCGTGACGTTGGGAGGACTTAGTCCGTGCAACAGCGATAGGGCAACAGCAACACAATAGGGATAACTGGGGGTAGAGAGACTGGTTCCGGCGAGGAGGGAGATCCGCTCCCTGACTGGATTACATGACTTATATGCGATGAAAGGCATTTATATGGGGGCATGGGAGCCCGATTACAATTGCTTGCAAGCCACAGGACAATTCCGTCATTCATGACGGTCCCCGGGTCATTGCATTATTGTATGGGTAGTTCCGTATCTGTAGATAGTGCCCGTCAGAGGACTTATGACTCAGCAGGATGACGCCCGAGGGGCGTCACAATGTATTCCCGACATGAGACAGTGTCGAGGTCGGGGCAGTAGGGGTGTCGTAGGCACCATTTTGCGGGGGAAGCTGAGTGGTCGGGTGCCGCGGGCCGCTATGTGACTGGAGTAGCTGGCAGTCGGGTGCCAGGGGCACCGTTGTGACTGGAGTTGTTGAGTGATCAGGTGTCGCGGGCCCCGATGTGACTGAAGTAGTTGGCAGTCGGGTGCCGGGGGCACCGTTGTGACTGGAGTTGTTGGCAGTCGGATGCCGGGGACACCGTTGTGATCGGAGTTGTTGAGTGATCGGGTGCCGCGGGCCCCGATGTGACTGGAGTAGCTGGCAGTCAGGTGCCAGGGGCACCGTTGTGACTGGAGTTGTTGAGTGATCGGGTGCCGCGGGCCCCGATGTGACTGAAGTAGCTGGCAGTCGGGTGCCAGGGGCCCCATTGTGACTAGAGTTGTTGAGTGATTGGGTGCCACGGGCCCCGATGTGACTGGAGTAGCTGGCAGTCGGGTGTCGGGGGCACCGTTGTGACTGGAGTAGCTGGGTGATCAGGTGTCGCGGGCCCCGATGTGACTGGAGTAGCTGGTAGTCGGGTGCCAGGGGCACCGTTGTGACTGGAGTAGCTGGGTGGTAGAGTGCCGCGGGCCCCGAGATGACTAGAGTAGCTGGAAGTCGGGTGCTAGGGGCACCGTTGTGACTGGAGTTGTTCAGTGATTGGGTGCCGCGACCCTGATGTGACTGGAGTGGCTGGCAGTCGGGTGCTGGGGGCACCGTTGTGACTGAACGAGGCGGGCGCCATGAAGCGGCTGAAACCCAAGTACATGTACATATGCTCAACTGGTTTCATGCTGTATGAGAGCCACTTGGGCTTTACAAATGGACCAAGGAGGCCAAAGTGCAACTGGCGCAAGCCACGGGACAATTCCAACATGCCGGTCGGTCCCCGGGTCAATGCTGGATAAGGCGGATATCCGCGTGTTTTACAGAGGGTCCCTCTCATGGCACAGGCCATGTTTGCTTCACGAAACGAGGGGCTATGACTGAATAGCTGGAGAAAGCATCGGGCTGGTGTCTGGGCGAGGGTCGGTCACGGCTCGAGTCGAGCGGTCGGACGTGGCCTCGTGACTGCAGGGAAGCGTGACGTCATAGTGCGTGCGTAGTTGCGGTCGGCGGGCAAGCGAGGGGAAGTCCCTGCAGGAGGGGGCGTTCACCCTTGTCATAACGTCGCACACGTGGCGGGGGTAGACTTGTGTGTCATGGCAGAACACCGTGTGAGGGATGTACAAGCGACATACCCTCGGCGTCCTTAGCCGACGACCAAGTCACCCACACACAATTCTCCTTGCTCGTTGCCTGGAGCCGCTTGAAGTTTGGAGATCACTGGAAGCCTTGATTCATGCATATGCTGGATGATCCCCACCCCTTGAGCTTCTAAGGGGTTTTATAGAGAAGTTGAAGGGTCAGGATGGGTTTAGGAGGACTAGGTTGATAGGTTCAAGCTAGCCCGCGTAAACCCAATTGAATAGTGCATCAGGGATGGGTTTATGAGGACTAGGTTAATAGGTTCAAGCTAGCCCGCGTAAACCCAATTGAATAGTGCACGGGCTGAGTAGGGGAGAAAGGGTTTACGCGTACTAGCTCATAGGGTTGAGATGGGCCGCGTAAACCCCTCCCCTGGGTGGAGTTTAGGTGGACCAGCCCAATGGGCTCGTCTGGTCCGTGTAAACCCGTCCACGGAGGGTGTTTTTTAGTAAAAAGTGGGCTGAGAAGGGTTTAGGCAGACCAACCTCAGGGGGTGAGGCTGGTCCGCCTAAACCCCCTCCAAGGGGGTTTAGGAGGGCTGGTTTGGGCTTTTTTAATTTTTAAAAAGTCAAATTTTTTATTGAAGGGAAGTGGTTTACGCGGACTAGGATGAGGGCTGAGGCTGGTCCGGGTAAACCCCCTCCCCATGGGGTTTAGGCGGGTTTGACTGGGGGTTTGACTGTGGGTTTGACTATGGATTTGACTGGGGTTTGACTGAGGGTTTGACTGGGGGTTAAATGATGGTTTGACTGGGGGTTTAACTGGATTTGATTGGGGGTTGACTAAGGGTTTGACTGGGAGTTGACTGGGGATTGACTAGGGGTTGACTGAGGGTTTGACTGGAGTTTGACTGAGAGTTTGACTGGGGGTTTGATTGGGGCTTAACTGAGGGTTTGACTGGGGGTTTAACTGAGGGTTTGACTGAGGGTTTGACTGGAGATTTGACTGAGGGTTTGATTGCAGGTTGACTGAGGGTTTGACTGGGGGTTTGACCAGCTATAAATAGGTCGATCCGCGTGCGAGGCCGCACGATGGTGGTGCATGACGCGGTGGGTTACTGGGAGTCCTGAGTCGAGCTCTGACTTGTTGTAGAGTGGCTGGAGCATACGCGCCTACCAGGTGCTCGGGGAAATTCCCGACACGCGTGTGTGGGCCGTATAAGGTTCTTGTGAGCTCTTGAAGCTTATGGTTGGCCCAGATGGGTCTTCCTTTGACTTCAGAGGGCTGGAGGGAAGTGACTCGAGGGTAGACCCCGGCCTCATTGCTGGGTGCCACATGACGTGGCTTGTAGTCAGGGCGGCCCCGTTGTTGGCTCGGGTAGCTGTGCTGAGTGCGGGTTTAGGTAAACCCGCAGACTGAGTGACCGGGGGTGGGCCTGATCTATTGTTGATGTTGCCATGGGTCACGGCTATCCGGTTAGGACCCTTGGTTGGGCCCGGTGACTGGGGCATTGACATGATGATGCCATTTGTCTGGTGGTCGGGGTGACCCTCGCTCCTTGGCGAAGAATCGTATGATGCGGCAGGCTGTTCTGAGTCCCGAGTTAACCTGATTGTTGAAGCGTCGGCGGTGTGATACCGTATGCAGGGTGTCCGGGGGTGATCCCCAAATCTTCACAGAGTGTCGTAAGGTATGGAAGGTTGTCCTGAATCCCGAAACTGACCCGGTTGTCGAGAAACTGGCTGGCATAGTGCCATTTACTCGGGGCCGATCTCCAGTTGTGTTATGCCGCTTGACCTAGCGAAGTGTCTTGATTTCTGAGCTCAACTCGACTGGTAGAGCAGCTTTGGCGATGTGCCATTTCACTCTAATTAGGGAGTATTTCCTTATGCTTAATCCTCGAATAATTCGAGAAAATAAGCCGGTGCCAACAAACACCCCCCACGGGGCGTGCGTCGGAGGCAAAGATGACGGCGTGCGGCCCGTGCGCCTTTCAGGCTTGATTTCCCCCGACCTTATTAGCGTGGTGGGAGTTACTTGTTCTGAGGGTTGACGCTCCCGTTGTGATCTTTCATGCGACGGTGGTACGTTTGCAAAAGAACGTTAAGTCCGAGAGGTTGTAGAGTTGGATTTCAGAGGGATCTGAGTGGCTGGATACACGCGTGGTGCTTGAAGTTGTAGCCCGCTATCCGTGACTTGGGAATTCTATTCCCGTTTATCTTGCGTGTTGGGCTTGTGGCAGAGGTGTGCAGGGCCCGCGTCGCGGGAGTAATCTGGTCTGGACGCCGAACTCCCCATATAGGTGGTCACCTCGACGGTTGATGGTGTGACTGTACTGGACGACAATGTCGAAGGCGACGAGAGGCCAGGGGAGCCTAGTGTAACAATGCCCCTGGCTTTGTTGCGTATGTCTGGGGCCTGCCTTGCGCAGCGAACTTTGTGGATTTTCTGAGGAGAGGCGACTCGGTGGAAAGGACCCTCCCCCATTGGAAATCTGAAACAGGGGGAGGCCAGGACTGTCGAGTCCATCGCGCCTCGTAGGGTGGCTGGCGAGCAATGGGAAACCACTTGTGGCTCCCTTTTATCATCTGCGGTTACACTAGCGGGAGCCATGTCTTGCCCCCGGAGGTGGACTTGTATACTGAGATTTGTATTTTCTCAGGTTTTCCACCTTGTCTAAGTCAAGGAGTGCTATGAGCATTTTTCACTCCCTGGCATGTTCCCCTTGTGAGCGTGATGGTAGCCGACGATGCTGAGTAGGGGGTTGGAGACTCCCCAATGTTTAGAATCGGAGGGCCACCTATCCCTCAGCTTCTGGGACCACTGGTTGGCGACGAGACGGCTGCTACTTTGACGAAGGCATTATGGTGAGGCCTGTGGTCGGTCGCTAGCCGCCTACCACTACTATGGTGGTTGACTTTTCTATGGGGTGCTGGCATTGTTCGTTGACCGCCCATGGGGTCACATTAGCCAAGCTTGGCGTCGACCGTCCTATGGGAGGGGCTGGTCACAGCTCTGAAGCATTGTAGCTGGAGTTGTGTTGTAGGGCTCTCGCTAATCATCAAGTTATAGTGCTGGAGGCCAATCTGTCATGGTTGGATGTGACTGGGATTATAGCTGGTGGGTCAGGGGTTACAGGGGGAACTGGGATCATACTAGGGCTTCGAAGTTGAGAGATTCCAGCTCCGGCCAGGGCCGCCATTGCATGGCCAAAGTGGTAGGGGCCGACTGGTTGGCTGGTGGTGTCAGGGAATCAGGAAAGGTCGGAGTAATAGGGGGATGGGTGACATTAACCGAGGAGTGGGCAGCTATGGAGCAGTAATAGGGACCACACCCAAGAAGTAGAGTGACCCGATGACTGGGGCGAAGCTGCCGAAGATAATCGATGTCGTAGGTGTGTTGGTCTGATGCTGCTGGAGGCAAGATTCGGTGAGACATGTTGGTCTGGTGTTGCTGGGAATCAGCCTCGATATGGTATCTTGGCTTGATGTTGTTGGAGACCTACCTTGGGGAAGCATGTCGGCCTGGGGTTGCTGGGAATCAGCCTCGACAAGGTATCTTGGGTTGATGTTGCAGGAGACCTGCCTCGGGGAAGCATGTCGGCCTGGGGTTGCTGGAGACCCGCCTCGACGAGGCACCTTGGTCTGAGGTTGCTGGAGACCTGCCTCGGTGAGGCATCTCGGTGTAAAGTTGCTGGAGACCTGCCTCAGTGAGGCATCTCGGTCTGAAGTTGTCAGAGACCTACCTCGATGAGGCATCTTCGTCTGAGGTTGCTGGAGACCTGCCTCGGCGAGACGTCTTGATCTGAAGTTGTTGGATTTGCCCCCAGAGAGGGGTGTTGGCTTGGAATCGTATTCGGCCGATCCTCGTGGGGTATGGCCAAATGTTGATGCTGCTGGCTAACCGCCATGGTGAAATAGCCGAAGTCGAGGTCGCCCGACCCTTTAAATAGTACAATGACCACAAATGATGTTAGACACATAATCATCATAATATGGTGAATGGTACCTATTCATGTGCTGGTTGATCGTCGAGGTGTATCGACTAGGTGTTAGTGCAACGAAGAGTGATATAGAAGGTGGGGGGATGAATAGATCACTCCCAATTTAGAAAACTTCAGCGGCAACTCACTACTTCGAAATACAACCCTTCAGATATGGCTAAACAATGCAGCTAATGCAGTGAGAAACTAAGACAGGATAATAAGGTGCGATTGGAAGAGGCCGTCCACACACAAACACAATGCCGAACAGAAGGAAAGCACAAACGATAATACCAAGCCACATAGGAGACAAGAGATTTTAAGGTGGTTCGATTGTAGTCCACAATCTACATCCACCCCTCACTCCAACTAGAGAGAGGATTCCACTAGCCACTGCTAGAAAACTGCAGACTCAGTTTGCGAACAATATGCTGCCACATAGCTTGAACAACCAAGGGAAACAAATTCCTTAACCACACTTTGCTACCCACAGAGTTTGACACCTGGACCTGCTACCAGCAAGACCAGAACCGGAGATGGCTCTCCCTTCCTCCAACCCGGAGGGAACCTGCTAATGACAACCCGTCACTGGCAAAACCAGAGATCACAGATCTCTCTTCCTCTGCAGCCCAGAGGGGAACCGGAGTAACTCTCCCTTCCTCCAAACACTGGAGGGTAACAACTCGAAATCAGATATATGAAGAAATGAAAGGAAAAATAGAAATGTAAACAATACCAACGAAGAACACAAATCGTTTCAGAAAAACCAAAAACAAATGTAGCTTCCGAAGAAGCAAATTGGACTCTTCTCTCTCACTCAGACTTTTCTCTCACAGCAATACTCTCAAATCTTTTCTCTCTATCTTCTTTCTGGAACGTGGAGGCTCTCTCTCTTTTCTTCTTCTGCTCAGGGATTTTGCTCTTCAGCTTTTTCTCCAGTTCAGTCCATCTGATCGCAGAAGGCACCTTTTATATGGCATTCGACCTGAGTTTCAGGCCTTCACACGAGGGAGTCTCGTACCCTCCTTTTCCAGAGCATTCTCGGATCACGTGCCAGGTATCATCCTCGATTCACGTGCCCAATCATTAACCTGAATCATCTGCAGGTAGAAACAAGGAAATGTGATTAGTTAGTTCAGTCAGATACGAATGTATATACTTTACAATAGTAGATGAGTAAGTGTGTACACTGAGGGAGTGTATAGACTTGTGAGTGCTCATGCGACCTCAGTGTGTAGACTAGCTGAATAATGCATTAGATCAACAGAGGAAATGTGTGGACTTCTGTGAAGTGTGTGAAGCCCTCGAGTGTATAGACTCAGAGATGTCAAATAGGCAAGTGTGTCAAGTGTGAGAGTGTGTAGAGTTGAAGTTCTTCATGCGAGCTCAGTGTATGGACTTGTAAGTGTTCATGCGATCTTAGTGTGTAGACTTCATTCAGTAGGCAAGACAATGGATGTATAGAGTTGATCGTGTGAAGGAGGACGAGTGTAAAGACTTGTAATGAAGAGCAGCAATGTGTAGACTTGTGAAGCACAACTGTATGCAATGTATAGACGTCGATGAGAACAATGCATGAAGGCATCGAATGTGTAGACTTAGAAACAGCAATTAAGCAAGTGTGTCAAATGAGAGAGTGTATACACTTGAAAACAACATATAGGCAAGTATGAAAAACTTGAGAGTGTATACACTTGAAGGTGATATCGAGTGTATAGGGTTGAAGGATAACTGAGTGTATACACTTAGAGATGTGTAGACTTGCCAAAGAGCTGGATGATGTACAGACTTGAACAAGTAGAGTCTGTACAGACTTGAAGGTTCACAGTGTGTAGACTTTGGCAAGGCAACGTCAGTAAAGTTCCCAATGTACAGACTTACTGAACTGAGCGTAGGTAAAAGATATAAGGAATGTATATACTTACTCAGTTCAGTTCAGAACGTAGGTAAAAGTCCCAATGTATAGACTTTAAGAGAATGCAATCGCTGTACAGACTTGCTCAACCAGTCCGATGTACAGACTTGGAATTTCAACAGAAGGATGTACAGACTTAGAAAACTAATGCCAATGTACAGACTTCACCTCGTGCAAGCTACAGTGAATGAGTGTATAGA
This sequence comes from Amorphophallus konjac, assembly GCA_022559845.1. Taxonomy (NCBI): domain Eukaryota; kingdom Viridiplantae; phylum Streptophyta; class Magnoliopsida; order Alismatales; family Araceae; genus Amorphophallus; species Amorphophallus konjac. The sequence continues at coordinate 211,816,395 of CM040121.1, forward strand.
CTTAATGGTCTCCCTGGCTGTACAGACTTGATCACAGGCTGAATAGTCGAATGTATAGACTTGCTTCCACCGACCAGTGTATAGACTTCAAGTCTAAGTGAGACAGTGGTTGTACAGACTTGGGAGGCTTGACACAGTGATGTACAGACATGGAATCAATGAAGGCGTTGGCTGTACAGACTTTGATGAATGCCGCTCGCTGTACAGACTTCGAATCAAGGCATGAATAGTGAATCAATGTCTAGACTTGGATGCCCAAGCCAATGTATAGACTTGTGCAGTGCAGCCAGTGTATGGACTTGTACAGTGACTAGAGGCTGTACAGACTTTGGGTCATGATGTGTGAGACGAGAGACAGTGTATTGACTTTCAAATGGCAGACGATATATAGACTTGGGGTTCAACTGGATGTATGGACTTGGAAGATGAAGGGCGATGTGCATACTTTGAATATGAACGGGAGAATGTATAGACTTGACCCCTTGAAAGGATGTATACACTTCAGATGCAAGCTACAGTGCCGTTGTATGGACTTGAACTCAAGGAATGGCTGTACAGACTCTTAAGGCTTAGCGGAGGGTGTACAGACTTTGTATATTAAGTTTAATGTATGGACTTCAGGTGAATACCAATGTACATACTTTGAATATGAAATTCAATGTATGGACTTGGAAAGCAAAGGAGGCGTCGACCCACCAGAGGTGGAGCGTCGACCCATCAGAGGTGGAGCGTCGACCCATCAGAGTCCAGACAATGCAGACAATGTGTAGACATGATCAAGTAGTGCATACCTAACAGATAACCATATGAACTGCACAGTCCTACATGATGAAGCATGAATTATTCTAGAGATAGAAGATTGATTTATAGTGTGAGACATCATCAAAACCGTAGGGATGCAACAATCTCCCCCTTTTTGATGATGGCAACACTATGAATCAAGCAATATCAAAGCTTAATAAGAAATTAACTGCAGTTTCAACAATCAAAGCAAATTCAAGGCAAGTGAAAGCACAGCCAAATTAAATACTACTGCAGAAGCACTTCTTTCTCCAAAACCACTCCCTCTCAGCTCCCCTACAACCCATTCTCAGATAAAGCCATCACAAGACAAGGTGGTAATCTCCCCCTTAGCTCATGAACAATACTCCCCCAAATCTCATGGCAATACACGATCTAATGATATTGTAAAACCCTTCTCCCCCTTTGACATCAGCAAAAGGAAATGCAGAATATATGAAAGTGCTGGAGACATGAAGAAGAAGTACAGTAACTTCTTAGGGTAGAAAGGCACAAGCAAGTCTTAAGAAAATAAGTGAGGTGCTAAGCTCAAGTGAAGATTCTTGAACTCCAGTATACACTAGAGAAATAGAATAATAGAAAATTTTATCAGCATACATGGAGTATGATTTAGAGCAGGAATTAACCAGTATGGCCAGATATTGCTGAACTGTCAACAATCCAAAAAAAGACAACAAGAGACAAAGTCAAAGAGGTGTTCTCAAGGTATTGAAGACAAGCAATCCATTAGTTGCACAACAACAAGGAATTTTTTGAGATGATTTTCAAGAAGATCAATGAGTAAATTAGTAATTCACTCTTTTGACATTAGGGAGACACCTTGATTAGAGGCCTGAATCCCCAGTTACTCAGAGTGAGTACCTCATTACTTCCTTTTTTTTATATTAAGGAACAGAGTTAGTAACTGTGGCTTTTGACATGAGGAAACACCTTGATTAGAGGCCAGAGTCCCCAGTTACTCACCAGCAAGCCACCATTGCTCTGTCATGTCTTTTTCATTCATTTTAAGCATTTGACACCTCATGACATAGGAGCAATATTCATTCATTGATGAAGCTCCCAGTTTCTCAGTGAACAAAACAAGACATGTTTGTTTAATTAAGCCCTTGTGTTGAAGAGATGGAATGATTGAAAACAATACCAGAAGGACTATTACTTGAAGTGAATCTTGAAGTCTAGATTTCAAGTTGATTGGGTCAGATATCAAGACATACAGGTTTTGGCCTGAACCAGAATCATTGACAATGTAGGAAGATATACTTTTTACAATTAATCCAGATCTCTGAAGGAATACCAGAGGTAAGATTCTAACTGGACTTTAGTATCGCTGACTTATAGACTTAAGAATTAAGTGACATTCTACTGTCTGAGAGAACCACACTAGATCTGTCATGAAAACCAGCAAAGACATACATCTGGTCAATCTTTTTGAATCTGTCAAAGAACACTTCCTCTCACAGCTCAACCAGCTCCCCCTTACTCACAACATTCCTGAAAGCTAACCATCAGTCATACAGAACTCCCCCTCACAGAAAGAACAGACTACACAATTAAGACAATTTGTATAAGCCTAATTCTCTTCTCAGAGTTGTGAATTTTTCATTATCCAAAGGTTTAGTGAAGATGTCAGCAATCTGATTATCTGTGCCTATATGAATCAGTTCAAAATTATTTTTAGAAACCTCATCTCTTATGAAATGATGCCTTATCTCTATGTGTTTGGTGCGAGAATGCAAAACATGATTTTTGGCAAGATTAATGGTACTGGTATTATCACAATAGATAGGTGTGCACCCCAGGTCTACTTGGTAGTCCTGAAGCTGGTGTTTAATCCAAATGACTTGTGTTCCACAACTCCCTGCAGCCACATATTCAGCTTCTGCAGTGGAGAGGGCCACAGAATGTTGTTTCTTGGAACCCCAAGACACTAAACACCCACCCAAAAATTCACAATGACCACTAGTGCTTTTTCTGTCTAGTTTACATCCTGCATAATCAGCATCTGTGTATGCAAATAAGTTAAATGTGTGTAATGCAAGAAACCATAAACCAAGAGAATGAGCTACTGACAAATATCTGAAAATTCTTTTCACTGCAGCTAAATGAAATTCAGTAGGTCTAGACTGATACCTTGCACACATTCCTACACTGAATTGTATATCAAGTCTAGAAGCTGTCAAGTATAGAAGTGATCCAATCATACCTCGATAGAGCTTGGCATTTACTTCTTTACCTGTCTCATCTGCATCCAGTGAGGTGTTGGTACCCATGGGTGTTGTAATGTGCTTCAGGTTTTTCATACCAAACCTCTTGAACAGTTCCATTGTGTATTTGGTCTGGTTGATGAAGCACCCATCCTCTAGCTGTTGTACCTGCAAGCCAAGGAAGTACTTTAGTTCACCAACCAAACTCATCTCAAATTCAGCAGACATCATTTTAGAGAATTCAACACATAGTTCATGCTTAGTTGATCCAAACACAATGTCATCTACATATACCTGAACTATGAGGACATCTTTATTTGTACCCTTGGTAAATAAAGTTTGATCTACTTTACCTCTTTTGTAGCCCTTGCTGATCAGAAATTAAGTCAATCTTTCATACCATGCTCTTGGAGCCTGCTTTAGACCATACAAGGCTTTGTTTAACCTGAAAACTTGGTCAGGTTGAGGAGAAAATTGAAATCCAGGGGGTTGTTCAACAAAAACCTCTTTTTTAATGACTCCATTTAAAAAGGCACTTTTAACATCCATTTGTTGGAGTTTTATGTTCTTTGAACATGCAAAAGCAAGCAACAGTCTAATAGCTTCCATCCTAGCAACAGGTGCATAGGATTCATCGAAATCTACACCAAATTCCTGACAGTAGCCCTTGGCTACTAATCTGGCCTTATTCCTAGAAATGATTCCATCTTCATTCATTTTATTTTTGAACACCCACTTAGTTCCTATGATATTAACATTATCTGGTCTTGGAACAAGTTCCCAGACATTATTTCTTTCGAACTGGCCTAATTCCTCACTCATGGCATTGACCCAAGCTTGATCAGCCAAGGCCTCTTCTATTGATTTGGGTTCAATTTGTGAGACTAAAGCAATTAAGTCTTCATTATTCACATTCCTAAAATGAGACCTAGTCCGAAGAGGATCTTCAGGATTGCCTATGACATTATCTATCGGATGATCTTTAAGAAATCTAACATTTATTGAAGACTCACCTGCTTCTCTTGGCTCTTCCTGGTTGGGAGGATTTGCTGTTCAACTTGGCTGAGTGTTCTCTTCTTCTTGATCTTCTAGGAATTCCCCATCATGATTGGAATCCCTGTCAAAATTTTCATTGTTAGAAACACCTTTCTTTTCACTAAAAAAAACGTGTGGAGACTCTTCAACCTTTTTGTCTGTTATGTTAAAGACCCTATATGCCCTAGACACTTCTGAATATCCCAAAAATATTCCAGGGGAGCTTTTAGCTTCAAACTTGTCTAAATCTTTCTTGTCATTGTTGTGAATAAAATATTTTGATCCAAAAATTCTGAAATGAAACAAGTTTGGTTTCTTACCTTTTAGAAGCTCATAGGGTGTTTTCTTGTGAATGGGTCTTACCATGACCCTGTTGATTATGTAAGTTGCTGTATTGGCCGCCTCTGCCCAAAACCTCCTTAGTAATTGACTTTCAATTAGCATGGTTCGGGCCATCTCCACCATAGTTCTATTTCTTCTCTCCACAATTCCATTCTGTTCAGGTGTCCTGGGAGAAGAAAATCTCTGTGTTAGTCCCTCTCTTTCACAAAGATCAGAAAACATGGAGTTTTCAAACTCACCTCCATGGTCAGATTGAATAGAACATATCTTGTGTTTTCCTTCTTGTTTGACCTTATTGAAAAATAGATTAAACTTTTGAAATGCATCACTTTTATTTGCTAAGAAAAAGATCCATGAATATCTAGAGAAGTCATCTATGATGACATAGCCAAACCTGTTCCCATTAAGACTCTGAGTTCTAGTAGGACCGAAGAGGTCCATATGGAGGAGTTCCATTGGTCTAGAGGACAATGGCTCAGATCTTAATTTGAAAGAATTCCTGGTCAGTTTGCCTAGAGTGTTGGGTTCGGTGCTATGTATTCAGAGGGGGGGTGAATGAATATATCCCTTTAAAAACCTCACCCAAATAGAATTTCGCTCAAACAAGATTTCGCTCACTCAGAACAGATTAAAACACTCTAAGAAAACTGATCAACTCTTCTGCTCAACCAAAAACCAAATACATAGAGCGCCCCTATGCAATCATCTAGCGGAAGCAAACAGATAGAAACATCAAACCACTGCACAAGGGGTTTTTAGGTGGTTCGGTCCAGCAGACCTACATCCACCCCACACTCAACTCGAGTGTGGCTTCCTGCTGACTCACAGCTTGAACAGTTGGGCATCACAGCTTGCCATACATCAGCTGGGCCTCACAGCTTGCCATCCGCTGAGCATCACAGCTTGCTTCCGCTGGGCAATACAGCTTAGCCATCGCTGACTCACAGCTTGAACCCGCTGGGGATTACAACTTAACCCGTTCGAGACCAAGTCTCGCCAGTTGAGGATTACAGCTTTACCTGTCCAGTGGAGACCTCCACTGCATCCGCTGACTAACAGCTTGAAGAAGGGATAAAATGGAAAACGAAAATAGAACAAGACAGCAATCGAAAAGCTGAAATAATGAAGCACAAATATAGCTCTCGAAGGAGCAGTTCTGGCATGGAATTGATCCAAAAGCCAGACAACCTCAACCTCTCTCTCTTTCTCTTCTTTATCTTCTGCTCTTCTTCTCTTTCTCTTCTCTTCTCTCTTCTTTCTTCTTCTGCTCTCTTCACTCTTCTTCTTCTCTTCTGCTGGATCGAAGTCTCTGCACTTCTGTCTTTTTCTTTCTCCACTTCGATCACTCTTCATCTGAAGACGAAGACTCATATATATAGCTGTAGCAGTAGCAGCAAGGGCGTGTGCTCTCCACATCTCCCGCCCAAAAACCTTGGACCACGTGTCAGTCTCTCAGCCAACTTCAGCACACGTGTCACGATCCTGTCTGCCCTTCCAGCCTCGGATCACGTGCCCTTCATTAGCCTCCACGAGCAGAGCACCTGTCAGACAGAGTATCGGAATATCAGGTTAAGTGAAGAGCTCTGTATAGACTTGTAAAGACGATCATGATGTATAGACTTGTAATGTAAAGTGCGTTGTATAGACTTTATGAAGACACTGTGAACTCGAGTGCAGTGTATGGACTTCACTATGTAGACTTGCCAAAGACAAGGCTGTACAGACTTTGGCAATGTGAAGACTTGGACAAATAACTGACAATGTATGGACTTCACGATGTACAGACTTGCCAGGACGAATGAACGATGTACATACTTGGGCAAACACAGTCTGTATAGACTTTACCAGTGTGCAGACTTTGAAGAGCATTCAGCAATGTGCAGACTTCACTGCATATGAAGCAGCGTATAGACTTAACCAAGCAATGTACACACTTGCTGAGTTGACGCTACAAGACACACTGAGTTGACGCTACATGAAACATGGACAGTGTACAGACTTTATGAATGAAATGCATTGTGCAAATGAGAAAATCTGTACAGACTTTGTGAAGCGTGACTTCAATGTACAAACTTTGCTGAATGAACGTTGTGAATACGAGTCCAGTGTACAGACTTAGCCATTGCAGACCAATGTATGGACTTGAGATCTAATGCAAACGGCTGTACAGACTTGAACACGGGAGCTCTGTACAGACTTGATCAAGGCAAAGGCAGTCAAGTGCATAGACTTCAAAGTGGAACGACTGTAAAGTCCACAGTGTATAGACTTCAAGGGAAACGATGGTAAAGCTACCGATGTATAGACTTGAAGGGAAACATAGGTGAAGCTTCCAATGTACAGACTTGGAAGAACACTGTTGAATATGTAGACTTGATCAAGAGTCCAATGTGCAGACTTGCCACCGACCAAAGTATAGACTTGGTGGTCGTGAGACGCTGGCCAAGACACTGTACGGACGGATGTATAGACTTCGCCTAAACACTGTCCGATGTACAGGCTTTAGTCTGAAGTATTGTATGGACTTGGAAGAGACGCACAAAGAGACACTGTCTGAGACGATCAACTGTACATACTTTCTAAATGAAATGTTTCGTAAGACACATCAACAGACGGTCAACGAGACGCTGACTCTGTACAGACTTCAACTTAAAGATGCACGATGTATAGAGTTCGCCTTTGAAACAAATGTATAGACTTTGAGGCAGAAGCCACGGCTGTACAGACTTTAGAATAACAATGCATGAGCAAGCCTAACGGATGTACAGACTTTAAGATGTGTAGACTTTGCCAAAGAGCTGGACGATGTACAGACTTGAAACAAGGCGAAGTCTGTACAGACTTGAAGATTCATAGTGTGTAGACTTTGGTAAGGCAACGTCGGTAAAGCTCCCAATGTACAGACTTTCAAAGCTGATCGTAGGTAAAGACTCCAATGTGCAGACTTGGAGTTGCAACGTAGGAACAGATGCCAATGTACAGACTTTGGCAAGCAACGATGTACAGACTTTACCTATTAGTTCAATGTATAGACTTCGAAGCAAATGTGAAGCCAATGTACAGACTTGCCACCTACCAATGTATAGACTTGGTGGAAGTCATGCAATGTACAGACTTCACGATGAAAGCATGAACAGTCCGATGTATGGTCTTGGGAAGCCTAAGACGCTGAATGAGACGGTGGGGTCTGTATAGACTTTGCTCAAAGCCTTAGACGCTAAAAGAGACGGACATTGTACACACTTTAAGTCCAGTGTATAGACAATGCCTTAGACTCTAAATGACATGCTAAGAAGATGCATTGTATGGACTTTGAGAAATGCTTCAAGTGGATGTCTGTATAGACTTCATGAATGTGCAGACTTGACAACGAGATGCACAATGTATAGACTATGCACATGCATGAAGAGCCCTGATGATGTATGGACTTGCTAATGCAATCTAGGGCGATGTGCAGACTTTGTCCATGAACTGTGCACATGCATGAACGATGTAAAGACTCTGAAATGCTTTACCCTGCAGTGTATAGACTTGCTAGTCATCAAACTACATGCAGACAGAAAAGCAACGCACAGAGCAGAAATCAAGCACAACCAATATATCAGTCATACATATGCATTCTCCACAAAACAAGTTATGTTGCTATCATCAAAACACAATCTCATAAAGCACTCACTGTGTTGCTATCATCAAAATAAAACATCATTGCTATCATCAAAATAACATAGCACATGCTTGTGCCTAAGGGGCACAACATTCTCCCCCTTTTTGATGATGGCAACACAATGTGACAGTGAGTCACACATAAAATTTTCTCCCCCTTTGACATGATCAGAAAGAGAAAAATAGTAAAAACATGAGTGCAAAGTGCATTATGCATGCAAATTCTCATAATGCAAAAAAAAAAAACTCCCCCTGAAGGTATGACTCCCCCTGAATTATTTCTCCCCCTAAATAATAGCTCCCCATTTGAGAAGGAATTTGGACAGATAAGCACAAGGTAGAGAAGGTAGGAGGGTCACCTGACAACAGCATAAGCATAGGTTCAGAAGGGGAGCATGATTATAAATAACTGTTAAAGTATAAGAATCAGCAACATACAATTTTTAAAAATTCAGGTTTAACAGTGATAAATCTAGAGTAAAACACCTGACTCCTGAAAAAGAGTTTTAGATTCCATTTATAGCAATGAATCTAGGGCACATGGTATTAATAGATAAGTCTGAAATAATACCCTTTTGTGATTAAACAAGGAAATTCAAGAAAGGCAACTTGAATATGTATTAATAAAAATAATTTTCACTCATTGACTTTTGATTTCAAAGGGTTACAGCAGTTTGTTTTTCATTTTTCAATTTTTCTGAAACTGAACTAAGTGAGTAGATCAATGGAATTTATGCTGTTGACATTAGGTGTACACCTTGATTAGAGGCAAGTACCCCCAGTTACTAGGCATAAACTACTAGATCTATTTCAGATCAAGACCTACAAGGAACAGTCTTCACTTTTGACATTAAGGGTACACCTTGATTATAGGCCAGTACCCCCAGTTACTTGGTGAAAAACTCCCCCTATAGATATGACCCTATGAACAGAGGTAGTCTGAAGCACTTCATGATATACGAATTTTCCTGCTTCTTTGGAGGAGTTCACAGTTTCTCAGTGCAATCAACCATTGCTCTGTCACAATGTTCAGTTCTTTATATTTGTGATCTTATTTACTGCTGCCCTTATTTCTTTTAGAGTGATTGTTTAAAAAATCATTACATACTCTTATTCACATGTTCTAGACATATCCAGTTCAACACATTTAGGCATTACAAAAAACTTTTTCTATTTTAGCCATGAGACAAAGATTAAGAGCTATAAAAGTTTTCTTTTATCTCAAATTCTGAAGTGCAAACACTTAACTCTCCAATTTATAAAGGTTAAACCTTTAGTTCCTTTCAATTTGTAAGAGTGATTCTTATAAGTGAACACTTGCAATAATCACAACTCAATATACTAAACCAGAAACAATTGCTGTTGTTCAGTGAAAATGATGGGGAAAAGATAGCAGTTGGCATGAAGGTTCAAGAGCAACTGATGTCAAAGAATACGAATGAATTCAATGGGGACAGTGATAAGTGGCAAGGATTCAATATGATGAACTCAGCTCTCAGCTCCCCCTGACACCATGATGCAAAAGATATGCTATGCAGCACACTGCTCTATATGCAAACTATGCAACAATGAAACATGAGACAAGTATGCAATCATTTTAATTTTATGCGCCCAAGTCATTTCTTTTTAGATTTTTTAAAATTTGATTATATGCAGGACACTGCTCTACATGAAGACTGGACCCGTGGTACTAGGCAGAGAACCTGGTCTCAAAGACCATCTCACACATGGTAGGAACCTCCGGGTAGATTTCCCTGCCTTTTAGTAACTTACCATATGATATACCAGGGTTAACAAGGACAATGCAACATAAAGCAGTCCTACATGCATTGAGCAGCATCAATGACAGTCATGCAAATGATGTATGCAGACATAAGACACATGCATTGACTGTGTACACTAAATGAACCATTCACACTCAGTCCAAGTATGCATTCAACAACAAGCATGCATTGCACTGACACAAAACACATGCATTTACACAAAGTCTATATAGTGCATCAACTGTATACACTAAAGAACCATTCAAATTCAGTTCAACATATAGCAAGAGAAGAACATCAGATATTCAGAATAAAACTCAGTAGCTGAGTCTGGAATGCAAACTGATCAGCTAAGCAATAAGAGATCATCAGACATCAAACGAGCACATCAACATGGAATTCACATTTTTCATACTCACAAATTCAGATGATGAATTTAAAGCAAAGTTCAGAACTGACCTGAAATGGAGTATCCTGGGGTTTTCTTGTTGAGTGCCTTGGTTAACCCCTTTTATTTCTCCCACCAAGGCACACCTGCAAGATAAAATCAAGTTGATCCTGCAGGAACCCAAGAAGTCTTGGGTCCTGAATTAACCCTCACAGGTGTTCTGAATGGTCTTTTAACAGAAATATAATCACAGCCCATCAACTTATGGCTGGATAAGAAATAACCAAATTGACCAGACTTACCATGATAACTAACAGAATTTAAGTTCCTTTTATGCACCTTATTGAAAGCATTAAATTCATGTGCATGAACATTAAAATTTATGTTGTGTGCATGGGCATTCTGTTTTCTGAACCCTGCCACCCAGCAATCAGAAGCTTTGTGGCCAGGTTTTCCACAATTAAGACATCAGAATTTCACAAATTATTTTGCATGGAATTTGACAGCATGGGGGTTAATATGATTCTTCTGAACATGCCAACAGTCCTTGACTGTATGGCCATATTTTCCACATTCAAAACATGAAGAATTCATTCTGTCAAAATTCTTATAGAATGCATGTCCTTTTACAGGGATTTTAGCAAGTTTGGAGTTAATTGTTCTTCCCTTAGCATGCCAACAATTTGCAACAATATGGCCCAATTTGCCACAATGAAAACATTGAATCTTCTTTTTATGAGATGCATGATTTTTGACAAGAAATTTTCTATCATGCATTTTCTTAGCAGAAAGGTCATCATGTTTCATTAACCTACAATCATGCATGAGATGACCTATTTTATGACTGTAAAAGCATTGAGTTCTTTTGGTTTGAACATAAGAAGGTTTCTTCATAGAAGACTTCCTAGCATGAATTCTATCATATTTCAAATCATCCTTTCTCATGACAAAACAAACATCCATCTCATGGCCAGATTCACCACAGTAATAGCATTTAACATTTTTGACACCAGATTTGTTGGCCTGAACTTTCTTAGCATGCTGATTATTATCATTCTTTTTCAAAACTTTTCTTTTCTCCTTCGTTTTCTTGTTTTCCTGATTAGCATGCACACTTAAAGAAAAAGCTGAAGTGCTAGCTAACTCAGAGCTACGCACAAAAGTTGTGTGCTGTCTTTTTCTCACTTCCTGTTTACTGCCTTCATGAGAGACTTTCTTCTTAGTGACAGCCTTTGGTTTTTCTTTATTCTTAAATGACTCAGACAGAGAATTGTTCAATTCAGTGATTTCATTTTTGAGAGAAGAAATGAGTATTTCAGAATCTGTGATCTTTTCATTAAGTAAGACATTAATGGCTTTGTAGCTATCAACCTCTTCTATTAATATACTCACTCTCTCACATTCATTTTCACCTGAACTCTTCCCTTTTTCCAGCATTAAAAGTCTCTCAGACATAGCAGAATTAAGCAGCTTCAGTTCTTCATTCTCCTTTCTAGTTTGTTCATTCTGAACTAGTTCATTAGTTAAGATTTGATCATTTCGTAATGAGTTCAGCTTATTTTCTAGTTCAAAAATCTTGTCTGTGAGTTCCTGATTTTTATTTTCCAAAACAGAGATTTGTTCCTTACTCACATTCAGATTAGCTAAGCATATTTCATGAGATTTTTTCAGATCTTGACATTTTTCACAATGAGCATTTGAATTAATCTGATCACATTTCTTTTTCAACTTTCTATTTTCAGATTTCAAATATTTACATTTCTCAGAAAGTTCCTCATTTATTTTCCATAATTCATCAATTGAAATCTCTTCGGATTCAGATTCAGAATTTACCTTGGATGAGGAATCTTCATTATCCTGGTTGGCCATCAAATAGCTATCATTCTGTTGGTTATGCGCAAAGATAACTTTGTCATATATCTCTTTTCCAGAATTGCACTTGAGAACAAAAGGATACATATCAGTATTAACTACAGCTCTCAAGATATTAAGAACTATGGTATTATCGCGATTCTTAGAGCTGTCCTCACTAGACCAATTGGTCTGATCTTTAGGTAAACGGTGTGGGCCTTTAGATATAAGACTCCACAAATGTGGACCAATTGAGTCTATGTACACAGCTAGACCTCCTAGCCAACTTTCAAAGTTAGAACCATCATAAACCAGAGGACGACCCATTTGAACAAGTGGCAGATAGATTCAGCGCAGTAAGACAAATGACAGGAAATGCAGCAAAATCAAATAAGCAAAGTAAAGCACTAAGACAGTGAAACAAAATAACGAGCACAAGAGATCCACTCTGAAATGCACAAAAACTAGCAGGATCCTCTGCAGATTGTTAGATCTGATAGATCAGAGACCCGCTCTGATACCAAGTGTTGGGTTCGGTGCTATGTATTCAGAGGGGGGGTGAATGAATATATCCCTTTAAAAACCTTCACCCAAATAGAATTTCACTCAAACAAGATTTCGCTCACTCAGAACAGATTAAAACACTCTAAAAAAACTGATCAACTCTTCTGCTCAACCAGAAACCAAATACTTAGAGCGCCCCTATGCAATCATCTAGCGGAAGCAAACAGATAGAAACATCAAACCACTGCACAAGGGGTTTTTAGGTGGTTCGGTCCAGCAGACCTACATCCACCCCACACTCAACCCGAGTGTGGCTTCCTGCTGACTCACAGCTTGAACAGCTGGACATCACAGCTTGCCATACATCAACTGGGCCTCACAGCTTGCCATCCGCAGAGCATCACAGTTTGCTTCCGCTGGGCAATACAGCTTAGCCATCGTTGACTCACAGCTTGAACCCGCTGGGGATTACAGCTTAACCCGTCCGAGACCAAGTCTCGCCAGCTGAGGATTACAGCTTTACCTGTCCAGTGGAGACCTCCACTGCATCCGCTGACTAACAGCTTGAAGAAGGGAAAAAATGGAAAACGAAAACAGAACAAGACAGCAATCGGAAAGCTGAAATAATGAAGCACAAATATAACTCTTGAAGGAGCAGTTCTGGCTTGGATTTGATCCAAAAGCCAGACAACCTCAACCTCTCTCTCTTTCTCTTCTTTATCTTCTGCTCTTCTTCTCTTTCTCTTCTCTTCTCTCTTCTTTCTTCTTCTGCTCTCTTCACTCTTCTTCTTCTCTTCTGCTGGATCGAAGTCTCTACACTTCTGTCTTTTGCTTTCTCCACTTCGATCACTCTTCATCTGAAGACGAAGAATCATATATATAGCAGCAGCAGTAGCAGCAGTAAGGGCGTGTGCTCTCCACATCTCCTGCCCAAAAACCTTGGACCACGTGTCAGTCTCTCAGCCAGCATCAGCACACGTGTCACGATCCTGTCTGCCCTTCCAGCCTCGGATCACGTGCCCTTCATTAGCCTCCACGAGCAGAGCACCTGTCAGACAGAGTATCGGAATATCAGGTTAAGTGAAGAGCTCTGTATAGACTTGTAAAGACGATCATGATGTATAGACTTGTAATGTAAAGTGCGTTGTATAGACTTCATGAAGACACTGTGAACTCGAGTGTAGTGTATGGACTTCACTATGCAGACTTGCCAAAGATAAGGCTGTACAGACTTTGGCAATGTGAAGACTTGGACAGACAATTGACAATGTATGGACTTCACGATGTACAGACTTGCCAGGACGAATGAACGATGTACATACTTGGGCAAACACAGTCTGTATAGACTTTACCAGTGTGCAGACTTTGAAGAGCATTCAGCAATGTGCAGACTTCACTGCATATGAAGCAGTGTATAGACTTAACCAAGCAATGTACACACTTGTTGAGTTGACGCTGCAAGACACACTGAGTTGACGCTACATGAAACATGGACAGTGTACAGACTTTATGAATGAAATGCATTGTGCAAATGAGAAAGTCTGTACAGACTTTGTGAAGCGTGACTTCAATGTACAAACTTTGCTGAATGAACGTTGTGAATACGAGTCCAGTGTACAGACTTAGCCGTTGCAGACCAATGTATGGACTTGAGATCTAATGCAAACGGCTGTACAGACTTGAACACGGGAGCTCTGTACAGACTTGATCAAGGCAAAGGCAGTCAAGTGTATAGACTTCAAAGTGGAACGACTGTAAAGTGAACAGTGTATAGACTTCAAGGGAAACGACGGTAAAGCTACCGATGTATAGACTTGAAGGGAAACATAGGTGAAGCTTCCAATGTACAGACTTGGAAGAACACTGTTGAATATGTAGACTTGATCAAGAGTCCAATGTGCAGACTTGCCACCGACCAAAGTATAGACTTGGTGGTCGTGAGACGGTGGCCAAGACATTGTACGGACGGATGTATAGACTTCGCCTAAACATTGTCCGATGTACAGGCTTTAGTCTGAAGCGTTGTATGGACTTGCAAGAGACGCACAAAGAGACACTGCCTGAGACGATCAACTGTACATACTTGCTAAATGAAATGTTTCGTAAGACACATCAACAGACGGTCAACGAGATGCTGACTCTGTACAGACTTCAACTTAAAGATGCACGATGTATAGAGTTCACCTTTGAAATAAATGTACAGACTTTGAGGCAGAAGCCACGGCTGTACAGACTTCAGAAGAACAATGCATGAGCAAGCCTAACGGATGTACAGACTTTAAGATGTGTAGACTTTGCCAAAGAGCTGGACGATGTACAGACTTGAAACAAGGCGAATTCTGTACAGACTTGAAGATTCACAGTGTGTAGACTTTGGCAAGGCAACGTTGGTAAAGCTCCCAATGTACAGACTTTCAAAGCTGATCGTAGGTAAAGACTCCAATGTGCAGACTTGGAGTTGCAACGTAGGAACAGATGCCAATGTACAGACTTTGGCAAGCAACGATGTACAGACTTTACCTATTAGTTCAATGTACAGACTTCGAAGCAAATGTGAAGCCAATGTACAGACTTGCCACCTACCAATGTATAGACTTGGTGGAAGTCATGCAATGTATAGACTTCACGATGAAAGCATGAACAGTCCGATGTATGGTCTTGGCAAGCCTAAGACGCTGAATGAGACGGTGGGGTCTGTATAGACTTTGCTCAAAGCCTTAGAAGCTAAAAGAGACGGACGCTGTACACACTTTAAGTCCAGTGTATAGACAATGCCTTAGACTTTAAATGAGATGCTAAGAAGATGCATTGTATGGACTTTGAGAAATGCTTCAAGTGGATGTCTGTACAGACTTCATGAATGTGCAGACTTGACAACGAGATGCACAATGTATAGACTATGCACATGCATGAAGAGCCCTGATGATGTATGGACTTGCTAATGCAATCTAGGGCGATGTGTAGACTTTGTCCATGAACTGTGCACATACATGAACGATGTAAAGACTCTGAAATGCTTTACCCTGCAGTGTATAGACTTGCTAGTCATCAAACTACATGCAGACAGAAAAGCAATGCACAGAGCAGAAATCAAGCACAACCAATATATCAGTCATACACATGCATTCTCCACAAAACAAGTTATGTTGCTATCATCAAAACACAATCTCATAAAGCACTCACTGTGTTGCTATCATCAAAATAAAACATCATTGCTATCATCAAAATAACATAGCACATGCTTGTGCCTAAGGGGCACAACATAGAGCACATGCATCACATGATTTTGAAATAGAATTGAATTTTATTCTAGGCATGCCTCTCACTAAATCATGCTTGACCAATTTATTTAAAGTAGTAAAGCTAGCATGACCTAGACGTCTATGCCATTCAAAAGCATCATTTTCAGAATTCGTAGATAAACAAATATTAGATTCAGATTCCTCATCTAGGTCTACCATGTAGACATTATTAATCCTGTTGGCTACAAATTTAACCACATCAGAATTTATTTCAAAGATTTTGCATGAGTTATCATCAAACACAACCCTGTGACCCTTGTCACATAACTGACTAATGCTAATCAGGTTGTGTTGAAGACCTTCCACAAGTGGAACTTTTTCAATGGAGTTTGTGGAAGACTTACCTACTGTACCAACTCCAATAATCTTACCTTTGTTCTTTCCTCCAAACTTGACCAGACCCCCTACCTTCATCTTTATCTTGCTGAACTTGGATCGGTCACCTGTCATGTGCCTGGAGCAGCCACTATCGAGGTACCACTTGTTGTCTTCAACTGCCAGGCCGACCTACACAAATAACATCAAGCAGAGTGATTTGGAACCCAAGATGAATTGGGTCCAAGGACATTATTCAAATCTCTAATCAAATGTTTAGGAATCCAAATTTGCTTCAGCATGGATTTCCCTGGCACCTTTACTTCTGGTTTATTGAAACTAAGTCCAGCTGGTCTGGAGAAGTAAGTTCTATTCCATTCATTAGGCTTGCCACTCCTAGGATATCTCTTGTAAGTTTGTTGATCAACAGATTTTTGAAGATGATGATCATTTCTCCAGTAGGTCCTCTTTGGACCCATCTGATTGTAGTAATTCCAGCTTTTCTTCTGATCCACTTGCGTGGTCCATTTACCATTTATGTTCTGATTGGTAGGCTTAGTGAAGTTCTTCACAGAATTCATTCCCATTTTAAATGGTTGACCAGCACTATTTTTAGAACTTTCCTTCTGACATTGAGTTCCCTTACTGTTGTTTGAGCTGGATGGTGTGTCCAGCTTTTCTTTTCCCTTCTCTGGGCAGAAGGTAATGGTTTTGAATTGTAAGGGTCTTTTGTTAGTTGGGTCGTAGCCTAGACCCTCCTTATTGAAGTTAACCCTAGCCCCCAGTATAGCATCCAGACTAGATTTTCCTTGGACAAAGTTTTCCAAAACTTTCTGTTTGTCTTCCAGCTCCTTTTGAAGGGACTCAGAATTTTTTAGAAGTTCACCATTGACTTTCTTAACAGCTTCATATTTTTCTGAGTTCACTCTACTTTCATTCAAGCTTTCTTCAATTCTTATTTTGAGTTCATTGAGCTGATTTTGACTTTCTTGGTTTTCTCCCTTGAGCTTATCATTTTCTCTTCTTAGTGAGGTCATTTCTTCTAGTTGCTCTTTTAGTTTCTGATTTTCCTCACAGACCTGGGTTTGTTCTTTAACATTAGTATTAAATTTTCTTTTCAGAACCCTATGCTCTTTACTAAGAGAATTGAATTTATCTAATAACTCAGCATAAGCATCTTCCCAGTCATCAATCGTAAAATTTTCAAAAACATTGGTTACCTCCTCTTCACTGTTTGCCATAAGACAAATTCCTTCTTCATGCTCCTCTGAGGAAGTATCTTCAGGATCTTCTTCCTCCTCGCTCCATGTGCAGACCATCACTTGTGGCTTCTTCTTCTTCTGCACTTTTGTGTTCTTCTTCTGGAAGTAGAGACCCTTCTTCTGAAGATCTGGGCATTCGCCTTTCATGTGTCCCTGTTTGTTACAATGATAACAAGTCAGTCTCTTAGGATTTCTATCCCTATAATTGGTAGATTCAACATTCTTGTTAAAGGAGTATGGCCTTTTCCTCCTAAAGGTCTTCCCCTTTCTCCTTAAAAATTTACTGAACTTACGAGTGAGCATTGTCTGCTCCTTCTGGTCGAGATCTGAGAAGCCATCAGACTCACCGCTACTGCTGCTACTGCTGCTGCTACTGCTACTCTTGTTGCGGGATGCCTTGAGAGCTACATTCTTAGCCTTCCTATCACTTCCTTCACCACCTCCTTTAAAATTCATCTCATAGGTCATGAGGGATCCTATGAGTTCATTCACTGTCAAGGTCGTCAGATCTTTTGACTCTTCAATCACGATGGCCTTAATGTGCCATGCTGGGGATAAGGATCTAAGAATTTTCCTAACTATGTCTACCTCAGCTAGATCCTTCCCTAGCCCCTTAAGTGTGTTTGTGATCAAGGACAACCTGGCATACATTTCAGTAATATTCTCCTCTGCATTCATCCTAAACAGTTCATACTTAGAGGTGTAGAGGTTTACCTTCGAGGCTTTCACTTGAGCTGTACCTTCGTAGATTAATTGCAGCTCATCCCACATTCGCTTGGCAGTCCTGTAGGCAGATATACGGGCATATTCCTCTGGGTGAACAGCACACTGGATGATGTTCAGCGCCGTCCAGTTGAGTGAAGATAGCTTGACATGGTCATCTGTCCACGCGTCCTCGTTCGGTGGCAGATCATACGGGCCAACTGTGATTACCCTCCACAGCTTGTGGCTCTGTGCTCTGATAAACACTTCCATCCTATTCTTCCAAAAGAGATAATTATTACCATCAAAAAATGGAGGGCGACTAATGGATTGACCTTCAGCCATGAAGCTTCTAGGAACATTAGCATTTCCCTGACCGTTCGTCCACATGATGCAAACCTGCTCTGATACCAAATGTTAGCGCAACGAAGAGTGATATAGAAGGGGGGGGATGAATAGATCACTCCCAATTTACAAAACTTCAGCGGAAACTCACTACTTCGAAATACAACCCTTCAGATATGGCTAAACAATGCAGCTAACGCAGTGAGAAACTAAGACAGGATAATACGGTGCGATTGGAAGAGGCCGTCCACACACAAACACAATGCCGAACAGAAGGAAAGCACAAACGATAATACCAAGCCACAGAGGAGACAAGAGATTTTAAGGTGGTTTGATTGTAGTCCACAATCTACATCCACCCCTCACTCCAACTAGAGTGAGGATTCCACTAGCCACTGCTAGAAAACTACAGACTCAGTCTGCGAACAATATGCTGCCACACAGCTTGAACAACCAAGGGAAACAAATCCCTTAACCACACTCTGCTACCCATAGAGTTTGACACCTGGACCTGCTACCAGCAAGACCAGAACCGGAGATGGCTCTCCCTTCCTCCAACCCGGAGGGAACCTGCTAATGACAACCCGTCACTGGTAAAACCAGAGATCACAGATCTCTCTTCCTCTGCAGCCCAGAGGGGAACCGGAGTAACTCTCCCTTCCTCCAAACACTAGAGGGTAAGAACTCGAAATCAGATATATGAAGAAATGAAAGGAAAAATAGAAATGTAAACAAGACCAACGAAGAACACAAATCGTTTCAGAAAAACCAAAAACAAATGTAGCTTCCGAAGAAGCAAATTGGACTCTTCTCTCTCACTCAGACTTTTCTCTCACAGCAATACTCTCAAATATTTTCTCTCTATCTTCTTTCTAGAACGTAGAGGCTCTCTCTCTTTTCTTCTTCTGCTCAGGGATTTTGCTCTTCAGCTTTTTCTCCAGTTCAGTCCATCTGATCGCAGAAGGCACCTTTTATATGGCATTCGACCTGAGTTTCAGGCCTTCACACTTCGGAGTCTCGTACCCTCCTTTTCCAGAGCATTCTCGGATCACGTGCCAGGTATCATCCTCGATTCACGTGCCCAATCATTAACCTGAATCATCTGCAGGCAGAAACAAGGAAATGTGATTAGTTAGTTCAGTCAGATACGAATGTATATACTTTAGAATAGCAGATGAGTAAGTGTGTACACTGAGGGAGTGTATAGACTTGTGAGTCCTCATGTGTCACGTCCCGAGCCTTTATTTACAGCGGAAGACTTGCTCGGGGAGCGCGAACAGCCGGCATGGTAAGCCTCTTGCAAGCAAGAATAATTCAGAGCGGAGACAATCACACATATAGATGCAATTGCACAAGATGTAATCAAACCTCAACTTTATTCCATAATCAATTAATATTCAAAAATACATAATTTGACTTTTTCACTAATTGACTCAAGAAATAAGAAAAATTACATTGACTCCATCTAAACACTTGAAACTGCCTAAGTCTTCTCTCTTATCAGGACAACTCTTAATCACTCTCGGACCCGCTGCTCGAATCACCCGAATCTGAATGCGAACTATATTCATCTCCTGAAAATCATTGAACAATAGGTCATGAGCACACTTGCCCAGTAGGTATCTTCGCATCAACATGAAGGCACTATTTAAGTAATTATCATTTTAGCTCTAAAGAAATAAGGTAAAATCATGCGAATGTGAATCAATCATGCGATCAAATCAATAGAAACAAGATAACCATGTAAGATAGAATGATCAAGAATGAACTAGCAAGAATATAACAAGAACATGATATTGGCCTTCCATGAACAAGAATGTAACAAGATTGTACTAGCAAGCCACATATTCCTCACTTTAGCATCTTATGCTTAAGAGCAAGTGCTTCGTGAATTTCTGTGGAATATCAAGCAAGAATGTCATGTTGTGCCGTGGATCTTCACTTATTTATAGAAATAGTACTCCCAGCGCAATGCGACGCCAGTAGCATCATACCCCATAGTTTATAAAATAGTATGTTTCCGGCAATCAGCCGAGGGGACTAGCATAGAGCCCTTGAACACAATCAGTGCTCGATCGCATCTTCAGTTATAAATTAAGCTACTTCCACGCAGTATAACAGTAAAGTATGGCTAAGAATATAGCACTTCCAATAATTCCATGATAACAATAATCAATGAATGAATGCTTCAATTTTGAACAATATGAGTCAAAAAAAAAGATTTAAACAAGGCTATGCTCTTGGAAATAAATCGGCAGCATAACGGTACTTTTCTTAACTCTCATTCGTTAGCTTACGTCAATTTTAGCAATATGATAAGTTCTAGATCATCAAGGTGTGTCTAGAATCATTGGAATATTAACCCTTGGTCAATCCTTGGGTTAACATATACAAGGTATGTAACGGTCAGGGTCTGGGCCGTTACATTATGCAACGCGTCCATGCTGGACCGTTACAATGACCAGAGTCCAGAAAGATAAAGATAGACTCAGAGGAATGCGACGGTCTGGAACTGGGCCGTTACTTGGCCTGACGGTCTAGTCCAGGGCCGTTATTTTTCAAGAACCAAAAACCCGATAGTGTAATCTAATTAATGGGCTTTTATTGGTACAACCAACTCGGCGTCCTAGTGGGAATCCCAGGCTCGCGGAGATTTACGGAGGCCTTGAAACAATGATTTCCTAGTCCATTGGAAGGAATATCCAATAGAGAGGTCCTCATGTCCAAGATAGTTTCCTATAGTGCGAAGTGTAAACTAATGACATCGTACCGGAGTAAGTGCCATGTACTTATAGAATTTGACTCTATTGACAGAGAGAGATATATAATCTATGTGAAATCACGATGAAAACTCTGTTTTACAAGTCATGCTTTATAGTACAAAACTATACATTTAGGCTTTATGAAACTAGTAAAACTCAAAATAAAAGTGAGATATCAACCATGAAATACCTAATATGAACGATCTGATAATCATGAAATCAGGTTGCTACTTAGATATCGAGGCATAAACATAGGTAATAGTGGCATGATATATTCTGCCTAGGGTTGCCAGTACACAGATTGTAACGGTCTAGGGTCAGGGCGTCACAGTGAATATGACGGTCTGTCGAGGAGCTGTTACATGAAAGTAACGCATCTGTTGTGGCACGTTATTATCAACAGAGGAAAATAAGATATACAGAGACTGTGACGGATCATGGTAGGCGCGTTACATTCAAGTGACGGTCCTACTGGGATGCGTTACAGTATCTGCTAACAGAAAACAAATAAGAAACATAAGAGGTCAATTCACATCATGTCTATAATCAAAATATCATGAGTTTCTTAGACATGACAACGAAGTAAAGGTCTTCTACATGCATAGGTAATTGTGAGTAGATGAACAACATGTTATAATCCTCTCTTATTAGGGCTAAGGGATGCATGATATGCATGGAACTATCAAAACATGGAATCAATGATCTATCATGCATGAAAAAAACCCATAAAACCAGAGGCTCTTTGTCCTATCAAGTTCTTTTTGCCGTTCATGAGATAACCTACCTCTTTCTTAGGTTGAAGTTTCTAGATTTGGTTGAGAATTCAGCCCTAGTTCTTCACCTTCCTTTGTGACTTTTCCAGCTACTTCCTTGGGCTCTAACCCCACGTCCTCTTGACCTAAGGATGTGAAATTCGGAGGGGAGTTAGTCTAAAGTATAATGAACAAAATTTTCAAAACAACTTACCTGAAATAATGATTCCTTACCTTCCTTCTTTACGTCCCAAAAGTAAGGGTCGCACAGTTCAAAACTATGCCCTATTTATAGAGTTTAGGTTAGGGTTTGAGGATTAGATCGATTCTAGAGTCCTTATTCCACTAAATCCTTATCCCTAAGAGTCCTTAGAGTTATTATGAGTCTTCTCATTCGATCCATAGTGGATAGGAGCATCAAGTTCCAATCTTTTCACGAGTTCCTTTCTTTACAGAACTTACAGGCGTGTAACGGTCGAGTGACCCTGCGTTACTTGGTTGTGACGGTCTCGCGATAGACCGTTACAGTCTTCGTAGTTAGGAATTTTAAAATATTAAAACTCTTTTGTTAATTATCTATATATAATTTGCATTTATCTTTTAAAATTAAAATACCTTCTAGAATATGGGCCAAACTTAATGGGCTTGGTTTAAAACCTTTTGGATCTTAATTAAGTGGGTTGGGTTAATTGATTAACACTATTTGGCCTTATAATGACTTATTATTCAAATAAATCCTTTATAAATTCCTTTAACCCTTTTATAATTTCTAGAAAATTATTAAATAACCCAGGAAATACTTATATAAAGTTTTGGGGCTTTACATCCTCCCCCACTTAGAAGAATTTGGTCCCCAAATTCAATACATGGATTGTGGAGAGTGTACTTACAGTTGAATAATTCTGGAAATCTTTTCTCCATAGCTGATTCAGTTTCCCAGGTTGCTTCATAAGGCCATGCCTTCTTCCATTGAATCTTAACCATTGGAATGACTTTATTTCTGAGTTGACGCTCTTCCCGTTCCAAAATCCTTATTGGCGTTTGTTCATAAGTCAAATCCTTCTGAATCTCCAGATTGTCATAAGTAATAATATGATCTGGATCATACACGTACTTCTTTAACATAGAGACGTGAAATGCGTCGTGAACTCCTGCTAACTGTGGCGGTAAGGCCAATCTATAAGCCACTTCACCGACCCTTTCAAGAATTTCAAATGGGCCTATAAACCTTGGAGTTAGTTTTCCTTTGATGCCAAATCTTCGAATACCACGACCTGGAGAAACCTTAAGATATACATGTTCACCTACTTGAAATTCTAAGTCGTGCCTTCGATTGTCAGCATAAGATCTCTGCCTGTCTTGTGCCATCTTCATTCTTTCTTGAATGAGTTTAATCTTTTCTGTAGAATCTCTGATAAGATCAAGGCCTAGATATTACCTTTCCCCTATTTCACTCTAACATATTGGTGATCGACAACTCTTCCCATATAGAGCTTCAAAAGGTGCCATTTGTATACTTGCTTGGTAACTATTGTTATATGCAAATTCTACAAGAGGCAAGTGATCGTGCCAACTTCCACCAAAGTCAATGACACAAGCCCTGAGCATATCTTCTACCACTTGGTTTGTTCTTTCTATTTGACCATCAGTTTGTGGATGAAAGGCTGTGCTAAAATTCAACCTGGTCCCAAGTGAATGTTGTAAACCTTTCCAGAATTGTGATGTGAATCTAGGATCTCTATCTGATATGATGGTGACAAGGACCCCATGTAACTTGACAATTTCCTTCATGTATAGGGCTGCTAGAATATCAACAGACCATCGACTCTTAATTGGTATGAGATGTGCAGACTTAGTCAATCGGTCTATGATTACCCATATGCCATCATGTCCACCTCTTGTCTTAGGTAACCCCATGATGAAATCCATTCCTATACTTTCCCATTTCCATTCGGGAATATTTAAGGGATGTAATTTACCTGCAGGTCTGAAATGTTCTGCCTTAACTTGTTGGCAAGTAAGACAACGAGATATGAAGTCCGCTACTTCCTTCTTCATATTAGGCCACCAAAAGTTTTTTTTGAGATCCTGATACATTTTTGTACCTCCTGGATGAATGGTATACTTTGATTTATGTGCTTCTTCTAAGATCAATTTCTTTGTATCTTCATGATCTGGTATACACATTCGGCCCTTGAATAGCATTCTTCCATCTTCGGATATAGAAAAATCCGGTCTCTGTTCAATATTGTCTTTAATTTCCAGTAAAATTGGGTCATTCTCTTGTATCTTGGCCAAATCCTCAATCAATGTTGGTTGAGCTCGGATATTTGCCATGAAACAATTATCTTCCTTAATGTCAACATCTAAATTCAATTGAGCAAATTGAGGAACAAGGTTAGTCATACTAATCATGAGACTTGATAACATACCAATTGGTTTCCTGCTGAGTGCATCTGCTACAGCATTTGCCTTGCCAGGGTGATATTGAATAGCGAAATCGAAGTCTTTAAGATATTCCAACCATCTCCTCTGTCTCATGTTAAGCTCTTTTTGAGAAAATAAATATTTCAAACTCTTATGGTCCGAATAGACAGTGAACTTTTCTCCATAAAGATAATGACGCCAAATTTTCAAGGAGAAAATAACTGCTGCCAATTCTAAATCATGTACTAGATAATTTTCTTCGTGACGTTTCAATTGTCTTCAAGAATAACAAATCACCTTTCCATCCTGCATAAGAACACACCCTAAGCCAACTCCTGATGCATCTGTGTATACTTCAAATCCAACACCCTCAATTGGTAGTGATAAAACGGGGGCTGTAGTAAGATGTTTCTTAAGATTTTGAAAACTCTTTTCACAGTCCTTCGACCAGACAAAAGGATTTTCTTTCCTTGTAAGCCTAGTTAAAGGAACCGTGACCCTTGAGAAGTCCTTTATGAATCTTCTATAATAACCAGCTAGACCCAAAAAGCTTCTGACTTCTGATACAGTCGTTGGTCGACTCCAACCTCTGATAGCTTCTACCTTAGAAGGATCCACAACAATACCTTCCTTTGAAATAATGTGGCCAAGGAATGAGACTTCCTTGAGCCAGAATTCACACTTATTGAGTTTGGCATATAGCTTGTATTCTCTAAGTGTTTGTAAAACTATCCTTAAATGTTCTTCATGTTCTTCTTTCGTCTTGGAATATATCAAGATGTCATCGATGAAGACGACGATGAATTGGTCTAAATACGGCTGGAAAACATTGTTCATCAGTTGCATGAATGCTGCTGGGGCATTGGTTAACCCAAATGGCATCACCATAAACTCGTAGTGGCCATAACGACTTCGAAAAGCCGATTTATAGATGTCCTCTTCTTTGATTCTAAGCTGATGATAACCTGATCTTAGGTCAATCTTAGAAAAATATTCTGCTCCCGAAAGTTGATCGAAGAGCTCATCAATACGCGGCAATGGGTATTTGTTCTTGATTGTAAGTTGATTCAATCACCGGTAGTCAATGCATAACCTGAGAGAACCATCCTTCTTCTTGACAAATAGAACCTGCGCACCCCAAGGGGATGTGCTAGGTCTGATAAAACCCTTGTCTAGAAGTTCCTGTAATTGCTTCTTTAATTCCTTGAGCTCTGTGGGGGACATCCTGTAAGGGGCTATAGAAACAGGTGCTGCACTTGGAGTGAGTTCAATGGTAAAGTTTACTTCCCTCTCGGGCGGTAAACTAGGTAGTTCGGATGGGAATACGTCAGGGAATTCATTTGCAATAGGAATGTTTGCTAGGATAATTTCCTTATATTCGGTGACAATGACTGAAGCAAGAAAAACTTCACATCCTTTCGAGATAAGTTTGCAGGCGTGTAGAGAAGATATAATGGTAGGATGCTTCTTGTATTTGATGCCAAGAAAGGAAAATCTTGGAAGACCGGGCTTTCGGAAAGATACAATTCTATTTCGGCAGTTGATGTAAGCATCATGGTCTACAAGCCAATCTACCCCTAAAATGGCATCATATCCTTTCATGTCAAGGCATACTAAGTTTGCGGGAAGATTGTGTCCTTCTACCACTACCTCATAATCAGGATAATAGTTGGTAAGCTTAGTTCCAGATCTTAAAGGTGTAGTAATAGCGAGATCTGAAGGTAGGGGAACTGATGCAGTTGGTAAGGTTTTTGCAAAAGTGGTGGAGATAAAAGAATGAGAAGCACCAGTATCAAATAGCACGAATGCAGGACGAGAACAGATTTGAAGAGTACCTTCCATGAGCCCATTATTTTGATCCCTGGGCGCTTCTTCTTCATCTATAACTGCATTGAGGCGAGCCGGCCTCCTACGTCCTCCGTTATTTGGTTGGTCTTTCATAAGGGGGCAATCTGGCACACGATGCTCCCTACTTCCACAGTGCAAACAAGCACCTAGGTGCTTCCAGCATTCTTCAGCCGAGTGGCCGAATTTTTCACAAAAGGTGCACGCTGAGGTGACTTGCTCCCTTTCTTCCTTCACCTTTTTACTACTCTTTTGAGAATTTCCACCGTTCCCATTCCTTGATCTTTTCTTATTATCATGGCTTTTGTATGGTTCCGTGATACTGAACTTCTCCTTCTTATAATGTCGATCAGAGCGTCGGCTAGATTCTTCTCCCTTTCCTTTCAACCCTTCGACCTTCTCTAAGGTCCTCTCGCATAAATATGCCCTTTGAACCATCTCCGCATAAGTGCGGATATTCTATGTCCCTAGTTGTTGAATGAAACCGGGCCGTAACCCGTCCATAAATCGGTTTGCTTTTAATAAGTCTGTACTAATCAAATGTGGTGCATACGGTGCTAGTCTTGAAAACTGCAACTCATATTCTGCCACGGACATCATCCCTTGACGAAGGGAGGCAAACTTCATAGCCTTCCTTTCCTTTACATGCTCGGAGAAATATTTGGCACGGAATAAAGTGAGAAAAACATTCCATGTATGTGGCGCATCGGCTGGAGGTGCCGGAACTGATTTCCACCAAGTGCGAGCATCCTTGTTTAATTGGAACGTGGCTAGACGGACTTTCTCCTGATCAGTGCATTAAATAACATCAAATATCCTATTCATCTCGTCGATCCAATTTTCTGCTTCGTTTGGATTGGAAGATCCATAGAAACGCGGAGGATTTAGACTCCGGAAATTACGATGAAGGTCTCCTGCCCTTGCCCCCGCACCACCTTGTGCTATAGTTTGCAGTGCCTGGGTGAGGCCGGCAACAGTTTGTTGCATACCGTCCCAATCTACGCGATGAGCCATGATAAGAATAATAAGGTACCTGAGAGAAAATAACAACTTGTTATTTCTCATGAAATTGGAATGAATCAAAATAATTCTTGAAGCTAATTAGCTATCTTATCCCGAGTTCTACCCAATCCTCACATGGGTGTGGAATTTTTCCTTAGTTTATAGGTAGGGGTCCTTAACCTTAGACTTATCCTATGACATGACTCTTTTCCTTAAGTCATGAGACTTAGGCTCTAATACCAACTTAACTGTCACGTCCCGAGCCTTTATTTACAGCGGAAGACTTGCTCGGGGAGCGCGAACAGCCGGCATGGTAAGCCTCTTGCAAGCAAGAATAATTCAGAGCGCGAGACAATCACACATATAGATGCAATTGCACAAGATGTAATCAAACATCAACTTTATTCCATAATCAATTAATATTCAAAAATACATAATTTGACTTTTTCACTAATTGACTCAAGAAATAAGAAAAATTACATTGACTCCATCTAAACACTTGAAACTGCCTAAGTCTTCTCTCTTATCAGGACAACTCTTAATCACTCTCGGACCCGCTGCTCGAATCACCCGAATCCGAATGCGAACTATATTCATCTTCTGAAAATCATTGAACAATAGGTCATGAGCACACTTGCCCAGTAGGTATCTTCGCATCAATATGAAGGCACTATTTAAGTAATTATCATTTTAGCTCTAAAGAAATAAGGTAAAATCATGCGAATGCGAATCAATCATGCGATCAAATTAATAGAAACAAGATAACCATGTAAGATAGAATGATCAAGAATGAACTAGCAAGAATATAACAAAAACATGATATTGGCCTTCCATGAACAAGAATGTAACGAGATTGTACTAGCAAGCCACATATTCCTCACTTTAGCATCTTATGCTTAAGAACAAGTGCTTCATGAATTTCTGTGGAATATCAAGCAAGAATGTCATGTTGTGCCGTGGATCTTCACATATTTATAGAAATAGTACTCCCAGCGCAATGCGACGCCAGTAACATCATACCCCATGGTTTATAAAATAGTATGTTTCCGGCAATCAGCCGAGGGGACTAGCATAGAGCCCTTGAACACAATCAGTGCTCGATCGCATCTTCAGTTATAAATTAAGCTACTTCCACGCAGTATAACAGTAAAGTATGGCCAAGAATATAGCACTTCCAATAATTCCATGATAACAATAATCAATGAATGAATGCTTCAATTTCGAACAATATGATTCAAAAAAAAAGATTTAAACAAGGCTATGCTCTTGGAAATAAATCAGCAGCATAACGGTACTTTTCTTAACTCTCATTCGTTAGCTTACGTCAATTTTAGCAATATGATAAGTTCTAGATCATCAAGGTGTGTCTAGAATCATTGGAATATTAACCCTTGGTCAATCCTTGGGTTAACATATACAAGGTATGTAACGGTCAGGGTCTGGGCCGTTACATTATGTAACGCGTCCATGCTGGACCGTTACAATGACCAGAGTCCAGAAAGATAAAGATAGACTCAGAGGAATGCGACGGTCTGGAACTGGGCCGTTACTTGGCCTGACGGTCTAGTCCTGGGCCGTTATTTTTCAAGAACCAGAAACCCGATATTGTAATCTAATTAATGGACTTTTATTGGTACAACCAACTCAGCGTCCTAGTGGGAATCCCAGGCTCGCGGAGATTTACGGAGGCCTTGAAACAATGATTTCCTAGTCCATTGGAAGGAATATCCAATAGAGAGGTCCTCATGTCCAAGATAGTTTCCTATAGTGCAAAGTGTAAACTAATGACATCGTACCGGAGTAAGTGCCATGTACTTATAGAATTTGACTCTATTGACAGAGAGAGATATATAATCTATGTGAAATCACGATGAAAACTCCGTTTTACAAGTCATGCTTTATAGTACAAAACTATACATTTAGGCTTTATGAAACTAGTAAAACTCAAAATAAAAGTGAGATATCAACCATGCAATACCTAATATGAATGATCTGATAATCATGAAATCAGGTTGCTACTTAGATATCGAGGTATAAACATAGGTAATAGTGGCATGATATATTCTGCCTAGGGTTGTCAGTACACAGATTGTAACGGTCTAGGGTCAGGGCGTCAGAGTGAATATGACGGTCTGTCGAGGAGCCGTTATATGAAAGCAACGCGTCTGTTGTGGCGCGTTATTATCAACAGAGGAAAATAAGATATACAGAGACTGTGACGGATCATGGTAGGCGCGTTACATTCAAGTGACGGTCCTACTGGGATGCGTTACAGTGTCTGCTAACAGAAAACAAATAAGAAACCTAAGAGGTCAATTCACATCATGTCTATAATCAAAATATCATGAGTTTCTTAGACATGACAACGAAGTAAAGGTCTTCTACATGCATAGGTAATTGTGAGTAGATGAACAACATGTTATAATCCTCTCTTATTAGGGCTAAGGGATGCATGATATGCATGGAACTATCAAAACATGGAATCAATGATCTATCATGCATGAAAAAAACCCATAAAACCAGAGGCTCTTTGTCCTATCAAGTTCTTTTTGCCGTTCATGAGATAACCTACCTCTTTCTTAGGTTGAAGTTTCTGGATTTGGTTGAGAATTCAGCCCTAGTTCTTCACCTTCCTTTGTGACTTTTCCAGCTACTTCCTTGGGCTCTAACCCCATGTCCTCTTGACCTAAGGATGTGAAATTCGGAGGGGAGTTAGTCTAAAGTATAATGAACAAAATTTTCAAAACAACTTACCTGAAATAATGATTCCTTACCTTCCTTCTTTACGTCCCAAAAGTAAGGGTCGCACAGTTCAAAACTATGCCCTATTTATAGAGTTTAGGTTAGGGTTTGAGGATTAGATCGATTCTAGAGTCCTTATTCCACTAAATCCTTATCCCTAAGAGTCCTTAGAGTTATTATGAGTCTTCTCATTCGATCCATAGTGGATAGGAGCATCAAGTTCCAATCTTTTCACGAGTTCCTTTCTTCACGGAACTTACAGGCGTGTAACGGTCGAGTGACCCTGCGTTACTTGGCTGTGACGGTCTCGCGATAGACCGTTACAGTCTTCGTAGTTAGGACTTTTAAAATATTAAAACTCTTTTGTTAATTATCTATATATAATTTGCATTTATCTTTTAAAATTAAAATACCTTCTAGAATATGGGCCAAACTTAATGGGCTTGGTTTAAAACCTTTTGGATCTTAATTAAGTGGGTTGGGTTACTTGATTAACACTATTTGGCCTTATAATGATTTATTATTCAAATAAATCCTTTATAAATTCCTTTAACCCTTTTATAATTTCCAGAAAATTATTAAATAACCCAGGAAATACTTATATAAAGTTTTGGGGCTTTACATCATGCGACCTAAGTGTATAGACTAGCTGAATAATGCATTAGCACAATAGAGGGAATGTGTGGACTTCTGTGAAGTGTATGAAGCCCTCGAGTGTATAGACTCAGAGATGTCAAATAGGCAAGTGTGTCAAGTGTGAGAGTGTGTAGAGTTGAAGTTCTTCATGCGAGCTCAGTGTATGGACTTGTAAGTGTTCATGCGATCTCAGTGTGTAGACTTCATTCAACAGGTAAGACAATGGATGTATAGAGTTGATCGTGTGAAGGAGGACGAGTGTAAAGACTTGTAATGAAGAGCAGCAATGTGTAGACTTGTGAAGCACAACTGTATGCAATGTATAGACGTCGATGAGAACAATGCATGAAGGCATCGAATGTGTAGACTTAGAAACATCAATTAAGCAAGTGTGTCAAATGAGAGAGTGTATACACTTGAAAACAACATATAGGCAAGTATGAACAACTTGAGAGTGTATGCACTTGAAGGTGATATCGAGTGTATAGGGTTGAAGGATAACTGAGTGTATACACTTAGAGATGTGTAGACTTGCCAAAGAGCTGGACGATGTACAGACTTGAACAAGTAGAGTCTGTACAGACTTGAAGGTTCACAGTGTGTAGACTTTGACAAGGCAACGTCAGTAAAGTTCCCAATGTACAGACTTACTGAACTGAGCGTAGGTAAAAGATATGAGGAATGTATAGACTTACTCAGTTCAGTTCAGAACGTAGGTAAAAGTCCCAATGTATAGACTTTAAGAGAATGCAACTGCTGTACAGACTTGCTCAACCAGTCCGATGTACAGACTTGGAATTTCAATAGAAGGATGTACAGACTTGGAAAACTAATGCCAATGTACAGACTTCACCTCGTGCAAGCTACAGTGAATGAGTGTATAGACTTAATGGTCTCCCTGGCTGTACAGACTTGATCACAGGCTGAACAGTCGAATGTATAGACTTGCTTCCACCGACCAGTGTATAGACTTCAAGTCCAAGTGAGACAGTGGTTGTACAGACTTGGGAGGCTTGACACAGTGATGTACAGACATGGAATCAATGAAGGCGTTGGCTGTACAGACTTTGATGAACGCCGCTCACTGTACAGACTTCGAATCAAGGCATGAATAGTGAATCAATGTCTAGACTTGGATGCCCAAGCCAATGTATAGACTTGTGCAGTGCAGCCAGTGTATGGACTTGTACAGTGACTAAAGGCGGTACAGACTTTGGGTCATGATGTGTGAGACGAGGGACAGTGTATTGACTTTCAAATGACAGACGATGTATAGACTTGGGGTTCAACTGGATGTATGGACTTGGAAGATGAAGGGTGATGTGCATACTTTGAATATGAACAGGAGAATGTATAGACTTGACCCCTTGAAAGGATGTATACACTTCAGATGTAAGCTACAGTGCCGTTGTATGGACTTGAACTCAAGGAATGGCTGTACAGACTCTGAAAGCTTAGCAGAGGGTGTACAGACTTTGTATATTAAGTTCAATGTATGGACTTCAGGTGAAGACCAATGTACATACTTTGAATATGAAATTCTATGTATGGACTTGGAAAGCAAAGGAGGCGTCGACCCACCAGAGGTGGAGCGTCGACCCATCAGAGGTGGAGCGTCGACCCATCAGAGTCCAGACAATGCAGACAGTGTGTAGACATGATCAAGTAGTGCATACCTAACAGACAACCATATGAACTGCACAGTCCTACATGATGAAGCATGAATTATTCTAGAGATAGAAGATTGATTTATAGTGTGAGACATCATCAAAACCGTAGGGATGCAACACTAGGAAGTCCACTCGGCTTATTGCTAAGGTATATTGACTGGGAGCCATGATCAGCTGATCACTGAGGTGCCGATGAATGGATTGTCGCTGGCCGACCATTGAGGTGTAATGATTGAAGTGTGTGATAGACCAACCCTCGGGGGTGCATTGGTCTAGGGTTGCTGTGGACGGGCCTTCGAGGTATGTCCGTCTATGAGGTATCTTGACTGGTTCATGTGGTTGTTGTTGTAGATCCGCCTAGTTAAGGCATGTTGGTCTATTACTGGGAACTGGAGGTCAGAGGCTGGAGGCTGGAAGGCAAAGATTGGATGCGGGGTCTGGAGATTGTGATCGAGATATGGGAGACTAAGTACTGGGGCTGGAAACTGGGGACCAGAGACTAGAAGCTAGGTGTTGGTACTGAAAATCGGGATTTGGAGGCTGGTCACTGGGACTGGGGACTGGGTACTGGGGCTGGGAATTAGGAGCTGGAGACTAGAAACTAGATACTAGATTTCGAGGTTAGGATTTGGATATTAGATACTAGGACTAGAGACTGGGCATCGAGACTAAAGACTGGGAATTTAGAGGCCAAAAATTAGGTACTAGGATTGGAGACCGGGATCTGGGTACCAGACGTTGGGACCGGAGTCCCACCTGCACGAGGTGTGCTGGCCTATTGCTAGAAACTGGAACTAAGGGTCGGGAATTGGATATTAAGATGGGTGTCATGCCCCGAGCGCGGAAGATTACCCGGAGGCGTGACGCGTCTATAAGGATTGTGTCAATCATGTAAATATCAGAGTGCGCAAATAACTAAGCTTTAACTCAAAATTAATACAAATAGTACAAGCTGACAATTGTCACAACTAATCAAAGGACAAATACATATGTTCCCAGAGTCCAACGACTAGGCTTCAAATCTTAAGCAGTTCTAATCAAGTTGACTAATACAAATGACATAGATGAATTGATACAACTGACATAAGTGAACTAATACAATAACACAAAGGACATCACAATTAACATGACAATTGATGACTCCATTCTACACTCATCACTCAGACTCATCCCCTTCCGTGTTCTGGCCGATATCCAAACTACCTGAAAAGGTTAGAAAAATAACTAGATGAGCGAATCGCTCAGTAGGAATTACATCTCAAGATTTAACATGCTTTAAGTGGTTTACAAGTTCGATTAATGTCAGTAAAGTTATGCATGTAGATGAGTAGATATCAAGGATTGTAAAAATCGACAAGAGCAGTGAAGGAATAACAAGTGAGAGTATAAGGATTCCAACTTCAATGCAGCAATAGTAAGAGATTCAAGCAAGTAATAACTGGAATTAATGAAAATCTTTCCAAGAGAGTAAGAACTCATGTCAAGCAAGTAATAGAAAGTAATATAAATTCAAGCATGTAAAATTGAAATTGGCTATTTATCAATTTCATTCAAGTAAAACTTTACCCTTCTGCGGGTCTCAAGTCAAATCAATCAAGTAATATCACGAGAATGAGTGGAATGTCTAAAGCCTAGCAAGCAAGTACTCCGGTGCAATGCCAAACACCGTGGTCAATAAACTCCCATGGGCACAAGTACCTTCGGGTGCTCCTCCCAGGATCAGACCGGGCCCTATATGCACAGCATTAATCATGTCTGTCGACATCCACTCTCATTTATAGCCAATATGAAATTTCAAGGTTTGACCAGTATGATATATAAGGTAGAATTATGGAATGGAATCCAAGGGTGCATTAATGTGTAGGGATGAACTAGGAGTGGAAACCAGTAACGTTTGATACACGGAAAAAAACTAGATAAGAGAGGTGCCTTATGGGCCACCTGACAATTTTAGAAACGACACCCTCACTGTGGGATGCCCTTCCTGGGAATTATACAGGGTTTAGAGGACCCTGTCAGGAGTTAAATATCACCTCTCAGGCTGCCATCTATCAGTGGAGATGGTAAAAGCAAAAGCCTAACGATCAGGTTAACGCAATGAGCCAACTGTAGTTCATCGCGTCAACCCTGCAGTTCATCGCGTCAACCCTGCGAACAGGCTGGGTCGACTCATCAGTTCATCGCGTCAACCCTGTGAACAGGCTGGGTCGACTCATCAGTTCATCGCGTCAACCCTGCGAACAGGCAGGGTCGACTCATCAGTTCATCGCGTCAACCCTATGAACTAGCATGGTCGACTCATCAGTTCATCGCGTCAACCCTGTGAACTGGCAGGGTTGACCCTGTGAGCAGGCAGGGTCGACTCATCAGTTCATCGCGTCAACCCTGTGAACTGGCAGGGTCGACTCATCAGTTCATCGCGTCAACCCTATGAACTGGCAGGGTCGACTCATCAGTTCATCACGTCAACCCTGTGAACTGGCAGGGTCGACTCATCAGTTCATCACGTCAACCCTGTGAACTGGCAGGGTCGACCCTGTGAGCAGGCAGGGTCGACTCATCAATTCATCGCGTCAACCCTGTGAACTGGCAGGGTCGACCCTGTGAGCAGGCAGGATCGACTCATCAGTTCATCGCGTCAACGTGATGAATTGGCAGGGTTGACCCTGTGAACAGGCAGGGTCGACTCATCAGTTCATCGCGTCAACGCGATGAATTGACAGGGTCGACTCTGCAGTTCATATTTGCTCAAAATGGCTTAAGGTATTAATCTTTGATTAAACTGGGGTATTAACCTTTGATTTAAGTTTATTTAGGTAAAACTGATGACATGGATAGATAGAGAAAACTGTAAGGATTATAGATCTTTATTCATGCATTCGTTTCATGCTTTAGTTGCTTCAATATCAGATTTTTAACATGACGTATCATACAAGTTTTCATTTTTAAAGGAACTAAATGGAGACAAGGTTTCTAGATAGGCAACCTAATAGATTAATTAGGTATGCTAGTTAGTTAGTAGATCAACTAACATGTTAATTAGGTATGTTAACAGGTTAGTTAAACTAATAAGTTACGTAAAAACACGATAAAATTTGCGTTAAACGGATATATCGTATGGATATGAAGCTAATACATGCCAACTACCCTAGATTGAAGCTAATACATGCTAATCAATGCTAATCATCTTGGGTATAAGTCTACTACATGTTAATTATCTTGGTACGAGGCTAATACATGCTAATCATCCTAGATTTAAGCTAACACATGCTAATTATTCTAGGTATGAGACTAATACTTGCTAATTATCTTGTGTATGAAGCTAATACACGCTAATCATCATAGATTTAAGCCAACACATACTAATTATTCTAGGTATGAGACTAATACTTGTTAATTATCTTGGGTATGAAGCTAATACACGCTAATCATCCTAGATTTAAGTCAACACATGCTAATTATTCTAGGTATGAGACTAATACTTGCTAATATTTGCTAATACATGCTAATTATTCTGGGTATAATGCTAATACATGCTAATTATCTTAGGTATGAAGCTAATACATGCTAATCATCCTAGATTTAAGCTAACACATGCTTTATGAACACTAAATATAGCATGGAAATGAGCCTAATACCAAATGCCTAGACTAATCATCCTAGATTAGCTACTAGTTTAGTTAAAAGTTGAGAGCACCTACTCGTTGGAAGATCGTAGCAGCATAACCCTTCTTTGTAATCCCTGCAGAGCTTTGCCCCAACCTTAGCTAACCTAGAATGGGGGTAGCAAAAGGGGTATGTTTATAGGGTTGTCATGGCCGAATGGGAGGCAAGATCTGAAATAATGGGGCTTTACAGCTTATACAGGCTGGAGAGATAAGGGATAATGTTTGAACAACCAATCCATGGCCCAGATCGTAAAGTCTGTCTCCCACATTCATACACGATCCCTCTTCAATGTGCACACTTTCAAAGTCTGTACATCCTCAAAGTCTATACATTGGCTTCACAAAGTCTGCACATCACAAAGTCTGTACATTGCTATTGCTAGCCTATTCACTAAGTCTGTACATCACAAGTCTGTAGTACATCCTCTCCCTCTCAAAGTCTGTACATCACTTCCTCTCAAAGTCTGTACATCACAAAGTCTATACATTGGCTATTGCTAGCCTATTCACAAAGTCTGTACATCCTCTCCCTCTCAAAGTCTATACATTGGCTTCCCTCTCAAAGTCTATACATTGCCTGAGCATAGTCATGAAGTCTATACATTGCACTGTGCATCATTCTTCCAAGTCTATACAACGAGGTGAAGTCTGTACATCCATTAGTGATCTTCCAAGTCTGTACGTTGCTAGCTTATAATGTATAATTAATTGGCACAAAAGGTAAATGGTGGATGTTAGGATTTGAACCCTGGTCATTGGGCTGAAAGGT
Source organism: Amorphophallus konjac (assembly GCA_022559845.1). Lineage (NCBI taxonomy): Eukaryota > Viridiplantae > Streptophyta > Magnoliopsida > Alismatales > Araceae > Amorphophallus > Amorphophallus konjac. The sequence goes on from CM040121.1 coordinate 211,853,145, forward strand.
AAGTTACTTAACCAACTATACTAGGAAGTCACTTGTTAAGTGAATACTCTTTACATATGATAACTACGTGTTCCAACTTCTTACTTAATCTAGAGTTTATCTAATATATTTTTTTAGGAAATATTATTAATAAATATATATATATATATATATTTTATACGGGATGCTACACCCTCCCCCACTTAAAAGAATTTGGTCCCCAAATTCAATTACATTATACGGAGACAAGGAGAGTGAGAATTACTTACGGACTAGAATAATTCTGAAAATCTCCTTCTCATAGACTCCTCGGTTTCCCATGTAGCTTCTTGTTCTAAGCATCGATTCCATTGAATTTTTACCATAGGGATCGTCTTGTTCCTTAGAACTCAGATTTCTTGGTCGAGGATCTTTACTGGCCTTTGCTCATAGGTGAGGTCCTTCTGTATCACCAAGTCAGTGTGATCGATGACGTGTGAGAAATCGTGCACGTATTTCTTTAGCATAGAAACATGAAATACGTTGTGCACTTCTGACAGTTGTGGAGGTAGGGCGATACGATAAGCCACTTCGCCTACCCTTTCCAGTACTTCGAATGGACCGATAAACCTTGGTGTTAATTTACCTTTAACACCGAATCTTCTAATGCCTCGGCCGGGAGATACCTTGAGGAAAACATGATCTCCGACTTGAAATTCCAGGTCTCGCCTTCTGTTATCGGCATAAGATTTCTGCCTAGACTGTACTATCATTAACCTTTCTCTAATGAGTTGTATCTTCTCAGTACAATCTCGCACCATGTCAGGACCTAGAATTTGTTTTTCACCGACTTCATCCCAGCATATGGGAGATCGGTAACTCCTGCCATATAATGCCTCAAAAGGTGCCATTTGTATGCTGGCTTGATAGCTGTTGTTATATGCAAATTCGGCTAGTGGTAAGTGGTCACTCCAACTACCGCCGAAGTCTATAATGCATGCCCATAACATATCTTCCACAACTTGATTAGTCCTCTCGGTCTGTCCATCTGTCTGGGGATGAAAAGCAGTGCTGTAGTTGAGTCTCGTCCCCAAGGAGTGTTGCAGGCTCTTCCAGAAATAAGAGGTGAAGCGCGGGTCTCGGTCAGATACGATCGAGACGGGAACTCCATGCAATCTAACCATTTCCTTCATATACAAGGCAGCAAGTACGTCGACTGACCATCGACTTTTGATGGGTAAGAAATGGTCTGATTTAGTTAATCGGTCGATAATTACCCAAATTCCATCATATCCGCCCCTAGACTTGGGCAAACCCATGATAAAGTCCATGCCAATGTCTTCCCGCTTCCACTTGGGAATATCCAGCGGATGTAGCTTTCCGACGGGTTTTTGATGTTCCGCCTTCACTTGTTGGCATGTGAGGCAACGAGACACAAAGTCTGCTACCTCCCTTTTCATGTTAGGCCACCAGAAAGTTCTTTCCAAGTCTTGGTACATCTTAGTGGCTCCAGGGTGGATTGTGTACCTCGATCTATGAGCTTCTTCAAGAATCTTCTTCTTCAATTTGGGATAGTCGGACACACATGTCCGTTCATAAAATAGTAATATGCCATCAGGTGCCAGCTTGAAATCCAATCTCTCGTCCAGCTTGCTCTTTATCTCCACTAGCGAGGGATCCTCTTCTTGTAACTTCTTGATTTCAGGTAGCAAATCTGGATGTAGGCTCATATGAGATAGAATAATACACATGTTCTTCTCATCTGTGCTGATATCAAGCTCAGAGAATTTCTCCAGCAGTTTCCATTCTTGTATCATGCAGTTGGCCAATATTGTTCTCGGCTTTCGACTAAGGGCATCAGCTATGGAATTACCCTTACCAGGATGGTACTGTATAGTGAAGTCGAAATCCTTGAGATACTCGAGCCAACGCCTTTGCCGCATGTTCAGCTCATTTTGGGAGAATAAGTACTTGAGGCTTTTATGATCGGAGTACACAGTGAATTATTCTCCGTAGAGATAGTGCCTCCAGATCTTTAAAGCGAATACTACTGCGGCCAGTTCTAAGTCGTGAACTGGGTAGTTCCCTTCATGTTTCTTCAATTGTCGGGAAGAGTATGCAATGACTCTCCCATTCTGCATCAATACACATCCAAGACCAATACCAGAAGCATCGGTATATACCTCGTATTTTTCTCCTTCCATTGGTAATGATAAGACTGGAGCAGTGGTCAAGAGATCCTTCAAAGTTTGAAAACACTTTTCACAGTCTTCCTTCCACTCATAAGGCACTTCCTTGCAGGTTAACCTGGTCAGGGGAATAGCAATTTTGGAGAAGTCCTTTATAAAACGCCGGTAGTAACCAGCTAGACCCAAGAAGCTCCGAATCTCAGTTACATTTGTGGGTCGTTCCCAGTTCTTCACGGCTTCGACCTTTGATGGGTCAACAGCAATTCCGTTCTTCGAAACGATATGGCCTAAGAAGGATACTTCCTCGAGCCAAAACTCGCATTTGCTGAATTTGGCATATAGCTTGTTTCCCCTTAATATCTGCAATGCCTTCTTGAGGTGTTCTTCATGATCCTCTTCGATCTTTGAATAGATCAGAATATCATCAATAAAGACCACAATAAATTGGTCTAAATAGGGCCTGAATATGCTGTTCATTAACTGCATAAAAGCTGCGGGGGCATTTGTTAGTCCGAAAGGTATAACAATAAATTCGTAATGCCCATACCTGCTTCGGAATGCAGTTTTATGAATATCTTCTTCTTTGATCTTCAATTGGTGGTAACCAGAACGAAGATCAATCTTGGAGAAATATAAAGCTCCAGATAGTTGATCGAATAGCTCATCAATCCTTGGCAGTGGATACTTGTTCTTGATTGTAAGGTGATTTAGCTGTCGAAAATCTATGCATAATCTCATCGATCCATCCTTCTTTTTGACGAATAGCACGGGTGCTCCCCATGGGGAAGTACTCGGCCTTATGAAACCCTTGTTCAATAACTCCATTAGCTGCTCTTTTAGTTCCTTCAGCTCAGCAGGGGACATTCTGTATGGTGCCCTGGAAATAGGACGAGCACCAGAGACAAGGTCGATTGTGAACGACACTTCCCTTTCCGGGGGTAAGCCAGTTAAATCTTCTGGAAAAACATCGAGAAGATCCCGAATTACACGGATGTCTTCAAGGTTAACCTTCTCGACTTCCGTGGCAGTCACGAATGCTATGAAAGTCATGCATCCCTTATTCATAAGTTTACTAGCTCGGAGTGCTGATATAAGAAGTGATTTACTTTGAGGGCTATTGTAAACTAGCTCTGGGAAATCTACGAAAGTTACCTTGCCATGCCGGCAGTCTACAGTTGCTTGGTATGTGGATAGCCAGTCGGCACCTAGTATGACATCATAACCCTTTATATCTAGGCATATCAGGTCAGCAGGTAAATTATTTCCCTTAATCATCACTTCACAGTTTGGATAGTGATAAGTGCTATCAGACTCATTCCCAAGAGGTGTAGATATGACCAAATCTAACAGTTCATGTTTCTTAGAAAATGAAGCAGCAAAGTTCTTAGAAACGAATGAATGAGTTGCTCCGATATCGAATAAAACTTGAGCAGTTTCTGAATAAATAGTGAGAATACCTTCCACAATTTCACCTTTAGTGGGTTCCGTCTCTTGGAGAGCTTACAGACGGCCTTGTTTCTTTACCGGACGCTTCTCATCTTTGGTGCCTTGTTCCTTCATCAGTGGGCAGTCTGGGATTCGATGCTCTCGGCTCCCACATCGAAGACAAGCTCCTAACTTTCTCCAGCATTCCTCGGTCTTATGACCAGCTTTATCACAATACTTGCAAATCTCCTTTGATGGTCTGGTGATGGAGAATGGCCTGTCATTCTTTTGGAATTTCTTCGCCTTAGAGGGCTCCCCTCCCATGAAGAATCGCTTCTTGTTGAAGGATTGTTTGAATTTTCCCGGGCTTGTGACGGGTTCCTTCTTGTCTCTTCCTTGGATTCTCTCAGATAATTCGGTGGCGTCTTCCAGCAGTTGAGCACGCCGAACCATCTCCGAATAGACTTGGATGTCCATCGGGGCAAGTTGTGTGATATAATGGGGCCGAAGCCCGTTGAGGAATCTTCTCGCCTTCATCTTTTCCGTACGCACGAAGTGGGGTGCATACCTAGATAATCTGGAGAATTGGGCCTCATACTCGGCCACTTTCAAGCCCCGTTATTTTAGAACGGTGAATTCCGTGGCTTTCTTTTCCTGGATATGATCGGAGAAGTACTTGTTGTTGAAATGCTCCGTGAATTCATCCCATGTGACATGGTATTCTGGCAGTGTTGCTTCTATGGATTCCCACCAGCATCGAGCGTCCTGCTCTAGTTGGAATACGGCAAGTAAAACCTTCTCTTCATCCGCGCATTGCATCACACGGAAGATTCGTTCCATCTCCTTTAGCCAATTCTCGGCATCCTCGGGGTCGGACGAACCCATGAACCTCGGTGGGTTCATGTTACGGAAACTTCGGTGGAGATCTCTCGCTCCACGATTTGCTCCACCTTGGGCCACTTGCTGTAGTGCCTGTGTGAGGCCTTGCACGGTGCGCTGCATCTCGCGCCATTGTGCTCTTTTCGCAGCCATGATCCTACAAAAGAGTTAAGTATGATAAAGATCAGATTTACTTGTAAGGTCGAAAGTCATTGTAGAACTTAACCCATGGCTCTATCCATCTCACCGGGTAAGGTATATCTATCCTTGAACTTGGGTTTTACCTATCCTTGGACTCAAGTTTTTACTTAGATTTCAATTTCTAACCGTTCATTTTTTCTAATTCCCTAGGTTTGAAAACTTAGGCTCTGATACCACGAAGACTGTCACGCCCCGAGCGCGGAAGATTACCCGGAGGCGTGACGCGTCTATATGGATCGTGTCAATCATGTAAATATCAGAGTGCGCAAATAACTAAGCTTTAACTCGAAATTAATACAAATAGTACGAGCTGACAATTGTCACAACTAATCAAAGGACAAATACATATGTTCCCAGAGTCCAACGACTAGGTTTCAAATCTTAAGCAGTTCTAATCAAGTTGACTAATACAAATGACATAGATGAATTGATACAACTGACATAATTGAACTAATACAATAACACAAAGGACATCACAATTAACATGACAATTGATGACTCCATTCTACACTCATCACTCAGACTCATCCCCTTCCGTGTTCTGGTCGATATCCAAACTACCTGAAAAGGTTAGAAAAATAACTAGATGAGCGAATTGCTCAGTAGGAATTACATCTCAAGATTTAACATGCTTTAAGTGATTTACAAGTTCGATTAATGTCAGTAAAGTTATGCATGTAGATGAGTAGATATCAAGGATTGTAAAAATCGACAAGAGCAGTGAAGGAATAACAAGTGAGAGTATAAGGATTCCAACTTCAATGCAGCAATAGCAAGAGATTCAAGCAAGTAATAATTGGAATTAACGAAAATCTTTCCAAGAGAGTAAGAACTCATGTCAAGAAGGTAATAGAAAGTAATATAAATTCAAGCATGTAAAATTGAAATTGGCTATTTATCAATTTCATTCAAGTAAAACTTTACCCTTCTGCGGGTCTCAAGTCAAATCAATCAAGTAATATCACGAGAATGAGTGGAATGTCTAAAACCTAGCAAGCAAGTACTCCGGTGCAATGCCAAACACCGTGGTCAATAAACTCCTATGGGCACAAGTACCTTCGGGTGCTCCTCCCAGGACCAGACCGGGCCCTATATGCACAGCATTAATCATGTCTGTCGACATCCACTCTCATTTATAGCCAATATGGAATTTTAAGATTTGACCAGTATGATATATAAGGTATAATTATGGAATGGAATCCAAGGGTGCATTAATGTGTAGGGATGAACTAGGAGTGGAAACCAGTAACGTTTGATACACGGAAAAAAACTAGATAAGAGAGGTGCCTTATGGGCCACCTGACAATTTTAGAAACGACACCCTCACTATGGGATGCCCTTCCCGGGAATTATACAGGGTTTAGAGGACCCTGTCAGGAGTTAAATATCACCTCTCAGGCTGCCATCTATCAGTGGAGATGGCAAAAGTGAAAGCCTAACGATCAGGTTAACGCAATGAGCCAGCTGTAGTTCATCGCATCAACCTTGCAGTTCATCGCGTCAACCCTGCGAATAAGCTGGGTCGACTCATCAGTTCATCGCGTCAACCCTGCGAACAGGCAGGGTCGACTCATCAGTTCATCGCGTCAACCCTGTGAATAGGCAGGGTCGACTCATTAGTTCATCGCGTCAACCCTATGCACAGGCAGGGTCGACTCATCAGTTCATCGTGTCAACCCTGCGAACAGGCTGGGTCGACTCATCAGTTCATCGCGTCAACCCTGTGAACTAGAAGGGTCGACTCATCAGTTCATCGCGTCAACCCTGTGAACTGGCAGGGTCGACCCTGTGAGCAGGCAGGGTCGACTCATCAGTTCATCGCGTCAACCCTGTGAACTGGCAGGGTCGACTCATCAGTTCATCTCGTCAACCCTGTGAACTGGCAGGGTCGACTCATCAGTTCATCGCGTCAACCCTGTGAACTGGCAGGGTCGACTCATCAGTTCATCGCGTCAACCCTATGAACTGGCAGGGTCGACTCATCAGTTCATCGCGTCAACCCTGTGAACTGGCAGGGTCGACCCTGTGAGCAGGCATGGTCGACTCATCAGTTCATCGCGTCAACCCTGTGAACTGGCAGGGTCGACCCTGTGAGCAGGCAGGGTCAACTCATCAGTTCATCACATCAACGCGATGAACTGGCAGGGTCGACCCTGTGAACAGGCAGGGTCGACTCATCAGTTCATCGCGTCAACGCGATGAACTGGCAGGGTCGACTCTGCAGTTCATATTTGCTCAAAATGGCTTAAGGTATTAATCTTTGATTAAACTGGGGTATTAACCTTTGATTTAAGTTTATTTAGGTAAAACTGATGACATGGATAGATAGAGAAAACTGTAAGGATTATAGATCTTTATTCATGTATTCATTTCATGCTTTAGTTGCTTAAATATCAGATTTTTAACATGACGTATCATACAAGTTTTCATTTTTAAAGGAACTAAATGGAGACAAGGTTTCTAGATAGGCTACCTAACAGATTAATTAGGTATGCTAGTTAGTTAGTAGATCAACTAACATGTTAATTAGGTATGTTAACAGGTTAGTTAAACTAATAAGTTACGTAAAAATATGAAAAAACTTACGTTAAATGGATATATCGTATGGATATGAAGCTAATACATGCCAACTACCCTAGATTGAAGCTAATACATACTAATCAATGCTAATCATCTTGGGTATAAGGCTACTACATGCTAATTATCTTGGTACGAGGCTAATACATGCTAATCATCCTAGATTTAAGCTAACACATGCTAATTATTCTAGGTATGAGACTAATACTTGCTAATTATCTTGTGTATGAAGCTAATACACGCTAATCATCATAGATTTAAGCCAACACATGCTAATTATTCTAGGTATGAGACTAATACTTGCTAATTATCTTGGATATGAAGCTAATACACGCTAATCATCCTAGATTTAAGCCAACACATGCTAATTATTCTAGGTATGAGACTAATACTTGCTAATATTTGCTAATACACGCTAATTATTCTGGGTATAATGCTAATACATGCTAATTATCTTAGGTATGAAGCTAATACATGCTAATCATCCTAGATTTAAGCTAACACATGCTTTATGAACACTAAATATCGCATGGAAATGAGCCTAATACTAAATGCCTAGACTAATCATCCTAGATTAGCTACTAGTTTAGTTAAAAGTTGAGAACACCTACTTGTTGGAAGATCGTAGCAGCAGAACCCTTCTTTGTAATCCCTGCAGAGCTTTGCCCCAACCTTAGCTAGCCTAGAATGGGGGTAGCAAAAGGGGTATGTTTATAGGGTTGTCATGGCCGAATGGGAGGCAAGATCTGAAATAATGGGGCTTTACAGCTTGTACAGGCTGGAGAGATAAGGGATAATGTTTGGACAGCCAATCCATGGCCCAGATCGTAAAGTCTGTCTCCCTCATTCATACACGATCCGACTTCAATGTGCACACTTTCAAAGTCTGTACATCCTCAAAGTCTATACATTGGCTTCACAAAGTCTGCACATCACAAAGTCTGTACATTGCTATTGCTAGCCTATTCACTAAGTCTGTACATCACAAGTCTGTACATCCTCTCCCTCTCAAAGTCTATACATTGGCTTCCTCTCAAAGTCTGTACATCACTTCCTCTCAAAGTCTGTACATCACAAAGTCTATACATTGACTATTGCTAGCCTATTCACAAAGTATGTACATCCTCTCCCTCTCAAAGTCTATACATTGGCTTCCCTCTCAAAGTCTATACATTACCTGAGCATAGTCATGAAGTCTGTACATTGCACTGTGCATCATTCTTCCAAGTCTATACAACGAGGTGAAGTCTGTACATCCATTAGTGATCATCCAAGTCTGTACATTGCTAGCTTATAATGTATAATTAATTGGCACAAAAGGTAAATGGTGGATGCTAGGATTTGAACCCGGGTCATTGGGTTGAAAGACAAGTTACTTAACCAACTACACTAGGAAGCCACTTGTTAAGTGAATACTCTTTACATATGATAACTACGTGTTCCAACTTCTTACTTAATCTAGAGTTTATCTAATATATATTTTTTGGGAAATATTATTAATATATATATATATATATATATATATATATATATATTTTATACGGGATGCTACAATGGGAGTCTGGGTACTGGGACTGGAAACTGTTGTGCCCCTGTGATCATTGGAGTCTTCCTGTGGTTTGGGTCATTCGACATCGTCTTGTGGTCATTTGAGTTATTGGATATTCTTGGTTTTGATAATAGCTAAACACTATAAGTCATTATTGTTTTAACTCTCATATGACTGACATACGTGATGTTTTGTTCATAACAGATATGCCAATGAATTGCCAAGGAATGAAGTGGAGATGGCAAATGTGAAAGCTCAATGTTGCGCCCTCGCACGCGGATCGACCTGCGCGGTCAGGTCGCGGGGGTTTCCGGGGGCGGAGCCCCCGGAACAAAATTTTGATTATAGGAGAGATATAATCAACAGAAATCTTCAAGACTGTCAAGGCTGATGCCACAGACATGAACGGGCTGCTAAAGGAGTCAAGCGATGGAGCTAAAGTAGTTAACGGACCGACCCGGGAAAGCCCGGGGTCTGCCCAGCTGGCGGTCGACCGCCAGCACAGGGGCGGTCGACCGCCCCAGCCAGCAGCCCACCGTCTGCAACTCTTTCAGTAGCGGTCGACCGCCAGCCCAATAGCGGTCGACCGAAATTTCCAGGAACCGCCCATTTGTAGGTTTCTCAGTAGCGGTCGACCGCCAGAAGCTGCAGGTCGACCGCCAGCCCCGAGCCTTCAATGTTGACTTTGTTTTCCACTTCGAGAAGAGCCCCTTTCCTTGTATTTGTTTAACCCCAAAGTCACCCAATCTTCCATAGATTGTGGATCTGGTCTGGGGGATGTCTAAGGACCATTCAAAGATTATAAAACACATGCAAGAGGGTTAGAAACCCTAGTTGATCATTTGTGAATCCAAGGGAGATCAAAGGAGGCTACAAGGGTGAGAGAAGTTCGAGTACTGTAGCCGTGAACAGTACTCCGGGAAGAAGTTCTTCATCAAATCCTCAAGTGATTCAAGCTACTTGAAGAGGAGATCAAGCCCAAGTTAAGAGAAGATAAAGCTGCATCCTTCATCCTCTTCATCATCTCAAGGGTGATCTAAACTGCATCCTCAAACCTCTTCATCAACTCAAGAAGATCAAAAGGAAGATCCAAGCTACATCCATAGTCTTCTTCATCAACTAGAAAAGATTCAAGGAAGATCATCTCTCAAGGAAGAAGACACTATCGAAGCATCAGATTCAAGCTCCTGCAACTCAGAGAAGATCTTTCTACTTTGAGCATATTCTATATCTTGTTTGAGTGATTTCATATTTGTTCTCTTTTCATTTCTTTCAAACAATTGAAACTAAAGATCATCCATACCGATGGTTAGTAGGAAGACAATCGGAAGTTATCCGATCTGCGGTGTTGACGTCTCTTCCGGTGGTTAGTAGGAAGGCAATCGGTGGTCTTTCCAATTTACGGTTCAGTGCGTGGCACTAGTGGAGCCTCACCGGATTTGGTGAGGGGTGGACGTAGGACTGGGGATTCAGTCCAAACCACCTTAAAATCCTTTGTGTTGTGGTTTGATTGTGTGATTGATTTATCTTAGATGCATGCTTAGGTTCAATATCCATATTGTGAAATCATATTTCTAAGCAAATCATTTTATACGTCACTAAGCTAGTTGTATTCCGCTGTAATTATTTTTAACTAGCTATATAGAGGGTTGCATTGCGAAAAGAGGGGCAGATCTATTCACCCCTCCCCTCTAGATCCGCTCTCCACTACTCAACAAGTGGTATCAGAGCCTAATCTCTCATTATGGGGTCCAACGACCTTAAGGGAAATGGTGGATTAGCGTCCAAAGGTTTCTTACCTGAAGGACATTCTGTTAATAGACCTCCTTATTTTACTGGAACTAATTATCCTTATTGAAAACATCGCATGCAGGTGTTCATTCGTGCTCAAGACTATGAACTTTGGCGAGTGATTAGCAAAGGTCCGTATGAGCTTACGGATAATGAGGAGTTGTGGACCAAAGAACAAATAAGACAATCCACTGTCAACTGAAGTGCTAAACACATCATGCAATGCTCACTCCATCCAGTTGAATTCTCAAGAGTGGCTACCTGCACTTCTGTAAAACTAATGTGGGATAAGTTAGAGGTAATCTACGAAGGAACCTCTCAGGTACGAGAAACAAAAGCCAACATTTTATTTTCTGAATATGAAATGTTCCGCATGAAGCCTGATGAGTCAATTCAGAATATGTATGCTCGGTTAACTGTGCTTACTAATAGTCTAACTGATTTGGGAAAGAAATACTCAGAACAGAAAATTGTGAGAAAGATTTATTGAACATATCTGAGTGATTTTGATGATAACAAAACCCAGGACATTTATCTCCCATGTACTTTGTTTTCAAGCGAAGCTTCATGTTTTAAACCATCAATTTCACCCCATGTCAAATTTGTGTTAATGAATCCTTCCATGTGTTAAATCGAATATAAACCAACTTGTAATCAACTATAACACAAGCCCATTTCAAGCATCGAACCAATGGATAAGTTTCAAGTGAGCTAACACTTGATTTTTGTAGGATTGGAGACTGGCGGTCGACCTGTGGACCCTTGGCGGTCGACCTAAAATAACAGAACTCAAGTCTGGCGATCTGTGAAGCTGGCGGTCGACCGCTAGAAGCTAGCGGTCGACCTATTTTCCCAGCAGCCAAATGTCTACAGGACGGCCCCTGGCGGTCGACCGCTGGCCTCTGCAGGTCGACCGCCAGCCCCGAGCTGCCAACAATTGTTGACTTTTTATCATTTCGAGAAAAGCCATTCCTCTTGGATTTGTTTAATCCCAAAGCAACCAAACTCTCCAGAAATTGTGGATCTGGTTTGGGGGAGTCCTTGGACCATTCAAGAACCTATAAAACATATACAAGAGGGATTGGAAAACCCTAATGCTCATTGTGGATCAAAGGAGTCTATCAAAGGTGGGAAGGAGGAAGCTTGCACTGTAGACGTGAACAGTGCTCCGAGAAGATTTCTTCATCCTTCTTCCTCCTTTCAAGAGTGAAGATCAAGCCACATCTGAAGAAGATCAAGCCTAGATCAAGTGAATCTCAAGCTGCATCCAAAGAATCCTTCATCAACTAAGGGGGAGCACTAATCAAGCCCTTGTTCTTGTGTTTTTCATTTTCACATCCTTCTCAGTTTCAAAGTGTGTTGGTTGTAATCCTAAACCATTTGTGTGTGTGTGGATCTTCACAGATCCGTGTGTGTGTGTGTGCAGTCAAGTTTGATTGCCTTTGTGTGTGTGTGTGTGTGTGTGTTTGATCTTGTATCCTTTCACAAGATAGTGTGTGGATCCTCACGTTTGGTGAGGGGTGGACGTAGGTTGCTGCTGTGGCATCCGAACCACCTAAAAATCGTTGTCTCCGTGTGTTTTGTTCCTTTTCTCCTATCCCTCTTCTGAGCATGCTTGTGGATTTAGTTTATTTGCTATCTTTAGATCTAGTTCTATTGATCACCATCAAATAGATCCTTGGTATATCAAAAGCTGGAATCAGACTGACAAGGTTACTCTTGCCAGAAAGACAACAGTTTGCGTGAGTAAATCTATGGATTTCTTAACTCCGCCTAGTACCAAAGGCTATTGCAGTGATTATCCTTGATTGATCTGGTTTTTACTGCATTGGTTTTTTAGCATTCTTGCATAATCTTAATATTGTGTATATCTGTGGTAAAATTTTGTGCTCACCCAATTCACCCCCCCTCTTGGGTGCCATTGATTATGGGACTTCAATTGGTATCAGAGCCAAGGCTCAATTTTATCAGATCTAATGATCTAGAGCAAGATCCGATCAATGGCAAACAAGGGAACTATGCCTGAGGGCCACTCAATTCATCATCCTCCTTACTTCGATGGCTCGAATTATTCCTATTGGAAAAATAGGATGCATGTCTTTCTAAGAGCCCAGGAGTATGAGATATGGAGAGTTGTGGACAAGGGTCCATACAAACTCGGGGATGACGAAGAGAAATGGACACATGAAAAAATTAAAAAATGCACTATAAATTTCAATGCTATGAATATTATGCAATGCGCTATTCATCCTAATGAGTTCTCTCGTGTGTCTATGTGCAGCTCAGCCAAAGAAATGTGGGACAAGTTGCGTCTCATATATGAAGGAACCTCAGAGGTTAAAGAAACCAAGGCCAACTTGCTCGTGAGCGATTATGAACTGTTCAGAATGAAGCCCGAGGAAACAATCTCAGAAATGTTTGCAAGTTTAACTGAGATCACGAATGGTCTCAAGAGCCTCGAGAAGGAGTACACAAACTCCGAACTGGTGAGGAAGGTCTTGAGGTCACTTCCATCCGCGTGGCACACAAAAGCCACAGTAATTGAGGATTCCAAAAACCTGTCTACATTGCCGTTGGATGAGCTCATAGGGTCTCTAATGACCTATGAGATAAACATGAAGAGAACCACTGAGGAGGACACAAAAAGGAAGAAAATTGTTGGACTGAAAGCTCATCAGTCTGATGATAACCTGCAAGAAGATGAATCTAGCGAAGGAAGCAATGAAAAAGAAGACTTGGCAATGATCACTCATCAAGTGAGGAAATTCTTGAGAAGGAAGAGGAACTTTCAAGGCAACTTCAGAAGGGACCCAAGGAAGTTCAATCAAGTTAAGGGTGAATCAAGCAAATCAAGTAGCATAATATGCTACGAGTGCAAGAAGCCCGGGCACATGAAAGGAGAATGTCCAGATCTGAAGAAGAAATTCAAGAAAGATAAATTCAGAAAGCCCAAAGCCATGGTCGCCACGTGGAGCGACGAAGAGGATGAATCATCTGATGAAGAAATTCAAGAGCTGGTGGAGAACTTGTGCCTTATGGCACATGAAGATGACTCAACCGAGGTAAATTCTGACCCGGACCTTATTTCAAATGAACAGTGGGAGTCGGAATATGAAAAGCTATATACAAGATACAAAAAAATCAAAAGTGAAAATAAAGATCTCAAGAAAAAGATTGGTGAGTCAACCCATGATGATATTTATGTGAGATTTGAGAAACTTGAACAAGAATGGTTTGAGATATCTGAAGAAAAAGAAACTCTGCTTCAAACAATTTCTGATCTTGAGAGAATTAAAGAGGAACTTTCATGCAAAATTTGTGAAATTGAAAACATATGTGAAAAACTCAAAAATGAAAAAGAAACTCTGACTTTCTCCATGTCAGAAATCAAAAATGAAAATGTGAGCTTGAATAAAGAAGTGACTGACCTGTAATCCACTCTTTCTGTGCTTGTTAAAGGGAAACAGAACCTAGACAACATTTTGGGAGTTAAAGTTAACTTCCGAAGAGAAGGATTGGGGTACATACCCCAGAATAAAAAATCTTTTGAACACAAGATCACCACATCTCACGTGCATGGACAAGAAAATGACTATGCTTCATGTTCTCACACCAAACCCCAACATGTTCAGTCTAAGCCACACAGACACCAAGGAACATTCTCACATGTTAATTGCTTTCACTGTGGTAGATTTGGCCATGTGATGTCCAACTGCTGGTTCAAACAAAGCACACCTAAATATCATGCTCCATGGGCAAAAAGGACACATTCAAAGAGCTGGACTAACTTTTATGGACCCAAACTTGTTTGGGTACCAAAAATAATTGCATGAGAAAATTATCTCTTGCAGCTATGTCTTGAAGCCAGGGGGAGCAAATGGTATCTGGACAGCGGCTGCTCATGGCATATGACAGGGGACAAGAAGGTGTTCTCCAAGCTGCAAGAAAAGGAAGGAGGTTCAGTTGCTTTTGGCGGGAAGGACAAAGGTAAAATAATCGGAGTTGGAGACATAGGTAAAAATTCTGAGACCTTGATTGAAAATGTTCTTCTGGTGAAAGGGTTGAATCATAACTTGCTGAGTATAAGTCAGTTGTATGATAAGGGTTTTAAAATCGTTTTTGATGTGACTCACTACCTTGTCATGTGCAAAGATTCAAATGAAATCAAATTCATCGGTAGAAGGAGCAACAATGTGTACACCATTGATCTTGATGATGTTTCAATTGATAATGTGTGTTTGGTAGCTAACAACCATGAGAATGCATGGCTATGGCACCGAAGACTAGGTCATGCTAGTTTTGGAGTGATCTCTAAGCTGTCTAGACATGACTTGGTGATAGGTCTGCCCAAATTGAAATTTGAAAGTGATAGAATTTGTGAGGCTTGCACAAAAGGCAAGCAGACACGTGCCTCTTTCAAAAACAAAAATATTGTTTCTACCTCCCGGCCTCTAGAACAGCTGCATATTGATTTGTTTGGCCCCACCAGGATATCCAGTCTAGGAGGCAAATCTTTTGGATTTGTAATTGTTGATGATTACTCCAGATTCACATGGGTGCTATTTTAAGCCAATAAAAGTGATGCCTTGATGGAATTTCGAGTGTTTTGTAGGAAAATCCAAAATGAAAGAGGTCACCTCATCACTACCATACAGAGCGATCACGGTGGTGAGTTTGAAAATCATGAATTTAGCATCTTCTGTGAAGAGCAAGGATACACACACAACTTTTCATCACCAAGGACGCCACAGCAAAATGGAGTAGTGGAGAGGAAAAATAGAACGTTATTGGATATGGCTCGGACCATGCTTAGTGAGAACTCTCTACCCAAGTACTTCTGGGATGAGGCAGTAAGTACAGCGTGCCACATCATCAACAGGGCAATGTTAAGGCCCATTCTAAAGAAAACTCCATACGAGCTCTACAAGGGTAAGAAACCAAATATTTCTTATCTTAAACCTTTCGGATGCTCTTGCTACATTATCAATAACGGTAAGTCTAACCTAGGCAAATTTGATGAAAAGAATGATAGAGGCATCTTTCTAGGTTATGCAATCAATTCTAGAGCCTACCGTCTATTTAATAAAAGAACCTTGGTTGTTGAGGAAAGTCCTCATGTGATTTTTGATGAAACCGAATCAAAATTAACAAATCAAACTTCTTCTACTGTGGATGCAGATGAAGCTCCTAAGAACTCAATGAGTGTCAAGACTAAGGATGAACCATTGAAAGCAACCTCAAGTAATAGTGAAAAAGATGAAAATCCTACACTTGAGACACTACAAGAACCACAAGTGCAGCATCCTGATCTACCCAGCTCTTCCACTCTTCTAAAGGATCATCCAGCTGTGAACATAATAGGCAATTTGGAGGATGGGGTAAGAACTAGGTCCTCTCTAAGGCAAGTAGAAGAGGAAGACTTGATGGCCTTGCTATCACAAGAAGAACCCAAGGACATTCGTGAAGCTCTTCAAAATGAATCATGGATTCAGGCTATGCATGAAGAACTGCACTAGTTTGAAAGAAACGAGGTGTAGACTCTCGTGCCGCGTCCCAAGAACCATCTCACTATTGGAACCCGTTGGGTTTTTAGAAACAAGCTAAATGATGCGGGATTGGTGGTTAGGAATAAGGCACGGCTTGTAGTCAAGGGGTATAGCCAGGAGATGGGTATTGATTTTGATGAGTCTTTTGCACCGGTTGCTAGACTTGAAGCTGTTCAAATCTTATTGTCCTATGCTTGTTCCCTGAACTTTAAGTTATTTCAAATGGATGTTAAATCTGCATTTCTTAACGGCTATATCAAGGAGGACATTTTTGTAGAGCAGCCTCCAGATTTTGAAGATTCTAAACATCCACAACATGTATACAAGCTCCAAAAAGCCCTATACGGACTAAAGCAAGCACCAAGGGTGTGGTATGAACGGCTCACCTCATTTCTGGTTGAAAATGGTTTCAAGAGAGGTAAGGTTGACCAAACACTTTTCACAAAGAAATCAGGTAAAGACATTTTAGTAGTTCAAGTGTATGTGGATGACATCATCTTTGGAGCTACTAACAATGTTTTATGTGATGAATTCGCAAAAATCATGCAAGGAGAATTCGAGATGAGCTTAATGGGGGAGCTGACTTTCTTCCTTGGATTGCAGGTGAAACAAACTTTAGAGTGAATCTTCATCAATCAGGCCAAATATACTATGGAATTGCTGAAGAAATATGGGATGACAGAAGCAAAACCCATATCAACTCTCATGGCCACTACCACAAAGCTGGATAAGGATGAAAATGGTAAAACAGTAGACTCTACACTGTTTCGAGGTATGATCGGATCACTACTGTACCTTACAGCTTGCCGTCCTGACATTCAATTCAGTGTATGTCTCTGTGCCCGTTTCCAGTCCTGCCCTAAAGAATCTCACTTATCAGCTGTCATACGCATTTTTAGATACCTTATTGGCACTGTCGATTTTGGCTTGTGGTTTCCCATCGGTACTTCTTTTGATTTAATTACTTATACTGATGCGGATTATGCCGGATGCATTATAGATCGTAAAAGTATAAGTGGGTACTGTCAGTTTCTCGGTGGGTGCCTTGTCTCATGGGCCTCCAAGAAACAACATTCAGTAGCTCTCTCAACGGCCGATGCTGAATATGTAGCCGCCGGAAGTTGTGGAGCCCAAGTACTTTGGATCAAAAATCAATTGCTTGATTTGAATGTTGAAGTGGATTGTGTGCCCATCTTATGTGATAATATGAGTGCAATTAGTCTTTCTAAAAACCCTGTTCAACACTCCAGAACCAAACACATTGACATTCGGCATCATTTTCTAAGAGATCATGTAGGTAAAGGGGTTTTTGAGTTCAAGTTCATTGACACACTCAACCAATTGGCTGACATCTTCCCAAAACCCCTAAATCAGGATCAATTCAACAAAATCAGGAGAGAACTTGGCTTGTGCAAGGGTGAGGGCATACGTACTTAGGTCTGCACTAGGCTATTTTTTCGTTGGTTAGATTATGTGAGATGCATGCATTGTGTGTGTTTCATTTTTTATTGTGTATAACCATACCTAGCATGTGTGCCTGTACCTATATTTATATACACTTCTTCCTTGACATTTTCCTAAAACTGCATATTCCTTGATAGATATATGTGGACTCGTGATCTAGTGCTCTAAGCAGTCTCTACTCAAGGGTTTCCGTGGTCGACTCATGCTTGATATCATTCGTGGCTTAGCAAAAGAGAAGAAAAGATTAAAAAAAAGGGGGAAAAAGAAAAAAAAATGATTTGTGAAAATGGGGGAGTCCACAGGGTCATGGAGCCCGTTTCTATCTCTGGTGATCGTTGGCTCAACTCTTTTCCTCTCGGGGTCCACATTGGGGCTTCTATACCCCAGCGGTCGACCGCTGGCTTCGTGTCAGTCGACCGCCAGCGATGAACCGCCCCGGTTCAACCGCATCCGAACCCCAATATAAGGGGGTTTTCCTCCCCATTTCCCATTCTAATGCCTTCCACTCTCTCTCCCTTACTCCACCCTAAACCTAGCACACCTCTCTCCCACCATCTAAGCCCTCAAAACCCCTCATCTCCTTTCTCCCACCACGATCCGGCCAATTTATCTTCACCTCGGAACAACTCATCGCCGGCGTTCGTGCTCTTGTGTCGCCCTTCCCTGATTTCCAGAGCGTGAAGAAGGTGTTCACAGTCCTCCCCGGTGTCTCTCTCTCCATCCTAAGGTAGAGGTATCACACTTTCAGCGGGTTTCTTAGTCTAAATGGCACCTAGAAGGAGTGCTCGGCGTCTTCTCCAAGGGGAACCTAGTGCTCGGAGACGTGAAGCTCCGGCCGCTCCTCCACCACAAGCTCCCGCACGCAGGTTACCTCCAAGAGCTATCATCGACCCTCGTCTTGTCAATTTTCAAGAGATGAATGAAATCCTACCCGACATTTATACAGTTTTTTCAATGCAACCGGGGTGGCTTGACTTTGTCACTAGATACAACCGGTTCTATCCCTATCTAGTACAACAGTTCTATGGTCATTTGTTGGAAAGAAATGGAAGCTTGTACATAATGGTTCAGGGCATTGAGATCCGAATTAATTCAGAATTATTCAATCTTTCCCTAGGTGTCTCTTCACATGGTGCAGACATGATTTTTGGGTATGGTGAGGTTGAGGCAAGTTTCATTACCATGACGAGCTGTGATTTTGTCCGTGGTGTGAGTGACCTCATTGAGCTCAATGCCAACCACTTTCCCGCACTGCAACGGGTTCTCCATCATATGTTTACAACACTTATTTATCCTAAGAGTGGCAGCCGAGATGAAGTGACCGAAGTGCACCGATTTCTATTCTATCATGTTATGAATGGCGAATTAATTAATATGGGATGGCTCATGACTCAGCTGATAAGTCGATGCCGGACACACTTACGGCGGTACCTGCCTTATGCTTCTCAACTCACTGGAGTGTTCACTTTTGTCGGGGTCCCATTGGCAGATGAGCAGTTTGTTCTGGTCCGCCATGATGACATTTATAATGAGCATAAGATTTTCTCCGATATGGGATATTACCGTGATGCAAATAGCGAAATTCATCGTGCTGTCCCAGTTTATGGGGAAGATAATGTCAGTGAAGAAGAAAATGAACTGGACCCCCAGCAAGATCACCAAGATGCACCTGCCCAAGTCCAGCCCGAAGATGTGCCTCCTCCACCGGCTCTCCCTCCACCACCGCAGTACGTTCACGGGGAGTCTTCCACTCAGGGTGCTGGGCATTCCACTTGGGGGGACTATGAGGCTCTAGACCGGCACCTTTTAGGCATGGAAACCCGCATTGACTCCTCTCTTGGGCGTCTGGACACTTTTATGGATACCATGACTGGACGAATGGACTCCTTCACCCACACTCTGGATGATCTCTCTACCCATTTGGCCATTCTCTTTGCCAGCCATGAAGATAACCGTGAGGCTTTCTGCCTCACCAACCACTCCCTTCTTTCCATCCATAACCAGCTTCTTCATCACGATGAGGTTCTCCATAACCTTGAGGATCGTTTTCCTCCTCCTCCTACTCCTGCTGGCACCCACCATGGTGATGATCTCCCGGACGATGTTCATGTCACGGAAGCTGCGGATCACCCTGCTGTGTAGATGTTCTTGGGTCTCTAGTATTACTTTTGTCCACTTTTTGTATCCCATGCCTCTCGTTTTTACTGATGTCAAAGGAGGAGAAGTAGGCTATTAGGCTCATATATATATGCTATGTGTGTGTGTGTGCCTGCTTGCATGCATGTTTGTCGTTTGCATTTTAGTTTGAGCACATTGTATTGCATTTGGTTATTTGGTTATATTGCATTAGTGGTTTGCATTTAGTGGTTGCATTCCCTCTTTCACCTCTTGCATTCCGTGTACCCTGTATGGATCTAATGAGAATGAATGGAAGAATGCACTCCTTGAATTCACCAGATTGGCTCTCTCCTATCTCACTTCTTGTCAATATGGCAAATAAGTATTGAATGGTTGGTATGGATTCGTTGACGTGCTTGTGTTGGAAGTGATATGTTGCGTTGATATGGACGTGTTGAATGCCTTCACATCGTGAGTTCAAATGTTTCAACTTGATGGATTTCAACTGAATTTCAAATGAGATTGACGTCGCTTCCAAAACTCTCTCATAGGCACATTGGTGACAATGCAAATCTAATGCCTAGTTTTTGTCATCATCAAAAAGGGGGAGATTGTTGAACATATCCGAGTGATTTTGATGATAACAAAACCCAGGACATTTATCTCCCATGTACTTTGTTTTCAAGCGAAGCTTCATGTTTTAAACCATCAATTTCACCCCATGTCAAATTTGTGTTAATGAATCCTTCCATGTGTTAAATCGAATATAAACCAACTTGTAATCAACTATAACACAAGCCCATTTCAAGCATCGAACCAATGGATAAGTTTCAAGTGAGCTAACACTTGATTTTTGCAGGATTGGAGACTGGCGGTCGACCTGTGGACCCTTGGCGGTCGACCTAAAATAACAGAGCTCAAGTCTGGCGATATGTGAACTTGGCGGTCGACCGCTAGAAGCTAGCGGTCGACCTATTTTCCCAGCAGCCAAATGGCTACAGGACGGCCCCTGGCGGTCGACCGCTGGCCTCTGCAGGTCGACCGCCAGCCCCGAGCTGCCAACAATTGTTGACTTTTTATCATTTCGAGAAAAGCCATTCCTCTTGGATTTGTTTAATCCCAAAGCAACCAAACTCTCCAGAAATTGTGGATCTGGTCTGGGAAAGTCCTTGGACCATTCAAGAACCTATAAAACATATACAAGAGGGATTGGAAAACCCTAATGCTCATTGTGGATCAAAGGAGTCTATCAAAGGTGGGAAGGAGGAAGCTTGCACTGTAGACGTGAACAGTGCTCCGAGAAGATTTCTTCATCCTTCTTCCTCCTTTCAAGAGTGAAGATCAAGCCACATCTGAAGAAGATCAAGCCTGGATCAAGTGGATCTCAAGCTGCATCCAAAGAATCCTTCATCAACTAAGGGGGAGCACTAATCAAGCCCTTGTTCTTGTGTTTTTCATTTTCACATCCTTCTCAGTTTCAAAGTGTGTTGGTTGTAATCCTAAACCATTTGTGTGTGTGTGAATCTTCACAGATCCGTGTATGTGTGTGCAGTCAAGTTTGATTGCCTTTGTGTGTGTGTGTGTGTGTGTGTTTGATCTTGTATCCTTTCACAAGATAGTGTGTGGATCCTCACGTTTGGTGAGGGGTGGACGTAGGTTGCTGCTGTGGCTTCCGAACCACCTAAAAATCGTTGTCTCCGTGTGTTTTGTTCCTTTTCTCCTATCCCTCTTCTGAGCATGCTTGTGGATTTAGTTTATTTGCTATCTTTAGATCTAGTTCTATTGATCACCATCAAATAGATCCTTGGTATATCAAAAGCTGGAATCAGACTGACAAGGTTACTCAAGCCGGAAAGACAACAGTTTGCGTGAGTAAATCTATGGATTTCTTAAATCCGCCTAGTACCAAAGGCTATTGCAGTGATTATCCTTGATTGATCTGGTTTTTACTGCATTGGTTTTTTAGCATTCTTGCATAATCTTAATATTGTGTATATCTGTGGTAAAATTTTGTGCTCACCCAATTCACCCCCCCTCTTGGGTGCCATTGATTACGGGACTTCAAGATTCTCAGATCATTGACTCCCGCATGGTACACAAAGGCTACCATGGTTGAAGAATCGAGAGATCTCGCAACTACCAAGGTAGATGAACTCATTGGGTCATTAATGACCTATGAGATCAACCTTAAGAACAAAGAGGCTGAAGTGCCTAAGAAAAAGCCCCTAGCTCTTAAAGCAGGACCTAGCGGTCAAGGCTCTTCTGATGAAGGTGAGGATTCGGCAAGTGAGCGAGATGAGGATGACGTAGTCATGCTCACACGTAAGTTCAGAAAATTCATGAGAAAGGAAGGTAAGAGCTTCATGAGAGGAAGGTCAAAGGTAAGAAATGGTTTCAAATCTAATTCTAAAAACTCTAAGAAATCTGATAAAATCATTTGTAATTCTTGCAATAAACCAAGACATTTCAAGAATGATTGTCCCGACAGATTCATAAAAGTCGACAAATGGAAGGGCAAGAAGAATAACAAGGCCATGGTGTCCACATGGAGCGATGAAGAGCAAAGTGATGACGGAACTAGCTCCTCGGATAAAGAAAAAGAAGATCTCTGCCTCATGGCCAAAGGTGGCGAAGAAATTGAGGTAAATTATCCATTTGAAGATTATACAACTGATGATTGGGAGGAAGCATATATACAACTCATGAAAAAATATGACATGTACAAAAAGGAGAATAAATCATTGAAAAAGAAAATAAACTTGTTTGTGCATGATCATGATATGAATGATAAGAATGCTCTACTTGAAACTGAAATTGAAGATCTTAAGAAAATGATTGAGGATTTGGAAGAGGGAAGAACAGAAATGGCTGACTTGGAAACTGAAAATGAGGACTTAGGAATGAAATTGACAGCATGAAACTCAAAATGCAAACCTATGAAAATGATAGCAAATTAAGCAATGAGAAGTATGAAGCTGTCAAACATGCCAACACTCAACTCTTGCAAAATATTGAAAACCTACAAAAAGAGTTAAAGGACAAACAACAATCTTTAGAAAAATTTGTGGATGGAAAATAAAACATAGATGCATTGCTAGGTACTAGAATGAACTTCAACAAGGAAGTGTTAGGTTTTGAACCTACAAACAAAAGGTCAATTGGGTTAAAAACTGTCACATTTGTTTCATCTTCCGAAGCTTCCACCTCAAACACAACTCCCACACAAAACCAACAAAAATAAAAGAAGAAAGGAAAAGAAAATGTTGAAGAAGAAGCCACTGAAATCTCCAAAAAGATTGCTCAAAAGCCTAAGAAAAGTCAACATTCCCCACAACATAGGTCGACACCACATTGGCCATCAAACTGATGTGACATGACCTAGGGGGTTCTTCACATGATCAAATGACCCTTGGACCTAGCAAGCAACCAACGCACGAACCGGTGACTTTACTCGGGCGGACTCACCCGCTAAGCGCACTCTTGTGCCCGTAGGCAAACCGGTGATAGTGGTGAGGGTCCGGGACGGGCCCTTGCTGCTCCGAGGGTTGGCTAGCTTAGGATTGGACCTCTCAAGGGTCCTAGGATGTCCACTCTCATAGACGGCCAGCACGCCGAGGGCGTGGGTATTAACGGTTCACTCACAACTCACCCGCGGTAATCATTCATTCACAAGCAAATTTGAGTTCGGGCACTCCACTTACCACCGACGGCACTAAGATACAATACTACTCAAGCAAGGAAATTTCAGCAAAGAGGAGTGTGCAGTGGCTCACCTAGTCGGTGTGAAGACACCGATCCCGGTCGGAGACGAGGGCGAGCGAGGAAGCGTGGGCTTACCCGCACGCCGCGCCGGAGAAGCTTCAACCTGAAATTGTAAATTACATGCACTACACCCCATGCAAGGGGGGGGGGGGTTCTTGGGGTGGGGATTAAGGTGTTACAATCAAAACTACCACCACGCAGGGTGGGGCCTTCAGCCGGCCAAGCGGGGTGGGGAAAATAAGGTAAAGAATGTCGGTTGAGTGTGGATGCCGAATCTGCCGATTATCTGCAAACAGGGACAGTGGGGCGGTGTAATGACCGTAGATCCTTCTCATGAATTTTTCCGATAGCGAGACCAGCGGCAAAAGCTTTGTAACAGGTACAGGAACGCTTCAGATTTTTGTGAATTTCTTCTGAGACCGTGGATGACCGGAGCAGAGGTTGGAACAGGACATGAGGTTTTCTGATCCACAGTTGCAGACTTCTGGCAGCAGGTTGCAGAGGACGCCACGCACTCTCCCGAACTCCGATCAGCACAAAACTGGCGGTGACGTCTTCGTGGTCAAAGTAGCTTTCAGCCGAAGGTAACGGGACTGCAATCAGAGGTCGAGGGCGGTCGGTGTACCCTGAAGAGTTGGCACTGGTCGGAGTAGACAGCAGGAGACAGAACTGGAGAGCTCGGGGGAGAAAATTCGTAACTCCTTCCTCCGGCAGCCGAATGAGGTTCTGTTTCTTGATCTTGGAAGAATACTAGCAGAGGAAGAACTTTGATGAAGGGGCTTCAGCCTGAATCCGCTAGGGTTCGTCGTGGCAGAGTGATCTCTCAGGTTCTGATGCTTGGCAGGGAGGGTTCCGCGCAGTCGTGGGAGAACGGAGTTCCTGGACAGCCCCGAGCTCCGATGAAGACGAAACCACTTTGGTGTCGAAGAGGACAGGCAGACGCTTCCATGGATGTATCTTGGGCCTTCAGAATCTCCCGGAGGAAGCCGTGGTCACCTCTGCAAGTCGGTACTCTTCTTCTGATCTGCAACTGAAACTGTAGGTTGAAGATGTCGGGGGGGAATGGGGTATGTGGGAGGGGAAATGGGGGTGGATGAGTGTAGGAGTGACCCCTGGTTGTAAGGGGGTCTTGGAGGGGGTGTTCCAAGGTGTGTATGAGGGAGAATGGGGTCTAGAAGGTGGTGTTTGCAGTGGGTGAGAGGGGAGCTACGAATTTGGGATGGGTGGGGAAGAGAGAAGGAGAGATCTTTCTCCAAAATTTGAAAATGGACTAATGTGGTTAGTGGGGCTTTGGGAATGGGAAGAGTTGTGTTGGGGAAGGGAATGGGTGCTTGGGGTAGTGGGAAGGGTGCTTGGGGAAGTGGGTGGGGTAGTTGGGGGTTGGGAGGTGGAGCTAGGATTGGTGGAAGCTCCCTTGGGACTAGGGGGTGGAGTAATGGTGGCTTGGGGAAGTGGAGGGTCTTAAATGAGGTGGGTAGCTAGTGGAGGTGGTTGGGGAAGGGAGGAGAGAGAAGCAAATTCGGAATTGGGTGTTGAGGAGAGAGAAAGTGGAGTGAAAAAGAGAGATTAAGAGAGGGAAGGGTGGGGAATCTCTCCCCTAGGGCATCTCACCCAAGAAATGTTGGAATCACTCCACTAAACTAAGCTTTGGACTCTCAAATGGCATTTTTCATTGATTGATTCATTGATTGATTAAGTTCAAATGGAGGAAATGGGGTCCTATATATAGGAAACCCACATTTCTACAAAAGACCCTGACAAAAGCCTCATTGACAAATAACCGAAGGGGTAGGAGAGCTCATTGGGCCAAGCCCAAAGAAATGGGCCCAATTAGCACATTACACAATCTAATGACACTCAAACATAGGAAAATAAATGCTAGACCTAGGGAAATGACTCAAATAAAATGAAAATTACATCAATGACTCAAATAAAAATTACATAGGACTCAAAATTAAATGACTAGACCATGTCTGATGAAATAGGAGGTGATGATCTCATCACAAACATTCATACCGCCAAACAATTTCACATAGGTCGACACTGCCATAGGTTGACACCACCATATTTTTGGGGCAATTGTTATTTCTGTATGCATCAATCTCATAGGTGGCAAAACAATCATTTTCAACCCAAAACCAACCAACCGCCTCAATGGCTTAAGAAGTAAACTTCATCAAACTTCCACAAACTCCAACCAAGAGCCTCCAAATAGAAAATTAATGTCAAGATTGAAAAGAAAATTCAAATCCCTGCTCTAAGCAAACAAAACATGAATGTTAAGAAGGTTTGGATTCCAAAAGAAATGGTTTCATGTTTTGAAATTTTGAAAAGTTTGTTGGGACCCAAATTTGGTTGGGTTCTGTGGACATGCAAAATTACACGCCCATACGTCCCAACTAGTCTAGCATCAACAACGACTCTAAATAAAAACCCATGGGGAAGATGGGCCATCCGAACTCTCCAAACAAACGCATATACTGCCGTGAAGCCGTCACCGGAGTCTCGACAGTGAAGAGAAATCAACCACCAATAGCCCCACAATCCATGGGCCTCGAAGAAAATCGGATGGGCCACAACTCGAGCTCACAACGGGCTTAGAACTGCCCATTTAGCCCCTTCAGCAGCACGCCCCTTCAGCGGCACGCCCCCAGGGCCCTTCAGCGGCACGCCCCTTCAGCGGCACACCCCCAGGGCTCTTCAGTGACACGCCCCTTCAGCGGCACGCCCTCAGGCCCCTCCAGCGGCACACGCTGTGCCCCTTCAGCGGCACGCCCTTTGGGCTGTTCAGCGACACACCCCGCTGGCCTTCAGCGGCATACCCTTTGCCCTCTTCGGCGGCACGCCCTTTAGGCCCTTTAGCGGCACGCTTGCCGTGTCTTCTAGCGACACGCCCTTTTGGCCCTCTCAGCGACACGCTTGTTGTGCCTACCAACGGCACACCATTCAGGCTCTTCAACGGCACGTTCCGGCAGACGAGATCTTGCACCCATGCCCTATAGATCCATGGCGCGCAGTGAGCTATCCGAGGTGTCAGCCGGAGGTTGGGCCACGCAGGCTACTCCTCTGCCACCAAGGACGGGGGAAGTCAAACCCCATCATGACCGGTCGCTTCCTGCCTCCGACTACCGTGCTCAAACGCTTCCGCTGTGGAGGATATAAAAACCCCTCTCCTTCGATACACAGAGAGGAGGACAGTGGACAGAGAAGAGAAGAAGAGAAAGTGAAGAGGAGGAGAAGAGAAGAAGAGGGAAGAGAGGAAGAGAGGGGAGAGGGCTCGCCACTCCACCCACCGCCGCCGTTCGTGCGAAGAGGGAAGAGAGGAAGAGAGGGAAGAGGGCTCGCCGCTCCACCCACCGCCGCCGTCTGTGCGAAGAGGGAAGAGAGGAAGAGGAGAAGAAGAGAAGGGGAGGCTCTGCCTCCCCCTTCCTGCTGCTCCGTCCGCCGCCGTCTGCGCGAAGAGAAGAAGAGAAGAGGAGTGAGTGAAGAGAGGGAGTGAGGTCTGGGAGGAGAGGGGCCGGTGTTCCACCCCCCACCATGTTTTGTTCTTTCTTGCTTTCCCTTTTTCCCCGTTTTCCTTTTGTTACAATGTATTAGTCCCCTCGGGACATTCCTTTTGTGAGAATAGAAATAGAAGGCTTGCAAATATTTTTGATGTCTTTCTAAGACATTCCTCGCGTGTTTGCATCCCTTGGTGTTTTCCTCTCCCTCTTGTTCCCCATCGGTTTGGCCTCCGACAGTGATCTTTCCCCCTTTGCGTTTCACCCTCGTAGGACCTCTGACCCTCACCCTCGCCCGTTCGCCTATGGGAGGGGTTACTCCCCTTGGCCTCTCAACGGCCTGCTCTCACCTAGGGCCCTTCAGCGGCACGCCTCTGGCGGCCTTCAGCGGCACACCCATGGGGCGCTTCGCCGACACGCTCTATGCGCTCCTTCAGCGGCACGCTCCTGCCACCCCTCAGCGGCACGCTGCCTAGTCACTCTTCCCCGGCACGGTCCCTTGGACCCTTGCCAGGCACACCCCGTGCCTTCCTTGCCCGGTGCACCTTGCCCCTCGTTCACCGGCATAGTTCCTTGGCCGGTACGCCCCCCTTGGCCGGCACACTACCCCCCCCCCCCCCTTGGCCCTTTGCCCGGCGCGTCTTGGCCCCCGTTCACTGGCACAGCCCTTGTTAGGGCCTTCCCCGGCACGGTCCCTTGGACCCTTACCCGGCACGCCCTTTTTCCCTCCTTCCCCGGGCTCCTCCTAGTCCGGCACGACCTCGAGGCTTCCTGGCCGACACACCAGCCACCACTCCCCTCCTTCTTGCCCGGTGCACCCTCGGCCAGCCTTGAAGAGGCTTCCCGTCCGTCGTTCCCTCCGAGTTTCCCAGGGTTTCATTAAGGTGTTGCCGCTCTCGGGCGCCCACCTCCAGTTGTCAGGTTTCGCCACTCCTTGTGGGCGCGTTCCCTGTATCTCCCTTACGCTCGGGTCAAGGGGAGATGCTGCCGAATTTTTGTTAGAAATAGTAATACGTTGAAAAGGCAAAAGATAATAATGATAATAATAATGATAATAAATTAATAAAAATCATGATAAATAAATAAACCTGAATATATATATAAGAAATAAACAAAAAATGTGAAATAATAATAATAATAATAGAAAAAAAGAGAGAAAATATAGTAGTAATAATAATACACAAAATGGAGAAATCATTCAGAATAAATACATAAAAGGGAAATAAGCAATAATATATATATATGCATATAATTTAAAGCCCAAATACAAAAATGGTAAAATCTACATTACAGCCCCGTCTCTCCCGTGACCCGACGCTGAAGGAACAATAATGCCGCCCTTGCAGGCTGGGCCTGAGTCTTGGGAGTTAGCCCGAAATGGCCATGACCTGACCTCGCGTTGGGCCGACATTCCGATCAAGTCGGACTCGTTTCTCAGGTCGGATCCCTTCCGAGCCATTATTAAAATCGTCGTACGTTCGGCGGACATTTGAACGGGTTCACCTCGATTTTCGCCACGTTTCTATTACGCACCCGTGTCCGAACATGAAAGGGTCCGTGAGTGACCAACATGGCCAATGGCTCCCATCTCGACATGGTCATAATCCGGCATTGCTCCGGGCCGATGGTTCGTCAAATCAGATTCATTCTATTGGGATTCGTTCCCGCTCTTTCGTTGAAAGTGCCGCGACCTCGGCACACATTTGTACGGGGTTATTTTCACCTACGTCGTACCTTCAATACGGACCTACGTCCAAACATGAAAAGGTCCGTGAGTGACTGACAACATCAGAATAGAACGAGATGGCTCCCGTCATCCCTGGACCCTTTGCATGGGAATGTCAACAAGGCCTCCATGGGCCACGCTTAGACCTCGGCTCCGTCCCGATTATGGTCATTGTATGACCCATATCCTCGGCCTATAGCCCGCTCCCTTCGAACATGTTTTTTGGTTTTTTTGGAATCTAGTCCCGGGACTCTTCCCCATTGCCCTCCGGCACCGGAAACATTAATGATATTCACGCAAGCCCCGTCTGGACCGCAGGAGGCGCCCCCGGTATGGTCCTGACTCAATCTCGCACCGGACTGATAAATTCACCAGTTTCCTGCTATACTAGCCGAGATTTAACAGAATGTTTTCAGTGCCTCGGAAAAATATATTTGCCGTATCCTGGCATACATATGTTCCGGGTCTTCCCGCGATGATTGCGATATTCTCAAGCCGGACACCGGTCCGAATAGTAACTGGTCCCCTGAATGACCGACACGTTTCGAACGTTCGCTCCCCAAGAGATAGGGCTTTCCAGCTGGTTCAAGGGATACTCCCCCGTTGCCCCTTGGCACCGAAAATATTAAAGATGCTCATGCAAGTCTTGTTTCGACCGCGGGGGGCCCACCGCAGTATGGTCGCGGCTTGATCTTGCACCGAGCCGACACACTTATCCGTTCCCGACCACTTTAACCGGGATTTAACTGAACATTTCTTGTTCCTCTCGATAATAAAATTGCCATATCCTGGCATACATATGCTCCGATTTTCCCATGACTATCGCGCTTTTCTCAAGCCGGACATTCGTCCGTACATTAAATGGTCAGTACACGACCGACATGACCGCGAATGTTTTCTTCTCACCCTCATATGGGGATTTTAATGCTTCCTAATAGGCCTTTCCATGTAATTAATGTCCTGGCCATGAGGCCCTGATTCTCAGAGATTAATCAAGGGTGTTCCCTCGTATGGGGGATGTAAATGACGTCGTGATCTTTATGGCGTGGCGGGTTTTGGTCCCGACACGAACCTTCGGAGCCCGAATAAATTGTCACTTCGTGACTGGCACGCCCACGCACTTAATAGACGAACAAACCATTCCCGAACAGACGAACATCACCTAATGAGTGAATTTTAGTGCGTCCACAAGTCTGGCACGCCCGGTGGGACTTAAACCACCCTTCATCTCTTCGTCAGGATTTAGGGCCTCATGGCCTCCTAATTAACGATGTTTGCCTACTTTGATGAATGGCAGGTGCTGTCTTCGCCAGTCCTATGGGGAGAAAAGCCATACTCGGTGCAGTTGCCTTCGTGGCCTCAAGGATGCTGCTTCAAAGCATATGCAGCTTCCAGGAATCATGGGGGCTGTTATAAAAAAAAAAGAAGAGAAAGAGAACAGAAGGAAGGGGAAATCAAACCCCCTTTCCTCAAGAAGAAAGACAAGAAAAGAAGAAAAGAAGGAAAGAAGGAAAGGAGAAAAGAAGAAAAGTAGAAAAGAAAGAAGAAAAAAAGGAAGAGAAAGAATCGGCGAGAGAGGGTTGTATGCCCGCATCCGTCGACACCCGTGCTGAACAAAGACTACCACTGTGGGGTTGATGCGGTGGAGCGAACCACTCATCCCCTCCCTGAGGGGGTGAGCGCTCTCCCGCGCACCCGCCTTGGTTTATTACACAATAAAAGGAAGGAAAAAAAGAGAAAAGAGAGAAAAGACAAAAAAAAAGAAAAAAAAAGCTGGCAAGCATTATCGACCAAAAGAGCAAGAAGAAACCCGGCATCCCGCCTGACTCTAGGAGGGTCCAAGTCCGTGGTGCAATGACCCGGCCCGTTCCTCCTTCTTGCTGCCTCTATCCGGCATGAGACGGCCCCTCGAGTGGCTATTAAAAGACCCAGCAAGCCGCAACTGTAGCTTGATGAAGTGCTGCCCGCTGCGGGGAATGCTTTACAGCAATGAGGCCAAGCACGGCCACCACTCCCGAAGAGAGCATGCACATACCCCACCATGGGGGATAAGAAGGAGAGATATACCTTGCCACGAGGGCATAAGAGGCAAAAAAAAAAGAGGGAGATATACCCCGTTCCCAAGGGCACATAAAGAGAATCCACCCCGACTCAGGGGCACATAAAGCAAAAGCTACCCCCCCCCCCCCGGCTTCGGGGCATTTGAAGAATAATCCGCCCTGACCTGGGGACATAAGAAGAAATAGAGTTGCACCCCGGCTTAGGGGCACTTGAAGAAGAAATACACCCCGATATGGGGGCACATGGAGCAAAAGACATACCCCGCCATGGGGGCATAAGAAGAAAAGAATTCACCCCAGCCTGGGGACACACAAAGAGAGAAACTCACCCCGGCTTAAGGGCATTTGAAGAAGAAATGTGCCCCGGCCTCGGAGTCCATGAAGCAACACACACCTCCCCCTTTGGGGGCATTTGAAGCAGGACAAACGACATTCCCCGGCTTAGGGGCGCATGAAGAAAGGAATGCACCCCGCTTAGGGGCGCATAAGCATAAGAAGAAGAGACTACCCTGGCCTGGGGTCATGAGAAGAAGCAGAGTTGCACCCCGGCTTAGGGGGCATATGAAGAGAAGTGTACCCCACCCTGGGGCATAAGAGGCAGAAGAATCAACCCCGACTCAGAGGTAACTGAAGAGAAATCCGCCCCCGCCTCGGGGGGCACAAGAAGTAAGAATTCCACCCCCGCCATGAGGGCACAAGAGGCAACACCCCCGATTCGTGGGGGCATGTGAGACAAAGAATACACCCCGGCTTAGGGACATTTAAAAAAAATACATACACCCCCGCACGGGGGCATAAGAAGCAAAAGATACACCCCGTGCCGGGGGCATATGAAGAGAATACACTCCATCCCGGGGGCGTAAGAAGCGGAAGAAACACACTCCGCCATGGGGGATAAGAAGGAGGAAACATACTCCACCATGGGGGCACAAGAAGCAACAGCTGCACCCCGGCTCAGGGGCAGATAAAGATAAGTCCACCCCGGCTTAGGGGTATTTAAAGAAGAAACATACCCCGCCTGGGGGCATAGAAGCCGCAAAGAACATGCCTCGGCTCAGGGGCATTTGAAGAAGCTACATCCTATCTTGGGAGCATAAGAAGAAAAGAGTCCACCCCATCTTAGGGGTATTTGAAGAAGAAACATACTCCACCTAGGGGCATAGAGGTCATAAAAAATACGCCCCGGCTTAGGGGTATTTGAAGAAGAAAGATACCCCGCCTCGGGGGACATTGCAAGCAGCGATACACCCTGCTTGGGTGCACAGGAAGCAAACCACACCCCGCTCCTGGGGGCACATAAAGAGCATACACCCCGCCATGGGGGCACATGAAGAGGATCCACCCCGACTCGGGGGTACATGAACCAACAAAGAATACACCCCGCCTTAGGGGAATCTGAAGAAGAAGCATACACCCCACCAACGGGGGCACATGAGCCATCGAGAACACACCCCACCTTGGGTGCACAAGAAGCAAACATCTCCCAGCATGTCGGGGCAGAAGAAGAAGAATTCCCCCCTCGGGGGCATAAAAAGCAAAGATATACCCGGTGCCCTGGGCACATGGAGAGAAAGACACCTCCCTTTGGGGGCACAACAAGCAACAAAGATACACCCTCGTGCCGGGGGCATATGAAGAGAATACACTCTATCCCAGGGGCGTAAGAAGCAGAAGAATCCACCCCTGCCTGGGGGCATACGAAGCGGCGGACACACCCCACCTTGGGTGCAAAGAAGCAAAGATCCTACCCTGTATAGGGGCGTATGAAACCAAAGAATACACCCAGGATTAGGGGAATACAAAGAGAAATAGACCCCACTCTAGGGCAGAGGAAGCAGAAGAATACACCCCGCCTTGGGGGCATATGAAGTCAAGAATCACACCCCCATCTTGGGGGCATTTGAAGAAGAAGCATACCTTGCCTCGAGGTCCTAGAAGCTATAAAGAACACGCCCCGACTCAGGGGCATATGAAGAGAGGTCCACCCCGGCCTAGGGGTATTTGAAGAAGAAACATACCCCGCCGGGGGCATAGAAGCCATAAAGAATACGCTCCGGCTTAGGGGTATTTGAAGAAGCTACATCCCGCCTTGGGAGCCTGAGAAGAAAAGAGAATCCACCCCGGCTTAGGGGCATTTGAAGGAGTATACCCCAGGCTCGGGGTCCATGAAGCAACATGCACCGCCCCCCGGGGGACATCTGAAGCAGAACAAACAACATCCCCCGGCTTAGGAGGGGCATATGAAGGAAGGAATACACCCCGATATGGGGGCACGTAAGCGAAGAAGAAGAATTCACCCCGCCTCGGGTGCATAAAAAAAAGTAAGAACTACACTCCGCCTCAGGGGCGGCAATACACTCCACTTTAGGGGCACTAGAAGCAGAATATACCCCGTGCCGGGGGCATGTGAAGAGAAAGATACCTTGCTCTGGGGCATCAGAAGCAGTAATACGCCCCACCTTGGGGGCATCAAAAGCAGCAATACACCCCACCTTGGGAGCACAAGAAGCAAACATTCCCCCCGGTGTGTCTGGGCAGAATAAAAGAATTCACCCCGACCTGGGGACACTCGAAGAAAGAAGCACATCCCGCCACGGGGGCACATGAAGAGAACCCCTCCCGCCTCGGGAGCATAAGAAAGAGAAGAATACACCCTGGTCTGGGGGCTTTTTAAGAAACAACACACCCCTCCCTAAGAGACAAAGCTACACCCCGACCCGGGGACACATGCAGAGCATCCACCCCGCTCAGGGGGCACAAAGAGATACACTCCGCCCTTGGCGCATAAGAAGCAGAAGCATTTGCCCCGACCCGTGGGCACAGAAACGAAGAGACATACATCCCGACCTGGGAGCATATGAAGAAAGAATACACCCTGGCTTAGGGGCGTCAAAAGGAGAAACATACACCCTGCTATGGGGGGCATAAGAAGCAGAGGAATTCACCCCAGCTTAGGGGCATAAGAAGAAAAAAAACACACCTCGGCCTGGGGGCACACAAAGAAAGGAACGCACCCAGCTTAGGGGGCATTTGAAGAGAGCTACACCCCGCCTTGGGGGCATTTGATGAAGAAACATACCCCACCTAGGGGCATAGAAGCCGTGAAGAGTATACCCCGGCTTGGGGGCATTTGAAGAGAGCTACACCCCGCCTTGGGGGCATTTAAAAAAAAACACACCTCGGCCTGGGGACACACAAAGAAAGGAACGCACCCAGCTTAGGGGCATTTAAAGAGAGCTACACCCCGCCTTGGGGGCATTTGAAGAAGAAACATATCCCACCTGGGGGTATAGAAACCGTGAAGAGTATACCCCAGCTTGGGGGCATTTGAATAGAGCTACACCCCGCCTTGGGGGCATTTGAATAAGAAACACACCTTGGTCTGGGGGCATAGAAGCCATGAAAAATACACCCCGCCTTAGGGCACAGAAGCGAAGAGGCAGAACACACCCCTCAGGGGGGCACCTACGAAATAAAGCTACACCCCAACCTGGGGCACATTAAGAGAAATACACTCCAGCGCGGAAGCATTAATGAGAAAAGAAGAGCAGAAAAGAAAGAAAAGGGGACACATGAGGCAGACGTGATCTTCGAGCCCGCCTCATCCCACAAAGTAAGAGAAGAAAAGAAAGAAAAGACATGTGAGACAAACGTGGTCCTCGAGCCCGTCTCATCACATAAAAGAAGAGAAGAAAAGAAAGAAAAAGGGTCACATGAGGCAGACGTGGTCTTTGAGCCCGCCTCATCTGTGGACGCGGATTTTTTTTTTTATTCATTTATTTATATTTATGGATTTATTGGCGTGCCAGTCACATGTGTGACGATTTCATTGTGCGCTCGATCTGACATGGTCAGTCGATTGTGAAGTCCGAGTCGGGACCTGGAGTCCGTCATACCATAAACGATATGACGTTAATTACGCCCTTCCAGGGAAGGACAACCCTTGATTAAACGCCAAAAATAGGAGGCCTCATAAGGCAAACAGATATTCATGTGTATAACTTTAAACTTCATACCAGGGCCGGGAAGGCGGGTAAGAGAATAACATCAACCACAAAAAGAGACTGTAGCGTTGAATCGGCGGTTCGAAACAACTAGACTTGGGGGAAAAGGGGAAATGGAGGATATCAATCATGGACAGGCTGAGCCATGACCCTGATGGAGGTTCACGGCATCGATCAACATTTCGACAGCATTTCCCCTTTATCTAGATTATGCCCAGGGGGAAATAGGCTATCACCCACGGAGTGTCGGGATGAAAGCCGAGAGAAAGAGAGAGGCTGAACCTCCCTACCCATATATAAATGCCATGGGGCAATGTTTGATTTTCCCTTAGGGAAGCCGGCGGAACTCATGCAGTGGCATAACCCTCCCGAGCTAAAGGGGTTACTCATAAATCCGATGCGGGACGACGGAATGTAAGTGAACGCTCAATGTTATCGGTGCAGTTCCAGCGTGCATAGGTTCCCAGGGCGAAGGCAAGATGGCCAGGGGAGTTCCCGGCGCAGACTTCCCGGCGCGGCGAGGCTCCCGGAAAGGGGGTATCGGCGCGGAGTGCTTGAGCAGGCAATGGAGGCTCTCGGCCTGGGCCTCCCGGCGCGACGAGGGTGCAAGGGGGGTCTCGGCGGGGAGGGTTGAGAAGGCAATGGAGGCTCTCGGCCCGGGCCTCCCAGCGCGCTGAGGTTGGGTCTCGGCGCGGAGGTGAAGATGTCGGGGAGCGGTTCCCGGCGCCGTGGGGAGGCTTCTCGGCGCGGGAAGAGTCGCGCCGGGAGCCGTTCACCCACTTCACTATTTACGGGGCCGAGACAGATTCAGGGCTTTACGGTACTCTATTTTTGGGGTTTTTTAGGTTTCAGAGATGCAGATCAAGGCAGACAGGCTCTGGAAGGAGACCAAACATTAGGTTTCAATGACTTTGATTTGTGTCTTGAAGAAGGCCAGGTGCCTGGAGGGATTGGCAGAGGAATCATCCGACACAGGGAACTCCTTTCACCACTGTCATGCAAAGTCCCAGGGACGGCCTCAATCTTGTCTTCCATCCTCCTGGGAGAATTTTGGCAGCACTTCCCCCTGCGATTAGCATTTGCCAAAGGGGATGATAGACGATCGCCCACGGAGTGCCGGGGCGAAAGCCAAATAGAGGGGTATTGGACCCCTGACCGTGTACGTGCTTGCAGCACCATTTTGATGTCCCTTTAGAGGTCAACGAAGCTTATGCAGTGGCAGAGCTCCATTGCCTCGTAAGGTTATGTGAGGGGTTATCCGGCATTAGTCTTTATCCCTCAGGTGTATATGGGATCTGTAGCATCCTTCGACGGAACTAGAGGTTTCATTGGGCAGGCTACAAGGGCTGTCTGTGCATCTTCTCGGCCGGTGGCGGGAAGGTGTCAACGGAGCTCTCGGCGTGGGAAGTTTCGCGCCGGGAGGGTCTATTCGTGTGGCACTATTCTGGGCGCCGGGAGATTCCGGCCCCCTGTTCTTGATTCTCTGGTTTTTCAAGAGGATTTCAGGCAGGGTTTCAGATAGGGAATCGATCGCAAGGGTTTCATGGTTTTATGAATAGGAAGGCCAAAGGTTTAGGAGAAGCTAGTATCTGTCGAAGGGCAGATCATCCATTGTTGAACCCTATTGGGATGTACGGGGGTTTTTCTGATCACCTGCTGCTCAGCCGGTCAAGAGATTGCTATCTCTGACCCTGAACTAGCTGTGAACTCGACAGAAATCCACGGTACTCAGAAGGGTTCATCGGCTCATGGAAGGAAGGAGAGGGACGGAGCCCAATAGCCCATTGAACGAGGGTTGGGGTTCCGCCTTCGTTCTTCGCAGGAGAACCAACTCCGAGATATGAAGCACGAGCCGGAAACCAGAAGCATCTAAGCAATAGACAAGCGGATGCAAAAGAAATATCGAAGGCAGATAACAGCGATTTCAATCCATCTGTACCCAAATAGGCCACTGCAACATTCCATTTCGATGCATTCTCCCAAACTTACATTGATCATAAGGGGGAAATGAGGAGCAGAGAGATACAAATCGAGGCCGGGATTGTCCGGATACACTCTATCAATCGAGATGAAACTCTAAAGAGATTACATGAAGAAAAAGAAGAAAAGAAAGCATGGGGGAGGGCGGAGCATTGACTCCTCTCCCTCCCCGGATGCCCACCTGAAGACTTCCCTTCTACTTCTGCTAGTTTCTTCTCTTTTCTCTCAGTGGAGGAGGCTCTCTCTCTCTGTAGGGTTTCTTCTCTTTTTTTGATCGATCGCCAGCCCACCTCCCTTCTTTTCAAAGGGGGTTTGTTTATATAGATCTCCTTCTTCTGTCCTTTCGGTGGAGGGTATTCGGTGTGGCCAGCTTCTTAGCCACAGCTCCCGGCGCATCCAGCGGCCCTTCGTTGAGGTTCCCGGCGCCATGGTCAGAAGCCCAATCGGCCGGCCCATTTAGTGCTTTTAGGCCGCATAATTGCCTTGGCTTCTCTTAGTTATTTTGTATTGACTTTTATCAGAACCGAAAGAGGCCCCTTTAGTAGTGACACAGCTTTGTTGAGATCATCTCGAGGTTCCATCAGTGAACAAACTGGGGTTTTATCAGTATTGCCATCTGAATGATGACGATAACACCGGACATCAGCCAGGCCTGAGATGGTCCTAGCCGGGCAATTAGTTGGTGGTGAGGATCCTCCCTCAATCCTGACTTTGTAGGCATCTTCCAGTCTTCGTTGCTGGTCTGGTCCCATCTTTATCTTTGTTCATATTTTAGCTATCAACATCATCCCACAAAGGAAGAGAAGAAAAGAAAGAAAAGACACGTGAGGTAAACGTGGTCCTCGAGCCCGCCTCATCACACAAAAGAGGAAGAGAAGAAAAAAAGAGACACGGGGCAAACATGGTCTTTGCACCTGCCCCTCCACAAAAGAAGAAGAGAAGAAGGAAAAAGAGCAATTACGGGGCAAACATGGTCTTTGCACCTGCCTCTCCATAAAAGAAGAAGAGAAGAAGAGAAAGAAGAGTCACGAGGCAGACGCGGTCTTTGCACCCGCCTCTCCACATAAAAGAAGAAGAGAAGAAGAGAAAGAACAGTCAAGAGGCGAACATGGTCTTTGCACCTGCCTCTCCATAAAAGAAGAAGAGAAGAAGAGAAAGAACAATCATGAGGTGAACATGGTCTTTGCACCTGCCTCTCCATAAAGAAGAAGAGAAGAAGGAAAAAGAGTCACGAGGCAAACGCGGTCTTTGCACCCGCCTCTCCGTAAAAGAAGAAGAGGAGAAGAGAAAGCACAGTCACGAGGCGAACATGGTCTTTTGTACCCACCTCTCCACAAAATAAGAAGAGAAGAAGAAAAAAAGAGTCACGAGGCGAACATGGTCTTTGCACTTGCCTCTTCACGCAAAGAAGAAGAAAAGAAGAGAAAGAAGAGTCACGAGGCCAACTTTTACCTCCGACCTTCAGCCATTAAACAAATAGAAACCAACTAAACCTTCCGCCATTAAACCGACTAAACCTTCCGCCGACGGGGCGTTAAACCGACTAGACCTTCCGCCGACGGGGCGTTAAACCGACTAGACCTTCCGCCGATGGGGCGTTAAACCGACTAAACCTTCCGCCGATGGGGCGTTAAACCGACTAGATCTTTCACCGACGGGGCGTTAAACCGACTAGATCTTCCGCCGATGGGGCGTTAAACCGACTAGACCTTCCGCCGATGGGGCATTAAACCGACTAGACCTTCCACCGACGGGGCGTTAAACCAACTAAACCTTCCGCCGACGGGGCGTTAAATTGACTACACCTTTCACCGACGGGGCGTTAAACCGACTACACCTTCCGCCGATGGGGCGTTAAACCGAGTAGACCTTCCACCGACGGGGCGTTAAACCGACTAAACTTTCTGCCGACGGGGCGTTAAAGTGACTAGATCTTCCACTGATGGGGCGTTAAACTGACTAGATCTTCCGCCGATGGGGCGTTAAACCGACTAGACCTTCCGCCGACGGGGCGTTAAATCGACTAGACCCTCCACCGACGGGGCGTTAAACCGACTAGACCTTTCACCGACGGGGCGTTAAACTGACTAGACCTTCCACCGACGGGGCGTTAAACCGACTAAACCTTCCGCCGATGGGGCGCTAAACCGACCAACTCTCAGCCATCGGGGCTTCAAACCGACAGATATCCCACCATCGGCCTCTGAGCCGCAGCTATTCAATTATCAACCTCCGGGTCGACATCTATTCAATCATCGGCCCTTGAGCCGACAGCTATACAATCATCGGCCCCTGAGCCGACAGCTATTCAATTATCGACCTCCGGGTCGACAGCTATTCAATCATCGGCCCCTGAGCCGACAGCTACCTCATCATCGGCCCCCTAGCCGACAGCTACCTCATTATCGGCCATCGGGTCGACAGCTGTATAATCATTGGCTCCTAGCCGACAGCTCCCTCATCATTGGCATCCCAGCCAACAGCTTCCCAGTTAAAAAATAGACCTCTCACCTTGGCACGAATCCTTCCCCGGCTAGAGAATAGAAGAATAAACCTTCCGTGTTGGTCCAGACCCTTCGCCGGCCAGAGAACAAAAAAGACCCCTCTCTTCGACTCTCGCAGTCCGCTTCCCACCTTCGGCTCCTGCAACCCACTTCCCAATTTTGGCTCTTGTAGCTTGCTTCCCAATTTTAGCTCTTACAGCCTGCTTACCTTTGGCCTTCGTGGCCTGCTTCCCAATTCTGGCTCTCGTAGCCTGCTTACCTTTGGCCTTCGTGGCCTGCTTCCCAATTCTAGCTCTCGTAGCCTGCTTACCTTTGGCCCTCGTGGCCTACTTCCCTGATTTGGCTCCCGCAGCCTGCTTCCCATAATTTCGGCTCTTGCTGCCCGCTTCCCAATATCTTTGGCTCTTGCATCCTGCTTTCCAGAATTCGGCCTTTACGGCCTGCTTCCCAGAATTCTGCCTGCACGGCCCACTTCCCGCAACTTCGGCTCCTGCAGCCCGCTTCCCAACTTCGGCTCCTGCAGCCTGCTTCCCATAATTTGGCTCTCGCAGCCCGCTCTCCATAATTTTTGGCTATTGCGGCCTACTTCCGATATCAACTTCGGCTCTTATAGCCCGCTTCACCAATGTCCTTCCGGCCCTTCACGGTCTCCTTCCTCAGCACCTTGGTTGCTGCTTTGATTCTATATGCACATACAAGATACATATATGTAACGACAGTATGTTCTTACGCAAAAAAAAAAGAAGAAGAATGTTTGATCACCCTATTTGCATGCTTGCTTATAATATAGAATAATACACCTCCTTGGAATTTTCTAGGACCGTGCTTCCTTGCTAAATAATATCGCCCCGATTCCAGATCCACGTGCGTCACGGCGCATGCTCAAAGGGAACCCAATTATGGCGGGTTCACACGTCAAGGGGAAGAGTCATGGCTGAATTGCTAAGCCCAACTCACAAAATAAACCTGAGGCAACGCTCCCACACTTAGCACTTAATGTGTTCAATAGCTTTCAACCATAGGGATTGCCTGAATTCCTCCTTAGCACTCTACGGAGACTTGAATTCCTGCACTCGCGTGAAAGGTAATCGTGAGGAAAAAGCTGCCTACCCCCACAGTAGAAAAAAAAAAGAGAGAGAAAAAAAGAGAGAGAGAAAAAGATGATGCAAGAAAAAAAAGAGAAACGTGAATCCGAGTAGCCGGGAATCCCCATTGAGACATATGAGGAGACTCGCGTAAAATGGTGAAGCGAATTGCAACAAGGACGAAGCCTAGTAGTCGGGAATCCCCATTGAGACACATGAGGAGACTCGCGCCAAACGGTAGAATCCGTAATAGAATCACAATAAGGACGGATCCTAGTAGCCGAGAATCCCCATTGAGACACATGAGGAGACTCACGTCGAACGGTGAAATCCGCTATCAAAATAAACAGATGGGGGCTGTGCGAAGCTACCAAAATCGAGAGCCTGAAACCTATGTGTAGGCGCTAGAGTAATCCTTGAGTGTCACTAGAAAAACCTGCGTATCCCTATGGTTAGGGCTCTTTGATTCACACATTTGCACCGCCACATCACAGAGAATTGCCTCGGGTGAAATGCGTGAATTTAGGCTATGCATGCAAGACGTGCGATATCCTCTTGACGGGTGCACCACCCCTCAATTGTACCTCCTAACCCGCACTGCGTCTTCGAATTGTGGGTGATGTCCCTATCCTATCCCCTATAGAGGGAGCCGCCTTACGTATATTTATGTTATGCCTGCTAATGAATGCCTGCATGTTTGAATAAAAATAATAATAAATAAATAATAATAAAAAATGTGTGTGTATACAATAAACTCAATCTCGGCTATCGCAGCCTACTTTCCCAGCTCTGGCTCGTAGAGCCCAATCTTGGCCCTCACGACCTAGCTCCCGCCCTCACGGCTCGCCAATCTCTTTACTTTGGCTTCTCTAGCCTGCTCTCTCAATTTCGGCTCTTGTAGCCTGCTTCCCAGTTTTGGCACTTATAGCCTGCTCCCCTTTGGCCCTCGTGGCCTGCTTCCCAATTTTGACTCTCGTAGTCTGCTTCCCTTCGGCTCCCATAGCCCACTTTTTGGTATACTTCGGCCCCCGTGGCCCGCTTTCCCAATTTTGGCTCTGGCAGCCTGCCCCCCAAATTTTGGCTTTCGCAGCCTGCTTCCCTGATTTGTGGACACTAAATAAATTCTCACCCCATGTTTACGTGCAGGGGAATATAGAAGAGGAGAAAAGAGGAGGGAAGGTGAAGAGGCGAAAAGAAGAAAAGGAAACACTCTTGAAGTGCTCCAACGGCGCAGTAGCCTGCAAGCCCTCCAGCGGCACACTACTAAGTGCCCTCAGCGGCATACTCATTGTGAAGCCTCCAGCGGCACGCCCTTCTGCCACCCCAACGTCAGTTTTCGACACCCCGTCGGCACTGATGAAGAGACAAAGAGACCAACAAACCATGTCAGCTCCCGGCATCCTGTCGGCACTGATGAAGAGAAGAAGAGACCAACAAACCATGTCAGCTCCCGGCACCCTGTCGGCACTGGCGAAGAGACAAAGAGACCAACAAACCATGTCAGCTCCCGGCACCCTGTCGGCACTGACGAAGAGACAAAGAGACCAACAAACCATGTCAGCTCCCGGCACCCTGTCGGCACTGATGAAGAGACAAAGAGACCAACAAACCACGTCAGTTCCTGGCACCCTGTCGACACTGATGAAGAGAAGAAGAGACGAATAAACCATGTCAGTTCTCGACACCCCGTCGGCACTGATGAAGAGAAGAAGAGACCAATATACCACGTCAGGTCCCGGCACCTCGCCGGCACTGATGAAGAGACAAAGAGACCAACATGTTACGTTAGTCTCCGGCACCCCGTCGGCACTGATGAAGAGAAGAAGAGACCAATATACCACGTCAGGTCCCGGCACCTCACCGGCACTGATGAAGAGACAAAGAGACCAACATGTTACGTCAGTCCCCGGCACCCCGTCGGCACTGACAAAGAGAAGAAGAGACCAACATACCACGTCAGTCCCCGGCACCCCATCGGCACTGATGAAGAGAAGAAGAGACAAATATACTACATCAGTTCCCGGCACCCCGTCGGCACTGACAAA
This sequence comes from Amorphophallus konjac, assembly GCA_022559845.1. Lineage (NCBI taxonomy): Eukaryota > Viridiplantae > Streptophyta > Magnoliopsida > Alismatales > Araceae > Amorphophallus > Amorphophallus konjac. The sequence goes on from CM040121.1 coordinate 211,895,508, forward strand.
GAGAAGAAGAGACCAACAAACCACGTCAGTGCCCGACACCCTGTCGGCATTGACGAAGAGAAGAAGAGATCAGCAAACCATGTCAGCTCCCGACGCCCTGTCGGCACTGATGAAGAGAAAAAGAGACAAACAAACCATGTCAGCTCCCGACGCCCTGTCAGCACTGATGAAGAGAAAAAGAGACAAACAGACCATGTCATCGGCACCGATGAAGAAAAAAAGAGACCAGTACACCCACGGGCACCGCCCGGCTCATCCTTCGCCTGCGCTACCCGTGGGTGGGGGGCATTTGTGGACATGTAAAATTACACGCCCATACGTCCCAACTAGTCTACCATCAACAACGACTCCAAATAAAAAACCACGGGGAAGATGGGCCATCTGAACTCTCCAAACAAACGCATATACTACCGTGAAGCCGTCCCCGGAGTCTCGACAATGAAGAAAAATCAACCACCAAGAGCCCCACAATCCATGGGCCTCGAAGAAAATCGGATGGGCCACAACTCGCGCTCACAACGGGCTCAGAACTGCCCATTTAGCCCCTTCAGCAGCACGCCCCTTCAGCGGCACGCCCCCAGGGCCCTTCAGCGGCACGCCCCTTCAGCGGCACGCCCCCAGGGCTCTTCAGCGGCACGCCCTTCAGCGGTACTCCCTCAGGCCCCTCCAGCGGCACACTCTGTGCCCCTTCAGCGGCATGCCCTTTGGGCTCTTCAGCGACACACCCCGCTGGCCTTTAGCGGCACACCCTTTGCTGTCTTCAGCGCCATGCCCTTTAGGCCCTTTAGCGGCACGCTTGCCGTGTCTTCCAGCGGCACGCCCTTTTCGCCCTCTCAGCGACACGCTTGTTGTACCTGTCAGCGGCACGCCATTCAGGCTCTTCAGCGGCACGTTCCCGCAGACGAGATCTTGCGCCCATGCCCTATAGATCCTTGGCGCGCAGTGAGCTGTCTGAGGTGTCGGCCGGAGGTTGGGCCACGTAGGTTACTCCTCTGCCACCAAGGACGGGGGAAGTCAAACCCCATCATGACCGGTCGCTTCCCGCCTCCGACTACCGTGCTCGAACGCTTCCGCCGTGGAGGATATAAAAGCCCCTCTCCTTCGATACACAAAGAGGAGGACAGCGGACAGAGAAGAGAAGAAGAGAAAGAGAAGAGGAGGAGAAGAGAAGAAGAGGGAAGAGAGGAAGAGAGGGGAGAGGGCTCGCCGCTCCACCCATCGCCGCCGTTCGTGCGAAGAGGGAAGAGAGGAAGAGAGGGGAGAGGGCTTGCCGCTCCACCCACCGCCGCCGTCTGTGCAAAGAGGGAAGAGAGGAAGAGGAGAAGAAGAGGAGGGGAGGCTCTGCCTCCCCCTTCCTGCTGCTCCGTCTGCTGCCGTCCACTCGAAGAGAAGAAGAAGTGAAGAAGAGAAGAGGAGTGAGTGAAGAGAGGGAGTGAGGTCTGGGAGGAGAGTGGCCGGTGTTCCACCCCCCACCATGTCTTGTTCTTTCTTGCTTTCCCTTTTTCCATGTTTTCCTTTTGTTATAATGTATTAGTCCCCTCGGGGCATTCCTCTTGTGAGAATAGAAATAGAAGGGTTGCGAATATTTTTGATTTCTTTCTAAGACATTCCTCGCGTGTTTGCATCCCTTGGTGTTTTCCTCTCCCTCTTCTTACCCATCGGTTTGGCCTCCGACAGTGATCTTTCCCCCTTTGCGTTTCACCCTCGTAAGACCTCTGACCCTCACCCTCGCCCGTTCGCCTATGGGGGGGTTACTCCCCTTGGCCTCTCAATGGCCTGCTCTCGCCCAGGGCCCTTCAGCGGCATGCCTCTGGCGGCCTTCAGCGGCACACCCATGGGGCGCTTCGTCGACACGCTCTATGCGCTCCTTCAGCGGCACGCTCCTGCCACCCCTCAGCGGCACGCTGCCTAGTCACTCTTCCCCGACACGGTCCCTTGGACCCTTGCCCGGCACATCCCGTGCCATCCTTGCCCAGCGCACCTTGCCCCTCGTTCACCGGCATAGTTCCCTGGCCGGTACGCCCCCCTTGGCCCTTTGCCCGGCGCGTCTTGGCCCCCGTTCACCGGCACAGCCCTTGTTAGGGCCTTCCCCGGCACGGTCCCTTGGACCCTTGCCCGGCATGCCCTTTTTCCCTCCTTCCCCGACACAGCCCCTCAGCGGCACACTCGGGCTCCTCCTAGTCCTGCACGCCCTCGAGGCTTCCTGGCCGACACACCAGCCACCACTCCCCTCCTTCTTGCCCGGTGCACCCCCGGCCAGCCTTGAAGAGGTTTCCCGTCCGTCGTTCCCTCCGAGTTTTCTGGGGTTTCATTAAGGTGTTGCCGCTCTCGGGCGCCCACCTGCAGTTGTCGAGTTCCGCCACTCCTTGTGGGCGCGTTCCCTGTATCTCCCTTACGCTCGGGTCAAGGGGAGATGCTGCCGAATTTTTGTTAGAAATAATAATACGTTGAAAAGGTAAAAGATAATGATAATAATAATAATGATAATAAATTAATAAAAATCATGATAAATAAATAAACCTGAATATATATATAAGAAATAAACAAAAAATGTGAAATAATAATAATAATAGAAAAAAAGAGACAAAATATAGTAGTAATAATAATAAACAAAACGGAGAAATCATCCAGAATAAATACAGAAAAGGGAAATAAGCAATAATATATATATACATATAATTTAAAGCCCAGATAAAAAATGGTAAAATCTATATTGCAGCCACGTCTCTCCCGTGACCCGACGCTGAAGGAACAATAATGCCGCCCTTGCAGACTGGGCCTGAGTCTTGGGAATTATCCCGAAATGGCCATGACCTGACCTCGCGTTGGGCCAACATTCCGATCAAGCCGGACTCGTTTCTCAGACCGGATCCCTTCCGAGCCATTATTAAAATCGCCGTACATTCGACGGACATTTGAACGGGTTCACCTCGATTTTTGTCGTGTTTCTATTACGGACCCGTGTCCGAACATGAAAGGATCCGTGAGTGACCATCATGGCCAACGACTCCCATCTCGACATGGTCATAATCCGACATTGCTCCAGGCCGATGGTTCATCAAATCGGATTCATTCTATTGGGATTCATTCCCGCTCTTTCGTTGAAAGTGCCGCGACCTCGGCACACATTTGTACGGGGTTGTTTTCACCTACGTCGTACCTTCAATACGGACCTGCGTCCGAACATGAAAAGGTCCATGAGTGACCGACAGAATCGGAATAGAACGAGATGGCTCCCGTCATCCCTGGACCCTTTGCATGGGAATGTCAACAAGGCCTCTGTGGGCCACACTTAGACCTCGGGTCCGTCCCGATTATGGTCATTATATGACCCATATCCTCGGCCTATAGCCCGCTCCCTTCGACACATTTTTTGGTTTTTTTGGAATCTAGTCCTGGGACTCTTCCCCGTTGCCCTCCGGCACCGAAAACATTAATGATGCCCACGCAAGCCCCGTCTGGACCGCGGGAGGTGCCCCCGGTATGGTCCTGACTCGATCTCTCACTGGGCTGATAAATTCACCAGTTTCCTGCTATACTACCCGAGATTTAACCGAATGTTTTCAGTGCTTCGGAATAATATATTTGCCGTATCCCGGCATACATATGTTCCGGGTCTTCCCGCGACGATTGTGATATTCTCAAGCCGGACACCAGTCCGAATAGTAACTGGTCCCCTGAATGACCGACACATTTCGAACGTTCACTCCCCAAGACATAGGGCTTTCCAGCTGGTTCAAGGGATACTCCCCCGTTGCCCCTTGGCACCAGAAATATTAAAGATGCTCATGCAAGTCTTGTTTCGACTGCGGGGGGCCCACCGCAGTATGGTCGCAGTTTGATCTTGCACCGAGCCGACAAACTTATCCGTTCCCGACCACTTTAACTGGGATTTCACTGAACATTTCTCGTTCCTCTCGATAATAAAATTGCCATATCCTGGCATACATATGCTCCGATTTTCCCGTGACGATCGCGCTTTTCTCGAGCCGGACATTCGTCCGAACATTAAATGGTCAGTACACAACCGACATGACTGTGAATGTTTTCTTCTCACCCTCATACAGGGATTTTAATGCTTCCTAATAGGTCTTTCCATGCAATTAATGTCCTGGCCATGAGGCCCTGATTCTCGACGATTAATCAAGGGTGTCCCTTGTATGGGGGATGTTAATGACGTCGTGACCTTTATGGCGCGGCGGATTTTGGTCCCGACACGAACCACACAATCGTCTGACCGAGTCAGATCGAACGCACCATGGGCTCTTCGGAGCCCGAATAAATTGTCACTTCATGACTGGCACGCCCACGCACTTAATAGATGAATCAACTATTCCCGAACAGACGAATATCACCTAATGAGCGAATTTTAGTGCGTCCACAGGTTCCAAACACCATTGCTTAATTGCTTGTGCAGGAATGTCTTGCAGCCATGCATAACAGGTGGTACCTTGATAGCTGCTGTTCAAGACACATGACTAGAGACAAATCAAAATTTTATTTCTTGGAGGAAAAGGAAGGAGGATACGTCACATTTGGAGGGAACAACAAGGGAAAAATCATTGGAACATGTAATGTAGGTAAGAATCTCTCCAACTCCATTTGTAACGTGATGCTAGTTGAAGGTTTGAAATACAACCTGCTTAGTATAAGTCAATTGTGTGATAAGGGTCATAAAGTGTTGTTTGACTCTCATGAATGCAGAATTCTTGAAGCAAAATCTGACAAGGTACAATTTTCTGGTAAGAGAGTCAACAATGTTTACATGATTGACTTAGATGATCCTACTCATTTAAACCTTTATCTTGCTGCACCAAAATCTGAGCTTGTATGGATATGGCATCGTAGACTAGGACATGCTAGCTACAATGTCTTACATAAACTCTTGAAGCATTCAATGGTGAAAGGTCTGCCTGAACTATCTTTTAAACAAGAAAATAAATTATGTGATGCATGTGCCCTAGGCAAACAAACAAGAAAATCCTTCAAGGGAAGATCTGAAAATACATCATCTAAACCACTCGAGCTAATTCATATGGACTTGTTTGGTCCAACCAGAACTGCTAGCTTAAGTGGTAGAAAATATGGATACGTCTTGGTGGATGACTTTTATAGGTTCACATGGGTTTTCTTTCTCACACATAAAAAAGATGCTTTTTATGAGTTTCAGGCACTCTACATGAAGATAAAGCAGGACGATGATTTTAAAATTTCCAAGATTCAATCTAATCATGGTGGTGAATTTGAAAATGCTGACTTCTATAATCTTTGCAGGGCTGAAGGCATTTCACACTGGTTTTCTTCACCAAGAACCCCAGAGCAAAACGGTGTAGTTGAAAGAAGAAACCGAACTCTCATAGAGATGGCAAGAACCATGCTTGCCGAACGGTAACTTCCAAGGAAATTTTGGGCTGAAGCGGTAAACTCGGCATGTTATATTATAACCCGCTCTATGGTAAGGCCACACACCAAAAAGACTCCTTATGAGTTGCTAAAATGTAAAAAATCCTCTCTCTCACATATGAAAGTGTTTGGGTCAAAATGCTTCATCCACAACAATGACAAAAGAGACTTAGATAAATTCGAGCCCAAGAGCGATGACGGTATATTCCTTAGATATTCTGATAGATCTAGGGCTTATAGAATTTACAATGTCAAGAGTCAAACTGTGGAAGAATCACCCCATGTTTCCTTTGATGAATATCATGATGATTCTAAAAATGATAACTCTTGCAGGAAAAATGATGAAGATGGGGAATTTCTAAGCATGAAGGAAAAGAATGATCCTCCACAAGAAGAAACAAGAGAAGATGGTGACCTAGCTGAATCAAGTAATGCAAGGGATCAAGCTCCAGGAGAAGGTAATGATTCTACAAATATTAGAATTCTTAAGGATCATCCTTTAGAAAATGTCATTGGTAGCTTGAATGACCCACCTAGATCAAGGTCACATTTTAGAATTATGGAAGAATTAGATCAACTTGCTCTTGTCTCCCAGATTGAACCCAAGAATATTGATGAGGCATTAAAAGATAAAAATTGGATAAATTCAATGCAAGACGAGTTAAACCGGTTTGAAAGAAATAAAGTTTGGCTTCTTGTTCCTAGACCTTCATCATAATCTGTCATAGGCACTAAGTGAGTTTTTAGGAACAAACTAAGTGAGGATGGCAAGATAATAAGAAACAAGGCTTGAATGGTGGCTCAAGGGTATAATCAAGAGTTTGGGGTAGACTTTGATGAATCTTATGTCCCAGTTGCTAGACTCGAGGCCATCAGAATTTTACTTGCCTTTGCATGCTCCCTTAGAATAAAGTTGTATCAAATGGATGTAAAAAGTACTTTCTTGAATGGCTTGATCAAAGAAGAAGTCTATGTTGAGCAGACCCATGGCTTTGAGAATTCTAACCATGCAGATTTTGTATACAAGCTAGACGAGGCGCTTTATGGACTTAAGCAAGCACCAAGAGCTTGGTATGAGAGACTAAGCTCGTTCCTAATTAAAAAAGGGTACATACGAGGTAAGGTAGATCAAACACTTTTCACCAAGAAGTAAGGTAAGAACATCTTAATTGTTCAAATTTATGTTGATGATATTGTGTTTGGTTCTACTAAATCTGAAATGTGTGAGGAATTTACGAACCTCATGACTAGCGAATTTGAGATGAGCCCAATGGGAGAACTCCAATTCTTTCTCGATTTACAGGTCAACCAAGGACAAGATGGGTGCTTCATAAGTCAAGCCAAATACATCAAGGAGCTGCTGAAAAGATTTGACATGACGAACAGCAAAATCATTGAAACTCCTATGCGCACGACAACATCACTGGATTCGGATGAAAATGGTAAATTAGTGGATGCAAAGATCTATAGAGGTATGATCGACTCTTTGCTTTACTTGACTGCATCCCGACCAGATATCCAGTTTAGTGTATGCCTTTGTGCTAGATTTCAAGCTAGTCCTAGAGAATCCCACTTGACTACCGTCAAACGTATCCTTAGATATCTTGTCGGCACTCAAGATTTGGGATTGTGGTATCCGTCATCATGTGATTTATCTCTTATATCTTATTCTGATGCGGACTATGCTGGATGCAAGTTGGATCGCAAAAGTACTAGTGGCTACTGCCAGTTTCTAGGCGGGTGTTTAGTTTCTTGGGCCTCCAAGAAACAACACTCGGTTGCCCTCTCAACCGCAGAGGCAGAATATGTTGCTGCGGGGAGCTGTGGCACCCAAGTGTTTTGGATTAAACACCAACTCCAAGACTACTTAGTGGATCTTGGTTGTGTCCCGATTCTGTGTGATAACATTAGTGCTATCAACCTTTCAAAAATTCCAGTCTAGCACTCTAGGACTAAGCATATTGAGATTAGGCATCACTTCATTAGAGATGAGGTCGGTAAGAAAAATTTTGAACTGCATTTTGTTGATACTCTAAATCAAATTACTGATATTTTCACCAAGCCCTTGTGTAATGACAGGTTTTTAACACTCAGAAGGGAGCTTGGTCTTTGCCGACCTCAGGCCAATAAAAATTGAAATGATGATTTTGTTCAATTTAGTTGTGTGTTTTTACAGATTGGTGTCCATACATTGTTTATATGTAAATATGTCATTTTGCATATGGTGTAGCATTGCATTTAGTCATGATGCATAATAAAATTTAATTCATGTTCATAATATATTGCATGGTTTGTGTAGCATCCTTCTTGCATGGCCATGGTATATTAAATGTTGATGTATGAAAAGGCAGGTTATGCTTGCCTAGAAGCACTCAATATGCGTGAGATTTCACCTCCGCCAAGTACCATGCGTCACTATCGCATATAGGCCATATAGTAAGGGGGAGTTGTCTCTTTGCAGCATTCATGCATATGTTTCATCTTCATTCTGTTGCATTTAATAAGTGTACAACCATGTATTGGGTCATGCATTTCATGTCTGCCAAATTCATGTTTGATCAGGTCAACCCCTGCATGGTTCTAGTCAACCTCTCCTTGACATTCGTCATTCCACTTGATTGTAAACATAACTCCTTGAGTGCATTCATTGCATATCCTTAGGGGGAGTCATGCTGCTATTCTTACTCTCTTACAATCTGAACTTCATGGCTTATAGTCTGAATATGAGATCATGAGACCGACAGAACTACGGCGTAAGAGCTTTCTATTATATGCCCTGATGATTGTCCATCCAATGAAAATGGTTTAGATTTAATGATTTCCATAAAGTTCAAAAATATTTATTCTGAAATCATCTATGTTCTGTGGTTTTAATAGACCTTAACTAGAGATTGCATATTGTGCTTTGCATGACTATCCTGATATCTGAAAATTCAAAATTCATGACCATCTTGGTGATACACTCAGGCTTAGTTTTGTTCTTAAACATCTTGATGAGCAGGAATTCTTGGAAATCCATTTGACAAAGCAATGATATTGTTGCACGGAGAAATATGTCACGTCATCAAATCAAGTGACGAATGATATGTCATGATATGCCCCTGTTATCTCTGTCTTAATTATATTTAGACTCTAGGCAGAGCACTGGCATAATTGCTGAGAAATATATCTTCTTATCACAGAAATGAGATTGGATATGTCATGGCGTGACTTTGCTATCTCTGTTCTGATGAGGGCATCACTCACGATTCCCTCTGGCTTGGCACCTCTCTCCCTCCCGGAGGCAGCTAGGGGGCAGCCCTTCTTCTGGATTGGACCTTAGTGCTTACCATTGGATCATCTTGTTGTTTTCTCCTTTTTACTTGAGTCATAATCATGTAATTTGCCTTTTATTTGAGTCTTGTACCTAGGTTATCCAGTTATTTCCCTAAGTTCGAGTCTCATTAGGCTATGGTGCTTGCTATTGGGCCTATTTCTTTGGGCTAGGCCCATGGGCGCACCCCCCCTTCCTTGGTTATCTGTTAGTATGTTAAAAGTCAGGGTCTTATATGTAAAAGTGGGTTTCCTATAAATAGGACCCCAATCCCTCTTTTGAAGGTTAATGAAGTATTGAGTATTATTATCCACCAGCATTGTTCTCTCTCTCTAGCTCTTTCACTCTCCCTCTACTTCTCTCTCTCACTTAAGGGGGCGAACCCCTCTCTCTCTCTTCCCCCTTCTCTCTCTCTCCCTTGGGCGAACTAGCCCCTTCACCTTCCCCTCCCCCTGCCACCTCAGCAGCCACATCACCCTTCCACCCTTTCACCTCCCCAAGACCCATAACTCCCATCAATACTTCCACAACCCCAAGCAACCCTTCCCATTCCCCATACACCCTCTCAACTTCCAAGGCACCCTTCCCTCTCCCCCAAGCAACTATTCCACTCCCCCACACCCCCATTCATATCCCTAGGGAGCTAAACCCCATAACCCCCCCCCACAAGTTGCGCACCCCCCTCCCATCTTACCCCCTCCTGGCCTTGGCCGACCACTCCACCTCCCCTCTCCTAGCTGCGGCCCCCCCTCACCCCTCCACCACCTCAGACCTCATCATTCCCTGCTCCACCCCTCTCTCCATTCCTAAACATCCCCCCCCCATCCACCATCACCATCCCCTTCCCACCATTGCTAGCCTCCACCTCCATTAACCTAGTTCCACCTCCATCCCTTTCATTTGGTCCAAGTCTGCAGGTGGCAGAGAAAGGGGAAACTTACAGAAGCACCCACGGTTTTGTACGGCGTCGTCTGAAGGCGTACCATACCAATCTGGAAAGGTCGTCCAGTTAGCTTTGCAGGCGAGGTGATCTCATCCCGTTCCGAGTTCGGGGCTGTCCAGGAGAGCCATTCTCCTCCGACTGCGCCGGGCTTCCCCTGCAGAGTACCAGAACCCGGTTCGACGCTGCACCACGCCAAACAGAAGAAGATTCAGACCACGAGCCCTTCAACAAACTTCTTCCTCCCCCAGTCCTCTATCAGGAGCAAGAAGCAGAACTACATTCGACATCCGGAGGCCAAAGTTCCTTTTTTTCTCCCTCGACTGGTCGGGTCTGCCTCCCACAGTCTGCAGTGACCTATCTTCACTCTTCTGAGTCTCCCCATCCTCTCTTGTGTCAGACGGCCACCCCGTCAGTTTTTCCGCGCAGAGGGTTTGTCCACGGTTCCATAAACCATGACGGTTCATGATTCGGAGTCCGGGAGCGGTCGGAGCAACCTCTGCAAGTTGCTGTCAGAAACAGTAAGCTGCCGCACCCAGTTTCAGTCACTCTGTTCGAAGCTCGACCTGGACTAGCAGCTGCAGCAGAAGAAATCAAGAAAATTCTGGGTCATCCGCGTGCCAGATACGAAGATTCCCACACTGGTCTTGCCTCCGGAAGAATTCGGGAACGCGAACTACAGCCCCAGGACCGACTGGCAGTCAGTCATCACAGCCTGCAAGTGGAAACAGCCCCAGCTTGCCTCTTCCGTTCTCCGGCGATTCTCCCTTCCCCGCCTGGCCGGCTTACCGCCCCTCCCTGCGTGGAGGTAGTGTTTGCTTGTAAAACTTACTTCCTCACCCCTACTCCAACCTTCCTGTGTGAGGAGTAGTGAATGTAATTTTAAAATAGGGTTCAAGCTACACCGGCGCAGTGTGCGGGGAACCCACACTTCCCCGCTCGCCCTCGTCTCCGACCGGGGTTGGTTTCCTCAAACCAACCAGGTGAGTCTCTACCCTTGCTCTTTACTCCTGTTCATTTCATATCTGCAAAACTTATCTGCTGGTCAGTGAGAGAGTGCCCGACCCCGGAGCCACCAACCCTTGTGTGGTCACCGTGGATGATAGTGAGCGAGTGACCTAGTGCCCCTAAGGCACCCGGCCGCCCTTGTTTGTGGGCTTCATATCCTCGGGAGGGACAACCTTAGCGGTGCTGGTCCTCTAGCCAGCCAGGGGCTTTCTCCACAATCTTGACTCGGCATCACCGAGTCACCCCGGGAAACGTGTGCGCGCGGTGTGACGGCGACTCTCAAGTTGCTCCCAATCTTGTGGTTGTGATTGCGAATTAAGTCCAAGGGTTCATTTTTGCTTGCTGCATATTTGTGTCACATCAAGTGGTATCAGAGAAAGTTTTAGACTTGTCTCTACAAGCCTAGGTCCTAGGGCAATTGCATTACCATCCCGTGTCGGTCACCTTGTCTTTGTGCATGACCACCCGTAGGGGTACCATATACCGGACCGATCCTTCTACTTCCGATCCACCCATGGATTCCAATTTCCAAGGCAACCAAAACATCCCTAGGGAAGCTCCCCAAGCTCCTACGGATCGACTTGAGGCTGCCATTCAAGCCCTCACGGAGCAAATGAATGGTTTTTCCACCCGATTAGAGAGATTAGAAGAAGCTAGGGCCCCACCTAGGAATCATGTCCACAGGGCTCCTCCTCCGCGTGTTGAACATCAGAGGGAAGACCTAGAGAATGAGTGGTATCGTGAGCAAGAGAGAGCCCCACAACCTCGGTACCAAGAGAGGCGACCACGAGAGGATCCGGATGACTTCCTCTTAAGAATGATCAAGGTAGATGCTCCGAATTTTGATGGGTCCCATAACCCAAGTGCCTATGAAGAATGGGAGCATGGCATGGACCAATACTTTGATTGGTACCCAATGTCTGAGGAGAGAAAGGTTAGGTTGGCCAAGATGCACCTTCTCAAACTAGCCAAGACATATTGGTTAAAGGTAGAGAGTCAAAGGAGGATTAGGCGGGAGGAACCCATTGACACTTGGCTTGACATGAAAACCCAACTCAGAAGCAAATACATTCCCAATTCCTATAGCCAACTCCTCCTTGATGAGTGGCAAAGCCTTACTCAGGAAGGAAAGACCGTGGAGGAGTACATTGAAAGGTTTGACTCCTATCTCTTAAGGTGTGGTGTTGTTGAGGAGCCGGCCGTCACCCTGTCCCGATTTAGGAATGGCCTCCTACCCCACATCAAACGGGAGCTTTTCATGAGGGAAGCTCATAGCCTTGAGGTTGCCTATCAAATAGCCCGTGATGTAGAAAGGTTTTCTAGGAACCCAAGGTTTGTCCCCCCCAAGGGCCCGGGACCCCGTCCCAACCTGCCTCCTCTGTTGAGAACACCTCCTCCCAGTGGGGGAACCCCCACTCGGCCCTACCCCCAGCAAACCAATCCTACCTCCACAAAGGCCACTCCACCCAACCCTCCTCCCCGAAGGGAGGAAGCCTCCAAAGGGAAGACCCTAGGGAGTAGTACGATTAAATGTTTTCAGTGCCATGGTTATGGCCACATAGCCTCCCAATGCCCTTCCAAGGGGTTGTCGAGCCTTGTTATTGAGGGTGGACCTACCACATCCCAGGAAACCCATGAGAATACTATTGAGGAACACGAGGCTGCTTTAGGGTGGGAAGAGGAATACAAGGAGCAATTCTTTGAGGAAGGTGTAGAAGATGACCCCCACTCCACCCACCTAGGGGTGATAAGGTGCACCCTTACCCAACCTCAAGAGGACGACTGGCGGAGGACTTCCATTTTTCACACCTTCATCAAAATCGGGAACCATGTTAAGAAGGTCATCCTAGACAACGGAAGTTGTGTCAACGCCGTGTCCCCGGACACCGTCAAGCTCCTAGGGCTTACCCCAACACCCCACCCCAAACCATATCGGGTATCATGGATAAACAACCATTCCCTACCTGTCAACACATGTTGTCTTATCCCCATCACCTTTTCATCCTACCAAGGACAAATATGGTGTGACATCATACCTATGGCTGTAGGAAGCATCCTACTAGGGAGACCTTGGATATATGATGTTAATGCTACCATCTATGGGAAAACGAACACATGCACCTTTGAACACGAGGGGAAGACCATTCGCCTCAACCCTTCCCCACCCCGAAAGGAACCACCCTCCAAGGGAATTCTCCCTACACCACCTCAAAGCCCAGGGGTCCCCTCACCCCCAACCCAACCAACAAGTCAACCGTCCACCCATGAGAACCCCACCAAGGGCCTACACCTCATCACTAGATAAGAATTCGAGGAAGAGGTAGCTCTCGGGACACCCGTATACGCTGTAGTCATATGCCTAGGGGAACCCACCACCTCCAACCCTCATCCTATGAAAATACACCCTCTCCTAGAAGAATTCAAGGATGTGTTCCCCGAGGAGCTCCCCGATCAACTGCCACCCATGAGGGACGTCCAACATGCTATTGACCTTGTCCCAGGGGCCACCCTCCCAAACCTCCCCCACTATCGCCTCAACCCTACTGAGCATGCTGAACTGAGGAGGCAAGTGGAGGAACTCATTAGAAAGGGCTTCCTCCGTCTTAGCAAAAGCCCCTGTGCTGTCCCCGCCCTCCTCACACCAAAGAAAGATGGGACCTGACGAATGTGTGTCGACAGTAGGGCCATCAACAAGATTACCGTCAAATATAGGTTCCCCATACCTAGACTTGACGATATGCTAGACATGCTAGCTGGAGCCACCATGTTTTCAAAAATAGACCTTAAGAGTGGTTACCACCAAGTTAGGATAAGGCCCGGGGATGAATGGAAAACTGCCTTTAAAACCAAAGATGGGCTCTATGAATGGCTAGTGATGCCTTTCGGGCTTTCAAATGCCCCGAGTACCTTCATGCGTCTCATGACGGAGGTCCTTAGACCATACATAGGAGTCTTCCTAGTGGTCTATTTCGATGACATCCTTATCTACAGTCAGACTAGGGAGGCCCACCTTAACCACCTTAGGCAAGTCTGTACTGTCCTCAGGAAAGAGAGTCTCTATGCCAACCCAGGAAAGTGTCACTTTCTGACTGAGTCCATTACTTTCCTTGGGTATGTGGTTTCCACTAAGGGAGTATCCATGGACCCCAAGAAGGTCCGAGCTATCATTGACTGGCCGGAGCCCCGCACCCTCCATGAGGTCAGGAGTTTCCATGGATTGGCCACCTTTTACCGGAGATTCATCCGTGGGTTCAGCACAGTCACAGCCCCTATCACCGACTGCCTTAAAAAGGGGACCTTTGTGTGGACCAAGTCGGCTTCTAGGGCCTTCCAGGAGCTCAAAGAGAGGATGACCCAAGCCCCAGTATTATGCCTCCCTGACTTCTCCAAAGTCTTTGAGGTAACTTGTGATGCTTCCGGGGTAGGAATCGGCGGAATCCTCAGCCAAGAAGGACACCCAGTAGCCTACTTTAGCGAGAAGCTGTGTGACGCCAGGTTGAAATACTCTACCTATGACAAGGAATTCTATGCGGTGGTGCAATCCCTCCGCCATTGGAGGCACTACCTCTTGCCCAAGGAATTTGTCATATTCTCCGACCATGATGCCCTAAAATACCTCAACTCCCAGCAGAAACTGAATGCCCGGCATGCCCGATAGGTCGAGTACATCTAGGCCTACACATTTGTGATCAAACATAAGGCCGGAAGTGAAAACCGTGCTGCTGATGTACTCAGTAGGAGGATCTCCCTGCTAGCTACCATTCGGGTAGAAGTAATAGGGTTCGATCGGGTTAAAGAAGAATACCCAAACTGTCCCGATTTTGGACATGTCCATGCCAACCTAATCACCCATTCGCCCCAAGAACACCGGGGTTTTATCCTAGAAGACGGGTTCATCTTCAAAGGGCCTAGACTTTGCATACCTAGAACTTCACTGCGGGATTTATTAGTCTGGGAATTACATGCAGGAGGCCTGGCTGGGCACTTCGGGGTTCACAAAACCATTGCCTTGGTTGAAGGATAGTTTTATTGGCCCAGCCTCAAAAGGGATGTGGCCAAAATTGTGGGGCAATGTCGTACATGTGCGACTGCTAAGCAAGTTAAACAGAACACGGGTCTATACACCCCTCTTCCCGTCCCGGATCGGCCATGGCAGGACCTGAGCATGGACTTCGTGTTAGGACTACCTCGGACCCAGAGGAAACATGACTCCATCTTTGTGGTAGTGGACAGATTCTCAAAAATGGCCCACTTCATCCCCTGTTCTAAAACCTCTGACGCCTCCCATGTGGCCCGTCTGTTATTTGATGAGGTAGTCCGCCTCCATGGCTTGCCCAAGACCATCATTTCAGATAGGGACGTCAAATTCACCAGCTACTTTTGGAAGACCCTCTGGCATCTAATGGGGACCCTGCTTAAATTTTCCACGGCCTATCACCCTCAAACCGATGGCCAGACCGAAGTCGTCAATCAGAGCCTAGGGAATCTCCTGCGGTGCCTTGTTGAGGACCGCCCTGGAAATTGGGATCTCATTCTACCTCAAGCCGAGTTTGCATACAATAATTCCACCAATAGGTCCATAGGCATGAGTCCTTTCGAAGCTGTGCATGGTTACAAACCCAGGAAGCCAACAGATCTCATTCCCCTACCCCCTCATGCTAGGGTATCCATCACTGCTGAGTCTTTTGCACAACACCTTAGAGAGTTGCATGAAGATATTCGCAAAAACATCCACAAGAGCAATGAGATTTACAAGAAATCAGCTGATTCCCACCGCCGCCACCAAGAATTCCAAGTTGGTGATTTTGTGATGGTGAGAACTGAGAGGCTATTCCCTAGGAATACCTCTAAGTTGAGGTCTCGTGGAGCCGGCCCCTTCCAGGTGCTGAGACGACTTGGCACCAATGCTTATGTGTTGGACCTCCCTGAAGAATACGGAGTAAGTCCCACATTCAATGTGGCTGACCTGGTACCCTACAAGGGCCCCACGGTGACACCCAGTGAGGAGATCCAGCCTATTCCACCCTTTGAGAGCGCCCCCACACTTCAGAGAGCTCCACCCAGCTTGAGAACCCATCATGATAAAGTGGAGCGGATATTAGATGAACAGGTCACCAACACAAGGAGCAAGGCGTATGAGCGATACCTGGTCAGGTGGAAGGGACGACCACCCTCGGATGATGCCTGGGTGAGACGGGAGGATCTCCAGCAGCTGGACCCCGATCTTCTAGAGCAGTACCGCAGCAGGGAGGGCCTTTACTCGACAGGGTCGAGCTCTTCGCAGCCCGGGAGAATTGATGAGGGCATCACTCACGATTCCCTCTGGCTTGGCACCTCTCTCCCTCCCGGAGGCAGCTAGGGGGCAGCCCTTCTTCTGGATTGGACCTTAGTGCTTACCATTGGGTCATATTGTTGTTTTCTCCTTTTTACTTGAGTCATAATCATGTAATTTGCCTTTTATTTGAGTCTTGTACCTAGGTTATCCAGTCATTTCCCTAAGTTCGAGTCTCATTAGGCTATGGTGCTTGCTATTGGGCCTATTTCTTTGGGCTAGGCCCATGGGCGCACCCCCCCTTCCTTGGTTATCTGTTAGTATGTTAAAAGTCAGGGTCTTATATGTAAAAGTGGGTTTCCTATAAATAGGGCCCCAATCCCTCTTTTGAAGGTTAATGAAGCATTGAGTATTATTATCCACCAGCATTGTTCTCTCTCTCTCTAGCTCTTTCACTCTCCCTCTACTTCTCTCTCTCACTTAAGGGGGTGAACCCCTCTCTCTCTCTTCCCCCTTCTCTCTCTCTCCCTTGGGCGAACTAGCCCCTTCACCTTCCCCTCCCCCTGCCACCTCAGCAGCCACATCACCCTTCCACCCTTTCACCTTCCCAAGACCCATAACTCCCATCAATACTTCCACAACCCCAAGCAACCCTTCCCATTCCCCATACACCCTCTCAACTTCCAAGGCACCCTTCCCTCTCCCCCAAGCAACTATTCCACTCCCCCACACCCCCATTCATATCCCTAGGGAGCTAAACCCCATAACCCCCCCCCTACAAGTTGCGCACCCCCCTCCCATCTCACCCCCTCCTGGCCTTGGCCGACCACTCCACCTCCCCTCTCCTAGCTGCGGCCCCCCTCACCCCTCCACCACCTCAGACCTCCTCATTCCCTGCTCCACCCCTCTCTCCATTCCTAAACATCCCCCCCCATCCACCATCACCATCCCCTTCCCACCATTGCTAGCCTCCACCTCCATTAACCTAGTTCCACCTCCATCCCTTTCATTTGGTCCAAGTCTGCAGGTGGCAGAGAAAGGGGCGACTTGCAGAAGCACCCATGGATTCGTACAGCGTCGTCTGAAGGCGTACCATACTAATCTGGAAAGGTCGTCCCGTTAGCTTTGCAGGCGAGGTGATCTCATCCCGTTCCGAGTTCGGGGCTGTCCAGGAGAGCTGTTCTCCTCCGACTGTGCCGGGCTTCCCCTGCAGAGTACCAGAACCCGGTTCGACGCTGCACCACGCCAAACAGCAGAAGATTCAGACCACGAGCCCTTCAACAAACTTCTTCCTCCCCCAGTCCTCTATCAGGAGCAAGAAGCAGAACTACATTCGACGTCCGGAGGCCAAAGTTCCTATTTTTCTCCCTCGACTGGTCGGGTCTGCCTCCCACAGTCTGCAGTGACCTATCTTCACTCTTCTGAGTCTCCCCATCCTCTCCGGTGTCAGACGGCCACCCCGTCAGTTGTTCCC
The DNA here is from genome assembly GCA_022559845.1 of Amorphophallus konjac. Classification (NCBI taxonomy): domain Eukaryota; kingdom Viridiplantae; phylum Streptophyta; class Magnoliopsida; order Alismatales; family Araceae; genus Amorphophallus; species Amorphophallus konjac. The sequence continues at coordinate 211,912,918 of CM040121.1, forward strand.
CGCAGAGGGTTCGTCCACAGTTCCAGAAACTCTGACGGTTCATGATTCGGAGTCTGGGAGCGGTCGGAGCAACCTCTGCAAGTTGCTGTCAGAAACAGTAAGCTGCCGCGCCCAGTTTCAGTCACTCTGTTCGAAGCTCGACCCGGACTAGCAGCTGCAGCAGAAGAAATCGAGAAAATTCTGAGTCATCCGCGTGCCAGATACGAAGATTCCCACGCTGGTCTTGCCTCCGGAAGAATTCGGGAACGCGAACTACAGCCCCGGGACCGACCGGCAGTCAGTCATCACAGCCTGCAAGTGGAAACAGCCCCGGCTTCCCTCTTCCGTTCTCCGGCGATTCTCCCTTCCCCGCCTGGCCGGCTTACCGCCCCTCCCTGCGTGGAGGTAGTGTTTACTTGTAAAACTTACTTCCCCACCCCTAGTCCAACCCTCCTGTGTGAGGAGTAGTGAATGTAATTTTGAAATAGGGTTCAAGCTACACCGGCGCAGTGTGCGGGGAACCCACACTTCCCTGTTCGCCCTCGTCTCCGACCGGGGTTGGTTTCCTCAAACCAACCAGGTGAGTCTCTACCCTTGCTCTTTACTCCTGTTCATTTCATATCTGTAAAACTTATCTGCTGGTCGGTGAGTGAGTGCCCGACCCCGGAGCCACCAACCCTTGTGTGCTCACCGTGGATGATAGTGAGCGAGTGACCTAGTGCCCCCAAGGCACCCGGCCGCCCTTGTTTGTGGGCTTCATATCCTCGGGAGGGACAACCTTAGCGGTGCTGGTCCTCTAGCCAGCCAGGGGCTTTCTCCACAATCTTGACTCGACATCACCGAGTCACCCCGGGAAACGTGTGCGCGCGGTGTGACGGCGACTCTCAAGTTGCTCCCAATCTTGTGGTTGTGATTGCGAATTAAGTCCAAGGGTTCATTTTTGCTTGCTGCATATTTGTGTCACATCATGTTCATTCTGCAGCATAACCGTCAGTCTTGCCAAATACCTAGGGATACTGGCATCTAAACAACGTGTATTCTTACGGCTAGGAGGCATGTACTAGACTTGATTGCTCGTAAAATATGAGTCATGTGCCGTCAAATTCAAAAGATATTGAAAATCAAATTTATTGAACTCATCAAATTCCATGCTTTAGTCATGATTGTTTAGCCTCAATACTAGTTTTTGTGTTATTCCCTTTGTAGTTATTGAATATGGATATATAAGATAATGGAAGGTTAAACACTGCCATGATATGTACTTTTAGTTCATTTCTATTACAACATGGATGTAGATGCTTTTCGAACTCTGTTGATGATCTCGGATTTCATTAGCTTTGAACCATATATGTTGCTCGCGGTATGTTTTAGGTTTGCATATAATGGCTTGCTCTCCACTCTCATTCACCTCTGGTCTCTCAGACATTAGTCACCTTCTATATCTTATCGCTCCTTTTTGCTACTGTCAAAGGGGGAGAAAATGTCTTGTTGTGAGTCCTTTAATACCTTTGTCTGTCCCTTATGCGGCCTTTGTGAGTTGTCAAAGGGGGAGAGTGAATTGTGGACTGGAGAGAGTCCATGGGGGAGAGAACCTTGTGAGCTTTGAGTCTGCATATGTGATAGGGGTTTGTGCATAGCTTTCACATGCTTTGATCATCCATGCATACATATCTGCATTCACATGCTTTCACTATCATGGATCTTGAGCTGCACATGGCGCATATGTCATAAACTTTACCATTTTGGATATTCCTGCCACATAATGACTCATAGTGTTGCCATCATCAAAAAGGGGGATAATATTGTGCCCTTGTGATCATTTGAGTCTTCATGTGATTTGGGTCATTCGACATCGTCTTGTGGTCATTTGAGTTATTGGATATTCTTGGTTTTGATAATAGCTAAACACTATAAGTCATCATTGTTTTAACTCTCATATGACTGACATACGTAATGTTTTGTTCATAATAGATATGCCAATGAATTGCCAAGGAATGAAGTGGAGATGGCAAATGTGAAAGCTCAATGTTGCGCCCTCGCACGCGGATCGACCTGCGAACAAAATTTTGATTATAGGAGCGATATAATCAACAGAAATATTCAAGACTATCAAGGGTGATGCCACAGACATGAACGGGCTGCTAAAGGAGTCAAGCGATGGACCTAAAGCAGTTAACGGACCGACCTGGGAAAGCCCGGGGTCTGCCCAGCTGGCGGTCGACCGCCCCAGCCAGCAGCCCACCATCTGCAACTCTTTCAGTAGCGGTCGACCGCCAGCCCAGTAGCGGTCGACCGGAATTTCCAGGAACCGCCCGTTTGCAGGTTTGTCAGTAGCGGTCGACCGCCAGAAGCTGCAGGTCGACCGCCAGCCCTGAGTCTTCAATGTTGACTTTGTTTTCCACTTCGAGAAGAGCCCCTTTCCTTGTATTTGTTTAACCCAAAAGTCACCCAATCTTCCATAGATTGTGGATCTAGTCTGGGGGATGTCTAAGGACCATTCAAAGGTTATAAAACACATGCAAGAGGGTTAGAAACCCTAGTTGATCATTTGTGAATCCAAGGGAGATCAAAGGAGGCTACAAGGGTGAGTGGAGTTCGAGTACTGTAGCCGTGAACAGTACTCCGGGAAGAAGTTCTTCATCAAATCCTCAAGTGATTCAAGCTACTTGAAGAGGAGATCAAGCCCAAGTCAAGAGAAGATAAAGCTGCATCCTTCATCCTCTTCATCATCTCAAGGGTGATCTGAACTGCATCCTCAAACCTCTTCATCAACTCAAGAAGATCAAAAGGAAGATCCAAGCTACATCCATAGTCTTCCTCATCAACTAGAAGAGATTCAAGGAAGATCATCTCTCAAGGAAGAAGGCACCATCGAAGCATCAAATTCAAGCTCCTGCAACTCAGACAAGATCTTTCTACTTTGAGCATATTCTATATCTTGTTTGAGTGATTTCATATTTGTTCTCTTTTCATTTCTTTTAAACAATTGAAACTGAAGATCGTCCCTACCGGTGGTTAGTAGGAAGGCAATCGGAAGTTATCCGATCTGCGGTGTTGACGTCTCTTCCGGTGGTTAGTAGGAAGGCAATCGGTGCTCTTTCTAATTTGCGGTTCAGTGCGTGGCACTAATGGAGCCTCACCGGATTTGGTGAGAGGTGGACGTAGGACTGGGGATTCAGTCCGAACCACCTTAAAATCCTTTGTGTTGTGATTTGATTGTGTGATTGATTTATCTTAGATGCATGCTTAGGTTCAATATCCATATTGTGAAATCATATTTCTAAGCAAATCATTTTATACGTCGCTAAGCTAGTTGTATTCCGCTGCAATTATTTTTAACTAGCTATATAGAGGGTTGCATTATGAAAAGAGGGACAGATCTATTCACCCCTCCCCTCTAGATCCGCTCTCCACTACTCAATAGAAACTGGAAATTGGGAACTGGATATCGGGACTAGATATCGGGACTGGAGATTGGAATCTGGCTACTAGGTGCTGGGATGGTAGACTGGGACTGGGAACTGGATGTTGGATATGGCAATTGGTAATTGGATACTGGGTGCTGGGACTGGAGGCATGCCCCTATGAGGCGTGCTAGCCCATTGCGGAAAATTGGAATTGGAATTGGAAATGGCAAATAGGAAATTAGATGTTGGGAACTGGGCATTGGAATCGAAAATTGGGACTGGCGGCTAGAAGCGGAGTATTGGTGCTTGATACTGGGAATTGGGGTACTTGGACTGGATGTTGGAGGCAGGGTACTGGAACTAGGCACTGGAAACTGGATCCTGGAAGCTGGATTTTAGAGCTGGGTAATAGACATTGGATACTGGAGGCTGGATACTAGAAGCCGGGTACTGGAGATTGGGTATTGGAAGCTGCATATCGAAGGCTGGGTGCTGGAGGCCTGCCTGAATGAAGCATGTTGACCTAGATGGCTAGAGACTGGAAGCTGGAGGACAATCCATAAGGTGGTGTTGACCCAGAGGACTGGGGACTGGAAGCTGGAGGCCGACTCGTGAGAGTGCATTGGTCGGTGTGACTGGGAACTAGAAACAGGAGATTGGAGGCTGACCCGTAAGGGTGTGTTGGTCCATATTGCTAGAGGGTGAGGGCTAGAGGCCGGCCCGTGTGGGTATGTCGGCCTATGTTGCTGGGGACTAGTGGCTGGCGGTTGGAGGCCTACTCTCGAGGGTCTTTTGGCCTGTATTGTTGGAGACTGGAAGCCGGAGGCTGACCCGTGAGGGTGTGCTGGCCTATGTTGCTGGAGTCTGGAAGTTGGAAGCTGACCTGATAGGGTGTGTTGGCCTATGTTGCTGGAGATTGGAGGTTGAAGGGCCACCCGAGAGGGTGTGCTGGCCTATGTTGCTGGAGACTGGAGGCTGGAGGCTGACCCGAGAGGGTGTGATGGCCTATGTTGCTGGAGACTAGAGGCTGACCCGTAAGGGTGTGTTGGCCTATGTAGCAGGAGACTGGAGGCTGGAGGTCGACCCGTGAGGGTGTGCCGGCCTACGTTGCTAGAGGATAGAGGTCAACCCGTGAGGGTGTGTTGACCCGTATTGCCGGTATTATTTAGTCTGGGGAGTTGGAGTTGAGGTTGGGGTTGGCTGGCACGCTGACATGGTGACGTAGCCAGAGACCGAGACTAGGATTGGGACTGGAGCTGGAGCTGGCCGGCTGACCGCTGAGGTGTTGTAGCCGGATACTGGGACTGGAGCTGGCCGACTGACCGCTGGGGGTGTTGTAGTCGGAGACTGAGACTGGAGCTGGGACTGGAATTGGAGCTGGCCGGCTGACCGCTGAGGGTGTTATAGCCTGAGTGTTGGGACTGGAAACTGGAACTGGAACTGGGCGGCTAGCCTGCGAAGGCGGTGTAGCCGGAGACTGGAACTAAAGACTGGGCGGCTAGCCTGTAAAGGCGTTGTAGCCGAAACTGGGACTAGAGACTGGGTGGCTGGCCTATAAAGGCATTATAGCCGAAATTGGGACTGGAGACTGGGCGGCTGGCCTGTAAAAGCGTTGTAGCCGAAACTGGAACTGGGAGCTAGCGGCTGGCCCGTGAAGGTGTTGTAGCCAAAACTGGAACTAGGAGCTGGCGACAGGCCTGTGAAGGCGTTGTAGCCGAAACTGGAACTGGGAGCTGGCGGCTGGCCGGTGAAGGCGTTGTAGCCGAAATTGGAACTGGGAGTTGGCGGCTAGCCTGTAAAGGCGTTGTAGCTGAAACTGGGACTGGAGACTGGGCGGCTGGCCTGTGAAGGCGTTGTAGCCGAAACTGGGACTGGTCGGCCACCCGTCGAAGTGTGTAGCCGAATGTTAGAGCTGGAATTAGCGATGGCCGACCCTCGGGGGTGTAGTGGCCACCGATGTTGTGGAGTGATGCTGAGGTCACCATCGGTAGGATGTCACGGTCGACGGCTTCCATAATTGAGGAGTATATATGGAGAGAGTTTTTATTATTATTATTATTTTCTCTTTACCAGCTCTACCGCCCTTGCGGGTTTTTGCCAGAGCTGGCCCCCTTTTACTTTTCTCGGTGTGGCCTTGCGGGTTTTCACACCGAGGGGTTTCCCGATTTTGCCTAAGGTGCCCTTTCGGGTTTTCACTTCAGCTGGGTTGGTGGCAATTTTTGCCTCCAGTCGCCTCCTTGTGATGAGGACAATTGGGTCCACCATGATATCTCTATTTTTAACCCCATTTTTTCTTTTGACCTGGGATCCTTGTAGCTGTCATCCGTAGCATGCTGCTGTTAGGGGACGTGACCTAGAGTTTGTGCTGTCGACGGCTTGTCGCCGTCGTAGCCATGGTAGTGGCTTTGGCTGATTACTGAGTAATCTACAGTTTGACTGGTGATCTGGGAACCGGTGAGCCTTGGTGGCGTATTGCTGGAATCATGACCAGGATCTGGGAATTGGTATGCCTTTACAGCGTATTGCTGGAGTTATGACTGGGTTCATGGTGACTTGACCATGACGGGTAGGTGACTGGGAATTATGGGTCGATGGATCCTCATGATAGATGGATCTAAGGTTGATGTGGTTTAAAGGCCAACCGAGGTGGTGTGTAGGCCGAGGCTTGTTGGAATGAATGACTGGACTAGTGCATGAATTGTTGGTGTATATGGGCCGACCATGGAGGTGTGTGGCCAGAGGAAGCGTGAGCCAACTGGGGTGGTGTATGGCTAAATGGAAAGTGTAAGATCAATGAGCTAAAGAGATGTACTAGCCAGAGATTGGAATAGGCCACCAAGGGAGGGGAGTGGCTTGGGTAGCTAGCTTAGGTCGAATGTGATGGTATATGGCCGACAGGGAGGTGCAGGATTTATAAACTAGAGTAGGGGATTAGATAGGGACTGGTACGGGCCAACTGGCCAGAGATATGATTGCTGGAAGGTGGGTAGCTGGTTGCCCCAGCTGAGGGAGAATAGAAATTTTGTTTTTGTTCTCTTTACCAGCTCTGTCGCCCTTTCGGGTTTTCGTCAGAGCTGGCCCCCTTTTGCTTTTTCTGATGCGCCCTTGCGGGTTTTCGCATCGAGGGGTTACCCAATTTTGCTTGAGGTGCTCTTGCGAGTTTTCGCCTCAACCGGGTAAATGGCCTTTTCACCCCCAGCCGCTTCCTTGAGACAGAGGGCGACTGAGTCCGTCGGGGTATCTCTATTTTTAACCCCATTTCATTTGTTGTTCTTTTTTTTGTTTACCTGAGAGCCTTTTAGCTGTTTGGTGACTAGCGCTGAGTGTCCTTAGCTTGCTGCTGTCGAAGGACATTACTGGTGGGATCGTTGTTGTTGATCCATTGTGTTGGTGCAAGTTGCTTGCTGGGGCTTGGTTGATTGCCAAGCAATTTGGGGCTTCACGTAGACCTTCAGGCTGGATGATCCGTGTAGCTTGCAGCTAGATCTTGGATTGAAGCTTGAACAGATCGGCTTTGATGATGCAAAGGATGAGGTTCTGGGTTGTGGTGGCATATAGGCCAAGATTTGACGTAGGCCGACCAAAGAGGCATATTGGCCAAAAGTTAGCGATTTAACCGACTGAGAAGGTGTATAGGTCAAGAACTGGGTGATGTGTAGGCCAAGCATTGTGGTGTTTTGGCAAGAGAGATCAGGTGTTAGATTGACTGTGGAGGTGTTTAGTCAAGGGTGGAGGCTTGATCGGCCATAGCGGCATATTGGTCAAGAGGGTAGCGGCAAACAAGGATAGTGTGAGACTGGGAGGAAATAGGTAGGTCGACTGTGATGGTGTATTGACCTGGATGCTGGGAGATGACCGACCGTGATGGTGTATTGGTCAAAGACTGGGTATAGGCCGACCGTTATGGTGTGACAGCCAGAAGAAGGTATGCTGACCCACTATTGTGGTGGACCGGTCAGAGATTTAGGGCGAGGTGGTTGGCTATTTCTAGAGAGGAAGAGATATTTTTATTTTTCTCTTTACCATCTCTACCGCCCTTTTGTGTTTTCGCCAGAGCTGGGCCCCTTTTGCTTTTTTCGGTGCGCCCTTACGGGTTTTCACACCGAGGGGTAACCCGATTTTACCAGAGGTGCCCTCGCGGGTTTTCACCTCAGCTGGGTTTGTGGCCTTTTTGCCCCCAGCCACCTTATGGAGTGAGTGGCTGAGTCCGCCGGGGCATCTCAATTTTTATCCCCACTTTTTTTATTTTTATTTTTGTTTTTATTACCTGCGAGCCTTGCGACTGTCGTACTTAGCTTGTTTCTATCGGGGGACGTTGCCCGGGGGTTGCGTCATCGGCGACTTGTTGCTGTTGTAGATGCGACTGTGGATCAACCCTCGACCGAGTAGCTCGGGACTTCAGGGTGGATCCAGAGACCGGCTGGTCTTTGCCATAGGTGGCTGGGACTTTGACTGGGATCTGGGTGGCTCGGCCTTATTGAACATGATGGCCGAAGTCACGCTTAGATAGGGTGTCTGCCTGGGTGTTGCTACACCTTGGGACATGGTAAATACCGAAGGGATAGACCTCCCTCCAGGGTTTACTGGTAGCCACCGGTGGAGGACCCAACGGAGCTTCACTGGCGTCACCAGTTGGCGTTGGCAGGGATTCCACCAAGTCGTTAGCTGATGTGACGACCTGGATCCCGGATACTAGATAAACCTGATAGGACTACCAGATACACCTGATACCACTTGGAACCCACGAGGCCTCCCAAGAGCGGTAAAGCTCCGAAGGGATAAAAGGATTGTCGTGTAGTACATTGAAGCCACAGAGATATAACAGTAAGCAATTAAATTTCATTAGATCGGGTTGCTAAAGTAGCTGAAATAAAATTACTTTTTAATTAACAATTTCAATTTAACAATTATACAAGAGTCTAGTCCAAGAAATTAAAGACGAGTACAGGCCATAGGGAAAGAACGTACATTGAGGTCGGGGGATACCCGACGCAGGTATCGCTGACAGCTACAGACGCGCCACACCAGGAACCACGAACAGAGACGACGCCACCCACCCGAAAAGCAGGGGTGAGTCTCTAAACAGAGACTCAGTAGGGGTCACGCGGATCCCCACTGAAAAGCGTGCAGCACACGGAACAGAAAGTAACAGTTGTAGCAAAGTAGGAAAAGCTACACTACAAAGCTGTAAAAAGAACGGGAACAGCAAGAGTAGGGAATAGGCTAAGAGCAAGGGAAGCTAAAAGAAAAGGGAAAAGCAAGGCTGTAAAACTCGGAACACGGCCACCGAGAGGAACTCGGCTCCCTAACCTACTCCAAGCAGCGACAGAAGGGCGACTCTGATCTGACAAAGTCAGGAGTTACCGATCTGCCGACATGACGCCAGGCTAAGATGAAGACCAGCAAGGACAGACAAAAGTCTAGAAAAGACCTAGACAGACGACTGACAGACTCGACGACACACATGACTAGAATGTCGTGCACGCAACACAACACTGAATTCGAGTAGGGCCACGAGAGGGCTAACTCAGAAAGGTCACGACGCATAAGAAACGCGAAGAGTCACGTGTCACGTGACGGAAGCACCTCCTCACAAGAAGAACAGCCAGCTGCGTCCACTGACGTCTTACACTGCGCCACGAGTGTCTCACCTACGGTACCGCCAAAGCCACGGCGGAGTCGCAGACACGCACTGAACCAAACAGGAACTACAACAATGAGTAACTCGTCAGGGTTACGCCCGTCGACGTAAGTCCTCTGCCCCTGACCACGTATGCACACACTGGCTCTTGCCTAAGCCAGGCCCTCTAGCTAGTTTTCTCCCTCGGTAGGACGCTACCGCTGGACGGGAGCCCACGGAACTAGCTTACAAACCGTATTACGGGAACTGCCCTTTCCACCACTCCGAGGTGGGTCAACACACTGGATCACGTGCGTCGACAGGCTACGACTAGTGGAGGTTCACAAGACACCAGACTCAGAAACACAAGTGCTAGAGTACAGATAAGCTAGAATGCACTATCGCACGTACTACTAGGCACCACTGGCAGTACGACTACTGCCAACAGACTCAGGACTAGGCAACTAGACCTACAACGTAACGATCCTTGAGTCAGACGACTCAGACGCAAGATCATCACTGACAGCGGAACAAGCCGCCAATCGATCTAATCCTAAGCCACGGGAAACGACGCTCCGCAGAAAAAGACTCACGGAGACTTGAGGGAACACCGAGAACCCTCAACACGCCTGGACACGTAAACCAAGGTAAAATGATACCTCGAGACGTCCAAAACCAAAGTCTCGGACTGGACAGAACTGCCGAGACACACACACAAGGTCACCCGTCAACCACTGGGTCACCCCGGGTTGACCGGAACCAGACAAAGACACACAAGCACAAACCCTCTTGGCCACCTCGGAACATGGTTACAGCCCTCATAGGACATCGGGTGATGTCCACGTGACAACGGATAACCCCAAGGTCAAGCCAAGATATCGAAAACCAATCCACCGGTAGACCACTCTCTGGCGTAGGCTATCCATCACTCGGCCACTTGGTAAACTAACCAGTCAAGGAGGAATCGCCACACAACCAGAGGCAAAGACACTGGTGGTCCTAGATTAAGTCGCTCGGAGAAACTATAGTAGTCAAGGAATAGACCGCACACAATTCACCCGAACCGACCACTCCAGAGAACCACCAGACAGGCAAACCAACACTAGCAGTCCAGGATAGGACCACTAGAAACACCGCCCTAACTCACGTAGATGACCGACACGAAACAGACAGGACATACGGAGACTTGGGGGAACTCCGACACCCTCAAGGCATCTGGACACAGAAACCGAGGCCAAATCATATCTCTAGGTGTCCAGAACCACGTCTCGAGCTGGACAAATCCATAGAGACACAGGCAAGGTCGTATGTCAACCATTGGATCACACCGGGTCGACCAAACCAGAGCAATGACTCTAACACGACACTGGGAGAAGCCATCATGGCCAACGATAAAACATCGGGGATGGGCGGTTCAAAATGGACCACTCAACAGGATGGACGGTCCGAAACTGACCACACAAAGGGGATGAACGGTCCGGAACTGACTGCACAACTCCAAGGGATGGATGGTCACAAAGGGACCACACAACTAGATAAACGGTCCGAACTGGACCGCACAACGGGATGGACGGTCCGAACCTGACCGCACAACTCCCAGGGGATATGTGGTCTAGCAGACGACCACACAAGGGGATATGTGGTCTAGCAGACGACCACACAACCCAAACCGACATAAGATGGACTGGTGTTGACACCCGAGCAGTTACGCCGAGCCATCGGTACCGCACGCGGAGCACGAATCGAGCCACCTCAGCGTCCATCTGGCTCGGAGACAGTCTGGAGACTCCTCCTTGAGTCTCCCCATTTATCACATTTGTTTAGACTTTATTTGTGTGTAATGTGTGTTTATTTCATTTTATTCGGTTTGTAATTTTGATTGTAAGAGGGGTTTATTTGTAAAATGGGACCCCCGGGTCCCACGGGCCCCACCAGACCCCCTCCCATTGATCCACCTCAGTCTTCGGGCCCTACGTGGGGTCAGTCAACCATTCAAATGGAGGCTTCTAGAAGGGTGGGCCAAGTGGGGGACAATGGACCAAAAATGTCAAACATTCCAACCCACCCCCACCTACCCTTCTCTCTAGTCAATAGCCCCCCCCCCTTATTTTTTTCATTGTAATTTTTGTGTGTTGTTCACATCTAATCCCAGCCCTCCATTCCCCTCCCCTAGATCCAACGGTGGAGGATGGATTAGATATGTAACCTATTTAAGCTTGTAATTTCCATTTTTGATACAATTAATGCATTGTGAAATCTGAAATTGCTTGGAGCAGCCCTTGGGCGCACCTCTCCTCTCTCCTCCCTCTCCCCCTTGCAGCTGAGATGGTTGCCATTCTGAGGTTTGACGTCTCCCCTATCGGTTCCGGTCATCATCGCCGCCGCCACGAGCCGCCATCGCACCACCATCAAGTTCGTCGGAGTTCTATTTTCAGCCGACCACTGCCACTTCTATGAAATTCTTCTATCAGCCATGAGCTCAGATCGACTTGGGATTTTGAGGGGATGTTCCAGAGGTGTTCCCCACATTCTAAAAAAATTTGTGGTCATGAATCTTCGATTTGATAATTTCCCATTTTCATTCAAGTTCCAAGTTCAGTTCTGCCAGTTTCAGATCTGATTTTTCACTTTTCCTGAGTTTCGCATCTTCGATCCACCTTTTGATTTTTGCTAGGGCTCCCAATTTTACTGGGAGTTCTATCCATCAAGCCCTCCTTGCACGAACTTTCCTGATTTTTGATCAGCCCTCCACCTATTTTTCAAAATTCATTCTCAGAGCTAGCTACAGTGCTGTCCACCTGTTCCCAGATCCGACAACCCTCCAGTGCAAAAATCATAACAAATCATAACCTCCTCCAATCCTTCCATAAAAAAATATCTTCGGTTTCCTTGTTCAAAACCCTACCACTTTTATGAAGAGTTCAGGAGCTGAATCGGCCATCTACCATGCGGTCAATGGCAGTTCTCAGACAACTCACCTGCAGATCTGAGGTTTCGGGTACTGTACAATAGGAACTTGTAAATTTAATGAAGTCCAGATCCGACCAGATCCAGTAGTTATCTTTGAGCCTAGATCGAAGGATTTCAAGAGAGCTTTCCAACGATAGCTCATGAGCCCCGATCCGACGTCGGGATTGATCGCAGCGGCCATTCTCGCCGGAGCGCGTGCCGGAAAATAGAACCGGAAATCCGTGGGAAGCTAGTTCAAGAATTAGAGATCGGGGCCGATCGACCACCGATCGGCATTTTCGGCCGACCGCCGTCCGAGGAGGCGCGCCACCAGGGGTCTCCATCACCATGGGCCCCACCCCAGCAGGCCGAGAGGACAGCGCCGCCCGTGGGCCCCACGGACCCGTAGATCGCGCCGTCCGGATAGCACGAAAATGCGGAGTTCGGCACCGCCGGGCGACATCAAGATGCTGCCCGTCAACCCAATTCGCGTGATTCCCGGGCCCCACATGTGACCTTTTACCTCCCTGCGTGGAGTGGGTCAGGTTATTGTACACTGCTGTGAAATTGTTTAACCAGGAGTCCGTGATTGGCCGGGGTCATCTTCCCCACACCGGGTGCGTGGAGATAATGGTCTAACTTCTTGGCGTTCATTTGCTAGTTTAGTATACGGTCATATGCCACTGTCGAGAGTGTAGGCTCCTAGCCCGTGTGTCCATGTCACCGCTGTGAGCGTGAGAGTGACCCGTCCCGCGACTCGATCCCAGTCCGAAAATTGAGTCAGACTACCTTGAACTCGACCGGTTCACGATCCACGCTTTCCCTCGCTTGGGACGACGAGTGAGTTTGCACTTCTGTTAGCGACGTGTAGCCCATAGGAGCTCTTAGTGTCGAGCCGAGGTCGCTCTAGTAGTCGTGTCGTTGCTGGTCGAGTCGTGCCCGTCTCATATAGTGTCGTCTCCTCAGTCCGTCCCGCATCATGGACGGTCCAAGACCAACCGCCCAAGGGGGATGTGTGGTCTATCGTAAGACCACACAACCACAATCGACAAAGGATAAACGGTCCAGGGATGGCCGCCCTTATACATGAACGGTCCGGAACTGACCGTTCAAGTGTCACGGCGAGTAAACCGTGGGTTCGGCCCAACGGAGGCCTTTCCACGCCCCGTTCGTCCCGAGACGAAGGGGATACAACCCTGGACCTGCTGGCAATCACATAGACTCTGTCCGGAGTCAAAACGACGCACGGATCGCAAGATACGGAGGATTCTAACGAAATCACCCAAAAAGGGTTTCCTGACTTCCCGGAGCCCTAGCGGTCAAACAGGACCACCAAATGAAACGAAATCAGTGACTATGGAACGCTGACGTCCCGGGGAGTCCATTGACCATAACTGATCTAAAAATGGTTACCGTTTTCCAGCGAACCCTACAAAACCCGAAAATCATGATTTAGGCTAAACAAGCCCAAACTCGACCGTTTCCACGCCGAACGGCATGCAATGGCAGGGAAAATGGGCAGGGAGAAGTGGTGATCCGTCACCCTACCTCCACCGAAGAAACCATGCCCCGAAGGGACTAAACCGCACTGAAAATCGTGCCACGAGCTCAAACACCGGCTTTGAATCCACCATTCGGGATCGCGCCAAAATCGCTCTATCCTCGCCCCGTCGCACACCCAGCCAGCTCCACAGCGTCCCCAGCACTCGCCCCTAGGTCCTTCGTCTGCAGCTGGAGCCGAGAAGGCGAAACGGGAGAGAAACGGGAGAGAGAGAGGGCGGCGGTGTGAAATGAGAAGGAGGAGAGAGGAAAGGAAAAGAAATGGAAAAGAAATTAGGAATTTTCCTAATTTCTGACAATCCGATTTTTGGCCCTATCTCAGAAAAATACGCAAAAATAGTCAAAACGACCGGCTCGGAGAGTACATCTTCGTTGCAGCATCCTCGAGTCGACGAACTGACAAATAAACTCACCGTAGGGTTCCGTAACTAGTACGAGAGAAAAACCCACACGGATCGTAAAACTCAACTCATGAGCCACAAAAGCGACCCGAAACTCACCGAAACAGATCCGAAAGATTCAATAAAGATCCAACAAGACCTATTAAGGATCCAGAAAAGATCCGGGACATTACATCCTCCCCTCCTTTAAGAAATTTTGCCCTCGAAATTTAAGGACTAACAATGGAGAAGCAAGGGAAGAACAACCCAACATGGCTATGCATACTACGCATCAGCCAACAACAATGCCGAAAACACGACAACATAAATCTCGAGAAGCACGGCTCAGAGGAACATTGTTAGATCATAATTACAGGTACACGCTCTAGTGCTCAAGACAAGCAAGTCTACAGCACGAGCACGGCACCCAAATGAACACACGTTTGATACCTCCGAAGCAAGGGCAATGTCGTTCACGTCTCATAGGGAAAGAGACACGACTAATGCCACAAGGAGAGATACCGAAAAAATAAAAACACAAACGCAGCAAGCGTCAGCTTACACAAGGAAACACAGTCCTCACAGCTGATAGCTCGACAACATCATTGGCTCCAGTGCCAAAGGTGGCAGAGAACACCTGGCACACAGGATGCCAACGACAACAACACTTGCAGGATTCTGGCTCCAAATAGAACACAGAACCATGGAACTCAACTACAAGCAGGGTCACATCAAGGCACAAGAACAGCTGAACACACGACCCCAACGGACGGGTCACGCATCAGACTGTTCACCAAGAAAGGACCCAAGACAACGAGAAACGACAATCTCAGGGAACGCACCTCAAGGACCATGATTATGCCTCGAGAGCACAACACCCAAGAGAAGGAATGCAGAACAGAGGGTACTCAATCAACAAGGAATGCCGGTAGATTCCCCAACACTCGCAAATGCCAATGCCAACACCAGAATAACTCCAGCAACAGCACGGCAACAGAAAACATCAAGGCACAGGAAGCCAAGATGAAGTTATATCGAGAAGAACGAAATTCTCGACTGGCCAGAACCTTACGAAAAGATCCTCGACCTGTGGGAACTAGCCCACACGCTTCAGCTGCACACTCATAAAATGCACACAGGCATCAGAAAATATCTCGGTATCCGCATCCCAGCACACGTACGGCGACATCGCAATTCGTGAAAATCGTAATATAACACGCAACGAGTACTGATCCAGCGAACAACCGATCACAAGAAGCCTAAGTGTAAGGAAAAGGAGTACCAGCTTCAGCACAAGGCCCAACGAAAAGGCTAATCTCAGCTTACCTTTACGTCCTGAAAATGGTAAATGAGCCTTCACAATACATCGGCCGCTGGACACGGCACGACAAATACGGTACACGACAGCTCTTAACACCATGATGGAGTCCAAAGCCAAGCAACCGTATAACAAAGAGCATATCAGGCTCAGAACAAAGCTGTCCACGCTTAAGTAGACACAGGGCAAAGGCATCACTAAGACAGCAATCCCAAGGCAAACCTCGAAAAGATTCCACCAGAAGGGACGAGAAGCAATAAGCTCAACCATGAAAGCTCACCAGGAAGGGAAAATCCTAGCTTGCCTGAGCAACTTCTCAAACACCGAATCTAATCGAGCACTTCAACAGAAGCGAGACACATTAGGAGCTGAACAGACTCAAGCCGGGATGACCAAAACAACGTGAGAACGTGTACGGTCATCAAACCAAGGCCAAAGGTCAACAGCAACCTGAACAACACACGGAAAACCTCGAACAACGTACTACAGATTCAAGCCTTCCGGCGTACACTGCCACGTACGACAAGATAGAGACAAACACCACGATAGAAAGAAGCGTCCTGTTGCAACCCGACAAGAATAAGAACAGTCTCGCGCTGTGCCAACATAGTACGCACAAGACCACATACGAAGAAAACAATGCGACAAATCATCGCAACATCTAAGCCAGCAAATGCCTGTACTTGACTTTAAGGACTCTGGATACTGCAATATCTCGGATTCCCATGTACTTCACACAATAATGCTCTGATACCAACTGTGACGACCCGGATCCCAGATACTAGATATACCTAATAGGACTACTGGATACACCTGATACCACTTGGAACCCGCGAGACCTCCCAAGAGCGATAAAGCTCCGAAGGGATAAAAGGATTGTCGTGTAGTACATTGAAGCCACAGAGATATAACAGTAAGCAATTAAATTTTATTAGATCGGTTTGCTAAAGTAGCTGAAATAAAATTACTTTTTAATTAACAATTTCAATTTAACAATTATACCAGAGTCCAGTCCAAGAAATTAAAGACGAGTACAGGCCACAGGGAAAGAACGTACACTGAGGTCGGGGGATACCCGACGTAGGTACCGCTGACAGCTACAGACGCACCACACCAGGAACCACGAATAGAGACGATGCCACCCACCTGAAAAGCAGGGGTGAGTCTCCAAACAGAGACTCAGTAGGGGTCATGTGGATCCCCACTGAAAAGCGTGCTGTACACGGAACAGAAAGCAACAGTTGTAGCAAAGCATGAAAAGCTACACTACAAAGCTGTAAAAAGAACAGGAACAGCAGGAGTAGGGAATAGGCTAAGAGCAAGGGAAGCTAAAAGAAAAAGGAAAAGCGAGGCTGTAAAACTCGGAACACGGCCACCGAGAGGAACTCGGCTCCCTAAGCTACTCCAAGCAGCGACAGAACGGTGACTCTGATCTGACAAAGTCAGAAGTTACTGATCTACTGACACGACGCCAGGCCTAAGACGAAGACCAGCAAGGAGAGACAAAAGTCTAGAAAAGACCTAGACAGACTCGACGACACACATGACTAGAATGTCGTGCACGCAACACAACACTGACCTCGAGTAGGGCCACGAGAGGGCTAACTCAGAAAGGTCACGACGCACAAGAAACGTGAAGAGTCACGTGTCATGTGACGGAAGCACCTCCTCACAAGAAGAACAGCCAGCTGCGTCCACTGACGTCTTACACTACGCCACGAGTGTCCCGCCTACGGTACCGCCAAAGCCACAGCAGAGTCGCAGACATGCACTAAACCAAACAGGAACTATAACAACGAGTAACTCGTCATGGTTACGCCCGTCGACGTAAGTCCTCAGCCCCTGACCACGTGTGCACACACTGGCTCTTGCCTAAGCTAGGCCCTCTAGGTAGTTTTCTCCCTCGGTAGGATGCTACCGCTGGCCGGGAGCCCACGGAACTAGCTTACAAACCGTATTACAGGAACTGCCCTTTCCACCACTCCGAGGTGGGTCAACACACTGGATCACGTGCGTCGACAGGCTACGACTAGTGGAGGTTCACAAGACACCAGACTCAGAAACACAAGTGCTAGAGTACAGACAAGCTAGAACGCACTATCGCACGTACTACTAGGCACCACTGGCAGTACGACTACTGCCAACAGACTCAGGACTAGGCAACTAGACCTACAACGTAACGATCCTTGAGTCAGACGACTCAAACGCAAGATCGTCACAGACAGTGGAACAAGCCGCCAATCGGTCTAATCCTAAGCCATGGGAAACGATCCACCGTAAAAAAAGACTCACAGAGAACTGAGGGAACACCAAGAATCCTCAACACGCCTGGACACGCAAACCAAGGTAAAACGGCACCTCGAGACGTCCAAGATTCAAAGTCTCGGACTGGACAGAACTGCCGAGACACACACACAAGGTCACCCGTCAACCACTGGGTCACCCCGGGTTGACCAGAACCAGACAAAGACACACAAGCACAAACCCTCTTGGCCACCTCGGAACACGGTTACAGCCCTCATAGGACATCGGGTGATGTCCACATGACAACGGCAAACCCCAAGGTCAAGCCAAGATACCGGAAACCAATCCACCGGTAGACCACTCTCTAGCCCGTAGGCTATCCATCACTCGGCCGCTAGGTAAACTAAGCAGTCAAGGAGGAATCGCCACACAACCAGAGGCAAAGACACTGGTGGTCCTAGATTAGGTCACTCAGAGAAACTATAGCAGTCAAGAATAGACCGCACATAATTCACCCGAACCGACCGCTCCAGAGAACCACCAGACAGGCAAACCAACACTAGCAGTCCAGGATAGGACCACTAGAAACACCGCTCTAACTCACATAGACGACCGACACAAAACAGACAGGACATACGGAGACTTGGGGGAACTCCGACACCCTCAAGGCACCTGGACACATAAACCGAGGCCAAATCGTACCTCTAGGTGTCCAGAACCACGTCTCGAGCTAGAAAAATCCATCGAGACACAGGCAAGGTCGCATGTCAACCATTGGATCACACCGGGTCGACCAGACCAGAGCAATGACTCTAACACGTCACCGGGAGAAGCCATCACAGCCAACCGACAAAACATCGGGGATGAGCGGTTCAGAATGGACCACTCAACAGGATGGACGGTCCGAAACTGACCACACGAAGGGGATGAACGGTCCGGAACTGACCGCACAACTCCAAGGGATGGACGGTCACAAAGGGACCACACAACTAGATAAACGGTCCGAACTGGACCGCACAACAGGATGGACGGTCCGAACCTGACCGCACAACTCCCAGGGGATATGTGGTCTAGCAGACGACCACACAAGGGGATATGTGGTCTAGCAAACGACCACACAACCCAAACCGACATAAGATGGACGGTCCAAGACCAACCGCCCAAGGGGGATGTGTGGTCTATCGTAAGACCATACAACCACAACCGACAAAGGATAAACGGTCCAGGGATGGCCGCCCTTATACATGAACGGTCCGGAACTGACCATTCAAGCGTCACGGAGAGTAAATCGTGGGTTCGGCCCAACAGAGGCCTTTCCACGCCTCGTTCGTCCCGAGACGAAGGGGATACAACCCTGGACCTGCTGGCAATCACATAGACTCCGTCCGGAGTCAAAACGATGCACGGATCGCAAGATACAGGCGATTCTAACGAAATCACCCAAAAAGGGTTTCCGGACTTCCCGGAGCCCTAGCAGTCAAACGGGACCACCAAACGAAACGAAATCAGTGACTATGGAACGCTGACGTCCCAGGGTGTCCATTGGAAGTAAATGATCTAAAAATGGTTGCCATTTTCCGGCGAACCCTACAAAACCCAAAAATCACGGTTTAGGCTAAACAAGCCCAAACTCGACCATTTCTACACCGAACGACATGCAATGGCAGGGAAAATGGGCAGGGAGAAGTGGTGATCCGTCACCCTACCTCCACCGAAGAAATAGTGCCCCGAAGGGACTAAACTGAGCCGAAAACTGTGCCGCGAGCTCAAACATCGGCTTTGAATCCATCGTTCGAGATCACGCCAAAATCGCTCCATCCTCGCCTCGTCGCGCAGCCAGCCAGCTCCACAGCGTCCCCAGCACTCGCCCCTAGGTTCTCCGTCTGCAGCCGGAGCTGAGAAGGCGAAACGAGAGAGAAACGGGAGAGAGAGTGGGCGGCGGAGTGAAATGAGAAGGAGGAGAGAGGAAAGGAAAAGAAATGGAAAAGAAATTAG
This sequence comes from Amorphophallus konjac, assembly GCA_022559845.1. Classification (NCBI taxonomy): domain Eukaryota; kingdom Viridiplantae; phylum Streptophyta; class Magnoliopsida; order Alismatales; family Araceae; genus Amorphophallus; species Amorphophallus konjac. The sequence goes on from CM040121.1 coordinate 211,932,370, forward strand.
GAATTTTCCTAATTTCCGAAAATCTGATTTTTGGCCCTATCTCAGAAAAATACGCTAAAATAGTCAAAACGACCAGCTCGAAGAGTACATCGTCACTGCAGCATCCTCGAGTCGACGAACTGACAAATAAACTCACCGTAGGGTTCCGTAACTAGTACGAGTGAAAAACCCACACGGATCGTAAAACTCAACTCAGGAGCCACAAAAGCGACCTGAAACTCACCGAAACAGATCCGAAAGATCCAATAAAGATCCAACAAGACCTATTAAGGATCCAACAAAGATTCGGGATATTACAACTGACGCATGTGGAGTTTCTTTGGAGATACTGGGCGGGTGTCGGCAGGATTTGCCCTCTTTCACTCTGCTGGCTTTTGAGCTTGGTACCATTCTGGTGAGTGGAGGGACCTCTTGACTCGGGACCTCCGAATGGGTTGGGCCTCTTTCCTAATGACCCATATTCATTCGAGGGAGGACGGACGCTCCTCCTTGGGGTTGCCCTGTGACAGCTCACAGTCGACAGAAAAGCTATGCAGATCAGCGCAGACGTCCACTGCAGTTTGAGCCAGGAGACATGGTTTTTGTCAAGGTGTCTCCGATGAAGGGTGTTTCCAGATTTGGGAAGCGTGGAAAGCTTAGTCCGCGTTATGTTGGCCCATTTCCTATTTTAGAATCTGTGGGTCAGGTAGCTTATCGACTGCAACTACCAGCGGCTATGAAAGCTATTCATGATGTGTTCCACGTCTATCAGTTGAGGAAATATGTATCTGATGCATCCCATGTCCTTGATGACTCTGTTTGGCCAGAAGTGACTGCTGATTTGTCTACACCAGAGTTTCCTATTAGAATTGAAGACCGTCGTGAGCAGCGGTTAAGAAACAAGGTTATCCCTCTGGTAAGAGTCGTTTGGCAGTGCCACTCCGGCAATGAGTCCACTTGGGAACGTGAAGATGAAATGCGTCAGCTTTTTCCTTTCTTATTCCAGTAGGGTATAATTCTTTTCTCAGTCTCCTCCTTATCTGCTATTTTAAATTTCGAGGGTGAAATTTTTATTAGGAGGGAGGAACTGTGAGGCCCGTTCCTTAATTGATCCTTAGTGGTTCGGACCTAGAATCCATTCTGTAAATTTTGGCTATTTTCCTAGATTTTTAGGGTTTTTTCCGGCATTTTTTAGAATTTAATTGGAATTATTTGAGATTTTAAAAGGGGTAAATAAGGTTTTTATATAAAATAAATATATTATATAAATATTAACCATTTTTCCCCATTTTCCCCACTCCCTCTTTCTCCCCCTCGTCGATCTCACCCTCGCCCTCTCTCTCCTCCATCGCCCTCTCCCCCCCCCCTCTCTTAGGGGAATCGGGTGAATCGGCGGCGGTTCGAGGCGTGGAGCACGCCGTTGGAATCCTTGCATCGAGTGGAGCGCGTTGACGCCCACCTTGACGTGGTTTGAGGCTCGTGGGAGCGAGACGGGGTGAGGAGGCTCGGTGGTTCCTTTCCCTTGCATGTGGCTTAATCGGCTGTTCCGGCTTGATCCAGGTAGGGGGGGGAATCCCAATCTTGCTAGGATCCTTCCCTATAGCATGTTTTCTTAGTTAAGCTCTTGTGGCATGCATGATAGATATTTTTCATTTTTGTTCTTTAGCTTTGTTCCTTGCGTTAAATCCATTGTGAGCGTTGTAATTAGATGTTTCTAGTAGTATATTATTGTTGTGGACGTGTGGTTTGGCAGGAAACATGTTTTTCATCGATTACCCGACGATTTCGGTCGCCCGGGAGGGAACCCGTTTTCAAACGTAACCCATCCATAACCCAGACGGTGTGACGGTCCTACCAGGAACCCTCACACTGGTAACGGTCCCCATGGGACGCGTTACAGTCTTGTGACGGACCTAAGTAGGTGCGTCACAGTGTGTGTAACGGTCGCGCCCCCGACCGTTACGATTCTTTGGTCTATGGTTGACCTGGTATGGCGGTTGGCCTGACGGCCCGTCGGGCGGCCGTCAGGGCTTCGTGACGCGCCTCCGGGAGCACGTCACACCCTGTCTGACGTTAGAAAAATGGTGGTGAAAAATTGGCTTCGGGTGGCTCTAACGGCCATGGGGGGATGCGTCATGGTCTATGTAACGCACCACCCCACGACTGTCACGCCCTTGTGACGCGGTGGCATCAGACCATCACACTCCTTTTAGCTTGGAAAAGTCGCATGTTCTTTCTTTAATACTTTCCACAATAATTATACGCCATGTTTGAGTTATTTTATGAAATAATGGCATGTTTTTAGATCCCAATAGAGTAGCTTTTCTTTCCTTGCGATGGAACCACTGTTGTAGCCCTAAGGCCTTTGAGTTGCCGACCCGCCTATGTTGCATCCCTGTGGTTTTGATGATGTCTCACACTATAAATCAATCTTCTATCTCTAGACTTATGTTGTTTCATCATGTGAGTGAGTTCAGTTCATATGGTTGTCAGATAAGCATGCTATTTTGATTCTGTCTACACACTGCTTAGTTAGTATGGACTGTAGTGGGTCGACGCATCAGCAAGGGTGGGTCGACGCACCCATCTGAACATTGTTTGTCTGGGTACCAAAGTCTATACATCAGCTTGATCATTTAAAGTCTGTATAGCATGCATTATTGGCATATCATCTTCAAGTCTGTACACCGGGCATCTTCTAATTGAAGTCTGTACAGCCCAAGTCTGTACAGAGTCTTATTCATTCGTGTGCTTCATTAATATTCAAAGTCTGTACACCCTCCGCTAAGCCTTCAGAGTGTGTACAGCCATTCCTTGAGTTGAAGTCCATACAACGGCACTGTAGATTGCATCTGAAGTATATACAACCTTTCAAGGGGTCAAGTCTATACATTCTCCCGTTCATTTCAAAGTCTACACATCGCCCTTCATTTTCCAAGTCTAAACATCCAGTTGAACTCCAAGTCTATACACACTCTGTTGAACCACAACTCTATACATCGTCTGCCATCTCAAAGTATATACACTGGACTTTGTTTCACCAAGTCTGTACACTCGCTGTCTTCCATTGTTTCAAGTCTGTACAGCCTTTCCATTGGAAAGTCTATACATTGGTCGCTGAATGATCGTCAAGTCTATACATTGAACTGCTCTTCAAAGTCTGTACAGAGGCTTCGAATCGACAAGTCTGTACATCAGCTTCAGTCGCTCAAGTCCATACATCCACAGTGGTACTTCCATGTCTGTACAACGATGAAGCCTTCACAAGTCTGTACACTCCTTGAGCCTGTACATTCAGAGTCTGTACATCGGTCCTACAGCCGATCATCTCATTCAGAACTTTGGAAGTCTGTACAGTTGAGCGTCTCATTTAGCGTCTAAGGCAAAGTCTACACGTTGCTACAGTAACGCAAGTCTATACATCGTCCGTCTCAGGCATTGTCTTAGGCTAAGTCTGTACAGCCTACCGTCTCATGCAGCGTCTTATGTTAAAGTCTGTACATCGCATGCATCAGAATAAGTCTGTACATTGCATCGTCTCTATCAGTGTCTCACTGGTCAAGTCTGTATAGACTTTAGCGTCTCATGAAAGTCTATACAACGCATAAGCATTTAGAAGTCTGTACATTGGCCTTTGCATTAAGCCTCAAAGTCTGTACAGCCGTGTGCATTGGATTCCAAGTCTATACATCCTTCAGCTGGAACTGTGCAAGTCTGTACATCGTTGTTTGCCAAAGTCTATACATTGGCATCTATTCCTACGTTGCACTTCCAAGTCTGCACATTGGAGTTTACCTACGTTCAGCTCTGAAAGTCTGTACATCAGGAACTTTACCGACGTTGCCTTGCCAAAGTATATACACTGGGAACCTTCAAGTCTGTACATCGCCCAACTGATTTGGCAAGTCTATACATCATGTAGTCTTCACTTCGTCTTGGTTCAAGTTTATACACTGGGTGGGCTTCGTGAAGTCTATACAGTGGCTAAGCATCGTGTAGTATATACATTGCATTTCATCTTCAAAGTATGTACAGCCGTTGCCCTCTTATGTGAAGTCCACACATTGGGGCAAAGTCTGTACACTGCATTCGTCTTCACATGTATATACATTGCTTTTGCTTTATCTGCTCAAGTCTATACAGTCTGAAGTCTACACAATGCTTTGCATTCACAGAGTCTGTATAGGGTGTTTAAACTTAAACTGATGACTGATCCGATGCTATGTCTGACAGGAATTCTTACAGAGATTGATCACCTGGCACGTGATCCAAGAAACCAGGAACATGACACGTGGATGGCAACTCAGTCAGGATGCTGCCATGTGGTCGAAATTCAAATGATCTGGCAAAAAGTTCATGGGCGGGAACCTGGCAGCCACACGCCCAATATCTGCTATAAATATGAAGCTTCGTCCTTCAGCAGAAGCGTGATCGTGAAAAGAAAAAGCAGAAGGCATTTTTGTGTGAGGTTGCACGATCCAGAAAGGAGAAAGAACAGAGAGTTCTATATTGTCCAGATCCGAGAGGAGGATGTTCGAGAGAGAGAGAGCAGTGTCTATGGTTTGATGAATTACTTTCTTTCAAGCTACATTTGTATTGGTTTCAGAACTGACTGCTTCTTCGTTGGTCTTTGTTTTTATTTTGTTTTCCTTTTACTTTGTTCATTCTTCTGATTCGAATTGTTTCCCCTCCGGTGTGTGGAGGAAGGAAGTGTTACTCCGGTTTCCCTCTGGGTTGCAGAGGAAGAGAGATCGGTGATCTCTGGTGTTGCTAGTGACAGGTTGTCATTAGCAGGTTCCCTCCGGTGTGTGGAGGAAGGGAGAGGTGTCTCCGGTTCTGTTCTAGCTAGTAGCTGGAACAGGTTTCAAGTTCTGTGAGTAGCAGAGCTTGGTTGAGGGATTTGTTTCCCTTAGTTGTTCAAGCTGTGTGGCAGCATGTTGTTCGCAGACTGAGTCTGCAGTGCTCTAGCATTGTCTAGTGGAATCCTCATTCTAGTTGGATTGAGGGGTGGATGTAGATTGCGGACTGCAATCGAACCACCTAAAAACTGAGTGCCTCCTCTGTGGTTTGTTGTTATTATCTGCGCTCTTCATCTGTTTGGCTCTTTGCTTCCATGTGATCGGTTCTTCATTCTTATTTACTTATACCGTCTTGTTTGGTGATTGCGTTTGCATTTCTCTGTGTGCGGGTTCAGGAGGGGCTTAAGCAGTTGAATTAATTTCCCGCCTAAGTTTTTACAAATTGGGAGTGATCTATTCATCCCCCCCTTCTATATCACTCTTGCTGTGCTAACACTTGGTATCAGAGCAGGTTTACGCCATGTGGACGAACGGTCAAGGAAATGCCAGTGGTCCTAGAACCTTCATGGCCGAAGGTCAATCCATTAGTTGCCCTCCGTATTTTGATGGTAGTAACTATCTGTTTTGGAAGAACAGGATGGAAGTGTTTATCAGGGCTCAGAGCCATAAACTATTGAGAGTAATTACTGTTGGGCCATATGATCTACCACCGAACGAGGATGCTTGGACAGATGACCATGTCAAGCTTTCTTCACTCAACTGGACGGCGCTGAACATCATCCAGTGTGTTGTTCATCCAGAGGAATATGCCCGAATATCTGCCTACAAGACTACCAAGCGAATGTGGGATGAGCTGCAATTGATCTATGAAGGTACAACTCAAGTGAAAGCCTCGAAGGTAAACATCTACACTTCCAAGTATGAAATGTTTAGGATGAATGCAGAGGAGAATATTACTGAAATGTATGCCAGGTTATCCTTGATCACAAACACACTTAAGGGGCTAGGGAAGGATCTTGCTGAGGCAGATATAGTCAGGAAAATTCTTAGATCTTTATCCCCAGCATGGCACACTAAGGCCATTGTGATTGAGGAGTCAAAAGATCTGACTACCTTGACTGTGAATGAGCTCATAGGATCTCTTATGACCTATGAGATAAATTTCAAAGGAGGTGGAGAAGGAAGTGATAGGAAGGCTAAGAATGTGGCTCTAAGGGCATCCCGCAACAAGGGTAGCAACAGCGGGAGCAACAGCAGTAGCCCCGAGTCTGAGTCCGAGCTTGAAGGTTTTTCAAATCTCGACCAGGAGGAGCAGGCAATGCTCACTAGACAGTTCAGAAAATTTTTGAAGAAAAAGGGAAAGACCTTTAGGAAGAAGAAGCCACACCCCTTTAGCAAGAATGCTGAATTTACCAGTTACAGGGATAGAAATCCTAAGAAACTGACTTGTTTTAATTGTAACAAACAGGGACACATGAGAGGCGAATGCCCAGACCTCCAGAAGAAGGGTCCCTATCTTCAGAAGAAAAACATAAAGGTGCAGAAGAAGAAGAAGCCACAGGCGATGGTCTGCACATGGAGCGAGGAAGAAGAAGACCCCGAAGACACTTCCTCAGAAGAATATGAAGATGGAATTTGCCTTATGGCAAACAGTGAAGAGGAGGTAATAAATGTTTTTGAAAACTTCTCAATTGATGACTGGGAGGATGCCTATGGTGAATTGTTAGATAAATTTAATTCTCTTAGTAAAGAGCACAGAGTTCTAAAAAGAAAATTTAACACAAATGTTGAAGAACAAACTCTGGTCTGTGAGGAAAATGAGAAGCTAAAAGAACAACTAGAAGAAATGATCTTACTAAGGAAAGAAAATGATAAGCTCAAGGGAGAAATTCAAGAAAGTCAAAATCAGCTCAATGAATTCAAAACTAAAATTGAAGAAAGCATGAATGAAATTAGAGTGAACTCAGAGAAATATGAAGCTGTGAAGAGAGTAAATGCTGAACTCCTCAAAAATTCTGAGTCCCTTCAAAAGGAGCTAGAAGACAAACAGAAAGTCTTAGAAAAGTTTGTCCAAGGAAAAACTAGTTTAGATGCTATACTAGGGACTAGGGTCAATTTCAATAAGGAGGGTCTAGGTTATGACCCAACCAACAAGAGACCCTTGCAATTCAAGACCATCACCTTCTGCCCTGAGAAGGGAAAAGAGAAGTTGGACACACCATCCAGCTCAAACAGCACTAAGGGAATTCAAAGTCCTAAAGAAAACACAAAAACCAGTGCTGGACAACCATTTAAGATGGGAATGAATTTTATGAAGAATATCACTAAGCCCACTCACCAGAACACAAATGGTAGATGGACCAAGAAAGTGAATCAGAATAAAAGCTGGAATTACAACAATCAGATGGGTCCAAACAGGACCTACTAGAGAAATAATTTTCATGATCAAAAATATGTTAATCAACAAGCTTACAGGAAACCTCCTAGGAATAGGAAGACTAATGAATGGAATAGAACTCACTTCTCCAGTCCAGCTGGATTCAACTTTAATAAACCAGAAAGGAAGGTGCCAGAGAAAACCATGCTGAAGTAAATCTGGATACCTAAACACTTGATCAGAGATTTGAACAATGTCTTTGGGCCCAACTCATCTTGGGTTCCAAATCACTCTGCTTGATGTACTTGTGTAGGTCGGCCTGGCAGCTGAAGACAACAAGTGGTACCTCGATAGTGGCTGCTCCAGGCATATGACAGGAGACCGATCCAAGTTTAGCAAAATAGAGATGGAGCCAGGGGGTCTGGTCAAGTTTGGAGGAAAGAACAAAGGTAAAATAATTGGAGTTGGTACAGTAGGTAAGTCTTCCACAAACTCCATTAAAAAAGTCTTACTTGTGGAAGGGCTTCAACACAACCTGATTAGCATTAGTCAGTTATGTGACAGGGGTCACAGGGTTGTATTTGATGATAGTTCATGCAAAATCCTTGAAATAAATTTTGATGTGGTTAAATTTGTAGCCAACAGGATTAATAATGTCTACATTGTAGACTTAGATGAGGAATCTGAATCTACTATTTACTTATCTGCCAACTCTGAAAATGATGCTTTTGAATGGCATAGACATCTAGGTCATGCTAGCTTTACAACCTTAAATAAATTGGTCAAGCATGATTTAGTTAGAGGAATGCCTAGAATTAAATTCAACTCAATATCAAAAGCATGTGATGCCAGTGCTCTAGGCAAACAGACCAGAAATTCCTTTAAATTAAGATCTGAGGCATTGTCTTCTAGACCAATGGAACTTCTTCATATGGACCTTTTCGGTCCCACTAGAACTCAGAGTCTTAATGGGAACAGGTTTGGCTATGTCATCATAGATGACTTCTCTAGATATTCATGGATATTTTTCTTAGCAAATAAGAGTAATGCATTTCAAAAGTTTAATCTGTTTTTCAATAAGGTCAAACAAGAAGGGAAATACAAGGTCTGTTCTATTCAATCTGACCATGGAGGTGAGTTTGAAAACTCCATGTTTACTGATCTTTGTGAAAAAGAGGGACTAACTCACAGGTTTTCTTCTCCCAGGACACCTGAACAGAATGGGATTGTGGAGAGAAGAAATAGAACTGTGGTGGAGATGGCCCGAACCATGTTGATTGAAAGTAAATTACCTAGAAGGTTTTGGGCAGAAGCGGCCAATACAGCAACTTACATAATCAACAGGGCCATGGTAAGACCCATTCACAAGAAAACACCCTATGAGCTTCTAAAAGGTAAGAAACCAAACTTGTTTCATTTCAGAATTTTTGGAGCAAAATGTTTTATTCATAACAATGATAAGAAAGATTTAGACAAGTTTGAAGCCAAAAGCTCACCTGGAATATTCTTGGGTTACTCTGAAGTGTCAAGGGCATATAGGGTATTTAACATATCAGATCAGAAAGTGGAAGAGTCTCCACACATCCTTTTTAGTGAAAAGAAAGATGTTTCTAATGTTGAAAATCTTGACAGGGATTCCAATCATGGTGGGGATTTTCTAGAAGACCAACAGGAAGAAGAGAAGACTCAGCCGAGTGGAGAAACAAATTCCCCCAATCAGGAAGGGCCAAGAGAAACAGGTGAGTCTTCAACAAATGTTAGATTTCTTAAAGACCATCCATTAGATAATGTCATAGGCCATCCTGAAGATCCTCTTCGGACTAGGTCTCATTTTAGAAATGTGAATAATGATGACTTAATTGCTTTAGTCTCACAAATTGAACCCAAAATAGTAGAAGAGGTCTTGGCTGATCAAGCTTGGGTCAATGCTATATGTGAGGAATTAGGTCAGTTTGAAAGGAATAATGTCTGGGAGCTTGTCCCAAGACCAGATGGTATTAATATCATAAGAACCAAGTGGGTGTTCAAAAATAAGATGAATGAAGATGGAATCATCTCGAGGAATAAGGCCAGATTAGTAGCCAAAGGCTACTGTCAGGAATTCGGTGTAGACTTTGATGAATCCTATGCACCTGTTGCTAGGATGGAAGCTATAAGATTGTTGCTTGCCTTTGCTTGTTCAAAGAATATAAAACTCCAACAAATGGATGTTAAAAGTGCCTTTTTAAATGGAGTCATTAAAGAAGAAGTTTTTGTTGAACAACCTCCTGGATTTCAATACTCTCCTCAACCTAACCAAGTTTTCAGGTTAAACAAAGCCTTGTATGGTCTAAAGCAGGCTCCAAGAGCATGGTATGAAAGATTGACTGAATTTCTGATCAGCAAGGGCTACAAAAGAGGTAAAGTTGATCAAACTTTATTTACCAAGGGCATAAATAGAGATCTCATCATAGTTCAGGTATATGTAGATGACATTGTATTTGGATCAACTAAGCATGAACTATGTGATGAATTTTCTACCATGATGTCTGCTGAATTCGAAATGAGCTTGGTTGGTGAACTAAAATACTTTCTTGGATTGCAGGTACAGCAGCTAGAGGATGGGTGCTTCATCAACCAAACCAAATACACAATGGAACTGTTCAAGAGGTTTGGTATGGAAAACTTAAAGCACATTACAACACCCATGGGCACCAATACCTCACTGGATACAGATCAGACAGGTAAAGAAGTAAATGCCAAACTTTATCGAGGTATGATTGGATCACTTCTTTACTTGACATCTTCTAGACCTGATATACAATTCAGTGTAGGAATGTGTGCAAGGTATCAGTCTAGACCCACTGAATTACACTTAGCTGCAGTTAAAAGAATTTTCAGATATTTGTCAGCTACTTATTCTCTTGGTTTATGGTTTCCAGCATCACAAACACTTAACTTAGTTGCATACACAGATGCTGATTATGCAGGCTGTAAACTAGACAGGAAAAGTACTAGTGGTCATTGTGAATTTTTGGGTGGGTGTTTAGTGTCTTGGGGCTCCAAGAAACAACATTCTGTGGCCCTCTCCGCTGCAGAAGCTGAATATGTGGCTGCAGGGAGTTGTGGAACACAAGTCATATAGATTAAACACCAGCTTCAGGACTACCAAGTAGACCTGGGGTGCACTCCAATCTACTGTGATAATACTAGTGCCATCAATATTGCTAAAAATCCTATTTTGCATTCACGAACCAAACACATAGAGATAAGACATCATTTTATAAGAGATGAGGTGTCTAAGAATAATTTTGAACTGATTCATGTAGGCACAGATAATCAGATTGCTGACATATTCACAAAACCTCTGGATAATGAAAAATTCACCACATTGAGAAGAGAATTAGGCTTATACAAATTGTCTTAATTATGAAGCCTGTTCTTGTTGTGAGTGGGAGTTGTGGTTGTCTGATGGGTAGTCTTGTGACATGCTAGTTTTAAGGGGGAGTTCTGAATGTCTACTGGTTAGCTTTCAGGAATGCTTTGAGTGAGGGGAAGCTTTGAGATTATGCTGGATTGTTTCATTGAGGAATGCTATGTCTTAGGGGGAGCTGAGTTGTTGTGTGAGAGGAGAAGTTCTTTGACAGATTCAAAAGGACTGTCCAGATGTGTAACTTTGCTGGTCTTGAATGACTAATCTAGTGTGGTTCTCTTAGACAGTAGAGTGTCACTTATCTCTTAAGTCTATAAGTCAGTGACTCTAAAATCCAGTTAGAATCTTTCCTTTGGTACTCCTTCAGAGATCTGGACTAATTGCATAAAGTATATCTTCCTACATTGTCATTGATTCTGGTTCAGGCCAAAAACCTGTATGTCTTGATATCTGACCCAATCAGCTTGAAATCTAGACTTCAAGACTCAATTCAAGAAATAGTCCTTCTGGTATTGTTTTCAATCATTCTATCTCTTTAACTCAAGGGCTTAACTGAACAAACACGTTCTATTTTGATCACTGAGAAACTGGGAGCTTCATCAATGAAATGAATATTTCTCTCATGTCATGAGGTGTCAAATGCTTAAAATAAATGAAAAGACATGACAGAGCAATGGTGGCTTGCTGGTGAGTAACTGGGGACTCTGGCCTCTAATCAAGGTATTTCCTCATGTCAAAAGCCACAGTTACTAACTCTGTTCCTTAAATAAAAAAAAGGGAAGGACGTAATGAGGTACTCACTCTGAGTAACTGGGGATTCAGGCCTCTAATCAAGGTGTCTCCCTAATGTCAAAGGAGTGAACTACCAACTTACTCATTGATCTTCTTGAAAATCATCTCAAAAAGAAACAAATCCTTGATGTTATGCAACTAATGGCTTGCTTGTCCTCAATACCTTGAGAACACCTCTCTGATTCCGTTTCTTGCTGTCTTGTGGGATAGTTGAATGATCAGCTATATCTGGCCATACTTGTTAACTCCTGCTCTAATTCATACACTATGTATGCTGATAAACTTTTCTATCATTCTATTTCTCTATTGTGTACTGGAGTTTAAAGAATCCTCTCTTGAGATTAGAAACTCACTTATTCTCTTAAGACCTACTCGTGACTTTCTGCACTCAGAAGTTACCTCACTTCTTCTTCATGTTTCCAGCACTGTCATACATTCTGTATTTCTTTTTGCTGATGTCAAAGGGGGAGAGAAGTTCTGCAATATCAGTGAGTCTTGGATTTGTCTTGAGCTTTGGGGGAGTCATTGTGGGGGAGATGAAAGTGTGTTGTAGGGAATTTTTAATTCATTTGCATGAGCATGCCTTGAATTTACTCTGTGTGTTGCAGCTGATATTAATTTCTTGTTGAACTTTGATATTGCTTGATTCATAGTGTTGTCATCATCAAAAAGGGGGAGATTGTTGCATCCCTATGGTTTTGATGATGTCTCACACTATAAATCAATCTTCTATCTCTAGACTTATGCTGTTTCATCATGTGAGTGAGTTCAGTTCATATGGTTGTCAGATAAGCATGCTATTTTGATTCTGTCTACACACTGCTTAGTTAGTATGGACTGTAGTGGGTCGACGCATCAGCAAGGGTGGGTCGACGCACCCATCTGAACATTGTTTGTCTGGGTACCAAAGTCTATACATCAGCTTGATCGTTTAAAGTCTGTACAGCATGCATTATTGGCATATCATCTTCAAGTCTGTACACCGGGCATCTTCTAATTGAAGTCTATACAGCCCAAGTCTGTACAGAGTCTTATTCATTCGTGTGCTTTATTAATATTCAAAGTATGTACACCCTCCGCTAAGCCTTCAGAGTGTGTACAGCCATTCCTTGAGTTGAAGTCCATACAACGGCACTGTAGATTGCATCTGAAGTATATACAACCTTTCAAGGGGTCAAGTCTATACATTCTCCCATTCATTTCAAAGTCTACACATCGCCCTTCATTTTCCAAGTCTAAACATCCAGTTGAACTCCAAGTCTATACACACTCTGTTGAACCACAAGTCTATACATCGTCAGCCATCTCAAAGTATATACACTGGACTTTGTTTCACCAAGTCTGTACACTCGCTGTCTTCCATTGTTTCAAGTCTGTACAGCCTTTCCGTTGGAAAGTCTATACATTGGTCGCTGAATGATCGTCAAGTCTATACATTGAACTACTCTTCAAAGTCTGTACAGAGGCTTCGAATCGACAAGTCTGTACATCAGCCTCAGTCGCTCAAGTCCATACATCCACAGTGGTACTTCCATGTCTGTACAACGATGAAGCCTTCACAAGTCTGTACACTCCTTGAGCCTCACCAAGTCTGTACATCGCTTCAAGCAATTCAAGTCTATACAGACTGCCTTCACATTTAGAGTCTGTACATCGGTCCTACAGCCGATCGTCTCATTCAGAACTTTGCAAGTCTGTACAGCTGAGCGTCTCATTTAGCGTCTAAGGCAAAGTCTACACGTTGCTACAGTAACGCAAGTCTATACATCGTCCGTCTCAGGCATTGTCTTAGGCTAAGTCTGTACAGCCTACCGTCTCATGTAGCGTCTTATGTTAAAGTCTATACATCGCATGCATCAGAATAAGTCTGTACATTGCATCGTCTCTATCAGTGTCTCACTGGTCAAGTCTGTATAGACTTTAGCGTCTCATGAAAGTCTATACAACGCATAAGCATTTAGAAGTCTGTACATTGGCCTTTGCATTAAGCCTCAAAGTCTGTACAGCCGTGTGCATTGGATTCCAAGTCTATACATCCTTCAGCTGGAACTGTGCAAGTCTGTACATCGTTGTTTGCCAAAGTCTATACATTGGCATCTATTCCTACGTTGCACTTCCAAGTCTGCACATTGGAGTTTACCTACGTTCAGCTCTGAAAGTCTGTACATCAGGAACTTTACCAACATTGCCTTACCAAAGTATATACACTGGGAACCTTCAAGTCTGTACATCGCCCAACTGATTTGGCAAGTCTATACATCATGTAGTCTTCACTTCGTCTTGGTTCAAGTCTATACACTGGGTGGGCTTCGTGAAGTCTATACAGTGGCTAAGCATCGTGTAGTATATACATTGCATTTCATCTTCAAAGTATGTACAGCCGTTGCCCTCTTATGTGAAGTCCACACATTGGGGCAAAGTCTGTACACTGCATTCGTCTTCACATGTATATACATTGCTTTCGCTTTATCTGCTCAAGTCTATACAGTCTAAAGTCTACACAATGCTTTGCATTCACAGAGTCTGTACAGGGTGTTTAAACTTAAACTGATGACTGATCCGATGCTATGTCTGACAGGAATTCTTACAGAGATTGATCACCTGGCACGTGATCCAAGAAACCAGGAACATGACACGTGGATGGCAACTCAGTCAGGATGCTGCCATGTGGTCGAAATTCAAATGATCTGGCAAAAAGTTCATGGGCGGGAACCTGGCAGCCACACGCCCAATATCTGCTATAAATATGAAGCTTCGTCCTTCAGTAGAAGCGTGATCGTGAAAAGAAAAAGCAGAAGGCATTTTTGTGTGAGGTTGCATGATCCAGAAAGGAGAAAGAACAGAGAGTTCTATATTGTCCAGATCCGAGAGGAGGATGTTCGAGAGAGAGAGAGCAGTGTCTGTGGTTTGATGAATTGCTTCCTTTGAAGCTACATTTGTATTGGTTTCAGAACCGACTGCTTCTTCGTTGGTCTTTGTTTTTATTTTGTTTTCCTTTTACTTTGTTCATTCTTCTGATTCGAATTGTTTCCCCTCCGGTGTGTGGAGGAAGGGAGTGTTACTCTGGTTTCCCTCTGGGTTGCAGAGGAAGAGAGATCGGTGATCTCTGGTGTTGCTAGTGACAAGTTGTCATTAGCAGGTTCCCTCCGGTGTGTGGAGGAAGGGAGAGGTGTCTCCGGTTCTATTCTAGCTGGTAGCTGGAACAGGTTTCAAGTTCTGTGAGTAGCAGAGCTTGGTTGAGGGATTTGTTTCCCTTAGTTGTTCAAGCTGTGTGGTAGCATGTTATTCGCAGACTGAGTCTGTAGTGCTCTAGCATTGTCTAGTGGAATCCTCATTCTAGTTGGAGTGAGGGGTGGATGTAGATTGCGGACTGCAATCGAACCACCTTAAAATCGAGTGCCTCCTTTGTGGTTTGCTGTTATTATCTGCGCTCTTCATCTGTTTGGCTCTTTGCTTCCATGTGATCAGTTCTTCATTCTCATTTACTTATACCGTCTTGTTTGGTGATTGCGTTTGCATTTCTCTGTGTGCGGGTTCAGGAGGGGCGTAAGCAGTTGAATTAATTTTCCGCCTAAGTTTTTACAAATTGGGAGTGATCTATTCATCCCCCCCCTTCTATATCACTCTTGCTGCGCTAACAGCCTGGGGATGGCAGAGGGGTGTTCCCATCACACGGTTTGTAAGCTAGTTCCGTGGGCTCCCGGCCAGCGGTAGCGTCCTGCCGAGGGAGAAAACTAGCTAGAGGGCCTGGCTCAGGCGAGAGTCAGTGTGTGCACACGTGGTCGGAGGCTTTGGACTGACACTGACGAGTGTCACTCTGACTGGTCACTTGGTTTGGTACTGTTTACGCGCTCTGCTTGTCGTGTTACCGACTGCGAGTGCTTGAGACGCAGTGTAAGCCATCAGTGGATGCATCTGGTTTCTCTTCCCAGTGGTTGTCCTGTTCCCTGTGGCTTGGTTAGTTGAGGCACATTATATTGGTAGATTTAGTTTCTGTTGATTAGATTTATTTGTTATTGGCATGTGTTAGCTGTTACACCTGTTCAGTTAGATTCACAGTTTTCAGTCTTTAGTTTTAATCATGCCATAGCCTCTTCATTTATTTAAATGCATGCTCTAATTGCTTTAATTTCGCCTGATTGCATGTTTAGCATGAGGTAGGGATCCGCGTGACCCCTACTTAGTCTGGCTGTGACTCACCCTTCTCCTTTCAGGTGAGCCGCGCCCATCATCTCCCGGTGTTTCCCGTGTGCTCGGAGACTGTCCTTAGCTGCCAGCAGTAGACGGGTCACCTTTTTGGCCTTCTTTTGTACATTTTGCCGGGGTATGCCCCGAGTAGTTGTACTTTTGGACTAGCACTCTTGTGCCTCTAGACTAGTTTATATATTTAGCACTCTGTTTATTTTGAAATTGCTTCCGCACTCCTGTTAAACTTTATTGCTTAAATTCAATTATGCGCGCTTGTGATTGTAATTCATTATACATCCCCTCGACAAACTCCACTAACCCTTCAGGGGCCTCATCAGCCTCTTGGGTGACTTCCCCAGTTCTTGGTATCGGTGTATCGATGTTATCGGTATATCGGTATCCTGAGCTCTGGGTCGTCACAGTTGGTATCAGAGCGAAGTTGAGGAATTGTATAAGTAATTGAAATTTACACTTGTCCAGAGTTAGTCCTATTGTGTCGTCTATTGCTGGCTTAGGATGTTTCCGTAAGATTGATGGATTTGCTGTTGTTTTATGTGTTCGGCAGTGCAATTATGCCGCCTCGTCGAGGAAGACCTCCTCGAGTTCCTAGACATGCGCCTAGAGAAGAGAGTGGTTCTGCTCAGCCTCATGCTGTTCCTGTAGTTCCTCCTCCAGCGCCAGTCGTTGCTCCTCAAGTTGAAGTGCCTGGTAGTCGCGGCAAGGCTCTTAAAGTGTTTCTTCTATTTAATCCGCCGGCTTTTGACGGACAGGCAGACCCAGAGGTAGCGAGGCAGTGGCTGGATGCGATCGAGCGCGTGTTCCTATCTATGGAGTGCGCGGAGGATGAAAAGGTGATGTTGGCAGTGTTCCAGCTCCAAGGTACAGCTATTACATGGTGGAAAGCCGAGTGGCAGATTGCTTTTCGTTCCAGGCCCCTTCGGCAGATCACTTGGGCGGAGTTTGTTGCAGCCTTCAAGCGTGCATATACTCTTGCCTGTTTGCAAATGGCAAAGATGTACCAGTTCATGGAATTGATTCAGGGTGATATGTCTGTGCTTCAATATCGGAACAAATTTATGGAATTGGGTCAATATGCGTCCCATGTGCTTACTAATGAGGCATTGAAGACTCAGCAGTTCTTACGAGGATTGAGGCCAGAGGTGAAGTTACCGTTGATTGCAAGTCGAGTGGCTGATCTGGATAGTGCGTGCCAGGCAGCGGTAGCACTTGAGCTAGAGATGGCGAGACTAGGAGGGTATCCGTAAGCTGGGTCGATTCAGCCGACGATACATTTCAACAGACTTATCGGCCGCCAGTGTCAGGAGTTTCCCCTATTGCGCCAGATTCGAGTGATCTTTCTTCCTCCTCTAAGCCCAAGTTCAAGAGATATGGTAAGAATAAGAAGAAGTTCTTTCAGCAGCCGTCATCTGGTACTGGTACTGGTCAGCAGCAGGCAGCGCCTTCTTCCCAGAGTCGTCAAGGTTCTACTATCAGTCAGCCGAGGACATGTGCGAGGTGTGGTGGAAGCCATCGGGGACAGCCGTGTTCTCTTCCAATAGTCTGTTTCCATTGTGACCAGCCAGGTCATGTGGTTCGAGATTGCCCAATGAGGCCGAAACCAATGCAAACTCCTCAATTTTCTCAACCTCAGCAGACGCAATTTAGACCTCCTCCTTTACCTCAACCTCAGCAACAATTTTACTCTCAAGCTTCAGCGTCTTCCCAGTAGTCTTCGGCCGGATCCAAGAAGCAAAAGGGAAAGGTTTCTCACATTTCTCGAGCTGAAGCGATTGCATCCCATCTAGTTGAAGGTACGATTATGCTTTATGGTCATTTAGCACGTGTCTTATTTGATTCTGGTGCTTCTCACTCTTCTATCTCTGAGGATTTCATTGCATGCATCGAGGAGCCGACATCAGAAATGACCTGTGAACTGTTTGTTAAATTGCCTTCTGGAGATTTTATGATCACGCCTCTGTGTTTGGAAGAATCTCCTATTATGGTTAATAATCATCAATTGCCGGTGAGATTATATGCACTGCAACTGGCAGATTATGACATCATTCTGGGTATGGATTGGTTAGAGCAATATGGAGCTGTGGTTGACTGCAGATCGAAGAAAGTCTATTTTCAGCCACAGGGAAAATCAGCATTTTATTTCCAAGGTATTCGATCCCGCTCTTCTCGCTTGATTATTTCTGCTATTCGAGCCTGTAGATTACTTAGTGCAGGTTGCCAGGGATTCTTAGCTTCTGTGGTTGCTGTTGAGAAACCACGACAGGACGTCAGTGATGTTCCTGTTATCTGTGAGTTCCCTGATGTGTTTCCTGACGAGTTGCCAGGCTTGCCTCCAGAGCGAGAAATAGAAATGGTGATTGAACTGATTCCAGGTACAGCCCCGTTAGCAAAGGCACCGTACCGAATGGCTCCAGCTGAACTAAAAGAACTGCGAGCCCAGTTGCTTGAATTGCTGGAAAAAGGCTATATTCGCCCCAGTTTTTCTCCGTGGAGTGCTCCAGTATTGTTTGTGAAAAAGAAAGATGGAAGCCTGAGGCTTTGTATTGATTACAGATAATTGAATCAGGTGACTATCAAGAATAAATATCCGCTTCCCAGGATTGATGATTTGTTTGACTAGTTACAGTCTGCTACTATCTTTTCATGGATTGACTTTCGATCTGGCTATTTTCAATTGCGAATTCGGGAGTCTGATGTGGAGAAGACAACTTTCAGTACTCGTTATGGTCACTATGATTTTTGGTATTGCCGTTTGGCTTAACAAATGCTCCAGCAGCTTTCATGGACCTAATGCAGCGTATTTTCCGCTCATATCTGGATCAGTTCGTGGTAATCTTTGTAGATGATATTCTGATTTACTCTGCTTCTGATGAAGATCATGTGCAGCACTTGAGGATCGTTCTGTAGACTCTAATAGATCACGAGCTCTATGCAAAGTTCAGTAAATGTGAATTTTGGCTTCGTGAGATTCATTTTCTAGGCCACGTGATTTCTGGTGACGGAGTAGCAGTAGACCCTGCAAAGATTGAAGCTGTTCTAAATTGGCAGAGACCAAGAACTGTGACAGAGATCAGAAGCTTCTTAGGTTTGGCTGGGTATTATCGAAGATTCATCCAGGATTTTGCAAAGATTACAGCACCAATGACTAGACTGACTCGTAAAGATGTACCTTTCGTCTGGTCGGATCAGTGTGAGGATAGTTTTGTTGAATTGAAAAGGCTCTTGACTTCTTCTCCAGTGTTGACTCTGCCGTCCGGCTCGGGTGGATTTGTGGTTTGCACAGATGCTTCTCGAGTGGGTTTAGGTGTAGTGCTGATGCAACATGGAAAGGTTATCGCTTATGCATCTCGGCAATTGAAACAACATGAAGAAAATTATCCCACGCATGATCTGGAGTTAGCTACAGTTGTTTTTGCCTTAAAGATCTGGAGACATTATCTCTATGGTGAGAAGTTTCAATTTTTTACTGATCATCAGAGTTTACAGTATATATTCTCCCAGAAAGATATGAATCTCAGACAGCGTCGCTGGATGGAATACATGAAAGATTATGACTTTACACTCTCCTATCAGCCGGGTAAAATGAATGTAGTGGCTGATGCTCTGAGCAGGAAGGTGCAAGTCAGTCATCTGTTGCTTCATGAATGGAAATTTTGGGAACAGCTTCCAAGAGAGGCACTTAACCTAGAGATTCCTGCCAATCCAAGGACAGCAGTTTGTGCTAATTTGGCTTTGGGTTCAGCTTTATATCAGCAGATTAAAGAAGCTCAGCAGGCTGATCCTGATTTGGCTCGTATTATATAAAGATATGATGTTGAATTTGATAATGAGCTGGTTGTCAGTTTCCATGGCAGAATGTATGTTCCCGCTGATGATATATTGAGACATGTGATTCTGAGTGAAGCCCACGGATCCCGCTTTGCTATTCACCCAGGCACTACTAAGATGTATCATAATTTTAAAAAGCAGTTCTGGTGGCCAGGTATGAAGAAAGATGTGGCTGTATTTGTTTCTAAGTGCTTGACTTGTCAACAAGTTAAAGCTGAACATCAAAAGCCAGGTGGATTGCTTCAGCTGTTAGAAATTCCAATGTGGAAATGGGATCATGTCACTACAGATTTTGTGGTGGGTATGCCTCGGACTTCACAGGGATTCGATGGTATCTGGTTGCTTGTTGACAGATTAACTAAGACTGCCAGATTGTTGCCGATAAAGGTTTCCTGGAATGTGCAGAGGTTGCCCGAGCTTTATGTTCAAAAGATTGTGCCGCTGCATGGGATTCCTATTTCACTTGTATCAGATCGCGATCCACGGTTTACCTCCGGCTTCTGGCGTAGTTTTCTGAAAGCTTTGGGCACTGAGTTAGCCTTCAGTTTAGCGTATCATCCACATTCAGATGGACAGTCGGAAAGGACTATTCAGACCCTGGAAGATATGTTGAGGTCGTGTTGCCTAGATTGGCAAGGTTCGTGGAGTCAACATTTGCCGCTTGTTGAATTTGCTTATAATAACAGTTTTCACTCCAGTATTGGCATGGCTCCTTACGAAGCACTGTATGGTCATCCTTGTCGTACTCCCTTGAACTGGTTTGATGTTGGGGACAGACTTTTGACGGGACCTGACATGGTGCAGCAATGTTCTGATGTGGTTCGTCTAATCAGGCAGAGATTATTGACAGCTCAGAGTCGACAGAAAAGCTATGCAGATCAGCGCAGACGTCCACTGCAGTTTGAGCCAGGAGACATGGTTTTTGTCAAGGTGTCTCCGATGAAGGGTGTTTCTAGATTTGGCAAGCGTGGAAAGCTTAGTCCACGTTATGTTGGCCCATTTCCTATTTTAGAATCTGTGGGTCAGGTAGCTTATCGACTGCAACTACCATCGACTATGCAAGCTATTCATGATGTGTTCCACGTCTCTCAGTTGAGGAAATATGTATCTGATGCATCCCATGTCCTTGATGACTCTGTTTGGCCCGAAGTGACTGCTGATTTGTCTACACCAGAGTTTCCTATTAGAATTGAAGATCGTCGTGAGCAGCGGTTGAGAAACAAGGTTATCCCTTTGGTAAGAGTCGTTTGGCAGCGCCACTCCGGCAATGAGTCCACTTGGGAACGTGAAGATGAAATGCGTCAGCTTTTTCCTTTCTTATTCCAGTAGGGTATAATTCTTTTCTCAATCTCCTCCTTATCCGCTATTTTAAATTTTGAGGGTGAAATTTTTATTAGGAGGGAGGGACTGTGAGGCTCGTGCCTTAATTGATCCTTAGCGGTTCGGACCTAGAATCCATTCTGTAATTTCTGGCTATTTTTCCTGGATTTTTAAGGTTTTTTTCGTCATTTTTCAGGATTTAATTGGAATTATTTAAGATTTTAAAAGGGGGAAATAAGGTTTTTATATAAAATAAATATATTATATATATATTAACCCTTTTCCCCCATTTTCCCCACTCCCTCTTTCTCCCCCTCGTCGATCTCACTCTCGCCCTCTCTCTCCTCCATCGCCCTCTCCCCCCCCCTCTCTTAGGGGAATCGGGTGAAACGACGGCGGTTCGAGGCGTGGAGCACGCCGTTGGAATCCTTGCGTCGAGTGGAGCGCGTTGACGCCCACCTCGATGTGGTTTGAGGCTCGTGGGAGCAAGACGGGGTGAGGAGGCTCGGTGGTTCCTTTCCCTTGCATGTGGCTTAATCGGCCGTTCCGGCTTGATCCAGGTAGGGGGATGGAATCCCAATCTTGCTAGGATCCTTCCCTATGGCATGTTTTCTTAGTTAAGCTCTTGTGGCATGCATAATAGATATTTTTCATTTTTGTGCTTAAGCTTCGTTCCTTGCGTTTAATCCATTGTGAGCGTTGTAATTAGATGTTTCTAGTAGTATATTGTTGTTGTGGACGTGTGGTTTGGCAGGAAACAGGTTTTTCGTCGATTACCCGGCGATTTCGGTCGCCCGGGAGGGAACCCATTTTCAAACGTAACCCGTCAGTAACCCAGACGGTGTGACGGTCCTACTAGGAACCGTCACACTGGTAACGGTCCCCATGGGACGCGTTACAGTCCTGTGACGGACCTAAGTAGGTGCGTCACAGTGTGTGTAACGGTCGCGCCCCCGACCGTTACGATTCTTTGTTCTATGGTTGATCTGGCATGGCGGTTGACCTGACGGCCCGTCGGGCGGCCGTCAGGGCTTCGTGACGCGCCTCCGGGAGCGCGTCACACCCTGTCTGACGTTAGAAAAATGGTGGCGAAAAATTGGCTTCGGGTGGCTCTAACGGCCATGGGGGGATGCGTCACGGTCTATGTAACGCACCACCCCACGACCGTCACGCCCTTGTGGCACGGTGGCATCAGACCGTCACGCTCCTTTTAGCTTGCAAAAGTCACCTGTTCTTTCTTTAATGCTTTCCACAATAATTATACGCCATGTTTGAGTTATTTTATGAAATAATGGCATGTTTTTAGATCCCAATAGAGTAGCTTTTCTTTCCTTGCGATGGAGCCACTGTTGTAGCCCTAAGGCCTTTGAGTTGTCGACCCGCCTGGGGATGGCGGAGGGGTGTTCCCATCACATGGTTTGTAAGCTAGTTCCGTGGGCTCCTGGCCAGCGGTAGCATCCTGCCGAGGGAGAAAACTAGCTAGAGGGCCTGGCTCAGGCGAGAGTCATTGTGTGCACACGTGGTCGGAGGCTTTGGACTGACACTGACAAGTGTCACTCTGACTGGTCACTTGGTTTGGTACTGTTTGTGCGCTCTGCTTGTCGTGTTACCGACTGCGAGTGCTTGAGACGCAGTGTAAGCCGTCAGTGGACGCATCTGGTTTCTCTTCCCAGTGGTTGTCCTGTTCCCTGTGGCTTGGTTAGTTGAGACACATTATATTGGTAGATTTAGTTTCTATTGATTAGATTTATTTGTTATTGGCATGTGTTAGCTGTTACACCTGTTCAGTTAGATTCACAGTTTTCAGTCTTTAGTTTTAATCATGCCATAGCCTGTTCATTTATTTAAATGCATGCTCTAATTGCTTTAATTTCGCTTGATTGCATGTTTAGCACGAGGTAGGGATCCGCGTGACCCCTACTGAGTCTGGCTGTGACTCACCCTTCTCCTTTCAGGTGAGCCGCGCCCGTCATCTCCCGGTGTTTCCCGTGTGCTCGGAGACCGTCCTTAGCTGCCAGCAGTAGACGGGTCGCCTTTTTGGCCTTCTTTTGTACTTTTTACCGGGGTATGCCCCGAGTAGTTGTACTTTTAGACTAGCACTCTTGTGCCTCTGGACTAGTTTATATATTTAGCACTCTGTTTATTTTGAAATTGCTTCCACACCCATGTTAAACTTTATTGCTTAAATTCAATTATGCGCGCTTGTGATTGCAATTCATTATACATCCCCTCGACAAACTCCACTAACCCTTCAGGGGCCTCATCAGCCTCTTTGGTGGCTTCCCTAGTTCTTGGTATCGGTGTATCGATGTTATCGGTATATCGGTATCCGGAGCTCTGGGTCGTCACATGCCCCCATTGTTTAGGCTTGGAAGGCTGGATACTGGGCTGGGGTGATTGCCCCCAGTGTGATACTGTTGCATCGGTTTCTTTGAGCCTCACCTAGTCTTCTGGAGGCAAGGGTGACGGCGATGGGTCCCCATTTTTGCAGCCGCTATGGCACCCCTTTTTTGTTTGCAGGGCCGAGGTTGACTCAGCACCAATGTGGTGGACCGAACAAACCCGGTCCGGGTTGTCTGGAGCATGGCATTTCAGGTGAGTGTCGATGTAGCTGGAACTTGGGAGTGCAGTGCCCGAGCTGGGGCCGACAGAATGGCGACCTGGAACTCGGGGTTCATTTGGTCCATCAGAGTTGTTACCGAAACTCGGGGTTTGTGACCCATGTTGTGAAATGTGGATGTCAGAGGGATGGTGACCCAGAGCTTGACGCCCGTACTGGGCATTGGCGAAGCTAGTGCCATAGGCAGAAAGCCTATATTGGGAGCTGATGAAGCTGGGACCTGGGACTAGAAACCCAAAATGAGTGCTTGACGACGTTGGGATTCTGATCTAGAAGCCCGCCTCTAGTGCCGATGATGCTAGGGCCCAGGACTGGATGCCGATTTTGGGCGTTTCTGAAACTGGACCCCGGGGCTGGAGGCCCATCTCGGGTGCTGACAGAATTGGGACCTGGGGCAGGACGCCCATCTTGGGTATTTATGGAATTGGATCCCAGGGCAGGCGACCCGTCCTGGGTGTTGATGGAGCTGGAACCCAGGGCTGAACGCCCGCCTTGGGTGCTGCTGGAGCTGACTACTAGAGCTGGACGGCCCCTTTTTTTGAATTGCTGGAGTTGGAACCCAGGGTTGAACGCCCCTCTTGGGTGCTGGTGGAGGCGGGTCCCAGAGCTGGACGCCCCTTTTTTTTTGTATCACTGGAGCTGGAACCCAGGGTTGAACGCCCGTCTTGGGTGCTAGTGGAGGCGGGTCCCAGAGCTGGACGCCCCCTTTCTTTTTTGGTATTGCTGGAGCTGGAACCCGGGGCTGAACGCCTGTCTTGGGTGCAGGTGATGCGGGAATACTGGGACCTAAGGCAGAGCGCCCAACTTGGGTGTTGATGTAGTTGAGACCCAGGGCTGAAAGTCCACCTTGGGTTTTGATGTAGCTGGGACCTGGGGCTGGATGCCCGTCTCAGGTATTAATGTATCTGGGACCCGCGGCTGAACGCCCGTCTCGGGTATTGATGTATCTGGGACCCGGGGCTAGAGGCCCATCTCGGGTGTTACTGGAGCTGGTCCCCGGGGCTAGACTCCCGTCTTGGGTGTTGCTGGAACTAAGGCCCAAGGCTAAAAGCCCGCCGTGGGTGTTGCTGGAGTTGAGACCCAGGGCTAGGCGCCTGTGCTGGGTGTTGTTGGAACTGAGACCCAGGGCAAGACGCCCATGTTGGGTGTCGTGGAGCTGAGACCCAGGGCCAGGCGCCCGTGTTGGGTGTTGTAATACCCTGATTTCTTTTAAACATTAATTAGAATAATTCCTTAATAAATAGAATGAGTTATATTTCGACCATTTTATAAAAATTCAGAAAAATTATATTCTTGTAGAGGATAACACGTTTAACAAACTTGTCTTCTGTGGCCAACCCAAATAAAATCTGTAAGTAGGCTGAATTAGTGGATTAAGCCCAAATTGAACACTTAGTTAACCATACCTTGAAACGTCAAATTCGAGCCCAATACTCCATCAATTGAGCCCAAACCGGTGGCAAATGAAAGGATAGGATGAGAGGATCATTTACGCTCTTTTAATCTCTCGAAACCCTAACCCTAGGAGATGCAATCGGCGGAGTTTTGGTGCGTCAACAATTACGGCGGCGTTCACATTGACCCGACTTGCGTGGACGAATACTCCGCACATAGAACCCTCCAGAAGATGTGTGACCTATTAAAATGAAGCTCTCTAACCCTAGAATCATTTAGAACCAGCGGCGGCTGCAGAAGAGTTAGATCAAGAGAGATCTCCAGTGATTAGTGGCTGCGTGTACCGGCGTCTTGGGTTTTCTTTCTCCTTCCGTCTTCATCCGATTCAGGTAGGTGATAGCAAGCCAAACCCTAAAAATAATATATGGTTGGAAGCAGCATCGTGTTAGGTTTTCATTGATGTAGAAATCCCTAAATTCTATCAAGTGTTCTGCGAGAATTTTAGGTTTTAGTAGAAGCATGTCACATCCAGGGTTATAATTGTTCCCTTTCGATTAAGTAGTAATTTCAGGCTGTAAACATAAAATTGATTCATGCATCTTGTATAGTTTTTCATGCTCCTTCTTTGGGTAGTAAAAGCCCCAAATTCCATGTTTTATATCGTATGAATTTCATGTTTTAGTTCTGACCCTTGAAACCTCGCCGGAGTCGGGCAAGGCAAAGGGGCTGTGACCTATCTGGACTTGTGCTGCCACACGATAGACCATACATCCAAGATAGGCGGCCATCTGTTGACCGTTTATAGCTTTCTATCCCTGATCATTTTCTTGGAACGTGTGACCTAACCCTAACCGCATGTCTTTCCTGCGGCCAGATCCAGACCGCACATCCTTCCCAGCGGCACACTACCGACCGTCCATATCTACCAGGCCTTCGGACCTGAGGGGACGTGTGCGGCCAGTCTATAACCGTCCATGGGGATGTAAGGTCCAGAACCGACCGCACATATATAACAGAACTGATTAATTATCATTACAACATGTTATGTTAGTAGATTAGTGGTTAATGGCATGTTAGCAACACACCTAATAAACTGTAATTCATGACAGTAAATAATTTTTGCTGATTTATTTAATTTGAGCTTGATCTTGATTCATCTTTCCAATGAATGTCAATTTTAATTGTGAATCCTTTATAATTGAAATGGCTATTAGGCTTACACTTGTTATAACCTTAATCTTGAACCATATTATCCCCTAGAATTGAATTGGACTCAATCGAACCGATGTGACTTGAGTTAGTCCGAATTGGACTAACAGAGACTTGAGCGGCCATTTGTGGACCGCATATACCCCTGAACGGGCCAGAGGTGACCGTTCATCTCTGGCTAATGCCAATTAGTTTTGGCTGATTATCCTTGATCCATCTTCGGCCAAATCCTAATTTGATCAGCCCAGTAGACCCTAGGCCGACCAGCAGACAGTGGGCTGGACTCTGGTTCAGTTCCACCCTGCCTATGGCAGCCCGGGAGCCCACTTGGGCAAATTCCTAACTTATTGATAGGCCATGTTGTAGACACGTCATTCCTGACGTCTCCTGAGAAAGTCTCATATTACTATACGACGCCCTGCTACGGCTTATGCATTTTGAATCGCTCGAGTGCTTCCTTTTCTTGAGTCTTCTTCCGCCCTTGTCAGCATCCGGAACCGTCTCGTCGCAGCATTCGGACGGCATCAACACCAGTCAGACGCATCGAAACCAGGAAGGGTATCTGTCGGGTGGCTGCCAACGCCTTCTCTGAGGACCCATGCGGGTCTTCATGGGGGCGTCTAGGCTCCTGGACGCCCCCATTATTTTTATTTATTTTTCAAACCACAAAAAATGAAAAAAAAATATATATATTAATGGAGGCGTCCAGGCTCCTGGACGCCTCCATGAAAACAAATATAAAAAATATAACGCCAGCTTTGACATAAAAAGACAAAAAAAATAAAAATAATATATTTATGGAGGCGTCCAGGCCCCTGGACGCCTCCATCAACTCCCTCACGGGCGCCGCCCACCGATTGACGGTTTGTCGTGTATGAAAAAATCTAAATTATGGAGACGTCCAGCCAACTGGACGCGCCCATTTCTGAATCACGAGATGCCGCTCACAAAATCACGCGTTGTGCCAAACCGCGTGCGGCTTTCGGTGGAAGTCGGTGGGCGTCGTGGAGGCGTCCGGGACCCTGGACGCCTCCACGAAAATATTCAGAAAAAATGAATAAACATAGAATAAAATATATTTTTACCCTGATGGAGGTGTCCAGGGTCCTGGACGCCTCCACCCTCCGGAGCCCTATAAATAGAGGCCAACCCCCTCAGTTCTGGGGGAGCTTCTAAGAGATCCGATAGGCTGCCGGAGCCCAGAGGCTACCGGAGTCATTTCTAACCCGTGGGGTCTTTTGTAGGTGGAGGTTCCGTCGGCTTCTCGGGTGCCCACGCTCGCGAGAGGAAGGTCGTCTTCATCCACCGCGCTTCCACGTCGTCCCTACGCTGCCGGAGCTCCGCCGGATTTCACCATCGGCACATCCAATAAGCCAATCCTTTCCCTTTCTTTGTAGTTCTTTTGCATTCATCATCTCGCATCCTCTATCCCCCTTCATAAGGGCGCCTCTTCTTATATACTTCTTGCATCCATCATCTCATTTTCCTCCTACTCGAGTCCGAGAGGGGTTTAAAAGATAACACCAACCAGGTGTGTGTCTTGCCATCATTTCGTTATTTTTATCGCAAGGATTTGAATACTACACCTTCATCTTTCTAATCCACTCGTTACTTGTTTGTCGTTGTTTTACAAGGGTACCCAAGGAAAGCCCTCTCCGTTGGCCGGCCGAAGGGAGAGGAAGAAGCGACCCGCCATCTCCCGCTCTTGAGGTAGGCGCGATCACTTTCTTTATTTTGGGGTCTTTTGGCCCCTGGCGATCACATCTTGTTCTCGAGGCCGCGGCGAGTCACTTCCCTAATGGCCGTTTAAATTTCCATTCTTATATTCTCTTTATATTCTGTTATATTCTACTCATATTCTCGAGGCCGCGGCGAGTCACTTCCCCAATGGCCGTTTAAATTCCCGTTCTTATATGTTATATTCTTATCTATTCATATTCTCGAGGCCGCGGCGAGTCACTTCCCCAATGGCCGTTTAAATTCCCGTTCTTATATTCTCTTTATATTCTGTTATATTCTTATCTATTCATATTCTCGAGGCCGCGGCGAGTCACTTCCCCAATGGCCGTTTAAATTCCTGCTCTTTATATTCTCCTTATATTTTGTTATATTCTTATCTGCTCATATTCTCGAGGCCGCGGCGAGTCACTTCCCTAATGGCCGTTTCAATTCTTGCTATTTAATTTCTACACCATTCCCGTCCCCCCGAGGCCGCGGCGAGTCACTTCCCGCTATGGCCGTTTAACCCCCATATCTTGCTATATTACATGTGTCCCGCTCGCCCCACCTGAGCAATCTCCCGTGGTGGCCCCTTCTCTCTTCTCTTATTTCTGTGTTGCAGCAAACAAAAAGGAGCCTGCGCGCTCCGCGTCTTCTTCGCTCCTCGAACCGCGGGACGTCGCTCACAGATTGGCGATCACGGTGGGACCTCTACTGCTTCCTTTTGGCTACCCTTGCAAGTTCGGCACCGTCCGTGCCTCTCCACCATGGCGCCCTCGCGCGCCCCCGTTGTGCTCACGGCAGCACTGTCAGTTGTGATTGGTTGGGTGTTCATTATATGTTTGTTATTTCTGTTATTTTCTTACTCTATATCTCTGTCAGCATTCCATTGCATACATCAATCCCTCTTTTATACCCTTTTTTTTATTTTTTCTAACGATCACCCTTTCCCGGTGAAGGAAGGACTCTCCGTTTGAGAATTCCTCTCAACGGACTAGAATCTCCTCCACTGGGACCTCCGTAAGTCCCCGACATCGAAGAATCTCCTCTTCGTTCACTGGGCTGGTTGTACCATTGAAGTTCCCCGGAGTTAGTCATCCCATTCGTGGTGAGACGAGAGACCCTAGCTGACACGGCGGTGAAACAAAAATAAACTAGGGTCCATATTTTGTGTGAACTTCGGATCTCGCTAAAAACACACAAAAAAATCATCAAAATCAAAACACAAAAAAAGGGCATAAAGGCATTGATGTAAAACCAACCTTGGACCTATTTAGCAAGCATTCAAGTTTGAGCAGCGGACTCACACTAGCGAGAACACCTGTATGGCGCACACTAGTACCCGATGGTGACTAGGCGATGTTGGAGAGGGTCCGAGGCGGGACCTTTAGGCTCCAATGGTTGGCTAGCTTGGGAAGAACCCCAAATGGGCCTAGGATGCCCAAATCATGGGCGGCCAACACACCAAGGGTGTGGGTTAAGTGGATTCACTCTCAACTTGCCCGCGGTGGTCACTCACGGTACTAGCAATTTGAGCCGAGCTCTCACTCTCCGTCCGACGAAGCAATAGCAATAATACTAAGCTAAGCAAGTGATTAAACCAGTCAAGAGAGGGTCCGAGGCTCACCTAGTCAGCGTGAAGACGCCGACTCCGGCCGGAGACGGGGGCGAGCGGGGAGGCGAGGGTATGCACCCGCACGCCGCGTCGATTGAAGCTTCAAACCTTCGACTTAATAATGACATGAACTACACCCCATCCAAGGGGGGGGGGATCTCGGGGTGGGGGTTATGTGAATTATAGCCAAAACTACCTCCGCACAGGGAGGGGCCTTCAGCCGGCCAAGCGGGGTGGGGAATTATGAAGAAAACTCGACGTTCGGATTGATGCCGGTTCTGCCAATCTTCAGAATGACTGGACAGGGGTGCGGTGATGATGCCGCCACAAATTCCACAGAGCTCGGAACTTGATGAGACTTGCGCCAAAAGCTTCCCAATGGACCAAGGATGATCTCTGAATTTTTGCTGAGCTTGGTAAAATCGTTGCTGGCCGGGGCAGAGTCTGGAACCGGACTGACTGGTTCTGCCTCTGTCTGGTGCAGAACAATGTGGCCTGTTGCAGAGGGTGCCACGATCTCTACCAAACTCTGATTGAGACGAGACCTGAACCGTTGGAACTGTGTCGAGTCTTCTTTCTGTCGGCGCTAACGGCGGGGTCGGCAGATGTCGGAGAAGACCGGGGCGATCAGATGAGTAGAGGGGTGTCGGTTCTGGATCCTGTAAACTGACCTGATACACTTGGAGTAGAAAATTCGTAACTTTAGATGCCAATGTCCAAATGCAGATCTGCTTCTTGAGGATGAAAGAGGACTTGAGAGGGAAGAATTCTTCAGAAGAACACTTGATCTGAATCCAAAAAGGTTCACTGTGGCCGAGCTCCCACTCTCGCTCTGGTTCTCTGCCTGGGGTCTTCTGCGCAGTCGAGGGAGATCGGCTCCTGTGGACAGCTCCGACCTCGGATGTCGACGAAACCACCTCGTCCTGAAATATCTCTGGATGACCTTTCCAGAGATGTAGGCCTTGACACCTGGAGGACCAGGGAGCTGCCGGACCTGATACAATCTTTAGGACCCAACTCTGCTGCCTGTGACCTGCTATCTGAAACTGCAAACTAGCAAGAATAAAGGGAGTGGAAGGGGGTTAGCTAGGCTTGTGAATGATGGCTGAAGGTTTAGGGAGAGGGGGAGGACGTGGCTAGGGCTCCAGGAGGTCAGGAGTGGCAGTGGTGGAAGGAGAGGGGGGGATGGAACTGCTAGAGGTGGAGATGGGGGAGTGGGTGTGCACAAGAGAGAGGGTGAGAAGAGAGGAGGGGGAGGAGGGCGACCAGACCAAGGGGGGTCTGGTTTGGGTCGACCTAGGGTGTGGGAGGGATGGGAGAGGGGAGGGAAATTCAAATTTGGGCTTTGGGAGGGGTTAATTCAGCCTTGGGAAGGTGGAGAGGTGCCTAGGGAAGTGGTGGTGGTTGGGAAGTAGGGTTTAGATTGGTGGAGGGTTGTTGGGACTAGATGGAGAGTAAAGGAGGGTTGTGGGAAGTTGTGGGGAGTTATTGGAGGTAGGTGGGGGTTGGAAGTGATTGAGAGGGGGGGAGGAGAGAGAGAATGGGGCGAATTCTTCCCTTTGAGAGAGAGAGAGAGAGAGACAAAGAGAGAGAGAGAGATATTGAGAGAGAAGGCTAGAGGGATTTGGAGTATATCTGGAATTCAATATTCATGCATAAGTTCTTACAAATGAGAGAGGGGTGGGGCTATTTATAGACTCCACACTTTTCCTAAGACCAAACTGACCCTGACAAGGTAACTAATGACCAAACAGTCCAAGGGAGGGGCGCCCCTGGGCCTAGCCCAATGGTTTGGGCCCATTAACTAATCATACCAACATAATGACTTCAAGACTTAGGAAAATGACTCACCAACCTAGGTACATGACTCAAATAAAGGGAAAATTACATGATATTGACTCAAAGAAAATGTGAAGATTACATGACAAGACTCAAAAATACATGACTAACATAATGGCGCTAGCCGACGAACAATCCGAGTCTGGAGAAAATGTGGAGGGGCAAGGAATGCCCTCATCATACCCCCGGGGTGGGGAAAACTCGACCCCGTCGAGTATGGGTCCACCAGGGAAGTAGTACATCGAACTGCGGCTATGGGCGATCCACGATCTCCTTACTCAACCCGCGACCATAGTCGGGGAACGGCGCTTCAGCCTTTCGAAGTGGCCCGGACACACCCTCATGCTGGCTATGATGTCTTGCTTGCCTAGTATTGCTGCCGTGTGCTCACGTCGGGCTCTCGGGCTAATTTGTGGTGGCACTCCGAAGGTGTCCCTCGCAAGGATAGGTGTAAGCTCAAGGCACTCACTAGGATCCACCACGGTGCCCTTAGTGGGTGTTGGATCCGCTTCATGAGAAATGGGGAGAATCCTAAAACCCTTTTGGAAGTTCAACCCATAAGCCGGGTTGCCAAAGCCACTCGGAACTTGGCAAGGTCCAAGTCCTCGTGCCCTCGATTTGGAGGTGACCCCAGGGTAGAGCCACTCCAAAGTCATCATCGTCAAGTTACCAACTTGGAATTTTAAGTGGCGCACACGAGTTTTTGCTTGCTTATTATGAATCTCACCGCTAGCTGCTTGATATTTGCTTGGATGCATATGCCATGCTTTATGATGCGGTGTGAGTGGACAATGTATGGTATGCAAAGGTGGTCCGGGGCAGCCAAATGTAGTTCGATCATGCTTTGATGCCATGAAGACTGTGACAGACTTAGGGGGCCCGGGACATCCAGAGATGAATCTTTTATGTATGGGTAAGACAAATGTCGGGGGACCCGGACGTCCATGTATGCTCCTCTCATGTTTAAGACTCATGATTAATGAAGGTGGGCCAATACATCCAAATACGGTCCACTTATACTTCCTACTTGACATGTGGGTGATGTGAATGAATGTTCCCGACTTATGAATCATGCCAAGTGGTGTTGTATGCCAAGACTTATGCACTCTTGTGACAAAGATGTCTCCTATGTGTGGGCTTTTGGACTTCCATTGGAATGGGTCAAAGGGGTCTAGCAAGGTGGATATCATGAAATGAGGCACTTCCTCGATCCCTAGGTGTATACCACCCAAAGTCATGGCTCTCATGGTGTAACCCGGGTCTGGGATGGGGTGGATTGGATCAAATATGGTGGGTTGGGGTAGGGAAAGGTAGGTGGTGGTTAAGATGGTTGGGTCACACGGGTTCCTTGACTCCCATTGGAATGGATCATAGGGATCATAGTAAGGGTCATCTTGGTAGGGGTACTCTATGCTCTCAAGGTCCTCGAATGGTGAGTCATCCTCCTCAATAATTGGGCCGAGGTTGCTAATGGGTTGGCCGATCAAAGCACTTAGGATCTCAATGGTTGGGGAGTGGACTAGGATAGGTTCTTCCTCCATGGGAAGAAGGAGGATGATCTCACTAGTAACTTGGCCATTAGTGTAGATGGAAGTGATGGAGCCAATGGTGGGATATGCTAGGCTAATGGTGTTAGTTTCGAGCGACCTCATGGCAAGCATATTGGTCAAGTGAATTTGCCAATGTAGGTAGTTCACTAAGTCTTCCAAATCTTCCACACAATAGGAAGTTTGATAAGTGACAGGTGGTTGAATGGGAATGATTTGGGATTGATATCCCATGGGTAGGTGGCATGGTTGTGAACTAGGAATGGTGAGACCTTTCTTGAGCCATTGGAGTATGGACTTATCTATGGTGAGGTTGGGTATTTCTAGAGGAGCTAGGCTAGAGGTGTGTGAGTTGTTTGACCTTTGGATTTCCTCTATGTTGGGAGGTGGATTCGGATGGGCATCCTTCTCCACTTGGGTAGGTGTGTGGGTAGCAACTTCTATTGCTAATGGAGTAGGGGGATCTAGGGTGGGTGGTTGGGTGATAGCTAGCGTATGACACACCCGGGGTGGTGAACAAGCATGGGCTTGGGTTGGGATAGGAAGGGGAAGTAGAGGAGGCCTAGGTTGGAGAAAGATTGGTGTAGGAAGTGGGAGGTGGGTTGGGTGAGGGGTTTTGGGTTCGGGGGTGGTGGCCATTATAGGATTAGGTGGGGAGGTGGAGGCCTTGGCCACTTGGGTTCTAGTGGTAAGGGTTTGGATGGGTGGGATTGGAGGAGTGGGAGTGCTCCTCGAGTTTTGGTAACCCGGGTAGGAAGGGGACATATATTTTGCTCTAAGTTGCTCCTTCATGTCCTTCCAAGTGGTGATAGGAGTTTCCCTTCTAAGTACCTTTAGCCCGACAATTTGCATCCAATAAGTTTCGGCCCGTTTGGTAAGTTGTATTTTAGCAACCCATGCCTTTTCATCCTCGGACATAGGATACAAAGTGAAGTATTGGTCCATTGTAGCTTCCCAATCTAAATATTCTCTAGGAGAGGTTCCATCAAAGGTGGGAAGTGGGAAAGGGGCCATCCTATCGTCCGTCCTTGGGGCGGGCCTATTTTCTCCAAGTTGGTTGAGTCGGCCCGATATGTTATCAAGCCGCTCATTAGCATAGGTCAAGGCTTTCATGAAGTAGTTGACATGGCCCGGGAAGTTATGGGTGTTAGTGGTAGGCATCTCTTGGTGGCTTGGACTTATGGAGTGGGCCGATTGGTAAGGTCGATATGAGGTGGCCATATTAGGGGACAAAAGTGATGCACTTGAAGACTCTAAATGCATAGACATGCCCTAGGACCAACTTGATAGAGACAAGTTATGAACTTGCTCTGATACCACTTGATGTAAAACCAACCTTGGACCTATTTAGCAAGCATTCAAGTTTGAGCAGCGGACTCACACTAGCGAGCTCACCCGTATGGCGCACACTAGTACCCGATGGCGACTAGGCGATGTTGGAGAGGGTCCGAGGCGGGACCTTTAGGCTCCAATGGTTGGCTAGCTTGGGAAGAACCCCAAATGGGCCTGGGATGCCCAAATCATGGGCGGCCAACACACCAAGGGTGTGGGTTAAGTGGATTCACTCTCAACTTGCCCGCGGTGGTCACTCACGGTACTAGCAATTTGAGCCGAGCTCTCACTCTCCGTCCGACGAAGCAATAGCAATAATACTAAGCTAAGCAAGTGATTAAACCAGTCAAGAGAGGGTTCGAGGCTCACCTAGCCAGTGTGAAGACGCCGACTCCGGCCGGAGACGGGGGCGAGCGGGGAGGCGAGGGTATGCACCCACACGCCGCGTCGATTGAAGCTTCAAACCTGCGACTTAATAATGACATGAACTACACCCCATGAAAGGGGGGGGATCTCGGGGTGGGGGTTATGTGAATTACAGCCAAAACTACCTCCGCGCAGGGAGGGGCCTTCAGCCGGCCAAGCGGGGTGGGGAATTATGAAGAAAACTCGACGTTCGGATTGATGCCGGTTCTGCCAATATTCAGAATGACTGGACAGGGGTGCGGTGATGATGCCGCCACAAATTCCACAGAGCTCAGAACTTGATGAGACTTACGCCAAAAGCTTCCCAATGGACCAAGGATGATCTCTGAATTTTTTATGAGCTTGGTAAAATCGTTGCTGGCCAGGGCAGAGTCTGGAACCGGACTGACTGGTTCTGCCTCTGTCTGGTGCAGAATAATGTGGCCTGTTGCAGAGGGTGCCACGCTCTCTACCAAACTCTGATTGAGACAAGACCTGAACCGTTGGAACCGTGGTCAAGTCTTCTTTCTGTTGGCACCAACGGAGGGGTGGCAGATGTCGGAGAAGACCGGGGCGATTAGATGAGTAGAGGGGTGTCGGTTCTGGATCCTGTAAACTGACCTGACACACTTGGAGTAGAAAATTCGTAACTTTAGATGCCAATGTCCAAATGTAGCTCTGCTTCTTGAGGATGAAAGAGGACTTGAGAGGGAAGAATTCTTCTGAAGAACACTTGATCTGAATCCCAAAAGGTTCGCAGTGGCCGAGCTCCCACTCTCGCTCTGGTTCTCTGCCTGGGGTCTTCTGCGCAGTCGAGGGAGATCGGCTCCTGTGGACAGCTCCGACCTCGGATGTCGACGAAACCACCTCGCCTTGAAAGATCTCTGGATGACCTTTCCAGAGATGTAGGCCTTGACACCTAGAAGACCAGGGAGCGGCCGGACCCCATACAATATTCAGGACCCAACTCTGCTGCCTGCGACCTGCTATCTGAAACTGTAAACTAGCAAGAATAAAGGGAGTGGAAGGGGGTTAGCTAGGCTTGTGAATGATGGCTGAAGGTTTAGGGAGAGGGGGAGGACGTGGCTAGGGCTCCAGGAGGTCAGGAGTGGTAGTGGTGGAAGGAGAGGGGGGATGGAACTGCTAGAGGTGGAGATGGGGGAGTGGGTGTGCACAAGAGAGAGGGTGAGAAGAGAGGAGGGGGAGGAGGGCGACCAGACCAAGGGGGGTCTGGTTTGGGTCGACCTAGGGTGTGGGAGAGATGGGAGAGGGAAGGGAAATTCGAATTTGGGCTTTGGGAGGGGTTAATTCAGCCTTGGGAAGGTGGAGAGGTGCCTAGGGAAGTGGTGGTGGTTGGGAAGTAGGGTTTAGATTGGTGGAGGGTTGTTGGGACTAGATGGAGAGTAAAGGAGGGTTGTGGGAAGTTGTGGGGAGTTATTGGAGGTAGGTGGGGGTTGGAAGTGATTGAGAGGGGGGGAGGAGAGAGAGAATGGGGCGAATTCTTCCCTTTGAGAGAGAGAGAGAGAGACAAAGAGAGAGAGAGAGAGATATTGAGAGAGAAGGCTAGAGGGATTTGGAGTATATCTGGAATTCAATATTCATGCATAAGTTCTTACAAATGAGAGAGGGGTGGGGCTATTTATAGACTCCACACTTTTCCTAAGACCAAACTGACCCTGACAAGGTAACTAATGACCAAACAGTCCAAGGGAGGGGCGCCCCTGGGCCTAGCCCAATGGTTTGGGCCCATTAACTAATCATACCAACATAATGACTTCAAGACTTAGGAAAATGACTCACCAACCTAGGTACATGACTCAAATAAAGGGAAAATTACATGATATTGACTCAAAGAAAATGTGAAGATTACATGACAAGACTCAAAAATACATGACTAACATAATGGCGCTAGCCGACGAACAATCCGAGTCTGGAGAAAATGTGGAGGGGCAAGGAATGCCCTCATCAGGCATCCACTTGTTTGATAATCTCTGCTACCTGCTTGCTAGTGTATGTTTTTACGTTCTGGGAAAACTGTGAGCATGGCTCACGAGTCCTTTGAGGAGAACCACCCTAGTCGTGGTTTGTCAGCCTACCCGCGAGTCTATGCTATGGACTCGGGTCCTTCTCATGAGCCCTCGCATGAGGTGCAGGTTATTACCGGGGACACGTCCCCACCACAGGATATCTCTTCCTTACTGGGCGTCCTCGCCAACACGGAGCTTACCTCTAAACAGCTCCGGGCCTTCCAGGCCATTCTGAAGGGGAAATCTGTTTCCCACACGCCCCAGGATTCAACTCCGGCCATCGCACCTCTCCAAGAGTCCGTGCAGGCCATTCCATCTCCTTCATTAGAGCAAGCCATCCAGTCTCCCTCGCTTCAAGGACAAGCGAGCCAACAACCACCCTCATTCTAGTTCCCATCACAATCTCAAACTCCCATTGTTCCCCACATACCGCTTCAACCGAGGCCAACTGTCGGCGGTCCGACAGCCCCCTCTCATTCGGGGTTTCCCCCCCAAGTCTCTGGGAGATAGTTTCTCCCCCAGTGGCAAGTGCCACCTTCACCTCCAGAGGAGCTCGCCCAATCACTCCTCAATAGGTTCAATCGCATGGACGAGCAGTTTCAAAATCTGAGAAGAATGGTGGACGTGAAAGCCACCCCGGAGGTTGCTTTGCCAATCCTTCCCGTCATTCATCTTCCTCCCTTCGAAATGCCCACGTACCGCAGATACAATGGTACCGGCAACCCCTTCATTCACCTCAAGGATTTCATGTATGAATCCTCCTATTGGCAAAACGATCAGAGGTCCCTGGCATACCTCTTTCGGAGATCATTGGATGGTCCCGCGCTAGAGTGGTTCTATTCTTTGGAGCCCCGCGAGGCCGAGAATTTTGAAATAGTCCAGAGAAGGTTCTTGCAGAAATATAGGGATAGGGTCGGTCCCTCACTCTCCATTACCGACCTAGTGGCCGAAAAGATGAAGCCCGACGAGGATTTTGTCTGCTATGCTGATAGATGGAGGTCTCTGGCGGAAAGAATAAAGGATACCCTCTCCGAGCCCGAACAAGTGAAGATGATTGTGTCTAATGCAACCCCACAATTCAGACACGTCCTGGCCATGAATAAACTTACTACAATGGAGGAACTCTATGAAAGGGCCCGGTACATCCAAACCCAGTTAAAAGACTCCCCCATTATGAACATGTTTGAGTCGCCGAAGCCTAAAGTGGTCAGAAAGATAGGCGCTGGTATCCCGGGCGGAGCCACAGAAGGGGTCGTGACAAATGAGCAAGTGGGTGCGGTCAACAATGCCAACTATGCAGTCAACCCAAGGCCTCCACAAATGCCCCGACTTCCCCTCCAACCAGGTCCTTTCCCTCTTCGTCCTCCACCCCAAAATAATCCACCCCAGGATAATATGCCTCCATTACGTCAACCCCAGCAACAACAACCACAACCTCAGCAACAACAACCACCGCTTCAGTACAACCAAGTTCCACCCCCGGGGAACTATGGTCCCCAACAGCAACAAAGGAGGCCGGTCGGTCCCAAGAGAGCCTACTATCCACCATTGCCAGAAACCTTAGCAGATATTTTTAATGCCCTCATGGCATCAAACCAACTCGCCCTACCTAGAGAGAGGCCCGTGTGGCCCCCGAATGTTGATACCTCCAAATACTGCGTCTACCACAGGCAGCCAGGACACACAGTAGATTACTGCTTCCATTTCAAAGATTACATCCACGATATGAATGATGAACATCAAATAGATTGGGATGAAATGAGACGATACGTCGCCGCTCTCAAGGCTAGGAGACCTCCTCATAGGCCACAGCAACAGTTACAACAGCAGCAGCAACCACAACAACAACAGCAGCCTCAACAGGCCCCACAACAACAGCCCAACATGGGCATAATCCAGAATCCATTACCGGAGCACCAACAGCCCAATCATCAGGTTAACCCCATCTCCTCCTTCCCGGAAGTCGGGAGAGAGCAGGTGTGGCACCCGGAAAGTACCTCCATTCTTTCTACCGCCAATCCTATCATCACGCAACACCCTTGCCTTGCCCGGGTAGCACCTCTCTCTCATCAACCCGCGTCAGTATCGCCTTCACCATTTTCACTACCATTACGCCCTCTCATCCGCACCCCGATCTCCTATCAACCGACACTCTCCACTACGCCTTCACACCCCCTCATCTTCTCTCACTCCCCCACTTTACCATCCACCTCTACCACATTTACCCCTACGCCTTCTAAACCCCTTATCAGCCGTCAACCATACATAACCCCGTCTTTCTCCACCATATCACCACTAATGCCTTCAAAACCACTCATTACCCATCACCCACCTCAAAATCATTGCCCGCTTCAAGCCCTACCCACTTCTACTTCGTCTCCACCTCCACCTTCCAGACCCCTTATCCTTCATAATCCGTGTGATATCCCCTCTACCTCCACCATGCCCCCACCTAACAAACCCCTCATCAGAATCCTTGCTCCCGTCATCACCCCTGCTTCATCAACCATTCCTCCACCACTACCCCTCAAATCCCTGTTAAAACCCACTGCTACCCCCACAGAGGTACAAAAGTCGCAGGCAATGGTGCTCCGGAGTGGAAGGATTTTCCACAGGGTTTTCCCCCACAACAGTCAGAATCCTGAGCAATCTCAGCCAGAGAAGGATGATGGAGAACAACCAGAAAGAGCTATCCCTGGAACACAGTATGATCTATTAAAACACTTGGACAAGACGCCTGCTCGGATCTCCATCCAGGAGCTACTTCAAAGATCCACATCCCACCATGCGGCCTTGATGGAATATCTTCAAAAAGTCATGGTTAATGAAGACCTCCCCGTGGAGAAGATCTCGACCGTCCTGACCCCAACAGACACATAACCGGCCATCATGTTCCACAACTACGAGCTCGCTCCCAAGGAAGCTCAGAAATATGCATTGTGCATTTCCATAAAAATTAATGGGGTATCCATAAATCCGTGTCTTGTGGACACGGGTGCGTCCATAAATGTGATCTCCATGGACACCCTTCAGTTGTGTGGGGTCAACAAGGAACAAATAAGACCTTCCTCGATTACGGTAACGGCTTATGACAATAGCAAAAGGCCGCCGCAGGGGATGATTATTCTGAAGGTAGAACTAGGCCCCATGTCAATTCCCACGGAATTCCATGTCCTCGACATGAACCTCACATTCAAGGCTATACTGGGTCACCCTTACATCGAAGCCATGGACGCTGTGCCTTCCACCAACCATCAGTGCCTGAAGTTTCCTTACAATGGGAGGATTATTAAAGTAGTCAGTACACCTGTCCTTCACACAGTGGATGCTATCAACACCTCTCTGCCCTCTGTTTGGCCATCTCATCGGCCCATATTGTCACTGCTGGACGTGCGTGATCCATCTCACGTTTCATTAGCACCAAAGGAGCCGGTCAGGGCAACCACAACATCATGTCTCCCTTTTCACTCCAAAGGTTGGGAGATTATGAGGAACATCGGCTATCAACAGGGTAAAGGTCTGGGCGTACAGTTACAGGGTAGACTCAAACCGCCAAAGGAAATTAGGCCGAACCGCAGGTTTGGCCTAGGCTTCAAAGGACCGTTCAAGGCAGATTGGAAGCCCCTCACATGGACTCTATCAAACCACTTCAACAGAGGGCCCGTTGTTCAGATGGGAGATTACCCACGAGAAGCATATGGGGGATCACATGCTGTATATTTGGCTGAAAAATGTCCGAGGATCACCAAAAGAGGCAAGATAAAAGATCCGGAATGCGAGTGGGACAAATGGTTCGACATACGGGACATTTCCGTTGCACTGGAAAGGATGTTCTCGTCTCCGCAGCTTGAAGGACCACCATTGATCTCCGGAATACCAGAGAATATTACCACTCTTGCCAAGGTTCCAAACTATCCTCGTCCTCGCCAGAAGGACCCTGTCATCGACGGATCTTCATCCGTCCTCAACATTGCCGTCGATGGCTCATTAGCCGCCATCTTCTCCATCCACTCGTCTCAGCCTTTGCTGATATCTTCTTCCTGGGCCAGACAATTGTCTGATGATCTTCCCAGATCCCCTTCTCTACTTACATACCTACGCGGGCTTTTCAACCCACGCTAGGTCTTCAACCATGATCTGCTCTATGAGCCTCACAATCCTCTAGCCATAACCACTTTTCTCTCTACCCCAATCTCTTTTCACTGCTTTGTCATCAAAAATGAAAACGAAAAAAAAACGTCAATTTTCAAACTCCCCAACAACACATCTTCGTTGAGGAAACCTCTTACATCTCCCACGGGTGCGTCCCGCCCTGCGGACCACCCGTCCAAGGTCCGATGAGCGACCTTTTCTACCCATCCTCTGAGGGGTCTTCTCCTGTACATTCTACACCATCCTCTTCGTCTTCCTCTTCTTCTGTAAATATTGTCAGTCAATCTAGGAATGATAGGCCAAGGGTAGTACTTAGGAAGAAATCCAAGGGTAGGCATATCCCTCATCGATTCCTTCTGGATTTAGCCGCTAGGTGTCAGGAACTTCTTGCCATCCCCCAGTTGTTAGAAAATCCCATCCGGCTACCGGAAATAGAATGTGAGGGCGACTATGCATTTGATGAAGGGTATGGAGTCTACGAGATCATGGATGAAGAATGCCCCACTGACGATGAGGGTGAAGAATATGAGGATGCGGCGGGCGCATACGCTAGTGGAATAAAGAGATTCGACGAGCCGTCAACCGCCGTAGAAGAATCCACCAAAGAAGTCAACTTGGGAAATGAGGAAGACCCTAGGATCATCCTCATAAGTGACAACCTATCACCCTCTGAAGAAGAGGCATTAATTGAGGTTCTCGAGGAATATAAGGACACGTTTGCATGGAGCTACGAGGATATGCCGGGGTCTAGATTCAACCTTGGTCGAACACCATTTAACCCTAAAACCAGGGTCCGTCTCGGTAAAACAAAGG
The DNA here is from genome assembly GCA_022559845.1 of Amorphophallus konjac. Taxonomy (NCBI): domain Eukaryota; kingdom Viridiplantae; phylum Streptophyta; class Magnoliopsida; order Alismatales; family Araceae; genus Amorphophallus; species Amorphophallus konjac. The sequence continues at coordinate 211,973,756 of CM040121.1, forward strand.
TTAAGGCGTTTCCACCCTCAGATGGCTTTGAAAATGAAAGAAGAGGTCGATAAGCTCCACAAAGCCAGGTTCATTAGAGTCGTCCTTTATCCTCAATGGGTGGCGAACATTGTCCCGGTCATGAAGAAAGATGGGAAAGTCAGGATTTGCATCGACTTCCGGGACCTTAACTGCGCGTGTCCAAAGGATGATTTTCCCTTGCCTCACATTGATGTATTGATCGATAACACGGCAGGATATGAGACCCTCTCATTCATGGATGGATTTTCAGGATATAATCAAATTCGTTTGGCAGAAGAGGACCAGGAGAAGACGTCATTCACTACCCCTTGGGGAACATATTGTTACGTGGTCATGCCGTTTGGGTTAAAGAATGCTGGAGCTACTTACCAAAGAGCTATGATGGCCATATTTCATGACATGATGCACATATATCTGGAAGTGTATGTGGATAACTTGTTGGTGAAATCAAGGATCAGGATGGAACATCCAGAAGTTTTGGCTAAGGTCTTGCAGAGGTCGAGGGAGTTCCAATTGAAAATGAACCCGAAAAAGTGTGTGTTTGGTGTGTCGTCGGGTAAATTGCTGGGGTTCATTGTGAGTAAAAGAGGGATCGAGATAGATCCCGACAAAGCTAAGGCCATCAGGGATATGCCGCCTCCCAAGAATTTGAGGGAAGTCTGAGGTTTAATCGGGAGGTTGCAGTTTATTCGTCGGTTTGTGTCCCAACATTCACAAAGGTGTAGACCTCTCTACGAGTTGACCAAGCCAGGAGTAGAATTCCACTGGAATTCTAAATGTCAGAAAGCTTTTGAAGGGTTGAAGGAATATCTGGCTAGTCCACCCGTTCTCATTCCACCCAAACCAGAAAAACCTCTGATCCTTTACGTCTCAGTCTTGGATGACTCCGTGGGAGCCGTCCTCGCACAAGCTGATGAAGAAGGCAAGGAACGGACAACCTATTACTTGTCCAAACTTCTCAATCCCTGTGAGCAGAAGTACACCGTCATGGAAAAAACCTGTGCTGCCCTCGTTTGGGTAGTGCAGAAATTGAAGCACTACTTCTTGGCTCATGAAGTCCACTTGATTGCTCGAATGAATCCTATCAAATTCCTTCTGGAGAAATCCGTCCTTACGGATAGGCTAGCACGCTGGCAAAGTTTTCTCTCTCAGTTCGACATCACCTACATTCAGCAAAAGGTGATTAAAGGCTATGCCATAGCCGAGCATCTCGCTCACCATCCTCTTCCCAAGTTCGATCCCGTTCAATCAGAGTTTCCAGATGAGGAACTAATGTCCGTCAACCAAACAGATGAGCCAATGTGGACGCTATATTTTGATGGAGCTCTGAATTCTCAAGGGAGAGGAATAGGCGTCGCCCTCCTGTCGCCTGAAGGCCTCACATTCCCATTGGCATACCAGCTCAAATTTCTAGTTACCAACAATATAGCCGAATATGAAGCTCTTCTAGCTGGCCTAGAACTCGCTCATTCTTTTCGTATCATTGAGTTGCGAGTCGTAGGTGATAGTCAACTCATCCTTCGCCAGGTGCTCACTAAATATCGCACTCGCGATCCCAAACTCAAGCCATACCAAGAACTCACTGCTGCCTTTGCCAAACTGTTCACCAAACTGATCTTTGTTCATGTCCCTCGTCATCAGAATATTCTCGCCGATGCCCTCGCCTCATTGGCATCATCCATAAGGTTCCCTCTAGGAAGATGGTTTGAGTCCATTTCCATCTACAAACTTCACGCCCCTGCAATCGATGATGCTTCCTACGTAAACATCAAAGACAGGATATCAAGAAAGATCCTGCAGGAAGATATCCTTGAGAAGAGGGAGATCATGTTGGCAGAGGTTGAAGAAGAACTGGCTGATGAAGAGAAACCATGGTTCTATGAAATCGTCAAATACTACCAAGATCAGTCTTATCCTTAAGGGGCCACCACAGAGGACAAGAAAGCGATAAGAAGGGTGGCTCAGAAATATACATTGGTTGGAGGTCTACTCTATAGGAGAAGCCTTACTGGTATTCTGTTAAGATGTCTTGGTGACGATGAGGTTTGGAAATGTGTAGAGGAGACGCACTCGGGTATGTGCGGTGGCCACGTGAATAGTCAGATGCTCGCCAAGAAGATCATTCGGCAAGGCTTTTACTGGCCCACTATGGAAGAAGATTGTGCTGTCTATGTCCGTAGGTGTGTCAAGTGTCAACTTCACGCCGATAAAATCCATTCACTATCTTCCTCACTTCATCCAATATCCTCCCCGTGGCCTTTCTCCATGTGGGCATTCGACATCATTGGTCCCCTAGGTGATCCCAATTCCCTCACCAAGCAGAAATCTTTCATCCTTACTGCGACGGAATACTTCACCAAATGGGCCGAAGCCGAAGCTTACGCGGAAATCAAGGCGTCAACAGTCTGCAAGTTCATCATGAAGAACATCCTCGCCAGATTCGGCGTCCCAAGCACAATCGTCACCGACAATGGGCCACAGTTCATTTCTCAGGACCTACAGGACCTCTGCAAAAGGTACGCAATTGCATTGCATCATTCATCGCCTTATTACCCACAAGGTAACGGCCAAGCGGAGGCTACCATTAAAACATTGCTCAAAATCATCAAGAAAACCTGCGAGTCTAGTAAGTTTTCAGACTGGCCAGAAAAACTTATCGAAGCCCTATGGGCCTATCGCACTTCAATCCGTACCCCCACCGGCCAGACTCCATTTGCCCTTACTTATGGTATGGAAGCGGTAGTCCCGTACGAGACTCTGATCCCTTCTCTCAGGGTACAATTGGACGAGGAATTTCCTCTCGACGATCGTCGTAATTCACTCCTCGCCCAGTTGGAACTCTTGGATGAGAAGCGGCTGGCCGCTACCGAACACGCGCTTGTGTATCAAAATAGACTCGCTCGCTTTTACCAAAAGAAAGTTGTTGAGAGAAAATTCAAAGTCGATGAGATGGTCGTAAAAAGAATTTTTGTCAAACCTGGAGGTCCGCGTTCTAAGCTCCAACCCAATTGGGAAGGACCATTTGTAATTCAAGCCGTGTACCCTGGCAACGCCTACAAGCTAGTCAACGCCGAAGGGACCGAGTTATCCCACCCATGGAACGGGCTTTATCTTAAGAAATACTACCCTTAGCACAAAACACAAAAAAAGATGAAAAGATAGAAAACATCAAAAACAAAGAAATATTGAAAACCACTAAAAATATGGAAAATTCAAAATGCCGATGCCTGGCAGTCACCATGTAGTTAAGTCCCTGCATCTAACCTTCATGTTAGGATAGGGCCCATTAAGGCTTGGTAGGCACCGGGTATTGGTTTGTCAGAACCGTGGAGATCCCTGTCCGGCCACGTCGGCCTATGCTCGCTCGAAGGAAGCTAACATGTGCTCACTTATGTATTTTATTCAAAAAAGTCGGTAGCATCACCTATGGTGGGGAATCCACCCAGAAGATCTCCGGAAGCTGTAATCTTTATTCTTTTCTCTTCGACCAAATGAGACAGTCGGCGCCCTTAAAATACTGAGCATGAGAAACCGAAACTTAAACCCCAAAGGCAAGACTAGGATCCATTTCCTCGAGCATCGATCAGAGCACGAGAAGATGGCAGTGTCCCCGCAGGCATATGAAAAGGGAGCCCACAAATGTCAAACGACTATATCTCCCTCACAAAAAGAAATACAAAATCAAAATCGAGAGAAAAGCCTGGTCGTGACCGTGCCTGTTGCGATAAACGGAACCCCTCAAAGCAAAAGTCTGAATCCACAAAAGGGGCCGTGGAATGTAAATGCTCGAGATTTGGTCCGAAGTTGTCCGAAAGGAAAGAGTTAATGGGCCCTTATTCACTCGCCGAGTTAACGGTTTTGCCGATCCTCTCAGGAGGTTTATGCCCCACGCTCTTCCTTCTTCCTCTAAAGATGAAGGTTCGATGGAGTTTCTAAAGGGTGAAAACTGCCCAGGGTCTGCGACCTTATTTTAATATACACATATGGTTGCCTACTTTGAAAAGCAAAAGCTATCACTGCGAAGGAGTCTCTGTGTTTCTGGCTGGTCAAGACCCATGTTTACCGCCTTGATGTCTTCTTGTTTAGCCTCGGGCTTAGGCCAATGCAAGCGCGTCACCTATGGGTGCGACGGCGTCTGATTCTGGGTCAGCATCGCGCGGTTGGTCGTTAGGGTTCCAGGGTGTTCCATCATATACCATCTAGAGTTGTGAGGAAACAAACCCGGGTCGGGCAAATCATTTACTTCAAACATCTTTTGGGTGAATCCCTGTGGTCGGAAGCGACTGGGAGCCTAAGCATGGCATGACGGTATTGTCATTAGGGTAAGTCTTAGCCGACAGGATCATCATTCGAGGGGTCTAGAGGCCCAAATCAACCTAGATGTGCACTTAGGATACTTGGGAGGTTAGTAAGAAACCCCTGTTCTCGTATAGGTTGGGTGCCATTTGGGTGCTTGCCAGGCGTTAGCAACAAAAAAAATTTATAATAAAAGTGAAAAAAATAGAAAAGAGAAAATGTACATATTTGCAAACAAAAAATCTTTTTTATAAAACAAAAAAATACCAAATATAAAAAAGAAAACAAATCAATTTTGCATGATTGTATTTGCGTGCAGCATCTCACTTTTAATACCGCTTGTATTCGTATGCTTGCCTGTCGCATTTATCATCACTGCATCTTTCTCTTGCCTTCCTTAAATAAAGGCTTGGCCCCTTGACCAGTTATCAAGGACAGTCAATGTGACCATTTGCTTATTGAGCAAGGGGCCAAGTCAGAACAGAAATTCTGATTTATTTGTTTCAGTGATATGTGTAGGGATTCAGGCGACAAAAGCAAAGGTGAAAACCAAACAAATCGAACCTTGCATTTTATTCCAAAAAAACCAAAAAAAATTACATCAAGTTCCGCCCTCTCTCTCTGCATTACTCGTCCCACTACTCTAACGCTCTCAAAGGTGCTACCAAACTACGAAAAGTGGTACTCCTACCGCTCTGTACTCCTCTTCCTATTCCCACACCCCGGCATTGATCCACGGAAGCAGCAGAGAAGCTACCAACACGAAAACCACGCTCTCGTGCTCTTCGGTAGCGCTCCTCACCATCTCTCAGCCACTGTTCAGCAAGACCAAGGCTGATTCAGAGTTCGAATAGTTGGGCCTCCATGGCCCTTCGTTCCTCCCTTTCAGTCAATCTGTTGGCTCTTTCTCTCTCTGCGTCTCTTTCTCTCTCTGCACGTTCTCTCTCACGGTCTTCCCTCTCCAACTGGAGAGTGATCCTCAGTTCCACGGCATCCCTAGAGGTGTCGTCATCAGGATGACGCCGCAGTTCCCTCTCCAGTTCTGCTATCCTAGCCTCCTTCTGCGCAGCTTGGGCAAGCGCTTCTTCGGTCTCCTTTTCCTGCCGAGTGTACCATCTCAGATACGCGATAAGGCGTAAACAAAGAGAACTCAACACTTTTACCTGTATACAGAGCATCCCTTCTGCCTCCGCAGCACGCTGCGTGGCGTGAGCAAGTTGCTCATGAAGCAAGTCAAGTTCTGAGGTGGGAATCCACAAGCTGGAAGAGGCACCACCTACTCCCATCGCTGGGGAAGCCGCGCCAATCTGGGCATGCTACGACCGCGTGAATTAGCAGCCAACATCTGGAATCTGCGGTTTTAATTAGGAACGCACTGTACACCTACCAAGGCGCTCGTAGCTCCGCGGGCATCACCCAATCGTTACTCCACCTCTGCCAAGCGAGTTCGTAAAGTCGCTATCATGGCATCCCGGACATCCTGCAGCCATACGAGTCAGCATTTTCACCAGAAAACCAGAAAAGGGAGAAAGAAGAAAAGAGGAAAAGGGGAAACCTACCTCCACAAGTCCCCGGGGTTGGAGCCGCTTTGTGTACTTTGTCCTATATAGACGTAAGTAGTCCTCGCTATCCCGCGCATGTGATTCTACAATCGTGCCACCCCGTTGCCAGTCTTCATACTGTTCAGGGAACCGCACGCGCCAGTCAATGCAGATCGTTGATCCTCGCGTCTCTCTCCCAACGCGAGGTGGCGCAGCTGAATCCACCCATTCTTGAGCCAGTCCCAAGGACCTCATAACCAATCGTAGCTGAAGCGGCTCGATTTCATTCAGGCAGTGCATCCACAATTCCCGTCCGAACCGGGCACGACTTGCTAGAACCCACGGCTGGTCGGCATCGACCATGTCTGAGTAGGGTCTCCAGTTTACCATCACTGCAGGGAACTCCTGTAGCTCCCGCCTTAGCACCATCAGTTGGTAGGTTAGGGGTGCCGCACTCATGATGGGTTCCCACCGCCTGGCTAGCGGCACCATCGCAGGTCGCCAATGTCGAGCTCTCCCCATGGGGGAGGTAATAATAGCTCCACAGCTGCTCGGCGCAGGTCATCAGTACCTTGCAAAAACACAAAAAAAATACAAAACAAGCAAAATCAAAAATACCTAGATGAATGGTGTAAAACCACTCACAGCCATCTCACGATCCGCTTCTTGGAACAGGCCTGCAAACAAGTGTGCCAGCATGGCAGCTCCCCAGGCATAATATCTTACTCTTTCAAGGTCTGACAGCAGCTCCAGGAAGCGACATTGGATACCATCCCCTTTCGAGCTCAGTACCAATCTCCCCAAAAGGAAGAGGAGAAATCTCCTCAAATCTATGTTACATCTTTCCCAGTTGCAGAAATCTGTACAGTACACGGCACGGCATCCTATTTCCATCCTTTCCATGAACTCTTCTGAGGATTCATCGTCCCGCCGACGAGCGTCGGTGAGCCCTAATGCATCCATGAGGGACGCCCTAGCTATCGACCTATTTTTCAGACCATCTAGGTCCAAACCCAGTAGCTTCCGAGCACCTTCTCGGTAATCCGCATAAGTGACCCCGGTCACTGCCTCGCCCTCCACCTTTAGCCTTGTGATCCGGACCACATCCTCCAAGATGGGCACCATGTGCCCCCAGGGCATCAGGAATGCCCGACTCACTGGGTCCCATCTCTCACACAAGGCTTGGATCAGGACCAGGTCGAGCTCGAGAGGCTCGATCTGAAGAAAGGTGCCAAATCCCATCACGTCTAGCCTCGCCTTCTGAAAATCCGGGAGACCCCTGTATGCGGCCACTGCTAACTCCCATGAAATGTGTGATTTCATCACACTCTATGCATGCATAGGAAATGGAGAAGGGTGTTGTCAAGAGGAAGGAAGAAAGAATGAGAAAAGTGCAGGAAAGCTCAGCTTACGAGTTGTGATTGGGCCCTTTCGGTGAAGTGCCCTTCGAGGTCCGAAAGCCTCCTGGAACTACTACCACTGGACCTGCTTCTCTTCGAGGAGTGGGAAGATTCTCCCTCCATCCAACTCTCGAAATTTTGAACTCCTCCTCTCCCGTGAGAACTTGTGCTCCTCGAGTTAGCTCTCGATATACCTGGGAGGATAAAAGGGATAAGAATTTATAGAAATGGAAGGAGTGCGGGCCAAGATTGCCTCCATCACCTTTTAATGATAGCCCTCGCGATGAGGCACCTGCCATGCGGTCCCGTGTGTCACTTCACCGCTCGCACAGGGTGATTGATTGGACGAAGAATATGACAACTAGTCCCCTATGTTGTCTAGGGATACCCTATCATGTTTTGGAGGACGTCCGCAAAACTTGACACAACATCCGGGAAAAGGGACTAGGGCCGTCATTATTGACTTCGACGGAAGATTCCCGTGGAAAATGGTCACAACAAGACGCGATTCTCCGCTTGGGGTGGAGTCTCGGTAGGCACATCACATGGAAACAGTACAAAGGAAGCATGGCGAAAAAGGAACGCACAAGAGAACAAACAAGCAGCAGAAAATTAAATCACTCCATTCATAATTCTACATAAGCTGTCATAAACACTACAATCATAGAGATGAGGCGGGTCCACTGGCTCGCCAACTCGTGCCATTATCTTCATGCTCGTCCCTCTAGGCGTCCCACTCCTCTCCCCTGAGGTGAGGGTCCCTCAGAAGCCTCCTGGATCCCCGTGCAGTAACACCCGCCTCGCCTCGTGGCGCCGGCTCCACAGCAATGACTCGCTGCTCCTCCCCTGGCGTGGCAAAGAAGCCACTAGCGGCAAAGCGACCAGACTGGCGCAGTCGCTCCCCGAACTCTCGCGCTCTCTCGTAGCGCATCTCCATCCCTCCTAGCCTCTGCACGACGGCATGAAGGCCCAGCTGGAGCTCCCTCACTTGGGCCTCCAAGGCCCTCCTCTCGGTCTGATCCCACTGTCGCTCGGACCTTCTCTCGGCTTTCTCTCTTTCTGCCTCTCTTCTCATCATCTGCAGAAGAACCCTTAACTCCAGGATGTCTGGAGAAGGTCTCTCCTCACCGCGATGTCACAGCTCTGCTACAGTCGCCACCCAGGCATCACGCTCCTCTTCCGCCCGGGCAGCCCGAGCCACCGCACCGGCAAGTTGTTCCCGGAGGGAGGTAATCTCAAGAAAAGGGGCTGAGGAACTGGAAGATGGGCCGCCAGCCACTCCCACCATCGCTGTCTGCTGGGCACGCTGGAACGAACAAACAACAGCCGTCAGCTAAGCTCCACATTTAAAAAATAGAAAATGCAGCACTTAGCTTACCAGGAGCGACAGTTCCTGTTGAGTGGCGGCCAGCTGCCGCCTGACCTCGACTAATTGGGCACGCGACCCGTTGACGTCGCGCGTATCCTCGGCCTGGGGAAGCCCCGCATAACTCTCTCTTTGTTACCGCAGGAAGTCGGCACTATCCTGCACCAGTACGCTCCCTCGCTGTCCAGGGAGACGTATACACCAGTCTTCAAGCTTCGCCTTGCCGCGACTCTCCTTCCTGACGCGGCTCGGCTCGTCTGCACTCGCCCACTCATCGGCCAGGCCCAGGGTCCTCGCCATGTCCTGCACCAAGAAAGAAGGGCCTCGTATCATAATAAAGAACGCGTCCCCTATCTAGGACGCGTCCATCATTTGAGTGCAACACTCGCCGAACCCTTTCCCCTCTCGCGCGGCTCGCTTCAAAACTCAAAATGGATCAAAAGAGGAAGAGATCGGAGGACCTACCAGACCGTGTTCACCTCCCTCCGTGACATCGGGGCCCCTCGGGTCCCTCGGGGGCCCGAAGCGGCCCTTCCTCCTCCATGGACGCCGTTCCGTGCTCTGGCGCGTCCCTCCTTGGGTGAGGGGTCCCGCGTCCCTCTCCACCTTCGCCGTGGTCCAGACCTCCGAACTCCATCGATCGAGGGGAAGAAAACAAAGACGGGCGAGTGAATTTTGGCGGAGGCGGGCTTGTTGCAGGTAAGGCACGGATGAAGAAAGGCCGTCCGACGCTTTAAATTTGAATTCGAAGGTTAAGACGCGTCCTCGCGCCTGGACGCGCCCAAAAGAAAGCAAGAAAGGGAACAAAATCCCTCAGTGCAAAGTAGTTCCCTTCTATCCAGGGTAAAAGTCTCGTGAAGCGTGAACAACGTGGTGCGAAAGAAAGTGTGAGAAAGAAAAGGGAACGCCACACAAGATCTGTTTCATATAATAGTCAAATAGTACATCATACAGTGAGGAAGGTGCGGGTACAAGCAACTCTCTAACTCTCGCTACCACCCTCCTGATCATCTCTCTCCTCTCTCCTCTGACGAGAATCCCTGGGGGGCCTCTGCGACCTCTGCGAACCCTGAGAAGCCGTGCTTGCCTCGCCCTGCGGTGGCACCCCAGCCTCGAAGGCACGACGATGCTCCTCGGCCGAAGAAACCAGATAGCTGCCCATGGAAAAAGAACCAGACTGACGAAGTCACGCCCCGCGTTCCTTCGCCCTCTGGTACCGCTCCTCGCTCTCTCGAAGCCTCCCCTCCGCGGTGCCGAGACTCAATCGGAGCTCCATCAGCTAGGCCTCCAGAGCCCTCCTCTCGTCCCAGTCTCGCAGTCGCTCCGCCCTCCCCTCCTCTCTCTCTCTCTCTCTCTGTCCTCTCTCTCCCTCTCCCTCTCTCTCTCTAGGATCCCCCTATCCCTCTCCCTCTCCTCTCTCTCTCTCATCGCCTCTCTCCTCGACAGCTCGAGGGTAATCCGCAGATCCAACACGTCACGAGGGAGCTCCTCAGCCTCCCGTCGCCGCTCCTCCTCCAGCTCCACAATCCGGGCGTCACGCTCCGCCACCCGAGCATCACGCTCCTGCTCGGCACGAACAGCACGGGCCAGGGCCTCCTGAATCTCGGCCACCTGCCCAAACACGCACGCACCGTGAGAGAGCAGTGATGGAAGGAAAGCAGCTAGAAGAGGGTCAGGAACAAGCAAGCACTCACTCGAGCCTCGCGGTCACGCTCGGCCTCCTCAGCCCGAGCCACCGCATACGCCAACTGCTCCTGAAGGGCAGAGATCTCCGAGGGAGGGCCCCACGAACTGGAACCCGCTCCACCAGCCGTCCCGGCTGCCGCTGTCTGGTGGGCCCACTGAAACACAGAGCAAACGACAGTCAGAGGCCAAGTATCAAAAATCCAGGTCACAAAAATGCATTGCATAGACTCACCAGGATCTCCAACTCCTGTCGGATGGCCACCAACTGCCGCCTGGCGTCCGCCAACTGGGCCCGCAGGTCGACGATCATGTTGTCACGAGCATCCTGTATTGCACATAAGTTAGTGCCACATGCATATACATATAGAAGGGTGAAGCATTTTCATTTCACTTACCCCTGCCATACCACCAAGGAAGAGGCGGTCCCCGTACGTAGCCCGGTACCGTCTCAGGTAATCAGTACTGTCCTGTACATGGGACACCACTGGGATCCCGCCCTGCTGCCAGTCATGGTACTGTGCCAGGAAGCGCGTACGCCAGTCCACGATCTTCGCCTTCCCCTTGGTCTTCCGCCCGATGCGGACCGGCTCATCTACATCGACCCACTCTTGGGCCAGCCCCAACGTCCTCATAACCAGCCTCAGCCGAAGCGGCTCGATCTCGTTCAGGCAATGGACCCACACGTCCCGCCCGAAACGAGGAACACCCGCTATAACCCAAGCTTGGCCAGCGTCGCCCATGCCCAGGTAGGGTCTCCACACCACCTGCATCGCCACACATGCATCATGTTAGGTTAATTGAGTCGCATGCATAAAAACACAAAAAAAATCATACCATCATACCATGGCCTCGGGATACTCGCTCAGCTCCCGACGAAGTGACGCCAGCTGGTAGCTGTGTGGTGCCGCTACCACGACCGGCCTCCACTGTCGCGCTAGAGGAACAGCTCTCCTGTTCCCCTGCCTGGCCCTCCCCATCGGGAAGTAGTAATAACTCCACACCTGCATCCATCATACATCATTAGCACGAGTAATTACATATTTAACTATGGTTAAAATGCATAAATAAATTGTGTACCTGGAGAAAAGGTGCGAAGCCGCTGACTGTCGTCTCCCTCTCTGAAGTCTGGGAGAGATCAGCAATCAAATGGGCAAGCAGAGCCGCTCCCCACGCGTAGTGCCCCACTCTGTCAAGGTCCGCCAGGATCCCGAGGAAGCGGCAGTGGATGCCATCCCCCTTCGTCCCCAGCAGAAGGCGGCCCAGGGAAGAAGAAAAGAAACCTCCGGAGGTCTAGATCCACCAGCTCCCGCTCGCTCAGGTCCTGGGTGAAAGCTGCACGGGCATCTCCCTCCAGTCGTGCCAGAAACTCCGCTCCAGTCTCGCTAACCCACTGGCGCGGGTCGACGAATCTGAGCGCCTCCATAATCTCCACTCGGCCGACTACCCTGCTGTCTCTGTCGGTCACGCTCGTCTCTAACCACAGCAGGTCCAGGGCACTCTCTCGGTAGTCGGGGTAGGTGACCCCGCTGACTGCCTCTCCGTCAACTCGTAGCCCGGTGATCCGAGCTACGTCTTCAAGCGTCGGCACCATGTGCCCCCAGGGCATCAGAAACGCCCGACTCGGCGCATGCCACCGCTCCCTCAATGCCTGGATAAGAGGAAGGTCGAGCCGGAAGGGCTCGATCCTGAGGAAGGCTCCAAAGCCCACGGCGTCCACACGCGCCCTCTGGAAGTCTGGCAGCCCACGGTACGCTGCCACCACTAGAGACCAGCTGATCCGGCCCTTCATCACGCCCTGCACACCACAAAACCAACAGGGCAACACATCAGCAGCATGGTTAGTAATAAACAATAACACTGTATATGCTACTTATTTATTTTATTTGATTTTTTATTTTTAAAAATATTTATGTTTTTATTAGAGGCGTCCAAGGTATTGGACGCCTCCTCTTTATTTTCTTTATTTTACTTTTAGAAAAACCCAAAAAACAAAAAAACAAAAATAAATAAAATAATATATATTATCATGGAGGCGTCCAAAGCCTTGGACGCCTCGTTATTTTTAATCTTATTTTATAAATAAATAGCTAAAAAAATGTGGAGGCGTCCAGGCCCCTGGACGCCTCCTTCCCTCACTCCCCGACGTTCTCCACACAGCCTCTCGTCCGCCCGTTTACCCCAGTGAACCAATAGAATGGAAGTCAAAGGGGCTTACCGGATCGTGCTCGTCCTCTCCCGCGTCACCAGCACCCGCAGGGTCCTCCACGGCCAAAAGAGGAGCCTCCTCCTCCGCCGCAATCTCCTCCGCCACGGCAGCCTCCTCGGCGTCATCTCTCAGCCTCCTCGGACGACGAGCCCGTCGTTTCCGCTTCTCCCCACCCTGGCTCGGGCCTCCTTGCTCCATTGGAACTGGGAATGGGTCGTTTAGAGTGAACAGGTCGTCAGAATGAACAGTAGAAGTGGAAAGGGGGGTGAGGCCCCCCTTTATATAATAAATCACCCTTTTTTGGGGCGTCTTTTTCGTTTTTTCGAAAATTCAAAAAAAAAAATAGGGGCGTCCAGGCGCCTGGACGCCCCCAAACAAAAATTAAATGAAATAAAAAAAGAAAAATTAGGGGCGTCTAGGCCCTTGGATGCCCCCAAACAAAAATTAAATAAAATAAAAAAAAGAAAAATTAGGGGCGTCCAGACCTCTGGACGCCCCCAAACAAAAAAATTTAAAAAAAATAATAAAAAAGAAATTAGGGGCGTCCACACCCCTGGACGCCCCCAAACAAAAAAAATCTAAAAAAATAATAAAAAAGAAATTAGGGGCGTCCAGACCCTTGGACGCCCCCATTAAAAATATATTTTTTAATACATATATTTACATATGATCATATTATGAATAAATATGTACATAAAAAGAAAGAAAACACGAAAACAGAAAAACGGAAAAATAAAAATCATAACAAAGGGAACGTGGTCCAAAACATCAAAATGCCAGATTTTATTCCATCAGAAAGCAGAACGAGCTACATCAGGGGCTTAGGCGCCTTAGGCCTTAACTTCCCCAGTTCGGTTACATAAGCTCTCCACAGCTCGCATTCTTCCCCCACATGCGCTAAGGCCTTTCCCGCAACACTTGTCTTCCAGGGTGCTTTGACGGCCTTCGCTTCCTTCGCATCCGCTTCAGTGCCCAACTCTCTCTTCTTCAAAGGAACGATGCCAGTCGGTGGTGGGAACGAATGACGTGGAATGCCGATCTGGAGGCAGCACTGATGCGCGTTGTAAAGGACAAACTCGATCGCACCAATCAGTTGGAGATCAACTTCACAAGAAGACCTCATGAGGAGCTCGAGCGAAAGTAGACATGCCGGTGCGCAAGTGAAGAAACTTTGTGTCACGATGCGAAAGTGAGACCGCCAGTCTTTACGTCTCTTTAGCCACGGAACACGGTTCGCCACGGTGCCACCGAAGCCTAACACGTCGGCTATATGATAAAGGGGGCTTTGTTGGAAGAGCTTCGAAGCGGTTGGCATTCCCTCACGATGATCAAACTTGAAATGTAAATCCAGCCAGCAACTCAGGACAAGTGCGCAACCAAAAGGAGGCTTACCCATGCTCGAGGCAGTAAGGCCACTATACATGTAGGCAAGGACGGCGGGTCCCACCCTCTTTCCACTCCAGATCCCACGAATAGCACTCAGTTGGTCTTCCTCCACCATGTTGTCGGTATAAGGAAACAAGAGAGCACCCGCCAGACAAATGGTGAACCCTTTCATGATTCCCTCCAAATAGTCATCGTCTGGTGACCCTCTCAGGGCCTCCATGACCCATTCCGCGAGCTTTTGCAAATCAATCCCCTTTTGAGTACGAACCTTTCGGGCTGCGTCAAGCGGCATGAAACTTCCAAGGACGCTTTCAGAAGCCCCCCGTGTCAGCATTAGCATAGCCTTCACCTTCCCGTCACTCTTGAATTTCTTCAATCCGAGCAGAAGTTCCACCTCCTCGAGGAGGATGGTCGCCTCGAAGGTCGGAAAGATAAAAGTGTGGGTCTGGGGATGCCAGATCTCCACTAGTGCGCCCATAGCTGCCCAGTCCATGCGAATCTTCTCATAGTGTTTGGCGTGAATAAGGAGCCCCTGCAGATGCCACTTTGAGAGTATGGCCCTCATACCGATGGATATGTTGGAAGTTAACTTTGAAAGCCATGGTAATTTGGAAAACTTCCTCGGGCCCGGGAAGAGTGGATATGGCTGGAAGAGAAAAGAAACAAAAAGAAAGGAAGGAACTAAGAAGAAGGTTCACATGGAGAAATTTGAAATGAATCAACTTACCATATGCGACATGATCGTCCCACTCAGATGACCCTCGAGGTCGGAGAGTCGCCTGATCTCGCTGCTAGGCCTGCTCCTCTTCATAACGCGGGAAGACTCACCTTCCATCCTGAAATCCCTAGATTCTCCTCTCCTTCCTCTCCTGAGCTTCCAAAACCCACCTTGGTGCATTTGAATGAACTAGCCTAAGGAGAGTTCTTATAGGAAGGGAAGATCGCTACAGGACAGAACATGTCACATCAGCAGTCAATGTCAGGATTTTGGCTAGATCTCCTTTCCATTGTGGTGCGATTCTGTTACCATTCTATTACTTTCTGATGTTATTAATCCATGCTGGCCTGTGCAGGTTTTACTAACGGACGTCTTTGTCCTATCTCCTGTCCCGCCTTTCATTGGTTGGTCCCACCTTGTCATGCATCGTAGTATATGATACCTACGCTACTAGAACATGTCAAGGACCTTGCGGCCCGAACGAATCTGGGATTTGAGTTCCCCTTCAACAAAAACGGTGATGATCCCGGAGGAATTTGGGTTGTACGGATAGGCCGTCAACTTGTGATAGCATGGGGACGACGGCTCCATTCAGTGAGTTGGTGCGCGGATAAACGGGCCCCAGCCCAGTGTCGGCTCACCGGATCGGTATCCTGACCCGTTCTTAACAAGTTGACAATATTATCCTTGGCTATTTTTTATTTTAGTTTGTTTTAAATTTTTATTTTAACCCAGCATGCATTCATATAGGACTTTGATTTATTGCGGAAGATCATTCAAGTGATTCGATTGCGAAAGCCGCTGTGCTTCAATTCTTACAAATATGAGATATTCCACTCCGAATGAAATACTGAGTTTCCTTGAAACGGCCCTACGCTGCTCTTCCAAAGGAGACCCTTGTTTGGACAGACCCTCAAATATTCCTTTACTTGTTTGACCCACCTTGGCCGCAGCACTTCCACATCGGCTGGTAACGGCTCACCAAAGGTGAAACCTCAGGTTTATGACCCAGGTACTTCCACACCAAGAAGTTGGTCTCTTTTGGTTTCGTGCCTGAGCGCACATCTCACCCTCCCTTATTTGATCTCTGTCCAAGCAAATCGTCGAAATTTGAAAGACCTCCTTCAAGGTCGCCTCATTGAAACTTCAGGAAAGATTCCAAACAGTAACGTCAAAAGCGTGTCTCATCACACCTTGCCATCAACTTATCAGTCCGCTCCCACTTCACTCACTTCGATACCATTCCACTACGTGTCGCTCCCTTGCAAAGCAGACGCCAAGGCGGGACAGCTGTAGACACGCCATTCCTGACGTCTCCTGAGAAAGTCTCATATTACTATACGACGCCCCGCGACGGCTTACGCATTTTGAATCGCTCGAGTGCTTCCTTTTCTTGAGTCTTCTTCCGCCCTTGTCAGCATCCGGAACCGTCTCGTCGCAGCATTCGGACGGCATCAACACTAGTCAGACGCATCGGAACCAAGAAGGGTATCTACCGAGTGGCTGCCAACGCCTTCTCTGAGGACCCATGCGGGTCTTCATGGGGGCGTCCAGGCTCCTGGACGCCCCCATTATTTTTATTTATTTTTCAAACCATAAAAAATGAAAATATATATATATTAATGGAGGCGTCCAGGCTCTTGGACGCCTCCATGAAAATAAATATAAAAAATATAACGCCAGCTTTGACATAAAAAGATAACACAAAAAATAAAAATAATATATTTATGGAGGCGTCCAGGCCCCTGGACGCCTCCATCAACTCCCTCACGGGCGCCGCCCACCGATTGACGGTTTCTCGTGTATGAAAAAATCCAAATTATGGAGACATCCAGCCAACTAGACGCGCCCATTTCTGAATCACGAGACGCCGCTCACAAAACCACGCGTTGTGCCAAACCGCGTGCGGCTTTCGGTGGAAGTCGGTGGGCGTCGTGGAGGCGTCCGGGACCCTGGACGCCTCCAAGAAAATATTAGGAAAAAATGAATAAAAATAGAATAAAATATATTTTTACCCTGATGGAGGTGTCCAGGGTCCTGGACGCCTCCACCCTCCGGAGCCCTATAAATAGAGGCCAACCCCCCCATTTCTGGGGGAGCTTCTAAGAGATCCGATAGGCTGCCGGAGCCCAGAGGCTACCGGAGTCATTTCTAACCCGTGGGGTCTTTTGTAGGTGGAGGTTCCGCCGGCTTCTCGGGTGCCCACGCTCGCGAGAGGAAGGTCGTCTTCATCCACCGCGCTTCCACGTCGTCCCTACGCTGTCGGAGCTCTGCCGGATTTCACCATCGGCACATCCAATAAGCCAATCCTTTCCCTTTCTTTGTAGTTCTTTTGCATTCATCATCTCGCATCCTCTATCCCCCTTCATAAGGGTGCCTCTTCTTATATACTTCGTGCATCCATCATCTCATTTTCCTCCTACTCGAGTCCGAGAGGGGTTTAAAAGATAACACCAACCAGGTGTGTGTCTTGCCATCATTTCGTTATTTTTATCGTAAGGATTTGAATACTACACCTTCATCTTTCTAATCCACTCGTTATTTGTTTGTCGTTGTTTTGCAAGGGTACCCAAGGAAAGCCCTCTCTGTCGGCCGGTCGAAGGGAGAGGAAGAAGCGACCCCCCATCTCCCGCTCTTGAGGTAGGCGCGATCACTTTCTTTATTTTGGGGTCTTTTGGCCCCTGGCGATCACATCTTGTTCTCGAGGCCGCGGCGAGTCACTTCCCCAATGGCCGTTTAAATTCACATTCTTATATTCTCTTTATATTCTGTTATATTCTGCTCATATTCTCGAGGCCGCGGCGAGTCACTTCCCCAATGGCCGTTTAAATTTCCATCTTATATGTTATATTCTTATCTATTCATATTCTCGAGGCCGCGGCGAGTCACTTCCCCAATGGCCGTTTAAATTCCCGTTCTTATATTCTCTTTATATTCTGTTATATTCTTATCTATTCATATTCTCGAGGCCGCGGCGAGTCACTTCCCCAATGGCGTTTAAATTCCCGCTCTTTATATTCTCCTTATATTTTGTTATATTCTTATCTGCTCATATTCTCGAGGCCGCGGCGAGTCACTTCCCCAATGGCCGTTTCAATTCTTGCTATTTAATTTCTGCACCATTCCCGTCCCCCCGAGGCCGCGGTGAGTCACTTCCCGCTATGACTGTTTAACCCCCATATCTTGCTATATTACATGTGTCCCGCTCGTCCCACCGGAGCAATCTCCCGTGGTGGCCCCTTCTCTCTTCTCTTATTTCTGTGTTGCAGCAAACAAAAAGGAGCCCGCGCGCTCCACGTCTTCTTCCCTCCCCGAACCGCGTGACGTCGCTCACACATGTGTTGTGCGGCCAGTAATGGCCCGTACATCTTACAGGCAGCCCTTGATGGACCGTTCAACTGGTGAGCGGCTCTGTCAGGACCACATATCTTGTCCTCGATTTTATAAACTTCTGGCCTTGTGCGGCCCAATACTTACCCTTCATATAGAAGAGCGGCCCTTTATAAGCCGTTCAACCTTGACCCCCGAGGGCTAGACCTCAGCCCAGTTCCTGTTAGTGCGGCCCAGAGTCGACCGCACAAGTCTTGAGCGGCCCAGTAATGACCGCATATCATCCAGAAATAAGTTTTCTCCCTATTTTATGGTTTTGAATTCAAGAACATGTTGGTTCTTGATAATTTGAACTCCTGGACAGAAATTCTGGACAGTATCTCTTCAACTTAGCCTTGGGATGTTCCGAGGTAAGTTTATACTTGATTATAATTGGCCATTTAACTTGATTAAAGTCTAGACAACTTAGGATCTTGGATCCAATAAATCAATGCCAACGCACCATAGGGGCCCGGTCTGGTCCTGGAGAGAGCGCCCGAAAAGTACTTATGCCCATGGGAGTTTGTAATGACATGGTGAGACATTGCACCGAGTGCATGACTAGCGTGATGTCTATGGCAATGATGTCTTATCTCTTACTTGAATCGTGTTTGACTTGGTTATATTCTTGCTTGTTGGCCAATTTCCTGCAATTTCCTGTTATATATACTGTTCATAAACTTGCAATTCTTGTAATCTTATCAACCTGTCATATTGTTATTCCATTCCATTCTTTAGCACTTTCTTTTATTATGTTGTTTCATTTGATCATTATTTCTTTTCTTTCCATTTCATATTAACATGTAATTAATTGGTTAATCACTTACACTTGCCTGTTGTTACCTACTGAGCGTTCGCTCATATAGTTGTTTTCCCCCCTTTCCAGGCAGCTCAGGTGAAGATTCACAGATGGATGGGAATGGGCGAGAGTGATGACTTGGAGTGTATCAGCTAGTTGAGATTGTTATAGTTGTTTTTCATTTAGCTATGTCTTAGAGCTTGTGTTAGTTATTGTAACGGAGTCGAGTAGAGGTTATGTTTGATTATGTTTAAGCCGGTTAGATGGTTATTGTAATAGAATTGGAGTTATTTCTATTCATGGCGTTATGTTAATTCTTAGCTTAGCATGTTATCTTTACTAGCGTTTTGTACTGCCGGTCCTGATATTCCGCGTCAGGGCGTGACAGTTTGGTGGTATCAGAGCCTAGGTTTTCTAATATCCCTAGGTTCTCTAAGTTCTAGGATCCTAAGTTATACCGTAGGACCTATAACCTCGTTATAAGTCTAAGGATCCAACCTGGTGAGATTTGGGTAGAAGACTGGGGTTGAGTTAATAATCTAATTCCACGATTATCCATTCTTAATTGAACCTAATATAACCTATTCCACGTGTAGGCTTTTGCAATGGTAGGAGAACGCGCAGAATGGAGGAACTTGCAACATACAGTTCAAGGACTTACTCAGGCTTTGCAACAAGTGGCCCAAGGAGGAGCTGCAAACCATGGCACAGGCGACCTTTATCAGAACTTTCGTGGGATGAATCCCCCGCGATTTGGTGGCTCGACTGACCCTGATGAAGTCGAGCACTGGCTTGAAGAGATAGTGAGGATTTTTGAAGTGATGCAATGCAGCGATCAGGAACGTGTCCTCTTGTCGACCTTTCAACTTGAACGTGATGCGAGGACATGGTGGGACGTAGTGAAGGCTACCCTTGGTGATAGACAAGTCACATGGGAAGAGTTCGAGGAATTCTTCAATGGTAAATATTTTTCTGATCGAGTACAAGAGAAGAAGGCGGCTGAGTTTGCTACTTTGAAGCAACGAAATCTATCAGTAGCTGAATATGAAGCTCAGTTCTCTCGGCTATCTCGTTATGCTACTCACTTGATATCTACAGAGAAGATGAAGGCTAAGCGCTTTCTTAATGGGCTGAAGCTGCAGTATATCAACCTGTTGGCATCGATGGAAATTCAAACTTATTCCGAGATGGTGAGAAAGGCTCAAGTGTTGGCAGATACTTTAGAAATGACGGAGAGAATCAGTGGGAAGAGTGTTAAGATTGAACAACACCATACCTGGTTCTGGGAGTATCAAGCCTGGTCATGGCAGGAAGAGGCCCATTAGCGGGTCTGGTTCGTGGAAGGGCAAGATGTCGAAGATTGAAGACAAGAAGCCTAGCCCTATTGTTCCATTTAAAGGCGTATGCAAGTATTGTGACCATCCAGGTCACAAGATGGAGGAGTGCAGGCGCAAGCTGGGTGCCTATTTACATTGTGGCAGTAGGGACCACCATATTCCCGAGTGTCCCTTTTTATCTGAGCAAGCTACCCTGGTGAAACCGCATGGAATCAAGAATCAGCAAGGCAAGCTCCAAGCTCTACAAGAAGACGAGACAGGACCCGCCGAGGAAGGTGGACTTGTCGAAGGTACTCTTATTATACATGATAAATCAGCTTTTGTTCTTTTTGATACTGGTGCCACTCATTCTTTTATTTCTCGGAGATTTACGAAGTCTTTAGCTGTGAAGCCAGTTTTGATGAATTCTTCGTTAGAGATTTCAACTCCTATTGGTTCCGGATCAACAATTAAGTATTTCTATCCTTCTAGTAAGGTCTTGATCAATGAACAAAGCTTGCCAACTGATTTAGTTTGTATGGACAGGAAGGATTATGATGTAATCCTAGGAGCAGATTGGTTGGCTAAGTATGAGGCCAATGTTCAGTGCAGATCTAGTTCTGTGTCTTTCACAGGACACCCTGGACTTTCTTTTATAGGAATTAGACACCATAAGTCTGTTCCGCTTATTTCGGCTCTTCGAGCTAATAAGCTGATGAGGAGAGGATGTAAGGCTTTTCTAGCCTTTGTTTTTGTGACCCCTAAGCAGAAGATTGAGATTGAGGACTTTTCTATCGTCCGAGATTTTCCAGATGTCTTTCTTGAGGAACTACCAGGACTTCCTCCTGAAAGGGAAGTTATCTTTTCTGTTGATCTAATTCCTGGTGCCACCCCTATTTCCAAAGCTCCTTATCGTATGTCTCCAGCGGAGCTATGGGAACCAAAGCAGCAGTTGACGGAATTGCTTGAGAAAGGGTTCATTCGTCCAAGTACTTCCCCGTGGGGAGCCCCTGTATTATTCATCCAGAAGAAGGATGGTTCGATGAGGTTGTACATCGATTATCAGCAATTGAACCAATTGACTATCAAGAACAAATATCCATTGCCAAGGATTGATGAGTGATTTGATCAGATAGCAGGAGCTCAGTATTTTTCTAAGATCGACCTTCGATCTGGATATCATTAGTTACGAATTAAGGAAGAGGATATCTATAAAACAAAGTTCCGCAGCAGGTATGGGCATTTTGAATTTGTAGTAATGCCTTTTGGCCTAACGAATGCACCTGCAGCTGATGAACGATGTGTTTTGGCCCTGTCTTGATCAATGGGTTGTGGTGTTCATTGATGACATCTTGATTTATTCTAGGAGTGAGGAGAAGCATGCTGAACATTTGAGGATGGCATTGCAACTATTGAGAGATCATCAGTTACATGCCAAGTTTAGTAAGTGTGATTTCTGGCTGCAAGAGGTGTCCTTTCTAGGGCATATCATCACAAAAGAAGGTATTTCTGTTGATCCTTCGAAGGTAGAGGCAGTAAAGAATTGGAATAAGCCTACTAATGTGACTGAAGTGAGAAGTTTCCTATGCCTAGCAGGTTACTACCGAAGGTTTATTCAAGATTTCTCCAAGATTGCAGTACCTCTGACAAGATTAACCCGCAAGGAGATCAAATTTGATTGGTCAGAAGATTACGAGCGAAGCTTTCAGACCTTGAAGGAATGTTTGACTACTGCACCTGTTTTGGCTTTACCTTCTGGAGAATGAGGTTTTGTTGTATACACTGATGCTTCAGGTATTGGTTTAGGGTGTGTACTCATGCAGCACGGGAAAGTGATAGCCAATTCTTCTAGGTAGTTGAGGAAGCATGAAGAGAATTATCCTGTTCATGATTTGGAGTTAGCAGTAGTGGTGTTCGCCTTGAAGATATGGAGGCACTACTTGTATGGATAGGCATTTATGGTGTTTTCAGATCACAAGAGTTTGAAATACTTGTTTTCTCAGAAGGAACTCAATATGAGGCAGCGAAGATGGCTGGAGTATTTGAAGGATTTTGATTTCTCCATTGAGTATCATCCTGGAAAAGGTAATGTTGTGGCAGATGCCTTAAGCCGCAAGCCTATAGCTAAGTTGTCAAGCCTCATGTTACAAGAATGGAAATTGTTGGAGCAGTTAGCTAGTTTGGATCTTAATGTTGACAAGGATCGGATTATGATTTCTCAGATTCAACTTTAGCCCGAATTATTGATGGAAATCAAGTCTCTGCAAGATGATGACCCAGAGTTGATAGAGATCAAGGGAAGCTTGAGTAACATACCTTACTTCATGATGGTTGATGATGGAAGATTGTTATTTCAGGGAAGAACTTGTGTACCTGATGTAGCTGAGATAAAGAGTAAGATCCTCAAGGAAGCTCATAGATCCAGATACACCATTCATCCTGGGGGTACTAAAATGTTCAAGGATTTGAAAAGATCTTTTTGGTGGCCGAATATGAAAAGGGAAGTGGCGGACTTCGTAAGTAGATGCTTGGTTTGTCAGCAAGTCAAGGCAGAGCATTTCAGACCAGCAGGGAAATTGAAACCCCTTGATATACCCCAATGGAAGTGAGAGAGCATTGGCATGGATTTCATTATGGGTCTACCTAGGACTCGTAGTGGATTTGATGCAATATGGGTGATTATCGACAGATTGATAAAATCGGCTCATTTCTTATCTATTAAGTCTAAATGGACAGTTGGTGTTTTGGCTGCTTTGTATATGAAGGAAGTGGTAAGACTACATGGTATACCGGTCAGCATTGTGTCTGATAGAGACCCCAGGTTCACTTCTCATTTTTGGAAAGGATTGCAAGAGTCCTTAGGAACTCGTCTGAATTTCAGTACTGCTTTCCATCCACAAACAAACGGACAGACTGAAAGGACCAACCAGATAGTAGAAGATATGCTTAGAGCCTGCATGATCGACTTTGGAGGTAGTTGGAGTGATCATTTGGCATTGGTTGAATTTGTCTACAACAATAGTTACCAGTCCAGCATTCAGATGGCTCCATTTGAAGCTTTGTATGGTAGAAGCTGTCGATCCCCGTTATGTTGGGACGAGGTAGGTGAGAAGCAATAGCTTGGACCAGATCTCATTTCCGAATCGTCCAAGAACATCCGTATTATCAGAGATCGGTTGCAAGTAGCGCAATCAAGACAGAAGAGTTATGCCGACACCAGGAGGAGAGCATTGGAATTTTAGGTTGGTGAGCATGTGTTTTTAAAGGTTTCTCCTATGAGAGGAATTCGAAGGTTTGGTATTCAGGGCAAACTGAGTCCAAGATACATTGGTCCATTTGAGATTCTGGAAAGAGTGGGGAAGGTTGCTTACCGTTTGGCACTACCACCTCAGTTATCTGGAGTACACAATATTTTCCATGTGTCTATGTTACGGAAATATGTGTATGATCACACTCACATTATTCAGCATATGGACTTCGAATTGAAGGAAGATCTAACTTATGAAGAAAGACCGATCAAGATTTTGGATCGGAAGCAACAGCAACTCAGGAATCGTTCCATACCGATGGTTAAAGTGCAGTGGAGTCGGCGTGGGACTGAAGAAGCTACTTGGGAGTCAGAAGATACTATGCGGAGACAGTACCCCGACTTATTCTAGGTGAGCTGTCTCACTCCCTCTTTTTATTAAGTGCATTAAATTTGGAGGACCAAATTCCTTAAGTGGGGGAGGGTGTAATACCCCGATTTCTTTTAGAAATTAATTGGAATAATTCCTTAATAAATAGAATGAGTTATATTTTGACCATTTTATAAAAATCCAGAAAAATTATATTCTTGTAGAGGATAATACGTTTAACAAACTTGTCTTTTGTGGCCAACCCAAATAAAATCTGTAAGTAGGCCGAATTAGTGGATTAAGCCCAAATTGAACACTTAGTTAACCATACCTTGAAACGCCAAATTCGAGCCCAATACTCCATCAATTGAGCCCAAACTGGTGGCAAATGAAAGGTCAGGATGAGAGGATCATTTATCCTCTCTTAATCTCTCAAAACCCTAACCTTAGGAGATGCAATCGGTGGAGTTTTGACGCGTCAACAATTACGGCGGCATTCACACTGACCCGACTTGTGTGGACGAATACTCCGCGCATAGAACCCTCCAGAAGGTGTGTGACCTATTAAAATGAAGCTCTCTAACCCTAGAATCGTTTAGAACCAGCGGCGGCTGTAGAGGAGTTAGATCGAGGGAGATCTCCAGCGATTAGTGGCTGCGTGTACTGACGTCTTGGGTTTTCTTTCTCCTTCCTTCTTCATCCGATTCAGGTAGGTGATAGTGATGGGGACATCAAAGCAAGACCGCTCATATTTTTTTTACATTTATGTCCTTTTATATTTGTATGTATACCCTTGTGTTATATGGGTACACAATTATGAGTCTTAGTGGGTTTTTGTACAAAATATCAGTAGGACCAGCAAGGGGGCCCTCACTCCTTCCTCATTGGTCCAATTTGCACCATTTGGGTCCATGTGAGGCTGGTCAAAGTCCTAGATGGCATCTAGAAGGTCAATTGACACATGGGGAGACAAGTGGTTGAAAATGTCAAAGGGAGGCTACCTACCTTGCCAACTTGGTCAAGGGGGCGCCCCCCCCTTTTATGGGCTATTTTTGATTTTTGAAAAAAATATCTTAGAACTAATTAGTTTTATACCTTGTATACCGCTCCCAATTCTAGATCTGAAGGCATTTTGAGCCATTTTCCATTTTGTATAAATGTTTGTAATTTCCATTTGTTAGAATTAATGAGTAGAAAAAATTATGATTGCCTTGGAGCAAATTTGCGCCCCCCTCTCTCTCCCTCTGGTTCCTTCCTCCGCCTTCAAGATTTTAGGGTGTAAACCCCTTCTATCTCAGCCCCTCTACATCTAGATTCTATCTCTGGTGCCGCCGCCGATGTTCGTGCCGCCATCGAGTCGCCGCGAAGCCGCTTCCGAAGTGCTGTCCAAGGTTCTATTCAGCTGGATAGAGGTTCACTACGAGAATTTGAACTTCCAATTCCGACATCATCTGGAGTTGAGATTTTCAGGTTTGGTTCCCCACTTGATCCCCAACCTCTACTAAAATTATCCCGTCATTTACCCTTCTTTTTATATTTTTCTATTTTCGTGTCTTTCTATCTTCCAGATCTGTCCCTTTTCAGATCTATGTAGCAAAAGCTTAGTTCTTCCCCATTTCAACCCCCTTCTTGATTTTTTTTAATCTCCAAATTTATTTGAGGATCTGCCCACCGTCCCCATCCTCCACAAATTTTTGTCGAATTTCAAAAGCCCTCTACATATTTTTAGAAATTGTGTCTTTATCCAAAATTCAGTTCTGTCTCTACTGTCTAGATCCGACCACGGGTCTGTATAAAATCCACCAAAAATCTAAACTTTCACCAAACCTTTCATAAAATATATCCCCGTTTTCCTATCTTCGCCCTCTACAACTTTCATGAAGGGCTCAAAAGTTGAATCGAAAGTCTACATCACGGTCAATGCCAACTCTCAGGAAAACTTAGTTCTGTCCTGAGTTTTCAGGTCCTGTCAACCAGCAGATTGAATATTCGACAAAGGCCATCAAAAGGAAATTCAATTTTATTTATCTGGCCATAGATCGAAGGATTTCTAGTCATCTTTCCATCGGTACCTCTTGTGCATCGATCCAACGTTGGGAGTGACCATAGCAGTGGATTTTGTCGGGACGCGCGGGTGTGAAACAGTAGTTCAGATCCATGGGCAACAACTCCGACGAGTGAAGATCGGAGCCGCCCGGCCTCCGACCGACGAACCAGCATACCTCCGTCCCAGGGAGCGCCCCTTCAGGCGTCCCCACAATAGTGGTGCCACCCCGGTCTCACGCGGCCCCACTGACCAGCACGTGGGCCCCACGATCGTGCGTACACGTGCAGCCGAAGCTACGCAAGAAGCTGCCTGTCAACCCGAACCTGCTACTCCTGGGTCCCGCTATGTCACCCTTTACCTCCATGCATGGAGTGGGCAGTAAAGTCATTGCTGTAATTTAATTATTTATTATTCCGGGAGTACGAGATCGGCCGGGATCGTCTTCCCCACGCCAGGCGCGTGGAGGTATCGTGTTCGCTCCATTACTCGACATTTGCTATTCTTGTATATGCTTTTATATGCCGCTGCTAGAGAGCATGCTAGCATCATAGCTCGCTATATATTGTTATTCACCACTGCTGCGAGAGAGAGTGAGACCGTCCCGTGACCCGATCCGGGCACGAATTTGTGAGTTGACCACCCTAGCTCACTGTCGGTTTCTCAACCATGCACGTCCGTACGCTTCCCTCGTTAGGGGCGATCGCGAGCTTGCTTAGAGTCCAAGGATCGTATATCCAATTGGAGTCGAGTCGCGTGTCCGTCCCGCATCAGATAGCAAGCTAAACCCTACACATAATATATGGTTGGAAGCAACATCGTGTTAGCTTTTCATTGATGTAGAAAGCCCTAAATTCTATCAACTGTTCTGCGAGAATTTTATGTTTTAGTAGAAGCATGTCACATCTAGGGTTATAATTTTCCCTTTCGATTAAGTAGTAATTTCAGGCTGTAAACATAAAATTGATTCATCTAGGGCATTTCAAGCATGTTTTAGTAGAAGCATGTCACATCTAGGGCAGCGACCTGTCTGGACTTGTACGGCCACACGATAGACCGCACATCCAAGACAGGCGGCCATCTGTTGACCGTTTATAGGTTTCTATCCCTGATCGTTTCCCTGAACGTGCGGCCTAACCCTAACCGCATGTCTTTCCTACGGCCAGATCCAGACCGCACATCCTTCCCAGCGGCACACTACCGACCGTCCATATCTACCAGGCCTTCGGACCTGAGGGGACGTGTGTGGCCAGTCTGTAACCGTCCATGGGGATGTAAGGTCCAAAATCGACCGCACATATATAATAGAACAGATTAATTGTCATTACAGCATGTTATGTTAGTAGATTAGTGGTTAATGGCATGTTAGCAACACACCTAATAAACTGTAATTCATGACAGTAAATAATTCTTGCTGATTTATTTAATTTGAGCTTGATCTTGATTCATCTTTCCAATGAATGTCAATTTTAATTGTGAATCCTTTATAATTGAAATGGCTATTAGGCTTACACTTGTTATAACCTTAATCTTGAACCATCTTATCCCCTAGAATTGAATTGGACTCAATCGAACCGCTGTGATTTGAGTTAGTCCGAATTGGACTAACAGAGACTTGAGCGGCCATTTGTGGACCACATATACCCCTGAACGGGCCAAAGGCGACCATTCATCCCTGGCTAATGCCAATTAGTTTTGGCCAATTATCCTTGATCCATCTTCGGCCAAATCCTAATTTGATCAGCCCAGTAGACCCTAGGCCGACCAGCATATAGTGGGCTGGACTCTGGTTCAGTTCCACCCTGCCTATGGCAGCCCGGGAGTCCACTTGGGCAAATTCCTAACTTATTGATAGGCCAGGTGTTGTGCGGCCAGTAATGGCCCGTACATCTTATATGTGGCCCTTGATGGACCGTTCAACTGGTGAGCGGCTCTGTCAGGACCATATATCATGTCCCCGATTTTATAAACTTCTGGCCTTGTGTGGCCCAATACTTACCGTTCATATAGAAGAGCGGCCCTTTATCAGCCATTCAACCTTGACCCCCGAGGGATAGACCTCAGCCTAGTTCCTGTTAGTGCGGCCTAGAGTCGACCGCATAAGTCTTGAGCGGCCTAGTAATGACTGCATATCATCCAGAAACAAGCTTTCTCCATGTTTTATGGTTTTGAATTCAAGAACATGTTGGTTCTTGATAATTTGAACTCCTGGATAGAAATTCTGGACAGTATCTCTTCAACTTAGCCTTGGGATGTTCCGAGGTAAGTTTATACTTGATTATAATTGGCCATTTAACCTGATTAAAGTCTAGACAACTTGGGATCTTGGATCCAATAAATCAATGCCAACGCACCATAGGGGCCCGGTCTG
The DNA here is from genome assembly GCA_022559845.1 of Amorphophallus konjac. Lineage (NCBI taxonomy): Eukaryota > Viridiplantae > Streptophyta > Magnoliopsida > Alismatales > Araceae > Amorphophallus > Amorphophallus konjac. The sequence goes on from CM040121.1 coordinate 212,001,892, forward strand.
GTCCTAAGGAGAGCGCCCGAAAAGTACTTGTGCCCATAAGAGTTTGTAATGACATGGTGAGGCATTACACCGAGTGCATGACTAGCGTGATGTCCATGACAATGATCTCTTATCTCTTACTTGAATCGTGTTTGACTTGGTTATATTCTTACTTGTTGGCCAATTTCCTGCAATTTCCTGTTATATATATTGTTCATAAACTTGCAATTCTTGTAATCTTATCATCCTGTCATATTGTTATTCTATTCCATTCTTTAGCACTTTCTTTTATTATGTTATTTCATTCGATCATTATTTCTTTTCTTTCCGTTTCATATTAACATGTAATTAATTAGTTAATCACTTACACTTGTCTGTTGTTACCTACTGAGCGTTCGCTCATATAGTTGTTTTCCCCCCTTTCCAGGCAGCTCAGGTGAAGATTCACAGATGGATGGGAATGGGCGAGAGTGATGACTTGGAGTGTATCAGCTAGTTGAGATGTTGAGATTGTTATAGTTATTTTTCATTTAGCTATGTCTTAGAGCTTGTGTTAGTTATTGTAACGGAGTCGAGTAGAGGTTATGTTTGATTATGTTTAAGTCGGTTTCATGGTTATTGTAATAGAATTGGAGTTATTTCTGTTCATGGCGTTATGTTAATTCTTAGCTTAGCACGTTATCTTTACTAGCGTTTTCTACTGTCGGTCCCGATATTCCGCGTCGGGGCGTGACAGGTGTTGTGGTGGCCTTGTCCCAAAGAGGAAACCCTTTGCTGGGAGTTGGCATTGCTGGATCGTAGGGGTAAAGACCCCGTCGTAGAGCTGGGAGGCCAGGGGCCCAATGCGGAGAGTCCGCATCGGGGACTGACCTTGACGAGACCCGAGGTCATCTACTCGAGCCAGATGCTGGGGAGCCTCAAACCCGGGGTTGAAAGCCCGTATTGAGTGTTGGCTCGTCCGAGACTCGGGTTGGAAGGACCGAATAGAATGCTGGGAGGCCTTGAGCCCAAGGTGGGAGACCCATGCTGGGGGTAGGCTTGGTTGGGACTCGGAGCTGAGAGCCCGAGTGAGGTGCTGAGGAGCCGGGGAACCAGGCGAGAAAGCCCGGGTCGGGTGCTGGCGGAGCTGGGGACCCAGGGGTCAATGACCGCATGGGTCTCTGTTGCTGGAGGAGCAGAGGGGCCAACTGCCTGTACGGGAAGTCGCCGAACTGGGCCGCTTGTCGGCCACGGCAATGGCGCCCGAGGATCAGGGCGAGCCGAACATGATTGGCGTTGCCAACCGTAGATGCCCGACGTGGATGGTGATGATGATTGGATCGTTGGTCACTATCGCCACCGGTTTGTTGTTGTTGTTGCTAGTGCAGGTTGGTCGCTCGATGATGATCGGTCGCATGTTGCATTCTGGATGGGGGCCCTCCTCTTCCTCTCTGATAAGAAAAGGTGAGGGCATTACGGCGTACACTTGACAGGTGTGACTCTTTTTCGACAGAAAGAAGAAAGGTAGGAGACGTCCCACCGGGCGTGCCATGTTTGTTATACGCGCACGGGGAATCACTTGTTGTTTTGTCCCCGCGGCGGGGGCGCACACTCGCCTTTTACAGAAGGCCAAGATAGGTTGACTGGGCACGCGGGGATTCCGGGGGTATTGAGAAGAAGGCAGAGAGAACGATGGGAACGTACTGGAAGGGATGGCGTATGGTTCATCATTCTGGGAGACTGGGACAGGGACGGCTGGGTGGAATGAGGGCGTGCCAGTCGATCTCTCGACAATCACCTATGGAACCAAGGATTGACCAGGGAAGCGTCGCCAGGACACGGCACGTGGCTCGAGAGATCGGACGACACATGGATAGAAGGGGTTCCACGGGTGCGAGTGCGCAGGCGAGTATAGGGATTCATGTACTGGACGTCTTTCCCCACCGGTCACAAGCAACCGGTGTTTATTTTACATCGGATTGAATCTGAATACCTTTGTTTCTACTGTCGAAGAGAGAGTCAGGGACCCTGGGAGCCGTGATGTTGGGAGGGCTTAGTCGGTGCAACAACGACAGGGCAACAACAACACAATAGGGATAACTGGGGGTAGAGAGACTGGTTTCGACGAGGAGGCGGATCCGCTCCCTGACTGGATTACATGACTTATATGCCATGAAAGGTATTTATATGGGGGAATGAGAGCCCGATTACAATTGCTTGCAAGCCACGAGACAATTTAGTCATTCATGATGGTCCCCGGGTCATTGCATTATTGTGTGGGTAGTTCCGTATCTGTACATAGTGCCCGTCAGAGGACCTGTGACTCAGCAGGATGACGCCCGAGGGGCATCACAATGTATTCCCGACATGAGACATTGTCGAGGTCGGGGCAGTAGGGGTGCCGTAGGCACCATTGTGTTGGAGAAGCTGAGTGGTCGGGTGCCGCGGTCCCCGATCTGACAGGAGTAGCTGGCAGTCGGATGTCGGGGGCACCGTTGTGACTGGAGTTGTTGAGTGATTAGGTGTCGCGGGCCCCGATGTGACTGAAGTAGCTGGCAGTCGGGTGCCAGGGGCACCGTTGTGACTGGAGTTGTTGGCAGTCGGGTGCCGGGGGCACCGTTGTGACTGGAGTTGTTGAGTGATCGGGTGCCGCGGGCCCCGATGTGACTGGAGTAGCTGGCAGTCGGGTGCCGAGGGCACCGTTGTGACTGGAGTTGTTGGCAGTTGGGTGCCGGGGGCACCATTACGACTGGAGTTGTTGAGTGATCGGGTGCCGCGGGCCCCGATGTGACTGAAGTAGCTGGCAGGCGGGTGCCGGGGGCACCGTTGTGACTGGAGTTGTTGAGTGATTAGGTCCCGCGGGCCCTAATGTGACTGGAGTAGCTGGTAGTCGGGTGCCGGGAGCACCGTTTTGACTGGAGTAGCTGGGTGATCGGGTGCCGCGGGCCCTGATGTGACTAGAGTAGCTGGCAGTCGGGTGCCGGGGGCACCATTGTGACTGGAGTAGATGGGTGGTCAGGTGCCGCGGGCCCCGAGGTGAGTAGAGTAGCTGGCAGTTGGGTGCCGGGGGCATCGTTGTGACTGGAGTTGTTGAGTGATCGGGTGCCACGGGCCCCGATATGACTGGAGTGGCTGGCAGTCGAGTGCAGGGGGCATCGTTGTGACTGAAGGAGGCGGGCGCCGTAAGGAGGCTGAGACCCGAGTACATGTACATATGCTCAACTGGTTTCATGCTGTATGAGAGCCACGTGGGCTTTACAAATGGGCCAAGGAGGCCAAAGTGCAACTGGCGCAAGCCACGAGACAATTCTGACACGTAGGTCGGTCCCCAGGTCAATGCTGGATAAGGTTTATATCCGCGTGTTTTACAGAGGGTCCCTGTCGTGGCACGGGCCATGTTTTCTTCACCAAACGAGGGGCTATGACTGGATAGCTGGAGAAAGCATTGGGCTGGTGTCTGGGCGAGGGTCGGTCACGGCTCAAGTTGAGCGGTCGGACGTGGCCTCGTGACTGCGGGGAAGCGTGACGTCATAGTGCGTGCGTAGTTGCGGTCGGCGGGCACGCGAGGGGAAGTCCCGGCATGAGGGGGCGTTCACCCTTGTCATAACGTTGCACACGTGGCGGGGGTAGACTTGTGTGTCATGGCAGAACACCGTGTGAGGGAAGTACAAGTGACATACCCTCGGCGTCCTTAGCTGACGACCAAGTCACCCACACACAATTCTCCTTGCTCGTTGCCTGGAGCCGCTTGAAGCTTGGAGATCATTGGAAGCCTTGATTCCTGCATATGCTGGATGATCCCCACCCCTTGAGCTTCTAAGGGGTTTTATAGAGAAGTTGACGGGTCGGGATGGGTTTAGGAGGACTAGGTTGATAGGTTCAAGCTAGCCCGCGTAAACCCAATTGAATAGTGCATCAGGGATGGGTTTAGGGGGACTAGGTTGATAGGTTCAAGCTAGCCCGCGTAGACCCAATTGAATAGTGGATCAGGGATGGGTTTAGGAGGACTAGGTTGATAGGTTCAAGCCAGCCTGCATAAACCCAATTGAATAGTGCACGGGCTGAGTAGGGGAGAAAGGGTTTACGCGGACCTGCTCATAGGGTTGAGCTGGGCCGCGTAAACCCCTCACCTGGGTAGGGTTTAGGCGGACCAGCCCAATGGGCTGGTCTGGTCTGCGTAAACCCCTCCACGGAGGGTGTTTTTTAGTAAAAAGTGGGCTGGGAAGGGTTTAGGCGGACCAGCCTCAGGGGGTGAGGCTGGTCCACCTAAACCCCCTCCAAGGGGGTTTAGGCGGACCAGCCTGGGGGGTCCAGGCTGGTCTGCCTAAACCCCACCCCATGGGGGTTTAGGCGGGCTGGTTTGGGCTTTTTTAATTTTTAAAAGGTCAAATTTTTTTATTAAAGGGAAGGGGTTTATCCGGACTAGGTTAAGGGGTGAGGCTGGTCCGGGTAAACCCCCTCCCCATGGGGTTTATGTGGGTTTGACTGGGGGGTTTACCCGAGGTTAACCGCGGGTTTGACTGGGGGTTTGACTGGGGTTTGACTGTGGGTTTGACTAGGGTTTGATTGGGGGTTAACTGAGAGTTTGATTGGGGGTTTAACTGGGGGTTGACTTAGGGTTTGACTAGGGGTTGACTAAGATTTGACTGGGGGTTGACTGGGTTTTGACTAGGGTTTTACTGAGGGTTTGACTGGGGGTTGAATGAGGGTTTGACTGGGGGTTTGACTGGGGGTTTGACTGGGTTTTGATTGGGGGTTAACTTAGGGTTTGACTGGAGGTTTAACTAAGGGTTTGACTAAGGGTTTGACATGGGGTTTGACTGAGGGTTTGATTGGGAGTTTGACTGAGGGTTTGACTGGGATTTGACTGGGGGTTGACTGAGGGTTTGATCGGGGTTTGATCGGGGTTTGACCGGGGTTTGACCGGGGGTTGCCTGAGGGTTTGATTGGGGGTTTGACTGAGGGTTTGACTAGGGGTTTGACCAGCTATAAAAAGGTCGATCCGCGTGCGAGGCCGCACGATGGTGGTGCATGACGCGGTGGGTTACTGGGAGTCCTGAGTCGAGCTCCGACTTGCTGTAGAGTGGCAGGAGCATACGCGCCTACCAGGTGCTCGGGGAAATTCCTGACACGCGTGTGTGGGCCGTATAAGGTTGCTGTGAGCTCCTGAAGCTTGTGGTTGGCCCAGATGGGTCTTCCTTTGACTTCAGAGGGCTGGAGGGAGGCGACTCGAGGGTAGACCCCGGCCTCATTACTGCCACATGGCGTGGCTTGTAGTCAGGGCGCCCCCGGGGTTGGCTCGGGTAGCTGTGTTGAGTGAGGGTAAACCCGCAGACTGAGTGATTGGGGGTGGGCCCGATCGATTGTTGATGTTGCCATGGGTCACAGCTAGCCGGTTAGGACCCTTGGTTGGCCCCAGTGACTGCGGTGTCGACATGATGATGTCGTTTTTCTGGTGGTCGAGGTGACCCTCGCTCCTTGGCGAAGAATCGTATGATGCGACAGGCTGTTCTGAGTCCCGAGTTAACCCTGTTGTTGAAGCGTCGGCGGTGTGATACCGTACACATGGTGTCCGGGGGTGATCCCCGAATCTTCACAGAGTGCCGTAAGGTACGGCAGGTTGTCCCGAAGCCCGAAAGTGACCCGGTTGTCGGGAAACTAGCTGGCATAGTGCCATTTACTCGGGGCCGATCCCCAGTTGTTATGTTGTGCCGCTTGACCTGGCGAAGTGTCTCTATTTCTGAGCTCAACTCGACTGGTAGAGCAGCTTTGGCGATGTGCCATTTCACTCTAATTAGGGAGTATTTCTATATGCTTAATCTTCGATTAATTCGAGAAAATAAGTCGGTGCAAACAACATTCTTGTTATATACTTGATCAATCATATTCTCGTATCTCGTCATAATCGTATCTTGTTACTTTAGTTTATTCACATATTTTATTGTATTTACATAATTTATCTTACTCTCCAGAGCTAAAATCGTAATTACTTAAACTTGCCTTCATCTTGATACGAAGATACCTACTGGGCAATGTAGATGTGGAAAATGGAGGCTCCTCCTTTTCTACCATCGTTAAAATATCCCTCTTCTATGCAGATATGGGAAATAAAACAAAATGAAGGTGGGATGGAATAGAGGAGTGAACCTGTGATCGTGATCGCCACCAAGATGCCGGACATGCGATGAACGCACACCGTACCTTGGAAAGAGGGAGGTACTCGCCTTAAAACCAACACTGACACTTTGCATGGCTCCTTATGGACCGCCTGTAGGTACGCGCGGTCTCACGATCGACCGCTCATCAGCGCTGGGTGGAACGCAGGATGAAGATGGATGGAGGGTTGAACGGCTTGATGGTGACCGCAGGAGGAGGAAGAACTGTTGATACTAGGCTGTACGTCTCCATGAACGGTCCGGAAGAAGCCGCACAAGACCATCACGCTAGAAGTTACGAGAGTCCAACCTCCACCCTTTCCGGTAGGCCAGAAAGGATGGGCCTCGCGTTAGTATGTTGCTGACCTGCAAAACAACGTGGAAGACACACAAAGAAAAACAGAATTAGAACTAGAAAGTGTAGTAAGTGCTAGAATGGAAGGAAATGAACATAACTAAACGGAATGGGGGATACCTGGGGGATTTTAAACCCCTAGGGGCATCAAAAACATAGGAGGGTGTGTGAATGATGCATGAGATAATGAAGAAAAATAGATGAAAGAAAGGAGAACGATGCATGCAACGAGAAAACCGACGGTGGGACTGGTGAACTAATGAATCAAACAAACGGTGTACTCCCTGAACCGGAGGCCTATGCGGACGTAGAAGGCCTCCCTCCCTATCTTGGGTCGCTCAACAATTCGGCAGAGCTTTGTCATCGACCAGAAATCTCCCCCCCTTTCGAAACTTGGCTTTAGGGTCTATTTATAGAGCCTAGAAAGCCAGCCCCGAAATTAGGGTTTCCAATGAATATCAGCTCGAGAGATTAAAAGAAAATCCGTAGATAATGTAATTATCTTCCAACCAATCGAAACGGCACCTCATTTGGTTCAGTATCCACGGAGAAAATGATGGGAGAGGTTAGGGATAAAACCACGGATAGAGAGAGAAAACCCTTGAAATTCTCAGGAATCGAGACGATGAACGGTCTCACGATAGACCACCCAACGGGATGAGCGGCCATCTCCTAGGCCATCCAACCCTGTCGGTGGAAATTCAATAAACATAAAATATTATCCAACTATCCATCGAGATGACCGAAAACCTCGCCGTTGGACTCTCATAGATAGACGGATGCTGGTAGACCGTACATCCACAAGAGCGGCCAAGAGAAAACCGCCCATGCCTTGTCGGTGATAAATCAAAATAGATTAGATAATTAGATAATTATTTAAAAACCAGTGACGTTAGGATTCTGGGAGACAGACGGCTTAGGAGGTACCGCACAATGGTCGTATGCGGCTAAATCCTGACTGTATAAATGCTTGTCAGTGGAAATTCAGGAAATTAGCTAAATATCTAGTAAATAGATGAACGGCTCAGAGTCAACCGTCTGTGTTATGAGCGGCTGGAGACTGACCGCACATGTATATGGGCATTTGAAATTCATAGAAAAGCTCAATTAACCAAAACCAAATCCCATTAAGCTCTGAATCAACTCGGACCTAGCCAGGGAGGGAGGCCACCCATAAAATTAGCCCAGAACGTGCCAGAAAATAGCCCAGCGAGTGATGGACAACTCGAGGCATCAATAAATAGGAGTAAGAGAAATGACTCAACTTATCGGCAAAAAAACGGGTGTCAACAGATGCCCCTCCTTAACGTCCTCTTTGCAGGGGAGCGAGCGGAGGTGAAGCGAAAGCGAAATGAAACATGGAGATGAAGCGGAAATGAAGCGGAGCAGACTGAAAAGCGGGCGTTAAGGTAAAACGACACCCGTTTTCACCAACAAGCGATAGGAATCTTCCGGAAAACTCTGAACCGAACACAAGGAATGATCAGACCAAAAGCGACACCAATTTGGAGGAACTAAACCAAAATAAAAGGAAACACACGATCAACCTCATGGGGGACACAATCCCTCGGTCCAATGAGGAGACCGGAATAAGCAGCGAAAAATAAAGAAGCGGATTAAAACTCCAGACGGGGACCTCTTAATCAACCAAACCAAGCAAATCGATCAGAGCAAACCTTCTAACTCAGAGTGGAATTGTTCCTCTTACTCAATTACTGAACGCACAGCCAACCATCACTGGTGGGATATTTTGCAGGTAAACTATGGGTCATGAATGCTCAAAAGATGTGCATGATGCATGCTGGGCTAAAATGAAAGAAATCATTAAAACGAATGCGAAGAAAGGATTAAAATATAAAATACTCGAGAATAATATTGCTAAGTTGGGAGAATCAGAGTCAAGACACTATCCGCAACCACGGAGTGTGAGATAGAACCATCCTCCCCAGGCTTTCCCAACCCAACGGCCTATCCGGAGATTAAACACATGAACCTGGATCATCACCATTTTTGTTAAAGGGGAACATCATATCCTAGAACACATAGATAACCAACTGGTTCTCGAGGTAATATAACATAGTACCATATAGTAATGCAATAAAGGAGGTAGGGATAGAAGGCCATACCTGACTTACCTGTGTAGGTGAAACGACATGCTTTTTGGATTTTCATTTCAGATTTTTATGGATTTTCATGTATAAGACAAACAAGTATAAACATAGCAAGGATAACACAATGATTAACTGAACGACAAACAACAAGTGAAATGGGAGACAATGCAACATAACACAACAAATGTAAATGAGCACATATGCAAGGCATAAACAGACAATACGCATGCATGAACACATCATGATAAGACAACAATGCGGCGGGACAACACACAGTTGGGACAAGAACACGACGGATGACTACGTGGTTGGGAAAACACATGGAACATAGAGGGATGACTATCAACATATGGAAGACAACTAACAACATGTGGTGAGGGACAAAACAACAAGTGTGGGACGACACGGTGGGACATAGACACGAGACAAGGACATGGCGGGATAAAAGACATGAATAAAATACGTCCTTCAATCAAAACCCAAGATCAGAATGAAGCAGAACCGTCAGGTTCATAATCGTGAGGCAAAGCCCTCTCATAAAGATATGATTATTAAAAATTGAGAAGGATATGAGTTTCAGAATAGATCGAGAGAGTGGATCGAAGAAGAGAACAGATCAAAAATGTGGACAGGAGGTAAATAGAACAAAATATGGAGCAAGGAATGCCTGAACATCTGCAACCTGCACACTTGGCAAACAGATCACATGTCTGTCCTCAAAACAAATAGATAGAAAGGAACAAAAGACAAATATATTTTTTATTTTTTCAATTTTCTTGATTTTTTGGATTTTTGAAAATATTTGATTTTTTTATGACTTTGAAAAAAATTGATTTTTTTAGAATTTTGACAATATCTGATTTTTTGGATTTTTGAAATAGCAATCTGCAGCACCTAAGGACGGGCTCAAACTACTGGCCAGGCATCGTCGTTCCCACCCCTTTCATTAAAGGCTTCCCTTGAGCAGGGTGTGCATGTAAGGGTGGCTCGCTACAACCAACCGCTTCTAAAGAACGGTGCCCCTACTAAGGCCATACTCGGGATACAACCCAGCCTAAGAGGGAGAAATAGAAGAAAAAGTGGAGACAAGCTTCGTGCAGGATGGGAGATATCAGGGCTTGAATTCCTTTGAGGGCGCTACCCCTCAAAGAGATAGCCTGTTGCGCCGGGGCTTTGTGTCTTTGATTTTTAGACCCTTATTTATCAGGCACGCATGCGACCGGGCTCATGACGTCCCGCGGGGAACTGTACTGCCACTCTTGCCATGCCTTTGATTCATAATTTTGCTTTCGATTTATTTTCTCATTTTGACAGCCCTTATTGGCCTGAAAAAGCATGAAAGCTCATTTTTGAAGGTCAAGACTGCCTCTATTTGAGACCTCTCTCGTATTAGGGAGCACCTAGGTTGGTCATCTTATCCATCCATCTCTTGCCCTTGCACTTGGCCGAGCAGAGAAAAGAAAGGATCTTTGTGCATACCCATAGTATGGCCAAAGCAGCAACGGTGTTGCACTAGAGAGATCGGCTATGGCTCGCCGTGTAGTTTGTAAAAACCCATACTCAAAAGGTCACCCTTAACAATTGGGGAAAGAAACTAGACTCCCAGTGCGAAGTTATTACCAGCCTAAGGTGTGCTGTTGAAGCGAACTCATTGACTATGCAAACTAACTACGGCCTAAGCGTGTTTTAAGGAAATAGCATTATAAGCATATGCATGAAGAAACGTAATGAATAATCATAGTAGCATGTGCTTTGCACAAAATAAATATACATTTGCATATCCATAGCGTGAAAGTAGCATCCTGAAGCGAACATGATCAACGAGCTTTGTATTCCTTACTTGATAGGACAAAATGGAGAGGATAGCAAAGTGTAGAGATTCCTTGACACGGAGGAGCGGCAGACATCAAACTGGACGAAAAAGAATAAAAGGAAGAGAGATGAGGGCTAGAACTCCCTCGTTAAGGCACAGAGGCCCTGATAACAAGGAACCGAATACAGAATGAACAGAGATTACCTGAGATCAAGGCGGACTAAAGCCTCGAAAATAGCAAGAGAAAGGGTGATGACCCTGAAAGGGTGAGGAGGAAAGAACAGAAAGATGATGAAAGGATAGCTGCGAAGATAAGAAAGAAGGAGAATGATCATCCGACGTGGTCGGAGGAAAGGAATAGCGATCACCCGCCAGAGGCGGGGAAGAAAATGCATGAACACCCGACAAGGTCGGGGAAAAGAAATGGAAACCACCCGACAAAGTCAGGGAAGGATCAGAAAAACCACCTGACGAGGTCGGGGAACGAGCACAAGGAATCCCCAACAGGGTCGGGGGAAAAGGATGAGAAGCGGAATCCGGATGTATCCGGGGAGAAAAACTATAAGATGCCCCTAGATCAGGGGAAGAGGAGGACATAGGCCGAGGCCTAGAATGGTGAGGATATGAGAAGATGGTAGAAATATAGTCAGGTGGTGAAAGGTACACCACCCACAGATAAGAACTAAGCAAAAGAAAAGATGAATGGATGGAAGAAGGAGAGGAGGAAGTGGACCCCTGAGTGCACAACTGACGGCCCTTGAACTTATGCCGTCGCCTCTTCTTGGCAGAAATCTGCTTGCAACAACTCCGCCAGGCGCGGACTCGGGCCTTCGGGCTTCTTGTCTTGCAATGTTTCCTCAAGTAACAGGCCCACCTAGCAGACGGCCTAGCCCGGTCATGAATATGCAGCTTCATCGGGATGGCTGCCCCTAGCTGTGCGGTGCTAACCATAGAAGGGACATTCCAGAACCGTCAGCTCCTTGTGTTGTTTATTAGAAAAAATAGGGAGCTATGTTGCTTGATGTCAACAGCATAAGATTCGGCATCTCCTCTCGGTAATCAGGCATGAAGTATAACTCCCTTGCTAGAAGCGCAGGACGGAACTGAGGGAGGGCGATGTGCGGCGTTGACGTGGCCGCCTCACTAATAAGTCGAGGGAGATGAGACAGAAAATGCAGAATGCCCCTGGCCAATCTCGAAGACACAGCCAATTGCCCCTTGAACGCTGAATCCATTAATCTTTCGGCGGCCGTGTGGGTTAGCACCATCCGGGTGGAAAACTCTTATGGGCCAGTGATCTGAACAGCAATCAAGCGAGAGGTGATAACAACATCAACAGTGAATTCTCCGATGAGCAAAGAGATTGCCACCGGCCTTGCTTTTGACGAAACTGGAACCAGTGCTAAAGAACTCTTCTCAGCAACTGTCTTCATAGCAAGTGCAGGTTCATTGTCCCTAGAATAGCCAGGGACCAGGACTCGGACCGGCATGCGTCAAATGAAGTCTTGAAGCTTGTAATGCACGGCCAAACCCTAGCTCGGCTCTTCATCTCCCTAGGGACTAGACCCAAGGGGCACCAACGGTAGCAAGCACCCACTCCGTGGGGTGGAGATAGGTAGAGAGAGGGGTGGAGATGGCTTGGCAGGTGTGGGCGAAGGCAATGTGAGCGGCGGAGAGATAACGGCGATGATAGGCTCTGGTGGGGGTAAAGGTATGGAAGGTGGAGGCGTAGGAGAGAGCAAAGGTGAAGATGGCGACGTGGGTGGAGATGAAGGCAATGGCGGGGGTGTGGGCGTAGGGGTAGCTTGCTCAGGCTCGGACGATGATGGTGAATGGAGCGGCATCGGTAGCGGGGATGGTTGTGAAGGTGATGGAACAGGGATCGTTGTGAGGGTAGGCGATGAAGGCGATAGTGGTGACGGCAATGGGGATAATGGAGAAAGTGATGATGGAGATGTGGTTAATGGAGTTAGCGAAGATGGGGGTGGAGAAGGTGGTGGCGAGGCAGAAGAGGTGGCAGGTCGTGGCACCCATCTCTGACATGTCGGTACA